>CM056795.1:11409173-12818346 GCA_029852875.1 Mythimna loreyi | reverse complement strand
ATAGGATAAATAAAAAAACATCCCAGGAAATAATTCTGTTCATTACAATTTTCAATCAAAATGTATTCATTCAAGAATAAATAAAAACAGACAGTTATTTGTTGCAGACACATGCATCCTTTTCCATTTCCCGGCAGCTTCCTGCTTTCGTCCATACAATAGATCAACTAGCTACATAACGAATGCTCGTTGAAATATCGATGATTCCTCCATAAATACTAGCATTCAGCATCATACAGTTTGAATGGACTCTGAGTCCAACATGATCGGGACCTTTTCCCGATCATGTTGGACTCAGAGTCCATTCATGCTTGCATGCATGCATAGCTCATGATTCTTTTGATGAACTACTAGGTACTACTATTAAACTGAAATATTATGCGGTATGGGGATATATACAAAATTGATACGACAGATAGGCTTTCCTTAAAACCGAAAAATCACGTAAAAAGACCCGCTGTTCCCTTGTATTAACATAACTCGACAAAATGTATGAAACAGCGGGTTTTTTTTCCGTGATTTTTGGGTTGGCCTCATAGTAAAAGTTGTTCATATTGGTGTGTACAATGATCCTTTTTAAGGAGAGCTCATCTGTCGTATTAACTTTATATATCGGTGATATAAGTAACTTGGTGACTTTTTTTTTTAAGCAGTGTTCAACACAGTTCTAAGTAAGCACATTCGTGAAACAGCGCAGGGGATTTGTTACTAGTGTGAGAAAGATAAAAATATCCACACACTCTTTTTTTAAATACTGCCCCACACTAGGAATTACTCCTGTGTTGTTAGTGCGTTCACAAACATGTAAAGGCACATACACAAGATACCCAGACCCGAACCATCTATCTGTAAGTCATACAAATATTTGTTCCGTGCAGGAATCGAACCCGCGACCCTCAGTGCTGCAGTCAATCGCTCAACCACTGCGCCAGCCGAGCCGTCACTCACTCAAGTCGTAACACATATACGTAAGGAAAAAACTCGTATTGTGTTTTAAAAGCATCACCCCTTGTCCTACATTATTTTGTTTAGTGTATTCAAGCGCTATTCATGGTTTGGCTTATACTATGCCATTAATCTACACTAATATAATAAAGAGGTAAAGTTTGTTTTTTTGTTTTTTTTATTTTTTTGTTTGTAGGAGGTAATCTCTGGAACTACTGGTCCGATTGAAAAAATTTTAGCAACAATAGAAAGCTGCTTTACTCCTGAGTGACATAGGCTATATTTTATGTACGCGGGCGACGCCGCGGACAAAAGCTAGTATTATATATATAGTGTGACCAACTGCCGCCAGGAAATGAAAACACTGCCTTGCGACTTAAGACCCCTGTTGTTTACTTTCAGAAGTTAACGCAAGGGCCCAATCGCATCAAGGAGTTGTCAGCAACTATAGGGGCCATGCAAGATCGAAGCCTTCTGGGGCCAACGATTGATGCGAAAGCGGAACACTGAGACCCTGGAAATAAGGCATGAAGGAACGGTGGGTCGTTTAGTCAGTAAAAGTCTGACTGTGTCTCCCACTCTGCCCAAGGGCGGGATCATGGCGGGATTTGTCATTTGATGATTTTTCCCACAATAAAAATGGACCCAAGAAGTATCAGCCTTGCAGAGCTCCTACAGATTTACTGACAGCTGAGGCGATCGTCCCTCTCCTAGAGAGGAGGCCTGTGTCCCAGCAGTGGGAACATTAGAAAGGCTGATGATGATGATGATGAGGTGATCGTGGAACTATGCCCAGGGTAACTAAGTACCTTCTGTAAAAATTATAATAATCAATTTCCCAGATTTAAACAAGACGAAACTACTCATAAAATAGTTTATCTGGCAGTTGAAATTACACGAGTTGATTAACTCTGTCATTAATTACTCCTAGATTAAGTGCTGCCTTGTTAATAATACTTTTGTTAACAATTCTAAGGATCTGAAGGTATTTGTTAACTTCAAAATAGTTGATCATACAAACTATTTGGAAGTTAACAAGAATTTGACGTCATTGAGTAAGTAATCTTTTCAGCTATCTTGGAATGGGCTCGAACAGTTCATAAACTTAGATTGGTCTTCATAATAATTGTTTCATTTTGAATTCTCTTAATCATCAAATAACTTAACTAAATAATTTTATATCTATGTATAGTCTTTCTCTTAATTAGTTGGGAATCATCAAATAACTTACAATTCTTAAATAGTTTTATATCTATGTCTAGTCTAATATGGCAGTGGTAACCGAGTGGTAACGGCCCCGACTTACGAATTTGAAGGTCGCCGGTTCAAACCCAGCCAGGCGCATTACTTTGTGAAATTTATTTCTTCACCACTACTCTCAAAACGGTGAAGGAAAACATCGTGAGAAAAACCAGTGCCGTCCAGATTTTTGATCAAAAACTGGACTGTAATAGGTTTATGATGAAATTGAGTTTAAAATTTGTCATCTTCAATTTTCAAATTTGTCTTTCAATTTTGTGAAACACCTTCGACATTATACATATATTGATTGATATCTCGATGGGTCACTCTAATACAGAATCGGATCAATAGTTTAAAATAATTTAGGGGCCTATGTTCCCATGAAAATTAAAGTTCCTAGTACGCAAAAAGTAATTGAAGGAACGTAGTTGTAGCTTACTATACCTTTATCTTTCTTGAGTTTAGCTTGTTCTTGTTGAATCGTTTTTTATCTATTTTTATTTTGTGTACTAATGTTTGTGTGGAATAAATAAAGTTTTATTATTATATTATTACGCACTAACTTTGGACACGCGTTTCATCCCTTTAGGGGATAAATTTTGGAAAATCCTTTCTTAGTGTTCGCCTACGTTATAAAAGCTGTGCAAAATTTCATGCTCCTAGTCCTAGTAGTTTCGGTTGTGCGTTGATACGTCAGTCAGTCAGTTTCTTCTTTTTATCAAAAAAGTCTTGGAGCTCCTCTCTAGAATGGGTGAAGTAATTGGATGATTTTCCCAATAAAAAAAAGCTAGAGATACGTGTAATGCCTTACCTACCTTTACAAACTTCCCCTATGGCTATGAGTGTCCATTGTGAATAATCTACCCTCTCTGATAAATGAACAGTGTTGATTTGTGCAGCCTTTGATCAGCTAATGACGCGTTATGGAGGTGAACTAATCAACATTGATGCTTTACTGACTGATTACGGATATGAGCCGCTATGAATGTCATTTTTTAATAATACTTAACACTAGTTAAATTTCCACTTTATTTAAAAACCTCTGGAAATCCACAATTATAAAATGGAGATATATGGAGAGATTAAGAGCAGTCAACCCGTGCTACTTTCCATACAACCGCTCGTACGCGATTATAGCTTCAAGTTTCAAGTAAGTTTCAAAAATTTCTAAATGATCCAGTCCTTGGATGATTTAGATTTTTTTATTAGCAATGTTTTATAATTTTGAAACTATAGAGTCTAGCTTTATTCAGATATTTATAATAAATAATTTACAATTTACCTCATCCTATCATAGTAAAATTACACCCAAAACAAATGATCGTATTCACCACACAAACATTTTCCCTGTCTTTTTTTAATGCTTCGCTCCATTGTGTTGTAACGTGAAGTGATTAAATGTTGCCTAATTCGATAAAATAAGAAGATATAGGTAAACCGCAGGGGCCGAGCAAGGCCGAAGTCTACTTGGCTACTAAAAATCTGATACTTTTTCCTGCTCCGCCCAAGGGCGGAAGGTGTCACTGGATAATTTTCCCACCTCAAAAAGACGGTGTTTGCAATTTTCCGGAGACATAAATATTACACAAGTAATGTTGTATGTGCTATATTTCCTACATCAGAAAATAAATTACATAGTCTTAATAAAACCAGAGTGGTCCAAAATTATGATGTGTATTAATCTTAGGTATAACTTCAACATGAAAATAAATAATTTATAACTACTCTGTTAAGTTGTGGTAGTTAATATTTAATCTAAAAATAGAAACTACCCACTCGTTTGTACACCGAAAGTCGTTTACTTTAGACTATATTAGGAAGACTTAATGAAAATTGTTTAATATTGTCTTAAAATTGTGAAATTGTCCTTGAACCTATGTGTAAGTTTTTTTTTGAAGTGTAAAACAAAATGCACAAATGTTTCTTCAAATACCTTTTGCGTTATAGAGCCCCGGTAACTCTTTCAAACATTTCCCTTTTTACGAAATTACAAAGCGAAGAGGAAACCTAAAAAGCGAGCTACCCATTTCTCGTCGTCCTCAAGCTGTCTTAGAGTGGCCCGCAAAAGCTCTGTGACTTCCGACACCCGGAGCGTCTAGTGCGATAGAGGATTATAGGAGTATAAGGATGTCTTCTCCTTCTCCGTCACGGTTTCAGCTTCCTTCGCTCATATTACTACTTCGCAGGAAAAAAGCGTATGAAAGCTCTTCTGAGGCCCGTCGCACACGGCGACTTTTTGTAGCGATGTTTTCACGCGTTCGCATCGATACAGTCGCGATGCTCTAGTGTGTTACTAGCGCGTTGGCATTTTTCTATAGCACGTTGCACATGCGATTAACATGCGTTACGTCGATTAACTTAAGAGCGGCCAAACCGACGTACATTTTCATACAAGCGCTCTTACGTGATTATGATGTTATTACACATCTTTCTTCAGATATTTCGGATACACAAATGTCTTGAGGATATTATCTAGGCTTCCACAGAAATCAAAACTAATTCAGTAAATGAAAGACTAATCCAGTAAAGACCTTTGAAATACGTTTTGAATCCGTTTACGTGAACTTTGACTCTCTATAATGTACACCTATATTAAAAATATAAAAAAGTACTTCTATAGAAGCCTTGCGCATTGAATCGAAATCCTAAATGACGTCAATTTTTTTTTTCAAAAATTCTTATGGGTTTAATAAAAACACGTATTTCCTGGAACAAGTTTTGTTTAACATTAATAATAATATAATAATATGTCCACAACTATCACACAACGCCATCTAGTCCCAAGCTAAGCAGAGCTTGTATTATGGGTACTAGACAACTGATAAACGTACTTATATATTTCTAAATACATACATATTATAGACAAATTACACCCAGACACAGAACAAATGATCGTGCTCATCACACAAACATTTGTCCTGGGTGGGAATCGAACCCACGACTTTCGGCATAGCAGTCAGGTTCACTAACTACTAGACTGACAGGCCAGTCATTCGAGTAAATCATAGAATTACCTAATGCAAACAGAGTTTTCAGGTGTTACCTGTCTTTTTTGGCATTACTTTTGCATGAAACACTGTAGATTGCGTTAAATGAAGCAACAAGCTTTTAAACCACCCGCGACGTTGATGATAGGCGAGTGAGGAAGGTCCACCTTAAAGTGTTTTTCTCCATTCACCCATCACACCTAATTAGATACCACCAGGTAGTAAACTGTATCTCTCGGTTAGCAACTAACAATATATTGTATAATATGAACCAACGCCCGTCAACTGGCCGCATCGTGCAGAGATTTATATCAAAGATCCTGTAACAATTAGGGATGCGAAAGATTCATCGGAAACTCAACGAGATGGTATCGATAAACAATTTTTTTTGTATAATGAGAGTGAGGAGTCGACTGTGTAACGGTTAATCAACAACTTAACCGAAAGACAAGTGTTGACACAAACACGCGGTTTTGTGCGTCTCGCATCTATCAGATTCTCGCGACCATCATCAGGTCCTCGGTCCAGTCAAAGGTCTGCCTCCAACGATTATTTGTTTTGCGAGCGATGTGCCCCGCCTATTTTATCTTTAATCATTAATTTTACCTTTTTGATCGATATTTGTGAAATGTTGATGTGTACAACACTATCCAAGTCCCAGACACGCAAATGTCTTCGAACATAATGCATACAATATCTTAGGAACAAGATAGAGATGCGTCTAGCACAGTGTAACACATACATATAGTTTATTGTAAAATATAATCAATAATGTTAGCGCCGATTGTACATACGTTTGAACAACTTGCTGACCTTGAAAATTTCTTAGTTGTAATTTTTTTCACACATTTTTACAAAATTTATTTTACCGTAAATTTTGTTTTCTTTTTTATATTTTTCTAGAAAAATTCAGTGTAAGTTTTATTTTTACTTATTTTTTTTTTTGTTTATTTGAACAAAGGTAAAATGTCGAGAGGGTTCACTTTAATGTAATTTTAATTCTAATTCCGGTAACATTATACTTTTTTTTTCAAACATGCGCTGTTAATCCTGTTTTTTTTTTGTTATTTTATGCGCCGTTTTTTTGTTTGTTTTACGCTGTTTATCGTGAAAAAAAAGACACAAATTTAATATTGTTTTTCTACCAAAAAGGCGACAAATTCGAAGCTATGCCAACTGGTATAAAAATCTCTCGTACTCGAAGCCTTATCTGGCCTTATCCAAGTATTTAAGAAGCAATTTGGAGCCATCAATCAGCTGAGTGATAAGCAACTATCTGTCAGAGATATTCACGGACAAACGACACTCGATATTAGCGAACTATAGTGCAGTGGCGTAGCTATCTTTGGTGGCACCCGGTGCGGAAGTTGGTAGTCACCCCATCGAAAGTAAAAAGCAATAATTTTATATGATAAAGACATGGATCAGGAGGAGAAGGACAAGGACAGCGTCAGGCTCTTTTGCGGGAATCCCCGAAATATACATAGAGCTGAGCTGGTGTTAGTGGTGGAATGCCCGAAAAAGAAATTTTTGTGGTAGTGATTTTTGTTTTCTTTGTACATTGTTCTTAAAGTTGTGAGACCGGGTGGGTGTCACCCCAAAAAAGGTGACACCCGGTGCGTCCCGCCCCCCTTTGCTACGCCACTGCTATAGTGATAGTATAGTTATAAACTTAGTTTTAACTGCCTCTTCGGTCCGTTGAGGTCCTGAGGTCATTGCCCAGTAGCCAATGGTCAGGCAAAGAAAGTGTTTGAAAGTTTCTTCGATTTAGACCTAAATACTTTTTTAACTGGGCAGGGCACATCGCACGCAGAACAGATGGCCGCTGGGGCCGAAAGGTTCTATAGTGGCGACCGCGTACCGGAAGACGTAGTGTTGGTAGGTCTCCCACAAGGTGGACCGACGACCTGGTCAAGGTTGCTGGAATTCGATAGATGCGAGACGCACGGGACCGGTCGTTGTGGCGACTTTTGGGGGAGGCCAGTATGTCCAGCAGTAGATTTTTTTGCGGCTGAATTGATTATGATGACTTTTTTAAGCTTTAAACTAGTGCTTGACTGCGATCTCACCTGATGGTAAGCAGTGATGCAATCATTGATGGTGAGGCCCACTTAAGAGCCTATTCACTCTAGCCTTGAAGATACCTAAATTATAATCGGACGGAAACACTGCAGCCGGCACACTGTTCCAGTCGAGGATGTACGCGGGATAAACGACGAAGAAAAACGCTTAGTCCGGACCGTAGATGTCTCAACAATGTAAGTGTGGATATTTGCCGTTCGCCGAGATGTCCGATGGTAACAATTTTACTGGCGGAATTAAATCGTGCAATTCCCGCGCACACTAAAAATGCCTAATGCATGCTGTAGAAAACTAAAAGGCTGAAAAATTATATAATTTTATGGGTTTTGTAAAAAAAAGTTTTTTCTTTTTTTTTCTAAAGCTATCGTTGGGGTTGGTTAGAATAACTATTTTATACAGGTAAAAATAAAAAGCACAAGTTTTTTTTTTCAAAATAAAAAAAATACTGACGAAAATTTCCACCACTGGGGGGGCCAGAATCATGTACTGGATCTATGGTATTCGTTTGTGGTACAATGTCAATGACACCCTTTATATCATACCTTGAAAAGTTGGCTATAAATAGAACCACCCTACCTAATTTGTTTAGGACACCGCTTATGGTAAACCATCTCAAAATATTTGTACAGGTGTAGGGATCTACAAGAAATTATGAGTAGAAACAGATGGTGAACGCTAGTTTTTCGAGTATCTGCAGGATTGTTCGAAAAAGGTACGGTGTGAAAAGGCAGTTAAAGAAACATAGGTGGGATTTTAGTCTGTAAAGGTTTTTTTTTACTGTGGGAAAAATCATCGAATGACGAATCCCGTCCTTGGGAGGAGCGTGAGATAGTGCCAGACTTCTACTGACTAAACGACCCACCGTTCCTTCTTGCCTTAGTTCCAAGACCCCGGTGTTCCAGTTTCACATCAACCCTTGGCTCCAGAAGGTTTCGACCTAGCTGGGCGTTTACAGTTGCTGACAACTCCCTGAGGCGCGCGGAATCGGTGTGCGCCGTCGACGTCTTGGGTTCGGACCGGACAGTTACTGGATGGGCGGACAGTGAGCTACCTATTACATTTCACGCCTAAGGTAGAGTTTGAAAAGGTCTGACACTCCTTCTTGCTCTTGGCCAGAGCAGACCAATATATACAGGTAAATATGTATACACATTATGTATTTGACATATCTGTGTGTATATACAGGATGTTTGGTGCATCGTTTGCCAAATTGATTTGACCGACAGGAAAGATCATTTGCTATATCTTCAGCCCCAATAAATCATTCCTTGCCACACCGGGTTTTTTTAAACATGTTTTTAACTTTTATTCTGAAAAACACCGGATTTCAACATTTAAGCTTACATAAATAAAAAAGTTATTAGTCTATCCAACATAATTTATTTTTATATTTAATTGTACTGTTGTATGGTTCTATAAAATCCAAAATTACTTGCTAGTAACGTGTAGTTTTTCTATAAAAAACCTACAAAGTGTATGGGATATGACAAAATAATTTTAAAACTCAACTTTAAATATCTATTAAAAAAAAAACTAAAAGCGTTGGAGATCTTCGAATTTTTCAAAAAGTTCTCTAGTTAATGCCCTTTCCAACGGTGTGCAATATGCTAAAAAAAATCTTTTATTAACTTCATTAACTGGCTAAATGTGCACTCAAATCACAAAAGGCTGATATTTGATATTACGGTAAATGCACTAAGAAATTAAAGAAAAAAAAAATAACTTGCTCTAAGTAGGTAGATATTGATATCGCATTTTTACGCACATTATTTTTTTTTACAAAGGTTATTAACTTTCCTCAAAATTGAAATAAAAATTTATTTCACAAGCAGGTACTAAAATCTCAAATCTTGTTCAAATTGGGTGCCATTGTTTCGTATACATGCGCGACATCTTTCTCTTATCTCGAGTTGTAGTTCGAAGACGAATTTCTGCTTTAACGGTCACATCATCATCAGCCTTTTAATGTTCTCACTGCTGGGACACAGGCCGCCTCTCTAGGAGAGGGAATGGGCCATGACCCACCACGCGGGCCCAGTGCGGGTTGGTGGATGTCACATGTCTTTGAATTTGTAGTTCTAGAACATGCCGGTTACCTCACGATTTTTTCTTTCACCATTTTGAGAGCAGTGGTGATGGAATAAATTACACAAAGTAATGCGCCTGGCTGGGGTTGAACCCGCGACCTACAAACTCGTAAGTCGGGGCCGTTACCACTCGGCCACCACTGCTCCGTTTAACGGTCACAAAAGCCGCCTCAATACGTTACACTTAATCATCTCTCGTCTCAACTTCCGTCGTATAAACCAGTTCTTTGGCCCGACTCCCGACGTAAAAATCCAGCGGAGTTAGGTCTGGTGAACGTGGAGGTCATGGAATAGGGCCATCTCTACCAATCCACGAGTCTGGAAATGCGTCATTTAGGAATTGCCTTACAGTTCATCGCCAGTGAGCGGGACAACCGTCATGTTGAAAGACAAAAGACCTGTCTTCATTGAAAATTGGCAGCTCAGATAACAATAAGTGCAGCTCTGTTTGAAGAAATTCAAGATAATTATCCCCGTTGAGGTTATCAGGTAAATGATGCGGTCCAACCACATTATTTGCAATTACTACTGCCCAAACGTTCACACTGAATCGTCTCTGAAATGACCTCTGTCTTTTTACATTTAGCCAATTAGTGAAGTCAATAAAAGGTTTTTTTTTAGCATATTGCGCACCATTGGAAAGGGCATTAACTAGAGAACTTTTTGAAAAATTCTAAGATCTCCAACGCTTTTAGTTTTTTTTTTTATAGAAATTTAAAGTTGAGTTTTAAAATTATTTTGTCATATCCCATACATTTTGTAGGTTTTTTATAGAAAAACTACACGTTACTAGCAAGTAATTTTGGATTTCATAGAACCATACAACAGTACACTTAAATATAAAAATAAATTTTGTTGGATAGACTAATAACTTTTTTATTTATGTAATCTTAAATGTTGAAATCCGGTGTTTTTCAGAATAAAAGTTAAAAACATGTTTAAAAAAAACCGGTGTGGCAAAGAATGATTTATCGGGGCTGAAGATATAGCAAATGATCTATCCTGTCGGTCAAATCAATTTGGCAAACGATGCACCAAACACCCTGTATATCTGCTTACTTGAGATGAACAGTTTTTTTTTTGAGGTGATTAATCAAACAATTTCTTTTGCTCTAGACTGGAGCGAGAAGGCGAGACACCCTTTTAAATACTGAGACTCCTCTGTGTTCCTTTGGTTGCGTTGCGTTCCAGAGGCGTGGTAACTTTTTCGAAGAACACCGTAGCCAATCCTATTTAAGCTGGAAATCATCCGCAGATTTCTTCAGATGAATCAGACTTTTGCTGACTAAAACTCAAGCTTATGTTCCTTCTTCGCCGTACGTTCCAGAACTCTAGGTTTCTTGTCTAAAACAAACCCATGAGCCCTACCACACCTCATCATCATCATCTACATCAGCCAACAACACATCAAACATCAGCAACCCACCACGCGGGCCCAGTGCGAATTGCTGGATATCACATGTCTTCGATTTTTTAGTTCTAGTAGGACATGCCGGTTTCGCCGTTTTGAGAGCAGTGCTGATGAAATAAATTACACAAAGTTATGCTCCTGTCTGTCTAGCACATCTAACAATCTAATAATAAACTAAATATATATAATTATATATAGATATAAATTCTCCATAAAGTAAACCTCAAACCAAACATTTAAGTACAATTTTAGCAGAGTTTCCATACTGGTAGAGTGACAATAATCTAATAATAAGTCGAGCGAGGCAATGCGCTGACATTGTGAGGAGACGCCGGCGGACGGGCGTGTGTGTCGCTCCCTCGGACAACGGCAGTGGAGTTCCCAAAGTTTTGGCGGAAATTACTATTTTTATTCTACCATCGGACAACCGCGTACGAAATAGCCAACCTTACGTTGTTACAGGTGGCGATTTCTCGCGCCGGGCCTTGGTACAGGCCACGATCCGGGAGCATGGAGGAATAGCATGCGATCGTCTTCGCCATCGCAGGCGCGGGCTTGCGGACGGCGAGCAACAGATAGCACGCCGTCCAGTCGTCTCGTCTGGTTATATTCCGGACCAAGCCTAGCCAAATGAAGAGGTCCAACTGCAGGGCTGAAGCCTACTGGGGTCCCGGACCGTTTTCTGAAAGGACTAGGAAATCCCTCATACTGGGGTCGGACCTCGTAACAAGGTGGTTCGTTTAGTCTGTAAGAGTGACACTGTTTGCCGCTCCGTCCAAGGGCGGGATTCGTCATTAGATGATTTTTCCCAACATGAAAAAAAAACTATTATTGTTTATCATTCTGTATATTTAAAAAGAGACACATGACTAACCTATCAATGCACAGGCGCAACTATTGGGACTAGGAGCGTAGTTTAGCACAAGGCTTCCTTTTTTATGGCGAGAACTTAGAAAGGATTTTTCAAAATTCACTAAGAGGATGAAATGTACATCCTATATAAACTTATTATAGGGAAACCTTATTATACTCTTTTACATAACAAGATAAGAAAAATACTTCTTATTTGTTTTACTCTGGTTTGAATTTAGTTTAATTTAAATCGGAAAATTGAATGTTTTTTTACTTTAACGTTATGTCAAATGTAGAATGTTAATAAATGTCGTTAGAATGTATGCTTTAAGTATTTTCATTTTGTTTAAGTGAGTTTTTTTGCTTGAAGTAAATGTCAATTATTATTATAAAGAAATGAAAAACTTTTGCATTTCAGATTTTATCAGAACCTAATTGCAACATCAGTAATAAAGATTTCTCCCTTATCTAAACAGGTTTCACTGTATTACATTATTATTTACCCTCATCATCATGTCACTGCTGAGTGCCAACTGAAAACCAGCACTGGATGTCTAACACCCATCCAAATTGATGAAGTGGTACTACACCTTTCGTTATAGACAATTGGACATGTTCAGGGCTGTTCGAAAGAGTTACCACAGCGTTGGAATAAAAAGAAAGACAGATTTTATTTCCCACCTACATACATACATTGACATTTTTTATACGTTGCCATGTAAAGATTAGATTAGGGAGAGGGAGACCAAAGAAGATATGGATGGATTGTGTGAGAAGTGATATGGAAGACAGAAGAGTTAGTGATAGCGTGACGGGTGACAGGACAGAATGGAAGAAAAAAACATATTGCGCCGACCCCAAATAAAACGGGACAAGGGCAGGAAGATGATGATGATGTAAAGATTAGCATAGGTATTCAAACTTAACAAAAAAGACTACGCTTAGTTGACACTTCGCGTGACCTAAAGGCAGGCTTTTTCCTTGGTCAGAGATTAAGCATTGCCACACAGCATGACCATACCATCAGCCTTGTGGGCACATTTCCAGTCGACAGCGATGTGGAGGTGTCTTATGACACAATATTTTAGTTAGGAGTAGCCTTTAGTATTCATATATTGTATATAAATAGTTTAGATAACATTATCAATAAATTAATCTATATGACTACGTTGAAGACAGAATTGAATTAGAAACATAGGCATGTGCATCAAGATATTCTTTGATATAAATTTTATATAAATGTATGACTATAAATTAAATACATACACAAATACATACAGGACAAATGCATGTGTGATGAGCACGATAATTTGTTCTGTCTCTGGGTGTAAATTATCTATAATATGTATGTATTTAAAAGTATATAAGTATGTTTATCAGTTGTCTAGTACCCATAATACAAGCTCTGCTTCTAGAGCAAAGCTTCACTACCTACCTATATATTTTCTTAAATTTTTCTGTTTCTTAACTTTATAATCTTTACTTAGTATCGTACCGTGGTGTATATAGTGAAGTTTGAGCACCAGAGCCTGTTATAATTAACTTACGGCATGCCAGCAGGAACCTGGTCTTATGTAAACTGTGCGGACTCACAATCTGATTACTTTCTACCTATTGTTTATTTACTCTCTGTTGTTGACAAAGTGTACTTTTCTTTTGCGAGAGAATGTTAAAGTCAAATGTCTTGGTCTCGTTTTTAAAAAAAAATAAAAATAAAATCTTACTCATATAAATGCGAAAGTTAATTTGGATGTTTGGATGTTTGTTACTCAATCACGCCAAAACGGCTGGACGGATCTGGATGAAATTTGACACAGGCATAGGATAGACTCTGGAATAGGAAGTAGGCTACTTTTTATCCCGGAAACACCAACCCCAACCCCAATACCACGCGGGCGAAGCCGCAGGCAAAAGCTAGTTTAAAATAAAATTTTCTGATACTATTTCCCTTGGGCGAGCGGGAAATAGTATCAGACTCTTACTATTTTTTTTTTTTATTATGTCCACAACTATCACACAACGCCATCTAGTCCCAACCTAAGCAGAGCTTGTGTTATGGGTACTAGATAACTGATAAACATACTTATATATTTCTAAATATATACATATTATAGATAAATTACACCCAGACACAGAACAAATGATCGTGCTCATCACACAAACATTTGTCCTGGCTGGGAATCGAACCCTCGACCTCCCGCATAGCAGTCAGGGTCACTAACTACTTGACAGGCCAGTCAGAATTAAACAACCCACACCGTTCCTATGTTGTCGTTATACTAAGGTGAGAGACTTCCTTTCAGAGACGTATCCTTGGCCCCAGTTGGCCTCAACCTTTCTGTAGGGTCCCTACGTCTTGGTCTGATTTTAAATATTATTAACGATTTAAAAAAAAATAATCGTAAAGTTTGAAGAGGATGATAGTCATCATCATCATCCTAGCGGTATTAGTCCCGGTTGCCAACCTTGGCTTTCGCCTCGGTGCCCGGGGTCCGCTTTCCTGCAAGCACGCCTCCACTTCACTCGGTCTTTTGCGTCCTTTGCCGTAAGCCCACTGGCACGCATATCGTCCCTTACGACGTCGATCCAACGCCTCTTAGGCCTTCCTCGTTTACCGGGTCCCGGCGGAGGCGGCATGTCGAGGCATCTGTTACCCACGTAGTCTGCCGGTTTTCGTAAAACGTGGCCATACCAACGTAAGCGACCCTCGCGAAGAGGATGACAGTACTCAGAAATATTAACAACTTGACAGCACGTTTGACGCAGTGATTGAGCGATTGGCTGCTGAATCATGTGTTGCGGATTCGATTCTTGCTCAGTACAAATATTTATATGGCCTATGGTAGTTATTGGTGTTGGTGGCGTTGGTTGGTGTTTTTGGTTTCTGTTTTGTGCGAGTGTGCCGCTTTTTTTTTGTTGTTAGTTTGTTTTTGTGATTATTTATTTTTATGTTTGCGCCATACTTATGCACAAATAAACTTTTTTTCTTTCTTTCTTTTTCTTCTTTTGAGTTTTAATTACGAGTTAACGTGACCACATAACAGGAGTAATTCCTAGTGTTGGGCTAGCCATTAGGCTTACCATTACAAAATATAGCAGTCAAGCTGCAAGCTCATAGCGCACTGAGGGTTCTGTACAAACCTGCCCATGAAAATAATTAAATTCTCAAATTTAGTCTCAAAGATTTTTTCCGAATAGAAATTTTTTTTTATGACGTAATTCACCTAAATTACGTAATAAAAAATCTTTTTTCTATGAAAGAATCTTTTTTCTTTTTTAGCGAAAGTATAGGAAAATAATTGCCCATGCCTGCCCATGAAAATAAATTCTCAAATTTAGTCTCTAAGATTTTTTCCGAATAGAAAAAGATTTTTTAAGTCGTAATTCGCCTAAATTACGTCATAAAAAATATTTTTTCCATGAGAGAATCTTTTTTCTTTTTTAGCGAAAGTATAGGAATAAACCTTTATTTCCATCATCATCATCAGCCTTTCAATGTTCCCACTGCTGGGACTCGGCCTCCTCTCTCTAGGGGAGGGAAAGGGCCATAATCCACCACGCGGGCCCAGTGCGGATTGGTGGATGTCACATGTCTTCGAATTTTTAGTTCTAGGACATGCCGGTTTCCTCCCGATGTTTTCCTTTACCGGTTTAAAATTACACAAAGTAATGCGCCTGGCTAGGTTTGAACCCGCGACCTACGACTCGCAAGTCGGGGCCGTTACCACTCGGCCACCACTGCTTTATATCTATACTTTCGCTATAAAGCCTTGCTTCATGACAAATTTCGATCCCCTCGAGAGTATCGAAATCGAAATATTCCTTTTTTTGTGACATAAACGCCCGTATCTTCTTTTTTGCCAACAACTTAGAAGTTTAATTTTTTATTTACAGCTTCAAGGGACCGGAGACCATCCAACTCGATATCCCACGAATTTCTAAGCTAAAGGGTTTTGAAGAAAAACAGACTGACGGACATTACAGTGATCCAAGAAGGGTTCCATCTTTTCCTTTTGAGGTACCGAATCCTAAAAATGTCTTCATACCTACTTTCATAGAGTACGTGAAACTAATAGACAGATAAGATGATCTTCTTTTTAAATCAACTTACTTAGGACTTATAATGAATGCTGAAATCACCTTCTAACTAGTCTAAATGTTAAATTAACACTGAAAGAAATCCAATAAGGCTGTTTTTTTAGAGTTCCATAACCGAAGGATAAAAACAGGACTTTGCTAGGATTTCACTGTCCGCCTGTTTGTCACCAGACTTTATCTCATGACCCGTGATAGCAAGACAGATTTTTTTTTCACTAATTATGTATTTCTTTTGCTGCAATAACAACACATACTAAAAATGGGGCTCTCGTACAACAAATATGATTTTTTTGACGGTTTTTGCTCAATATTAATATTGTAAGGAATAATTCACGCACTAATACAACTTCGGCTTGGCCAGTTTTTTAGTTACGCTTCTGCGGTCATAGTACCAAAAACTAGAAGAAAGTTTTCTTACTAAGAATGGCGCAAATTGTATCAAAAAGTTTCAGTAACCCAAGTAAATTAGATCAAGGCGTGAGAAAAACTGATATTCTGATTTCGGATCACTATTTTTCGGTACGATGTATGATATTTTTAACATTTAACGCAAAAAAAGGAGTCTGATAAGTTTGTGTTTATGTTTGTATAATTGGTCTCTCTGTGACAACGCAGCTCCTAAACGGGTGAACCAATTTTGATGGGATAATTCCCTTTAATCGTAAAATTTGGCATGAAACAAGGTACATCCACGAGCACAAGTAAAGAAAAAATATCTAAAAACTGTAAATTTATAGTCATCATAAAATCGTTATGTTTTGCGACTCGGAAAAATCTTCAAGAAACGATTCGGGAATTGAACTATTTACACAATAAGGTATATTTGTACGGAACTATTGTTGAGTGAGTCTAACTCGCTTTTGACCGATATTTTTTTGTATTTTTAATTTAGTTATTTGATAGAGATTATTTAAGTTTTTTTTTTTTATTATTGCTCATTTGTCCTGTGCGAGTCTCAAATAAATACCTATATATATATTTTATATTTATACTCCACTGCATATTACCAAAATAAATTCTAAGGAGAGATATTATTTTTAATGCCTTAATGCTTGGTAACAAAATAAAATGCTCGTCTATATATTTTTTAAATACGCGGCTTGCGATCCGAAAATTTTAAGAATTCCTCTTTGTGACAATGAATACATTGTATTTTGGGTAAAATGTCGTGAATTTCTATCAAAGTAATAATTTAAAAGCTTCGACGAATAACTTGTGGATGCCTGTTTACATTTTGGGTTTTACTGGTCGTAATGGTTTCTAGGGAAGCCGAATATTTAGGTTATTTTCTTGGACCCACTGTCATTAATTTTATCAAATTGATAGTTTGGTTTTGTATGTATTAGTTTATTACGTTCTAAGATTATTTGTGGACAGAGTGGAAGAAAAAAACATGTTGCACCGACCCCAAGTAACATGGGATAAGGGTAGGATGATGATGATGATGTTGTAAGATTATTTGTGTATTGTATCTATGGGACTTAGTAGCCTGATAATAAAGGATTATTATTATTCCTTTTATTTATGAATATATACATAGATAAAAAATATTTTTTTAAACATTTCAATAAAAAATAAAAAACATTTAAAAATATAAAAAAGTAACAATACCGGTATCGGGAACAGGGTTCAAGGCCCCAGAGAAAGGATCCTCCTAACAATACGAGCCGTTTCCGGGAGTACCTACCGTTTTCTGAATCAAGCCAATGATCCAGCCGGCTCCGCTTATGCGAGGCTCTCATACCTGACACGACTATCGGTACAATAATTGCTGAGTCTACATCCCACATGTCGACAACCTCGCGAGCAAATTTATCTTTCTCGGCTATTATTATAAGTGAAAATTTTATAAAACACTTTATGAATTAATTGCAAGTTGATCCTCGGCCTACGGGGGCCAAGGATCAACTCGCAATTCTCAATAGCCACGACATTGTGGAAGAAAAGCAATGAATAGCAACGGTCCGGTTATCCCGAACACATCAAAAGGAAACCGGCATATCCTAGACGCACAGAACCAGTCGTTGTAGCAGCAATTTAGAGAGGACTACCTATACCAAAAAGCGGAAGGACGTCTGCTGAAATGATGACCAATACTATCAGTCAACTTTTACTATTTATTTTTCAATTCTACTTCTCCCTCTCTAGAGCGAAGCGGAAGGCCGGATCTTTTACCGAATTCTTTGCATTCTAGGATCATAAGGATCTCTTTCAGAAGCCGTCCTAGTAAGTAGGCTTCGCTCGGAACATCATTTTGAGATGCGCGTGGATTTTTACTTTCTTTCTCGTGAACTCTAGAGAACCTTTCATCAATATCATAAATGTATTTAGATTGAAACAAAAACCGCAAACTCTACAGATATTAGGACAAATGCTTAGTTAATATTATTAAATAAGCCATAAAAAGCTACATATTGCATCCTTGTACATAACTTTTATTAAGTAGGGCAATCATCATCATCATCATCATCCTACCCTTATCCCATTTTATTTGGGGTCGGTGCAACATGTTCTTTTCTTCCACTCTGTCCTGTCACCCGTCACACTATCAGTAACTCCCTTTTCTTTCATATCACTCCTCACACAATCCATCCATCTCTTCTTTGGCCTCCCCCTTCCTCTCCATCCATCTACGTGTAAACTCAAAACTCTTTTTGTGACATGCGTTTCATCTCTCCTCTTCACATGACCATACCAAGACAAACGATTTCCTTTCAACTTTTCAGTCACTGGCGCCACTTTCAGACTTCCTCTAATATACTCATTTCTCACTTTATCCATTCTCGTCACACCACACATCCATCTCAACATTCTCATCTCCACTACATGCAGCCTTTTTTCATCCGTCTTTTTCACAGCCCAACATTCTGATCCATACAGTAGGCCAGGTCTTATCACGGACTTGTAAATTTTACCCTTCAACTAAAAAAGCAAAAAGGCAAAGTAGGGCAATGTCCTATAGAATTTCTGCCATTGACTTTTCTTGCACTAGAAGCGATGCATGTATATGACTTTTATTAAGTGGGGCAAAGTTCTATATAGAGTTTTTGATACTATCCCTTCTAGCACTAACATCTTCGAAGATCACACACAGATCAAGCACTGTTCCCGCGCGCCTCAAGAAGTTGTCAGCAAACTGATGGGGCCCTGCAGGGTCGAAACCTCCTGGGGCCAAGGGTTGATGCGAACGCGTTACACCAGTCATCATCAGCCTTTTAATGTTCCCACTGCAGGGACACAGGTCTCCTCTCTCTAAGAGAGGGAATGGGCCATAATCCACCACGCGAGCCCAGTGCGGATTGGTGAATGTCACATGTCTTCGAATGTTTGGTTCTAGGACATGCCGGGACACACCACCGGGTTACACCAGTAATCTGGGATTAAAACAAGGAAGGAACGGGGTAGGTTGTTTAATCAGTAAGTGTCTGACACTGTATCTCGCTCCGCCTATGGGCAGGATTCGTCATTGGATGTTTTTTACCTACCATAAAATAAAATCACAAAAGGTGATTAGCTAGTCTGGCATTGATATAAGTCTAGCCGGTAAGCTGTAAGGTATGCATTTACTCACGCAATGCCTGGCAATGACTTTGACATATGAAAGTCACATTCTTCAAAGTGAAGCCACATATAGTCTTGATGCGCCGTTACGGCGCATTAAAATTCTTTGAATGGAAGGTTTTTATTAATAAATGGTAGTTATACTTGCTTATCGAACCTACCTTCCGAGAAAATCATTGGGTACCATACTTCCATAACGGTCACTTCTAACTGATCTGTAGCCTAATTCTCGTAATCAAACCCGTAGCGATATCGTAGCGACTTTGACATTTTCGTATTCACATCCATTAATCGAGTTTGAACGACACCAATTTTAAACTCGTTCGAGAGTCGTTGAAGCGTATTCAGCTATTTCAATAGTCTTTCAATCGTTGTCGGATAGGACGTCAACGGCTAAACGTCAAATATTGTGGTTCAAATATCGTGACTATCGATTTAGGATAGGACTACGATCGAACGACAATGGAATTGGGATTGTTTAATTTTACGTGAATTAAGGCACAGATAAATAAATTCCGCGGCAAACCAAACTCTTTAAAGTTTTTTTATTTAGAGTCCAAGTAAAAATTACACTTGTCTTTGATGGTACCTATCCTTTTTCTTGAGGTAAGATATCATCAAATAACTTCATCCGGTCTGTGTGGAAATCAAGTATCTTACTGCCTGATTTAAACCCACCGGAGAACAGCACTTCTGGGTCTTTTCAGTTTTACTGATTTTATTTTTTTGAGGAAACGAAACACTTCGCACCGACTGTCGACTGGGGCTTGTTATTTACCGGACGGTCGGATGGCGAGCTACACATAGCTCGGCCGGAAACCGAGGCACTCTCAAACATAAGCACCATTTAGCAAGCCATTTCATTTGGTGAAGAGCATAATAAAATCGGCCAACACGAGGTATATTTTCACAATGCTTTTACGTGATTATAATGTTATTTTATATCATTCTTCAAAAATTTTGGATACACAGATATCGTCAAGGCTTTTTTTTTATTATTGATTATAGTTTTTATTGAAATCAAAACATAAATTTGTGCAAAGACCTGAAAATCTGCTATTTTACGTAATCAACATGAAGTGCAAAACCACCATGTATTTATACATCACTAGCTTTTGTCAGCGGCTTCGCCCGCGTACATAAAATATAGCCTATGTCACTCATGAGTAAAGCAGCTTTCTATTCTTGCTAAATTTTTTCCAATCGGACCAGTAGTTCCAGAGATTACCTCCTACAAACAAAAAAACAAACTTTACCTCTTTATTATATTAGTGTAGATGTAGATAGTGTAGATGTATTTTTAAATAATTTTTAAAAAACACATATTTCCTGGAACAAGTTTTGTGAAATATTCGAGTAAATCACGAAATTACCGAATGTTTTCAGTTTTCTGTCGTTTTATTTTTTCACATTACCTTTTCATCAAACATCAAGTTAGATGAAGCAACAATATTTTAAACCATGCGCGACGGTGAGGATGGGCGAGTGGGAAAGGCCCATCTTAAGAGGCCGGTTCGGGACGATTTAAAGCTTGTTTAAAGCTTTTTTAAAAAAGAAAGATCTGGGAACCTAGATAAATATTGTCTAAATCCAAATATCACCATAATATGGTTGAAATATGCTCGACTTGCAAATGATTTTGGTATTACGTTTGTATGGATAAATCGTCCCGAACCGGCCTCTTAAGAAGACGTACTCTAGTAAGATATTCATCTTTCACCTTTAATAAGTTATGTCAAAGTTAATTTAAAACAAAAACAATTCAAAGAAACACAGACCACCCGCATTCACTCCACCTAAAATTAATTTACATAGTTGTCAAAATTATACGAAAATTTTATAAACACAAAAGGTGTTCTTTTGAAAACCCACTCGGATTTTCTTAACCCTTTTGAAAAGACGTGGGATTTCAATGCACTTGAAAACCCACTTTGAAAACGCAATGGATGGTTTCCGCACAAGTACAGAAAAGTGTGCGTGCTTGCCTGTGCCAAAATTTTATTATATTTATCGTATCACGTTGAACTACATCTGTTCCTGACGATGAACCATTGTTCATGGTCAGTAACAGATGCTACCCATTGGTAGCTCATGGTTTTTGCGATCACAAGCGCGACTGCTGAGTGTGTGGTCCTGGATTCGCTTCCCACGTAGGGCTAAAGTGCTATTGGGTTTTAGGAATTACAGTGGTATAGGTACCATGAGTTCAGAAGCTAGAGGTGTTTACACTCCCGTTTTTGAAAAAGATGTAAAGTGTTTGACCCTTTGCCTGAACTCTCTATTTCATTACTCTTCCACTTATGTTTGCGCACACACTTGAGCACTATAGTATATCTAATCTCTGTTGAGTTTGGCCATCCTTGAAATTCCGTCTCAAGGGTTTTCTTTCGCTCAGCTTAGCTTCCACTTTTGTTCACAGCAAAATGCTAAACTATACTGTTATTATCTAGAATAATAGCCGCAGGAGAGCTCTAGTGACCTGTAAAATAGATTACAGATTGTTTTACAAAGTTATCTTTAAAATTAGCATACCTATTCTTAAAAGACTTATCCAACTACTGAGACTCAGGCCTCCTTGCTAGGAGAGAGAATGGGCCGTAATCCGAGTCGGCCCAGTACGTTGATGGATCTCACGTCTTTGAATTTCTGGTTCTAGGACATGCCGGTTTCCTCACGATGTTTTCCTTCAACGTTTTGAGAGCAGTGGTAATGAAATAAATTACACTATGTAATGCGCCTAACTGAGTTTGAACCGACCTGCTGACTATTCGTAAGAAGGGCCTTTATACTGCTCATAATTCTTAAAAAATTGTATTATAAAACTTTTATTTATTGATTTAAACTTCATGTACAGTACCTAGTGGTACATAGGCGGCCTTATTGCTACAAAGCATTCTCCTTACCAGTCACCTTTTGGGTTAAAAAAGATAACACTGTGTTAGGTGTGCACCACAAATAAATAACAGATATTTTAAATAGATTGTAATGTCTATTAAGTGACTTATAATAATAAAATACGTACGACTTATGCGATGGAATAAAAAAAAAAAAAACAAAAATACGTGCCATGATTTTTTTAATATTTTCCTGGTATTTAAATGGAAGATTGAGGACAGTAAAAATGGTGTACGGGACAACTTGAAATGATAGAAATGATAGTTTTTTATGATAACTTTATTGCGATTGAGTACACGCGGCGAAGACCGAACGCGAACTGAAGTAAACTGCGCACGCGGTACAAATTGCTTATTTGACAAAACATAAGAATATGAATTGTACGAGTAAACCGTACATGCTCCCAGGCACGAGAGACTATGATAAAGATTAAAAGTAAAAATATAAAAATCAAAATGAAACATTACAATATGTAAGTTAACATAAAAAGCAATGATAATAAAATCGAAAGCACAATAATTAAGTAGACACGTGAAAACTTAAGTAAGTCTCTAAAAGGTCTTATTCACTTTCACTGAAAATAGATTCGCGGAACATAGGCGATGTAGCTTTGTTTTGCTTACGCGCACTTATCACACCCGAACTTGTATTGATTGTATTGAGCTCAATTTCTGTAGGTCCACATTGCTCATTTACACTGATACACGGTACACTGATAACGTTCGCACTCTGAAGCTGCTGATGGGGCGAGCGGGCGGGCAGAGCCACGCTTCGCACACGACGAAGGCGCCGCCACACGTGCACGGCTCCTGCCACGCACAGGGCGAACACCAATAAGTATATCACCGTATAGTGATGCACGTCGTGATATGAGAACCCGTCTTCCAAATCGTTATCAATGCTAGATTCATCCTTCATGTGACTCAACATAACATTAACTTTCCTTACTTGATCTTGAGTCACGATATGAGTATGGTCAGACTGTTCATCGATCGCTTCGATAGGTATGGACAAGTTGATTATATTGTTGATGGGTGGGATCTCAATCTTCAAAACGTCTGCGGTAGTATTTAGAACGTTTGTCAGCTTCTTATGTGAATAAACTGTGTAAGTATCGCCTTTGATGACGCATCCATCGCCGAGCGTGATAACGCCAGCCTTGGTTAATTGTTCTGCCGTAACTTGATACTCGCAAATGATACGTATGGAGCACGGTCCGCAACAAAAATATAAATATGTATTTAATTTATTTAACTGTATCCAACGGTTCGTGCAAATTGTGGATGCTGTGCTGCAACGACTGGACAGCTGATCTTTCATGCAGAGAGTTTCATCTGATCTCATCTGATGAATCGGACCCTTCAACGGGCAGATGTATGTTTCTAAATCGTAAAACATACAAGTTTGGACATCGTTTTCCGTCATTGGAATGTAAGAGTCCTTTTGTATATTAATTGCGAGAAGGTTTGCGATGGGCATTATGCTTATCATATTATTTCCAACTTGCTGCGGAATTGTTATAATTCTGTAGATGTCGTAACTGTCTCTACTCACTAACGGGATTTTGACCTCGAAGATAATAAACTGCTTCATGACTCTGGCCTTAGTCTTCAGTAAATGATACAATTTGTATAAATCCGATTGAATATTATCTATTGGAAGAGTCAATTCTTTTGCCAACTGTCCTATTACGATATTAAGTTCATTCGTCAGCTGTTTGACTGTTATAAGGTGGAAATTGAACCCTGTGTGGTGTAGGTTCATAATAGTATCCACGACAGTTTCCTGGATGGTTTTCAAGTTCATCAGAACACTGTTGGCAATTATAGATGATACACTGAAACTATTGATCATTAATGACTCTTGAACTCCGACCTGAATTGAGTTAAATCCCTTTTCTAAAGCCGTCAGGTGCTGATTAAATACCTTGTGATGTCTATCCATCGCATTTTCAACTCTTTTGATAATATTGTTCTCTGATTCCACAATAGACGTGTTGTTTTTCCATAAGGACTCCAGACGCTTTTGATTACGTCTGATTTGATGGATGTCTCTAGTATATTGCTGTGCAAAATCGTCGTCTAAGACACCAAACAAGCTCCGTGCTATGCTTCCTATAGGATTGATAAGGCCGCGCTTATATCGCACGTTCTCCGTGAACTGCTGACCAAGCAACATGCTATTGTAATGGTCAAGTTCATTGCTACCGTGACGTAACTGCATAAGGATTGCGTCACACTGTGATATCTTTGTTGTATTAGCACATAGGTTGCCCAGATGATCAATGTATTTTTTAAGTAGGTCACGTCCCTGCCAATACGGCTCCATATCATAGTACACAATCAGTTTCCACTCGTCTCGTTCGAGGCGCATATTAGAGATTTTGTCGAAATAAATGCTCTGATTACTATTCAAGGGTGCTGTTTTGTAATCGCAACTAGATGGTGTTATGATTAGCATGAAAAACATTAGAGCAATGTAAATAAAATTGCCGATTTTTCCTCTCCTACGTCTTGATCTATTTTTCGTTATCTCGTTCTTATTGGATACAGAAGGTAGATCGGTTTGCTCTACATTGACTTCAGGTTGTTGATCTTTGTGTACTGGTAACAAACAAAGTTTTGTGATTGGCCTCTTGATCACCCCATTTTTGGTTTTTATTGATACTACACGAACATTGCCGTCCATGCCGGGGTGCAGCTCTATGATTCTGCCAAGGGCCCACTTCCCAGGTGGTAAATTTGCGTCTTGGATGATGACTATGTCGTCGACCTTTAAGTTTGATCGTTGCTGCCGCCACTTGCTACGTGCTGATAGCTGACACAGGTACTCAGTTTTCCAGCGTTTCCAGATGTCACCAAAAATCTTCTGGGTGAAGTGCCAGCGTGTTCTTGCGTCTCTTTCCGTCTCTATGATGGTAAGTGTGGGACCGCTAGATAAAAAGTGCGATGGAGTTAGGTAATCAATATCCTCCGGATCTTCGCTAATGGCACAAAGAGGTCTTGTATTAAGGCAGGCTTCCAGCTGTGCTAGCAATGTGGAATACTCCTCATACGTCAATTTCTGCTCGCACACAACTCTTTTTATGTGGTATTTGAGACTTTTGACAGCCGCTTCCCAGAGCCCCCCAGCACTTGGCCAGGAAGGCGCGTTGAAGTGCCATTGTATTTGCATATCTGTGATTGCTCTGTAGAACTCATCGTCAAGAGTGGTTTGTAAGTTGATATACTCTTCACGCAAGGCCTTGTTGGCTCCGACAAAATTAGTCCCGTTGTCACTATAGATATGGGAAGGTGCTCCTCTTCTGGCTGCCATTCTCCTTAATGCTGCTAGGAAGCCAGCTGAGGTCAGGTCGGAAACGAGTTCTAGGTGCACTGCCTTGGTCGCCATGCACACAAATACTGCTATATAGCCCTTGGTTGTTTTGATGCCACGACCTTTGTTTGCTTTAATTCCCACAAAGCCGGTGAAATCGACTCCGGTATGGTGGAATGGCCGCGACGGATTACATCGTGACTCAGGTAAGTCTCCCATTATCTGTGTATTTTTTACAGGATTGTGCCTTCTGCAGGTGACACAGTTATGAATACGTTTTTTGACAGCACGATTGCCGCCAATAATCCAAAATTCCTGTCTTAACCACGCCAGAGTTATGCGAGCCCCACCGTGGAAGGTCATCTGATGACCTTGGTCAATCAAACGATCGGTAAGTATTCCGCTGTGAGGAATGATAATAGGATGTTGCATGTTTTTGCTTATCCTAGCATTGTTTATCCTGCCACCAACTCTCAGTAGTCCGTGTTCGTCTAGATACGGATTTAGGTTAAGTAGCTTACTTTTTGTGTCTACACTTTGTTGATTTTGGAGGCTTTTGATTTCCTCCGCAAATTCATATTGCTGTACATACTTGATTAAAATGTACTTCGCTCTTCTTAACTCAGTGATTGTAAGAAAAGATTGCTTTGGTTGCGATCTTGCTGATATACGTAAAATCCAAGCAAGTATACGAGTCATTCTTGCAAAGCTGCTATACTTGCTCAGTATTGTGTTGATGACGTCATTTGGTTGTGTTTTCGTGGCGGTGACTTGTGATGTTGTTATCGCTCTTATCTCTTCGCATGTGTCATAGACAGGGGTTTCCTCTGATTGATTTTTATCGAATGAAGGTAACCACGAGGGTCCATGCCACCAGATAGTATGCTGCTTAAGTTGTTCTACAGACATGCCTCTACTAGCGCAATCAGCTGGGTTTTCTGCAGACTTCACGTAACGCCAGCTGTTTGATGGTATTATATCGGTCACTTGCTTTACTCTGTTGGCAACGAAACGCTTCCAGCGACTTGGGTCACCTTTAAGCCATCCCAATACGGCTGTTGAGTCCGACCATGCGAAGATTTCAATGTCATGCCCCACCAAACATTGTGTAACTGTGTACATTAACTTTGAAAGTAGTACGGCTGCACTTAATTCCAGTCTTGGTAATGTGATATCTTTGTTTGTAGGGACAAGACGTGCCTTTCCAGTTACTAATGATACTTTTGAGATTTGATTGGTATCTTCATTTTCGTATATGCAATAAATTACGCAAGCGAATGCTTTACTTGAAGCGTCACAGAAACCGTGAAGCTTGATAGTGCCTTTCCTGTGACATTGCAGCCATCTCGGTAGTTTAAACTCATTGATATGCTGTAAATCTTCTGTCATTAGTGACCATTGCTTAACCATCTCTTCAGGAACTTGATCATCCCAGTTTAGTTGTTGCTGCCAAACTGCTTGAAATAACAGCTTGAGTTTAGTGGTAATAGGAGACAACCACCCCAAAGGATCAAAGATTTTTGATATGTCTGATAAGAGAGATCGTTTCGTCACAGTTTTGGATGATAAGACATTGATTTTGCTTTGGAAGGTGAACTGATCTTCAGTAGGGTGCCAGCGTAATCCGAGAGTTTTGGTAGACTCTTGGTGTCGAAAATCAAATACCTCATCTGTTGTACTGACGCCATCGAGTAACTCCGTCTTATTCGATGACCATTTGCGAAGGTTAAAACCTCCTGATTTTAGGAGATCAATTAAATCTTTCTGCAACTGTTTTGCTTCTTGCAGAGTGTGATGACCACTTAAAAGATCGTCCATATAAAAGTCTTCTTCTAAGACCTTCGCTGCTGCTGGATATTTGTAGCGTTCATCATTTGCTAACTGCCTAAGCGTCATTATTGCTAAAAATGGCGCTGCTTTTGTTCCATATGTGACGGTCAGGAGTTCATATTCACGAAGAACTTGGTTTGGAGAGTCACGCCATATAATTTTTTGATACTTTAGATCGTCCTTGTGACAAAAGATCTGCCGAAACATTTTCTCCAGGTCAGCGGTGTATGCAAATTCATATTGCCTCCATTTTAAGATCAACGAAAACAAATCTTTTTGTAAATTAGGCCCACTATACATTAAGTCGTTCAAACTCAGCCCTGACGATGTCTTCGCAGAAGCGTTGAAAACGACCCGCAACGCAGTTGTCGTGGAATCCGATTTCATTACACAGTGATGTGGTAAATAGCAGCTTAACTGATTTTTGTCGAATGTACTTTCCTGCATGTGGCCTAATTTGATGTACTCATGTATGAAAGATCTATAGGATGATTGAATATTGTCGTTATTCGATAATTTTTTCTCAAGTTGATAAAATTGTCCAATGGCCTTGTGCCTGGACTCCCCTAATTTTTTCTCAATGTTTGCCTTCAGAGGTAATCTGACAACGTAGCGGCCATCTTCTCTTCTTGATGTGTCTGCCTTGTAGCGCTGTACGCACTCGTAATCTTCCTCTGACAACTTATTTTGACTATCGTCAACAACATCTTCGATTTCCCAGAACCTCTGAATATCCTCTATGTCGTTTAGGACAACACTACACTGATATGATTTTACATTTCCACTTATAATCCAGCCAAGGCGGGTTTGCTGCGCCACTACCTGTGAATCACCTTCCTTGATGAGGCCATTCATGATGATTGATGAGAAAACATCTGCTCCAAGTAGTATGTCGACTGGACGACTAAGGTTATATTCAGGATCCGCTAGATTCACATGTTCTAAACAGGCCCATGATGGTTTTTGGAATGAGCGATTGGGTAAATTATAAAGCAGAGTTTTCATGATAAGTACCTCAGTGGAAAATGTGTAATCTGTGTATACTGCTGATGCTTCAATATGTATCACGCCCTTGCAATTACTTTCCTTGGCACCAACTCCCATTACAGTTCCCTTGCATGCTTTTCGGGGTAGTCCCAACAGCTGGGCAGCGTTCTCAGTGATTAATGATATCTGGGATCCCTGATCTATTAAGGCTCGCATTGGGTAATATACCCCATTAACTCCCATAACCTTGATTTGAGCAGTTGGCAACAAAGTTTCAGATATTTCTGGATTCGACACGTGTGTGACGCTTTTGCGTTCCTTGAAAGTCGAAGTGCTAGCGTCAGACTTCGAGTTACCCGAACCCGAGAAGGATTCATGTAACAAGGTGTTATGATCGCCTTGACATTCCCGACATCTTTTGTTGGAAAAACATGCCTTACCTTTATGATCATAAAGGCAGTTTCTGCATAAATTCAATTTATTGATTATCTTGCGTTTAGAATCCGATGTTGATTCTAAAAACGTTTTGCAATTGAACACATGATGATTTTCATTGCAAACCGGACATTTCCAGAGCTTTTTAGTCGCTGAATTATTAGTAAATGATTTGATGAATTTTTGGAAATGCTTTTTGCTGTTGTGCTCATGCTGAGACTTATGATCAGACGTCGTCTTCTGTCCATCTTGCTTTCGCCGTGAAGCTTCCAATGATGTAAACTTGTTCTCTAAAAATCCCATGAATTCACTCAACACTGGCAAATCTCGCGGATTTTTTCTAGAGTCCGTGTACTCAGAGTGGGTCTGCTGATCCAGTTTTAATGCCAGTACGTGAACTATAAACGGATCCCACGAATTCACGTCAACTCCTAGGTTTTTTACCGCGTTCAGACACTCGTTAGTGGTGTCATACATCTTTTTAATTTGTGAAGCTGACTGCTGTTGCATATTTGGCAATGATAAAAGAATATTGAGATGAGAACTGAATAATAAATTGGTATTATTATATCTGTGGTTTAATATGTCCCAACAGACTTTATAATTCTCGGTGCTAATATGTAGATGCTGAATAAGTCTTTCCGGTTCCCCCCTGACCTTAGCCTTTAGGAACTGCATTTTTTGCGCATAGGAGATAGATCGGTTGTTGTGGATTGATTCCGTGAATAGGTCTTTAAATGCTATCCATTGATGATAATTCCCGTTGAATGTTGGGATGTCCATCGTTGGGGTGCTTTTCTCACGGTGTGAGACAGACCACATCTTACTGTTGATTGATTTTTTAATATTAAGATATAGTTGTTCGTATTTGCTGAATGACTCTTCGTATGCTACATTATCTTCGAACAACTCACTGTCAATCACCCAATGCAACATATCTATTGCTGACCATCTTGATTGAACAGTCTGCAAAATATCTTCAAACTCCCATTTCTCTGATATTTCATCCAAGTCAATGATAGCAATGGTACGAGAGAATGCCTTAAAATTGCTTTTCTGTTTACGCAGCATCTCTTTAAGCTTACTGCTGTTACCTTGTGACGTGTAGAGAGTCGGAGACTTGGCCCTACTATCACTGGTTGATTGCTGTTGATTGTCGGCTGAATCCTGATCTGTTGATCCAGTACCGTGTGCTTGACTCATCTCCGCACCAGATGCTTGTTGTAGTTGCGGAGTAGTCTGCGCTTCGACAATCTGATGTTCGATCTTGGTGACCTTGTACTGCTGAATGCACGCACGTGCCTCAGTGTACAACTGTCTAGGTTTCTGATAGAAATTTTCTGTGAAATAGCTGTGGCTACGCTCCTCTGATTTTGATAATTGTATATGATTTAACTGGAACTCTTCCCAATATTTATCGAGAATCTCTAAACGTTTCTTGATGTACGTAGGAGTTTTTCTTTCAGGCCCATCCTTTTTAAAATTGCGTAATACCTGATCTATGCCCTGCCTAAGCTGATTCTGATTTTCGAGTAGGTCCTCCATTTTAGAGATGCTGATGTAGCTTCAGTGATAAAAATCTTGATAAAATGCTTATGGGAAAATGATATTTCTAGAATCCTACTCGATTGTGTATTCCTTGCTTCGTCGACTAAGCGTGGAAAACGATAATTAGGTACCTTATGTTGATAAAATGATTTTATGCAGGACTTGCTCGAGAGCAGACTCCCTTCTTCTTTAATGCTTTATGATAGCCGTTAGCAGTATGCTCGATGTGCTGATAGTGCAGTATGCTGTTGTGGTTGTACGGTGCAGCAACCACGCTACACGTGCTTAACCTCGCCGGCGAGTCAACTCGTAGAATTCCCAGCCGCTCCGCTACTGCGATGATAAAGAATGCTCACTCACCGGTATCTGCTGCTTGTTACCTGGTGGCTGATGCTGATAGTGATGGGTACATCCACTCTCTGATTCGGCGGAATGCACAAAACACGCGAGGTCCGCCAATACGGTGGCTCGAAGGACCATAAAGTTGTACGGGACAACTTGAAATGATAGAAATGATAGTTTTTTATGATAACTTTATTGCGATTGAGTACACGCGGCGAAGACCGAACGCGAACTGAAGTAAACTGCGCACGCGGTACAAATTGCTTATTTGACAAAACATAAGAATATGAATTGTACGAGTAAACCGTACAAATGGAAAGGAGAAAAATATAATAAGGCTCCAAAAGATAACCCTGCTTATAGCTCATTACGAATTGTTGATATAAGCCTCGGTCTCCTAACTGTACTTCCTTTTGCGAGAGGGAAGGGTGTCGTGTTGTTCAATAAAAATCTTGCTATAATACGCTAGTATTTTAAAAATATTTAAGGAGACTTTCTGTACACTTATTACTACAATAATTATAAAAATAACAAACAACTTTTCCTACGGGACCTAACATGAAATCGTGAAAATAAAATCAGCAAGTTTTTTTTTTATTATGGTAGGTAAAAATCAGGTTCTGGAGTGGCGACCGCGTACCGGAAGACATAGCGTTGGAAGGCCTCCCACAAGGTGGACCGGTGACCTGGTCAGGGTTGCTGGAAGCCGATGGATGCAAGACGCACAGGACCGGTTTTTGTGGCGGCGCTTGGGGGAGGCCTATGTCCAGCAGTGGACGTCTTTCGGCTGAATGATGATGGTAAAAATCATCCAATGACGAATCCCGCCCTTGAGCGTAGCGAGAAACAGTGTCAGACTCTTACTGATTAAACAACCTATCCCGTTCCTTCCTTGCCTTAGTCCCAGAGCCCTGGTGTTAGGCTTTCACATCAACCCTTGGTTTAAAGTTTGTTCGTTCGTTTGTAGAATATAGGTAATGAGGTTCAAAATCGGTTCGGTAGTTGATGCGGTTTTGAAAATTCTTTCAGTATTTAATTAGTACTTGTTTAAGAAGACGCGGCGCGATAGGAGACGCATTGGTTGGGTATTCATCGTACATTGCAGCAGCGGTCAGCGAACCGCGTCATCGTACATGCAAACATGAGCATATGGAAATAATAATAATGGGCTTATTAGTCAGTAAGAGTCGAACACTGTTTCCTGCTCCACCGAAGGGCGGAATTCGTCATTGGATGATTTTTACCCACCATAAAAAATAAATTAAAAAGAAAGCTGTCATCATCATCTTCCTGCCCTTGTCCCGTTTTATTTGGGGTCGGCGCAATATGTCTTCTTCTTCCACTCTGTCCTGTCACCCGTCTCGCTATCACTAACTCCTCTTTCTCTCATATCACTTCTCACACAATCCATCCATATTTTCTTTGGTCTCCCTCTCCCTCTCCATCCATCCACATTTATACTCATGGCTTTTTTTGTAACATGCGTTTCATCCCGCCTTTTTACATGGCCATACCAAGACAGACGGTTCCCTTTCAACTTTTCAGTCACTGGCGCCACTTTCAGACTTCCTCTAATATACTCATTTCTCACTTTATCCATTCTCGTCACACCACACATCCATCTCAACATTCTCATCTCTGCTACATGCAATCTCTTTTCATCCGTCTTTTTCATAGCCCAACATTCTGACCCATAAAGTAGGACAGGCCTTATCACGGACTTGTAGATTTTACCCTTCAATTTGAGGGGCATCCGTGGGTCGCAAGTTGTTCCAGTGACCTGTCGCCATTTCATCCATCCTGAGTTGATCCGATGTGCCACGTCTCGGTCTACCTCACCATTCCCTTGGATAAGCGACCCAAGGTACCTAAAGTCGGAACAGATTGGTATGGGCGTTCCAGCGAGAGTTATGGGCACAGGACTAGAGAGACCGCCAAAATCGCAGAACAGGTACTCGGTTTTAGTTCTGCTCAATTTTAGGCCAACACTCTCCAGTCTTTGCCACCACACCTCCAATCTGCTCTGGACCTCTGGGGCACTCTCGGCAACCAGCACAATATCATCGGCAAACAATATACACCAGGGAGCCTCTTCCTGAATGTCCGACGTCAGAGCGTCCATTATTATTAGGAAGAGGTAAGGGCTAAGAGCCGACCCTTGGTGTAAACCGACAGCCACATTGAAGTTGTTAGTGGTGCCCGCTGCAGACCGGACTTGTGTAGTGCAGCGACTATACATCGCTCGGATCAACTGCACATACTTCCCAGGCACACCTTTCTCCTTAAGGGCCCACCACAGAACCTCACGAGGTACCCGGTCGTATGCCTTTTCGAAGTCAACGAATACCATGTGCAAGTTTTTATGTGCACCTCTGTATTTTCGCACAACTGGCGTATAGCAAATATGGCATCCGTTGTGCCACGACCAGGCATAAAACCGAATTGGTTCTGTGAAATTTCACTCTCTTCTCTCAGCCGCCGTTCAATAACTTTCTCCCATACTTTCATGGTATGCGACATTAGCTTTATTCCTCTATAATTGTTGCACTCAAGCACATCACCTTTGTTTTTAAAGATGGGCACCAAGGAACTGTTGCACCATTCATCAGGTATGGCTTCTTCCTGCAACAGCTTATTGAAGAATAAAGCTAACCACACCCATCCATCCACTCTCAATAACTTCCACACCTCAACTGGTATTCCGTCCGGGCCAATGGCTTTACCATTTTTCATTCCATTCACTGCTTCCCTGACTTCCTCCATACTAACCATTCTCACTAACCCCACATTCACTGGTTTATTCTCTAAAACCCCACTCCAATTATTTTCTTCATTCATAAGTCTTTCAAAATATTCCTTCCACCTTTCTTTGATTTTTTCATCATCAGATAGAACCATTCCCCTTTCATCTCTTACACATCTTACCTGGCAAACATCCCTCGCCTTTCTTTCTCTCATTCTCATTCATAAAAAGAAAGCTGTGAGAACAAGATAATTATGCTTCCTTAAACTCCGACGCTCCGTGGGCAGGCCCCCTACAAGGTGGACCGACGATCTGGTGAAGGTCGCGGGAAGCCGCTGGATGCGGACAGCACAGGACCGATCGTTGTGGAGATCCTTGGGGGAGGCCTATGCCCAGCAGTGGGCGTCGCACGGCTGACATGATGATAATGAAACTCCGAGCAAACGCCATCGCTCGCACACCTATTATGTTTCCATTATGTATCTAATTACGGTATTCAAAAGATTAAATCGTTTAGTATAATCCTAAAAACATTTCACTCACCAAAAAAAAAATGAATAACTTAATCATAGTTTATTTATCAATTAATAAGTGATAGTGTGGTTGATAGCGATTCGTACAACTTAAACAAGCGATGTGGCGGTATGCGGACTTACATTAATGACATTAACTTTTGTAGGGATGCGCTGTGGTGGTGGGATTATCGATAGGTTTAGTTTTATCGTAACAATCATCATTTTCCTGCTTGTTGATCCCATAACGTGGGTAATGGTGGCAGAGTGTTAACAAACTCAGCTAAGCGCATTACTTTGTGTAATTTATTTCATCAACACTACTCTCAAAACGGTGAAGAAAAATGAAAAATTCGAAGATATCAAACCGCACCCGCGCGGTGGATTACGGTCCATTCCCTATCCTAGAGTGGCGGCCCGAGTCCCTTTTATTTTGGGCCGGTGAAACCAATTTTTTTCTTTCAATGCTTTTCATTATCGTCGACTCCTTTTACGTTCAAATGGTTCTTCAGTCTGATGACTGACACAATCCACCCATTTTTTATTTGGCCTGTCTTTCCTTCTCCATTCATCCACATGTACACTTTTTGTAACGATATTGTTTAGATTGTATTTTATTGCAAAATCTTACGTGATGATGTTACTGTTGGTAATAAATGATTCATATTAAAAAACTAAATTAAAAATGCTATTTAAGAATTTTAATATATTATAGTCTACGGCTTAACAAAGTAAAAGTAATGTTGGAAAAACAGTAATAAAATGCCAAATGATATCTATTTATTTTCGTGAATTTATACCAAATGATGTTGGTGTTTCTAGCTGACTACCCCAAAAAATTAAACATGCATAGTTTTGATGATACAAATAGAAACTGTTTCAATATTTTAAATCTCAAATTATATGAAATATCATGTTTGAAACGCTGTTCTTGGCAAATAGTGATAGCTGTCGGAAAACTGTTTGTTTAATTTAAAAAATGTAAAACTAAAAATAAAGTATTTCGACATCCGCCGATGATTTTTATGATTTTAAAATGTTTACGATTTAATATAAAAGCGTTATTATAAACATATGCATCGTTTCATTATTGAATCTTTCCGACTTTCCATTTGTTTGGATAGAATCGACGGTAAAATAAAGAGTTTAGTTTTTTCTTGAAAATGATCGATTTGAGGATTGAGATTGGATAGTGAATTATTGTATCGGTATATTTATTGCTTAAAGTCTTAACGAAAATGTCTGTTTTTGTTTTTTTTAGTTGGAACTAAGTGGAATTACACATTTTTCTATCAATAATTTTTGCTACATCGTTATAAAACACTTGGCACACAGACAGAATATAACTTACTAATAGGTATATTAAAATTATAAAATAATATATTTAAAAAATCTTCAATAAATTGCATTAACGTTTTATCGATATCTTGTCCAAACACTACCGACGAGCCCTCTTTGAAAATTCGATTAACGTGGTGTACACTTACATTATTGTCGGCCCAGTGTCCCGTTGGGCTAAGCGACATGTGGACAGCCGTATAAACTTAGTCTGTGAGTGGATAAATTCATCATGAATTTGTAATTCGAAATTAAAAAACGGTAAGTTTTTATTATCGATATTTTTTTGCACTTCACTTTTTTAAAAATAATTTGATAGATTGAAATGTTTCTTTTTTTTTTGCTAAATTTTGGATTTTGGAGTTATTGATTTTCGGTTATTTAATAAGTGATGCAGTAATTTGTTTATATGTATTAATAGATTACATTTAGAATGTTCTTCATAATCCAAACTTTAAATTAAGTTATTAAATGTGACCAAGTTCTGACGGATTTGTCATGACCTTGACGATTCCAAATTGGCAGGCTTCACATTATTGTAAAACCTGGAATTAATTGAATTAAGAGCGTACTACTTGAGTTACATTTACATTATTTTTAATAGAAGAAATCTTTTCTTTACTGAAAATCACATGTCCTGTAGTAAAATAATCTAGATATCGTATTTATGATTGATATTTTCAAGTTTTTCAATTATGTTATATTTTAAGTTTATTAGTACAATATTCAAGGTTTTTAAATTGGTTATGACATTTTTTTCCTTATTTTTATTTCTGTCACAGAGTGGATGAAATACAATTCCGTTATTTTTTTTTTGTAATGATCAATTGTCGATAAAAATGAAATACGTTTTTGAATCGCTATATCTGTGATTATGACGTTATTACATACCTATGTTTCTTTAGTTATTTCGTAATACAGATATCTGGTGGATATAATCTAAGTTTGGTTTCTACACCACCCTAAGGTCGACCGGTAGAAAATGCTAAAGGCATTAAGTCCACAGTTAGACAAAGTTCGGAGAAAAATGTCTTTGATCATAAATGGATTGTAACAGACAGAATGCAGAAAGTAATACGCAAAACACTAACGCAATTAATTCTATATTCGCTTTGATGTAAAAGAGCATTTAATAGCATTTATTGCCGAGTTTGCTAGGTCGTAACGTTTACTTTAGTTTATCCTTGAAATCACATAACTTGAACCTAGTTTATAAGGTACTAGCTTTTGTCAGCGGCTTCGCCCGCGTACATAAAATATAGCCTATGTCACTCAGGAGTAAAGTAGCTTTCTATTGTTGCTAAAATTTTTCCAATCGGACCAGTAGTTCCAGAGATTACCCCCTACAAACAAAAAAACAAACTAACAAAAAAACAAACTTTACCTACCTCTTTATTATATTAGTGTAGATTCTATGTATAAGAACTACATCACATAGGGTAATTAGTAATTAGTGACCCATGCTTAACATTTCAAATACCGTAATAGAGACTTAATAGAAAGACAATAGGTTTTTTTTTATCATCATCATCATCATCAGCCTTTTAATGTTCCCACTGCAGGGACACAGGACTCCTCTCTCTGGGAGAGGGAATGGGCCATAATCCACCACGCGGGCCCAGTGCGGATTAGTGGATGTCACATGTCTTCGAATTTTTGGTTCTAGGACATGCCGGTTTCCTCACGATGTTTTCCTTCACCGTTTTGAGAGCAGTGGTGATGAAATCAATTACACAAAGTAATGCGCCTGGCTGGGTTTGAACCCGCGACCTACGACTCGTAAGTCGGGGCCGTTACCACTCGGCCACCACTGCTCTCTTTTTTTATGGTAGGTAAAAATCATCAAATGACGAATCCCACTCTTGGACGGAGCGGGAAACAGTGTCAGACTTTTACTGACTAAAGAACCTACCCCGTACCTTCCTTGCCTTATTCCCAGAGCCCCGGTGCAACGCTTTCGCACCAACCCTCAGCTCCGGGAGGCTTCGACCCTGTAGGGCCCCTACGGTTTGCTGACAACTCCTTGAGGCGCGCGGGAACGGAGCGCGCCATCGACGACTTGGGCTCGGTCTGGACTGCTACCAGACGACCGGACAGCGAACTACCCATTGCTCACGGTCCGCAAGAAAGACAATAGGTGTGCGTACGCCTGCCCCCCCTAGCCATGTTGATAATCTACTAAGTATTGTTAGCGCTAGTAGAATCAAATGTGTGGAAATGACATCATCTCAACAAAATTCGTAGCTAAGTTCACGTCGTTCAAAATTACACACTGTAATGTAATCGTTTCTACAATGATCATCGCGACATCCTGCAGTTTTATGATATACTAGCTTTTGTCAGCGGCTTCGCCCGCATACATAACATATAGCCTATGTCACTCAGGAGTAAAGCAGCTTTCTATTGTTGCTAAATTTTTTCCAATCGGACCAGCCATTCCAGAGATTACCTCCTACAAACAAAGAAACAAAAAAACAAACTTTACCTCTTTATTATATTAGTGTAGATTAATGATAACTACGCTAAGACGTTGCGATAGTAGAAAGAGAGTCGACACGAAAATGTCGTAACTTGGCTAAGAGGGCTTTTTTATGGTAGGTAAAAATCATCTAATGACGAATCCCGCTCTACCCAAAGAGCGAGAAACAGTGTCAGACTCTTACTGACTAAACAACCTACCCCGTTCCCACATTGCCATACATACTAGGGCCAGAGCCTTCCTTTCCCACCCTGTTCCTTCTTAGCCTTCATATCGGGGTCTTTCGCACTGGGGCCAAGCCTTCCTTTCAGAGGATTCCGTTTTGTCCTTTTGAGCTACGGAACTATTATTATCTGGTTTAGGACCCGTGAAAGAGATCTCATGAGAGTCATCTAGCATAAAAAAAAATGACGTGTAAAAGTGTTTTTTAAACCTACTTGCAAAATAAAGATCATTTATCATTTAGTCATTATCTGGTTTTGAACCCGGGAACGAGATCTCAAGAGAGTCGGGTGCCTTAACTACTATGTCATGACGATACTTATAGAAAGATATCTAAAGAAGTTTTTTTTTATTAAAAACCTATCCCTATTTTTATAATAGAAATACCCAACGCTTATACCAACAACATTTTTGAATATTAGACGTTTTATTTCTTACGAATGTATGCTAATTTAATAATACAAAAAAACGGCGAAATATTCAAGCAGTGAGCTTCGAATCGGTGTGAGACAATATTGGCTCTGATTGTATTACTTTTTCGTAGCTTATACCAACTTACATAATATTTCGTCATATTAAACGTTAAAATTGAACATTTGAATACCATATAACCAACAAAAAATCTTTATTTATCATTACCATGTGGATGAATTTTTTGATGCCTAATAAGTTTCTTCCTTTTTTTTTAATCATTTGTAAATATTAATGTATTTTTAATTTATTATTCTTAGATTAGGTCGAGGAGCTGGGGTGGATCGAATGACGCGTTTGTCCCACCTGTACGCAAAATACGCGCTTTAGACGTGGAGTTGCGAATACCAGCGCAATATACTATACTACAATACTATACTAGGTTATTATTCCGGTGGTCTGGTAATTGGTTCCCGAACGCGTTAAGGAGTTGTGAGCAACCGTATTCATAGCGCAAGCTCTGCTTAGTTTGGGCCCTTACCAGTTGTGCGTAGCGGGTTCAAACCTTGCGAGGCACATTACTTTGTGTAATTTATTGAATCACCACTGTTCTCAAAACGGTGTAGGAAATCATCGTGAAGAATTCGAAAAACCAAAAATTCGAAGACATGTGACATCCAGCAATCCGCACTGGTTATGGCCTATTTCCTCTTCTAGAGAAGAGGCCTATGCCCCAGTAGTGGGGATTTTAAAACGGCTGATGATGAAGACAAGTATCAATAACTTCCACCCCGCCCAAGGGCGCGTAAATATCATTGGATTTTTTTTTCCCACTGAAATAAAAGAGATAATACAATCAATGAACAAAATAGGCAGCTTATTCACTGCAAATATAACATCATTTGCTTAAACATATGGTGCAAAATACCCCTGGGATTGCCTCATAACCAAGCAGTGAAAAATGAATGCATAATATCGTAAGGGTTACATAAATTGTCTGTAGGGAGTATGGTCATTACTTTTAGTTAAATTAATATATAATATATCAGCATAAGGATATGGGGCTTTTTTATGATGGTAGGTAAAAATCATCCAATGACAAATCCCGCCCTTGGGTAGAGCGGGATACAGTGTCAGACTCTTACTGACTAAACAACCTACCCCGTTCCTACATTGCCATACATACTAAGGCCAGAGCCTTCCTTTCATGAATCATTGGCCCCAGTTGGCTTCGACCCTTCTGCAGGGTCTCTACGGTTGCGGACAATCCTTAAGAAATCGAACCTTTGCAATATCCCTAGTATCAGACTACATGTTGGTCACAACACTTTATAATAGTACATTGTTATACGAGGGATGAAAGTTAGTTATTTAGTCCCGAGAAATTTCTTGGCGACCGAGCGACAGCGAGGTCGCTAATAGTTCGAGGGGCTAAATAACTCTTGAACCCGAGGTAAACACTGTGCTTTTCATTACGAATACGAGGAAAATAAAATAATAATAAAAACCTGAGTCGTCGTCAAATGTCTTCGTACGTTTTTAGGTAGGTATATTTCTTTTGATTTAGGCGGTAAGCGGTTTTCTCCTCAAAGAATCTTGCGTTAAATTTATAACTGAAGCTGATGAACTTATCGTGTTAATAAAAATTTCTTGTAACAGAGATTTAGCAAAATGTAAACAAAACTCTACACCTCGAAAAGAAAAGGAAGATCAAATCGGCCACAGATTATAGAGAGTCTACCATTTACCCGCCAATTGTAACCTCGACTCCAGAAATAAGGCAAGGAAGGTACGGGGTAGGTTTTTTAGTCAGTAAGAGTCTGACACTGGTCTCCCGCTCCGCCCAAGAGCGGGTTTCGTCATTGGATGATTTTCACCTACCATAAAAAAAAAAAACCATTTACCCGCCAATTCTTTTTTTCAGTGTTCGGCTCCCTGGCTTTTCAGTAAATAGTTTTCATTTTGTCATTGTAAAAATGGGTCTGGTCAACATTTTTCTCAAATATATATTAGTTTTAATGAAATAATTGAAAGTAAATTAAAATAAAGTAAGTAAAAAAAAGTATTCTTAAATTATTTCTATTTCTATGTCATTTTAATTCGGTATAAAGTTTCGGGTCACGGTTCAGTAGAAATGTCAAAATAGAACTAGTTTTTTTTTAATATTTGCTGTCTAAATATTAAAAAACTACTGTCAGTTGTAAAGTAAAACTCCCTAGGGAGTAAAAGTACTTCTTCCAACCCTGTCCGCAGGCAACATTACACCTACTTTCAGAGTATGAGTAATGAAAAATAATTTACATATCATGCATCCTAATTATGGTTTTAACAACATTATAATAATAGTGTACAATAGTACATTTTGATACAAGTGCAGGAAGTTTGTCATTGCGACCGAGGCGAAATTCGCACGAGCCGTAGGCGAGTGTGTTATGGAGCCGAGGGCTGCAATGACAAATCTGCACGTGTGTCAAACGACGTTTTTCAATACACTTACGACTTGTGAAATAAAGAAAGAAAGAAAAAAAATTTAATCGTATCTCAAACATACAGTAGAAATATAAGAAATATATAAGTACAGCATTCAAATCTGCTCTGGTCAGTTTCTAATTTCGTGGGGTCGTCTAGCGACTCTGGGGGACGCCTCGCGCCTGATTCGATAAACTAAGTAAAAAAAAATAATCACCCGTGACCGTGACGATAAGGAAGGAATAAAAAAGCCCTTGTTGTGATAAACTCAAAAAAGCACTTGGGTGATATACATGCTATATTGACCCTAATAGGAGTGCGATAAGAGGCAGTTTTCGAGTAAGTGTATTGAAAAGGTTATTTTTAATTCGTAGCTAAGTGATGTTAACCTAGATAAAAACGTCCCTTGAGTCAATGGGCATTGAGCAAGTCAATGCAAGCGATATCAAGGTGAAAAATATTATGTACTAGCTTTTGTCAGCGGCTTCGCCCGCGTACATAAAATATAGCCTATGTCACTCAGGAGTAAAGCAGGTTTCTGTTGTTGCTAAAATTTTTCCAATCGAACCAGTAGTTCCAGAGATTACCTCCTACAAACAAAAAAACAAACTTTACCTCTTTATTATATTAGTGTAGAAGTAGATGACGTCTAATTAAATATGCACATTCCCATTGACATCGATGTGGATGAATTTTTTGATGCCCTATGAGTTTTGTTTTCTGTTTGTACATTCCCGCGCGCGTCAAGGAGTTGCATTTTTTGTTTATTAAATCTGATCTGAGCTATCAGCGAACGCCGGCGTTCGCGGGTATTAACGGAAAGTTATTTGTCTATAAAACTTTTTTTTTACGTTTTTGGATAAATATCAAAATACCCTAAATGCTCAAATATTGTACATTCTATTTTGGAAGATTTGACAAACGGATGGTTCGAAATCAGGCCCCGAGCGCCGGCGCTCGCTTGGGTGTAGACGTAGTTACAACTCTGCCGTGCAGACACTAAAACGCAGTAAAAAAGCATATTTTACAGTACTTTTACTGCGTTTTAGTCTCTGCACGGCAGAACTACCAGGTTATGTTTCTGCACCACTCTAAGGCCGACTGGTAGAAAATCGCCCAATGCATTAAATCCTCTTTTGTACTATGTGCATAAAGTTTTGGTAAATAAATTTGACTATGCCAACAGTGGATATCTTTGACGATAATAGTAATGAACATACAAAACACAGTTTAAAATCATTACCCTCATTTTAACATCGGGTAATGAATGAAACCATTAACAAAACGTGCAATTTGTAATACAAAACCCGACCACTTGAGAGCTTTTCAGAAAACAAATAACCTACATTTGGAATATCGCCTAACACCATGTATTTGAATGATAAATCATTCAATATTTATTACTATGGTTGCCCACATGAGTTGTTACTATTACTGAATCGCGTAAACTACGAAATAGATGTTAAATATAGATATTATTTAGATTGTGATACGTCAGACAGTAGGCTCATCGTGTATTTCGTTTGAGTTGTGATTGTACGGTAGTTGTACGACTGGATTGTGGGAATGTTTGAAGAGAATGTTTTAAGGTAGAACTACCTACATTGCGCCAACGAGAGCCATGTACAGTACGGCGGTCGGATCTTGGCGAGTGAGAGAGAGGAGAGAGCTTGAAAACTCGTAAAAAACAAATGGTTGTAACAAATTAGGTTTTATTGATTTAATTAGATTTTTATTAATTAAGTTTTTATTGGTGTTAAAAACTGTTATTGGAGTTTTTTTGTTAACCTTTATTTTTGTACGATTTGTCAAGCGCTAAATTTCGCATAGACTAATTTCAGACTCGCTGAGTATCTAGTGTGAGTTTGTTTTACGCTAACGCGATCGTCGTATTTATGTTCGGCGCTTCGATTGGCCAGCTCCAAGCTCTTTAACCAATCAAGATAAACGTTTCGATCATGTTAACGTAAAAAGAACTCGCACTCAGCACACTGGACGTATTTCTATACTTACATTTTGTATTGGAACTAAACTTATAATAATAAATAATAATCAATTTATTTTCAGGCAACGGAGGCCCATAGAAAAAAATACATAATAATATCTTAAAATATTCTATAAACTAATACATATTACAAAACAAAAACTTATTTACTATAATTATGCACGTAATGTAGTCGGCGTCATGTTGCGCTGCGTGGTGTCGTGTAACCGTCCGCGGAAACGTCGATATACGACACATTTCGGCCAAAAGTCCTCTTTTAGGAAGGTCTGTAGATGTTGGGTTGGAACTCGTACGACGAACGACTTGAAGTTAACGTCATGGCGAGCTTCCAATCGTACGACCCTCAGAGTCCAGTTGGTCTTCACTTTCAAATACTCCACGATGTCCTCGACCTTCGTGAAGTGATGCAGGCGCGAAATGTATAGCTGCGTCGTAGGTACAGCAGAACGCAGCAGCATGTTCGGGCCACTCGGTGCGGTACCGCACTGGTTTCGGGTACAGGGCTTCCTCTTCTTCTTCTTTTCGACTCTTGTGAAACCCTCCTCATCCACTTGGCCTATTTTTGGCAAGGTGGTCTAGAGAGCTGATAGAGAAGATCGAGTCATAACGCGTATACGCGTCGTAACGCTACGTACAACTCAAGCGTTTCAAATATGTGTATCGGCTGTCGGTGTAATGTAATTCCCGCTTTTCAGTGGCCTTTGAATAACCTGGGTATTTTCAGAAACACGATGGAATTTTGTCACTCTGTGTCTGATACGCCACCTTGCTGTACTTTGAGCGGGTCTTACTTGATGATTTTCCACATGTATATTATATGTATGTTACTCATTCAAACTTTGACTACTGAACGGATAACTTCTAGAATACTTTAAGATCATTCTTAACGCCCTGTTCCCGCCGAAGCCGACTGGGAACCCGGTCCAGTTTCTGAAACGAAGGTCCGACAATGGTATGAAAGCTAACAAGGAACGGGGTGGGTCGTTCAGTTAGTAAGAGTCTGACACTGTCTCCCACTCCGCCCAAAGACGGGATTCGTCATTGGATGATTTTACTCACCATAAAAAAGATCATTCTTCAAAACTTAAATAATTGTATCCGATTACGATTGAAAACAATTGCAATTTACATCGTAAACTCACAACACATTTTCGGCGCATTTTTGACGATTCTCTGAATTACATAGGAAAAGAAACATACAATTTAGTTTTATAACGTAATCCTAACTGTGTTGTTAGAACAGAAGAACTACAAAGACTGTGCCAACGTCCAGCTGTTTTGTCTAAAATCATTACCAAAGATGTAAAAAAAAAATGTTACTAGAAAGAACTAGATCAGTATAAATTATCCAATGACGAATCTCGCCCTCGGGCCAGGCGGGAAACAGTGTCAGACTCTTACTGACTAAACCACCTACCCCGTTCCTACGATGCCATTCAGACCAGGGCCAGAACTTTCCTTTCAGACGCGAACCCACGGTCCCAGTTGGCTTCGACCCTGATTGCTGACAAATCCTTGAGGCTCGCGGGAACAGTGCACGCCGTCGACGACTGGGCTTATTGGACGGTGAGCCACCCATTGCTAACCATCCAGAAGCCCGCGCCTACGGTGGCCGGAAATCGGGATCGGAATCTCGTCTTCGTCTGGGGCATGAGCGCCATTGCCTTATGCGGTCGGCCTCCTCCTTTGTTAGCATTACAGCTTCGCAGAAAGAGTAACGGCCTGTTAAAAAAAATGTGCCGAAGTCAGTATTAAGATTAGCAAAGAGTTATTTTCTTCGTACTAATCACATGATTAACTGTCACAAGCGTAGAGCGTAACATACAACCTACGCGGTTATTACAAAGTACAATGCAGAACCAATTGCTTTAAGACCTGGCAGCTTTCCAAGTGCATGCATGAATAATTTTACTAGTAAAGACGATTCACGCATATCAACCCAAAACGAATCTCGGTACGGTCGTTACCACCACTTTTTGGTGGAAAAACAATAAACCTGGCCACCTGATGATGAACTATAAACAATTGAAGAACAACAATGCATTGTTCCCGTGCACCTCAAGGAATTGTCAGCAACCCTTTGGCAACTCCCATTGGCAACAAGGTAAAAATCATCCAATGACGAATCCCGCTCTTGGGCGTAGCGGGATACAGTGTCAGACTCTTACTGACTAACCACCCCCCCATTCCTTTTTTGCTCTTCGCACTGGGGCCAAGCCTTCCTCTCAAAAAGAGACCCTTGGCCCCAGTAGGCTTCGACCCCTTTACAGAATCCTTACGGCTTTGCCGACCACTCCTTGAGACGCGCGGGCACAGAGCGCGCCATTGACAACTTGGGCTTGGTCCAGACAACCGGACGGCGAGCTACCTGTTGCTCGCCGCCCGCAAGCCCGCGCCTACGGTGACCGTATCTGAAATTGTTCACTGCAGCACTAACAATCTCCACTTGTATCAAACTGCATTAAACCAGAAAATTTTCTTACTCAAAATGGAATCTCTTCTAGCTGTTGTATATCCCTGTATATCGATCGTGTCCAACGATTTAAGTCTTCTTTGATCCAGACATTTGGCGATGCGCATTTGTTTATACTTTAAAAACGGATGGCCCCGGACTTGGCTTCGAAACTATAATTTATAGACGTAGATATCCACTTTGGATGGTGATATAAAGCATATAATATATTACGGATATCTGCTAAATTAATGGCTACAGTTTATTTAGTTGATAAATTCATTTATGTTGATGATTATGGAGAATTATTTAAAAGGTTTTTTAATAGGTACTGTAATCTACACTAATATAATAAAGAGGTAAAGTTTGTTTTTTTGTTTGTAGGGGGTAATCTCTGGAACTGCTGGTCCGATTGGAAAAATTTAAGCAACAATAGAAACCTGCTTTACTCCTGAGTGACATAGGCTATATTTTATGTACGCGGGCGAAGCTGCGGGCAAAAGCTAGTGGTAAATATTGTGATTTATGATGTCATATTTGATACATAATTCTAAACGATAATGTAACAGGCAAATGATTTGTATTGCTGTAGGTTTCGCGAAATGTGGGTGCAAGAAAAAAAAAAAAAACGGAAAAACGAAATGTGTGTAAAATTTTTCAACGTTTCCTCTTTCGAAACTTTTTACGAAAATACCGAACATACGAAACAAATCAAGATCCATTGCATTACAGCAGTTACATCAAAGCTAACAAACATACATTCATTCACAAATCCAGTTTAATCTAAAAATAGGTGATCACATCGAAACTTTACCCGCTATCCATTTAGTTTCGTAGCATCCGTGAAACGATTTGCAGCGCTCCAAAGCGCAACACTATTTTAGTATAATAAACAAAATGTCGATAATTAGTGATGTGATTGAGTGAACGATTCATTGGGGATTTAATCGATTTATTTGAGCTTTGAAATCGGTTGTTGGGCATTACGCGTTCTGATTTTGAAAAGAAAAATATAAAAAAATATTGTGTTCGGAATTTGAATATTAAAAACAAAAATGTCGTTTTGATTGTTGCCAGTGTTATTAAGTTCCAATATCGAATACAGATTAAATTATGTTTTTAATTTATTGTAAAATAAGTGCTTACTTTCTATAAATAAATTTTGGCTCAAACAAAGGGAATGTTAATAGTTTTATGAAAACTAATTTTCAATAATTTTCTACAACGGTTCAGACAGAAATTTAGAGAACTGTTAATCAAAAACAATATTGTTCTTTTTTGTAATCAGAACACTATTTTCTAAATATACTTTAACTATTTGGATTTTTCTAGAAACAATGAAAAAATGCCTCGATTTTTTTTTTGCCGTGTGTTTGAGTGATGCTAGTGTAAGATCGAATCAGTGAGCAAGTTGGTAAAGAAATGGGTTAAGTGAACGTATACACAGTGAATTAACAATGAGCAAAATAAAACGACGGAAAAAAGACAGCAAAATTCGTGTTAGGTTCAACATTACAAATGTGGTAAGTTTCTAAAATATTTTCATTAACACTTTTGAGCTGTTTAAGGTTATGAAACAGTGGTAAAAGCCCAGACTTACGAGTTGTAAGTCGCGGATTCAAACCCAGCCAGGCACGTTATTTTGTGTAATGTATTTCATCACCACTGCTACCAAAACGGTGAAGGAAAACATCGTGGGGAAACCGGCATGTACTAGAACCAAAAATACGAAGGCATGTTACGCCAATTCTCAGTGGGCCCGCTTGGTGGATTACGGCCCATTCCTTCGCTTAGAGAGGTGGCTTGAGTCCCAGCAGTGGGAACATTATAAGGCTGATGCTATGCATCAAAATCCGATAAGAGTTTTTCAATACACTTACTCGAAAACTGCCACTTATCGCACTATAATTAGGTTCGACATGACACGTATATCACCCGCGTGCTTTTGTTTCATTTATCATACCAAGGGCTTTTTTTTTCCTCCTTATCGTCACGGTCAAGCGTAATTATTATTATTTTTTAAAGCAATGAGGTGCAGATTTTTGAGGTCAAATATATTTAATTAAAATTTAAATCGTGTTTTTAACAGAATATAATAAAAAAACATGATTGTTTATGCAATAATTTGTTATTAACAACAAATTAACATTTATCTGTGTTCTAAATTCAAAAATATTTGAATTTCTATTCTTAATATTAAGCAGGATGTATAGCGGTTTGATGTCTTTGCTTCTTTTTCATCCTGCAAAGGAAAAAGTCTATAAATAATAGTCTTAATAAGTAACTTATTTATTGGTAGTTGTGAAAAATATGTTGAATGTAAGATATAAGAGATTTTTTTAGACAATAAGCCGATGCCTTCAGATATTTTGCTTTACTATAGTTTGCTATAATCTAAATCTAAAATGTACGGTAACTTTGGAAATTTTTCTTCAGTAAGAAATTAACAAAAATGCGTCGTAATTTTCAAAGGAAGCAAGTGTATTATAAGTGTTATATGTTCGTAAGTGTATTGAAAAACGCCGTTTGACACACGTGCAGATTTGTCATTGCAGCCCTCGGTTCCATAACACACTCGCCTACGGCTCGTGCGAATTTCGCCTCGGTCGCAATGACAAACTTCCTGCACTTGTATCAAAATGTACTATTATGGCGAACATAGACGGACAGACACTGGGTGATTTGGTTTTATAAATTACTAGCTTTTGCTTGCGGTTTCGCCCGCGTGATATTGGGGGTGGGGTTGGGGTTTCCGGGATAAAAAATTTCATCCAGCAAATTTCATCCAGAGCCGTCCAGCCGATTTGGCGTGATTGAGTAACAAACATCCAAATATCCAAACATAGTAACTTTCGCATTTATAATATTAGTAAGATTGGAAAGATAAGGATTTCTATTAAATGCTTAGTTATTAAATTAATTTTCATCCACTCCATAAGGTTTTGTAGTCAGGGACTTATTATACGCTCTCAAGAGTTTGCCACATTGTATTCAATGATTTACATTTTTTTTTTCTAAACCGTTTTTATATGTCTGTAAAAATACTACCGACGAGACCTCGCGTTGTGTGCGTGTCAAGCTCAGGGCTACAGGGATTTGAATGTAGTCTAGAAATCCCAGTAAAATGCGTGTGAATAAATTTGGATATTCATCGAAATGTAACCTTTAGAGTACATGGTAGGTTTTTGAAGGGGTGGAAATAAATGTTTGATGTAAATGGCGTATATCACAGCCTCTACAACTCGTAATTCGAAGCTGTTACCACTCGGCCACCATGTACCACGTTTGTTACGTACTTTATTGAAATAGTACATTTTGATACAAGTGCAGGAAGTTTGTCATAGCGACCGAGGCAGAATTTGTATAAGCCGTAGGCGTGTGTGTTTTGGAGCCGAGGGCTGAAATGACAAATTTGCACGAGTGTCAAACGACGTTTTTCGATACAATTTCGATTCGTGAAATAAAGGAAGAAATCTCAAACATATAGAGAAATAAAAAAAAATAGATAAAGAATTACGCGTGGGGGACGTCTCGCGCCCAGCCTGATACGACACACTATTATATTAAAATAATATTGGGGGACAACCTGCTCTTTTTCCTGCACTAGAGCATGCCTGTAAACGGTGGGATAAGTGCGGGTATCGTGGTAAGTGTATTGAAAATGGATTTACTATCATTTACAACTCTAAAAACATTCGTTGTTACTTTGTAAATCTCTCAATCTTCGTCAGTTACTCTTTACTCCGAGTTTCCGAATATCGCGGGTAGAATTAAATAAAACTTATAAAAACAAACAGTGTTGCCAGTGTGCAATAAATTGTTTCAGTAAAGACTGGTAATGACTATGAACTTTATTATTGAGGTGCTAAAACGTGGTTAGCAGTGCAGTTGTGGTTCTGTTACGGTGGTGGTTACTTGGTGTTTTGGTTTTTTTGTTTGTGAGCAAGAGAAAGGACAGAGTTTTGAAGGAGTTTTGTTAGAAAGTATCGCCTGCAGTGTGGATAAAACTTGGTGATGTGATTAAAGTATGAGTTTGTTTTGTATATCTCAGTCAAAGTCAAGATCAAAATGGTTTTTTCAATACACTTACTCGAAAACTGCCTCTTATCGCACTCCTATTAGGTTCAATATAGCATGTATATCACCCAAGTGCTTTTTTGAGTTTATCACAACAAGGGCTTTTTTATTCCTTCCTTATCGTCACGGTTAAGGTTGTTTTTTTTTTACTTAGTTTATCGAAACAGGCGCGAGACGTCCCTCCCGCACGAGGTGCTGGGCGACCCCACGAAGTTAGAAGCTGACCAGAGCAGATTTGAATGCTATGTTATTATTATATTTCTACTGTTTGTTTGAGATACGATTAAACATTTTTTCTTTCTTTATTTATTTCACAAGTCGTAAGTGTATTGAAAAACATCGTTTGACACACGTGCAGATTTGTCATTGCAGCCCTCGGCTCTATAACACACTCGCCTACGGCTCGTGCGAATTTCAAAGTGACTATTATTTCACATAGGCCTACATGGGCACTTATAAAACGTCAAAAGCTAGTGCACGGTTCCAAATTGGTAGTTTCCTATGGAGAAGAATATTTGCATAGCTAGAAGGGACCGCAGACCTGAGTATGATTTTGGTATTAAGTATATTGACATTTCGAATACCACAATTAGAGACATAATAGAAAGACAATAGGTGTGCAAACAAGAGTTTAAGCCCAAAGAGGACAACAGTGTCCGCACACGTATTGTCTTTTAATTGTGTCTGTAATTACAGTAGTCAAAAGGTTAATTTCAACGTGTTGTGTCTTGACAGATAGACGGTCATCAAAGTGAACTTAAAAGGCTGTCGCTTTTATTCCATATTTTAGAAATATACGGAAATATTTACAGAACCCCGAAAAGATCGTAGGGACTCTGCAGAAGGGTCGAAGCCAATTAGGGCCAAGGGTTTGTGTCTGAAAGGAAGGCTCTGGCCCTGGTATGTATGGCGATGTAGGAACGGGGTAGGTTGTTTAGTCATAAGAGTCTGACACTGTTCCCGCTCCACCGAAGGGCGGGATTCTTCATTGGATGATTTTTACCTACCATAAAAAAAACCCCGAAAAGATGCCATAAATTCCGGGAACAGTTTTATATTCGGATCTACTTACCTATAGTTGTCTTGTTATCGTAACGATATTTTACGATAACTATGAGTCATTTTTATTTCCACGAGTATCAAACAGCATCATCATAGCACAGATCACTCGAACAAATAATATCTCCAATGAATCATACGGGATTTAAACTAGTTTCGCTGAAAGCTTTATCTAAAATAACAAGGGCTAGATAAAGCCCCTAGTTTTATTCTTTTGAAAACCTTGAACTATATTTTTGGAGTCTCAATTCTAGGAAGTTATAAATTAGGGATGTAAAGTATATAAAATTACTATTTTATTGTTTCAAAGCTATGAAAATATCCTCAGGAGAACTTTGTTCCACTCAGAAAGGATGTTATTAGATGATTTTTAATCAAGAAAAATGAACATTGGAAAGCTCAGAGGTAGGTTAAATTAAAAGTCAATATATCTAGCTGTATTCTAGCTGTATAAAGTTGAAAGGAAATCGTTTGTCGTGGTATGGTCATGTGAAGAGGAGAGATGAAACGCATGTCACAAAAAGAGTTTTGAATTTACACGTAGATGGATGGAGAGGAAGGGGGAGGCCAAAGAAGAGATGGATGGATTGTGTGAGGAGTGATATGAAAGAAAAGGGAGTTACTGATAGTGTGACGGGTGACAGGACAGAGTGGAAGAAAAAAACATGTTGCACCGACCCCAAATAAAATGGGATAAGGGTAGGATGATGATGATGATGATATCTAGCTGTATTCTAATTTTTTTTTAAAATAAACATTTCTTGAATAAAGATTATATATAAGGTTTAATTAGTATTTACTAAAGTGATTTTTTATTTTTGTATTTTATATTTGGACAATATTGTTGTAGGTGTAATCAAACTTACTTCTATTACATAATATTTGTATTTGCATCGTGCCAGAACACAGAGATACAGATACTCATAATTTTGAAACAACTATATTTTACGTGCATAAATAAACGTTTTTGACTTTGACTTTGGAACCTTTCCGACCCGACGTCCTGTAACCGCCCTAAAGCGAGAAAAGTAATTAGAATTATCATCACTAGAAAGTGCCCGCCATCCGCCATCCATCAAAGTGGTCGCCTTGTAACTGTCCGGTCCGAGCCCAAGTCGTCGATGGTGTTGTTGTTGTCAGTGATCGCACTGTTCCCGCGCGCCTCAAGGAGTTGTCAGCAAACTGAGGGGGCCTTGCAGGGTCGAAGCCTCCTGGGGCCAAAGGTTGATGCAAGAGCGTAACACCAAGGCTCTGGGATTAAGGCAAGGAAGGAACGGGGTAGGTTGTTTAGTTAGTAAGAGTCTGACACTGTTTCCCGCTCCGCCCAAGGGCGGGATTCGTCATTGAGTGATTTTTACCTACCATAAAAAAGATGATTCTAATGACTTTTTTCGCTCTAAAGCGATTTGAGTATGTATTTTTTTTTTAAATAAGGTATCTTACGGTTTCTCCATTCAGTAAAAAAGTACAGTTTTCGAAGAATCTACAACATCACAATCATTCAATATTTACTATTTTATTAATTTACTAGTTATATTACTTGCCTTTGAAAGGAAAGCTTGCTGTCAAAGGTGGTCAAAGGTAAGTAAAATTGTACAACCGTACGCATTTTTATAAATTGTTTGAAGTACTGAGCACTCCGCTCCTTTATCAGATAAACGTTATTTATCAATGATAAGTTTTATTAGGTAACCGTATATTTCATTAAAATACTGCTACTGTCAATGATGTATAAAACTATAGATACGTTGTCCGCGCTCTAAAATGACAACATGAAATGAAGGCAATTGACAACATCGCGCTTAGTTACGCACCAACCTGCCGCGCGACGCTACGTTTGTTTTTAATTTATATCGTATGTGTAAACCTGTGCGAAACATAAAGAAAGCATGCCTTCGTGTATGTTCAGACGATGTACAAATTATACCCCAAAAGTTAAAGACAAAAATGTGTCATTTCATGCGTAAGTTCACCAAACAACCTATTTTTATTTTATTTTTCTTGACGCCGCCGCCCGCCATCTTATGGCGGCCGGCGCATGAAGGTATAGCTACGTCACTCATGCGCTCGACCAATGAAAATGTAGTTTTACTATTACTTATCCTGTGATGTAACTGAAGATGTATATTTATCTCTCTCTAGCAAAGGCGTTCCACCATACGATGTCATATTTTCTTTCCCTTTCTTTACGCGTATAAGTAGTTATCTAGTATTTTCGCCGTTTTTAAGCGCCGCGATGTTAGTTCATGACGTGTCTATATATAATACGTCATTGGCTACTGTTTCCCATGAAATCTATGAAATGCACTTATCGCGCACTGGGGGCAAAAACGTCATAAGTACCAAATGACGTTTTTGTCAGGAGATCGATTTAAAAGTTGTTGTTTCAATAAAGTGAAATGTATTTACAATACTGTTATATCGATGACCAAAATATTGATCATACCCCATATTTGAAAATTTAGGTTGTGTCAGAAATATGTTATACTAGCTTTTGTCAGCGGCTTCGCCCGCGTACTTAAAATATGGCCTATGTCACTCAGGAGTAAAGCAGCTTTCTATTGTTGCTAAAACTTTTCCAATCGGACCAGTAGTTCCAGAGATCCTCCTACAAAAACATCCTCCTCCTACAAACAAAAAAAAACAAACAAACTTTACCTCTTTATTATATTAGTGTAGATAATAAGTATTATATCTTTAATGTCAAATAAAACACAAAAATCACCCAAAACCGCAACGACATTACACTAGTCTTCGAATTTTTGGTTCTAGGACACATGTCCTAGACCCAAAAATTCTTCCTTGACTGTTTTGAGAGCAGTGGTGATGGAATAAATTACACGAAGGATTGATTGCGCCTGGCTGGTTTTGAATCCGCGACCTACAACTCGTAAGTCGGGGCCGTTATACTTTCACTGAAGAAAAAATTTATAATAAAAAAAAATAAAAAAAAAATATTATCTAAACACAAAATTAAAAAATTGAGGAAGCCAATCATTAAAAATCATTTAATTATTATCTACTCTTCCTATTTATTTATTAATTAAAACTTTATGCACAAAAGACTGTACAAAGGCGGACTTAATGCTTTAGGCATTTTCCTATTCTATAAGCACCCTAATTTTCTAACTAGAACCCGTGTTTCCTACTAATTGTTCCTAGCGTTTCAGGACCGTGGTAAGACTTAACAATCCAACCAACCATTTTGTGTCCTGGCTTAAAAACTTTGTTAGTAAAATGTAAGCCACATAAGACTTTGTATCAAGTCCGGTAAAGCTTCGGAAATCCCGATGTTGTTATCAATAGGTACTGGTCCCTAATCTCTTCATATCAGGAGGCTTTTAATGTTTTAGTTCAGTCTGTTTAAAAAATCGATAATAATATTGAATTGTGGACGTGTAAAAAGAAAATTATGACATGGTTTAATATCCTTGTGCAAAACTCCGAAATCCGTTTAATTTTTGGAGTTTGCTAAAAGTACCAAGATGTATGCTTGGTACTTTTAGCTATATATAGAGATTCTGATAGACAATTTTTTTTCTAAAAGCTTGAATGTTCTTTTTTTTATTTAAACACGTATTTCCTTAACAAGTTTTAAGATAATCGAGTAAATATCGTAATTACCGGATGCCAACAGAGCGTTAAGGCATTATCTCTCTTTTTCCCGATGCCTCTTCACCAAAAATAGAGTTGTACTGCGTTGGATAAAACAAACAAGCTCATGTTGACAATAGGCTGGTCAAGAAAGGCCCTCCTAAGTGACTTGGGCACTATGATTTCAGACTTTTGTTTTTTTTTTCTCCCGCTTCGTAGAGAGGAGTGTTGTGGCTAGCACTCTTGTGCATCTGCCAGCGTCAAGTTGTTATGATTTCAGTTAGTGAAGTTACTAAAACATGAAGTAAACAATAGAAAAAAAAATTATAAACGTGAAAGTCTTTGAATTAATTTGTGTATGTTTGTGACTTCTTCGTGATGGAATGGCTGAACGATTTGGAAAATGTTTAGTATACTAGTAGACCTTATCCTGAAATAGTACATAGGAGACTTTACCGGGGATCAGTTCCCTTGGGACGTTTTACGAAAACCGGCAGACTACGTGGGTAACAGATGCCTCGCCATGCCGCCTCCGCCGGGACCCGGGAGACGAGGAAGGCCTAAGAGGCGTTGGATCGACGTCGTAAGGGACGATATGCGTGCCAATGGGCTTACGGCAAAGGACGCGAAAGACCGAGCGAAGTGGAGGCGTCTTAGCAAGAAAGCGGACCCCGGGCACCGAGGCGAAAGCCAAGGTTGGCAACCGGGACTAATACCGCTAGGATGATGAAGTTCCCTTGGGACAATTTTCTACTTTTATGCAACTGAAGCCATAGGCAGCGGCTAGTCCTGAAATAAAACTCTTGAAATTAGAATAGTACAGTACTGTTGTCGGATCTTGGCGAGTCTGAAGTTAGGCTCTCCGAATTTTAGTGCTTGAAAACTCGTACAAATAAAAAATTATAAGAAATAATTTGCAGTCGTTATTGCTGTTAAGAACTGTTATTGGCATTTTTTTTGTACGAGTTTTTAAGCGCTGAAATTCGCAGAGCACTAAAACTCGCCAAGATCCAACGGCCGTACTGTAAGCGACTACTAATTAGTGTTGCACCAATTTCCCAAAAAACAACGTGTTCTTTTACAACATTTCGTGACTACGGGGCTCTGTCATCTCCCAAGGGTAATGGTATCGGCGTGAATTTATAGTGTCTCACCTTCCAACGGCATCGTTATTCGATAGAATCGGAGGTAATAAATTTCTTATGTGCCAATTTATTGTTAGTTCAATGGTGTTAGGTGCATTATTCCAATGTGACGATATTGATTTGCATTTACTTTTTTAGAAAACTGGCTTTTATTGCCCATATTTTTAGGATGAAAAAGAGAATTGATTTGTCAACACATATTTTGAAAACTAGCACTTATTACCAACTTTTTGGGATCAAAACATCCTGTTTCTTCGTACAAATGGTTTTTTTCCAATATTTTTTGACCGATTACTCCAAATTTGGTTCAATTTATTCAAGTCAGGATTGAGCGTTTTTTATTAATCTTAGCAAAAAGTTATAACTTATTTGTGACCTTATTACAGTTTAGTTAATATTAAAACCGAGCTAATAAAGTAAATAGCTTGTATAAACCTAAGATCTCACATAAAGTTGATCCCCGTCCCCACAACAAGTTTCTTAGGCCAGCCATACTCGCAAAGGAAACTTCAGCACGAATGAGTGTCCGGACATCCTCATGCCATGATCGTGATCCAACTACCAGCCAAAGTAGGGACTTACGGACTATGAGCAATGGGCAGCTCACCATCCGGCAGCCCGGTAACCGTAACCGTCATTGACGGTGCGTAGTGTCAGCAAAACCGTAGGGACGCAGCAGGGTTGAAGTCTAATGGGGTCATGGATTTGCTTCTGTAAAGGTTATGCATAGTGGCAACTGATGATGGAACCATGGAACATAAGTATAGTAGTAAGTCATTGGATGACGCCGATGCCCTTCAGCACCTACCAATAACCAAACACCCACAGTGGTTTTTTTTTTTTTTTTATGGTAGGTGAAAATCATCCAATGACGAAACCCGCTCTTGGGCGGAGCGGGAGACCAGTGTCAGACTCTTACTGACTAAAAAACCTACCCCGTACCTTCCTTGCCTTATTCCTGGAGTCGAGGTAACAGTTTTCCACCACCCTCTAGGCTCCAGGAGGCTTCGACCCTGAAGGGCCCCTGCAGTTTGCTGACAACTCCTTGAGGCGCGCGGGAACGGTGCGCGCCGTTGACGACTTGGACTCGGTCTTATCAGACGATCGGACGGCGAGCTACCCATTGCTCACCGTCCGCGAGCAAGTGTCTACGGTGGCCGGATATCGGCAGGATCGCGGCGGCGTCGGCTACGGCGAGTACACCCACAGTGGTAAATTACTCATAGTTATTACCTAATATAAAAGCAGTAACACTAATTAATAACTCACAAAGCTAACTGGCGACTCCATTAAGACACTCCCATAAGTCTTACAACTGACGGCTACTGTTGATGCAATTCCTTTATAATTTTCGGCCAAGAGCGTATTGGGCCACGCTCAGTGTAGGGTTCCGTAGTTTCCCGCCCGTCACAAATTTCCCACAATGTAACAGAGCCCATATAAAAATTAGTAACCCGATTTTCCGAGAGATGGCAATGTACCCGGTGGTAATTTTGGATTGCGTGAACCGATTTTAATCTTTTTGTATTTTTATTTGAAAGAAGATACGCTCAGGATACCACGATGACGATGCCCTTCAACATCTACCAACATCCAAACACCCACAGTGCTAAATTACTCATAGTTATTACCTAATATAAAGGCAGTAACACTAATTAATAACTCACAAAGCTAACTGGCGACTCCATTAAGACACTCCCATAAGTCTTACAACTGACGGCTATAGTTGATGCAATTCCTTTTTAATTTTCTGTAAAGCACTTTATGCATAGACTTTACCGTTGTAAATACATATGTATGTAAGAGAAAGAAAGAAAGGAAGAATAACTGTTTATTTCACGCAAAATGACGCAACCTTAAAGCTATTAGACAATCATTACATTTTGCCACATCGTTTGTTATGCCGACGACACTGCTCTTTTGTTTTCAGCTGACTCAGAAGAAAATGTCTACAAGTTTGCGCAACACGGATTAAATGTTATTAATAAATGGCTTAAAAACAATTCATTAACCTTAAATGCTGACAAGACCAACTATGTCAAGTTTTCGATGCGCAAGCAAAAAGTACCTAGCACTACCCCAACATTGTATGCTCATAACTGCACACCTAGCACAAATAACCAATGTACTTGTCCTAATATTAAAATGTCAAATACAGTAAAGTACCTTGGTATTACAATCGATGAGACCCTTTCATTTAAACATCATATAGAAGTTGTAAATAATAGAATTCGTAAATTAATATTTGTTTTTAAAAAGTTACGTTACATTGCAGACCCAAACATAGTTAGACAAGTCTATTTTACTCAGAATTAAGATATATTTAAGACTGTATGTTTAATTTATCCTTTGATGCTTTTTGAATAAATTATTATTATTATTATTATTATTATTATTATTATTTTATAGAAAATAATGCGTCACGTTCGCGCAAAAATGGCCAAACGCTCAGCATAATGCTGTGGTCCCATGCATAATGCGATGAGCTCACAGCGCTGGTTTTCGTCATTGGCCGGTGTCGACGTTAGGACGACGGAACTACGGGCAGTAGATGTCAATGATTTTAGGAATTTATGTTTCAGACTCTTTAGTCAAAAACTCAAGGATTTTTTTTTTCCGAAATACAGGTCAGAATAAAAAAAAACTGGGCAAGTGTGAGTCAAACTCGTACATCGGGGGTTCCGTATCGATTTTCAAATCGATTTTTTTCCGAATCGACTAAAGTTTATTTTATGACGTAGATACAATTTTCAGTTTATAGGTTTATTCATCTACTATTGCTTCATGCCAAATTTCAGGATTCTAAATCAACGGGAATACCCAGTAAATTTTGATTACCTACCTTAAGAGAGTCGAAATGTTGAGAAAAGTTTTTTTTCAGTTTTAAGAGTGCTCAGACTTGGGTGAATAGTTTAATTTCAATTCGATACCTTCACCCGTTCCCAAAATAAATAGTCTTGACCGATAGTCAGACAGACCGACACTTGATCCTACAAGGGCTCCGTGGGTGGCGCTGCACAAGTCCGAGGCCATGTGTTTTTATGGCCTTCGGAGCGCGCCGCCAACAGATTCCCAGCTAACGGTAGGGGGGGTTCACATCGGCGTCGGGTCGACGATGAAGTACCTGGGACTCGTCCTCGACAGCCGGTGGAATTTCAAGGAGCATTTCCGACGTCTGACTCCCAAGCTGAATCGGAAGGGTGCTGCCCTTAAGCGGCTCCTGCCAAACCTTGGGGGACCAGACTCCACCTGCCGGAGGCTCTACGCAGGAATCGTTCGGTCCATGGCCCTTTACGGGGCGCCGGTGTGGGCGCCGACGCTGCAGCAGCAGCCGAGGGCCCAACTGAACGCGTGCCAGAGGGTCATGGCTATACGGGTGATCCGGGGGTACCGTACGATTTCCCGTGAAGCGGCGAGCCTCCTTGCTGGCCTGCCACCATGGGATCTGGAGGCAACAGTCCTTGCACGCATGCACGATCTGCGCATGGAAGTGCAACGCCGGGGCGAAAGTCCGCTGCCTGAGCATGTCAAGGCGTGGCGGAAAGAGCTCCGGCGGGATCTCGTGATGGCAAAATGGCGTCAGCGGCAATCGCAACCCAGTGCTGGGCACGCCATAATTATGGCGGTAATGCCCCTCCTTGAGGCGTGGCTGGAAAGAACTCACGGCGTTCTCACTTTCCGCATGACGCAGGTCCTCACCGGACATGGTAAGTTCGGGAAGTACCTGCATCGGATTCGTGCGGAAGAGACGCCCGGGTGTCGCCACTGTGTGGACCGCCCGGAGGACACGGTGGAGCACACGGTTGAGGTGTGCCCCGCTTGGGCAGAGCATCGCTGTGTCCTCGTGGGAGCGATCGGTGGCGGCGATCTCTCGCGCCGGGCCTTGGTAGAAGCCATGGTTCGGAGTGAGGAGGAGTGGCAGGCGGTCGCCTCCTTCTGCGAAGCAGTAATGCTAGCAAAGGAGGAGGCGGACCGCATAAGGCAACGGCGTTTGCGCCCCAGACGCCGCCGCGATTCCGATCCTGACTTCCGGCCACCGTAGGCGCGGGCTTGCAGACGGTGAGCATTGGGTAGCTCGCCGTCCGGTCGTCTGGTAATCGTCCGGACCAAGCCCAGTCGTCGACGGCGCGCACTGTTCCCGCGCGCCTCAAGGAGTTGTCAGCAACCGTAGGGACCCTGCAGAAGGGTCGAAGCCAATCAGGGCCACGGGTTTGTGTCTGAAAAGGAAGGCTCTGGCCCTGGTATGTATGGCGATGTAGGAACGGGGTAGGTTGTTTAGTCAGTAAGAGTCTGACACTTGTTTTCCGCTCCGCCCAAGAGCGGGACTCGTCATTGGATGATTTTTACCTACCATAATAAAAAAAAAAACCAGGGCTCCGTTTTTTTTAAAATTCTGAAACCTACAAACATACGACCTCCGACATAGCAGTCAGGGTCATTAACTACTATACCAATAGACTAACTATTAGTCTTACATACACACGAATTCACAAAACTGTCTTTCAAAACAATTAAACTTACATTTTAAATCTAGATCAAAATGTCTGACTTTTCTTTTTTTTTTTCGAGGCTTTAGTCATAATTAGACTATGACAGCCTCATTACAACTAACACTTGTGTCTTACAGTATATACTAAAATAAGGCTCTTATGGATCTATTGCATACAAAATTTATAAAGCTCTTTGGCCACTTCCGAATTAGGACTAGATAAAATACTCTGGCAGGGCAGTGGTGGCCGAGTGGTAACGGCCCCGACTTACGAGTCGTAGGTCGCGGGTTCAAACCCAGCCAGGCGCATTACTTTGTGTAATTCATTCCATCACCACTGCTCTCAAAACGGTGAAGGAAAACATCGTGAGGAAACCGGCATGTCCTAGAACCAGAAATTCGAAGACATGTGACATCCACCAATCCGCACTGGGCCCGCGTGGTGGATTATGGGCCATTCCCTCTCCTAGAGAGAGGAGGCCTGTGTCCCTGCAGTGGGAACATTAAAAGGCTGATGATGATGATGATGAAAATACTCTGAAATACTACAATGTCAGACTTAACATTATAAATAACACACATTTGTTTTCCATATTTCTCACTGATTTTCACCGATTCGGACACTAACCACTTGATGCATTGACTGTACAGTACGGTAGTCGGGTCTAGGCGAGTCTGAAGTTAGACTGCGAATTTCAGCGCTTGAAAATTCGTACAAAATAATGGTTAAAAAAAAATCTCAATAAAAGTTTTCAACAGCAATAACAACTACAAATTGCATTGTTTACTTAAACTATTTTTGACGTGACAACGTCTTAAATTAGGTTGCGGCTGGGAGTCACTTATGAAAAAGTGTAACGCTCGGTAACGTTACGATGAGTCACCGAACGAGAGAGAGGCCCGCCGAATGCCTTGCGTCTCTCTCCCACTCAACTATGATCGGTCTGCCGCGCGCGCAGCAAACAAAATATATTTCTATAGTTAAAATTTGTGCAATTCTTATTTTCATTCAATTCCTTGTTCCTATTGTGCAATTTAATTATATTCATATCAATAAATATTCTACCGAGAAAAAGACGTTGTCACGTAAAATCTTCGCCCGTAAAACCGACTTTACAGGCAACCATTTTTTTTACGAGTTTTTTATTTTTTTTTAAATTCGCAGAGCCTAAAATCAGACTCGCCAAGATCCCACGGCCGTACTGTACAGTCAATACATCAAGTGGTTAGTGTCCGAATCGGTGAAAATCAGTGAGAAATATGGAAAACAAATGTGTGTTATTTATAATGTTAAGTCTGACATTGTAGTATTTCAGAGTATTTTATCTAGTCCTAATTCGGAAGTGGCCAAAGAGCTTTATACATTTTGTATGCATGTACCAAAATCAGTGAGAAATATGGAAAACAAATGTGTGTTATTTATAATGTTAAGTCCGACATTGTAGTATTTCAGAGTATTTTATCTAGTCCTAATTCGGAAGTGGCCAAAGAGCTTTATACATTTTGTATGCATGTACCAAAATCAGTGAGAAATATGGAAAACAAATGTGTGTTATTTATAATGTTAAGTCTGACATTGTAGTATTTCAGAGTATTTTATCTAGTCCTAATTCGGAAGTGGCCAAAGAGCTTTATACATTTTGTATGCATGTACCAAAATCAGTGAGAAATATGGAAAACAAATGTGTGTTATTTATAATGTTAAGTCCGACATTGTAGTATTTCAGAGTATTTTATCTAGTCCTAATTCGGAAGTGGCCAAAGAGCTTTATACATTTTGTATGCATGTACCAAAATCAGTGAGAAATATGGAAAACAAATGTGTGTTATTTATAATGTTAAGTCTGACATTGTAGTATTTCAGAGTATTTTATCTAGTCCTAATTCGGAAGTGGCCAAAGAGCTTTATAAATTTTGTATGCATGTACCTACTAAACACAGTCAGATGAAAAAAGTCTTAAAATATAATTTAAATAAAAGCAAAATACTACTCACTGATTATTCACGAAATCTCTGAAACTATAAAGCTCATAAACTTAAAAGTCAAGTAGGTTCCTTATAGAAATCGACTTTCACGTGGGTAGAACCGCTGACAAAAGCTAATATAATAATATACGAGTGAAGTGGCCCTAAAAATAGTTTTGCTAGCGCTTTTTTTTCTATATATGTAGGTATATATTTTTTTTTTTATTTGACTAAACTTTATTCCTTAAGCTTCAAGAGGACACCGGTGTCCGCAGACCTATTATCTTTTTATTGTGTCTGTAATTACGGTAGTCGAAAAGCTAAAGTGTGTTTTTCCAAATCCTTACTGAAAAAAGTATTGAAATAAAAATATGTCAATTCGGTAAAAATATGTTATTTCAGAAACTATGTCCGGATAGTCACCAACTCAAAATAACCCACCTTTTGAGACTAGTATATATAGTCACTAAACGGAATAAGTCGAACAAGACACACCCAAAATTCGTTTGTTTATACAATATTTGTATATCATTCGGTTCTGTCCATCCACTTTGTTGACACTGGCTAGTAAGTTCAAGTTACCTATAGCTTAGTGAGCTCTGAACTTCCGAACAAGTTAGTCTAGTTAACCGTGGAGTTATAAAAAACTCTGCCGTTTTAACTATCAACCTAAATCTGGAATATATTTTTGTATCGCCACACAAATTGTTACCAGGCATTAAAAATCGTCAAAGACTGAATTTATACAAAAAAAAAATATATCTTAAGCACATTGACATAATAAGAATAGATTTGAAAAAAAAACATCATAAATAATTTAAAAAAAAAAATAGTAGACAGAGTTGTTTTTTTTAATATTTTGCGAGTTGATTCAAAAAAAGAATCGCGTCTTTGACTGATTACTTGTTTAAAAAAAAATTAGATGGTTATAAAAAATTAAGTAGTGGTTCTACCTATAGTGACATTTTCATCAATTTTTGAAACTTAGTGAAAAAGTGAGGACTTTTATTTGACAAATTTTCTTTAGTCAAAATAAACGTTTGATGTCTTGATTGGCTATCCAAACCCGATCAATAAAGTGATTGAAGATGGATTTACGTGTCCAAGGATGGAAGTGTACACGTTGCAGAGTATGTATTTTGTGTGTCGTTTGTGTCGCTTAAACTTTTGAGCCCCAAGCGAGCGCCGGCGTTCGCATACCTATTGTCTTTATATTATACATAATAAAAAGACACAAACCCTTCGAACGTGCTCGAAACGTGCTCGAAGGTGACTACGTTAGTATTTTTTCTCAAAATATGTTTCGTGTATGATAGGAAATCTAATAATGTAGCGTTTGCCGAATCGAATACGAGGTTTTGAAACAATGGTGACGAATCATTAAACATGAAAACAAAAAACATATGTCTGTGTTGAACACAGAAGTTACAACGTTACCGAAGAACTTAGGGCCAAATACACCACTAAAACTAATCGCCATTGTTTAAAACCAAAACGTCTAATCGAGATTATAGCTTTATTTTGCGTACAAAAAAAAAACAACAAACGTTCGCTTAGATGATAAAATATTGATCTATTTTTTTAGGGTATTTTGATATTTATCCGAGAACGTAAATAAAAACTTTTTCATAGAAAAATAAAGAATATGGGAAAATTAGCAAACCTTTTAATCAAAAGTTTTATTGGTGAATTTGACCCTTAGTTGTACTCCCATAGTAACAGTGCATAACACAGTTTTTTTTTCTGGAAATAGGGTAAGTGGCGTGCTGCTATACAGTTTATTTGCTGTCCTAAAACTTTCCCTACTTTGACTTATGAGGTGTTAGAACTTAGGTGACGATAATGACACCCTCATAATTATTTTGTAAAAGTTATTTTTAAGACTTGATTTGTTTTGTCTTGCGTTGTAATGTCAGTGCAAAAAGTATTGAGATTAATTTTCAATTTGTGACTTTTTACGTGTATGTCAGTCCTATTCGATATGTTCATATTTTTTAATATAAGAAAATCTGTGTTTTGTGAAATTCTGTGATCGCTGAAAGTAAGTATTATTATATCTGAAAAGTATTTATCATATCTTAAAAGTGTTTCTAGGATTCAAGAAAACAAAATCTACCATCGAAACGACTCAGCGTAGTTATCATTAAATATCACAAAAGATGTAGCGATGATCATTGTAGAAACGATAACATTTCTGTGAACTTGGCTACGAAGTTTGTTGAGATGATGTAATTTCCATAGATTTGAATAGTTTTCCACTAGCGTTAACAATTGTAGATTATCGACATGGCTAGGCGGGCAGGCCTACAGAGTTTAACATGAACTTGACACGGCGGTCCTACTCGCGCCAATGTCAAACATTCAAGCCGCTAATCCACTTACGCGGCTCGGCGGTTATACATTCTAGAGTGGCATAGACTAGCAAATACGCTTAGCTCGGTGTTTTAATGTCTGAACCCGAAAATACTATACAACTGTCACAAATACAAGATCTTCACAATCCTATAAATATTTGAAAAACTATCGGATTTTTATTTGAGTAAATAAATCGGACATCCGCACGGCAATCCACCCTTACGTTGTTGAGACATCTACGGTCCAAACTAAGCGTTTTGCCTTGCCGTTTATACTGCGTAAATCGAGGGTCTGGAACAGTTTGCATAATTATTTTTTCAAGGCTAGAGTGCTAGAAGCTCTTAATAAACTAGTGCGCCTCACCATCAACGATTGCATCACTGCTTACCATCAGGTGGGATAGCTGTCAAGCACTGGTTTATAGCAATTTAAAAATAAATGATTCCTTTAGAATTACATGTAACATGAATCCCTCTCACAGCGCTTCTGACATGGTAATAAAATTGTTTTCAAACCGCAAACATCTGTTAGTTGGATTTTAATCCAAGAGGTAATTTAGTGCAGCCGAAGTGCGGAGTTGAACTGTATCTACCTAGTATATGTGGACTAAGCTAAAGCATTCGACAGAATAAACCATCATCATCTACACTAGTCTACACTAATATAATAAAGAGGTAAAGTTTGTTTTTTATTTTTTTGTTTGTTGGAGGTAATCTCTTGAACTACTGGTCCGATTGAATAAATTTTAGCAACAATAGAAAGCTGCTTTACTCCTGAGTGACATAAGCTAGATTTTATGTACGCGGGCTAAGCCGCGGACAAAAGCTAGTCAGTTATAAACGTCTTAGAACTTTAGAACCTTACACCTAGACACAGAACAAATGATCCTGGGGCTTAGACAAAGTCACATCTCTCTAACGATAACGAAATCCGAAACTCCGAAATGTATGTAACTGACATATGCCTTCGAAAAGTCACGAGGTCAAACGTTTTCGATTCGCTAATTGTTATTAGTTGTTTATACGTCAAATTGACGTTTTAATTCGATAACCATAGCCAAGAAGTTGTTATTTTATCGAACCAACACTTCGACTTATCGATATGTTAGTCGATGTCACTTTATCTACCACTTTGTGGTCGACATCGTTTAGGCGAAATCGAACTTAGAAATGGATTCGACACGGAGCGATTGCCACTTGTCAATAACATTTACTGTCATTGAACCCAGGTCTATTTCTATATCTAGAATTTGATTATGCTAATAGATGCCAATATTTTGATTTTTGTTCTGGTAATTCAGACAAAGAAAATAATGAAAGAAAGAAAATCTTTTTATTTGTGGGACGCACTCTTAACAATCATTTGCAAGGATTTAAAATGGACAATAAGGAGAAAAAAAAATTAAAAATCATAAACAATATCTTAAAAATAAGATCGGCCATTTCAGCTGGAAAGAAGTCCACATTATACTCCCATTTTCAAAATATTCTCTGGTTTTTTCCAACTGTCATATCACTTTAGCGATGATGTAATTAGCTCAACTCGCAATCGGAAATTCCATATTTATTTGACCTGACTTTGGTCACTTCTAGGTCAGAAGCTAAGTCTTTAAGAGCGGCCAACCCGACGTACATTGTCATACAACCGCTCTTACGTGATTATGACGTTATTATACATCTTTCTTCAGATATTTTGGATACACAGATATCTTGTGGATATTATCTAGGCATCTACAGTGAAACCTGGTTAAGTGAGACATCAAGGGACCTGCAATGTCGTTTCACTTATAGAGGTATTCCACTTACCCAGTGTCTCAGATATACAGGTATAAATAAATATCTGTTTCATTTACAGAGGGTTCCATTAATAGAGGTGAGAATACAGGTTATTTCAGTTATACAGGTGCAATCATTAAATAAAATAACGTGTTATGTATGTAAATTAGTTTTAATTAAAAAAAATAGTACTTAAAGGTAATCATACAAATGTAATCAACAAAATATTCGATTTTGGCACATTAAATTCGGCACAAACTTCTTCGCGTGTCTTCCCACTTTCATAAACGGATATTAACTTCAGCTTTTCACGTAATGATAACGATTGTAGCTTTCGTTTTGGCATTTTTCAAATGAACATCTGTATCATAGTAAAGCGAAACTAAAACTGAAGGTAATTGAAGCTCTAAATTTGTACTTACGTACTTGGAATTACGTGTGGAATTTGTGGGTAGAATAAGAATGAGTAAACAAACAATGTTATCTCAGTTACAGAGGTTTATGCATATAAAATTTACTCGCTGTCTCAGTTATAGAGGTAACTATGATGATAAATCGAAAGAACAAATCCCAGATATACAGGTTTGCCTCGTCCCACTAACAGAGGTAATTCAGTGCCAAAGTGTTGGGACCTCAGCATGAGTTCGCGTTATGGAGGTTTCTCACTTATCCAGGTCCCACTTAACCAAGTTTCACTGTATAAAAATCAAAATATAAACTTGTTTAAGAGTAATCCACTAAAGACTTCTGAAAATCTGCTATTTTACGTGAACTTTGACTCTCCATAATGTACTTCTATGGAAGCCTAGCGCATTCAAATGAGATTTTCTTAAATCCTTAAGGGTTTAATTATAAAAACACATATTTCCTGGGACAAGTTTTGTGAAACATTCGAATAAATCGTAGAATTACCGAATGCCAACAGAGTTTTCAGGGGTTATCTTTCTTTTTTCGCATTACTTTTGCAAACATCACTTTGGATTGCGTTAAATTAAGCAACAAGCTTTTAACCTTTCGTATTACGGTACGCAGATGTACGTGAGACACAATAACTTTTTAATTGTGTCTCTAATTACGGTATACGAGAGGTTTTTTTATGGTGGGCAAAAATCATCCAATGACGAATCCCGCTCTTGGGCGGAGCAGGAAACAGTGTCAGACTCTTACTGACTAAATACCCCACCCCGTCCCTTCTTTGCCCTTCCCACTGGGGCCAAGCCTTCCTTTCAGAAAGAGACCCTGGGCCCCAATAGGCTTCAACCCTTTTACAGAACCCTTTTACCATGCTCGACGTAAACGAGAGGCGAGTTTGGAAGGTTGGCCGCTCTTAAATCGTACTCTAAGACCACTAAAACTGGAATCGTCTATGGATAACGTTAAACTAAATAACGGAAGTAATAAAATGGTTGGAGTAAACGTTACTGAAACCACTAGTTGGAATCAATAAAATAGATTGTGCTAACAGAATTATGGTCTGCTGGCTGATAAATATAATCGTTTTGAAGTACCACCATATGTTTTAATAGCTTTATTTATGTTAAATACTTAATGATGTTAATGAAGTTTCTAAAATCTTCATTATCTTATAAAAATTTAATTAAAATCTCTTTTTTTGGAAGTCGGTTATATACAACCTTTTTATGTACAGTACGGCCTTCGGATCTTGGCAAGTCTGAAGTTGGGCTTTTTTTTTTTAGCGCTCGATAACTCGTAATAAAAATAGTTTAAGATGAGTCCTCGTAATTAAACAATTTTTTTACGTTAATTTTAATTTAAGAATACTTGTTTGAATAATTTTTTTTTTTTTATATGTGTTTGTTGACTATATTACCTCCATTAATCCGAAGACAAAAACATAAAACAAGTAGGGTAGACCGAGGCGAATCGGATCACGGGGCGAATCGGATCAAAATAAGAAATTTGCTGATAATTCAAATACTGCATTTACATAGAACGCACTTAACCGTCGTTTTGTGTCTCTCCCCTCACCCCGCATCTCCCGCCATAGGCAGTATTTCGATCACGCTTGTGAATCAGTGTCGAAGCCACTCATAAGCAAGTCAGTTGTTTGTGCATGTCGTATTTTTGGTGGGAATCTAAGGTATGTACTTACGATTTACTTGTGTCATATTACGGATTTGTGTTAAAAATCAACTATATTTTTGTATATTGCTAAGCAAGGTGTCTATATTAGAGAACTAATTCGCTTTTATGTATAATGTTAGAGGTAAACGTATAAAATATTTATTTCTAAGGTCTTGATTATGGGGCTAATCGGATCATGTCGTCAGGGGTCAATCGAATCACGCTTTTAAACTAATTTATTACATGTCTGAGGTTACTAATTCGTATTTATTCATTTGTAGATGGTTCGCACGTACAAAAGAAAGACTAATGCTGGAGAGTGGTCTCAAGAAAAAATGAAAGAGGCTGTTAATAAGGTCCAGAACAAAGAACTGACCATACGTAAGGCTGCTGAGATTTTTGAAGTACCGTTCACGAGCTTACAGAGAAGAGTTTCTTTGGCCGATGTTTAAAATTGATCTCGTTATTATTTTTGTACTAATTCCAAAGCTATAATGTTAAGAAACTTATAATTTTGTTATATATTGTGTATGATCCGATTCACCCCGACGATAGGGGCGAATCGGATATTTTTCTTTTTTTAGTTTTTAGTAGCTGACTAAGAAAATATGAGTCTGATTTAAGTTTTTAAATGTTTATTTCATAGCTGATTTGTACTTCTTACGTTTTAATCAATAAAAATATCATTATATATCAATTTAGTATGATTTTCTCACCCTCAAAGATAAAGTGATCCGATTCGCCTCGGTCTACTATAACTTTCCTCGATAGAAAAAAAATCCGAACTTACCTCTAAAAATAACATTTTATGAATTTTATGCCGTAGTCATGTACTTTCTGTCACATTAAAATAATGAAAAATGTAGATAATATCTTATTAAACATTAATCAGAAATCAGTTTTTAAAGAAACATGAAATTGAATTTTTAATACATTTTTATCAGCCCCGGATCTAGGGGGGGGCAAGCCGGGGCCCATGCCCCGGGCGGCAAATTCAGGGGGCGGCAAAATCAGGGGGCGGCCAAATTCACACTTCACAGACCAATGGACAACTCATCATTTATTTAACTTTGACCACGGAATAAATAATAGCACAAGTACAGTAATTTTATGGCCATATCAACTTGACCGATACCCTGAGCGCGGAGTGAGATATGCTGCACGACTGCACGAACATTTATTATTCGCGAGGCGCGTAGGCATAGTTCAAAATACGCGCCCGGCTCCCGCTCGCCTGCAGAAATCGCAGATCGCTGCAGGCGTCTGGTTACCGTGAGAGCGAAAGAGATAAAGCTATATTCGAAAACTTCCTCGTCGATCTCTCTCCACGATAGTGTTTTGTTTCAAGGCCAGACTCCGTTGGCCCGCCACCACCACCGCCACCGCCGCAGCCGCTTCTAATGCCGCTGCCGCTGTCGCCGCCGCAGCCGCTTCTAATGCCGCTGCCGCTGTCGCCGCCGCCGCAACCACTGCGGCAGTGCCCTCATAGAGGGCTCGCGAGGAGACAATGGACTGCCAATTACGGCGCCATTTCGTCTCCTCCAGGCGAATGTCAACCACTGCGCCCCCGCTCAGGATCTGTTACTCCAGAGCATGGCGCGGTGGTCGATAAACGTCACCGTGGTCTCCAAGCCATACTTTGTCCTGCCCAGAGCTGACTGGGTTCAGGACCTGAGCGGCTCGGTGATCCTTATCTCGTCGGCCGCCGCCGGTACCCCAACCCTTGATGGTCATGGCCGTCCGGATGGTGCGGGGATACCGCACGGTGTCCCGCGAGGCGGCGAGCCTCCTTGCTGGCCTACCACCTTTGGATTTGGAGGCAACAGTCCTTGCACGCATGCACGATCTGCGCGTGGAGATGCAACGCCAGGGCGAAACTCCGCTGCCTGAACATGTCAAGGCGTGGCGGAAAGAGCTCCGGTGGGATTTCATGGAGAAGTGAAAACAGCCACTGTCGCAACCCAGGCCATAAACTCGGCGGTAAGTCCCCTCTTTGAGGCGTGGCTGGGTAGACCTCACGGCGTCCTCACCTTCCGCATGACGCAGGTTCTCACCGGACATGGGAAGTTCGGGAGATTCCTGCACCGGATTCGTGCGGAAGAGACGCCCGGGTGTCGCCACTGTATGGCAAGCCCGGAGGACACGGTGGAGCATACGGTGGAGGTGTGCCCTGCTTGGAAAGAGCATCGTCGTGTCCTCGTGAGGGTGATCGGCGGCGGTGACTTCTCGCGCCGGGCCTTGATTCAGTCCATGGTCTGCAGCGAAGAGCATGGCAATGGCAGGCGGTCGCCTCCTTCTGCGAAGCAGTTATGCTTGTAAAGCAGGAGGCCGACCGCATAAGGCAAAGGCAACAGCGCCCTCGCCGTAGCCGTCGCCGCCGCGATCCCGCCGATATCCGGCCACCGTAGACACTGGCTCGCGGACAGTGAGCAATGGGTAGCTCGCCGTCCGGTCGTCTAGTAACTGTCCAGACCGAGTCCAAGTCGTCAACAGCGCGCACTGTTCCCGCGCGCCTCAAGGAGCTGTCAGCAAACTGTAGGGGCCCTTCATGGTCGAAGCCTTCTGGAGCCGAGGGTTGGTGCGAAAGTGTTACTGCGGCTCTGGGAATAAGGCAAGGAAGGAATGGGGTAGGTTTTTTAGTCAGTAAGAGTCTGACACTGTCTCCCGCTCCGCCCAAGAGCGGGATTCGTCATTGGGTGATTTTCACCTACCATAAAAAAAAAAAACATATTGATAGCTGAAATTATATGGATGATCAAGGTGAAAATAAACATAAGTAGGTAGGTGGGGCGGCATTTTTCAATTTTTGCCCCGCCTAAAAAAAATTGAAGATCCGGGGCTGATTTTTATTTAGTTATAGCGCTTACGTTATTTTTTTCGAGCAGGTTGCATGTTTCCTCTCTCTATCTATTTACGTTGCTATCGCATAGTTCTATCACTTTCACACTTTTTGTCATTTTCGCAACAAGGTATCGTCTTAAACAAATAAACGTAAATTGCAGTTGTTATTGCTGTTAAAATCAGTTATTAGCATTTTTTTTAAACCTTAAGGTATTATTGTAAGAATTTTCAAGCGCTAAAATTAGCACAGCCTAACTTCAGACGCGCCAAGATCCGACGATCGTACTGTTACATCATCTATAGACATTTTTTTTTTTTTGCCGTGCTGTGCTGTCAATTATGTTCAATCTATCTGTAAATGTTACAAGGAGTTGTCAGCAAACTGCAGGGGCCCTTCAGGGTCGAAGCCTCCTGGTGCCTAGAGGGTGGTGGAAAACTGTTACCTCGACTCCAGGAATAAGGCAAGGAAGGTACGGGGTAGGTTTTTTAGTCAATAAGAGTCTGACACTGGTCTCCCGCTCCGCCCAAGAGCGGGTTTCGTCATTGGATGATTTTCACCTACCATAAAAAAAAAAAAACAAAAAAAAAAAAAATTAAATGTTAACAGAAATAAAAAGTTATTGCGACACTATTGAAATGCCAAAGTCAAATGAAGTGTCAGTTAAAATGGTTACTTCTTGCTACACCTGCCACCCTAGCCAAGTTGATATAATCTACAATCAATAACGCTAATAAACTACTAATCAAATGTATGGGAATCATTTCATTTCAACAAAATTAGTAGCCAAGTTCACATCATTCAAAATGATAGAATAAATTGTATTCGTTTGTACAATGATCATCGCTAGACGCTACATCCTGTAGTTGTATGATTTATTTAATACTTACGTTAAGGCGTTTCGATTGTAGAAAGAGACTCGTCACGAAACGATTGTTACTTGGCTAGAGGGGCTAGAGCAAAAGGAATTATATTACATACCCTTGGACGCCGATTGTAAATACCAATACGTTTGTACAACTTGGAAGAACCTTGAAAAACTTTAACTGAGATACTGTACGAAACTCATTCGGCAGAAAATGAGGTAGGGAATAATGAGATTTGAATTAGGAACGTCAAAAATCAATGACATTTAATTGTGCGTTCATCACAAGTTCACTCAATAATCAAACTGGCCATTAACAAAAAAAAAATAGGTACATCTTTGCCGCGTACTTTTTGAATTTAGAACATCACAAAAAGTGCGCAGTGTCAAAGTTTGAACTTACATAGTGTTCAGTGCCAAAGAAATCGAACGCAAGTATTGTTTGAATAAAGACTGGCTGGTAAATAAATAAAAAAAAAAAAAACAAATTAAAAAACGCGCGAACTACAGCCCGCGTTTTCGTCAATTTTCACGTAGGTACTGTTAGAAATTCATGGTTTTATTTTGAAAAATGAGTTCTTCAAGTGACAGTGAATAAATTAGGATTAAGATAAGTAATACCTACTTTTGAACAATCCCTTAGTCAGTATTTGATCACCCTATTTCTGACACAAAAGAATTCGGAATGTTTAGGCGTATGATGACAATTATTACAAGATGACCTGAAATTCCATCATTTCAAACTCCAGAAACCTGTTGATCTCCGACTCTTGAGTTCCAAGCGAATGCCGGCACACCTGTTGTCTTTCTATTATGTCTCTAATTGCGGTATTCGAAAGGTTAACTCCTTACCCTGAGTTTGTTTCGGTGTTTCTTCTCAGGGTAGTCAGCTAGGAAACACTGGCCTCATCAAGTATCAAAAGACAAAAAAAATTGACGTGTAAAAATCATTTATCATTTACCTTCTTTCCAGACCGGTATGAACCGCGGCTCCAGAGAGGAGCTGCTAGGCAGTTCCCAGGAGGCGTTGCGGAACAGCCACAATGACCTGCGGCAGGTCTACGACAGGCCGCTCACCAAGGAAGAGAAGACCTTCCTTCTGCACGCCGATAGGGGAGACTATGTTACTGTCAAGAGGTGAGTTTTTAATCTCATGGTTTGATTTATCATCATCGTCATCATTTCAGCCGAAAGACATCCACTGTTGGACATAGGCCTCCTCCTAGCGTCGCCACATTGAGCAGTCCTATGCATCTCGCATTCATCGAATTCCCGCAACCCCTGTCCAGATCTTCGGTCTTTTTTTTTATTGATTATAGATTCGCGCTTGACCCCTATCTCACCTGATGGAAAGCGACGATGCGGTCGACAATGGAGCGCGCTTCTTAAAATTAGGTTACTTCTAGGTAGAAGTAACCTAATCTTTCTTGACTTAAAGATTCCCGGATTGTAGCTATCAGGAAACACAGACTCCGGCAAGGAATTCCACTCCTTGGCTGTACACACAATGAAAGCGTACCTACGATGTACCTACGTCTTTCTTGTTGGAGGCCCTACAACGCTACCTCTTCTACGTGTTCACCATACAAGAACCTTTCGGCCCCAACGGCCATCCGTTCTGCATACAATGTGACCTGCCGATTGCCACTTTGAATTTAATATCATGGTTGTTCATCATCATCATCCAAGCGCCAGTCCCGGTTGCTAACCGTGGCTTTCACCTCGGTGCCCGGGGTCCGCTAAAAATCAGGACTGCGTCTTGAAACGCCTCGGAGAGTACAACGGCCACCCCGTTCTCCCCACCGGCTGCACCCGTGTAGATTCTTGTTCATATTCATTAATTAATTGATTTAGTTGGAATGTGCTAAAAAAAATGATGTAATCTCTGCCACATTTACTGTATTACAAAATTAACCAGCAATCTTGTAGAAAATATTATGCTACTAAATAATTTGGAAACTTGATTTCCAGAGATATTTAGGAAACTTATATAAACTAAACTAAGTGTCTATATACTAAACTAACTATGAAAATATAATAAAAAAAACACAAAATACACTCTGGCGACAAAGTATTCCTCCACATCTCTGTCATCTGGAAGCGTGCCTAGAAGACTGGCAGCATTGCCACGTTGAATGACAATAATAATAATAATGTGTCCACAACTATCACACAACGCCACCTAGTCCCAAGCTAAGCAGAGCTTGTGTCATGGGTACAAGACAACTGATAAACATACTTATATATTGCTAAAGACATAGGTACATATTATAGATAAATTACACCGGCAGAACAAATGATCGTGTTCATCACACAAACATTTGTCCTGGGTGGGAATCGAACCCACGAGGCCACGACCTCCGACATAGCAGTCAGGGTCACTAACTACTAGACTGACAGGCCTGTCAACAATGCTGATTCTTTTTTCTATGGTCACTCAAAATTTCAATTAGTCAGTGTGAAGTTTTATTGAAAAGTAGACGCGCACTCGGACCCCATGATCTAATCGTTTCGACCCCAAACGGCTCTACAGTACGGTTACAGTATTTATTTGCGCTGTTTGAGGGTTTCAGCAGCCACAGCGGCAGCCCCGACACAACCCGCTGAACTAGGTAGTAACATTAGAATTGTGCAAGGGTGTGGAAACGTAATAGATTTCAATTAAAATCTTGAGCCCGAAGCGAATGCCGGCGTTCCCACACCTTGTCTTTGTATTATGTTTCTAAATACGGTAGTCAAAAAGTTAAAATGAATGTTTAAAAAGTAAACCTGTATGAAGAAGATACAAACCTATAAATCATTGTGATAACAATGCTTGTTTACAAAGTGCCTTATCTAAATTAGATTTGATTAGTCCAAGTTGGTACTGTCCTTCGTGTTGATGTACCTAATAAATGCAGCCCCTGTAACGGTCCCCTTGGGGACTGGGATAAGCATACTACACGATACCATCGACTTTTTTTTGTAGTTTTCTACGAAGAAGATGTAAAAAGAAAAGAGTGGTGATTAAGTTCATAGCATGGCGAAAAAAAATTACTTAATCTGTTTTTCGCATCCATTTTTTTTTACCTATAGGTAAAAAAATTAAGCGAGGGTCTTAATACCGCTTCGACGGTAACATAGCCCAACCGGTCTAGTAGTTAGTGGCTTGTGGTTAGTTTAGGGCTAAATGATGTTGTGAAATATTATCAATCTCTCTAATCAGTTACTTTGATCGAGACATGAAAATCGAATATTTTCGGGTCTCCATCAAAGTGGGGGACTGCGTGTAACCATAGCAAATAGTTACACTTATTTGCCGCGTACTAGATCCATCTTAAGACTCCTCAGATTCTCGGAAAGCCAAGATTGCTAAGGTTTGTTACACTCAAGCAAAGCTGGGGTAGGTCACACCCAAAACCAAAACACAGACTGTTCGTAACAGCACAGAAAAAAATTCGTCCTCGACAACATAACCACTGTGTTGACCTCAAAACCGAAAAGTACCAATGTACAGTATATTTAGGCCGTTCGTCGTTCTAATAAATAGGATTACTGTAGTCGGATCCGCACTTGTACTGTTTCACTATAACCGGCTACTTATGGGATAGACAGACAGGCTTTCAGCGATTTCTGCAATTTCGAAGGTTTAGGCAATCACGATGTTTTGTTTTGGAACACATATATGTTAACACTCACAAAACAACCAAAAAATGTTTTCCGTGCAGCTGCGGCAGCACACGCATAGACATTTTATTCTTTTTTTTAATTGCTATAAACTAGTGCTTGACTGCGATCCCACCTGATGGTAGGCAGTGATACAATCGTTGATGGTAAGGCGCACTAGTTTATTAAGAGCCTATCTACTCTAGCCTTGCAGACACCTAAATTATAATCGGACGGAAAGACACCAGCTAGCAAACGTAAGGGTGGATATTTGCCGTACGCTGGGATGTCCGATAGTAAATTTGAGATGGCAGGATCATATATATTCATTGTACATTTCACTACAAGTAAAAATAGTAGAAAAGAGATAACGTAATACATCCAACAAGAAAAAGAAGCCTCGTCCTCCTCTTTAGTCGTTCACTCTTGACAGAGTGCTCGTTGGCTAGTAAGGCTCCCGCGATGCGTCTCCACTTGACACGGTTTACGGCTAAAAAAAAACAGTTATTGTTATTAAACCAACATTATTCTGGCCAGCAACCAGCTAAAAAGGTCCTAATTAAGATATTTTCGTGTCTTAATTTGTGCTCGCTCATAACATATCTATTTATTTTAATATTTGTTACAGAAGTTATGTTGTTTTATGATTATATTCGGTAAAACTTTAAAATGGCCCTTCCCCACTCAACGTAGAACATTCTTTATAAACTTGTTGCTACATCTAACGCAATCCAAAACAATATTTAATGAAAAAGCAAAGCTTATTCTTAAGTATTCTTATTTTCTTCATTGTACACAGATCTATAGTTATGTTACAAAATACAGGACAGGTGATGAACACAGGCGAGCTTATCTCATAATTGGTCTGTTGAAAGTTAAAGTCAAAAGTCTGTTGGCATGCGGTCGCTGTAGCCACACTTAAGGCAAGCCATGCCCAACAGTGGACTTTCTTCAATTGAAATGATGATAAGATCATTAAAATTTGAATTTCAAAAGTATTTTGATTTTTCTCCCAACCTGTCTTCTCAGGATTGACAGCTATGATATCACAATATGGTGGAAAGTCATTCCTGTTCTCATTTAATTAGTATTGTATACTGTAGCTGTCACCATTGATTGACAGCTATACTTGCTCCTGTTTACCTCTGTCGACAGCAAAGTGCTGCTCGTCTAAGTAGCCTAAATTCACAGAGCGTGTCAAAAATATTCAACACATTTTATCTACGAAGAGCGTCTTCAAGAACTTCATCTTATCACACTGGAACAACGTAGACAAAGGGGTAGGCTTATTGAGACTTATAAAATACTAGCTTTTGTCAGCGGCTTCGCCTGCGATCATAAAATATAGCCTATGTCACTCAGGAGTAAAGCAGCTTTCTATTGTTGCTAACATTTTTCCAATTGGACCTGTAGTTCCAGAGATATAAATAAAATAACAAGCTTTACCTCTTTATAGCAATTCCTACCTAACCGAGTTGTAACAGCATGGAACAGGCTCTCGGAAAGTCTTGTGAAAGCTCCTACATTGAACAGCTTCAAAAATCGGTTGGACAGACTAAATATCTCCATACTATATGAAACACGCATCAACTTACAGCTGCTAGTGTGTCTTACCAAATAATAATAATAACATTTTCTCTTTTCCGCAGGTTAATAGAACAGTTCACACCTCAGTCAGAAGTTCTGGACATCAACTGTGTGGACCCGCTGAACAGGTCTGCCCTGGTCGCCGCCATCGAGAATGAGAACATCGAGCTCATCAAACTACTGCTACTCTCTGGGATTAAAGTCAAGGTCAGTTGGATGCTTTCCATGTCCTAATGGTGATCACTTATGTTCTATCTATTATAAAAGGAGAAACTGTCTGACTGACATATCAGCGCACAGCCAAAAATACTGGGACTAGGAGCGTGTACTTTTGCACAAGGCTTCCTTTTATGACGTAGGCGAACACTAAGAAAGGGTTTTTCAAAATTCACCTCCTAAAAGGATAAAATGGGGGTCTAGTTTGTATGGAGAACCCCACTTACACGCGGGCGAAGCCGCTGGCAGAAGGCTACTCCTATATAGGCGGTTAAAGAGTTAACCGAGCGATCAAAGCGCTGGGATTTCCGTATAACAACCGCTCTATTCCAAAACGCGATCTAAATGTCGTTCTAGGATTATTACTAGATTTAATACCAATTGAACGTGGTCCAAATGTAATATTAATTGGTATTAAACCTATTAATAACGAGAAACTACTTTAGATTGTGTTTTGAAATTTAGGTAGCAACGTTTTTATGGTGCTGATATGAGTGCCATGTTATTGCAGTGTTTCGGAAATTTTTGCGGAAGCCAGAGTTGAGAGCTTCGAAGCTGTCATAAGCAAAAAGAGTTCTTCAGTTCTTGCCAGATTGCGTGGCAATAGAAACAGCTTTATGAAAGACTAGCCTTCTGCCAGCGACTTCGCCGACGTGGAAGTAGAGTTCTCCATACAAACTTTAGACCCCCATAATATAACTTTAGGAGGCAAATTTTGAAAAACCCTTTCTTAGTGTTCGCCTACGTCATAAAAGGAAGCCTTGTGCAAAAATTCACGCTCCTAGTCCCAATAGTACGGCCGAGCGTTGATATAATTATATAGATATGATGACGGTTTCTTAGTGAGGCATCTTATCAAAACTACATTGTCTCTACCTATACCATATCTATGACCTCCGGATACCGAATCACGTTAAGATTAGATATTTAAATAAACCTTTGCCAATGACTCAAATTTTAACTTCTTTCCCGTAGGCATAAGAAAGGCATTAAAAGCAAAAATGCATTGAATAGAACGGACAGTAACAAAGGTTTTCTACCTACCTATTTTTAAACTACTCCGCTCAAAATTGCGTTAGATATTTTGGGCGAAGTAGTTTAAAAATAGGTATTAACACAGGTTATTAAGCTAAACTTGCTACTAACATCCTATTGTTTTTGTCTGAAATAAAAAAAATAAATAGCTGGCCAAGCTTATTACGGAGTTTCAATGGAATACGATAAGTCAGATTATTTTTTTTATGCAACAAATCACGGTTGCCCGAAGCTGGGGATATTTGATATACATCGATGTCTCGAATTTACTCGATGTTTCAATACGCTGCATGGAAAAGTTCCAATGTTTTGGAAAGCTGATATTCGATACACTCGAAAACATAGAAAAAAAAAACTCTTATTTGGCAAAACTGTTTTATCTATTTTTTTTTTTAATGGTAATAATAATATGTACTGATTGGTATGTTTTATTCTTGTTTTTCCGTTTATGTCTAGTTTTATTTATGGTAGGTAAAAATTATCTAATGACAAGTACCGGCCTTAAGCGTAGCAAGAAACAGTATCAGACTCTTACTGACTAAACAACCCCGTTCGTTCCTTGCCTTGATCCCAGGGCACCGGTAATACGCTTTCGCATCGACCCTTGAACCCAGGAGGCTTTGACCCTGCTGGGCTCCTACACCCACTGCTTTCGTAATGTTTTGTGTTTCTTGTAGGCATTGTTTTAGTCTATTTACACTCAGCCTGGCTGAAATTTAATTTGTCTGACGTCATAATGTGATTTTCGAGATGTAGCACATATAATGATGTGTCATCTTATTCAGAAATTATCTTCTGATTTTTTCTATTAAAAACTCACACAACTTTGAAGAAAAAGCAATTTTTCACAAAAATCTTAATACATAAAAAAACTTCACGAAAGAAGCCACATTGTTTCGAAAAAAAAATCTATGATAAAGAATACTTGTATCCCTTGGGAAATCATAGTTCCAATAGTTTGCATGATGACATTGATCGTATATTTTCATAAAAGCGGGTAGTTTCAGTAGACGTACGAAAATGGAAGTAATGGCTGAAAGGTAATGGAGGCCGTGTCAAGGTGGTAGTAAGTTTTAGACTTGGATTTATCAGTTTCCTAAAAGTCATACACACATAGGAATACTAGCTAACCCGTGCGGTTTCACCCGGGTCTTTATTGACTACTCCATTGCCGTGGGCTATCTTTCTCGATGAAATGAACAAAAGTAAATATGAGCTATCCAATGTAAAAATAGCTTCTAGGCCTATAATTTACTGTTTTGCGCATTAGTTCGGAAAAATACGCGCGCTCGCCCTATCGCATTTTTTTTAAATTTATCTTGTCAAGCTAGGTGCCAAGCAATCACGAGTTACTAGTAAATCACTTTTATTTATTTTAGAAAAATCGTGGAGTTTTGTCATTAAGCCCTTAGCTTCATAACAATGCAGAATGCTGCCTTGGGCGCAATGACAAACTTTTTCTTGTTTCAGTTGTTTCAAAATCAGTCATCTCAACTTTGTATATAAAATACCACCCATTCACAAAACTCTCAGAAACTATAACATCTACAAACTTAAAATATGGCAGACAAATATCCTTATAGGGTGTAAATGTCCGCTAAGAACGAATTGTACTAAACTCGAAACCACCCCTAACCAACTTTCACGCGGCCAAAGCTAGTAAGATTGTATAAAAACTAAAATTAATAAACGAAATACATGAATAATCCATTTTGTAAATCACATAAGTGTTTTTAACACATTTAAAGTAGGTAGATAGACGCCGAAAAAATATGGGTCAAACATCAAAGCTCTCATAAGTTTTACGATTATTATTATGGGATATAAAACTAAAATCCATTGATGGTTTAAAACATATACATATATGTGTACATTGTTTTACTGCAATTTTATAGGAGTATGCTTAAAAACTCAACTAGAGTCGTTATATAGCTACATGATTTAGACTTTTTGTGTGTCAACGACGCAACATTCCTTTTTTTTTTGTTATTTTTAGATAGGTTAGGTTAGGTTTGTTACTTTTGTCAGTGGTTTCGCTTAATGGTTAATAGTGGAGAAGTGGCAGGCGGTCACCTCCTTCTGCGAAGCAGTAATGCTAGCAAAGGAGGAGGCCGACCGCATAAGGCAACTGCGCACACGCTCCAGACGCCGCCGGGATTCCGATTCCGATTTTCGGCCACTGTAGGCGCGGGCTTGCGCAAAACAAGCAATAGGTAAGTTGGTAGCTCGCTGTCCGGTCGTCTGATAACGGTCCAGACCAAGCCAGGTCGTCGACGTCGCTCTCTGTTCCCGAGCGCCTCAAGCAGTTGTCAGTAAATGTATAGGCCCAACTGCAAGGACGAAGTCTACTGGGTCAACGGTCCAGTTTCTGAAAGAAAGGTCCGACCCCGGTATGAGTTCTAAGAAGGAATGGGGGGGTCGTTTAGTCAGTAAGAGTCGGAAACTGTTTCCCGCCCCGCCCAAGGGCCGATTCTTCATTAGACGGTTTATACTATATTTTATTTTTATACTTTTAGAAATTTATTTTACATGTTTATTTTGTTTTTATTTTATTTTATACTTTGTTTTTTTTTGTTATAATGCTAATTATAGCATTATGTAGAGCTTAGAGGGCTTAATAACAAGGTCCCGATCACGTTAGCACCCTGCGATTACGGAACCCTAATAGCTAAACGTTAAATAGCTAAACGTTGTTAAAATATTTTTATGAAAATAATATACTTAACTACCTACCCACTTATTTTTAAGAGAGGAGGAGGTTATTGTAAAATATTTCCGGTTAATTTTACTTACTTTATTTTTACTTACTCCTACACTAACTAAGTAAAAAATAACATTATAACATCGAGTGGAGCACTTAACATACTTATCTCCCTTACGTCAGAACAGGGGTGAAACATCCCTCTACCTTCACATGTACAAAGTAAATAAGTACCTATGCTTTTTGAATATCCAGGATTTTAGTTATTGCAGAAATGTGCTTTATTAACGATTGCATCACTGCTTACCATCAAGTTGTGAACGCAGTCAAGCACAAGTTTATACTAAAAAAATAAATCAGCCAAGAGCGTGTCGGGCCACGCTCAGTGTAGGGTTCCGTAGTTTCCCGTCCGTCACAAATTCCTCACAATGTAACAGAACCCAGTAGCCCATGTAGTAGCCATTTAGTAACCCAATTTCTTGAGAGATGGCGCTGTACTCGGTGGTAGTTTTAATTTGCGTGAACCGATTTTATTCTTTTTGTATTTTTATTTGAAAGAAGATTCGCTCAGGATAATGAAATATGTAAAAAAAAAATGCATTTACGGTTAAATTACAAAATGAGTTCAGAAAATTTTATTTTTAATTTTTCAAAAACTGTTCATCCTACAAAGTTCAAAATAATTTTCCTTGAAAATTTATTTTTAGTTCTACTTTTGAGATTTTTTTCATATTTTTTTAAACTTGTGGTTCAAGAGGTAGAGGAGGTCCCCACCTCATTTTTTACTTTTGGAGCGATTATTTCCAAAAAATATTTATCAAAAAAATATATTTCAGGACCCTAATCATTTTTAAATACCTATCCAACAATATATCACACGTTATGGTAGAATTGAAAAAAATAAAATTGCTTCCCACTTTACGTGTAAGGGATACCTCCTTTACACGTAAAGTGGGAAGCAATTTTAGCCCTAATAAAACATTTTTTACTACATTTATTTTTGCACTTTGTCCGCGTAGTTGATTGATATACATATTGATACCAAATTATAGCTTTCTAGTGCTAACGGTCGCTGAGATTATCCGCGGATTCAGAGAAAAAAATCGTATGGCAACAGCATTTTAAATTAAGCAGGTTAATGTCTTTAATCCCACATCCAAACCGTTAGAAATACTATTTCAGCACCTTGTTCCGAAATAAATATCTTGTTCGCTCATAACATTTTCAAGTAATCATTTATACCGCACATAACTCTAAAGTAATATCAATCCTGCAGATTTTAGAAGACAGGTTTACGGTCTAAAAAAACACAGGTTATTGCCATTAAATCATCCGAGTCATACGAAACAGACGGAGAAATATAGGTAAACATTTAGGACTTTGAAAGATTTGGAATATGACTAAAGATTCAGATTTATCGGTTTTGGGTATTTGGTCTAATGGATTTTTTTGGGTAGTATAGTGACGGATTTAAAGGGGATAGTATGAGTGTGCAAAAAAACTGGCTAAGAGTGAGTTGAATTCACGCTCAGTGGGTTCTGCATTAATCGGGTTTTTTAAGAACGTAAACTTCGTGTAGCTGTAATTAGATCTTTATTTATTTAAACTCGAATGAACGCCGGTGTTCGCACATCTATTGTTTTTCTGTTGTGTCTGTAATTACGGTATTCGAAATTTTAATCTTCATGGACAGTAGTTGTACATAGGCGGACCTAGTGCTTTACCTATGCTTTTTGCAAATTTTAGTTTTGGAGACATATTTGATTAAAGCACAATTATCACGCATTTTCTTCAAAGCTTTTTGTTTTAAAATTAGGAAAGAATGTAATGTAATGAATATGTCACAAAAAAACTTATATTTCCACAGTCTCAAGGAATTCAAACATAGGGAACTTCCTAGATCTATAATCGTGTAATTTGGAAAAGTCTGAAAACTGAAAATTCATCACTAAAAAAAATTTCAAAAAATCTTCGAGACTCGATTCGGGAATTTAATTATTTTTATAGGTACGGAACTGTCAATGTATACTACAAAATATTTCGACCTACCTACATTACAATTAAAAATAGTACTCGCTTGTTGATTTAGATTGTTACTCGCAATAGCGTAATTAGATACATAATAGAAAGACAATAGGCGTGCGAACGCCGGTGTTCGCTTGGGTAGTGACTTGGGGCTCAAGAGTTTAATATGTTTAAGGCTAAGAATTGTTAATTTAAAATATAAATGTTATCCCAGTGTTGTGTGTAAGAGTCGAAGTGGACTATCCTACTGTGAAACAGTGTATACTAGTACGGAGGACAGTGTGAATCTCGTTCAAACAACCAAACAAATGCACCCATATAGTGTAACACTTTCCCGGGTTTTTATTTTAGAGTATTGGTAAAGGCAAAATCCTTGTTTTATGTTACGATTCGCTAAAATCGAGTACAAAAGAAGACAGGCAAGATGTTATATTAGAAAACATCGCCATTATCCTTACGATAAGCGCCTGTAGGCATGTTATTAAATTATCTTCCATCATTATATTAACATAATCTGAACTTTAATTATATTACTACCATTAGAAACAAGGTCGATCGTTCGTAGGCTTACCATGAAAGACGAAACAGGTTAAAAGCGAACAACTTAACTTAAATTATGATGTTATTACACATAATTTTCAGATATTTTGGATACACAGATATCTTGTAGATATTATCTAGGTTTCCATAGAAAGAAAAACTATATATTTTGTAAAACTAATCCAGTAAAGACCTTTGAAAGTCTGCTATTTTACACAAACTTTGGCCCTCCATAATGCACTGATATATTAAAAATATAAAAATTCTACAATAGAAACCTTGTGTACAATTAAATAATTGAGATTCTAAATGATGACACTTTTTCACAAAAACGTTTAAGGGTTATAAAAAACAATTATATCCCGGAAAAGTTTTTTTTGACGGATTTACCGAATGCCAACAAAATTTTAAGGCGTTATTTCTCTTTTTTGGCGTTGTCTCACCAATCAAACATCACATTGAATTGCTTTAGACGAAGCAACAAGCTTTTAAAGCATGCTCAACGTTTACAGTGAGCCAGTGGGGAAGGGCTACCTTAACGTAATATGACGGTCTCCGTGCAGCTGCAAAATAATTCCTACGAAGCTATGAACCCATGGTCCCAGTAGGCTTTGGCCTCTGAACCCGTTGGGTTGTCACGGTTTTGCTGCCTCGAGGCGCGTACGGTAAACTACGCGTTATTGACGACTTTGGCGCGGTTAACCAGACGGCGAGCTAACCACTGCTGGCCGTCTGCAAGCCCCGCTGACGGTGGCTGAAAGTCAGGGTCGCTTAACAACAACAAAGCAATTTTATTAATTATGAACAACTATAATTTATTGAAGAGTTTGTTTCCAGGACGCTCTTCTTCATGCCATCAAAGAAGAATACGTGGAAGCTGTGGAACTTCTCCTGCAGTGGGAAGAAGACAATCATGTGCCTGGAGAGCCTTACGTGAGTTATCCACATTCTATAATCAGCACGCTTGACAGAGGAGTTCATATGCCATATAGATTTGATAGAAACATTTAGGGATACAAACTGTTCAGCTATTGTAGACTTGTGGACGGTTTTCTAGTCTCAATCGTAGCGAAAGGCTGCGCACAACCTTAGCAAAGGGTTAGATAGATAGATAGATAGGTAAAACATTTATTGGTTACAACACAAAACATACACACAACTTATTTTCCGCATACTACATAAAACGTCAAATAAATCAAGCTATTTTTTTGTGGAATGCTCTACTATTTGAAGCGCCACTCGCGAGTGTCCAGAGAACTAATTTGACTAATATTGTATGCGGCGCGACATTACCAGTTGTAGTACCGTAGACACTTGCTACAGTCACCGTGGCCGACAGCGCCTATATGGCGAATATCAAACGGAAACAAAAGCCCTATGACGGCCAGTCCAAAGTGATAAATTATAGAGGTCAGTGAATTTAGACCGTGTAATACTTTTATACTTTTATTAAATCATTTTGCTTTCCTTCAAAGATCTCTTTAATCAGATTAAGCGTGCCTCGTTGCTCAGCCTCTAAGCTGTATAATTTGACCCCTAACTTTAAATTGTAAATTATTATCGTGACCCCTTTTAGAAAAGTTTTAATGAAAATTCTTTCGTCTATTATCGTCGTTTGTGAATCATATACGGCCAATCACTAACATAAAAGAAAATGCCACATCTTGGGCAAAGTCGCTTTTTTCTTACACTTTTGACAAAATAATAAAACAGCTGTGAAAAATTTGTGGTAGAAATCCAATTAAAAAATTAAAAAGACAACGTGACAGACTTTTAATTTTCCCACTGCTGGGACTTAGGTCTCCTCTCACATGTCTTCGAATCATGCCAAATTCGAGGTTGTAGCTCAACAAGAAGTACCCGGGAATTATCATTCTCTTGAGGATGTCGATACGTACAGTTTTTGCGTCATAAGCGGCGTATCTTTTATTAATTTTTTCACAGCTTCATGGTATCGCAAACTTCAGCAGGGGTCGCAGAGGTCTTGACAGGCACTCAGACAGACAGACAACAAAGTGTCTGACTTTAAATGACTAAAACTTACTTACGTTCCTTTAGCTACTTACTTTGACTTTTTAGAATAATCCCCTCAACAGTGCCTCAACGGTCCCCCCGGTGTTTCATCATCAGCCTTTTAAATGTTCCCACTGCTGGGACACAGGCCTCCTTTCTAGGGGAAGGAATCGACCATAATCCGTTCCGTTCATAATCGGTGTTTAACTATTACTATTACTAAATATTTTTTTCTTTTTTCATCAGAGTTGGGAGTCCGTAGACCCATCATCAGCCACCTTCACACCAGACATCACGCCACTCATCCTAGCAGCCCACAGAAACCACTATGAGATCCTGAAGATCCTTCTGGACAGGGGAGCCACCCTGCCCGTGCCACACGACGTCAAGTAGGTAGCGTACTTCGTGATCATTGCTAAGTATAAATCTATCAGTCTAGAAAGTGGATCAGACGGTTGTAAACTGCAGTTCTAACCAAGGTCACCTTGATGTAAACCGCGCGCCAACGAGTTTGCAAATCAGTCACTACACTACGGTTAAGAAAATGTGCTCACCAAGGGCGTTGAAGGTCATGGTTTACAACTGTTGTTGACACGGATTGACACTCTGTTAGAACGTTGGTTTGTAACTGTCTGGTCTACCCTTCAACTTGTATGTATATATAATACTAACGACTCACCCAGTAAATATCACAAAACTTAATCAATTATCTCTGTAACTCTAAGTTAAAAATAGTAGTAAATAAAATCTGTAGCATAGTTTACAAAATATTTTTTTTTTCTAATAATAAGAACACAATAATAGATTTCAAAAAAGGCCTTAAAGGGCAATAGCAATTTAACTCTACCATATTAAAAAAAATTAAGAAAAGAAAATTTTATACTATTTAGAGAAGAAAGGAATTGACCTATGCTGCTGAGAACTAGACGGCCAACAAGGCGTAGGTGCTCAACCATCAGGTAAGGAGTAAGGACCCAATCCGAGTCACCCAACGTGTACCTACTAGGGCCGATGACTGTCAGGGTTATGGGTTTATGAGAAATAGTTACCGTGGTAACCTTAAAACTACATATATACACATAATTTTTTTTTTAACTTTTGAACTAACTAAAAGTACCTAATCTAATAAGGTGTCAAAAAACTCTTCCACATCGCTGTAGACTGGTAAAGTGCCCAAAAGGCTGGCAGCATTATTTGATTCTAATTTATTGGCTTTAATTTATTATGATTTTAGATTAAAATTTACCTATCGTGGCCCTGGAACGTAAAAAGTAACTAAATACTCACAGGTGGATTTTAATCAGTAAAAATGTGACACGACCTTCTCCCTCCCAATCCGCATTGCAAAAAGATTTGAGCTCCCTAAAATCTAGTATAAAAATTTCATTCTTATTTTTTCCATTCAGATGCGGTTGCGACGAGTGCGTCAAGTCTTCTCAAGAGGACTCCCTCCGTCACTCGCAAGCTCGCATCAACGCGTACCGAGCCCTCTCGTCCCCGTCCCTCATCGCCCTCTCTTCTGCCGACCCCTTACTCACTGCCTTCCAGCTATCCTGGGAATTGGGAAGGTTGAGCAGAATGGAGACTGAGTTTAGGGTTGAATATAAGGTAAGTTTTTATGTCTGGAGAGAATATTCTTCATCATCATTTCAGAGGAAAGACGTCCATTGCTGGATACAGACCTTTCCCAAGCATCATCTCGAGGAGAGATCTTGTGCGTCTTGCATCAAATTCATCGGATTCCTGCGACCCTCATCAGGTCATCGATCCATCTTGTGGGAGGCCTCAGAGGATATAACTCTGCATCTTTCGGTACGCCCACTCCAGAACCTTTTAGCCCCAGTAACTATCTGTTTTTGAGCAATCCTAATCCTCCTTAGTCGTTCACTCTTGACAGAGTGGTCGTGGTTGATCATGTTGCATGTTCGTTGGCTAGTGAGGCTCCCGCGATGCGTCTCCACTTGACACGGTTTACGGCATCTTGGGAACCCAAATAGCTAAGTAGAAACAATCCATGAGCTATTATAGCATGAGTTGAAAGAGTTACCCTGGTCCTGGATCGAAAAGTGTCACTGAAGGAACAGGTGGGCTTTAGTTAGTAAAAGTCTTACACTTCCTCTTGTTTCACTCAGAGTGGGAGAAATCAAATTCATGATTACCCTCTCAAAAGTAACCTTTACACTGAATTCTACTCAATTCAAAAAACTTGCTAGTAAAAGCTTCTTATTAGTCAATAAGATTTCAAAAAAGGGTTGTCAAGTCAACTCATTGCAAGAAATTTTCTACAAAAAGCCTTAAAATATGGGCCAAGTTCGGTGAAGACAATAAAGCAATTCCGTGACCTTTCACTAGATTAACCTATATTAAAAGAATCGTTAACCTGCCTGAATATTTAACGGCAGATGTGGCTCAAATAAAATGTACATAACCTTCCTTAATGCCCTATAAACTAAAGGCACTCAATTACCACTAAAAGACAGTAATTATACTTTCTTTTTTACGTAGGACATCATCAAATTATATCAGAATCATTCACCATAATCATATCTGCGGGAGTACGTCCATTGATGGACATAGGTCTTCCCAACTTTCCCCACAACGACCGGTCCTGTGCATCTCGCATCAATGGCATTCCTGCGACTCTCACCAGGTCTTCGGTCTACCTAGTAGGAGACCTTCTATCGCTGCATCGATCGGTGTGGTAATCTAGAATCTTTCTTTTTTAGAACATCTGGGGCCCTAGACAAGTGGCAATCGCTTCGTGTCGAATCCATTTCTAAGTTCGATTTCGCCTTAACGATGTCGACCACAAAATGGTAGACAAAGTGACATCGACTAACATATCGATAAGACGAAGTGTTGGTTCGATAAAATTACAACTTCTTGGCTATGATTATCGAATTAAAACGTCAAATTTGACGTATAAATAACTACTAACAATTAGCGAATCGAAAACGTTTGACCACGTGACTTTTCGAAGGCATATGTCAGTTCCATACATTTCGGAGTTTCGAAATTCGTTATCGTTAGTGAGAATGTGACTTTGTCTAAGCCCCCTGTTCTATAAGCAGATTATCTGTTCGATCTATTTTGATAACCTTGATTTTTCTTGCACCGCCTCCCCCCTTGTCAAGTTTCAATGGTTTCATAACGACGGGGGACATTGGCCCCCTTTTTTTTAAATAAACAAAAAATAAATAAAAAATAATCTTTTACTGAATTTTTTTTTTAATAAAATAAAAACCAAAGTTTATGGTCTAACTAATTTCGTAAAAATGTGTAAAAAAATAATTACAACTTAGATTTTTTCAAAGTTGTCAAGTTGTACAGACGTATGTATAATCGGCGCTCAAGGAGAACGATGAACGCTTTGAATAAGGGCCATACTCCCAAATCTTTTTGTTCCGATGTCATCTGAACGCTCAGACACGTGGTCAGAACAAAGGAATTGGAGGGGTGGCCTGTTCTAAGCGTTCAACGTTAACGAAACGATAGTAACTTTGCTAAGCGGGCTGATGCAAAGATTCTGGATTTTTTTAAATATATGCGTTTATATAAGTTTCTCACTCTGCCCAGGCTTTGCGCACACAAACTCAAGAGTTCGCGACCTCCTTGCTGGACCACACGAGGACCTCTAAGGAGCTGGAGATCATGCTGAACTACAACCCCTGGGATATTGACTGCTGGGAGCCAGGGGAGCGGCAGACCCTCGGGAGACTGAAGCTGGCTATTAAGTATAAGCAGAAGATGGTAAGAGATTTCTGAATTCTTCTGTGGTAGTTAATTTTGTTCACCTATTTTTTTATATGATACTTTTAATTTCGGCAGACGTTATCCACAGCACCACCTCCTTGAGGCTGTGTTCATTGTATTTTCAAACCATCCAGGGCTCCATTCAAATATACACACGCATCCAAATCGGTCAAGCCGTTCAGAAGAAGTTAGGTGGCAAATATACGAACAGAAGAATTATATACAACCTTATTTTAAGTACCTTTATGCGAAACACGAAACACGAGTCTAGAACTTTTATGCAAAGAATCAATGTGAAAAATCACATAATTTTTAAACTTCTTATGTTACCTGGTTGTCCGCATCAACACTTGGACACCGGGCCAGGCGACTGAAGGGTGGTTTTGCTCCTGCATCCAGTTGAAAGCTGACTTCGGGACTAGTGGGAAATTGTCTTCCCACTATGACCTGCCCGCTGTGATCTGTATTGTACTTAGTCTCGTTGGTGTCCTTTTTTTAAATATTTTTGGAAATGTAACAAGTTGTAAAACATCGATGTTTTCGAATCGACAACCTCATTCATGAGAACTGGATGACTTAATCACTGAGCCATCACGACATCATACCCATTTCAAATGTTGCTAGCTTGTGGACGTCGAGCAGTGAGTAGCTCGCCGTCCGGCCATCCAGTAATTACCTGGACCGAGCCCCGACCCTAACAGTGCGAAGTGATCATGCGTTCCTCAAGGAAAAGTCAGTAAACTGATTTTCTGAAAAGAAAACTACAAAGGGCAACTGAAGGATACAAGTGTGGTTTTAATCAGAAAAAATCATACATATTCTCCTATCCTTAAAGATAAATCACTTGACATCATGAATAGAATAGAATATATTTTATTGTAGAACATGACTACCTATAGCAAACAATATTTAATGATTACAAACTGTACTAACACTACTTATTAGTTCACCATTTACCAATATTTGTATGCCCAGCAAGGCAACACATAGTGAGTCGATATTTTATAATGAACACCATGTATTACTTACATACATTATACCTATGTGCAACAAACAAACATATCTGACTTTGACATCATGGCGTAGGAAAAAAATATTTAATTAACCGTAAAAGTTCCAGTCAAACTTTCTCCCACTAAAACCCGTACTTAAGATACTTTTATAATCCTAGCATAAAAACCCACATAAATACACATTTTACGTCCACATCTCGGCATGTTCCTGTCTCAAATTTATTTACGTACAGTACACGAAGGAGTAACTTTCCTTTTCCAGCGTCTTAACTTAGTAGCCATAAGGTTGACTTTCGCAGTTCACCTAATGTGGTTGACGGTATATATCCATCTAGTACCTGGATCGCAAGTCTCGTCACTCCTCGTTTTCTTGACTGCCGGCGACGTGTAAAGATGGGGCCACATTATCGGATCACGGGAACCGAAATATTGAGATCATATTGGGGTTATACAATCGTTGTGAATGCGACTGAAAACTATTCAGAAAATGACAAAGGGAATACTTGCCCGTTCGATATCTGTATTTTCTATGTATAAAGGATTTTAAATGAACAAAATATGTTACAAATAAAATTGCTGCTATATTTATATGCGAATATTCCACAACTATCACGCAACGCCAACTAGTCCCAAACTAAGTAGAGCCTTTGTATTGAGTACCTGACAATTGCTACTTATATATTTCTAAATACAAAGATATTATAGATAGTTACAACCAGACACAGTTCATCACACAAACATCTGTTTTCGAATCAAAACCACTAGACTAACAGACCAGTTTTCTAATATTGAAGATACATAATTATATTTACAGACACACATATTAATATTTTTTAATTTGTATCTATTAAGTTTTAATATATATATATATATTTTTTAGTTGTATATAAGTAGTTGTAAAGGCAACAGATCAATGAATCTTTATTGCAGGCGTCAAATGTAGGTACATCGAACGGTATATTTACTGGCAATATTTACAATTTATTGATAGAAATTTGAATTTGCTATTCAAATTGGCAGATTGACAAATTGGCAGACCTGCAGCTTTTATTTACAATCCTGCTAGATGTAAGCGTACATAGGTGTAGATAACCATACAAAATAAATGTTAAAAAACCCCGAAATTGTGTCTCCACCATTACAGTTCCCAGCGTCTGATCATTTGTACCTGTTTGGACCGGAATAAAGTCTGTACGTTCGCTCTCACAGTATAAAAATAAAATATAAAACAAAAATAATATTTTCTCGACAAAATATGCGAATAACCGACAGATGCCTAATGGATAAAAATACTTCATATTTATTGATATGGCAAAATATTATTTTTTGTTGTGGGAGAAAGTTTTTACTTCTTAATAATATAGCTGTGAAAATATTTTGACGACGCAGCTGACACTATGGTTAAGGCGGCACTAAACGCCAAAGACCTTGAGCTAATAAAATAGAAGCTAGCGTCGCTCCCCACGCATCAAGATTTTTCGAATAATAATAATGTCTTTACACAAAGTCCTGCTCTCAAAACGGTGACGGAAATATTCTGCATCATGAGGAAACCGGCATGTCCTAGAACCAAAAACTCGGAGACATGTGACATCCTGCACTGGACTCGTGTCATAGATTACGGCCCATTCTCTCTCTTCTAGAGAGGAGGCCTGATGATGAATGGATGATGGAATAATGCCCTTCATGTATTAAACACAAGATTATTAGCTTATCTTTTAGTCAATTAAAGTTTTTGAAAATATATTACTCACACCAAGTTTAATGAAAAGAAAAAATTTAATGTTAGTTTATCAAATTACTAGCTTCTGCCCGCGACTTCGTCCGCGGAAAATTTCTTGTAGTGATAGCTCGGTTAACATCCATGTTATATCAATAATTTATAGCCTATGTCACTCAGGAGTAAAACAGCTTTCTGTTATTGCTAAAATTTTTCTAATCGGACCAGTAGTTCCAGAGATTACCCCCTACAAACAAAAAAACAAACTAACAAAAAAACAAATTTTACCTCTTTATTATATTAGTGTAGATTAGGCAAAAAGTCTAGTTTAATGTATGTTTTCTCCAAAACTCATAACAAGTCCTACACATCTGTCCATCAAGATCCTGAGTTGCGTTCCGCGACTTTGATTCCCACACGAAACAAATAGTTGTATGGATTTCATCTTTTCCATGGCTTTGAGAATTGTTCCCGACCTGAGTATACACATACACATGACGTGTAGGTATGTTAGTCAACATTTCATTAACGCTCCCTCGATATAAGAATAAAGGTATTTAGGAATTAGTTTTTAGCAAAGAAAAACATAGTTGGTATGGGAACGTTAAAAAAAATGTACCGTCTATTACCTCTTAATAATGGATCAACAGATTTGTATGAATGCACTCGGGTAAATCATGTCTTCTTTTTATTCCTATAGTAGGTAGGTATGTTTTCTTGGGATAATATCCATCTAATATGCAAAAGGATCCTGTGGCATAAGCAATTAATAAAAATATTATTCATTCCCCAAAATAAAGTAACTGATGCAGAAAATAAACTTTTCTGAGTTTGTTTTTTATACCTGAATCACGCTGTGATCACTTACCTCGCTTCCGTTGAAAAGTAAAAATATTAACTTCAAACACATTATTGCTGTATTAAAATAATATAACTCAAGTCATGCGATGACCTTATTTTAGTTAAAATTAATCTTAGCCAGACTAATTTTGGATAACGAAAATGTTATTTGGATCATTCATGAAAACTAAAATAACATTTCTTTGAAACTACATGATGGAAAGAAAGAATAGCAGTTTATGTGTGTTTATTAAAATAAAGATTAAATTATTATTATGTGACAATGGGAAAAAGACAGTTCTTTAGGCGGCATGTTGAATTTTGAACGAAAGGCAGGTTGCTAAGTTTTAAACCCGAACGTTAGTGAGGGATCTATATAATTAACTCCCAGGCAATGCGAGGGAGCTAATGTAGAAACCTACGTGAAATGTGGAGTTCGAATCACCGAAGACAAAGATATCGATATAGATATCTTAATCCCTGTGTTGAATAATCTACATTTACACCATCTGTGAGATAATTAAAAGACAATTTACAGAAACAAACAATATTTTAGAAAAATATGTAAAATTTTCAAACTCACGTATTTATTTCAAATAGACCATCTACAGGCACTTTTGAATAGTCAAAATCGCTTTGCATGAGATGAGTTAGCGGTCAAATGCAACAATAAAAAAAGTCGATGTCAAAAAAAAAGAATGAAGCTAAATTACACGATCCAAAACTTAGATCTCTATAAAGAAGAACAAGACTCCTTGGACATTCTCAATCTGAATCCAGGTAGATCTGATTTGTGTTGTTTGTGTTTATTTACAATGTATAGAAGATTAATCTTCAATACATTGTAAAAAGTCGGCATTCAATAAATTCAGCACTCTAAGATTCTATACTTTTAATTTTCACGACGCCTCCGCTCTTTTATTACTTTTTATAGAAACTCATCACTATATTTTTTTTTGTTAGAAGTCAGTTCGATTTTTGAATAAATTTATTTTATACATGCACATTGTAATTCAATGTCTTTGGTATTTGACGTTCTAAATTCAAATCTACCTTTTCTCTCTAGGGAGAGAACAACTTGCCTAAAGGGATGATTGTACGACATATAAAAGGACATTATCGAACATGTGGTGTAAAAAAATATTATTCGCGTCTCATATAAAAGGTAGATAGCTTCAACCTTATAATGTTCCCGCTACTGGAAAGCTCTAGGAGAGGGAATGGGCCGTAAACCACTACGCGGGCCCACTGCGTTTTGGTGGTCTCCGAATTTTTGGTTCTAGTACATGCCGGTTTCCTCACGATGTTTTCCTTCTCCGTTTTGAGAGCAGTGGTGCTGAAAATAAATTACATAAAGTAATGCGTCTGACTGGGTTAGAGCTCGCGACTTACGGAGCTTTTACCATTCAGCCAACACTGGTCATATAAGCATAAACTAAAAATACAAAAAAAAAAAATCTATTGGATGCCAAAATGGCGCCAAACTTTCGAACGGCGCTTAACGTTATTTACTACATTTACTATTTATTTACATTTCCGTTCACAGAATCGTTTTAAACGGTTTTTTTTGTAAAAACTGTGCTAATACACTTTCAGTCATCAAACCTACTCAACACTGTTTTAAGAGCAGCCAACCCGGGATGAATTTTCTTACAACCGTTCTTATATTATTAAGATATTATTAGACATTTTTTTGCAAATATTTTGGATTTTATTATATCAAAACATAAATTATGTGTTAAACTAATTCAGTAAGGATTTCTGAAAACCTGCTAGTTTATGAGGACTTTTGCTCTCGATTATGGAGGACCTAAGCCTCATATCTATATAAAAAAATACTTCTATAGAGGCTTTGCACAATTAATCGAAATACTACAGGTTTTCTCAAAACCTTTAGAGGTTTAAAAATAAAAACATGTATTTCCTGGAACAAGTTATGTGAAATATTTGAGTAAATCCCGAAATTAACTATGCCAACAGAATTTTCAATAGTTACCTCTCTTTTCGCGTTGCCTCTTCATCAAACATTGCGTTGGATTGCGTTAGTTGAAGCAACAAGCTTTTAAACCTTGCTCGACATTGACGAAAGTTAAGTGGGGAATGATACCTCTTAACGCTAAAAAAACTACTCTAAACCCGTCAATATTGGAACTTAGAAGCAAACAAAGTGTTTTAATAGTGTTCTCATCTTTCATCTGCCACCTGTGCAGTAACACAAACAGTTTGGACTCTAACTTTGAATTATATTGGTGTAATATTCAAGTAAATCACAAAATTACCGAATGCCAAGAGAATTTTCAACCGTTACCTTTCTTTTCGCGTTGCTTCTTCATCAAACATCGCGTTGAATTGCGTTAGATGAAGCAACAAGCTTTCAAACCATACTCGCCTGTGGAGCGAGTGGGGAGTGGGGAAGGCCCCTCTTAGTGCTAAAAAAACTGCTCTAAAACCGTCAATATTGGAACTTAGAAGCAAACAAAGTGTTTTAATAGTGTTCTAATGTTTATTTACGCTTCTCATCTTTCATCTGCCACCTGTGCAGTAACACAAACAGTTTGGACTCTAACTTTGAATTATATTGGTGCTGACGGCCTGATTGTATGTCTTTGTCGACAAACAAAGGGTCTATCTTTTATCGGCAGGAATTAAGTAGGTTACGGTAGAGTGGGCCGAATGTGTCTTCATAGTAATGGGATTTGGACATACATAAATACATATAAGCACTTTTCTAGTGACTTCTTTCGTAGGAATTTATATAAATTTTAACATCCCTTGAAGCGATTTTTGGGAGTAGTTTTGATAACCTAATAATAATAGGTCTTTATTATTCATTTTGATTAGAATTGATACCAATGAAAACCTTTCATTGGTATCAATTCTATTCCGGCGTCTCTACCGCACGAATCCGGTGCAGGTACCTCCCAAACTTACAATGTCCGGTGAGTACCTGCGTCATGAGAAAAGTGAGAACGCTGTGAGGTTTTTCCAGCCACGCCTCAAAAAGGGGACTTACCGCCAGAATTGTGACGAGCTCAATTAGACCAAGGAATAAGATTCTCCCATATAACCCATATAATCTTTATCACCTCCTAGAATGATAAAGGTATAAGATTTATTGTTTAATACGATTTAGGAATCGTGTTATAAGGGCCGTTTTGAAAACGCTAAGTTTCAGAAATCTAGACACACATAATAAAATTATGAATACAAACGAATTACCCCTTTTAATCGCCTTACAAGTTAAATTTTCGAGAACCTTTTCTTAGTGCTCGCCAAATCATAATAATTATAAGCCTATGTACAAAATTTCGCGTTCCCAGCAGTTTCCGCTGTGCTTCATCATCAGTCATCAGTCAGTCACTTCTCCTTTTATGTATATAGAATATTTTCAGTGGAATACCCCACGCACTGAACTGTAAAAAAAATATTAGTATGAGCGATCAATACTATCAATATTAAATAAACATTATATGACGATTTGCACCTGAAAATCGGTATTGTTAATGTAAGGGCCTTCTCACACCGGAATGACAGCGACTAAGGCCAGCAACACATTTTAAACTCACTTCAATTTTCATCACGGATTTATTTCAAACATCAGCAACCTTAGCTGTCTAGGCATAGCATATTATATAAGAAACTAGCTTTTGCCCGCGGCTTCGCTCACGTTAAATTCAGGGTAATTCTGTACCCCTTTCCTGATTTAGAACACGGAAGAAAACTCGGAACAGAATGTTATCTCTGTCTTATATAAATTTCTTTCGCCTATTTTAGGGGTTATGATTAGATTAAAAAAAAGAAGGCAGATATTTTTCGTTGGTAACAAAGAGTCGATTTTTTAGCTTCCTGCCTTGAAAATGCGAAATGCTCCATACAAACTACTACCCCCTACTAGGCGGTTAAAATTTGTATAGAGCATTTCTTTTTGTCTTTTTCTAACCCCCCATATGGAAGTGGAGGATTAAAAAGAGACAAAAAGTAGCCGATTTCATTTTGCATCCCTTCAACTATCTCCAAAAATCACGTCAATTTGTCGCTTGTTTTGACGTGAAAGACGGACAAACAGATATAGTTACTATAATATTTGTATGGATTACATAGGTTCAAGAATTAACAGTGGTTTAGGTAAGAAAAAAGTGCCGAAAATGTCCTCAAAAAAAAACCTGCAAATATTTCAAGTAAATAATAGTATATATTTGTTTTCAGTTCGTTGCCCATCCAAACGTACAACAGTTATTAGGAGCTATATGGTATGAAGGTCTACCTGGGTTCAAGAGAAAAAACATCGTTGGACAATGTGTACAGGTATTTATACATCATTACATAGTATAAAACAAAGTCGCTTTCCGCTGTCTGGCCCTATGTATGCTTAGATCTTTAAAACTAAGAAACGAAACTCGATGCGGTTTGTTTTGGAGAGATAGAGTGAAGTTTTTTTTAATATATCTATTAAAAAACACTTCACTATAAGCAATTGAAGAGAAAGATTTTTATGTATAATACATTCATAATATATTTAATATCAGCATTGCACCTGTGCGAAGCTAGGGCGGGTCGCTAGTCTTCTATAAATCTTTCATGTCGATTAGTATTTTTATTTATTGCCACATTAACAGCATTGTATGGCTATATGGTATGCATAACTATTATAGGTATGCACAGCTTAGCACAGCTATTGTGTAAACAATAAATTGAGTTGAGTATGGTATGTGATAAAAAAATCACAAAAAATCAAAAACAAAACGCACACATAAAATAAAAATTAGACTAAAATAGATAATTATAATTAGTTAAAAAATTTGCGGTACAATGTAACAAGGTATTCTTGATTTGGTATAGAGATACGGAAAGGAAATCGATGGCCATTCCTAATCTTTATAATGGTGTTTTTCACCTAAGATACGAGGGGACGCAAGACATTGCACGAAAAAAGTCTGCCAATGAGTTCACGTCATTTATCTTACCAGGCTTAGCGGAAGCGGTTAATTCTAATAAAATGGCAAGGAAAGCTAGGAACTTATTTTTAAATTAAAAAAGCTAGAGATTTGTATCAGCTACTCATCTCAGTAGCCAACTAAATTATAGTATGTGGCAAATAAGTTTTAAGGGAAGGTAAAATCATTCAATGACGAATCCCGCCCTTGGGCAGAGCGGAAAACAGTTTCAGACTCTTACTGACTAAACAAACCTACCCCATTCCTACGTAGCCATATATACCAGGGCCAGAGCCTTCCTTCCCGATGAGATACCTTGGCCCCAGTTGACTTCGATCTTTCGTGCTGGGTCCCTACCGTTTGCTGACAATTCCTTGAGGCGCGCGGGAACAATGCGCGCTGGCAACAACTGAGCTTGGTCCGGATAGTTATCAGACGATTGGACGGCGACCTACCCGTTGCTGGCTTGGCTACGCACAGCCCCACTTTGAGTAAGACCCGAAAATTGGTTTGAATCCTCGTCACACAAGTTTAACCGTCATGGCAGTCGACTTTGAGGATGCGGAGTACCTAATTTTCATTGGATAATGTGTCAGGTCTCAATGAAAGTGGGTGGTTGCGCGTAACAATAGCAAATGGTTCAATTTATTTGCTGTGTACTATACACAACGTTTAACAATGTATAGTGCACTATCCATCGGCTTACGTACGATGAGTAATGAGTGGAACGCTTTTCGGCCATCCGATAACTGTCCGAACCGAGATCGAATTGTACACGGTAAAACTGTAAGGGCCATGCAGGGTCAAAGCCTACTAGAGTCACAGATCGAAAGAGAAACCTGTGATTCTGGATCGCAGGAGGGCAATAGAAAGATGATAAGTGCGGTTTTAATCAATCAGATAGAGTTGGAATGACTCAAAAGAAAAGCCCCGCATCTCTTAATAATTTCGCAAAGCTTTAGCAACAACAAATATACATATTACCAGCGCGGCGACGCCTGGACTGCTTAGCTACCTGACACACCTAATGGATGGATAATAGGAAACTACACCAAAAGTCATTGACATGCATTGCAAGGGCAGGCCATTGGGCAACAACAAAAACTATAGATTCCTGTTATGCATTAAACATCACGCCTCAATCCCCCGACGGGTCAGGCACAGGTGTACCAATAATACAAAATACATCCGCATTTAGCCAGTTATGGAAAACAATTAGCGGTTTCCTTCGCGTCATTGCGTGGTAATAGAAATTTATCCCATAGGAACAGTCTCCCGGGGTAAAAAAATATATCAAGTATTTGCTATTCCAGGGCTACTCGTGAGCCAATTTCCATTGAAATTCCTTCAGCTGTTCGAGTACAAAAAAAAAACATCGAGTAACAAATATACACACACACTTTCTAACATTCACCTTTACAATATAAGCTCCTTCTAGTCAAAACGATTATCTACAACCATTTACGCTAGTAAACAACTAATCAAATGTATGGGAATGAATTCATTACAACAAAATTAGTAGCCAAGTTGACACCATTCGAAATGAAGGAATGAAATGATCATCGCTACATCCTGCAGTTTTATGATATAATCAATACTTACCTACACTGAGGCTTCTACTGAGGCTTCTTCTCTACTGGAGGATCTTTAAAAGGATCTGGATAAGGTTAATCCAACTAAGCATTTCATTTCCATCGTTAAATTGCGAAAATCGAAGGACTAGAACAATTAGCACTAGTTTATTGCAAGTAAAAAAAAAAAATTAGCCTGCTGTGTTCTTCCCGTCCGATTTATTGCGTTTTGCTATCAAGTCAACTGCAGCACTAATTGGTGGGATCGCAGTCAAGCACTAGTTTATATCATCACATAGTATAAAACCAAGTCGTTTTCCACTGTTCCTATGTACACTTACATCTTTAAAATTACGCAATGGATTATGATGCGGATTATTTTAACAGATATATTGATTTAAGAGGAAGGTTTATATTTATAATACAAGCATAATATAATTATTTAATATCAGCGTTACACCCGTGCGAAGCTGGGGTGGGTCAATTATAAATAAATATATTTATGTTACACTTGTTTAAAACTTATTATTGTTCGATAGGTGGCGAAATTGGGCGTTATGTTTCCAGTATACTGCACTATTTACATGCTAGCACCGAACTCGGAATACGGCCGGTTTATGAAGAAACCGTTCGTCAAGTTCATATGCCACAGCTCTTCCTACATGTTGTTTCTAAGTAAGTATTATATACTAGCTTTTGTCAGCGGCTTCGCCCGCGTACATAAAATATAGCCTATCTCACTTAGGAGTAAAGCAGCTTCCTATTGTTGCTAATTTTTTTCGAATCGGACCAGTAGTTCCAGAGATTACCTCCTACAAACAAAAAAAAACAAACTTTACCTCTTTATTATATTAGTGTAGATAGATTATTTTGAGTGATGTATACACACGGTGTATTTGTCGTAGTTATAATGTAGAATTGCCTTCATGATTTTCGTATTTTGAAATGGCCCTTTCATGAAGTGAAGAAATGGTCGAACAAAATGTATGAGGATGATTGGTAATTGGTGACCGATATCGATACTTAAACACATGATTGTAGTCATGATAACAAACAACTTTTTACTATAGGACCAAATCTGGAAAAGCGAAAAAATCTGTTGGTCAGTACATTAAAAGTTATGTTAAGTCTAACTGGCATTTTGACCAGTTAGACTTAACATAAATTTTAATGTAAATGTAATGTAAACTGTACTTGACAGACTTTTCTCACGATTTTAGGTTTGGTCCCATAGTAAAAGTTGTATGTTATGTACGTATGTTGTTGTTTACGTCCCGCAAATAAAAAGTTTTTCTTTCTTTCTTTATCATGACTACAATCACGTGTTTTGGTATCCGTTATTAATTACCAGTCATCCTATGTGTATATTCACCATCATATTCTTCTTTCAGCTCTCCTATCTCTTGCATCTCAACGAGCAGACTACCTGGTCCTGGAATGGTCTGGTATCACCTGGCTCCAAGAGCTGGTAGATCATTGGAAGGAGCGGGAACGGGGTTCCTTGCCCAGCATCATAGAATTCAGCGTCATCATCTACATAGCAAGTAAATTTGCGTTTGTTGGCATGCTTTTCTATATTTCTATGTCAATTTTAATCACTACTAAATTACTTATGGACCTATAATATTGTACACAGGACCTTCTTTCTTCTTTCTTTGAAGAACAGTGGAATGTAATTTGGATTTCTGTAACTTCTAATATTGGCATATTTTATTCAATCTACACAATTTATTGTAATTTTCTTCCTGTAACTGTATTCAAATGGATTACAAATATTTTTCTTTTTTAACACAAAATTTTTAAATTCATTCTCACAAAGATTTAAATAACATAATACTAAACATCACTTTAGAATTTTCAATAGTACAGCAATATACTGCATAATATTTTAAACTCTCACATTTATTTCGATACTGCTTGCTAAAATATCCGTTTCGATTTGTAGCGCACTTTATGTGAACTCCACTTTTTCAAAGCACACTTAAAAAATATTTGGCTGTACTCCACTTTTTAATTTACAACATTTTTTTTCATTAAAATGGCGAGAGATAGAGATGTATGTATGTATAAAAGATTCTGATAGAAGTTCAGAAAGTTTGTTATTGCGACTGAGGCAGAATTTGTACGAGCCGTAGGCTCCACGGGCTGCAATGACAAATTTCACGTGTGTTAACCGCAATTTTGTCAATACACTTACGACTCGTAGGGATTAACGCGCGCATCGTGGGGGACGACTCTTCAATGATACGGAAAATTATTTTATTATAATAAAATTGTAGTGGGGAAAAGCCCTCACATTTTTCCGCACTAGTGCAGAAAACGTTCCATTACGTGCCTGCAAGTTATAGGATAAGATTGGCTTTCCGAGTATGTGTATTGAAAAACGGTAACCTAATCCAAAAAAAAAATAGAAAAAACGATGATGAAACAGAAACTGATACTATCTTTATTCCAGGTCTAATATGGGCAGAAATAAGATCACTCTGGACAGGCGGTATAACGGAATATATAAGTGATCTATGGAACATCGTGGATTTCATCACAAACGCTTTCTACATCGCTTGGATTTGCTTACGATTCTCTTCTTGGTATATTGTACAGGTATGTGGATAAACGTTCACGAATAGTTGTGTTGTTATTTTTTTGGTTATATTAAATAAAAATACAATTTTACAGTACGGCTGTCGAATCTTGGCGGGTTTAAAATGAAGCTCTGCGAATTTTAGCGCGTAAAACTCGCCAAGATCCGACGGCCGTACTGTATATATCTCTCATTACAATCAGCCACACTTTAGTAGGTTTAATCGCATATCACTGATTCTTAAATATCATAGTATTATTAAATAATAATTTGGGTTGTAAACTTTGTCGAGATCAAAAAGACAAACTCTAAAATACAAGTAGCTATATTCTGGGCTGAGAGATACATCAAAAGAGTTAAAATATAAAGGACATCTGAAAGAACTCTGGTTGGTTTTAGTTTGTAAAAGTGTTATTTGATAATTTCCCAAAAAGAGAACAGCTGAATTTCATAAAATAACAACGATTTGGACGTAAATGCGTCTGAATAACAAAAATCACTTTATCGTTAAGAAAAGAAATACTCGTCTCCATTTCAACTGGCTTCGTACGGTTAAATTGGCTGATAATTAAAACAAAACCACCGAAATGGGAGCTTTATAAATTGTAACATTCCTTATGTTAATTAATTGGAATTATCATAATATTATTCTCATTTATGAATAGGTACTAAACTTGAACCCCATTCTTTACCTTGAGTTAGAGAGATATAAAATTGCGTGAAACTAATCAGCCATCTATAATGCGTCATCGTTACTGACCTACACTAACTTTTTCATAGTTTTTGAATACCTTAATTAGAGACATAATAAAATGACAATGGGCATGCGTGAGGCTCAAGAGTTTTTAACGGCAAGTCTAAAATTGGATTGATGGTTACACTAGCATATACCTTCGGGCTCAGAAGAAACCCCTTTTCACCCCCTTAAATGAGGACACCAGTGATGGCCCAGATTTACGAGTGTTATAAGGGGCGGGTTCCAACCCACTCCAGTGCATTACTTTGTGATTCTACAAAAAAAATCGTAGATTTATGAGATCTGTCAATTCTCACTGGGCCCGTGTAGTTGGAAATTAATAGATTACTGCTCTCTTCTAGATAGAGGAGGCCTGAGTCCCAGCAGTAGGATAAATGATAAGGTTGATTATGCTATAAATCATCATACCTCGTCTGCGGACGAGGTATGATGGGTTGGATCTATAGATGGTTTAATTTTTTTAGTCTTAAAAAGAACACCTATGAAAAACATAAACTTTCTAAATCCGGATGTGTGATCTGGGTGTTGATGGATCAGTGACCCAGACCTGCTCTATTTACAATTTAGATTAAAATTCAGTTTTATTAGTATAATTGACATCTTTATTAAACTTCTTCTCAGCTTTGGACACAACATAAAAACAGTTTGGACAGAAATAAATTATGAAATGAGGCCATCAATTAATATATCATACGTGTGACATACGTATTTTTAACTAATTGGGTTACCATCTTTATTTAGTTTATTATTTATATTTCAGCGAGACTATAACACAGGAATAGACCCGTGGTATGCTCGGGAGCAATGGGACTCTTACGATCCAATGCTTCTATCAGAAGGAGCCTTCGCTGCCGGCATGATCTTCTCCTTTCTCAAGCTGGTCCATATCTTCTCCATCAATCCATACCTTGGACCTCTTCAAGTTTCTCTGGGAAGAATGATTCTGGATATTCTAAAGTTCTTCTTTGTCTACATGTTGGTGCTTTTTGCTTTTGGATGTGGTAAGTAGAACTCATTGTAATAAGATAGGAAAATGTATTACCATCATCATTTCGACTAAAAAAAGAATCCCACAGTTGGACATAAGCCTACCCCAAATATCGCAACAATAAACAGTACTTTACTAGATCATCACACTATCTTCTTTTTCTTAGTTGTACACGTTTGGCAGAGTGGTCGTGTTCATGTCTCGCTCGAGTCTTTCGGCACTGCCTCTTTCACGATACATGCTTGGGATTGGTCTGTAGGAATAGAATAATTAATTTTAATTATTTTATGTACACCCAACACTAAAAAGACATGACGCGCCATCCCTAAGCAAATCATCATCATGATTTCAGCAGACGGCCACTATTAGACATAGGCTTCCCATAAAAATCACCATAACAACCAGTGCTAAATTTCTATCAAAATCCCCCGACCCTCATCTCTTGTGGCAGAGTTTTAACACTGCATCTTCAGAAACTTCCGCCCCTATTGACCATAAAAATGTTCTGTAAGCTGTGTCATGCATACCATAATAGTCATATATATGCCATGCATGAATGTGACAAAGTGAAGTAAGATTGAACTCTTCCTTGGTGCAGGTTTAAACCAACTGATGTGGTACTACGCTGAGCTGGAGAAGAATAAATGCTATCATCTGCCTAATGGTATACCGGATTTTGATAATCAAGAGCGAGCTTGTACGATTTGGAGGCGATATGCTAAGTGAGTAAGACAACTTTACATTGGCTTCATCATCGTCATCATTTCAACCGAAGGACGGCCATTGTTCGACATAGGCCTCCCCAAATCGTCGGCATTGTGACCGGCCAGTCCTGTATGTCTCGCATCCATCGGATTCCCGTGACCCTCACTAGGTCATCATCGGTTCATCTTGTGAGAAGCCTTCCTACGCTGCGTCTTCCGTTAAGAGGCAAACACTCAGAACCTTTCGGTCTGTTCTGCGAATACTGTATTAATTTTGCTTAATTTAATATTTATTTATCCAAAACGATCATAAGCTTCTAGTAATTTGCGGCTTTGGGACAAATTTTCGAAATAAACCGCATTGTATGTGCTATTCCAAAACAAGACCAATCTATTCGTATGACAAATTTCTTCTAAATCCGTTTGAGCGTCATAAAGTAACAAAAATACATACAGTTCGGCAGTCGGATCTCGGAGAGTCTGAAGTTAGGCTCTACGAATTTTAGCATTTGTGCACTCGTAAAAAAATAAATGGTTTAAACAAATGAATGCAATTTGCAGTTGTTATTGGTGATAAAACTTTTATTAGCAATTATTTATTTAAAACCTTTATTTTTGTATGAGTTTTAGACTCTTCAAGATCCGACGGCCGGTACTGTACAGTTGTACACACTTTTGCCTGTGTGATAACTCGTTAAAGGAATTATTAAAATATTCAATTTTTCATCTACATTATGCTTTTCAACATGCTTCATCATTCCATCTACTAACATTACGTTTCTTTACAGCCTCTTCGAAACCTCCCAGTCCCTGTTCTGGGCGTCTTTCGGCCTGGTAGACCTGACCACCTTCGACCTGACTGGGATCAAGAGTTTCACCAGGTTTTGGGCTCTCCTGACCTTCGGGTCATATTCGGTGATCAATATTATCGTCCTCCTGAACATGCTGATTGCGATGATGTCCAACTCTTATCAGATTATTTCGGTAAGTAATAGAGGAAATAGAGATTGGCCCAAACTTGTATGAGGCTCTGTACTAACTTGTCTAAAACCCAATAAATTAATAAATGTTTGTTGTTTGTTAATGTTTGTTGGAGTTTTTGTATAAGTTCTGTAACTTTTTGGTGTACAATAAAATTTAATCTATCTATCTACCTAAATGATTCTCGAAATGACAAAGTTGTTTTTTTTTTTTGCGTAAGTAAGAATTGGTAAAGTAGAATTTAGATAAGTCTGCGCGCGGCGAAAAAAGGAAACTAATCATTTGCCGTCATCTTGACATTTATGTCTGGTGTCAAGAGAATGTTTTGTCTTCCGTGTTTTTAATCGTTTCCAAAGTAAATAATCGTCATCATTATACTGAAAATGGTTAAAAGTGCTGGTAAAGATATTATATTGAAATTCAAACGTGCTTGTTAAGAGGAATGAGAAAATATCGGGCCTACAATACGATTTTCCAAAAGTGGACCATTTGTCAAATATTTTTTTCGGGTGACCAGAACAACAAATCTCCCTAAATATTCGTACCCGAGTGGTGCCTGGCAGAGTTGGTTGAAAATGAACTGCTACCATGCATTTGAATCTTAACAAGTGATTATTATAACGAGCTATTAAAGAGTTTGTTGAAAATGGACTGCTACTGTGTATTTTAATCAAGTGACTATTATAACAAGCTATTATATATTAAATAAAGTACATATTTTCTAAGTTCTCATGACTTTTTTATAATAATTAATTAAACAACCTATAATTCAATCTATTTGTTTACATTAATTAAAGTAGTAATTATATGGATTTGGATCTATATCAATATATAATTATTATATAAAGATCAATGCAACTTTACGTTATAATTTTATAACTCAAGAACGTGCCCACCTATCCAAACCAAAGCTTAAGCTTTGTTTGGACTATTTAGTCGATGGTTTATGTGAAGTTTGTACAAAATCGGTCAAGGGGTTCTTCATTTATCACATTTTTCTGATACCAGAAGCGAAGCCGCGGGCAAAGCGACTAATATATAAAAGCGAAATACCACTCACTGATTAATTACTATATCTCTGAAACTATAACAACTAGAAACTTAAAATTCGGCAGGTAGGTTTTTTACAGGGTGTAGACGTCCGCTATGAACAGATTTTACGAAACTCCACCCCTATGGTGGTTAACAGACTTTCACGCGGGCGAAGCCGCTGGCAGAAGCTGGTACTCCTACTACAGAAAAAAGGCTGCTATAATGAAATGAATCGTATTTCCCATTATTGATTTCAAAACGTATTTCTTGCGCTTTGTTTACTTTGTAATTTTTTATTAATTGAGGGAAAGTAGATTAATTGCACTGGCAACATTAAGCACGCCCCCAGCCGCGCGCAGACTTAACGTAATCCTACTTTAACCATTCATTAATATTTTTTATATGGTTTTTTATGTGGTTAAAAAATCAGTTCATTATAATTATACACATAAATGAAACATTATTTTTGACGTTAATATACTTGTGACACAAAAAGGTACGGGGTATTGGTATTTTTTTTTGTAACCTTCAAAATTGTACATTTAAAACTTGACTTCGTTTTTTAACATCGCCTGTATGTAAGCTTTGACATTGAACTTTAAAACCGAGCCAGAGTTTGTTGATTTGTTTTAATTTGGTCGAGCATCTAGTCAGACAACCTAGCAACCTTAAGTTCTTATTGTAATTTTAGTTTTGATGTACAATTGTACTCTAAAGAAAATATCTATCTAACTATCTATCTGTATTCAATACAAATATTTTTCTATTGTTCTTTTGATTTTTCTGAAAACATGACCAACAGACTTCTATATTTCCTTGTTATCTGGTTTCTAATTAGCAGATATATTTCTAATGACCAACATAATATCTTTTACGAAGCTTACTAACTTTGTAAAAGATATTGTCGTGTATAGCTTCGTCTTTTACTAAACACGTATTAGAAGCTACAATATTTATGTTATTTCTCAGGAAAGAGCCGATACAGAGTGGAAGTTCGCCCGCAGCAACCTGTGGATGTCTTACTTCGAGGACGGGGACACAGTGCCTCCTCCTTTCAACATCATCCCTACCCCGAAGCATTTCAACTGCTGGATTAAGCGAATGTGCTACAATAGGGACCGGGGGTCTATTATTGTAAGAGATTTTTTTTTTTATAGGACAAAGAAAAGAAGGAAAGATTGTGGGAGAAGTTATGAGAAAGAAAAAGGAGATAATGATAGTGTGATTAGTGAGTAACAGGACAGCATGGAAGAAAAAAAACGAGGACGGGGACACTGTGCCTCCTCCTTTCAACATCATCCCAACCCCGAAGCATTTCAACTGCTGGATCAAGCGAATGTGCTATAATAGAGACCGGGGGTCTATTATTGTAAGAGAATTTAGTTTTTAATTTGTGGTATTAATTTTTTGATTCCTGAGGGTAAGGAAAGACAAAGAAAAGAAGGACGGATTGTGTGAGAAGTGATGTGAAAGAAAAAGGAGATAATGATAGAGTGATGAATGGACAGAGTGGAAGAAAAAAATGTTTTGCGCCAACCCCAAATAAAATGGGATGTGGGAACGAAGATGATAATTTTTTTTATTTATTGGTGACATAGAAATAGCATACATCTTCATTATGTAATATCCCGATGTCATTTTTAATACCTACGACTTTTGCTACCGGCCGGGCCTTACGACAATAGACCTTACTTCTACACTACACACTCCACGGAAAAACGGTTTTATGGGACATCATCATAATCATTTCAGCCGAAAGACGTCCACTGTCGGACTTAGACCTCCCCCAAGCCCACAACAACCGGTCCTGTGTGTCTTGTATCCATCGGATTCTAGCAACCCGCAGTATTATTTCCATATTACTTTCAGTGGGAAAGAGGCGGCGCTAGACAAAGTGTCTAACGCTGTCACTTGCATACTCTGGAACAGGAATAAAACAATCCTACTTTATACGTCATGGTAACTCACCAGGTCATCAGTCCACCTTATGGGCATATTTCAATAATAAATTTAAAAAAGCAGCCTAATCTAATTCTCTCTAAGATCTAATCCTAAGTTGTCTGTAGTAAGAACATTCTTCCCCAGAACAAATCCCGTGAGAAAGCCCGTCAAGAACACGAAGCCGTGATGAGAGTGCTGGTCCGGAGGTATGTGACAGCAGAACAGAGGGCCAGAGACGAGACGGGAGTGACAGAGGACGATGTCATGGAGATCAGACAAGACATCTCCACGCTGCGGTACGAGCTGATCGACATACTGCACAACAATGGGATGAAGACCCCCAGGGTTAGCATGCAGGATGCTACGGGTAAGATGGTGATGGATTCATTTTCTTTTATTATAAACTAGTCTCCTGCCAGCGGCTTCGCCTGCGTGAAAATAGGTTTTCGCACAATCTTTGTACATGAATTTTATCCCTTTAGAAGGTGAATTTTGGAAAACCCTTTCTTAGTGTTCGCCTACGTCATAAAAGGAAGCCTTGTGCAAAATTTTACTCTCCTAGTCGCAGTAGTTTTAGTTGTGCGTTGATATTTCAGTCAGTTTCTCCTTTTATGTATACATATAGATAGATAGGGTCGCATTTGAACGTTATTTCACCTGATGGTAAGCCATAATGCAGAGTAGGCGATAAAAACAAGAAAAAAAAGGTAATTGACCCTCCTAAATTTGTTGTTACTATTAATTTAAAAAAAGCTATGTTAAAGCTATGTTCGTTCAACATCTATCGTGAATTCTTGATCCTTTACATTTTTTGTAATGAAAAATAGTTGTTTGTTTTTAGAGTATCTACGCAGATACATTACAAAAAGGTCAATGACAGTTATTTCATTATTATCTGTCACCTACTATACTGGATGATGGATCACACCAGCCTAGAAGTAACCTATTCACTCTTGACTTAGAATCCTTGAATAATCAGTCTTTTGAGATAGTTACATATTTTTATTAATTTACATAACAAAGTCTACATAATATAATATCCTTATAAAATTCTAGATCATATTAATAATACATGAGCCTTGCCAATAGGTAAACCTTTATATGGTCTATCTATAAAAAGAATCTAAGTAGATATTTTTTATTGAAAATTAAACAAATGGAAGAAAAGAAGACTAAAAATGAAAATAGTAGCCTTGTTGAAAATAAAAACATTTTTGTGGTATATAGGGCGACTGGTAAGTGACAGATACTTAAACACGTGATTGTAGTCAGGAAAACAAACAAATTTAACTATAGGACCAAACCCGAAATCGCGATAAAAAAATACAGGATCGATCATTTTGACCAGTTCATCATCATCATCATCAGCCTTTTTAATGTTCCCACTGCTGGGATACAGGCCTCCTCTCTAGGAGAGGAAACGGGCCATAATCCACCACGCGGGCCCAGTGCGGATTGGTACATGTCACATGTCTTCGAATTTTTGGTTCTAGGATATGCCGGTTTCCTCACGATGTTTTCCTTCACCGGAAAAGGCTGATGATGATGATGATCAACTAATGACAAAATAATAATGCTTCTTAAACTCAAGCCCCAACGCGTTCGCACACCCATTAGTCTTTCTATTATGTCTCTAATTACGGTATTCAAAAGGTTAAATCTTTGTTGCAGTCGCTGGTAAAAAAGGAAAAGTGATGGAGAGAAGGATCCTGAAAGACTTCCACATCGGCATTGTGGAGGGCATCATAAAAGACGTTATCTCCAAGGAGAACAAACCCAAGGATGTGTTCAGCCAGATCGCTAAAGCTATAGTTAGGAGAGGAAGCACTGATGGGTAAGTTAGACAATCTAAATTTATTTGCTTAACATAGAAAAGTGCAAAGGTAGACTTAGTGGTCTTAGGCATTCTTTACCAGTCAACAAGGGTTGCAAATTTTTTAAAGGGTGGATATCATCTAATAACTTCTCCCGCCCTGGGCAGAGTGGCAGGGTGGCAGGGTGTGTCAGACTTTTACTGACTAAAAACACACCTGTCTGTGAGTTACTCTTTGCGTTCTAGGACTACGGGTTTCCTTTCCAGACATTCCCCGTGTCCTAACTAGCAGGCATCAGACCTATTACGCCCTTACGGTTGCTGACATGTTTTTGAGGAGCGCGTATATCACTAAGCGCAGTTGATGACTGAGCTCGATCCATAAACTACTTGTCTGCCGGACGGCGAGCTGCTCATTGCTGGACGTTCGCAAGCCCGCGTTTATCGTGGCTGGTAGTTGAGGTCAGATCTTTGGTGGCTGGGGCGTGAGAACGTTCAGGCAGGAAATTACGTCCCCTTTTGTTTTGTTTCAGCAAAAAGCGCGATTGGAACGCTCTGGTGCGAACTAACACAGTGCGCAAGGATCCTATAGGGACCACTGCTGAAGCGGAGACGAGGAGGAGCCGGCAGTCGCTTAGAGCTCATATCTTGGACAACATTTCGTCTAGGACTATCGATCCGCAGAAACTATTAGGTAAAGAATATTTGGGAATCATAAAAAATAATTTCATGACCTGAAAAATGGTGGTTAGAAATAAATATTCTAATTAATTTATTTTACTTTAAGATCTTTTATTATTATTATTGCAAAATATTTTATTACAGTGCTGACATTTTAAAAATCGAAGTACATAATTAAGTAACTTTCAACATACCCATTATAATTATGTAAAAATCTTATGAACTAAATAGTTCAGTACGGCCGTCGGATCGTGCTTGTGTAAAAAAATAATGGATTAAACAAATAAATGCAATTTGCAGTTGTTATTGCTGTTAAAAACTGTTACTGGCATATTTTTTTACTTTTGTTTTGTACGAGTTTTCAAGCGCTAAAATTAGCAGAGCCTAACTTCTGTCTCTCCAAGATCCGACGGCCGTACTGTAACTATTACTAGTTCATAACATTTTTATATTTATAAAGCACCCTCTTTTTTATTTGACGGAAAGTTTTTCTTATATTCCATGAATTGCTGTAGATATTTTTATAGCGATTTTATTTCCTAGTCTATGTTTATCAAGACTGGTAGAAGGTGAGCTTACAAAAATCAAAATGGTTGCTGAAATTTCTCTCTTTCATGAATATCGTAAAAGAAAATTAATAGAGAGATTTTCATAACATTTTAAAAAAAGCTCAAAAAGCCGATATTGTATTCCTTATTTCCAATTCTTGAGGTGAAATATTTAACTAACACAGTCTTTTAAATTTTTTAACTAACACCTAAAACCAAAGTTGAGAAATATTGTGCAACATTATATACTACGCAATATCGTAGAGTTGCTAACAAAAAAGTTACCCAAATTGTCACTACCAAGAAGAAGATACAAGTGGTTACCAACACTACAACTTACATATTATTTTCAGAATACAATCCCCACCTGGCCGGAGTATCTCCTTGCACCAGGGTAGCATACGCCAAGTTCATGAGGAGCAAGATCAAATCCGACTTCAACGAGCGGGAGAGGAAGGGAAGAAGACTGTCAGAGATCAGTCTAGAAGACGAGGTGTTCGAGCCGCCCAAGAAACAGGAGAGGGAGAGTTGTAGGAGATGTAGCCGTGAGATTTTTTTTTTTAATTGCAATAAACTAATGCTTGACTGCGATCCCACCTGATGGTAAGCAGTGATGCAATCGTTGATGGTGAGGCGCACTAGTTTATTAAGAGCCAATACACTCTAGCCTTAAAGACACCTAAATTATAATCGGACGGAAATACTGCAGCCAGCAAACTGTTTTTTTTATTCTCTCATAATTTAGTCTAAGCCTAAGAGCAGTGGTGGTTGAGTGGTGACAGCTCCGACTTACGAGTCGTAGGTCGCTTATTCACACCCAGCCAGGCGCATTACTTTGTGTAATTTATTTCATCACCACTGCTTTCAAAACATCGTGAGGAAAAACCGGCATGTCCTAGAACCGAAAATTCGAAGGCATGACACATGCCTTCGAATTTTCACATTTTGACATCCACCAATCCACACTGGGCCCGCGTGGTGGATTATGGCCCGTTCCCTCCTAGAGAGGAGGCCTGTGTCCCAATACATAAGTATTTTGATATATATCTCTCGTCGTAATTCAAAAGATATTATTAAAATGACTGAATCAATCAATTAAAATTCACAAACCGATATTCCTAATCGTGGTTATCTAATTTGAAATGCATACGTTTACACAAACTTCCAATTCAATTATGAGTCGTGAAATGATTAGATGAATCTAATATTTACATTATCGATCGACCCTGGTCTGTTATTTCATTAGGTTATTGCTAAATGAACTAGCTACCATATTATAAAATTTATAAAATTAGATATAATAAATAATGTATTTTAATGTCACTGCGCTCAAAACGGTGAAGGAAAACATCGTGAGGAAACCGGCATGTCCTAGAACCAAAAATTCTAAGAGTCGTGACATCCACCAACCCTCACTGGACCTGCGTGGTGGATAACAGCCAATTTCCTCTCTTAGAGAGGAGGTTTGAGTTCCAGTAATGAGAAAATTATAAGGCTAATGCTAAGCTATAATAAAAATAAATAAAGCTATGCTAATAATATTTTTTTTTTGTTTATTGACTGTGTTCATTTCATCTTGGTGTGAAATGAATGGAACATTTAAAACTTTTATTTTTATTTAATTGAACAACAAAGTATCTACGATAAAACAATTTCTATAGTGTTGTAATTTGTATTACTGCGTCTTTCTGCAGAAAAATATTGATACCAATCGTATATACCTCCGGAAAAGCGCCACAGTTTTTTTATTTTCAATACACTTCCCTAAAAACTCACTTTTATCCTTTCCGCTTTAAGGTCATCGCCGGCCAATCCTCATTTATATTTACACAGTGTATTGAAAATGTTCCTTTGGTACACGCGAAAAATTTTCATTACAGTACTCCATAACACCCTTGCCTGCTGTCCGATTAAATCCTGCTTCGATCGTAATCACAAATATTATCCACCCGTATTAAACCGTATTAAGTTGACTACTGGGGCCAAGGGGAAAATAAGGTTCTGGCCCTGATATTAAGGCAACGTACTGAACGGGATGGTTTGGTTAGTCAGTAAGGCGGTTCACCCACTGAAAATGCGTCCCACTGCGGTACGCGAAGCGACGGCTAACGCGCGCGGTGTAATTTGTACGAAATCAAACAACTTTGTACGGTAAGATTGAAGATTGGCAGAATCTGCGCGCGGGGCACCTTCCCGCGTCTTTCCGCGTCGGCAGTGTGTTGTGGCGTAGGCGTGATTTCTATATAAATTGAGATACTTGCACACAATGTTAAAATATGCCATCCTGCGCTACGCGTCGGGGCGCGAGGCAGTTGGTAGAGCGCCTGAGTCTGACACTATTTCCCGTTCCATCCAAGAGCGGATTTTTTTTTATTGCTATAGGTAAACTAGTGCTTGATTGCGATCCCACCTGATGGTAAGCAGTAATGCAGTCGTTGATGGTGAGGCGCACTAGTTTATTAAGAGCCTATTTACTTTAACCTTGAAGACACCTAAATTATAAGCGGACGGAAACACTGCAGCCGGCAAACTGTTCCAGTCGATTTACGCCATTGATTTGTCATTTGATGATTTTTCTACCATAAAAAAAATTTAAATGTCGAAATCTTGTTTTAAAATTGCAAAACCTATACACGAAGAAACTGTCTTCTTAATAAAAACGCCCATTCATTGCACAAATCACAAAAGCCAAGAAACCCACACGTCCTTACGTCTACACGTTGATACCACTTCCAGTAATTAAACCGTCTTGCTGATTACTTTTACTGCTCAACCTGCTATTCTGAGCTCTAACTTACATTGAGTTAGGTTAGTTCTGTTTGCTAACAGTGCGTTCTTCCGTGTATGTAAGGGTTTTGGATGAGTTAAGTTGATAACTATTTTATTATGTCTCTATTACTTTGATCATTAAATAGATTTTTTTAAGGTGGAATAAATCACCTAATGACGAATCCCGCCCTTGGGCAGAGCGTTAAACAGTGTCAGGCTCTTACTGACTAAACTACCCACCCTATTCCTTCTTGCCCTCATACCGGGGTCGAACCTTCCTTTTAAAAACCGGAACGGGGCCCCAATAGCGTTCGGCCATGCAGTTGGGCCTTTACATTTGCTGACAACTCCTTAAGGCGCGTGGGAATAGAGCGCGCCGTTGACAACCTGGCTTGGTCTAGACCGTTACCAAAGGACTGGAGCTACCCATTGCTCGCCGGCCACAAGTCCTGTTGGGGCTTCAGAGTGCAGTTGACGTATCGGCGCTGAAATTTTTAAAAGTTTTGGTAGACAACATGTGGACGACATAACGCTAATGAAGCATTGCAGCTATGTTTATAGCGGACTTTTGGATTAACTTTTTATCATCAGCCTTTTTTAATGCTCTAGAAGAGGCATGGGAGATATTCCCATTAGCTGAGACTGATAAATCATATTTCTATAGAGTAAAGCCATACCTTGGCCGCTTGATCAAACAAACATTCGATATTGTGAACACTCGACGTATTGAGTTTTCGATATAATGAGTATTCGATTTCCCCAGCTTCGCACGGGTGCAATGTTGATATTAAATATATTATATGTTGTGTGATGGTTGTTGATTATTATATTGTACATACAAAACTTCCTCTTGAATCACTCTATCTAAAACAAACCGCATTAAAATCCGTCGCGTAGTTTTAAATATTTATTTATACTTCATGTACACTAGTGGTACATAGGCGGACTTAATGTTACAAGGCATTCTCTACCAGTCAACTTTTGGGTTAAAAAAGACAGCACTGTGGTAGGTGTGCACAGTAAATAAATAACAGATATTTTAAATACAATATAATACAAATTAAGTGACTAATAATAATAAAAACTAATAAATACTATGATAAATATCAAATAAATATAATTAACAGAAATTAAAATATGACAATTATTATGACGAAGTCTTAAATTATGGTTGAGAGGACTTTAAGTAGTAGTTCCGACTTTTGCGCTTGAACACCTTATTTTCGTCGACAGGTCGAACATACCTGAGCAGGACGCCAATCCCTGAAACTGATGTCGATGACGAAGGACTGAACGAGAACGAAATACAAGTCGAAGCCGATATTGAGGACAAAGGTAACTAACATTTTTTGTTATTATTATTGATATATAGAGTCCCATTAAAATAGATGGTCAAAATTATACAAATTATTCAGACCACCAAAATAAAGACAATGGTAAAAAAAATAATAAGAAAAAAGCGCTTTATATACTTACAAAAATTCTTGAGTGCCCTATATCATGCATCCATTTATTATTTTTATGTCAAAATAAAAAAAAAACTTTAATCGGTGTTTGTTTTTGCTTGGATACCTTTGGTTAGGCGTACTGAACGCTGTATCAAAGTTTGTCTATCTATTCTAATGGGACCTTATACTTAAGCTTGTCCACTATCTCATCAGCTCCCCTAGACAAAGGCTTTGGCCTTGGTACAGGCCATGGTCCGGAGCGAGGAGGAGTGGCATGCGGTCGCATCCTTCTGCGAAGTAGTAATGCTAGCTAAGAAGGCGGTCGACGATATAAGGCAACGGCGCTCACGTCCCAGATGCCACTGGGATTCTGATCCCGATTTCCTGTCACTGTAGGCGCGGGCTGGTCAGCAAATGATAGTTCAAGGAGTTGTCAGCAAATGTAGAGGCCCAACTGCAGGGCCGAATGCCTACTGGGGTCCCAGTCCGGTTTCAGAAAGGAAGATCCGACCGATATGAAGCTAAGAAGGAATGGGGTGGGTCGTTTAGTCGGTAAGAGTCTGACATTATTGCCCGCGGTGGAATTCGTCATTAGATGATTTTTTCCCACCCGCAAACCCGCAATGAGCCAATGTGGTGAATTACGGGCCAATCCTTCTCCTAAACAGTAGACCTAAGTCCCAGCAGTGGGAACATTGTAAGGTGTATGCTATGCTACCCATCCATAAACTGGCTTTGGCAAGCGTTGCTTAACCCATGATCTTGAGAAATTTTATACCATCTGTGTACATATTTGACTGGCCTGTCAGCATAGTAGTTAGTGACCCTGACTGCTACGCCGGAGGTCGTGGGTTCGATTCCCACCCAGGACAAATGTTTGTGTGATGAGCACGATCATTTGTTCTGTGTCTGGGTGTAATTTATCTATAATATGTATGTATTTAGAAATATACAAGTATGTTTATCAGTTGTCTAGTACCCATAACTCAAGCTCTGCTTAGCCTGAGACTAGACGGCGTTGTGTGATGGTCGTCAAATATTATATATTATAATATGGAATGCAATAAAGTATTGAGTATTGACTAATAAATATTACCTTAGCAACTACCTTCTCATATAATTGACAATACATTATATAATTTCACTTAATTACAGCCTGAACAAATGAAAACTTCATTCAAGAAATTAATGTGTTGCAGTTAAAGCCATGATTTGAGTAAATCTCCATTGAATTAATTTAACTAACTTACAAAATAAGCTTGCACCTAATATTGTTTGAATGTACTAATAATAATGCTTTGACTAATCACTCTATAACTTATTAGGGTTCCGAACCTCAAAAGGAAAAAACGGAACCCTTACAATCTTTTTCTAGTTGTCTGTCTGTAAATTTTGAGATAAAGGGTCTCAAAATTTAGTTTTATCTTGTACTAGCGACCCGCTCCAGCTTCGTACGGATGCAGTACTGATATTAAATATATTATGCATGTATCATACATATACACCTTCCTGTTCAATCACTCTATCTATTAAAAAAACCGCATCAAAATCCGTTGCGTAGTTTTAAAGGTCTGAGCATACATAGGGACAGACAACGACTTTGTTTTATACTATGTAATGATGATTAAGACATGTGAAGTTTAATCAACGATTAGATGCGATGCCACGACATTATTAATTCCCTTTTTTCTTAAAGACGCGTTTGTCCGTATTATTTATAATTGTTCTATGCCTGTATTACTAAGTTATTATTAAATTAGTAGTTTATAAATATTTAAAGTACTTACAATCTATTGTAAATAAAAATAAAACTTTTCATAAGTTAACAAGTCACAAAATGAAAGGCGAGAAACTTTCCCAATTTAGGAACGAAAATTATGTAATTTATCTAAACTTATATTTAACGCCCTTAACCTATATTTAGAATTAATAAACGAGTTATTGTATTAACTTGAAAAGTTTAAAGTTCTGTCAAACCGTATCGAAAATTCGAAATGGCGGGTAATGGCTTCAATTGAAAGGTCACGAAATTATGGAAACAAACATTGTTGATGAGGAATTATTCCATAATTTCGTATTCATTGTATTATCACAGAGTTTCATCAAAGGTTTGACCTTAGGGATAAATAAGACGAATTCCCTGCTATTTTGCAAAGAGATATTATTATGAATTAATTTATATAGCTCGCTGATGGAATAAATTAAAGAGGGATGCAAATGCTGTTTATTGTGTTCTGTATTTTGTCAGAAAGTAAACATTGAATCCCAAATACATATTAAAATCTGATCGAAGCGAGAAAGTAAAACATTTCATTCTGAAGTACAACAAAACAGAATCAATCTGTTATTAGTTTACTTACAATTTCCGCCATTGAACGCATGTAAACGTTATAACAAGGGAAAATCCTTTTACCGTTATACGCCTCCTTGTTTCTTGTTCTAAATATATTCCTCATTTTTCCTAGGTTCGGAAGGTGGATCAGAACAGACCCGTCCACTAAAGTCGTCATCCCAAGAGCCTTCAGAGCCAAGCACACCAGCTTTCGACCCAGAAGACGGCAGGCGACTGCCTCCTCCAGCAGAGTTCCAATCCACAGACCATGTCATCACCATAGAACCGGAGACTCCAACGAAAACCTTATACATTACTCAGGAAGAGGACTCCAATCTTCAGAAGCCGATTACTCCAACTCCTAGCGTTCATTCTCAGTCAGAACAGATCCTTTCAGCTTCTAGTTTAGAATCTCAGTATAAAAAGATGACGTCAGAGCCTCCGAGTGTTGTAGTCACTCCAGACACCACTGAGCCTGAAAAGTCTCCTGCCAAGTCTTCAACTCAGCCGAGGTCAGCGAGGGTCAGCCCATCAGCTTCCCCGAGCTACGGAAGGGACAGAGGCAAGTCGAAAGCTACTGGAAGAGTGGTCTCTGGATGGCTCTGAGCTTAAGTAGACAAGAGTTTTGGAAATAGATACAGTTTTTTTTTTAAGATTTGAAAATCCTAGTCTTCTAGTGTTTGTATTCTTATTTCTGAATCGACGTATTAGTGAGATATGCTGTTGTTATAGCAATAACTAGTTTTTATCGATATGTTGCCATCGATCAAGACGATCTAGGTCACGACTCCTAGGCTGTTCTCTGCCATATATATATAACAATCTAAGAAATTAAAATATTTTTGAGGTGAGATATTGTTAAATAATTCCTCCCGCTCTGAGTAAAGCGAGAGAGTGTTAGAATTTTACTGATTAAAACTTAAATAAATACTGAAAAAAAAGAAGGAACGGGGAAGGGGTTTAGTCAGTGAGAGTTTCCCGCTCCGCGTAAGGGCGGCATTCATCATTGGATTTTTTTTTACCTACCATAAAAAAAAAACTTTTGTAAGTTAAACCACTGGTCCAAAGAATAAAAACGATCAAAATGTAACGGTGTATAACATCATGCTATGAGACAAGGGAGCGGAGTAGTAAACAAAGTCGTGGGGAAGAGCTAGATTATTATATGTAAGAAAAAGTGCCTTTAATCCAAATCTTTACTACAAATGAGTTTGTGACCTAGAAATGTATGTAAGTACTTACCTAAAATAGTATTTAAAGAAATAAATATCACCATTATTAATAAAAATGTCTGATGTATGGAGATTCATTTTAAAATCGCTCGGTGACTTTCTTTTTGGTTTTATTAATATCGCAGATGGATTTTTTTTTGTAATGCAATCTACTATATTGTTTCAGTATTTTTGAGTTTTTTTTTAACTGTTTGTGGTATCAATTTTTAATTTTATTCTGTTTTCAAAGCGTCTTTATAAACATCTTCTTATTTTCTTTTATTTTATTATAGTCTTTAATTATTTATTTAAACTTTATTGTACACCGTAATGTCCCAGCGGTGGGACTCATCAACATTAGCATTGAGGTAGATACAATTGCACGCCAGCGGTCCCTCATATTTATAATTAATAAATGACTGTTTATAATTGAAATAGGCTATAGTTCGTTTTTTTAATCCTAGACTACGATTTGACAACTTAAAATGTCAAACTCCAGAAAATTGGGAACATATTTCTATAGTGTGACATTCTGAGTTGTCAAATCGTAGTCTAGGATTAAAAAAACGAAATATACGTATGTATGTTTAATTTATTATTTTGATTATTTTAAAGGAGATGTTTCAGAAATGTATGGAGCTTGGGCCAGCACTATGTACACTTAATGAAAATATTTCTATACTGTATCGTTTACGTTTTTTAAAGTTAATTTCCTATATTTTAGCTTCGTTTTTATGCACATTCAATTTAACTCAGTCAATTAGAGCAACACAACTAATAATAAATATGGTGGTCTGAATGCTGACTGAATGTGGTAAAATGTCATTTTGACAATGACATTTGATTGATGTGTCATTTGTCATGCTTATAACTGCTAGTGAACTGTCAAAATCGCCAATTAAATGTCAAAACAACACTGTCATGGCTACCTTAAAAAAGGGTTATCTGTCTAAAAAACTTTTAAATAATGAATTTGGTACGCCTATTCTTTTATTCAAAATAATTTATTTGTATTTTTATGAAAATATACGATATTTTTCCTTTTTGTATGTACACAATATAGATATATTGTGTACATAGTGGTGGCCCAAAATGAAACATCTCATATATAATTCCTACTATACTTATATACTTCTATAAAATATGTTTGACAGTTTCTTTATACTAGTACATTTTTTTAACTTGAATTCACTCTTATGTAATTGTATGGATTTTATGATCTGAAATAAATTGAATTGAATCAACTACAAAGATACATCTCATCATCATCACTATTTCCGTTTTGTTTTACCATCCGGAGTTGATAATTAAGTAAAATACTACTAGATTAATGGTAATAATAGAGTTAAACTTAAGCTAGAATGGCCTCTCGTACGACACCCAATTAAAGAGGCCTCCACTAATTGGACAAGATTATGTTATCTGAAACTAAAATTAGTTCTCAGTACATTGATACTATCAATAAATTGTTAAACTGAAACCAATCGAAGATACTTTGATAGTTACGAAAGAGCAGTTTTGACCGAAATTGTAAAGAGAAAGAAAAGTACTTATATAAAAATAAAAATTGTATTAAAAAATGCCTTCAAATGTGAATTGTAGGGTAGCTCGTGAAATTCAAATTTTTCGTGTATTTCATTTTTTAGGCAAGGGTCATGTTCAATGACAGGCTTAAAAGGCAACGTAGGAACGGGATGGGTTGTTTAGCCAGTAAGTCTGACACTGTTGCTTCGATCAAGAGCGGGATTCGTCATTGCATGATTTTTACCCATCATAAAAAAACACCTGTGTTCCCTCAGATTTGATTGGCCAGTTGGTCTAGTAGTTAGTGGTACTGCAATACCGGAAGTCGTGGTTTCGATTCCCACCCAGGACAAATGTTTGTGTGATGAGCACGATCATTTGTTTTGTATCTGGGTGTAATTTATCTATAATAAAAATCTCTACATACAGTAGTTATTATTATACCTACTGAATGATTTTTTTTAATGAATAATATTAATTGTGATCAGATGAATTGCACGGGCTATCCTAGCAAAAAAAAATTAAGGCATTTCCTTAAATATTTAATAGTAACAAGACATCATTGTTATAAAAAAAAACGGTGTAAGTATGTTTCAAACCACACGACAGAAGTGAAAATTTCATTAAGATGAGTTTAATAGGTACAAAATACATTTACAGTTTTATTTATTTATTTACTCGAAGGAGAACCAACAGCTATAATCTAAAGAATAATAATTTTATGAGAACCCTTGGGCCAATTACATGTTCTCACGGTTAGAAACTGAAAAAGTATCAGAAATCTTAGTAACATTTTTTTAAACGCTTATTAAAAACCCGCTTTTATTTCTACTGTTATTAGGCACACAATTTACAGTTTTCCACACTAGTGCGGGAAAGTGCGCGAGGTCGCCCTTGGCACAATTAATTGTATATATCGAATCAAGCTGTATAATTAGCGACCCTCACGTAACGCTGGTCAATCCCAGTTTATTTCTTAGTAAGTCCATTGAAAAACTTGTAAGATATGGAAATTTGTCACTCCAGAACTGGGCACCCACTTACCCACTCTTATCGAGTGTGGTAAGTCACAACCATAGAGGGACCCTGCAAGGGTCGGAGCCAATTAGGGCCAAGGGTTCGTGTCTGAAAGGAAGGCTCTGGCCCTAGTACGTGTGGCAAACGAACGAGGTAGGTTGTTAAGTCAGTAAGAGTCTGACACTGTTTCCTGCTCCACCCAAGGGCGGAATTCATCATTGGATGATTTTTAAAAAAGGAAAACATTAACAATGTTTCGAGTATAAATGTATATTTATCGTTTAATAAAAAGTCTTAAAGAAATTTTCACTTCAAAATCTCACAACAATGTAATATGCACACAAAACTAATAACAAATCTAAGTCCAGATTATATTGTAGTTGTTGACATAGTGCTAAGCGTATGTTTAATAAAGAAATAAAGAAAAATAAAACCTTTGCTTTACGTTTGTTTCTTTTTTATTAAACACACTACGTTACTTTGTAACGCCGGACAAGGCAGACAATGAAAGATCAAATGAATTCTTATTCTTTTTTATTTTGTTTGTTTATCTCTATTTACGGAGACAGAAATCAGGATAGGTTCTTTTATTTACTTTGGGACTACAGGAATAATAAATATACGGAAAATATATACTTAGGGCAGTTGTTTCCAAGATTTCTTAATTAAATAATAATGATTTGCATAAATCAAGCAGTTTTTTGTCTATCAAATATAACCCAAAAGTAACCCTTTGAGGGTTATATTTAATGGATCCATTTTTTAATTTTGTCTTTACAAATCGATAGTGTTTCAAGTACTGGACCGACCCTCCACGGGATTAAAACGCCCAAAATTGAACAGCATATACTACACCATTAAGTTATTTAGTCAAAAAAGTTACGAAACTAAATAGGTATAGTACCTACGCAGCAAATAAGTTGAACTAACCTAACATCGATTGACACCCGAAAATCGGTTATAATTCTCGTCACATAAATTGAACCATCCTGGCGGACGACCTTGAGTGCGCAGTAACTGAATTTCGACTCTCAATTAAAGTGGGGGCTGCACGTAGTCACAGCAAATAGTTCAACATATTTTCCGCATAACTTTAGTAACTTTGACCCTCTTTTCCTGAAAAATATAAAACGTTCCAAGTGATAATATTATGAAAATCCTAGAAGTTACGAGTATTATGTAAATTAAGTTGTGTCTCTACTGAGGTGAAAAGCTCTCTACACTGATCCTGTGACTTAGTATTTGTTGTTTAACCTAGTTTTCCCTACTTAGCCTACCTAATGGAGAATTTGTGAAAAGGAACGTCCTAATCCTAAGGGTCAACACACACCGAAAGAGCTGCGAAGGGCAGGGAAACGCAGCAACCCGCTCGGTAGAGAAGGTGCGAATGAAATTCGCCGGAATTCCCGCGGCATCGCGGGTATCCGCGCGACTTGTTCGAGTTTCTCATGCGATAATAAGTATTGTAGTATTAAAAATAAAATTAAAAATCATATGACACTGAAACTGCGCTCTGCTTCGCTGCGCTTTGACGATCTTTTGGTGCGAGTTGAGCCTAAAACGCAAAAGGAGACTGAAGAGCTACTACAGAGAGATGTACTAGCGACCCGCCCCAGCTTCACACGGGTACTGATATTGAATATATTATGCATGTAAACATACCTAAACCTTCCTCTTGAATCGCTCTATCTATTAAAAAACCGCATCAAAATCCGTTGCGTACTTTTAAAGATCTGCTAGGGATAAGCAACAGTATACATAGGGATAAGCAACTTTGTTTTATACTATGTAATGATCATAGAGAACTAGACCATCGGACGGCGAGTTACTCATTGCCCGCCATCCACAAGCCTTAGCTAGCATTACTGCTTCGCAAAAGGAACCGACCGCCTGCCACTCCTCCTCCATGGCCTCTACTAAGGCCCGGCGCGAGTGATCACCACCGGCGATCGCCGAGGACATGGACGAGGACATGGCGTTGTTCTTCCTAAGCGAGGCAGACCAGATCAACCTGCCGGACACGTAAATTCGGACCAGCTATTAAATTTATTGATTAACACTGAATTACGTTAAACCTTTCACTGTATCTTCTAACAGAGTTGCAAACTTTACGATAACGAAACATGAGTTATTTTGTTACCTATACCTAGGGTTGCCCATCGTACTCTTGTATAAAGTGCTAGTGCACTTTACTAGCGACTTGGCTTACGAGAAATGTCGAATCAATCCACCTCCCCATCGACGATTGTATCACTGCTTACAATCAGGTGGGAATCGCAGTCAAGCATTAGTTTATAACAAATTAAAAAAAAAAAAAACAAAATTACGAACTTTTATTTCCAGAAATATAATAAGTTAAAATTGCGTATCCGTGGTTATGTGCCCTCAAATGACTTATATGTATCCACTTACTTTCGTGGAACAACTCCGAGCACAGAGCGAACATGTGATAAATTATCCTATATTTATTTTACAATAAACCTCATCAGAAGGAATGAAGATATTGTGAACAAAGAATGAACCAAGGAAAGCCCGAAAAATTACCAAGTGGCAGTGGGCAGGACACATTCCTCGCAGAACTTAAGGTCGATGAGACCGAAAGATTCTGCTGGCTCGGCGACTCCACACCTGAAAATGCAGCGTAGCAGGAAGGCCTCCCGCGAGGGGAGACCGATAACTTGGTAAGCGACACTTACCAAGTTTTGCGATTTGTGGGGACACTTGGTGGAGGCCTATGTCCAACAGGGTCCGTCTTTTAACTGAAATTATGATATTTATATTTTACGTAGGTGTAAAGTTTTTTCTTCAATTAACTAGATGAGGCTGTTTTTTTCCTAGCTGCGATTACCCTTAGAAGAAACATCGAAACAAACTCCATACAGAAATTGTTCCAGATAACTTAGTCTATCTACACGTTGTTAAAATCTCTACATTACACTCTTAATTAGGATGTTCATTTTGTAAATAAAGCCAGAAAATTTAAAGGTTACATAATAATGTCAAAAACATTTGTTACACTGGCGCTTCTCAGAAAAGAAATGAAAGGGTTTTGATGCTTTTTTTCTGCTTCCCTTTTTTTTCTAATGTCAGGGTAAAGGCATGCCCTTTCAATTTCGCCTCAAAGAGATGTCAGCAAAAGCGTAGGTGTCCAGCAGGATCGAAACCAAATAGAGCTATTATATAATATATGAAAACCCAGAATCCTGGAACGTAAGGCAACATAGAAGCAAGTTTTAGTAAGCAAAAGACTGACACGCCGTTTTGTCCCACCCTAGAGTGGGATAGTTATGTGGTGATTCCCCTTAGACTATTAAGCCCCAAGCGAGCGCTCAAAAACCTATTGTTCTTTAATTGTGTCTATAATTAAGATAGCCAAAAGGTTAAAAAACCCTTTCAACTTAAAAAGATGGTGCTTAGTAACAAAAGATACTTGCATGGAAAAATGATCACAGTTCATAGGAAAATAGCAAGACAACATGGTACAGTTCGGCCGCCGAATCTTGGTTAGTCTGAAGTTAGGCTCAGCGAATTAAAAAAAAAAAAGGTTATGGAAAACATTTGAAGTTGTTATTGCTGTTAAAAACTGTTATTGGTGTAAATTTTCTAAAACCTTTGTACGAGTTTTCAAACACTTAAATTCGCAGAGCCTAACTTCAAATTCGCCAAGATCCGACAGCCTTAATGTACTTTTGGCGGTCAAGCTATTTGGTTGTTGTGCTAAGTATCGCAAGTTTGTCTTCCGTACGGAACCAAAATTGGTTAAGCTGCGAGATTGTTGTTTTGAGTCTGGCTATCTTGTGTTTGATGTTTTAAACGTACCTACGATACCTGACAGATGTTCATTCCTAAAGTAAGGTAACGTTTGAAAAAAAAGACATAAATAAATAAATCCAAACCCATCAATCCGAATCGTTGTTTATCTTAAAAGAAATAACGTTTCTACCTGATTTACTTCTTTGTGTCCATACCAAAAGTACCACACTACGCCACAGAGCCAACCAACAGACACACAACAACAACAGAGACACCAATCGACTCTCTTGTGTTGTTCCAAGATGAAATTCTTCCTTTGACATGACACCGCGATACCGACGCCTTTAAACCCGTATTAATTTGGCAGCAATTCTACTTTCTCAAAGAACAAACAGTTACTTTTCCTGGAAATACTTGTATTCTGTAAGAGTGGATGTTACCTTGAATAAGAAATAAAAATACATAGCCCTGTTTGAGTGCCAATATAATGCAGGAACGTTGGTTCCTAACAGACCGAATAAAAGACGAACAATCATTGTAACTGCCACAATTATTTATGCGCAGATTTTCCAGCTAAGTTACAGCGTGAACGTCTGATTAAATAAGAGAAAGGAAACTTAACTCTCTAACAAAAAAGTGTAAACTTCTACGCCGGGATAAAACAAAGAGCGAATACAAGTCCGCAGGTTCTGCCTCCAAGCTAACCGACCCTCGCTAACTGTGGCAAGTATGAAGACTGCTAGCGTCACGGAGAATCAAGAGTCCGTTACAATATGGAGTAAGGTTGCCACCCTTGATCAATGTCCGGGTAATAGGGGCGTTGCCGCATTTATACCACCTATATGCACGTTTGGACTGCAATAAAGTATTGAGTAAGTGTCAGCTTTGTGGAACCGTACCCGTGAATTATAAAAGAACCATTTCTAAAAAAAACTCGCAAACACTTACCCTGTTTCCACCACAAATCACACCCCAGATCACATTTACTTATTACACCACCAGATATCTCACGTTAGCACGTATTAAGTTAGATATATTCCAAGTAGTTCAATTAGCAAAAATCAGAAATTTAAATAAATACGGTTCAGGTTAGCATAATCGCTCGAGTCTCTTTGTTCTTTTGTTCATGTTGGAGAAGGTTCGCGCGGTGTCCCTAATTTCCCGCTACCGTCATTTCTCAAAATCTAGTGATGTTCAAATGAGGTGGCGAGCCTAGTGACGCCATTGACTTTCGTGGAACACGATCCTCGATCATTACACTTACCTTTATTTAAACTTTGATTACCTATATAAAAAAAACAGAAGATAGGTGACTCGCCTGTTACGCGTGGACCGCATGAATATTGATTGATTTGATTTGATTTGATGAAATTGTACCACTTGGCACGATTTCACATCGGTCGCGTCGAACACACACATTTGGCGGCTAATGCTATTTCGCCCTTACGACGGCGCCGATTTTTATCTCTGTCCTTGTATATCAATGACTACAGGTAGTGCAATTTATAAGTCATCAGTCATCCTCTCTAGTGAATTATAGCCACGCCGCTTGTCCCACTCGCAATCGTCCGCGCAGCAGCCCGACGAGTGACGAGTTGCCGAGGGCGACCAAACAGTCCGAATACTACTTATGCTATTATCCAGCTGAAATTACTTAAGTATACCAACCTATGTTATTTTGTATGATAATGCATTAATATGGCCACTACCATAGAATAGAATAGAATAATACTTTATTGTACACCAAAAAAAGCAACAATTTTACAGAAACTTATATGAATGGGTACAAAGGCGGTCTTATCGCTGACAGCGATATCTACCAGACAACCTTAGGATGGAGTATAAGAGCTTGAACTAAAAAAGGGGGTAGTCTATGGTGTCATAGAGCTGGTCTGATGATAGAATCGGATAGTCGCTAAAGTAACTATTGAGCCAAACAAGATACAAAAAACACTCACACATTTACACAATCCCACACTCACACACTCACACCACATTTTTAATCTTTTTATTTCTAAGACTTTTTTCTCTAAATTCTGTGCTAAGTCCAGCACAAATTTTAATTAATATTATATTATTTTATTTTTGAAGTTAATTTTTTTTAGTTATGTTTCTTGTTATTGTTTAAAAATAAATAAATAGGCAATACTTAGTTTTAAGACACCTTGATCTCATTGCTTATTAATTTAATATATTCACTTTATTTGATTTCTCATAACTTTATCTTTGTAGTATTTTTTTTTTTTTGGCACATTATTACAGTAGCAAAAAATATGTATCGGTCCCCAAGATACAGGCTTTGCCGAGTTTGGGGACCATCGTTTATTTTATACCAAAAATCTGTGAATAGTTACTAGGTACTACACTAAGTTATGATAATTCTAAGGCAAATTCTGTAACAAAGGGTCAATAAATTTATTATTATTATTTTTTTTTTTAAAACTGAAAATACTGTGTTCTTTGGTGGCCTTATAACGTAGTTGACTTTAACGTCAGAGTCCAAGTCGGGTTATTTGTTTTCTTATGTTATATCAGTATATAAATATATATTTGCATTAATTATTTTATAATTATATAAAAATCAGTAATCTGCTGAATAAAACCAACGTCATATATTACATAAGTACATTTATTCTCATCTCACAATAACGTACATTCTTTTTTACTGTTTGCTCTTTTTTAGACAACTAGTACTCGTATGAATATAAGAGAACGCCAAAGATCCATTTCTTTTTAAATCTCGATCCGTTAAATTTGAATTTAATTCTTTGAATGCCGTCATTAAAGACACAATAGAAAGACCTAGACAAAAGATAGAAAGAGCTAGAAGCGAAGCGCCAGCGTTTACACATAAACGCTGGCGCTTCGCTTCTTCTTCTTCGCTTGGGGCTTGAGAGTTTAAATAATTTTCTTTTTTTATAAATAAAATTTCAGAAGAGCCTTATGAATTTATATTATTTTTGTTACAATTTCATAGAACGATTAAATTACAATTTCATGGAACTTAAAACTAGGACAGATACTTAATAAAAGGTTGGATCCAGTCCAAATGTTAGGCCAATTCATGAATTTGATTCTTTTAGTGTTATGGTTTCTATTAATGTTCGAAAGTATTATTATACAAATCAGGTTTATATAAGGAAATTTTTATTTTATTTTAAAAATATTAATTGACTTTAAAATTATCTATACTAATACTAATATTATATATAAATTTATATTAATATTATAAATGGGAAAGTAACAATGTCTGTTTGTTTGTCCATCTTTCACGAATCGACTTTTCGCAGTTTTCAAGGCAAGAATCTAAAAATCGGTACACAGATTCTATGTTACCAACCAATAATACCTGCCTTATCATTTTTTTTTTTTTTGAAATCTTATCGAACCCCTAAAATATGGGATAGAAATTCGTGTGACACGGATAATATTCTGTCCGCGTTTTCTTCCGTCTAAATCAGGAAAGAGGAACCGAATTTAATTATTTTTTTATATTGGTAGGTACAAAACAAGACAATAATAATTTCAAATCTTTATTCAAACTAAAAATCCATACAGTAAATAAAAAGATAATAAAAATAATTGCCAAAAAAAAATCCAACTATATACTCAAAATAAAAAAGGACAAAAAAATACAAGTTGAAAAAGAAAAAAATACAGTATTTTTTTTGAAACATTATATTTTTTTATATTTCGAAAACATCGTCTAAATAAGAATTTTCCAATACGGAAATATTAAAACAAAAGTCATATCAGATAAAATAACACACCAAATCAATAAAGAGTCGTATAACGTTGGCGACTACCGTGGTCTATCAGACATTCACATTAGTCATGAATTTGACGCTCTGAAACTACACACGAGCTCGCTACGAAAATATACGACTAACTGTATTGATTGTGGTGAGCTAGCTGCAAAAGAAAAAGAAAAAAGATATCTTATCTTTTTTTTTCTAAAATAATCTTTTTAAGAAAAAACAAAAGCTATAAGTAACAAAATCATACTGGAATGGACATAAAGAATTTAAGTTAATATTTTTTGTAAAATTTCTTTTTGTATTTTATGGCTTTTTTTTTGTTTATCATGGACGAAACACAATTATTTCACTTTTACTTAATCCTTTAATTACTTACGACGTATTATATCCGACAAGCACTTTCGCTTTTACTTCACCAGGGTCAGAAATCTACGACAAAATAATCCATGTTGTAGACCCATCTGCCACCTACGCGTCATGTCCGTGAACGGGCGCTGTCAGTTGGGACTGGTCATCTCTTAGCTACCAATGGTTTACTTTAATTTGTTTAAAACATGTACTTTTTTATTATTTTAGTTATATTGTTCTCACATCTTAGCAGTGACAAAAATATGTAACCTAGATATTTCTAATACATAACATGATTAAAAAGAGTGTCCATGGAGTTTCTTGCACATTCTTCTACATAGAGATCTGCTCTTTGGTATGTGCAATTAGCGTCATTTTTTTTCTGACAGACCGACTTCTTGACATTTCAAAAGTGCCTGTAAAGGTTTATCATTACATAGTATAAAACAAAGTTGCTTATCACTATGTATGCTTCGATCTTTAAAGTTCGCAACGGATTTTGATGCGGTTTTTTTTAGCAGATAGAGTGATTCAAGAGGAAGGTTTCTGTGCATATTACATTACATCTACACTAATATAATAAAGAGGTAACGTTTGTTTTTTTGTTTTTTTTTTTATTTTTTTGTTTGTAGGAGGTAATCTCTGGAACTAATGGTTTGATTGGAAAAATTGAAGCTATAATAGGAAGCTGCTGTACTCCTGAGTGACATAGGCTATAAATTATTTATATAACATGCATATTAACCGAGCTATCACAACTTTTGTCTCACAAATTTTCCGCGGACGAAGTCGCGGGTAGAAGCTAGTGTTTAATATTTTCAATATCATCACCCGTGCGAAGCTGGGGCGCGATGTTTATTTGTAATAAATGGTTTGAATCTTTGAGATTCAATCTCTATGGGCATTGAAGAGTTAAACAAAATGTAGTATCCAGTACCAAACACCTGACCCTGGTGAATAGTACACGAAACATTCGTCGGATTAAACCGACGCAACCGATTAAAGGTATACTTGCCAACCAACAATAACAAAAATAAAATACAGAAGTTAACATTCAAACGTAGTGAGCGATGAAGACAATAATCAAATTGTATTAACTTCAAATGAGTCAATATAATTTTATTCAACCAGATGTTCCTAAAAGTGCAAGACACAACAGAAGTATATAAATACCATATTATTATTACCCATTAACATCTCAAACTTAAACCACAAACATTGACTTTTAAAAATTCACCGGTCCTATATTCCATTCACATCATGATTAGACATTTAAACCCAACCTTTTTACTGTCCGTTTAACCGATTTTGACTTCTATTGCGTAGATAAAAGGATGACACTAAAAGCAAATAAGTAGTTACAATACCAACTATTTACTGCGGTTAAAAGGAAATAAATCGGTTGAAAAGCCAGTAAAAAAGATTTGTAGGAAATGTCTAATCATGTTGTAAATGGAGTTTAAAGGGAGATGCAGATAAGTATAACTGTATTAAGGGGGAGATATACGACTTTTTATAATTAAAATTTTAAATTCAACATCACGTCTAAACGGTTAGTCCGAATGTTTTGAAAAAAATATATGTTAAACTAGACTATTTGCCTAACAATTTGATATGCGAATATTTACATTTTTTTTTCATTCAACTTGCTGTGAGTAATTTATTTTGAAAGTTATGTCTAACACACAACAAAAAAAAAATCAGGCAAAAACCATTGGGTGTATTTTTTATGGAACTTTCACTAACTAAAAGGTATCTTTGGATAGGCCTTTATTCATTGTGTTTATTAAATGAAGGACAAATTATTATTCGAATAATCTTGATGCTCGGAAAGTGACGCTAACTCCTCTTTTGTTCGCTCAAGGTCCCTGGCGTATATCTGCCCCCTAAAAAATCGACATGAATGCATGAAAGGATCCTTCCTATATCTGTCTACAGCCAGCCAGTCTTCTGTTGTCTCTTGATGGTCTTGATCTCCTCCAACTTCTTGACAGGTCGGAGAGGTTCTGGTGATGCTGGTGGTATCAGCTGTTCCGTGCTTGACGTCGAAGTAAGCCGCTTTGGTGGAGACGGCGGTTCTTTTGCAGGCTGGTAATTTGAAAACTTAATTAAAATATAGGAATACCGACGGCTGTTGAAAAAGGATAAGAAAGAAGACACAGTTTACGGATTCTGTAAAATATGATATGGCTAGAAGATTGTTTCAAGCCTTAATTAACCGGAATACAGGCAGAAGCTAAGAGTAATCTTAGGGCAGGAACCAGTGGAATAGCTAGACCCAAAGCTATTATTAAATAGTTCAAATCCGTCCAGCCATTCCCGAGTTTTAACGAATATCACGTAATGTTCAATCACTGTACCGATCAAAGGATGACTTATGGGACAAATAAAATTTTATAGAATGGAAAGTAGGAAGTAGGAACCAAGCAACAATCATAAAATCATTTATGTTTTCTGTATAAAAAAAAATAATGCCCTCTAACCAAATTTTAGATACCTACGAAATGGAAATTAACATAATTCAAAACAATTATGAATTCTGAAATATGTTTTTTTTGCATAAGTTTATGCCTCGCGGCATTTGGAATCATCCTTCAATTAATTCAATAAATGAAATATGTACAGAATATAAAACACGGAAATAACGTATTCAATTATGGGCACTTATCTAAATATTGATGATCAGTTTTATAAACAACTAGTGTACCTGCCTAAAAACTGGCTTTTCGTCGGAAAAGAAAATTGAGAATCCGACAGCTACGCCATCGGATTTGAAGACATGTGACATCCAGCAATCCGCACTGCGCACTCGTGGTGGATTACGATCCATTTCCTTTCCTAAAAAGGCCTGAGTCCCAGCCGTGGGAACCCTGGTCACGGCAAAATATGCAGAACCTAAATAAACACCTATGTACTATTTAAGATTTGTAATTTGGTGCTATAATAACTTTTATTCATTTCAACAATACCTGTCCCACGACGTAACACACGTAGCTATTGTGGAAGGCATTACAGCACCAACGTCTAAAAAGACATAGTCTTCCTACGCTTCCAGATAGATTCTGCCACATGAAGTGAAAGCCTACCACAAAGTGGCATTTTTCACTGTGTCTAAAACCACTTCAGATGAAAAATCTCAGCCAGAAACGAGGCTTATAGTTAATTTAACAGATTGCCATGAAGCAGGATGAAAAAGGAAAAAAATGGAAGGCAGACCCAGGATTTTTAATTTCCTTTTACTTTTCCTAAAACCTATTAACTGATAGAGTTCATTTTCCCAAAAATCCTCATTGCAAAAAAAAATCTTTGAGTTTAAGTTCAGTATTGTTATGATACTCAAGAACGCACGTCACCTAGGTAGGTACCTTTTTCTCACTCTAAACATACTAGACACTTTTTTCTAAATTACATCAACCTTTCGAATACCGTAATTAGAGACACAATAGAAAGACAATATATATATAATAGGTAGGAAACGCCGGCGTTCACTTGGGGCTCAACAGTTTAAACTTCATATCTAACGACCCGACAAGCAAGAAAGTAGTATCTTTGTTGATTTTAATAACTGTTCTTGCTCATATTTCACTTTATAGCAGAATTAAAAACACTGTGTTATGAATTTTCATTAGAAGAGTAATAAATAACTAAAGCTACAACAGAGTCTCGATATACTTATACACACAGCTGCGTCTGTGTGTAATTAGTTGGTGTCCACGTATGTTATAATGATGGCCATTATTTCGTATTACTTTCGAAATATTTAACACCTATAAATAACAATAGTTCAATACACGAAATTTATGGCTAAAGGACTACCGTTTCAATAAAGAAAAGTAATAGTTTCTATTTAATTGTTACATCATAGTGTTTACCTGAAGAAAATGACCAAAAGAAAAAGTAATGAACGAGAGACCGAAATAAAATTACATAGAGCCAATAATTGAATAAAAATAGTAGATTGCGATTTTGTGACATTTCTTCATAACTCAAAAGAAATCAATAACATATAATCAACAATATAACCAGAGAATAGAATCATAGAACTAGGACCATATAGACAGTCTATATGAGAACCAACGATCCTAGCAGACTTCTTCTTCTTAGCGTATCGATGGCAAAATGAGTTAAATTCCAAGGAATTTAACGTGACGTAATGACGTAACGACTAGGCAAGCCTAGTCCAGTATTCGGCCACGGCAATGCTTTCCACCGATGCTGTCATTTGATCCCTACATGAACAGGTGATAGGGCACGTGATGCAAAATGGAAGATAGGACATGGTCTGGTCTGGACAAACACTGATGACCAAAACCGTCCAAAAACCCCCATCAGAGATTGTCTAGCAGACTCATAAAGGAAAGACTTGCAAGGTTTAAGCCATAAGGGCTTATGAAAACTTAATAAGATTGACACATTAACAAGAATCGCCCATAAGGAGAACCGATAAGCAAATGAAGACCGCTGATAGCCGCTGAATGCTAAAAAAACAGAATCAGTAAATGTGGCGACTTTTAGGCGAGGCTTATGTCCATCAATGGAAACAATATCTGTGATGACGATGAACTAAAACATCACTCACATCACAGATACTGGGAGTGATACTGCACATTACCTCCTACTTTCTAGGAGAGGAAAGCTATGGAGATGTGCCCTTCGAAGCCACCTTTTATAGGAGTTTTTACTTCAGGGGATGTTATAGTGAACAGTAAAATACTTACAACATCTGTAGTAGAAGTAGAAGGCTGAGGAGACGCAACCCTAGGAGGTGGTGGAGCCACCTTTGGAGGTGACGGTGGCTTTGCAGGCTCAGGGGCTGACGGAGCATGTACTGGAGGAGTGCTGGGTGTCACCTCCATGGTTGGTGCTGGTGGAGCCTGTGAAATAGAGAATAAGAAGTAAGAAACGTTTATTTTGTGAAGTTAGTAACTTAACCATTACTGAATTTAATAATGGAAAGAATGATAAGAATATTGTGACCTGAACCAGATAAACAACAAAACAAATTTGTGTCTATAACTTCTTCTTCTTCTTCTTGAATCAATGGATTCCGTTTCCTTTAAAGTTTTTGGGCCCAGTAGGTTGCTACGTTTATAGCATAGCGGTGTCAGTGGCATTTTTTAGATTCTCAGGAATACATTTGTAGAAACATTTTGAGCACTCTAGTAAATTAATACCAAGTTTAAAGATTCTACCTTCTACAACTTGTCCAGCTCAAGCAAAACTTTATCGTTCTTCACCTTTTTAAAAGCCAACTGTCAAAAGCACCAGTCTACGATCTGGTCTCTTGTCTTCATCTAGGTTTTGAAGTGATTTTTGAACAGGTTTTAAAACCTGCCAGCCTAATAATATTTATGTTTAAGTTCTATTTTGTTTGTTACCTTAGCCTTCACAGGCGGTGGAGGTGGTGGTATAGCTCCATCTGCGGGCTTGATCTCAGGAGCCACTGGTCTAGCTACAGCTATTGCTTCAACTGGCTTAGCGTCGGCTTCTTCTGGTTTGTCAGATGCCTGAGTAAAACAAAAAAGATTTTGTAAAATACCTACTTTCGACTGGCCTGTTGGTCAAGAGATTAGTGACCCTGACTGCAGCATCCTAGTATCAGTTGTCTAGTACCCGCAACACAAGCTCTGCTTAGCTTGGGACTAGACAACGTGGTGTGATAGTTGTGTAATATATAACTATCCGAGGAGCTTTTTTGTAATTGAAATAATACCAACTTTATAGACGACTAGCTGTGCCCGCGACTTCGTCCGCGTGGAATAGATATTTTGGGCATCATATTTATTTTTGCAAACAACCTCCTCAGCTTTATAAATTATAGCTGTTACCCACGACTTTGCCCGTGTCAATTTCTGTTATTATTTTAGACAATTTAGTTTTTAAAAGAACATAATTATCTAAAAGTACTTCATAGAGCTACACCCTCCCTTGGGCACGCTATAATCTCGGCGGTAAGTCCCCTCTTTGAGGCGTGGTTGGATAGACATCACGGCGACCTCATCTTTCGCATGACGCAGGTACTCAGCGGACATGGGAAATTCAGGAGATTCCTGCACCGGATTCGTGCGGAAGAGATGCTCGGGTGTCGCCACTGTGTGGACCGCCCGGAGGACACGGTGGAGCACACGGTGCAGGTGTACCCCGCTTGGGAAGAGCATCGCCGTGTCCTCGTGGGGGTGATCGGCGGCGGTGACCTCTTGCGCCGGGCCTTGGTTCAGGCCATGGTCCGCAGCAAAGAAGAATGGCAAGCGGTCGCTTCCTTCTGCGAAGCAGTAATGCTCGTAAAGGAGGAGGCCGACCGCATAAGGCAAGGGCAACAGCGCCCTCGCCGTAGCCGTCGCCGCCGCGATCCTGCTGATATCCGGCCACCATAGACGCTGGCTTGCGGACGGTGAGCAATGGGTAGCTCGCCGTCCGATTGTCTGGACAACCGTCCACACCCGAGACCAAGTAGTCGACGGCGTGCACTGCTCCCGTGCGCCTCAAGGTGTTGCCAGCAAACTATGGAGCCCTTCAGGGTCAAAGCCTTTTGCAGCCGAGGCTTGGTGCGAAAGCGTTATACCGGGGCTCTGGGAATAAGGCAAGGGAGGAACGGGGTAGGTTGTTTAATCAGTAAGAGTCTGACACTGTTTCCCGCTCCGCCCAAGAGCGCGATTCGTCATTGAATGACTTTTAATTATCATAAAAAAACCCTCCGCGCCGCCCGCAAGCAACCACTGTCCCCGGCCAGGCGCAGCGTCATATTTTGCACATCATGCGGCGCGTGTGAATTTTATATCGGAGTTATTTTAAAATTGTAATATCTTCTAAGATGTTCATTAAAAATAAGTGATGTCAATGACAATTTTGCTCACAATTACATACTCTTAATCAACAACACATTTATTTGGATATAGTTTAATATTATTATGTTGATACAACTCTAACAAATAATGCATTAATTTCAGCCAAATTTGATTCCCATAAAAACGGTTCTAGTGAGTTAATCTTAAAAGATAGACATATACTGTCGCGGTCATTTTTTTAGATCATGTTAAGAGGAATAATTCTTTCCTACATATTTTTTTGGTATCTTGAACCGTTTTTGCAGCGCACGCAACGGAAGTCCTCAAAGATGAATATTTTTTCCCGTTTTTTCCACATTTTCCATTATTGCTTCGCTTCTATTAGTCGCAGCATGATGTTATATAGCCTAAAGCCTTCCTCGATAAATGATCTATTCAACACAAGAATTTTTAAATTCGGACCAGTAGTTTCTGAGATTAGCGCGTTCAAACAAACAAACTCTTCAGCTTTATAATATTAGTACAGATTTCTATGGAAAACTTTATAATTAAAATTTTTCATCTGCGTTTAGGGGAATTCGAACTATTACTCTAGCACCTCGTAAGGTCTATTGTGTAAAATGTTCATTGAATTGATCCATCTTATTTAATTTTTTCCACACTACATATGTCTAGAGTGTGTTTCTTGCAAAAATAATAATTTTATATCTTACCGGTTCTTCTCCAGACGGTGAAGGTGGTCCAGGTGGCTTCCTCTTGATAACCTTTGGTGGAGATGATTCTCCCGGCAAACGTTTAGCCTTCAAGGGACTGGGTTCTGTACAAATAATTTTTTGTGTCAGTTAGTACGTTATTTCGTGATCTTTATACCTAAGATGCATTTCCAATGAAAAGTGGTAAGCTTTTCTATTGATGCGGAGAGGGATGGAGTGAAGTTCAGCTACCCTTCATTTCGTGCTATCCGTTTAGTGTCAGACTTCGGCCACAGCTGTGTGTTTATTTGTTTCGTTTAAAAGTCCACTCAGCTCCACTTAAACAATTTTCATTGATGAGCTGTAGAGATTTCGAGAATTGTGATTGCGTTGTAGTATTCGCATTGCCCAGTTCGGATCGGTACTCTACAGTGTTTTATACCGGTATACTTTTATTTTATTAGAACAAAGAACTGAGTATGAGACTATTTTGTAAACAACATTAATAAATATTTTTCAGTACAAATTCAAAGTAATTTTGAACAGATAATAAAATTCCGACTATAAAGCACACAAAGCAGATTACAATAAAACTAAAAACAATAAATATTCGTACGTGTTTTTGATTAAATATGTAACTAACAAGGTTCGTAATTGTTTCTTTTTTATTAGTATTTACCAACTGTATATGTACACTAGCTTTTGACCATGGCTTCGCCTGTGTGAAAACAGGTTTTTTCATACAAGCTTTAGAACCCCGTTTCATTTCCGTAACAAGTGAATTTTGGAAAATGGTTTCTTATTCTTTGTTTATATCATAACAGAAACCTCTTTGCCAACTGGGGCCAAGGGTTCGCGTCTGAAAGGAAGGCTCTGGCCCTGGTATATATGGCAACGTAGATATGGGGTAGATTGTTTAGTCAGTAAGAGTCTAACACTGTTTCCTGCACCGCCCTAGGGCGGGATTCGACATTGGATGATTTTCACCCACCATAAAAATACCTCTATGTAAAAATTAGTTAGACAATCAACGCTAGAAACAACGACTGGTTTCATGGTAATTAACAATATTATAGAAGACTAGCTTCTACCCGCGACTTCGTCCGCGGAAAATTTCTTGTAGTGATAGCTCGGTTAACATCCATGTTATATAAATAATTTATAGCCTATGTCACTCAGGAGTAAAGCAGCTTTCTATTGTTGCTAAAATTTTTCCAATCGAACGATTAGTTCCAGAGATTACCTCCTACAAACAAAAAAATAAAAAAACAAAAAAACAAACTTTACCTCTTTATTATATTAGTGTAGATAATCGAATTATAATTGATTAGATACTATCAACAGACGAATCCGATTATTAATTTCGAAATTTTGAAGTCAATTTGATGGATTTCTGTATATTTTAAAATGTAACTGTTTGTCTTTGGAGTATAATTCAATTCACTTTAGATCAGATAATGTTAAACATAAACTTATAATATATATTATAAAATACTAGCTTTGCTTTGCGGTTTCGCTTTTGACGCCTATTCCACAGGGTCCGTGCGCGAAGCAGTAATGCTAGCAAAAGAGGAGGCCGACCGTATCAGGCAACGGCAACGCCGCAGCCGCAGCCACCGTGTCTCCGATCCTGATTTCCGGCCACCGTAGGCGCGGGCTTGCGGACAGCGAGCAAGGGGTAGCTCGCTATCTGACCGTCCGGATTGAGCCCATGTCGTCGACGGCGCGCACTGTTCCCGCGCGCCTCAAGGAGTTGTTAGCAACAGTAGGGGCCCAGCAGGGTCGAAGCCTTCTGGGGCCAAGGATTGATGCGAAAGCGGAACACCGGGGCCCCGGAAGTAAGGCAGGAAGGTGCGGTAGGTCTTTTAATCAGTAAAAGTCTGACACTGTCTCCTGCTCCACCCAGGGGCGGGATTCCTCATTCGATGATTTTTCCCACCGAAAACAAAAAAAAAAGCAGGGTCCGTGCGATATTTAGGAATGAAAAGGAGCTGATAAAAGTCAACAATGCTGTTAGTAAATTACAAAATTCGACAACATAATTCATAGTCTTTCATCATTTAACAGCATGGTTGCAGTAGAAGAGCGAGCCACTGCAGTGCTGCGTGACGCAAGTTAGATATTTTTTTTATAACTGTTTCACACTTGACCGCTATCACACCTGATGGAAAGCGACGATGCGGTCGACGATGGAGCGCGCTTACCTAGAAGTAACCTATTCACTCTTGACTTAAATATTCCCAGATTGTAGCCATCAGGTACCACACTCCGGCAAAAAATTCCAATCCTTGGCTGTACGCACAATGAAAGTGTTGCCAAAACGTTTTGTACGTATTACACAGAACATTTGAATTGCAAAGAAATAAAAATTGCATAGGCACTAGTGTTAAATTTTTACTGACTAACCCCACAATTTGTCTTTAACTGCCTTTACAATACCGCGGTGTCCTTCTTGCACTCTTGTGTGTACTATTTTAGTCTGAGTAGGTAAATACTAAAGAATTACCACAATCATTTATTAATCAAATGATTCAGAAATATTCTATTACTCATCCTGCAGATTGAACCGCTAAAAGGCCTCTTAGGACGCCCACACGACAGGATACTCGTATCGTGGCATATTGCCAAAACAGAAACGTCTTTGTTGAGAATGGAAAACATACTTAGTCGTGAATATGCGATTCATTGCCCAAACTAGGACATCGTTTATCAAATGAAATACACTAATGGCAAAGATGTTAACACTCTGTTTCGAAAAAGAGAAATTCCAAGAGAATTATAAGCATTCTGTTTTCATGTATCTATCTAATCTAAAAAGGAGTAACTGACTCACTGACATATTTATTTATTTATTTAAATTTCATGTAAAGCAGTGGCACATAGGCAGACTTAATGATAGAAAGCAATCTCTACCAGTCAACCTTTGGGATAAAAAGGGAACACTGTGGTAAGTGTGTACAATATCTACACTAATATAATAAAGAGGTAAAGTTTGTTTTTTTATTTTTTTGTTTGTAGGGGGTAATCTCTGGAACTAATGGTTCGATTGGAAAAATTGAAGCTATAATAGAAAGCTGCTTTACTCCTGAGTGACATAGGCTATAAATTATATATATAACATGGATATTAATCGAGCTTTCACAACTTTTGTCTCACAAATTTTCCGGACGAAGTCGCGGGCAGTAACTAGTAACAGATATTTTAAATAGCTTCAACTCAAAGTGTTTGACGTTAAAGAAACGATCGTAATTTGGCTAGGGGGGCTGAACTAGACCAAGTAGTTTCGGCAAAGCATTGCGTAAAATTTTGCACAAGATTCGGACCGGTACCGTAACACGATTAAAACGCGTATTTTGCGTACAAAAGGTTTCGTTTTATGACGTAGGCGAGCACTAACGGATTTCCTAGAGTCCAAAATTGGTTTGTCAAACCTAGTTTTACGCGGGCGAAGGTTCTGGAATAAGGTAGTTTCCTATAATATTTTTATATTTCCTATCTATTGTGAAGTTGACTAAACGAGTATTCAAGAGCAGTAGTGGCCAAATGGCAACGGCCCTGAGTTACGAATTGTCGTAAGTCGAGGCGAAATAATTTATTTCATCACCGCTACTTTCAAAACGGTGAAGAAAATTATAAGGAAACCGATATGTCCTAGAACCAAAAAAATTAAAGACATCCATTTTCATAATGGACTACGGCTCATTTACTCTCTAAGAGAAGTGGCCAGTTTTTTTTTGGTGAAGAACAAAGAACGACATCTTCCGCCATTGGGCGGAACTGGAGGTGGTGTCAGACGTTTACCGATTAAAAACCCACTCCGTTCTTAAGTTTTTTTTTTAAATTAATTATAGGTTCGCGCTTGACCGCTATTTCACCTGAAGAAAACCGACGATGCAATCGAAGATGGAACGAGCTTACCTAAAAGTAACCTATTCACTTTTGACTTAAAGATTGCCGGATTGTAGCCATCAGGAAACACAGACTCCGGCAAGGAATTCCAATACTTGGCTGTACGCACAATGAATGTGTTCCCAAAACGTTTTGTACGTATATGTGGGATGTCCACCATGTACCGGTGGCGTAACGCCATACGTCTTGTGGTCCGATGATGGAACGGGCTTCCAGAAGTGGAAACATTCATCATCATCAGCCTTTTTAATGTTCCCACATGGTGGATGTCACATGTCTTCGAATTTTTGGTTCTAGGCAATGCCGGTTTCCTCACGATGTTTTCCTTCACCGTTTTTCAGAGCAGTGGTGATGAAAAAAAATAACACAAAGTAATGCGCCTGGCTGGGTTTGAACCCGCGACCTACAACTCGTAAGTCGGGGCCAATACCACTGGGTCACCACTGCTCTCCGCTAATTATGTTTATGCTATTTGGTATATAAAGCGAAGTTCTAGACTGGTGTTTTGCCCATCCACTTTACTATTGTTATATGTATGATTTACTTAGGAACAATATAACTTTATAAATAGTATAGAATTCATTCCATTTGTTCAGGACAATCACATACATGGATCCGACACAAGTAATCCTTGAGGCTTGAGGGATTCTATTGTGAGTCCTTGTACCTTTTGTTTAGTTTTAATAGTTGTAATTATACGTCCAATACAATCTAACTTAGATGCTTAGAACCCTTTAGTCTATAATAATATAGACAAAGACAAGAAATTTGTATACACAAAACAGAGAGAGGTTACACTATTAGAGTAATGTAAAGTTCTTCGGCTAGGGATACTGTCCATAGACGCGTAGCTTCAAAGTCGCGTATGTCGCGTGTACTTCGTATACTTGAGGCTACGATACGACGCTATAGTACGGGACAAATAAATTCAACCATTTTCTATAGTGACACGTAACCCCCTACTACCACTGTGACCCGATAATCAGTTATAATCCTCGTCACATAAGTTGAACCATCATGACAGTCGACATTACGAGCGATTTTCGGGTTTTGATCGAAGTATGCGCGGAAATGGCTTCATCTTATTTACCACTAGCTTTTGTCAGCGGCTTCGCCCGCGTACATAAAATATAGCCTTTGTTACTCGAGTAAAGCAGCTTTGTATTGTTGCTACTAGTGGTCCGATTGGAAATATTAGTGTAGATAGTGTAGAAGTAGATGTAGATATATAGCTTCATAAAAGCATCTCACGAGAATTTCGTAAACTCGACGATAACAAAAACGACCGCAAGGTCAACTCAAAACGCACGCCCCTGCACTGTGCTTTACTGTGTGTACTGCGTTGTGTGACTTGTGTGTGTTTCGTGCATCGCTTTATCGATAAAGCAATAATAATACGACGGGTACGACGTTGCCGCTTTACCGTCAGACTTTCAAAGGTTTTGTATGTGTTTGTGTGAGCAGGCGTTCAAAGGAACGGGATAGGTTGTTTAGTCAGTAAGAGTGACACTGTTTCCCGCTTCGCCCAAGGGCGGGATTCGTTATTCGATGATTTTTACCTACAATAAAAAAAAGCCTATAATTATGAATAAGCGTCTACGAAGCTATACTTCCGTGGACAGTACGCCTTAGAGTTCTATTATGTCTAGTCTATAAGATTGATACAGCCACAAATCATACAAACTATACAGGGTTGAACAACGTTAAAGTAAAAGCTACGCGCCCGAGCGTGCTCGATCTAACTCGATACGCAATAATAATAATAATAATATAATAATAATTCTTTATTTGCCTTAAACATGGTATAATAGTGTTAGTCATATTTATACAATGCCCACATGTTTAGCTACACAGAATATGTGTCAATTGCATGCAAAAAAAAAACATGTTAGAACAAAGGTATGCCGTAAATAATTAATTCAAATAGATATATAATCAGATTTGGATTAAAAAATTGGATATTAAATTATAATTTTATGTCAAAGAAATCATTAATGTCATAGAAATTATGTCCATTCAGCCATTTATATAGCTTGTTTTTAAATAAATTTACATTATTTATACATTTTAATTCTTTCGGGATTTTGTTATAAATACGTACACACATCACAAGGCAGCTTTTAGCATACTTGGCTGATTTAGGATTATCCTCTTTTACAAGTCTGTGTGGATCCCTTGGACGAGGGATTACTTCATAAGCCTTCTTGAACAATCCCTTATTACCATAAACAAAGTTACAGATAGCGTATATGTAAAGTGCAGGAAGTGGTAACAGACCAAGCTTCTTAAAAAATGACTGACAGGATTCGTCAGAACGAAGTCCGCAAATGGCCCTGATGCACTTCTTTTGTGCGACAAATGCTCTGTCTTTGTCTGTACTGTTCCCCCAAACAATGAGCCCGTAACTCAATATTGATTCGATATATGCATGATATGTAGTAATAGCCGTTTTTACGTTTGTTACATTCCTTACTTGTCTGAGGGCGTAAGTAAATTTATTAATCCTATTGCATAAATCATCTAAATGTCCTTTCCAGTTTAAGTCTTGATCTATGTGCACACCCAAGAATTTGGTTTGTGCTACTTCTTTAAGTCTGTCAATATTAAGTTTAAAATTGTATTTAGCGTGTTTTGATTTATTAAATTGAATATAATTTGATTTATCTAAATTGATTTTTAATTTATTAACCTGTAGCCATTGTAAAATTTTGTCAATAGTATTATTAATTTCTAATTCATGATCAGAAATCGATTTTTTATCAGATGACACGATAATTGAAATATCATCTGCAAATAATATGAATGTATGATTCGAGACCAGTGGTATATCATTTACGTATAATAAAAACAATATGGGACCCAGTACACTTCCTTGAGGGACGCCACATTTCTTTATCCTCGAGTCAGAGCGGTGGGAGGCAAGTAAGTCTCCTTTTACATTGTCTATAATAACGAATTGGACATTTGAGTTTATTTTGTTTATGTAGCTTAAAGATACGCACGGACAGAAAGGTTAAAAAAGACCATCTCTGACACTAATCTGCAAGAACTTTACAGAAATTTTGAGTTTCTTTCAATGTATCTTCTTAGGAAACACCGGCCTCCGGCCTAGTTTAAACTTTCATAAAATGTGTTTAAATTTTCATGACATATGTGTTTTTTCACAACACTATCGCTGCAATATTTGTCGTTTTATATAACTAAGCAGCATAAAAAGAAAAAAAAAATGGTTTTTCTTTCATATAGGCCTACATGGGCACTTATAAAACGTCAGAAGCTAGTGCACGGTTCCAAATTGGTCGTTTCCTATGGAGAAGAACCGGCAAGAAACTCCATGGTTACTCTTTTAAAAAAATGGTTTCTTACAATATTATCTCGTTATTACAGTATTTATATCATTATGTAAGAACAGTGTAGACCAGTCAATATTGTACTCAAAAGCACAATAAAAATAATCATAATAATAAAAAATTAAATACATACATAATTATACTAAGGTAAGGCGCCTTTTGGCCTCGCGCAGATTCCATGTGTTTTCATTGTTTAATTTTAGTTTATATGATTATGTGAGGCACGATTAATACGATTAACATTTTTTTCTTTTTTCAAAAGCTATTTTCTAAAAAAAAAAATATCATTTAATAAGATATTTGCCCGTACTTATTTTTGTAGATTATTTTGCACTATACAACAAAAACACTAAAAATTTAATAAAAACAGCATTTGGTTTTTAAAACAATTTCATTACAACTTATAATGAAAACAACATCAAAATTGGTTATTAAAATGAAACAGCAATTAGCATTACAAACATTGCTTTGAGGAAGAGTAGGGGCGTGGTGGGAATACCTCGCTTTATCTTTTGAGCACACGAAACTTATGACGTCACAGTTCAGCATGTGCTTATACTTATACTGTTATTTAAGAGTTCCCCTTCCTCCATATTTGAAATGTTTCGAACTTGATTAAAATTGCATTAATTTGAAAATTTATCTTTATTTGAAGTTTGAAGAAAATGTCTTATTACTTGACTTGATATATACAATAAAAAAGAATTGAAAGGAAATTGCCTATGTCCAACCGTGGAACTTTTGTCCAAAATGATGATGATAACTTTTTGCGTTTGCTCTACCGAAGACCCAGACCCCACGCTCAGCAGTTGCGCTTTCGACCTCGAAATCAACTAGGCAGTTAAAAGTCAAGTTAATTTGTTTATTTGAATACAAAAGTGACCTGTTTTAAATTATCAAATTATCATAAAATTTGTTTACAATGATTTTGGGAGGGCGCTGACTCCTGACTTACAGGCCCGCCTAGTTTGGGAGTCAGAGGCTTCATTAATTGTACCATTATGATAGGTAGCAATAAATAATTATTACATTATTATTGTATTATATTATTTACCTGGTTGTGGTGATGTGGTTCTTTCTCCAGTAGGGCTGGTGGCTGCCGGCACTGGACTGGCGACCCTCGATGCTCCGGGCACCGGAGTGGGTCCCTTGGGTGGAGTCTGGATAAATGTGACGTAATTAAACAAAGATTGATTATAATATGTTAAGTAATGACTTGACAAGGTGAAAGCTCTAGAATTGCCCGTGAAAATAAATGACTATATAATAAAAAGTACTATACTATATATTAAATTATATTTTGTATTATTATTACATAGTATAAAACAAGGTAGCTTTCCGCTGTCTGTCCATATGTATGCTTAGATCTTTAAAACTGCGCAACAGATTTTGATGTGTTTTTTTTTAAATGATAAGTGAAGAGAAAAGTTTATATACATATACAATACGTGCGTAATATTTTTAATATTACCATTGAACCCGTGCAAAGCTGGGCGGGTAGCTAGCATATTATTAAAAGAAGAGAAACAAAAATTTACAAAAACTTCGGCGTTAGGAGAAAAACCTTTTCAGATTAAACTTCAAGAAGACATTTCCACCCGAATGCAGTTAATATTGAAAAAAAAAATCCTTTCTGAGAATATATAAAAATTAAAAAAAGAATATCTATTAAAAATATTCTCCCCAACAACCTTTACTAAAACTAGGAAGGTTCCATTAATTAAAAAGTAAATTTGAGAAGTGGGAACATCAACCCTCGCACGTTTCTACTGCGATGCATTTCAAATTATGTTTGCATAGCGAGCAAAAAGTGAGACAGGAAAACTTATTATTGTAGCTGTATGAATATACGAGTTTTATTTAAAAACGAACGGATACTAGGTACTACGCTATTATATATTTGTTGTTGTTGTTTTTATTTTACTTTGTACTAGGAACCCGCCCCAGCTTCGCACCGGTGCAATGGATTTTTACCTACCATAAAAAAAAAATGTGCAATGGTGATATCACATATATTATACATGTATTCTACATACAAACCTTCCTCTTGAATCACTCCGTCTAATAAAAAAAACCGCATCGAAATTCGTTGCATACTTTTAAAGATCTAAGCATACATCGGGACATCGGTAAGCAACTTTGTTTTATACTACCTATGTCATTACATAGGTAGTATAAAACAAAGTTGCTATGTTTTTATTTTATTTTGTGTAAGTTTGTATTGTGATCCATCGCAAGCCAAATAAACATATCTTTCTTTTTTAAAGGCAAAAACAAATAAAAAATGATATTCCATTCTTTCCTGATAGTAGTAGTTAAACTATAATTGACTTCCTTGTTTTTAAAAAACTGTAACAATGTATATGTTTTATTTTTGTGCTAAATATGCTTATAGCAATTGGCATTATTGGCCTTATAATGTTACTTATTAATTTATTTCTTTGGGAAAACAAACGGCTATACATTACAATTTTATAGTAAACTATACAATTCAATAACTGATATAAATGTACAACCAACAACATTTTCCACATAATATAAAAGAGTGTATAAAATTAAAATTCAGTACGTGCGATTATATAAAATTGAACATTAAAATTTGTTACAACAATATTAATATTATTTCATTTGACGTTTTCAATGTTTTTCTTTTATCCTCGCATTCCGTTGTACGAACCCTGAGGCTTGATTAGACACACACAGAAACATTATGTCTGATCATAGAGACTTTGAGCAGTGGTGGCCGAGTGATAAAGGCCCCGACTTACGAGTTGTAGGTCGCAGGTTCAAACCCAGCCAGACACATTACTTTGTGTAATTTATTTCATCACCACTGTTCTTCTGTTCTGGAGGCCTGTGTCCCTGCAGTGGGAACATTAAAGGGCTGATGATGATGATGACTGTTCTTAAAACGGTGAAGGAAAACATCGTGAGGAAATCGACATGTCCTAGAACCAAAAATTCGAGGACATTCACCAAATCGCACTGGGCCCGCGTGGTGGATTATGACCCATTCCCTCTGCTAGAGAGGAGGTCTGTGTCCCAGCAGTTGGAACATTAATAAGACTGATGATGATAAAGACTTTGTGTGTATGTGGTCTGTATTAAGAGAACACTCCTCAAACACTGAAAAATATATGCTGAAGAGTGTGCAATAAGTTGCTTACCTTGATAAGATAATGGAACACCGAAGTTAAGATAACTAACTATTCTACCAAGTTAAGCCAAAAAGAAATAACTCAATGAAAGTGAGTTTCGTATCGTCACCTTTGTAACATAATATCTGTATATAAAGGGTGACTGGGTAATTTATAGTGACCGATACTTAAACACGTTATTGTAGTCATGATAACAAACAACTTTTACTATGGGACTAAACCTGAAATCGCGAAATTCACTGACGTTTGCAGTAATCCGCTAAAATTGGGACAGTTCCTTTGATCAGTGACATACCAATAATAAGTGATTGTGCAGACATTGCTTTTAAACTCTTGAGCCCCTAGCGAACTTTGCCTTTGCAAACTTATTGTCTTGTTATTATGTCTCTAATTACTATATTCAAACTCAAACTGAAAATAATTTATTTCAAATAGACAAGCACTTTTGAATGATCAAAATTGAAGCTAATTTCTTTGTATTTCTATTCGTTACAAAGGTTAATTCGTTACAAGCTAGCTTGTACCACAATTCTATTGCGAGACCACTGACATACCATTATGAACTACGAGTAACTAATCGGCCATTATGACTTAACAGATTACGAATGTTTATATATATATACAATATATATATATATATATATATATACCAAGCTAGCTTGTACCACAATTCTATTGCGAGACCACTGACATACTTACCATTATGAACTACGAGTAACGAATCGGCCATTATGACTTAACAGATTACGAATTTTTATATATAAATACAATATATATTTATATATATATACCAAGCTAGCTTGTACCACAATTCTATTGCGAGACCACTGACATACTTACCATTATGAACTACGAGTAACTAATCGGCCATTATGACTTAACAGATTACGAATTTTTAGTAAAATGACAATGGGATCGTGTTGGAATGACGAATTTATGATACAGACTTGTGAGGGGCACAAGTCTGTTATATGTATCATAAATTCGTTCGTATAGTTCTACTTCTATCAGACGCGTACAACATCGTGAGGTAGTTCAAGGTCATCATAGTGCACGCAATGGAACAGCACTAAACTCTGTCGTTAGCATACGCAAGAGAAAAACACATTTATTTTTCATTTAACGTCTGTTTACCGCGAAAGATGAATTCACTCGGACTTCTAACAAAAATGATATTTTCTATGGACTAAAGCTGAATAATACTCAGTCTTTCATCCTCATCATCAACCTTTTTAATGTTCCCACTGCTGGGACACAGGCCTCTCCAATAATCCACCACGCGGGCCCAGTGCGAATTGGTGGATGTCATATGTCTTTGAATTTGTGATTCTAGGACATGCCGGTTTCCTCACGATGTTTTTCTTCACCGTTTCGAAAGCAGTGGCGATGAAATAAGTTACACGAAGTTAATGCACCTGGCTGGGTTTGGAGGAGTGGCAGGCGGTCGCCTCCTTCTGCGAGGCAGTAATGCTCGTAAAGGAGGAGGCTGACCGCATAAGGCAAAGGCAACGGCGCACTCGCCGTAGCCGTCGCCACCGCGATCCTGCCGATATCCGGCCACCGTAGACACTGGCTTGCGGACGGTGAGCAATGGGTAGCTCGCCGTCCGGTCGTCTGGTAGCAGTCCAGACCGAGCCCAAGTCGTCGACGGCGCGCTCCGTTCCCGCGCGCCTCAAGGAGTTGTCAGCACACCGTAGGGGCCCTACAGGGTCGAAGCCTCCCGGAGCTGAGGGTTGGTGCGAAAGCGTTACACCGGGGCTCTGGGAATAAGGCAAGGAAGGCACGGGGTAGGTTCTTTAGTCAGTAAGAGTCTGACACTGTTTCCCGCTCCGCCCAAGAGTGGGATTCGTCATTCGATGATTTTTACCTACCATAAAAAAAATAAAAAAAAATAACCTGGCTGGGGTTGAAACCGCGACCTTGACTCGTAAGTCGGAGCCATTACCACTCAGCCACTACTGCACTCAACTTCAGTCTTAATCCGTTAAATTACCAGGACGTAGTTAATCCTCCGACCCTGGGTGGTCTGCCCACATGGAAAGACGACCCACGGACCCAGGGTTATCTTACTAATATTATAAATGCGAAAGTTACGATGTTTGGATGTTTGTTACTCAATCACGCCAAAACGGCTGAACGGATCTGGATGAACTTTGGCACAGGCATAGTATACACTCCGGAATAGGACATAGGCTACTTTTTATCCCGGAAAGCTAGTTTTTTATAATCTTGTATGTTTTTAATACCTTAGCAGGCGCTGGCGTCGGTGATGGAGCAGGAGCTGGTGACGATGCCGTGGTGACGGCAGGTTTAGGAGACACTGGTCTACTGCGAGCGTCAGCTGCTGATAGTAAGGCACCTGCGGCTATGCCTGCTACTCCTTCTTCTCCTGTGTTTAGAGACGGAACATATAATATCTTAGTCAAAGTCAAAGACATTTCATCATCATCATCATTTCAGCCGAAGGACGTCCACGGCTGGACTTAGGCCTCCCCCAAGCGCCGCCACAAAGACCGGTCCTGTGCGTCTTACATCCATCGGATTTCAGCCATCCAGGTCATCAAAGACATTTATTAGCATTAAATGTGGTAGAGGAGATGATAACACATATTTCATACAAATATTAACATTTTAGATATCACATGCTCTTCTCAAAATAAAAAAAAAATCCTCTTAAGAAAACCTTAAACCTCCTAAACTCAGGACAATCAAATATTATTTTTAAGATACGGTCACTTACACATGAGCAAAATAAAAACTTTATTCAAATTAACAATTAGAATTTCTTCAACCGATATTAAGTTTTACACAAGTTATATTATTGCGCTACATTACGCTATTCACGTAAATATTGACATTCGCAAATAATAACTTACAAGTTACTTAATGTATGTCTACAATAAGTTGCACAAATTGTAATAAGTATATATAAAATACCTGGTGGTTTCCATGGAGATTTAGGAGGCGATGTGGTAGGCTCCGGTTCTGACTCGGCAACCTCCGTGGAGATATCCTTGATCAGCTCCAACAGGGTGTGTCCCGGACTGATCGGCATCTCAATTGGAGTGCCCGCTCTTGAACCTGAAAAAAAATCAGTTATTCTCACGCTGTACTCTAAAAGATCGAAACTTTGGCATTTTCAACGAAAGTTCTTATTTTCATGGACGGAAGAAATTGTTAACACAGTTTTTCTTTTTACTAAACATTATCTCATCATTTCAGCCGAAAAACGTCTACTTTTGGACATAGACCTCCCTCAATAATTATACATATACAATAATAAAATTAATAATATAATCGTAGAGCCTAAACTACAATTCTAATAATAAATAATGTAGAGCCTCTTTTTTTGGGATAGTGTATCATCAAATACCTTATCCCGACTTGGGTGGAGCGAAACTGAGGTAAAAAACACTCCCTGTGTCAGATTTGCGTTCCAGGGTTAGATTACTTCAAGTAAAATTCAGTGGATATTTTAAATTCTTAGGGATAACTAACACTTGACATATCAAACTACACTAATATGGAGATAATTGGTGTAGTTTGATATATCAAGTGTCTGCGCATTAGGCAATATAGGTAATATTATGGGATCATAGAAACAGGCGCGATTACAGTAAAATGAAGCATAGCATTATATTGTAGTACTGACTACCACAGCGAATTTTGTGGAGAAGACTTGATTTTGCTGCCAAACACATTAGAATGTGTACTTGCACAATATTGTGCTAGTGGTAAACAAATTAACTATTCATACCGAGACATGGCTTAAAGAACTTAGTATCCCAGCCAAAAACATTAACGTAAAAATAAAACAAATTTTTAAACAAAGAACAATTTCAGATGACGTCACCTAAAATAACGAAACGTTGTATTTGCTTTCTCTAAAAAAAAGTATAAAAATAGTTAATGGATGTGCAAGTCATGAAAGAATAAAAAAAACAATAAACACAATCTGCTTTAAAAGATCCATTAAGAATAAGTAAAGTTAAGTGAAGTATTCCATAAAAGAAAAGAGTGTTTTAATAAAACTTCGGAATTGGACGAGTACAAGTTAATTTCAGTCAGTGCCAAATGAATATACTTGTATAGTTGGCAGCCGCCCTGGACTTCATGGCACCAGTTCCCAAAGCGTTTGTTTCTATTTCCTAGACTTTTGACAGCTTGTTGAGTTTTCTCAGTTCCTTTAAGTGGCATTTGTGATATTCTTAATAAATGCCACGGAATATTGGGTTTAGTTTTATTAGATTTGCGTGGTTTTCGTACTTATAAAATCAGATACATACTCGTAGATACTGGTTTTGGCAAAAGAGATTGCCCAACATCTATACTCCGTACCATATTGTGTCACTAATACCTATATTAATACCAAAAATAATGTTTCATTTATGTCTATTGTTACGCCGTGAAATTAGAACACGCCGTTTCTTCGACAAAGTTAAGAGTATCACCAATAAAACGACGAAGTGGTTTATTAGTGTTTGGACCATAGTTTGGACTAATTCGTAAATTGTTTGTGGAAAATAAATTTCTCTCTTAGTAAACCGGCATTTGATTACTCACGTTTGTAACAGCATATAATACCTACGTACTATTTTTTAACCACATTAAAAAATATAAAAATGTTATTTAAAATTTTAACAATTCCTATTACGCGAAAAATTGTCATTTCCGTCTTTAGCTCTGCTAACTACGGATCCCTCAAATGGTACTAAGCCGAATAAGTTTCCTTGGTAAAAAAACTCCAAGATTCCAAACGCCATCTTACCAGGTAGTGGTGAGCGAAGCACCAGCTTTCTAGCTTCTTCCATAGCTCGCTGCAAGTTCTGTTGGTTCTTGAACGACTCTCTGCTGCGACAGCGCCCGATCTGGGACCTGGTGGAAATATTTCATCAGAGAAATTGTAAACAAAACTTAGGATATAGAGTCAACCTTTCCTGGCGCCGTAGGGACTCTGCAAAAGAGTCGAAGTCTACTGGGGTGCAGGGTCTCTTTCTGAAACGGAAGGCTTGTGCGAAGGGCTGGTGCAAAGTTAAAAAGCCGCGCCCGGAGGTTCTATTATAAGCTATTAATGCGAACCATTTGACTACCTGAACCTGAACTGAAGGATGGAGCTATACGGGGTGACTAGTTATGAGTGACCGATACTTAAACACGTGATTGTAGTCATGTTAATAAACAACTTTTACTATGGGACCACACCTGGGGCCCTAGACAAGTGGCAATCGCTCCGTGTCGAATCCATTTCTAAGTTCGATTTCGCCTTAACGATGCCAACCACAAAATGGTAGACAAAGTGACATCGACTAACATATCGATAAGTCGAAGTGTTGGTTCGATAAAATAATAACTTCTTGGCTATGGTTATCGAATTAAAACGTCCAATTTGACATATAAACAACTAATAACAATTAGCGAATCGAAAACGTTTGACCACGTGACTTTTCGAAGGCATATGTCAGTTCCATACATTTGGAGTTTCGAATTTCGTTATCGTTAGTGAGAATGTGACTTTGTCTAAGCCCCCTGCAATCGCGAAAATAAAAATTACATGTAGATCGAAGAAAATAACCTTAAAATATTAACCTTCTTTTCAAAATTGAAATACGCAGTACACAAAACATACTTACGATATTCCAGTACTTGCAAGCGTTTGATCCCATTTCGCATTAGTGGTGCTAGCGACGGCCAACTTGGCGATCCTCCTGAACCGGGACAGTCCATCTTCATCGGCCGGCTTCTCGTCATCCAGGGCCACCGGCGCCACGTGGAAGTCCTTCATCAGGCGCCGCTCCCAAACCTTCATGCGCTTGCCGAGGACCACTGTGACCAAAAGGAGAAGTGGTTGGAGTTTTATTAATCACGAGGTTCATCATCATCAATAATTCAGCCGAAAGACGACCACTGCTAGACATAGGCCTCCCCCAAACGTCGACCTGGCCTGACCTGGTCAAGGTTGCTGGAATTCGATGGATGCGAGACGCACGGGACCGGTCGTTGTGGCGAATCACGTGGTTGCATCAATTCAATTCAATTTTTTTTTTTCACATATTCCTACATGGGCACTTATAAAACGACAGAACCTAATGTACAGTTTTAATTGGTCGTTCTTTCTTAAGGAGAAAACCAGGTAAGAAACTCAATGGTTAACTTTGGAAGTGGCTTGATAAATTTTAAAAGCAATAAGCGCCTTAGTTTAGTATCTAGTGTAAGACATGAGTACCTATTATAGACCAGTGCAGATAGCTTTTGAAAGGGAACAAAATAGTAGCAAAATGGAACCCATTGGAAAAGGAAGATAATATAGCAAAAATTTAAGGAAAAATAAATTACGGTCGATCTGAGGTCGGGAAGCAGGTGGGTGTGCGGTTTTAAGGGTAAAAAATGGCTTATCTCGGTTTCCGGCAAAACTACTAATTTTATAGAAAATTGTCTAATATTTATGACAGTAAAGATAGACCAGTAAATACGTAATAAAAAAAATAGGAAAAAATAAATACAATAAATAAATAACTGGATAGAAATATAAAATTATTTATCTATGAGTCTACAGAAGAGTTCTCACATTAAAAAAGTACATACAACAGAACATAAAACCTCCTCTTTTTTAAAATCAGTTAAATAATAACCTAGTAATAATTACAAGAATACGATAAATAACAATTATACTCATGAAGTGCTACGTTTCCATATTGGCTCGCTGCCAAGCGCAATTTTAGACACATGAGTAATTTATTTTCCTACTTCTTATCTCGTCCTGACAACTTTTGACGATTCTAAACCTTTTACTATTTTTATCTTCTAATTTCGTATATTTTTTTACATTTGTGAGATTACTGTTATTCATCCATCATATTGTGATGCATGTCTGTCATGCTGTGCACCACAGCCATCTACTTTTTTACAGAACCGCGTTTCAGAACCTTCCATGTCTATCTATCTGACCTAGCAAGATGATCTGTCACAACTATGGTTTAACTATCTATATATACTCCATCTGTTTAGATACTTAATTGTAAACAACCTGCACATGTCTTTTATTTAAAAATCGTCTCAAAATGTTATTTAAAAAGGTTTACAATTGGTGATTTCGCTCTAAATCGTGAAGGAATCATAAGGGAAACGAGATGTCCTAGAACCAAAAATTGTTAAATGTTAAATGTGACATCCACCAATCCGCACTGGGCCGATTACGGATTACGGGGCGTTACCTTTACTATAGAACAGCCCTGAGTCTGTGGAAACATTTAAAAGCTGACGCTATGCTAATAGCTATGCTACATACTACACGAGTACTGACAAATGCTTGCACTGACTGGACGGGTCCATTCAGATCTGTGTGGTTCTTTCTTCAAAAGACCATCTCAGACTACAATCTGCATGGTTATCATATGATTTGACCATTACATGTTTGTGCATGGACTTTAAAAGAGACTTTGACACCTGAGTTTGTTTCGGTGTTTTTTCTCAGGGTATTCAAAAAATTGACGTGTAAAAGAGTTTGTAAAAACGCGTTTTTTCGGCGTTCGCAGGTACTAACAGCGAACGCCGGCGTTCGCGGGTATTAACGGAAAGTTATTTGTCTATAAAACTTTTTATTTACTTTCTTGGATAAATATCAAAATACCCTATAAAAAAAAATGCTCAAATATAGTACTTTCTATTTTTAAAAATTTGACAACGGCGCGTGGCGCGAAATTATGCCACGAGCGCCGACGCTCGCTTGGGTGTCGACGTCAAAATAAAAAACATTTATCATACCCTGTTCCTTTCTATCAGTGAAGCTGACATCCATGCCGTTCTTCTCGAAGACTTCCAGCAGCTCATACCGCAGCGCTGACACGTCTCCCTTCAGCTCGTTGATGTCGTCCTCGGTGACTTCTTCATCGTCCATCTTCCTGTGCATGGCGGATACGTATCGCCATACAAGCGCCCGCATTACGGCTGTGTAGCGGACGTCATGCTCTTTTTCTTTTTGTTCCTGTTATAAGAGTTTAGTGGATTTAAAATGGCACTCTATATGAGATGTTTTCTATCATTTTAATATGCGTATTTTATCAAAAATAAAATAAGTTGTTACTCTTCACAAAATAATCCAAAAATATACCTAGATACCCAAAAATTACATACCTTCTTAAAATTCGTATAAATTATTTTTATGTTCTGACTATTTGTGCTAAGCTTAAAGTAGGTCTGGGAATACAATTTTGAATATAAACTGCAATCCTTTTAAACTTCTTATAAGTCGAATTTTCAAAAACCCGTTTTTAGTGCTCGCCTACATCATATAAGAAAACTTTAGGCAAAACTTCACTTTCCTAGGCTTAGTAATTTCAATTATGCGTCGATATGATAGATATATTCTTAGATATGTATATTCTTTATTGCACACCAAAAATAAAATTACAATAGGAAGTTAAAATTAACAGAGTGTCACAATAGGCGGTCTTATCGCTAAAAGCCAGCCCAGTCATATGTCAGCCAGTCAGTTTCTCCTTTTATACAATTACATATATGTATATAAAAAGACCTTTTATTATAACACACGTTTTTGAGTTTATTAAACAACCAAACAAAATCACAAACCTTTACAACATTACCATGAATTATACATTTTTGAACTTATATCCATGTATTTTCATACCTAGTAATCAATACTAAAAAGCATAACAGATAGGTTATAACTCCTAAGACCCGAACGCTGGCGTTCACACAACTATTGTCATTCTATTGTGTCTTTAACGACGGTACTCAACGAATTAAGAATAAACAAGTAATTAAGCACCGTCTGAACGCTCGTTAGACGCGAGCGACAGTAAGATATCAAGAGAACTTGTCATGAATCAATCATTCCTTTTAATTACAATCCGCTAATTAATGACAGACATAGGGACAATAGCATGTTCTTTTTCTAGCATAAAAGGTCAGCTCAGTACGGCGACATTTCTAATAACCGACCTTCTTCTTTCTTTTCTTTTTTTATTTAAGAAACGTTGCCTCAAACTAGGAATTACATATTATTATATATTTGTTGTGTCAATGTTACAATTTCAGCCTGCCTGTCTCTGTGTGTGTGTGGATTTTGTCTTTCTGTCTTGTTTCAAAACTTAGTTATTGATCCACATTTAGGTGCCATGGGCCATGATGGTTTAACTTGTGTGACAAGGGATATAACTGATTTTCGGGTCTCAATCGAACTGGGGGACTGCGCGTAGCCATAGAAAATAGTTCAACTTATTTTCCGTGTAGGTACTATATCCGTTAGGAGCAGTGGTAGCCGAGTGGCTACGACTTACGAGTTATAAGATCGCGGGTTCATACCCAGCCAGGCGCATTACTTTGTGTAATTTATTTCATCACTACTGCTCTAAAAACGGTGAAGGAAAACATCGCGAGGAAACCAGCATGTCGTAGAACCAAAAATTCGAAGTCATGTGACATTCACCAATTCGCACTAGGCCGCGTGGTAGATTATGGTGGTTATGGATTTATTTCATCACCACTGCTCATAAACAGTGAAGGAAATTCAAAGACAAGTGACATCCACCAATTGGCACTGGGCCCGCGTGGTGGATTACGGCCCATTCCCTCTCCTAGAGAGGGGGCCTGTGTCCCAGCAGTAGGAACTTTATCAGGCTTAGCAATGCAATGCAATAACCGTTAGAGCGTGGAGTATACACACATACATAATCGCCTGTACATAATATTAGTGTGATTATGATTTCCTTCCTGCTTGACAAAGAATTTCCTAGTATACCCAGTTTTCAAAAGATATTTCTTCCAAAATATTTATTAATTACAACTTTTATATTCTTATAAAAATAATTGTTAACTTAATAAGTTAAGTTTTCATTAAAATGTTCCGGATCTTTTAATTAAGAAGTGAAGGAAAAGATTAATAAATATGTAGGTTAAAATTTTACTAAATATTAGGCTCTGGGAGTCACGCTGGGCGATATTTTAATATGAAATTCTACTAAAAACAACATGTAGGTTTCACTACTAGGTGGTCTGCAAACTCATTAAGGTAAATGTTCTAGAGTAATGTGTGAAATTTTAATTTTCATAATGGTTTATTGAAGTTTAGTATCTGATAGTTTTTTTTTTGGTAGGTAAAAATCATCCAATGACGAGTCCCGCTCTTGGGCGGAGCGGAAAACAAGTGTCAGACTCTTACTGACTAAACAACCTACCCCGTTCCTACATCGCCCCGTACATACCAGGGCCAGAGCCTTCCTTTTCAGACACAAACCCATGGCCCTGATTGGCTTCGACCCTTCTGCAGGGTCCCTACGGTTGCTGACAACTCCTTGAGGCGCGCGGGAATAGTATCTGATAGTAACATGAAAATATATGTATATAAGTATTATAAGTAATTCTTGCGTTCGTCACGGTAGCTAATCTTAACAGCCCCTAGCCAAGTTACGATCGTTTCGTTAACGTCGAACGCTTTGGGTTGCCGTTCGTACATCTATTATATTTCTATCATGTCTCTAATAACGGTATTCAAAAATAATATTATCATAAATACTTTTTAATTATGGAAAATTCCAGTATAAAGATACGGAAGGCCGGGAGAACACTTGACTTTAATTTTACATTTATGAACACGATTCACATTACTCTGGCCGTATGAATGCCTATTTATTCCTTTGCTTATTCAATATTCATATACCTACCTAAGTGGATCCTAATTAGTGAGGAAATCATTGAGATCGTTTTTGAATGGTAGATACTTTAGACATTCATGACATTCCCGTGTAGGTAGCTGATATATGAACATAATTTAAATGTTTATTTATGCCTTTAGAAGAAGATAAATCACATAAGTATATGTGTAAATATTTTTTTTAATCATAAAATTTATTTATTGTTTACAAGGACCAGATTACACAAATAGATACAATAGGCCCATATATAAGTAAAACAAGAAGAGAGAGTAAGAGGGTTAAGCACTGTACACCTAAATAGGCTACAAAGCAACCTGAGCTTAGGAGAGACGGGACCGATCCCGATTATACAATACTAGCTTTTGTCCCCGGCTTCGCCCGAGTACATAAAATATAGCCTATGTCACTCAGGAGTAAAGCAGCTTTCTATTGTTGCTAAAATCTTTCTAATCGGACCAGTAGTTCCAGAGATTACCTCCTACAAACAAAAAAATAAAAAAACAAAAAAACAAACTTTACCTCTTTATTATAGGTATTAGTGTAGATAAATATTCTTCATAGCGGTTTAGGATGAAAGGAGGATGCCATTTTTAGGCCTTCCAATACATAATATAATAAGGTATGCTATATCTTTGGATAGATATTTTTAAGCTGAATAAAAGTTATGTAACGCCATCTATAGCGCGACATAAGAACCACATGAATCCTACATCGCACAATCAAAGTCCTTCGCGCAATTTGAACTTATACGACGGCCCGAAATCGTCTATCGGGCAGTCGCCCACCAGACTACAACACCTGTCTGGTCGGGGGATTCCTCCTTTTTCAATGGAGGTTAGCGAAACTTTACTCTTTTTTCCGCATACCTTCAGTTCCTATTATATGGCGTCAAGTTTCAAATGTTAGACTGTTCAGAGTTATTCTTGGTTTAAAACGTTAGTTTTACCAATAACCTAAGTAGCAAATGTTTCAACTTGTTTGCTTTGTACGCAGTCAAGTATTGAAGAATACAAAATTATTTTCTTTTACCCACATAATCTAAGGTCCTAAGATCGACTGGTAGAAAATACCTCATGCATTAGGTTCGCCTTTGTACAGTGTTACGTGCATAAAGTTTTTATAAATAAATAAATAATCTAAAAGATTAAATCAGACCTACCTTCATCTTCATCTTCCTTATTTTATCCTTCTTCCTTAACCCAAGCATCTTGAGAAGCAGCTTTGGCGTCGGAAAAATATTGAAAGGAGGAGGGAGAGTAGCACTTTCCTCAAAGTAGCTCATCCAAAGCCGTGTACGGGCGAACTTCCACTCCACGTCTGAATGTTCCTGAAAAAATAATACAAGGTCAAAAAAAAGTTGAAAAGACCATGCATTGCAGTGCATTGGTAACAGAGACCCCGACTTATGAGTTGTAAGTCGCGGGGTCAAGCCCAGCCAAGTTACTTTATGTAATTAAGGTATATCATCACCACTGCTCTCAAAACCATGAGGGAAAATATTTTGAGGAAACTGGCATATCCTAGAACCAAAAATTTCGCAGACATGTGCTTGCTGCGTTACCTTAGCAAATGATTCAACTAATTTTCCGCATGTCTAACGAGTTTTGACCCCATTATACACAAAATCGATGCCCAGATACACCGACACGGGGCCGCGGCAGACCACGAAGGAGATGGCTGGAAAATCATTTAAAAAAATGGAGGGAAGCCTTGTGAAACAATACGGGTTGGCTAAAATAATCATGATAATGCTGTTATATTATATTCAATTTATCAGCGATATAATATGTAATCTTCTGCTAGCGACTTACATAGGTTTAGTACATAGGTTAGTACATAGAAGTTGGTAGAAAGTACATAGGTTTGTCCATACAAACTTTGAACCCCGTTTTATCCCCTTAGGGGATGAATTTTTGAAATCCCCTCTTAGTGCTCGCTTACGTAATAAAAGGAAGGCTTATGCAACATTTCACTCTGCTAGACAAAGTAATTTCGGTTGTATGTTGATATGCGTCAGTCGGTTGGTATCATAACATATCATTTTTTTTTTTTATAATGCTATAAGTATTATGGAAAATTCCTTTCCTACAAAAAAAAACGCAAACTGTTGCAGTTCTTCAAAAAAGGGGTCAACATTTTGTCTTGTTTAACTTACATACTTTTTGCTAAACGCCTGTTGACTGAGGCATAGCAACAAAACCCTAGAGTACACTTACTACATAACCTACAAATAACAGCGAAGTTGCTACGAAACAAGGTCGCTATGTCAACATCGACATGACTTCCAATTTTTAAAATTCGAATGCATGATCACTGCACAGCGAAAAAAATGGAGTTGGTACTTATGCGAAACTGTTTTTCGAAACGAGGTAATTTTGTCAATATCAACATGACTTCCAATTTTTGAATTTCGAATGCATGATCGTAGTTCGCAGCCAGTATTAAAAGAAAAATATATTATAGGAGAGGAGCTAGGATTTATCTATAGGAAATTATGAGACCACTTCCAATCATCTTTTTGTTCCGCAGTAGGTAATTCCTTCGAACAATCACGCAGCTCTAACGATAACGTCCCTACTGGGCTAATTCAATATTTTACTGACGATGACGTACTTAGATCTATTTGAGTCGCGCACGGAAAATGTTTCATGAAATGACCATGGAGTGTATTAAGGTGCGGTTCCACCAACTATAGGACACTTGTATGTGTTCAACAAATTGATAAATTAAACTGATAACGTTAAACCCATAGCTAAGTTCCAGTTTAAATTAATATTGAGAAAATTGTTCCTCGATTCTGTTATTTATTTTGTTTTAACAAAACTTCAATTTATTTGATCGATCGTATTTTATTGATCACCTAATTACCTTTTCAGTGGAAACAATTATGACAGTTTATTTTTTTCACTTAACTATTTAACCTTTCGACTACCGTAATTGCAGACAATTAAAAGACAATGGGTGTGCGGACACCGGTGTCCTCTAGGGGCTTAATTAATTAATTTATAAAATTCCTAAATATCCTAACAGTAGGTACATAGATTGGAATCATAACACAAAGTTGAATTAATTATAAATACATAACTACTGATATACATTTATAATCACGTGATTAGGTATACATACCATACCTATATAAAGAAAGTAGGTATAGATAGTGGGCGGTAATTTCGTCATCGCTACTATGGCCGAAATAGCTCAGTTGGGAGAGCGTTAGACTGAAGATCTAAAGGTCCCTGGTTCAATCCCTGGTTTCGGCAATCTCTTTTTGCGTGAGAGCAATATTTTATATTACTTGTCTTTCATAAAGCAAACAAAAAAGGAAGATAAATTGATGTGTTTTTGTAAAAAAAAGGAATTAAAGTATTGTTTAAATTTTTTTCGACCAAGATTTTTCTACTTTGATAAAAATAAAAGGTTTTCTTTACCTAAGCAAAATGCTACCAAAATAACTGTAAGAATGTAGGCGTGCCGTTAACTAATTTGATTAACTTAAGCATTTCCCCAAAAACACGATTAAAACTAGAGATGTGCCAACGATGACTGGCCGACTACTCTGCTAAGCCGATTATGGTTTCGGAAGGATTCGGCAATTTCCGTGAAGCTTCGTTTACGGTGATTCGGAGTGCGCTAGTAGAGCCGCGCTGCCAACGAGCGTATCGGAATGTGTTTTGTTTACCTCGCATTGTTTTTTGATTTTTACATTTTTTTTACTTTTGCAGAGCCAGTGTTATATTAGTGTAAAGAATGAAGACAAAAATATAATCAATACAACAAAAAAGTCTTGTGCAACTATGGATTTAAGTCTTGTGCAACCAGTTCTGTTCATTTGGAGACCCAAATGATATTTTTTCGTGATGATTGACCACGAAAAAATATCATTCAAGGAATCTTGATAAATTGTCATTTGACTCTCCAACCTTTTGTTATTTTTTCCTAATGAGCAGAGACACAGCAAATATTACAAATACGAACAACCATATACATATAACCTATCTATATAACCATACATACTATAGTCAAACCTCAGTTAAGTTCAGTAATCACAAATAAAAAAAATAAGAAACCGAAAAATCCTCCAAAGACAAATCCCGCCGGATAGTATGTTCTCTTTGGAGTTGGAGTTTCTTGCACGTTCTTCTTCATAGAGACCTACGCTTTGGAACGTGCAAATTAGTTTCAATTTTGACAGTTCAAAAGTGCCTGTAAATGGTCTATTTGAAATAAATAATTTTGAGTTTGAGTTTGCCGAATATTCACCGACTCCAAAAGTGCTCTGATAATCGGGTTTATCGGCTACAAGGTGAGTAGTCGGCACATCTCTAACAAAAATCTTTTAAAAAACGAACAGGTAATTCATTTTATTCTTTCATACCATCTACTTAATATGTCGCTACGTATAAATTAGTGTACCTAAGTACTCAAAAATCTAAAAGGTAATTGTTAGCTCGAAAGCTACATTTTCTTCTTATTTACTTAGATGACTGGGTGCCTTCATGAAAGACTTTCAAGTTTGAACTTTTCACGATTAATCTGGAAATCACGACAAAAGGCAATACAGAGAAACCATTTTTGTATCTGCGATCTTAAGAGGACTTGTACGCAATGCCCTAAGCCCAAGTCACAGATTACTAAATAATTACTACCCCAAGTCGTCGACGGCGCGTACTGTTTCCGCGCGCCTCAAGAAGCTATCAGCAAACCCTACAGGGTCCAAGCCTCCAGGGGCCGTGGGTTGATGCGAAAACGTTACACCAGAGCTCTGGGAGGAAGGAAGGTAGGTCGTTTAGTCAGTAAGAGTCTGACACTATTTCCCGCTCCGCCCAAGGGCAGGATTCGTCATTCGATGATTTTTACCTACCATAAAAACCCCCTTATTCCAAAACAAGATCTAAAGTTATTTCGGGGCTATTACTAGGTTTTATTAATTGTTACTAAACCTAGTAGGTAACTACGTGATCCCGGCATTATATGATCACGTTTTGAAATAAGGCTGTAAGACTGCATGTTTGCAAAATTTCAAAAATTCACCGTTTTGAGAGCAGTAATGTTGAAATAAATTACACAAAGCAATGCGCTGCTGGGTTTGAACCCGCGACCTACAACTCGTAAGACGGGGCCTTTACCACTCGGCTACCACTGCTCTCAATCATAGCAAATATAGGTACATAGTAATATAATACGAACACCTTAACGAAGTTGCACTTCTCAGAGTTTATCTTTAGTATAAAATCTTATCTCAGTTAACGTTCTTTGACGGAGCCAGTTAAACAGTTCTAATTGAATCGCAGTCAAATGAGAATAAGCGAGACATTTTCTAACATCTTCGCGTAATACTATTTTTAACTTTAATTTAATTTATTTGATCCCTCCTACTCAGTTGCTATTACTAGCTCCAGTATTGCACACTATTAATATTGTATAAGAAATAGAAAAAAAACTAATTCTACTTTCCTTTTGATCTATTCTTTTGCAAGTCTGCCGTCAGAAATTTCTTTGGAAATAAGCTTTTGAACCTTTGAACTAATGTTTATCATGAATTTATCTTACCTGTTTCATTTTGTGTACAAAAATAGTAAATTAAATAACTAAGAGTTACTAGGACATGGAACACAAAGGGCAACTGACAAAGCACGTATAAGTTTAGTCAATAAAAACTCTCTGTCACTCCAAAGAAAAAAAAAATATTTGATGATTTTGATTTCAAAAATTTTATTGTAGTTTCATCCGTCCGAAGGAAAATGGTAAAAAAATCACGATTTTTGTATGTAAGCTGGGATCCCCACTTAATTCATTAAGTCCCAGGACGACACCGGTGTCCGCATACTTATTGTCTTTTAAATGCGTCTGTAATTACTGTAGTCGAAAGGTCGATTCTTTTTTTAGTATTCGTTGTTATAGCGGCAATAGAAATCTATATTTTTTGAAAATTTCAACACTCTAGCTATCGCGGTTCTTGAGATACAGCTTGGTGAGTGACAGACGAACGAAAATCTTATTAATCCGGTCCCGTTTCATAATTTTGAGAGCGGAACCCTAAAAATGTTCCCAAATAAATTTATGAAAACTAAGAATTGAGTACCTATGTTACAACCGATAATCCCTAGAGTGTATCCTTCGGAAATATCTCAAAAAATCTGAGCAAAAAATATTTTCAGCTCGGAAGAATTCCTTCCTCATTGCAAGTTATAGGACGCGATTTATATCAATAACTGTAAAGCTCGCTACCTTACACTTACTACTTCTTACTTGGTTATACGTGGAAGATAATACCACATATTCTACACCAAGGAAAATTTGTTCGTTATAACCAAAGGGAGAGCTAGTTGGTCTTGGTTTTTTTGTTTGTGTAAACAAATGGTTTATATCTTCAAAATTCTTCTATGCGACCGCGGTCGCGGGCCACTGTCCAACAGTTCGTCATAAAACTATCTTCAACCCAAATTATTATAAGTCCATTTTATTTTTTAGTCCCATCGCAATTGAGAGCAGTGGTGGCCGAGTAGTAACGGAAAAGGTCTCGGGTTCAAACCCAGCCAGACGCATTACTTTGTGTAATTTATTTCATCACCAGTTCACCACTACTCTTATGGCATGTATTAAAACCGAAAAATTAAAGACATGTGTCATTCACCAACCAGCACTGGGCCCGCGTGTTGGGTTACGGCACATTGCCTCTCTTAGAAAGGAGGCCTCTGAGTCCTAACAATGGGAGAATTATAAATCTGCTGCTATGCTATGTCATTTCATTAGCTGATTGATTTATAAGTACTTATACAAACGTTTTATAATTAAATAATTATGAACTTATTTCGGTTACTTAGTTCGAATTCCTAGCAGTATTGATTTCACTACCTATTAAAATCAAAGATTCTTTAAATCCATATAATTTCATAGTTTTGCTTCACCTTTAACTACTATTAAAACCTAGCTACAGTAATTATAGAAATAGAAAAGCAGAGACGGCAGACGTTATCTAACCCGAAAACTACTTCTAGTCAGAAAATAATAATTAGAAGCCATTGCATATTTGCAGCTCCACAAACCGAGTTCAATAGTAATTTTAAACCATCTACTGATATTTTTGCAAATTTCTTGCAACACACGTTACAGTATTCTTGAATAAGTCTTAACTTGCACAAGTATACTGTATCTGGTGTGGCCACCATAATATACACATATCCAAATCATTCAAACCTTTTAGGAGAAGTTAGGTGACAAACACACAGACAGCAGAAAAAATTCAATAAAGTTTTAAATAAAACATTAAAGACAAGTAAATAAAACGACAGAAATAGTCAAAAGCAAAAGCAGTTTGACTTGCATTAAAAGCTGTAACTTCAATTAATGCGGGTAGTTCGCTCAGAAGAGCGAATTCATTGTAGGAAGAATCCTACAGTGAATTTGACCTTCTACCCTCGCTTCCGTTTGCTTGCGTTTTATGTTTGAACTGCAGTCTTTGGTATTCATTAAGCAGTAGAACAGCTTTATTTCTGTCCTTAAACACAAATAAGAGATTTTTGTAAGGATATATAACTTGCTACTGTCTGGCCTAGAATATGTATAGCATTATACTGTACTTTAGTTTATATAAAGTTTATTTTTGCACTTATTTAATTTTTTTTTATGTTAGGTAAAAATCATCCAATGACGAATCCCGGAGCGGGAAACAGTGTCTGACTCTAACTGATTAAACAACATACCATGGGGTATGTTGTCCTACGTTGCCATATATATCAGGGCCAGAGCCTTCCTTTCAGACGTGAACCCTTGGCCCCTGTTGGAAAAGTCTTAAGTGGACTAGTTACTTAGAACTTTAGAACTATGTTAAGACTGGATGCGGACAGCATAGGACCGATCGTTACGGAGATCCTTGGGAAAGGCCTATGCCCAGCTGTGGGCGTCGCTCGGCTGACATGATGATGATGATATTAAGACTAAGACCCCTTCCTGAATAATGTATTAAACATTATTATTGTCCATTGATAAAAAGGTGGTGACTTGCACTCGTGCACTATTACATATGAAGATGTAAAGCTGGAATACAGGATCATTCCTTTGTATCTACTAGGATTATCCCTAGTTGGCAATGCTTCAAATTTCTTTCCATGCGCTATAGATACAGAAAATTCCTAAGACATTACTACAAACACAATGTTGGATAAAACTATGTTTCATCAAGTTATGCCACTAATAACAGCAACTCGAGCGGAGATATTATTGTTGCAGAATGACAGCATTCGTCTTCACTAACAGTTTCTTATTCTTTAATCATAAAACTTCCCTCGCTCAATAATTGTGCATTAGTCAGATGTACGAAGTCATGATATTTTATTGTTGACTAACTTTTTGCCAGCGGTTTCACCCGCCAGTAAGCAGGTTTTTCCATAAAAACTTATGATTCCCGTTTGATCCCCCTAGGGGGTGAATTTTGAGAAAAACTTTCTTGGTACTCGTTTACGCCATAAAAGGAAGACATGTGCAAAATTTCACGCTCCTAGTCCTAGTAGTTTCGGCTGTGCGTTGATATGTCAGTCAGTCAGTTTCTGCTTTTATATATCTCGGAAACGAGAACGATTTGTTGACAACAAGACAAGGCACGCCATCTAGTGGCAACTAGAAGAACTAAACAAAGATGGCGCGCTTGTCAGAGTCAGGAACGTTTCCGCTGTGCTACGAGTTTGGAGAGGAGGGAACCCGCCCGGGAAGCGCACACTCTTAGCCAAGCTGTCGCAGAGTCAAGACGTTCTGAAATTGTCCGTTTTGTTGTTTCTACCTATCAAATATCCGTGCACTGTACCGAAATGTATTGAGAAGTAAACCGATTCAGTCCAAGTCGTCAACGGCGCGCACCGTTCCCGCGCGCCTCAAGGAGTTGTCACAGTTTGCTAACTGTAGGCCCTTCAGGGTCGAAGCCTCCCGGAGCTGCCGGTTTGAGTGAAACTGTTACCGCGGCTCTAGAAATAAGGCAAAAAAAGGAATGGGGTAGGTTTTTTAGTCAGTAAGAGTCTGACACTGGTCTCCCGCTCCGCCCAAGAGCGGGTTTCATCATTCGATGATTTTCACCTACCAAAAAAAAAGCCGTTGTTATTCATTGTACGATACCCATATAGACCCACATGATAGATCTCATAGATTAGAGCCCGAAAACTATCCTGGACACGAGACGACATATAGATTAATTTAATTATATGGTCAAAAAGATGAAATGTATTGATCAATAATATTTATATTGTAAATAGGTTTTAAAAGAACACTTTTACACGTATTTTTTTTTCTTTTCGTCAGTTTAAACTAGATGAGGCCGGTGTTTCCTAATTGACTACCCTGAAGAGAAACACCGAAACAAACTCAGGGGTCAAAGTCTCTTTTAAAGTCCATACAGTAAACATGCAATGGTCAAAATGATTTGACCAATTAAATGTTCATATGAATGAGAACCATGCAGATTAGTGTCTCAGGTGGTCTTTTGAAGGAAAAAGGAAGAACCACACAGTAGACGAGGATGACGGTAAAAATCTTTTCACAAATGATACAAGCAAGTAAGACGCCATTATAAACATAGATATAAGTTAATGTGTATAAAAAATAATCAAAAGTTCCTTTGCTGAAAAAGTTAAGTAATTGTAAAATTTACTTACATCAATCATAGCATAAGAGTTAGACATCATAGCGATGAGGAGATTCAGGAGCACAATGACGTTGATGACGGAGTAGGACCCGAACATGAGCAAACCCCAGAACCGGGTGTAACTCTTTATGCCGGCCAGCTCGAAGTTTTCAAGCCCAACCATACCGAAGGACGCCCAGAAGAGAGACTGCGAGGCTTCAAAGACGCTGTTGGAGAGGTGTTAGAATGAGTCGATGGAAGAGTAATTTTTTACACAGAATCTGCTCTTGAATCTCAAAATGCCTAATTCTTAGATGACCGGATTGTAAACATATCAGATCATCTTAGGTATCACCTCCATGACCAAGTATCTCACGACAATATTTTCGTCCTGCCTTTTCTTAAAGAATGAAAAGACGAAGTCTATTAAACTACCTTCGATGACTAAAGAGTGACATTGGTAAGCAAAATGTGAACAAATCCGGAGTGAAAAATGGATAATGCTATATACGGCTAGCTCCATCTCTCTCTAACATCAGATTTATGACGATTTTTAAACCATCAATGGTACCCAGTTTCACGAAGAAGGAACGAAAACTTTTATCTACAAAACCAATCATCTTTGCTAAAAAAAAAAAAATTGTTGTGGTATAGTTACAAGATTGACTTTTCATACATTCTATAGATTTATTATTTGGCTTTGTGTCATGATTCTAATCAATAATGTAAGCTGGTATAACATTACCAGCTTATAGTCAAAGTTTTCAATTCAATTGTTTTTCCATGATCTTACTACTCATAGTTGTAGATTATTGGATAGACTCAATATTGTTCTCTTTAGGCTATATGCCGTAAAACGTTAACATTTACAAACAAAATGTATGTACTACAGTCGTCATAGATTTGTGTACCCTTAAATAGAAGAAAGATAAAGATCAACCATAGCCACTTCACCCACAATTACTTTATTAAACAAATCCATACAAATCAAACACGAGCTAACTACAAACTCTACATTTTAAAACATCACAAAATATACTACTGGAATACAAACACTACTAATCAAAACATTAAAAAATATACTCCTACAAATTGAGCTCAGAAATTAGCGACACGCATCGAAAATGGCTGGTTAATCATAAAGCCTCGCACTAGGCAAACCGTCACACAATTTCGAATATATTTATGGTAGTTATATGGAGCTCTTTTAAAACTATAATAAAATATTTGTTGAAAAAGTACCATATATCACAAAAAAAAACCTATATAATGTAGCATAGCATCTATACATATTGGATTTCCACACAGGATCTATTAATAAGAATCATAAGTAAATAGCACATAATAAATTCTGGAGCAATCCATAATTAACTCATACATTAATACGCGTGATAGTCCATAGTCTGTCGCAATGTCATGCAGTCCACCTCATCAATCTTTAACGTGTTCATCTTCACGTTGATGTCCTCTTCCAACTGGATCTGCGTCTGCAGCAAGTAGCGCAGGGAAGCTGACGCCTCGTACAACATTTGTTGCAGTTGCACCGTGCTGTGACGTAACATCTCACATTCATAATACAAAGCCTGCCCAGGAGGGTCTCTGACCAGCTCAGCCCCCACCCTTTGAGCCCGCTTACCGAGCCTCGTGTGCGCTAAAGCTGTGTGACCTTCCTTATCAGACAGGGCTTTCTGTAATTGCAAAATATTATTCTGCATATCTTGAATCTTTTGAGTCGTTTCCTTGTGCATGTCTTCAAGTTTCGCTTTAGCTCGTTTTGTATCTTCAATGCGGTCTAAGAACGCATGATTGCACCTGTTGTAGGCGCCCCAGAGGTCATCGATCACTTGCTTTAGGATAGTATCAACAAACATTCGGATAGGACGCGCGCTCGTCACCTCTCTCGCTGCCATTTGAATGTTCTTCGCCGAATAGGCGTTGTACTCATCAGCAGATATGTTCGCTGGGTCTAGGTTAGCATAACCTTCGTACACAGAGAGGCATAAATCAGTGTGTTTCAGAGAAAGATTGCCTTTGTCTAAATCAATAGCTGCTTGTTTATATTGCAAGTCACGGTCGAGAAGATAGCGCGTGGAACGGAGGCGCCGCATCTGTTCGTTCAACTGTTCCAACACTCGTCTCAGTAGACTCTGTCCACCCAAGATGGTGCACATCTCCTGCTGCAGAGCATTTTCCACCTCATCCACCACCAAGTCAATACCAAGGCGTCCGTCTCTGAGCATAAGACATTTGCGGCAAATTGTCAAAGCATTAGCTTGAAGGGATGAGAGACAGTCTAAGACACGAGTTTTATATACCGAGAGAGCTTCTAATTCTGAATATATTTCCTTACGTTGTATGTTCAGCTCGTTCTTGTTGAACTCGATATCACCGATACGTTCCTCAATGCGTCTGTCGACGGTAGATTTCATGATTTCCGCTCGTTCGCCAGTCTCATCGCGGATTCGCTGGGACTCGCCGAGGACTCTGTCTGCGAGCTGCTGTTGGTCTTCTGTATTCCTCGCTCTTTGGTCGTTGCTTAATTTCCATTCTGAGAGTGTGAACTTGGCTGTTCTGGGTGGCATGCATACTATGGCCTGTTCCGACAGCCTCGTGGTCGCTATTGGAGCGCCGATCACGTGGCGCACCCCAAACTGCTCCTCACCCATGATAACAAATGGAAAACTAAATAATTTCGATAAAAATGATCCTTATCCAAAACTCGATTGCTTAGTCCGTCAAAGAAATTGACAAAACTGTTTATTGTGTTGTCATGGTTACGGTTACTTAACTTGAGACATGCGCAGATCGAAGGTATGCACGTCTAGAAGTTTTGCCGCGTTTTGTCTTTCATGTGAATAAAAAAAAAAATTGCCATTGTCATTGACCAACTAAGTACAAATATATTATATGTATAAGTATATTCATTTTGAAGACGTTCAAAACGAAAACCAAAAAACATACAATTTATCATTCCTATATTGTTGTAGAGCTGAATAATTAATATATTTTACAAATATCTATCTAGCTCACATAAAATACTTAGATCTAGCCTCTAGCACTACTAAGGTCCTGTAAGGACTGACTTCCCGAAGCTTCTCCATTTCATGCAGGAGTCCCCAGCATTGTCCCAATCAGGTAGACCACCAGGCAATACGTAGCACTTGCGTTTCTCCAAGTCCGCAAAGTACCACAGCAGTTGGTTTAGACCTGGGTTTAATATGTTACTAGCCAAGTTATTATCAAAATAACAACACTGATTCAACCTAGAAGGGCCGGTGCCGACAATTTGACGGTTGAACGAAAGTAAGACCTGGGTTTAATATGTTACTAGCCAAGTTATTACCAAAATAACAACACTGATTCAACCTAGAAGGGCCGGTGCCGACAATTTGACGGTTGAACGAAAGTAAAACCTGGGTTTAATATGTTACTAGCCAAGTTATTATCAAAATAACAACACTGATTCAACCTAGAAGGGCCGGTGCCGACAATTTGACGGTTGAACGAAAGTACCGGATAAAATGGGGTGAACAGAAACTCAGAGAGTGAATATTAACAAAATTATTACTTTGATTTCAAATTTTTAGTTTTAATCAAGCATTTTTGTTTTCAATATAGAATCTATAATAATATTTAAATGCTGCAAACAATTAATAACGTAAAAACATAAAACAACAAAATGTTGTTTCTATTCACCCCCGATTTGTTTCTATTCACCCTGCTTTACGGTACTAAATCTATTAAAAAATTATATTATTCTGATATTTCATGACTTTTCCTGAATTGGAGTACTAACTCTGGTATTGAAATCAAAAGATAAAAAGAAAAATATAAATATTCAATCCTGTTAATGATAAATAGAAAACAAAGTTGTAATTAACGAAGTCCAAATACAGAAGTAGGTTTAAACACATATTATAGAGAACATATTAGAATATCAGTAAGGTGTTTAACAACTTCATAAACTTACCACAAGCAAAAGCGAAGAGGACCAAACTGTAGATGAAGAAGAACTTCACGATATCGATGACCATGCGCCCGAGAGAGATCTGCAGCGGCCCCAAGTGAGGGTTGATGGAGAACAAGTGCACCAGCTTGAGGGCACTGAGTACAATGAAACAAACTCCTCAAGCAAAAGCAACGGTAGGTCCGCAGCAAATAGTTATGTTGAGCCATTTGCTATAGTTACGCGAAGCCTCCATTTTGATCGAGACCCAAAAATCGGTTATTATCCACACAAGTTAAACAGAAAACATCTTGAAGTCGGCCTTAAATGTGCAATAACTATAGAAAATGGTCCAATATATTTACCGCACATAGAACACATAGAAGCCGATACATATAAGTTAAATGATTTCTCAAAATATCTCAGAAATATTAAGATCAGAATAAACGACGGTATTACTGAATGTCGTAATGAAGAAAACGTGAATATAAAAGCAGAAAATTATAAATTTTATAGAAACAAAAATATGCAGTCAATATAATGTGGTTTTACTAAGAAAGATTTAACACTTTTAAGTTGCCTTTAAAGTGCATATTAAGAATTTACACTTATATGCTGAAATAGTAAAATAATCACCTCATTTTCTAAAAAAAGGAAATTAATATCCTTTAGAAAAATATTTGAAATTATAAAAGAAGATAATTGAATGATTGATTATTGTTTATAGGTTATAGGTAGAAGTAACCTATTCACTCTTCCTTAAAGATTGAATACCTAAATAATGAATTATACTTGAGTAAGAATAGAAAAAGCTGAATGAAAAATGTATAACCATTATTATATCTCAACATACCTGAATATATTAGCCGCAGCAAACAACCCTTCGGCAATCAACTGAGGATCAAAAGCATCCCAGTTCTCTCTCGGAATGAACTTGGTCTGAGGGTCTCTCCTGATTTCAGTGGTCTGCTGGATATACGCTGCGAACCTAAGCACAGCCACGGCGACGTACAGAGAGTTCCTGGTAAAGTCGATGAAGTTCCACATGTTACGAAGATAGGAGCGGATACCTTCGATGTAGATTTCTTGAGTCTCTTCCCATATGAAGCCTAGAAGAAAAATAGATTTTTTAAAACAATATTATTTTTTATGGTATTAATCGGATTTCATAGGATGGCAAGTAACTCTATTGATACAGACGAACATAGATAAATAGAATAATCTTTAGTGTACACCAAAATTTTATCAATTTCACAGACCATAGAGATCCTGCATAAGGGTCGAAGCCAACTAGGGCCAAGGGTTCGCGTAGGAATAGGGTAGGTTGTTTAGTCGGTAAGAGTCACTGTTTCTCGCTCCGCCCAAGGGTGGGATTTGTCATTGGTTGATTTTTACCTACCATAAATAAAAAACAAATTCACAGAAACTTATATCCATGGGTACAATGGCGGTCTTATCACTGACAACGGTATCTACCAAGCAAAATCTGATGAAGACCAAACAAAAAAGAATGATGATGATGAAACAAAATTATATACAACAGTATATATCGTTGACAATATGATAAATTAACAAAATATTTAAGAAAGGAAGTGAAGTAAAATCTACGTCAAGATATTGAAAAATTACTGATACCGAAAATAAATGAAATACTCGTAGTAGTAATTTTAAAGGATTTACCTAAAACATACACCACAACGACTAATTCCAAGTAAGTAGGTCCGTTCCCTCGCTGTTTAAGGAGTTCTTTCTCTAGCTCTTTCACCATCCACTCCGGACCAAACAATTGTATGGCTTGCACCTCCGCTCTTTGTGATACCAAGATTAGAATCACTGTGGACAATGTTAATGGTAATGAGAAAGAAGCTATCAATAAAATTATTGAAGAAATGAAAACAAGTCACACAAATTTAATATCAAACTTGACGTTAGTAGCAATAAACCCTTTCGTTATATTGTAGCGACATCTTTGACGCTACTAAGGTAAAAAATCTAAATCCTGCATCGCGACATTATAGTTCTTCACGCGATTATATCATAGAACAACCCGAAATCAAATATTGGACAGTTGTCAGTACCAGACAAAATACCCATCTAGATGGATTACCTTTCGATTTCAACGGAGTGTTGCAGGACTTTATGTTCTGTTCCTCAAACTCCTAACATATCTCCGTGAAGTTAAAAATTAAACAGTAAATATTTGAGATTGTTTTAACGCTATGTTGTTTGAACATTCACGTTAAATATGTTTGGCCTTCAATATTCAAGTAAAACTAGTTGAAAGTGTTCATATGGAGAAGTATAAAACAATGATAATGAACAAATCAAAAAAGGGTATAAGAATTTAACAATTAGAGAGATAATAATTATGGTGGTAATGGAAATCTATGATACAAATAACAAACTCACATAAGAAGAACAAGTAACTAGAGGCATGTATCAAGAACTTCATGAAGGGTTTCCTCATGAGCTTCCCAGTGGAACAGTTAGGAGCGACCATGTAGAGGGAGCAGTAGAAAGGGAACAGCAGGGCGACGCGGCAGATGATCATGATCTTCTCCATGGCAGTCTTGCGACGGAAGCCAGGGACGCCTTCGTACCAGATGGAAGCGAGCAGCTGTTGGATGTTGGGGTGGGCTACGAACTGGGGAGAAAGAAAGTTATTGCATTATAATTGTAGAAGTATTGTAAAATCATAATTTCAGCACATCTCTGCAAAATCGTTTCAAATACAATCGTTAAACAATTCATTATGATATGAATTGTTTCAACACAAAGAGTGTTTACAACACACGTTTTATGTGTACAACATTATTTTAGTATCTATATGCGAAACCTGAATATAGTTTTTTTCAGAATCAGTAACACGTTATACATATATCACAAGTTGGCAGTGGTACGGTTAACAAAAAAACAATTGTATTGTTCAGGGATGTCGTCGACAAAGCGTAAAAAAAATAGTTACTAAACTTTTACATAATTATGCAAAGTATCGAAGGCCTCCCACAAGGTGGACCGATTACTTGGCCAGGGTTACGGGAATCCGATAGATGCGAGACGAACAGGACCGGTTGTTGTGGCGGCGCTTGGGGGAGGCCTATGTCCAACATTGGGTATTTTCCGGCTGAAATGATGATGCTGATGCAAAATATATTCACCCTCTTCTGCTTAAAATCAATGGCGAGCTCCAACCGCGCCAACTTCATGTGGTCTCCATCCACGAAGGCCGGTTCATCAGGGTCGTGGTTCAGGATGATGGCCAGCTCCTGAGAGCTTCGCGACTGGTCCAGTAGATCAACGGCGAATCTTTGTGACTGCCGACGGAGTTCTAGGTATTCGGCTTTACTTTCCTGGAGGATATAATTTTTCCTGAATTTTCTTACAAATTAGGGAATTTTTATTTTATTTTGAGTTGCAATGGTGTGATCAATTAACGTGTAAAATTAAATTTTAAAATTTAGTGTCGGACAGAAGTGCTCTTTACCACCCATTATCAGGAAGTCTCTTTCTAACTGACTTCAAAAAAGGGGAAAATTCTCTATTCTATGGAATCTCTCCCCGCTCCCGTTAATCGCACACGCCACGACCAATTTGCATTTTTTTTTTTTGTTTAAAAGTGTATAAAGTTATTGTATACTTTTTCAGAAGTCGGTGTTAAATAGCAAAGAAACAGAACCGGGAACATCGACCTTACACTGCTCATATCGCCAACGAAGATTTTGTTGGCGATACGAAACGAAAAATAGATTGTTTTTTTTTTTAAGTTAAACAAAATTTATTTCATACTCAAGTAAACTGATACCTGCTTCCATTAACTTTCTTCTTCGGAAAGCGAGAAAGAAAGAAAGAAAAAGACTTTTCCTACTTACGCAATATACAATGTAATTCTACTAACCGAAACATATTTCCTTCTTACAAAAATACTTTCATAAAACCCTCACCTGTTCAGCAAAAGCCAAGTTCCTCAGTTCCCAAGAGAGCTGGAAGGCTGTCAGAATAGGATCGGTGGAAGACAAGGCTATGAGCGACGGTGACGCCAAGGCCCTGTACTCGTTGAGTCGAGCCAGTGAGTGTCGGAGGGAGTCCTCTGTTGACTCACGGATACATTCCTCACAACCACACCTGAAAACAACTTGTAACTTCAAAATTCAATGAATACGAATACGAAAAACAAACGGAACGGTGACAGCGATGGTGTTTAGGGGCGGGATTTTTTTTTTGTAGTCACATGAAGCGAACAATGGCAGTTGATAGCGTGTGACGACCTCCTGGCGTCATCGTGTCCTAATGGAAATAGACGGTGGCGGTATTTAGTGGTTGTGGTCGATGAACCATCTACGGCCAGGCTAAGACAAACCTTTACTTCTTTTTTACAAGATTTTTATTAGCTTGCAATGTAACTATATATTATGTTCGGCTCAAATCTTGCAACTCAATTTTGAAGCAGATGTCTTCAACCGATTGAGCTGCAATTTTGCATGCAATATTATGATGACATGGAGCTGATCTGATGGTAGAATCGCGAGGTAGCCATACGAACTCTGTAATCAAACGGCACGTCTAATTTGCGATCGTGTGAATCGTCTTGACGAGTTTTAATTATATAAGTATAGACCACCGCTATAAAAGCTTTTGAAAAAAAAAAATTTCATTGAAAACTTGTTTCAAGTTAAGGGTGATGGTGATGATCTTAAAGACTTACTTAACGTCGTGAGGGTTAGGTAGCGTGGCTCCGCGGTCGAGCAGGATCTTGATGATCTCGTAGTTGTTCTTGTGTGCTGCCAACATCAGTGGCGTTATGTCCGGCGTGAACATTGCCGTGTTGGGGTCTACTTTCTGCCAACTCTGTTTTTACAAGAATGAAGGGGTTATGATATAATAATAATAATATATTCGACAACTATCACACAACGTCGTTATGAGTACTAGACAACTGATAAACATACTTATATATTTCTAAATAAATAAATATTAATACATAGATAAATTACACCCAGACACAGAACAAATGATCGTGCTCATCACATGAACATTTGTCCTGGGTGGGAATCGAACCCACGACCTCCGGTATAGCAGTCAGGGTCACTAACCACTAGACCAACAGGCCAGTCATATAGATATCATTTTGTTATAATAATTTTGAAATAGTGTGTCAAGATTTGCAGTTTATATAATTTTAACCGACCTCGAAATAATAGATGTGGGTACACAAGGCAATCATAGGAAAGGCTTGCACAGAGCGCGAAAGATACAGACGGGTTTAGCTCAATAAGGTTTGATACGCGGGAGAAGTTGTTAGACGAATTCTCACTGCCATTTGTTGGACGGTAGGGGGGGTTCACATCGGCGTCGGGTCGACGATGAAGTACCTAGGACTCGTCCTCGACAGCCGATGGAATTTCAAGGAACATTTCCGACGTCTGGCTCCCAAGCTGAATCATACTGGGGCTGCCCTCAAGCGGCTCCTGCCGAACCTTGGGGGTCCAGACGCCGCCTGCCGGAAGCTCTACGCAGGAATCGTTCGGTCCATGGCCCTTTACGGGGCGCCAGTGTGGGCACCGTCGTTGCAGCAGCAACCCAGGGCCCAGAGGCAACAGTCCTTGCACGCATGCACGATCTGCGCATGGAAGTGCAACGCCGGGGCGAAAGTCCGCTGCCTGAACATGTCAAGGCGTGGCGGAAAGAGCTCCGGCGGGATCTCGTGATGGTGAAATGGCGTCAGCGGCTATCGCAACCCAGTGCTGGGCACGCCATAATAATGGCGGTAATGCCCCTCCTTGAGGCGTGGCTGGAAAGAACTCACGGCGTTCTCACTTTCCGCATGTCGCAGGTCCTCACCGGACATGGTAAGTTCGGGAGGTACCTGCATCGGATTCGTGCGGAAGAGACGCCCGGGTGTCGCCACTGTGTGGACCGCCCGGAGGACACGGTGGAGCACACGGTCGAGGTGTGCCCCGCTTGGGCAGAGCATCGCCGTGTCCTCGTGGGGGCGATCGGCGGCGGCGATCTCTCGCGCCGGGCCTTGGTCGAGGCCATTGTCCGGAGCGAGGAGGAGTGGCAGGCGGTCGCCTCTTTTTGCGAAGCAGTAATGCTAGCAAAGGAGGAAGCCGACCGCTTAAGGCAAAGGCGCTCACGCAAGAGACGCCGCCGAGATTCCGATCCCGATTTCCGGCCACCGTAGGCGCGGGCTTGTGGATGGCGAGCAATGGGTAGCTCGCCGTCCAATCGTCTGGTAACCGTCCGGACCAAGCCCAGTCGTCAACGGCGCGCACTGTTCCCGCGCGCCTCAAGGAGTTGTCAGCAAACCGTAGGGAACCTGCAGAAGGGTCGAAGCCAACTGGGGCCATGGGTTCGCGTCTGAAAGGAAGGCTCTGGCCCTTGTGTATATGGCAACGTTGGAATGGGGTAGGTTGTTTAGTCAGTAAGAGTCTGACACTTGTTTCCCGCTCCGCCCAAAGGCGGGACTCGTCATTGGATGATTTTTACCTACCTAAAAAAAAAAAAAACCGCCATTTGTTGGCGATGAGAAGAAAGAAAAGAATGAAAAACGTTTTACTTGCAATAATAATTTACAAAAACAGAAGGAAAAAAAATAAAAGATTAAAACGGACAAAAAGAAAAAAAAAGTTAAAAATCATAAATAAAATCATAAAATTTAAACTCTAGTGCGCACGTACGCACAAAACGGCCCACCACTCAGCATAAAACCGAGGACAAACATATAATGCGACGAGTCCACGGCACTGGTAACAACAAACCAGTGCTGGTTTGTTTATTGAGTAAAGGGAAAAAAGGGAACACTGGAGCGATCATCTTGGTTCGTTCTTCACATACCTATTAGTTTTAAAAGAGCAGAAAAGGTCGATTGGAAATGACGGAGGGAAAAATTGCCAAGAAGTGGTAGAAGTGGTGGTGGCACTACGTAGTTTAAAATGTTTTAGCCTTTCATTAACTCAAAAATACTTACGTAAGGCTCGCTTTCCTTATGAATCAGCTCTTCATGCTCCAACAGGAGTTCTACAGCCTCCACAAACTCCGCATTAATAGCCTGCAGCAGAGCATCTTTGGTCTCCACCCCCATGATGACGAGCAACTCCACCATCTCCAGGTTTTCTCCATCGATGGCCAGGGTCAGGGCCCCACGACCCAGCGAGTCTACGCAGTTAATCTCTATGTGTTTCTTACGATGAGCTTTTTGGAGGATTCTGTTGATTTATAATATTAAATAAATAGATTTACTAGTGAGTTTACATCACATGAAAATTTAACAGTGTGCGTTTGCGTTATAATTGTTTTTATGTCATCATCATCATCCTATGGAAAGATGGACCGTGTTTACTGCCCATATCTAAGACTAATTTTCACTCCAAAATTGGCACTGTAATTGTCAAAAAGTCTGACACTCCTCGCTTTACCCAGAGCAAGAAGACGTATTTTAATAGAACTGAAAGGCTTTTTTTATGGTCCCGAATCCCGCTCTTGGGCAGAACGGAAAACAGTGTCAGACTCTTACTGACTAAACACCCCACCGCTTTCTTTCTTTGCCTTTTGCACTGAGGCCAAGCCTTCCTTTCAGAAAGAGACCCTGGGCTCCAGTAGGCTTCGATTCTTTTGCAGAGTCCCTACGGAAAATGAAAGGCTTTAGATAAAGCTCAGTTCAAAAACAACGCGAAAAACTACTCAATTTTCCTAATATTGGATTGCCGTAAATCCTACCTATTCAATGTTCAATGCTAAAAATTGACGCATTCATATTTCGTGAATACAGTTCGACAGAGTTAATTCCTAAGGTAATCCGATTAACTACAGTTTCCAATGTCAACAATCGGATTATGTTGCCTACGTATTAACAGTCTTTAACTTTTGTAAGGGTAGGCAGCGATCATTGTTTTAAAGCATTTTTTTTCTGTGGGTAGTCATCAAATAAGCCCTCTTGCTCTGGTTGGAGTGAGAGGGAGTGTCAGTCTTTTACTGACCAAAATCCATCTGGGTTTTTTCAGCTTAAGTGCAAAACATGTCTATCGTAAAATGTTTATGATGCCTTTTTATATTCTCACTGCTAGGACACACCTCTCTAGGAGAAGGAATGATCCATAAAAAAAAAAAACGCCAAGCGAGTGCAACGTCATTCTACGTACAAATCAGGCGTGTTAAACTTGTACCTCGGTCTAAGTAGTTCTGGCTTGACTCTTTTTAAAAAAAGACTGGTTAGGCGATAAAAGTTTTGTGAGCATGTTTTTTCACACAAACTGCGTCTTTTGTAGAATGACTTTCTCGCAAATTGAAAATTATTAACTTAGAATAAAATTATCAAGTTTTGAATAAGATTGTGTTTGCCTATTCACACTTTTTTTAAACCTGTCTAATATTTTAAGTTAGTAACGCTTGTATTTTAAGTTTCGTAAGAGGAATTGTGAGAAAGCGTCCTTTTCAAAAAGAGTCAATTCTAATCTGTCGAGTAATGTTACAATCGAGGGGCCTATATTCAAGCTTGGGCATCTATAAATCCAGGTTTTACCCTGCATAACTAGCCTTCTGGGGCCAAGGGTTGATGTGAAAGCGGAACACCGGAGCCCTGGAACTAGGGCAGGAAGGAACGGTGGGTCGTTTAGTCAGTAGAAGTCTGACACTGTCTTCCGCTCTGCCTAAGGGCAGGATTCGTCATTCGATGATTTTTCCCACTATAAAAAAAACCTACATAACTAACTGCTTCTAGCTAGAGCCATGTAGAAAAACTATGATTTCCTTCATAGTTTTCCTCCATGACTCTATATGACTCGTAGTAGGTACTAGATTAGAAAGCAAAAGGAAACAGGTGTAGTTTTTAGTCAGTTAAAACCTCAAATTGCTTCCGCTCAATCTAGAGTGAGATGGGCACGCCATAATTATGGCATAATTATGCCAATATAAAAAATTTAACACAGCAGTAATTAAAATTCAATGTGTTCATAATGGATTCCAGCTACTCCGAGTCATTCGTTGAATCAAGAACAATATCAACCACCCCCGCTCCCCTACTTCATAATTGAATAGCGTGTTATTTTCCACAAAAGAATGACATAAGCCAATTTATTTTTATCAAAGTACATTTTCTCTGTTTCTCGGCTTCTGAAATTCGATGCGAAGCGAATTTGGTCAAGCAAACATTTTTTTTTATTCAATTTATTTTACAAGTTCGTAAAAATAGACTTCATAAAACAATACTCGTAAAGCTACTTGTTGACTTGAAAAGGTTTCCAATAATGAGATCTTTAATATAATTGATAGGCTGTCCATTATTTTAGGGCTCCGTACCTAAAAAAAATAACGAAACCCTTATAATTATGATCACTTTGTCGTCCGTCTGTCAGTCTGTCTGTCAAGACCCTTTATCTCGTGAACGCGTTGAGATATCGAGATGAAATTTAAACCATATAGGTACTCAAGTCTGCGGTCCTTTCATGCTGTTAAAAAATCAAACTTCTAAGTTAACGCGAAAAAATAGATACGATCGTTTATGTTACAAAAACATTATTTTTCGTCCTTTCAATGAGATCAAAATTCATAGACTTCTGAAATTTGAATTTCTGATTTTTGAATTTGATTTTCTTTTGAATTTTTCTTTTTTCTTCTTTTTTTGAGTCTATGAATTTTTGCAAGGTGTAATAGGACAGATATAGGAAAAATCTGAAAACTGTGAATGTGAAGTAACGTCATAAAAAAAAAACTTTCTAGCGATTCGGAGAAATCTGCGAGACTAGATTCGGGAATTGAATTACTTTTATAGATAGACTTATACGGAACCCTCAGTGTCCGAATCCGTTTCGACTTATTTAATGCTTAGAAGAAATCGAAGCCATTTTTATCAAGTGAGAATATCGTTTGTTTATGGTAGGTAAAAATCATCGAATGTCGAATCCCGCTCTTGGACGTAGCGACAAACAGTGTCAGACTCTTACTGACTAAACAACCTACCCTGTTCCTTCCTTGCCTTATTCTCAGAGCCCCGGTGTAATTACGCTTTCGCACCAACCCTCGGCCCCGGGAAAGTGAGAATATCGTAGGTATTATTTGTATTATTATTGGGTATAGAAAAATAGGTAGATATTATTCGTATTATAGATAGATAGATATAGGGTAAATACGCTAAATGTCGGCCCCCTAACGGTTTTTCTATATTGGGATGGCTCTGGTACCGTCAATTTGCAACATAAAGATGCTTCTGATGCGGTTTTTGATAGTTTGTTATATGTATTTCATGTTTATGGGCATAAGGATAACATTTCTATTACAAGGAAAAAGTACTAAGGTTTAAATGTGTCGAGAACGAAAAATTCCTAAAGTCGGCCATTCGTGGCCCATAGTCGGTCGCGTTTTTCCCAAATGTCGGCCGGGTATAGGGTGTTGTAAATTAAAACTGACAAATATTATTAATATGATTTATTTTGGCAGGAGTCTCACAAGTAGTTATGCCTACATTATTAATCGTATTAGTTTAATACTTACCAGGTAAAGTATTTTTCTATTTGCTTTAAACAATGTTATATATTATAATTATAAAAAATAAAATAAAAACATCAAATAAAAAAAAACTGTAATAATTTAAAAGTGATTGTTTTGTCGGTAAATAATAAAATAAAGGTTACTTAAACATTATTATGCTATGCTAATTATAAATGTGTTTGTCATGAATTAAAAAAGTCGTAATCTCTTCAGTCTTATGGGATTACCTCCACGAAACAAAAAAAAAACAAATGTATTGATTTAGTTCGAAATATAAAGAGATTTTGTAAGGAACTCGTGATAACTTTGAATTATAGAGAGTTTATTAATAATATTATCAACTCCTACTATTTCTTCTTCGTCTTTACAATATTAATAAATTTAATATTTAACTTTGAGAAAATAAAAAAGTAATCAGCCTGTATAGTGGCGCTCGAATTTGAGGCTGGTCGACATTGCGATCTTTAATATTTCTAAAGCCGGCCCCTATTTCGTGTCCATTATTTCTCGAGATTTAACTAATATCACCCCGGCCGCCATTTGGCGATTAAACGTAAAATAGATTTATTGGTCTATATGCGTTGCAAATTCTCTTATGGAGCCAATGGAATTACTACAATTGGAATTTTTAAAACAGACTGCATTTACATTAAGTCGGCCACGGCCGAGAATTCGGTTTTAACTCAAAATTGGTATTCTATTGGCGGCCTCCTATTTTTCCCTTAAAACAATACGTAAAACATTGGAAAAACTATCTCAATATATAGTAAAAATCACTTATTACTAAGAAGAAAGCTTAAACCAAAAATAAAGGAATGTCTTACCGTTCTAATATCAATCCCCGAAATGTGAGTATTCACAGCAAGTAAGGTATTTTTAATATGGACATGACGCTTCCACGGCGCAATCGCTGCTGACGCTCAGTACGCGAAGAGTGAGCGACGTAATGGGATAGTAACGGTTTGTACATATATAGTATGAACTAAGGTTGCAATTAGGGTGGCATTCTTGCCACTTTATTACGTTTTAAATGAACGCAAGCTGAAAATGTGCAGACGGCCGAAGTTTGGGGGGGGGCCGACGTATGGCGTATTTACCCTACTCTTTATTGTAGGTACACCATAAACAAAACTTGTTACATAAGGACACTTAAAAATTACGACGGTGTTACAATGGGCGGTCTTATCGCTAAAAGCGATTTTTTAAAGACACGTATTAATATTGGGTAGAGAAAGTTAACATAAGTTTTTTTTTTTAATATTAAGAAACTTAAACATTCCCCTGTGTATAAAATAAAACCTTATTTGATGACGACGAAATTACCCTCATTCACCTAGCTTAAACTGACGAAAAGAAAAAAAAAAGACGTGTAAAAGTGTTATTTTAAAACCTATTTACAAAACAAATATCATTTATCCTTAGGTGGATTCTTGAAAGTTTGTGCTGTGTGGACTTATTTCTGGATTTTTTTTCAACGGTACGATCATCACAGTGTGGTTGAGTAATTGTGTGATTGTATTCAATGAATCAGCATATTAAAATACCTTCGGGAAATAAACGTCACATGACATTTCATTGAATTTGAAACTGTTGCCTTACCGTCTCACATTGCCCATGTCACCTCTCTCTACGGCGAGGAGGTACTTCTTTTCCTCCAGAGTCAGGGGCTTGGGGAGGGTGGGAAGCTCCATGGGCTTCCGGACACATTCTAGTTCGGGGTCACCCTATAGAAGAAAAAATAAGAATAATAAATAAATAAGCATTATTAGTGGCCAAAAACGAGATTATTGTGAAAAACGGAATTTAGAAAAAATATTACCCACTACTTAATAACCTATCTATAAATTATAGAATCTATTACTTTAAAATAAATTGATTGTTTAAAAGAAATGCTTTGCTTTAACTTCGAAAAAACTTTTTTTGGCACGAAGTTTCTAAATTAAAAAATTTAACTTTTATTTAAATGTTTTTGGCTTGGATACAAGTCTTTTAAGCCATGCCTTCGTGTGAACAATTATTTCTTTACCGTTATAGTGTGAATGTACTCATTACTTATAATGTTTTTGTATCGGCACTGTACCAAAAGGGTGATTCTTCCGCAGTCATAAAATTTCAATGTACCAACTTATCGTACTTATTTGTTTACTCGATAAGATGTAGTGAACCAATTAAATAGGTAGGTACTCATTAATCCACTATTGAAACAAAATTTTGACAGTCAGATTACAAAAGGGTTGTAAATAGATTAAAAGTTAAAGGTTTACCTAAAAATGACAATTACAAAACAAGTTTGGTATAGTGCTACTTGTTAAGTGATTTCGTATCAAGCAAATTTCACTGAAGTCGAGAGCTGAAATTTTTTTAATAGCAGTCACTCATTAACATCACATTCATTTTATCAATACGACGGTTGTTTCAATAATGACAATAATTACACATAAATTGTCCAGTTGCGCAGACACTTGAGATACAAAACTACACCAATTTCACATTACATTATCCACTAGGAATCATTTTGCCAATAATTTACTTACATTATTTATTTACAGCTGCCTTAACTCGAAGAATTCCCGCCAAAAATATTGTAATTCGACATAGACAATTAAATGTTTTTGGAAAAAAAAATACAAAATTTGAATTTAGAACAATACGGTTTAAATTTCGGAGGACATTCTCGCTGTTTTTCTTTTTTCATAAAATTAAACAGTTGTACGTAATTAATAAAAGGAGGTCGAACCAAAAACCGACTGATTTTGATGTTTCTTTTTTTATCTGATTTTGACGATTTTTTTTTTTCATTACCTATCTCATTTTGACGATATCATAGTTCCCGTTTTTTTATGGTTTTGATTGAGTAAATTCAAAATCAGGGAAAATGTATTTTTATTCCGATTCTAATGGTGCATCCACACATGCCCGGCGGCACGGCCGGCGGCCAACCTGACGGCCAGGCCGCCGGCCATGCCGCCAGCACATGCATCTCTTCTTCGCTTGATTTTAAAGGCTCTCTGAAAGCCGGCGGCAAACCCGGTGACGTAAGCCGGCGGCATGTGTGGATGCACCATAATAGGTAGGTTCTCTCTCTAGTAGGTATAATACCTAGGTACGCTATATAAGGTTTATTTTTATAAATATGGAGTGTTCATACTTACGGACTCGAGGTCCTTCTTCTCGGCCATTTCGGCGGCTTACCCCACGGCGATCTGGAGCGGCGTCCGCCCCCTCAGGCAGACTGCTTACCTACAAACTGGAAATATTTACATACACACTTTTAAACACTTTGCTAGACTATTATATCTAATTAGGTAGCTATAGCCTGCCCTTCTAATATTGAACGTTAAAGTACAATGTGCTCAATTTCATTTGTTTTAAATCTCCAAAGAAATTTGATTGGCAACAGTCATTTCGGTTTTATAATCTCAGCAAATGATTTGACGGTACATTCTCTGGCCTAGGACGCCTTAGACCAGGATGTCAGGAAACCGGTGCAGTTAGTGAATGTTGCTACCATAGAATGAAACATTGTAAACGAAGTATGAGCTAAATGACACCGCCATTAACAATGGCCACCTAACACAGAGCCAGCCGAGGCGACGAGCAGAGGCGTCGCATATTTAGAGAAGTAGTTTTGCACGACTCGACCGAGACATGACCACAACCATCAGTCTGTCAAGGCTAAGAAAAAGAAAAGAATTTTTCAATGAATTGAAAACTTTTTTTTTATTGCAATAAACCAGTGCTTGACTGCGATCCCACCTGAAAGTAAGCAGTGATGCAATCGTTGATGGTAAAGCGCACTAGTTTATTAAGAGCCTATTCACTCCAGTCTTGAAGACACCTAAATTCGATTGCTTTAACATCTCGTGGTAAGGCCACTGTGCCCTAATTCACGTAAAATTAAACAATTCCAATTCCATTGTCGTTCCATTGTCGTTCGATCGTAGTCCTATCTAAAATCGGTATTCACGATATTTGAACCACAAAATTTGACGTTTAGCCGTTGACGTCCTATCCGACAACGATTGAAAGACGGTTGAAATAGCTGGATACGCATCAACGACTCTCGAACGAGTTTAAAATCGGTGTCGTTCAAACTCGATTAATGGATGTGAATACGAAAATGTCAAAGTCGCTACGATATCGCTACGGGTTTGATTACGAGAATTAGGCTACAGATCTCTAAATCACTCCTTTCTGCTTCTGGGTCTTCAACCCAGTCTTAGGTTCAACACTCCAAAAAATATACAGCACTTCTAGCTATTTTTCGCTCAGTACCAGCCAACTGTATCTACAAACCGTATCTAGTGCCAAAGGCCACTCGGACGCACGAAGCCAAACAAGCACAAACACATCAACTGAAGATAATCTGCTTGACATGCCGATTACGACCGTCACCTACATACGTCCTGACATAACCTTACAGTCTCCAGTAATTCAATTGATGAGCTGGTGTCCTACTTGTGAAGTGTGTTGATAGGGGAAAGAGGCTTAGATCGTATTAGCATTATGATAAGCGTAATCGCGTGGAGACGTATCGCGGGAGCCTCACTAACCAACGAAAATGCAACATGATCAACCACGACCACTGTGTCAAGAGTGAACGACTAAGGAGGAGGAAGTGTAAGCAGCCAAGTCTGACGAGTTAGCGTAATGTTTCCGTTGCTAGGATACAGGCCTCTCTTCTAGGAGAATGAGCCGTAACTCACAATGCCCAGAGCAGATTGGTGAATGTTCATATACGTGGTAAGATTAGACATTTATGGTGAGCCTTCACCACTCGTCCAACGTCGCGCATGGTTTAAAAGCTTGTTGCTTCATTTAAAGAAACCAAAAGTGATGTGATAAACGCACAGCCGAAGCTACTGGGACTAGGAGCGTGAAATTTTGCACAGGGCTTCCTTTTATGACGTAGGCGAACACTAAGAAAGGATGAAAGGGATGAAACGCGTATCGAAAGTTTGTGAGAAAACCTATTTTCATGCGGGCGAAGCCGCTGGCAGAAGGCTAGTAACATCATAAAAACGTAAGAGCGGTTGTATGAAAATGTACGTCGGGTTGGCCGCTCTTAAAAAAAACTTTTCCACTGTCTGTTTGATCGATTTTAACTTCTATTCCGTAGGCATAAGAATGGCATTAAAAGCTAAAAAGTAGTTACAATATCAATTATTTACTGCAGCCGCCATTTGTCATTCCACCAATGTAATAAAACTCTAAATCGGTTGAAGGGACAGTAAAAAGGTTTTCATGAATGTCTAATGTTATTTTGAACTGGAGTATAGGTATTTTTTTTTATGGTAGGTAAAAATCATCGAATGAAGAGTCCCGCCCTTGGGCGGAGCGGCAAACAGTGTCAGACTCTTACTGACTAAACAACCTACCCCGTTCCTTTCTCGCCTTAGTCTCAGAGCCCAGGGGCCCTAGACAAGTGGCAATCACTCCGTGTCGAATCAATCTCTAAGTTCGATTTCGCCTTAACGATGTCGACCATAAAATGGTAGACAAAGTGACATCGACTAACATATCGATAAGTCGAAGTGTTGGTTCGATAAAATAACAACTTCTTGGCTATGGTTATCGAATAAAAACGTCAAATTTGACGTATAAACAACTAATAACAATTAGCGAATCGAAAACGTTTGACCACGTGACTTTTCGAAGGTATATGTCAGTTCCACACATTAGGAGTTTCGAATTTCGTTATCGTTAGTGAGAATGTGACTTTGTCTAAGCCCCCTGGTGTTACGCTTTCGCATCAACCCTTGGCCCCAAGGAAGCTTCGACCTTGAAGGGCCCCTAGAATTTGCTGACAAGTCCTTGAGCCGCGCGGGAACAGTGCGCGCCGTCAACGACTTGGGCTCGGTCTTAACTGTTACCAGACGACCGGACGTTGGACTACCCATTGCTCGCAGTCCGCAAACCCGCGCCTACGGTTGCCAGAGGAGTACAGGTATTGAAATAATAGGTACTAGAACACGCTAGTTTCGTTAGTAGGTTTTCGTTCACCGTCTTGAGAGCATTGATGATATAGTAAACAATTACAACAGGTAAAGATATATTACCTGTTGCGATTCCTAATCATTATACATATCGTAAGCAGTGGTGGCCGAGTGGTAATGGCCCCGACTTACGAGTTATAGGTCGCGGGTTCAAACCCAGCCAGAATCATTACTTAGTGTTAGTGTGTTATTTTATCACCACTGCTCTCAAAACGGTGAAGGAAAACATCGTGTGGAAACCGGCATGTCCTAGAATCAAAAATTCGAAGACATGTGACTTCCACCAATCCGCACTGGGCCCGCGTGGTGGATTTTTCCTTTTCCTTCTCCTAGAGGGGAGGCCTGTGTTCCAGCAGTGGAAACATTAAAAAGGCTGATAATGATGATACATGTCGTAGCCCGATCATAGAATGGATTACTTCATGATGTGACCGGCCAAGGCATACCATGACATATAGAACCTCGTCCACTGGCCACATCAAACCAAATCAATGAACACTTTGCGTTTGCCGATATTGAACGGCTAAACGCATGATTATTTCGTTAATGGCCAAACATAGCCAATCGTATCGTAAAATAGTTACATTATGCACCGTTAGAGGCGCTGATGTCGTTTCGTTTTGAATCATGGCGACGGACAGTCAGGAGGTACTTTTCAAAAGTGATCAAAAAACTTTTACGTTATGTGGATTTAGCCAGTATTGAAAATTCCCTCCTGAGTTATTTTTGTTGTTATTTTGATAAAACTGCTAGTAATAATGTGCCAATTGATAATAATGATATAATGAAATGCCATTAGGATAAAAATACTCGAATTTTACAAAAGCCATAGTAATAAACTCTGGATTTCGGAACGTATTTCATAGGTTAGTAGATTTGAATCTCGATAGTGTTATTTAGGGAACATTCTTTTAAAATTACAACTATTTGAAATGTCTTATTTATCTATTAACAAAGATAAATAAGACATCTTACTTATTCAAATTCCATGTCATAGATACCAAATATGCCCAAACATGGTTTGAAATATCATGAAATGTTGGCGTTTAAACAATCTGGCTGGTTTTAGTTGGCCACATCATGAAATTCAACCATTTCAAGATAATTATGGCCGGTCACTATCACATCATGAAGTGAGCATGAAATGGCTTAACTAAGAATTACTAGCTGATCTCTCAAGGATGTCAGCTAACCGTAGGGGCCTTGGGTAATGTGATAATGAAATCCGGGGCCCTGCAACAAAGGCAAAAAGGAACAACACTATCCCTATATTTTTTTTCTCACCTTTAAAAAACGAGCTGATCTCACACAACTTATTCTGCCAATGCGAATAATACTCGCGTACTGAGGATTTTTTTTTATAGTTCAATTCAAGAATTGAGTCTCGTTTTAAATGAATTGTTTCTCGTAAGTTTTTTCCAAGTCACAAAAAATGTTTCTTTTTTACGTCACATAACAACAAACTAAATACTGGCTTTAAATTTATCCTATCTCAATATCTGTGCTATATGCCTTTCAGAATTCTCGGTTATCGGAAGTACCCTATTAATTATTTCGAATCCTTGAATCGAAATAGGTCAAACCTTTTCGTAGTAGTTCACTAACAAACACTGGGATATGAGTTTTTTGTGACAGTATTCTTTTGTGACGTTATCATAAAAGAATAATGTCACAAAAGTAATCAATCATTTATTACTGTATTTCCAAGGTCAAGGTCAGTAACAATTTCAGTAATTTTGAAATTTTCGATAGATACCGATTATTTTTTAAGTACTTGGGTATACACACAAGCTATACTTCTTACCTACCTCTTTTTCGCTTACACTACTAACATATTACCACATAATGTTAAGATCCCTGATGGACATGCGGCGTATCTAAACTTTGACCGGCAAGATGTGATTATCGACCATAAACCGCCTGAATACCAAAAACCCAAAAAGGTTCCCTATTTGTCTACGTAACATAATGATTCGATTTCACGTTTCGAGAACACGGTGTGTCGATATTTCAGTAGTACGATGTTTTATTCCATCGATGCTTTATTGATGCGATGTAACGTTTGTACAAAAAATCCTGTTTCGAAATTATTCGGGAATTGAACTATTTACATATTACCGTTAAGTTATGGTCGTTTTAATCCCGTGGAGGGTCGATCCGGTAGGTACCTACATTAAACACTATCGATTTGTAGAAATAAAAATAAGAACTAAAAAATAAAGAACTTCTTTTTTCTAAAACTGAAATTAAATTACACGTATACGAAATTAATTTCTTTAAGAACAGAACAGCTGAGTGGGTTCAATGACCGAAAGTAGCTGTCGGTCGTTACGTACTAACCCGCTCAGCTGTACAGCACCTACAATAAAATCTATAGCAAATAAATAAAACTAATTTTCAAAGTCAATCTCTTTTAAAATTCCTAAACGCGTAAAGGTCATAATCATATATGGAAAAAATGACACAGATATGAATGGACATGCCAGAACCTAAGTGCAAGATTTAGAGTTAATAGACAAGAACAAAGAAATGTTTACAAGTTTCAAATGTTTTTCGAGATGTGTCTCAATATGGTAAATAATTAAATATATACCTAGAGGTCAATGTCCTCGACTGTCAGTCAAAACTCAAAACAGAAATAGAATAAATGAGTAATACTTATGACTCTTGACGTAAAGACCCCTTAGGATGTAGCTATCAGGGAACACAGACCGAAGTCTGTCCGCCGGAGCAGGGAATTGCACTCATTAGCTGTACGCACGTCGCACAGCCAATGTCATCTACCAACATGATGAATTCAAATCTCTCTGATCTATATTTAGGAACCCTTTGGCAGATATTATATTCTGAAATTCCAATTAAAATATCAAACACTAAATAAATAGAATTCCAGCAGGAAACGAACAAGTTTTTGACAGAAGGTTTTATAATAATGACACTGTAAAAAAATGTTAATTAAACAAATGTGAATACGAACAAAATATGGGAGTTTTTGATTCAAACGACATTCTCGCTCCAGCGCGCTGAAACTTTTTTAGCGGGGGTTTTGTAGCTGGGAATATGAAAATGAGTTTTTTAATCATTTGTTTTCAGTGACCTGCATTTCATGGAAAAACATTGGGGTTAGTATTTTATGACTAATAGCATTACTCTCAATGCATCTTCTAGACAGATAGGTATTAAAAGTTCATCAACATTTTGAGGAAACCGGCATGTCTCAGAACCAAAAATTCGAAGGCATCTGACATTAACCAGCCCGCACTGGGTCCGTATGCTACCATACGGGCCTATTACGGCCCATTCCTTTTCCTAGAGAGGTGGTCCCAGCAGGGGGCATCTCTTGTTACTGCCCTGCTCCCGAAGGTTGTCGCATAATGCCTTCCTCAATAAATGGGCTACACTAAAATAATTTTTCAAATCAAACGAGAAGTCTCTAAGATTAGCATGTTGATCCAAACAAATAAAGTAAGCTTTATAAATATTAGTATTGCTAAAGATGCGTTTGCAAACACAAATCTCACAGGCCGAAAAACTTGAACTGCCCAAAAAGTACTAAAGAAATATCGTTTTATGGCGGTAAGTCCTCTTTGAGCAGTGACTGCAAAGACGTCACGGCATCCACACCATCTGCATAACCCAGATCCTCACCGAAAATGGTAAGTTCATGAGGTTTCTGCACCGGATTCGTGCGGAAGGAAAACCAGGGTGGCACCACTGTGGATCGCCCGGAAGACACGGTGGTGCATAAGGTGAAGGTGAGCACCGATTGGATGGAACCCAGCCTTGTCCTCGCGGGACGATTAGCGGTAACAACCTGCATGGTCCGGAGCGAGGACTGGCAGGCAGGCCTTTTTCTGCGAAGCAGTAACGCTAGCGAAGGAGGCAGCCGCAAGTTTTGAGGGAAAACGGACTTCCTTACGCCCCAGCCGTTAGAATTCCAACTCGGCTCTTGGGCTTGCGGGCGATCGTCAGGTGACCATCTGGACCGAACCCAAATCACCGACAGCGCGTAGAATTCCACACACCCCACAAAGAGATTTCAGCAAAACGTTAAGGGCCCAGCAGGACCGAAACTTACTGAGGCCATGGGTTCGCTTCTGAAAGAAAAACCCAGGATTCTAGGCCAATCTAGAACCCTGGATTTTCCCACGCCACGTTCCACGTTCGACACGCGCTCCCGCTCTGCTATAAAACGAGAACAGTCATTAGATGATCTCCCACCTAAAAAAAAAACCGCGAGCTATCCAAAGACAACAGCTGTGCCAATTAAGTATGGCTCTGTTGCCTAGCCAGCCAGCCTAGATGGCCTAGGCACGCGCTAATGCGTCTCACCTTCACCCACTTACTACGAGATCCAGCCAAAGCCAATGAAATGCGTGTAAGTACACACAATCCTTCTGACATCAACTACACGTATTCGAATTGAAATTTTAGTTTAAATATGAGTGTGATGTTTTGTTCGGTTCAATTAGTAAGCAAATTTATTTAGTATAGCAAAATAGTCATTAATAATAAATTAAAATAATTAACCCTTTTACTCTGTCTTCTCACAGATTCGTAAGCTTTTTTATAATATCGCCTTCCATTCATCAGCAAACAAATCCAGTCCAGGGTTGGTCTCCACGAGCACGTTGAGCATCGTTGGCATACGCGGTATAGGGGATGGTCCGAGTTACTGCAGCTCTGATGCAAAAGTTGACTGAAGAGACACACCTACACCACCACCTCTGGAACACGGCGTGTTCATGTCAGTAAAAGGCTGACACTCCCTTTCGATCCACATAGAGTGATAGAAGTCATTTGATGATTATCCACTTCCATTTTGACAGCAGATGGGGCCCAGAAGTAACTGCCCCAACTTACAAGTGGTTCATGTCGATCACAGGTTCAAATCCGGCGCTAGGCTAAACACGGCGCTTTACTTTGTGTAATTTATTTCATCACCACTGCTCTCAAAACGGTGAAACAAAAAATAACGACGAAACTGATATGAACAAAAAATTCGGCGACGTGTGACATCCCATCCACCAACACACACTAGGCCTACGTGGTGGATTACGGTCCATTCCCTCTCCTAGATAGGAGGCCTGAGTCCTAGCAGTGCAATATAAGACCGATTATACTTATTTATGCCACTTCAAGAACTGGTTACTTTAAAATACGTAATTTGAAAACAAGTACGAAAATTAATCAGGACACATAGCATTCAAACACAAAAACTTATTTTCCGGAGTCGGCTAAAAACTTCTTTGATTAGTTTTTTGCACTTTTTAGGTAATTTGATCTTCATTAATATATGAAAAATACACTAGAAATTCTAACGAAAATGTAGGTATACCTATTTATTTTTTTACTTCTGATTCTGCACTCAAAATTGAGACAAACTCCAAGACACTTCGCCGTCTACGTTTATCTGGCAATCCCGAGTAGTAAAACAAAAAGAACCGATATCTAGAGAAAAATAGTAAAAAAAATTGTACTTACGAGATGAAACGAACGCCGTGGCTGACGCGACGCCACTCCTACGCGGCAGCCAACCCCCCGAACTCTTATACCTCCCTTATGATCCAATTAGACGACTGTCCGCTGCCAAATGAACCGGTTTCATGCCGATCGGCACCACGTGGTTGTATGTACACAAGTTTTTAGACTTCCAGAGCGTCTAGAGTTGTCATTGTATGTAGAATTGGTGAATTACGTCAACAGAACTCGGACGCTCTTTCGCTTTAGGTGGTAAATTTCATTAAAGCATGGCATGGGATTCGGCAGAGTATGCCACAGTTGCGGCGGTAAGTCCCCTCTTTGAAAAGTGGTTAGCCACAACCTCACTTGGACATTTCAAGTTCAGGAGGTTCCCGTTTCCGTTTCAAGCAGAAGAAAAACCGAGTATCACGGAGGACACGGGAGGACGGGGAGGAGGAATATGGTGGAAGTCTGACAAGCTTGAACGGAGCATCATCTCCTCCTTGAGGCGATCGGTGGGGGCGTTCTTGAGTATCCGGGTATGGTTTAGAGAACAAAGCCTAAACATTTGATTTGGATACGTGGGTTCGTTCTTGAGTTATAAAATAATAACGAAAAGTGGCATTCATTTTTATATATAGAATAGATTACAAAATATAAATTCTTTACCGAATTCTTTACGAGTTAAATTTTTTTAACTAAAAAACCACTCTTGTTCCTTTTTTGCCTTTATTTTAGCCAGTCACTTTTTAATTTATTATAAAACAAATTACACAAAATTATACCGCTGTCCCAATGTATGCTTAGATCTTGAAAAGTACGCAACGGATATTGATGCGGTTTTTTTTTAATAGGAATAGTTTTTTTTTAGTAGGTGATTCAAGAGGAAGGTTAATGTGTATAATACATGCATAATATATTCAATATGGCGAAGCTGGGGCGGGTCGCTAGTATAGTACCTATAAAACAAAGTCGCTTCTCGCTGTCTGTCCCTATGTATGCTTAGATATTTAAAACTTCGCAACGGAATTTGATGGAGTTTTTTTAATAGATAGAATGATTCAAGAGAAAGGTTTAGATATATGTATAATACATGCATTAAATATTTGATATCACCACTGCACCCGTGCGAAGCTGGGGCGGGTCGCTAGTTATGTATAAATCTGAATTAAAAAGTCTGTAAAACGTCCATAAATGTGGTCATAATCATAATAAAACAATAAAAAACATAATATATTTCGTGTTTTATGACTTTGTTGGCTATTATAGAACAGACGCGAGACGTGTCGCCAGATGTCTGACATGTTCATGGAATGAAATTCAGTGATCTGTGTGTGGAGCACACCGATTTGGCTGGACTTCAATTATACCTATATTTTTTCTAGCTATCTGTCCCAACTTCGCGCAGTTTTTGCAAGCCTACGGAACTCCGTAGGGGCCCGGTAGGTTCGAAGCCTACTGGGACCATGGACTGACTTCTAAAATTAAGGTACTCTACCTACAATTAGTTTTGCTCACGATCAGTAGTACCTACTAGGCTGATTTCGTAGTTGCACTTCCACTTCACTTGGTTAAATCTTCATTTAATTTTTCACTTTGTTGTCAATAGATATTGAACTAGAAATCGCCAACGCACATTTGTTGGATAACCGTAGGCACGGGCTTACGGACGACAAGCATTGGGTAGCTCGCTGCTTAACCGTCCGGATCGAAGTCTAAGTCATCGACGGCGCGTACTGTTTCCGCGCACTTCAAGGCGTTATCATCAAACTGCAGGGGCCCAGCAGGGTCGAAGCCTCCTGGGGCCATGTGAAAATTAATACGAGGAACTAACACTAAGAAGGAACGGGGTGGATTTTTAGTCAGTAAAAGTGGAACACTATCTCGCGCTCCGTCACCGAAAGAAAAAAACTTATTTAATAAGTTGAGCGATACTTTTGGTTCCAAAGACTTTGTAATTTTAATAAATCTAAGTACAGGACCAATTTTCTTCAGTAAACACATTGATTTAGTGAACACAAAAACATTAAGTGAACATAATCTACTTATGAAATAACTGTGATCCTTCACAAGCGCTAGTATTTCACTGAAACTACCCATTTTATTATTACCTACCCATTTTACGATATCCAGTAAAGCGTAGTAATAAATTTTCATGGTTAAGCTATAATAATATTGGCTGTATACATGAATAGTTCCTGTCACAAATAACGGCCATATTTTTTATTCTAGTAGTCAGCAGTAAGTTTAGAAAATAATCATAAATGGTCCACATAAGTACCTAAGTCATGAAACGTGTCTAATAGTAGGTATGCTTAACTCACTTCTGCCAGCGGCTTCGCTTGTGTAAAAATAGAAAGTTTTTATGCCAAGTTAATGAACGATAAAGTAGTAAGGCTAGAGATTCCACTAAGAGTTAGATAGTTTTACGAGTTTATTCATTAGGAAGCTACAAACAAAAACACACTCTCCTTCTTAATCTTTAATTTTTTGAGGTGGGACTTCTCCCGCTATAGGATGAAGTGAGAATCTGATTTGTGCTCTTTGCTTTAGTTAGCGTAAATAAAGGCAACGTAGCTCTACCCAGCTCAGCTCCGCTCCACTTCACCCTGCACCGCTCCATTCCTCCCCACTCTACTTCAGTGAAAACACCTACCTCTTCACAGCTCAGCTCCGCTCCACTTCACCCTGCACCGCTCCATTCCTCCCCACTCCACTTCAGTGAAAACACCTACCTCTTCACAGCTCAGCTCCGCTCCACTTCACCCTGCACCGCTCCATTCCTCCCCACTCCACTTCAGTGAAAACACCTACCTCTTCACAGCTCAGCTCCGCTCCACTTCACCCTGCACCGCTCCATTCCTCCCCACTCCACTTCAGTGAAAACACCGACCTCTTCACAGCTCAGCTCCGCTCCACTTCACCCTGCACCGCTCCATTCCTCCCCACTCCACTTCAGTGAAAACACCTACCTCTTCACAGCTCAGCCAAGCTCCGCACCACTCCACTTCACCTTAGTGGAACCACAGCCTTAATAACGCAGCATATAGTGACTTTAAGCGCCGAGCGGAGAAGAAAAAAAATGGCAAATGTTACCATTGAAGCTGTCATGGGGCCTAGAGACTTTTGGGGGCCTAAACAAAGGTGTCATACTCCGCAGCAGAACCACTTTGACTACATTATATACAAATTACAGGATAAAATGTAGATAATGTCTATATTTTTGTAGCTTAATATCAAAATTTGTATAATAATATTGTTAGTTTCTTGGAAAATATCAATTCAAAGTGGTCATGCCACAGAGCATACTCTCCAGCAGGACCACTTTAAAAAAAACGCTTATTTCACGCTAATTATGCACAAGCCATAATATAAACAAATGTATATTTTTTGTATATCAAGATAACATCTACAATTTTAGATAAATACTTGCCGATTTTTAGTAATATGTAAATGTTTTATCGGAAAACGCCTGCTATGAATTCCTTAGCAAATAACAGCCAATGACAGAAGCTAGTCGTAAATAAATATATTAATCTTGTTATTAGAAATTCATTGCAGGCGCTTTCCAGTAAAACATTTACATATTACTAAAAATCGGCAAGTATTTATCTAAAATTGTAGATGTTATCTTGATATACAATAAATATACATTTGTTTATATTATGGCCTGTGCATAATCAGCGTGAAATAAGCGTTTTTTTAAAGTGGTCCTGCTGGAGAGTATGCTCTGTGGCATGACCACTTTGAATTGATATTTTCCAACAAACTAACAATATACAAATTTTGATATTAAGCTACAAAAATATAGACATTATCTACATTTTATCCTGTAATTTGTAATATTGTAGTCAAAGTGGTTCTGCTGCGGAGTATGACCAAACAAAGTCACATTTTCATTAACGATTTCGAAATTTGAAACTCCGAAATGTGTGGAACAAACCATCTGATTTCGAGAAGTCACGTGATCAAACATTTTCGATTCGCTAATATTGTTAGACCAACATAAACGATATTCTCATACACCTGTCTGCGACCGCGTGTTCATTTGTTTTATTTAAATGTCTACTAAGTATTCAGCTCCAATTACACTGTTTCCACAGATGCGAAGTGAAAATTTCAAGCACTGTTAATTCGTGCTCCTCTTCAATCTGCCCAGCAATATTCGTCTTCGTACATGAACGAAGTATTGAATATTCTTGGCACGGACACGTTTAATAAATGAGATTAGAATAGGCAATTATGATTATTAATATTATAGCTAGCCTGTGTTGTCCCACTGCTGGGCAAAGCCTCCCTCCATTCTTTCCAGTTATCTCGGTTACTCGCTTTATCTTTCCAATTCTCAATTCAATTGAAATAGATCATAATAAAAATAAAAGAACAATATAAAAATGTAAAACTTTATTACATCTCACAATTCAACATAAGGTACTGTACACACCGGACTACGAACATCTCGACTAGTGCAATTCCAGATATGTCACGATTACCTACAAACATACAACTAGACAATTCACTTTATTATTCTATGGTACAAAAATACAATCAGGGAAATAGTTCGGGGCTATTGGCAAGGAAAACTCACTAATAAAGAACATTATATTTAACTTACGAAATATATCAAATAAATTACATATTTTTTACATCCCCTTCCCCCCCTCAAACTTGTCACAACTGAATTTTTAAGAGACCCCTACCCCATGAAACCTCACACAAATGAAAAACTATTCCGAAACAAGTTTATGGACTCGCCAACAAAAGAATTGAAACCTTATGTGTATACTGATAGAGTTGAAAGTGTAATTTTTTCGTTTTTAGTTGAAATTTTGTCACGTAATTTTCGTAACTTGGCTAAAATTAAGAAATTTTCGTGTCGACTCCCTTATGTAATTATATCAACTATGGAAACGCCTCAGCATAGTTATCATGAAATATCATAAAACTACAGGATGTGGCGATTATCATTGTAGAAACGATAACATTTCAATATGTAATTTTGAACAATGTGGTCTTTGTGGCGGCGCTTGGGGGAGGCCTATGTCCAGCAGTGGACGTCTTTCGGCTGAAATGATGATGATGATGATGAACTTTGCTATGAATTTTGTTGAGATATACTCGTAATTTCCATACATTTGATTAGTTTTTTACTAGCATTAACGTACGTAGATCATCAACATGGCTAGGAGGGCAGTTACCGCGCGCTAATCTCGAGACAAGACGACCAGCCAAGTGCGACGGCCGAGCGTAGGTATATAAGTGCATACATGAGATTGACCTCTATACCTATCTATTTTGTGACAATACCGTCATTCATTTCTTTTTTTACAAAACGGTTCGAGTGAGGACAGGAACCTCTGAATTTGAAATTATGTCCATACTTTTTGGAAAAAGAGATTTTTGTCAAAAAGAACTTTGACAAAATCAAGATACTAATTAAATAATTATGTACGTATACTCAATTCCTATCAAAAAGACAAAGGTAACAACAATAAATCAGAATAACAACTTTGATCATTATTCTAACCTCATATTACCAACAAAAACTAAAGAATAATTTCCCTGATTATAAAAAAGCTACGGGTATTAAAATTCTACTATATTTATTGCTGATATAATTTATCTAAATAACGATATTTACAATATCAACAATCGAGTAAAAAATACAGGATATATTAATTGACGAAACTAGGCACATAGACGTGGTGATATCGAGATAAATTTCAATTTGTTAAGAGCGCCCAACCCAATTTATAATGCGTTCTAAATAATTTATAAAGAAATTTTGGCAAAATTGAAGAACTCACAAGATGAGTAAAATTTATAAACTGGATTCTGATTAAACTTTTTTTGTTCACAGTTCGTAAATAAATTAAATTTTGTTTTACTCACCCTAATTCTTCGGTTTGACAGTATGACGTGACGTCACATCATGGCAATCGATCCTATTCTCATTTGGAACGCATTGTACATTTCCATACAACCGCTCTTACGTGAACATTATTACACATATTTCTTTACTATCTCAACTGATGCTAAGCGATGATGTGGTCGACGATGGCACTCGCTTGCCTAGAAGTGACCTCTTCATCCTTGAGTCAAAGGTATGTATAAGTCTACCCTTTACCCGATTTGTGCTTGTTTTATTTTCATTAGATCAATCTCAATTTCACATAAAAACCGATATAACTGAAGCCCAACGGTGTGCCCAAGTGACCAACGGTAAAGAACAGTCACCCATCCTAGGGCCAACCTCGTTATGACTGGTTACTGTGAGTGGTACTGGACGAAAGCAGCGGCCGCTAGATTGCATAGCCGTAGCCACCCTCTCAGATTTTTATAAATATTTTTCTTTATTTTTATGAGTACATCGATTTGTTGTTACTGGATTAGTTTTACACAAATACATACTTTGATTTCAATAGAAACCTAGAAAATATTCACAAGTTATCTATGTGTCCAAAATATCTAGAGAAAGATGTATAAGAGTGGTTGTATGGAAATGTATCTCAGGTTGGGTTCGCTCTTAACGGTGCTTGAAATGCGGAATAAAGTTTTACCTTTGTTACCGATAAGCACCGCATCTACGGAGTTTCATTAGCCACTATAATTTGATCCTGTTTACGCTTATGATACAGCTATTTCAAACTAAACACTTAGCCACCCATTTCATTGCAAATTAGGCACTTAACCAACAGCGATCAAGCAATTTTCGACCTTAAGTCATTTTATTGTACAGTCAGCAACGAAAGTCTGTTCTCAATTAATTTTTGTAATCATGACTGTATGTTGATTATGACAAAAAAAAACATAAGCTAAGTTAACACTTCCTTTTATTGCTGACCGTACTAATAAAAACATTAAATTAAACCACTGTACCCTAATAATATTTAATAATTTATTTATAATATTGGTGAAATGTATGTGTTCTTGTCAAAATATGAACAAAAAAATAAAGAAAATTCACCACTCTATAAATGATTTATGCTCTAAAAGAAACTCCTAAGTACTCCAATCTTCAAACAATTTTTTTGAAAATTGAAATAAATAAATGAGTTATAAATCAGCTTCGACTTATTACAACTTATTAATGAGGAGAATACCTAGTTGTAGTTGGATCCCAGCTTCATACGGTTAAATGCAAATAACAATTAATTACTTTTAAAACGAAAATACATTTTAAATCATATGTTCAGTGCAACAAAATGCAACAAGTGAAATTATTATAAAAAAGTAAATAAGAGTAACTTGACTAAATTGCAAATTAAAAGCTAAAAGTATTTAGTATCACAGGATGGTGGATTGACCAGCAATTATTATTATTTATTTTTTTATAAAAAAAATTTCAACAATCAAATATAAAATGGAAATTTTAATAACACATTCCTTAAAACAGCCGACACAACCATTAAATAATTTTGGAAAATTCATCAAAAATAATTTACATTAAATAAAATATAATTTAAATAATCGAATAAAAAATATTTTTGTGTAGAAGCACCATATCACCATAAAAAAATTGTATGTCACAACATTGCATCGGTTAACGAACAAATAAAATACAAGTCAACCCTGAGGAACTAGTAGGTATATAGCATAAGGGTATTTGACTATTAAAAATGTACATAACATAAAAAATACGATATGTGAAAAAGAAAAGTTCGGTGGAAAATGGCGTTATTATACACTTTCGAAGCTATTATTCTACGCCACACAAAACGGCATTTGTACCCAATAACGGCAAAATCACTCTTCTTATTGACATTAGAAGATAACTTCTCAAGTACATTTTTAACCTCTTAACAAACACAATTACGCCATTATTTGTAACTTTGGCTTATTTGTTTCTACACTCCATTTGACAAGATTACACATTTAAACACAACCTGTTTTGCTCTCCATTCAATAGATTTTGACGCATATTACTTTGGTCTAAAATTGGTTTTAAAACAAAGATAAAATTGATTACTACTCAGCTGCCATACCACCAAAGTAATAAAATTCAAAATCGTTTGAATGGACACTAAAATGGTTTTTCTAAACGTCTCTTCTTATTTCAAATGGATTATGAATAGGGTAGTAAAATAATATAGCCAAATACCCTGCTAAAGATAAGTCAAAATTAATATCCTGAAACTGCGAACTCCTAAAAAGCTTTAAATTCATAACCTACCATCAAAACAAGTCATACAATAAAATAAATCTAATAAAACAAGAATAATTACAAACTAATAGTATTGCTTTGCTTAATATGGCAAAATAGGATTATTAATAAATTGTAATATATCGTAAAAATATTAAAATAAGTATTTGATCTTTGAAATAATTACTTTTGTTCATTAATAAATAAAAATAACTCGTCAACGGCGTAAAATAGCATTTTTATATTCGTTTCAATCCTAATATTAACTTTAAAAAAAATGAAATGAGGTCGTACTACGAAGAGTCAATGTTTCCATGATTGACTTTCGAAATGCACATACCTGGCATGTAGCTGGAATAAAAGTATGCAAGTAGCTTGCATGACATAAGTATTGACGTCCACCAATCGGAATTTGTTTAGCTTAAGGCTTCGATATATTGATATATACTAGATGACCGATTTTTGTTTCGAAAACGGTCCGACAAAATATCATCACAAATAATTCTGTGATGATTTTTTATGTCAGTTTGGTCTATTGGTAGGCGTTGAGATGTGTCATCACTCTAATTTGAAAATAGAATAAACGCCATTGTTAATTTTGTATATTAAACCTTATTGTTTACAAAATTGGTTTAAATTTTCAACAAATAATTTTGGAGTTTTAATAATGAGAATTGAATTTCGAATGTAATATTTTTTTGTCTTCGAAGCAATTCTGGGTCACTAATGCGTTATGATTTTGTTCTTAATCTTTGATCTAGTACATTGATGACTCGAAGCTTACTGGCATGCAAGATACTTGCCTACTTTTGTACCCGCTAGAGGCATTTGCATTTCGATTTTTACACTGTAACAACGGTAGTTTTAACTCGTCTCAGTACGGCCCCACTAAGGAACACAAATTGTAAGGCACGCGTAGATGGATGCGACGCAAGGATGCGTGGAACGCTGAGTCATAATCCTGGCGATAAAGCTGCCTTTGAGGACCGGTTAGAGAACCACACCTTCTGACTGATGCAGGTCCCTGTTTCAGATACGGCCGGGAAAGACGCCCTGAAGACAACATTACTTAGAACGCCTGGAGGATACGTAACGGTGGAGCATACAGTCTGCTCCACTTGAGTGGAGCACCGCTATGTCTCGTAAAGGTCTCTGCACACAGCAGGCGCGTCGCAGCGGGACGTGACGGCGACGCGACGCTGAGCAGTTGTAATGTACTTAACCTTGTAACCTCGGATCTGTATGGCGTCGTCGCGTCGCCGTCCGGTCCCGCCGCGCCGCGCCCGCTGTTTGCAGAGACCTTAAAAGAGACTGTCGGAGGCAACTCATATCCGACCCTGATCCAGGTGGTAGGAAGTAGTCCCGTCCTTCTGCAAAGCAGTAATGCAAGCAAAGGAGACAATGGAAAGCGTGAGGGAAATCCAATCTCGATCGCGAATCAACATGCTTTGGGCAGCGAGACCCTGCCACCGCATCTCACATTTATTTTGAAATAGATAATTATAATAAATATGATGAGGACTTTATAAAAAAAATATATATTTTACAATTTGGAATAAGATATCGCGAACCTCTCAATTTAAATAAAAATAAAGAAAACATTCCAATTTCGCCCGCATCCTTCATTTCTGCATCTTTTAACCAAACTGATTAAATTTAACATAACAATGTAAAAATTTCCTTAACGAATTCGAGACTAGCCTACTCGTCACCATTTTAGACAACTTTAAAAAATGCACATATGCAAACATCACAAAAAAAAAACAGTGTGCCTTAGAACCAGAACTACTTAAATTCATATTATTCCTGCACACGATTTTCAACCTTAAAACATTAACGATAGAGTTCAACACCGCTAACCTATCTATGTACACATTTACAGTAGAAAAGTGCCAATACTTTCACTTAAGGTCTTCTTCTTCGTCCTCAACGTACAACAGATCCTCCATTTTCGTCATAAATTTGCTGTTTAGTTCTTGTTCGACGGGAAGAGGTGGGGTCTGAAAAATTTTGAGAAAATACTGTGTAAATATTTGCCTTATAAGTGTCAATTGATATAACAACAATTTTTAAAACAACAACTAGTAAATAAATCACAGTTTTATTTTGTTACCTGATGTTATTTTCACCAAAAGTTCACATTACAGTAGGCTATACTAATTATGAAAAACAAAACATCTACTTTAGTTGGATTAAATAGAACTTAATATTTGTGTGATGAACACGATCATTTTTGTTCTGTGACTGGGGGTAATTTATCTGTAATATGTATATAAATTACGAATACGAATACTGAAATTACGGTTCTATCTTTAGGTGACTTGCGTACGAAAGAGACAGCAAGATGTTTCCATTTCGCTCCTATTCTTCCTCACACTAATATTTAGAATGCACCCTATTTCTGCTACATTGAACAACTAATTTTTATGCTGTTTTTAAATTATCTTTTAGAGTTATTTATTGTTTAATATAAAATATTTTACAAAAATAAAGACGGCAAAATATCCATTCTGATGTTAATAAGGATAGTATTATAGACTGATTATCCTTCTCAAAGATATTTTAATTTAGGAGGAGAACATATTGATGCAGTTCTGTATGTAAGTATTAGCAGTCTTTCAAACAAGCTCTTTACAATCGACTTTATATACTATATATATACTACCTATAGACAAGCACGTTCATAGAAATTATTTATCAAAATACTGAAAAGTTAATACATAACTCCGCAGCAGTGATTCATTGGCATTATGTCATGTAACAAAACTTTTAAACCTTTCAACGCTCTCACGTTGCGTAAACGTCAAAACTACACTAATGTCATCAATGTAAAGGTGTATGGCCTGCAGATCACCTAAGTGAAGTGACTGTACTGTACGCCTAATCTAGTGCGTAGTACATATATATCGCTGCTATTTAATTATTCGTCTCGACGCTCTCGGAAAGTCGATAATGGCAAAAAAATGTTTTTCGATTACCGACCTAATCCCCAAGGAATAAAGTCTGTAATGGATAGTCAGGAATGGGTAACTAGTTCAACAAACTTTTCAAGAAATATAAAAAGAAATAAAATTAAAAAATGGCATGCTTTCCAATGAGTTTATTAAGCAACACATAGTGAGTACACAAACAATAGGCGGTGTTATATAAAATTTTATATAAATGTATTATACTTGACAATATTCCAGTATTTGAGCAAAAAACACATTCTAAAATTTGTTATAATGGGTAAGTTTGGATGTAAAGTAAACATAATATATGTATTCTCGTAAAAAAAAACTGATTTAAAAATACTATGTATTAAGTCTTCTACTGAGGAACTAAACCTTTTGGAAATAGAATATTGTCAATAATTTCATAAATATAAGCGAATGCTAAAAACAAATACATACACATGCAGAAACGAGCCTCTTCTTACTTGAAAATGTTCATAGATATTACACAGAATGTTACATCGTATTTATGCATATTATATGTAATAGATAAAATACCAATGACAGTGTGTAGCAAAAAATTGGCACATCGAGTTGAATCTCAAATATTATTATTAATGATTTTGCTAAAGCGATTTCATTTAAAATTCGATGTGACACATTTACGCTCACATTATAATATGATATTATATTCCATGCAATTGAGTAATAATAAAAACATGCATAATATAACATGCAAAGAGATGTTACCAAAAGTAAATAGACTCTGATAATATAAAAAGTTTGTAATTAATTGTAACAACACGAGCAAACGATGACAAACACATTTAAACATGATTTAAAAACACACAAAACCAAACAATTATAAAAAACGAACACACAAACTGTCAAACCGATAACGTTAGTATAAAAAATACAGTCATGTCATGTTGACACATGGCAATACTGAAAGGTGTTACCAGCTTACAAAAGTAGTAATATGGTAGAAAATTCAGTGTTGCCACTTTTAACATTTGAATTCAGAAAAAATGTGAAAACATGATAATTAAAAACGTCTTTTAAATAAAAAAAATATGGATATTTATAGGCAAAACCAGTACCTTTAATAGAAATATAGCACATTGTGGCTAGACTATTGTACTTCATTCTATAAGACGAATATAGAACAAATTACTGGCACACATACTGAGTAAATTATTTTTTTATTATTTCATTTCTTTAAAAATAGATAATTGACACTCGATGGAGATTTAAAAATCAGTAGATTTATATTCACCCCCATTTAACCTTAGGATGATTAGCAATCGATTGACCATACTGAGCCTATATTTAGCTAACAAGTATTATGTGTCCACGTTCATTATTATTAGACCATTTACAGGGCTGTTTCATGACGCCCTGGTCTGGACTGGACCCCATCTTAATGTGGAATTCAGAAAATATGACAAAAATGTAGAATTTAAGATGCCTTTGCAATGTTTTTCAAATTATTTTAATATTATACAGCATTGTATGTCACAAATTAATTTTTACACGATTTTTTTTGCATTAATAAACTGTTTTGAAAGAAAAGAAAGAGAGGTTTTCTTTCTTTCTTTTTATAATAATCATTGATACAGTGATACACAGAACATTTTTGACTTTTATACTTGTCATCTAAACCAGGTTTACAGCATGGTTACAACTGAAAGCCACATAATAAATTATTTAACTGTTTCGTTGTTCTCTTAGATGACACACAACAGTCTAACAGGACATTAAAACTAACGCCTGCATAACATACTTAACAATTTAAATTCATAAAATCACAGAAACATTACGCAGATATACCTTAAGTTTTTAACTTGGTTGATTTATTAAATTTAATTAAAAAATAAGCTGTTAATTTTACGTATTAAACTTTGGCATTTAAACTACAAAAAAGTAAAAATCATTTTATTCATAATCCATTTTTTTTTTCATTAATATGTATTTTATAATCTCACACGAATAAAATATTAAAACGAGTCATCTCAATAACAAATATAATTCAAATGTTTCTAGATGTCAAATCGTAAAATGTCATCACACATATTAATAAAAAAAATCTGATCTTGATTATAATAATCTTTGGTATAGATTTATTGTACTAGAACTTGTTCGAGTTATATAATTTTTGCTTTTGGTAAAGAAACGATATATAAATCAACCAAGTTAAAGGCTAAATTCTCAAATTCCATTCAGCTTTAAGCCGCCATTACGTCAAGCTGTCACTGTCATTTTAATGGCAGTAATGACAGAACTTGTCAAAAAAGGGTCATTTAGCTTCAACATTAGAAAGTCATACATTCGAATAACAAGACAATTTCATGTGACGCTTTTCACGCGACTCAAAGGGCCATCTTACGAAGTATAGAGCATTTTTGTTTCATTGTGAAAAAGAGATAGCACCATCTCTCCGACTTGTATAGCTCTATCTCTTTCTCACACTGCACACATGGTTTTAAAGCTCGTATTTGTGTTCTATGACGTCATATAGCTGAATGTAGTTCGAGAGCCCGGAGGAGGGACATAGATCACAGTAAGAGACACACTAGAAGTATTAAAGCTTGTGCAAAGGGGGGGGTGGGCAGTGTTTTTAGAGTTAAGAGAACCGCCGCGATGGAGTACACGACCAGTACTTGATCGGACGGCACGCATCGTGGCACTTGTATGCCGACTGTGGAACAAACGTTAGGGGTTACTTTGACCTTTATTATGAACAAAGAAACTACCGAAGAAGTTTACATGTAGTACTACGTCGATCTGGGTGCGTCGGTATCCACACATAATATCATCAGTCTTATTAATGTTCCCACTGCTGGGACAGGCCTCCTCTCTAGGAAAAGGATTGGTTGGATTGGTCATAATTAACCATGCGGGCCCAGTGTGGATTGGTGGATGTCACATGTCTTCGAATTTTTGGATCTAGGACATGCCGGTTTCCTCATGATTTTTTCTTTCACTGTTTTGAGAGCAGTGGTGATGAAATAAATTACACAAAGTATCGCGCCTGGCTGGATTTGAACTCGCGACCTATAACTCGTAAGTCGGAGCCGCTACCTCTCGGCCACCACTGCTCTTACAAATCATATAAGAAAGAAGAAAGAATAATATTTTATTTGGAACGCATGGATACACACATAAAAACTACCAGACTCGAGTATCTCACGGCTGTGCTAAATAGGTCCAGTACAGTATGAAAGCCAGACATTAACTACATGATAATCAGTGGTAATTGCCTGACCACTGATGGCAATTAGACTTATAGACCCACGTCGCAACATTTACGTAAGATTTAAAATAGAAACAGCTATTTCACCATTATTTTTCTCAATTGATTACACTTCCCCAATGTTCAATATTAATTTATGTACATATATATATAGACATTTCTAGCATTTATCGCCCAGCAGTAATAAATAAAACATGCAACATAACAAACATGCACACATGCAGATAATGAAAATTATAACTTGAACTGGCTCCAACGATTATTTTTACCCCAAGCAATTATAAACTAGCGTATGTTGGTAAATGTAATAAACATATATATTATTATGATATAAACGTGTGTTTGAATTGCTTATAATATTTTGTAAACACATGGTCTGACGGGAAAACTTTTTTTCCGTATTGGGAAACGTTTTTGTAATAATTATGCGCCTATTTAGGCGGATTAAACGTGTTTTCTTTCTTTCCTTTTTCTACTAAAATTCATAATATTCCGACCATATTTTTTTACAATATAAGACAAGCAAATAAGACACATTTTTTTTGTCAATATCACAATAAGATCCACTTACACTACACATCGTTATTTGATTGTCAACCAATGGCGTGATGTGTGGTGGTAATTGGCCTGTCTAATAAGAGACTCATGATGTGTGGTGGTAGTTGGCCTGAATAATAAAGACTCACCGCAGGATCGCAGCGCGGGAAGGGCGCGAGGCAGACGATGAGCACGGTCATGTTGTCGCAGCCGAGCCCGCCCGTGGCGCAGTTGGGCGCCAGGCAGCGCTGCATCAGCGCCTCGCACACGGCCGCCGGCTCCCAGCCGCTCAGCAGCCGCGCGCGGCAGAACGACACCACCTCCTGGTGGAGGATAGGGAGACATCAGAACAGGTGGCTAAAGTTTATGTATTCGTCTATACAGGGTGTCATTGACATGTTAACGCAAACGAATACCATAGATCCAGTACATGATTGTAGACCCCCCAGTTATGGAATTATTTGTCGGTTTTTTCTTATTTCTTTTTTAATTAATTTTTAACGTTTTTTTAATTAAACTGTATAAAAACGTAAATTTAACATTTTTTGCGAAAAAAACGAGTGCATTACATTCCAAATTAAAAATGTCATCGGGTTTGATTAGAATAACGACTTTATTTGCCGCGATTAACTTTTTTTGGGTAATTTTTTTTTTTTCTAAAAATATCATTGGGATTGATTAGAATAACGATTTTATACAGGTAAAAAATAAAAAAAACAAAACCTATTTTTTCAAAAATTTGAAAATATACCGACGAAAAATTCCACCACTGGGGGGTCCAGAATCATGTACTGGAGCCTTGGTATTCTTTTGCGTTAACATGTCAATGACACCTTGTATAGTACGCGGCAAATAAATAGAACGCGTTGCTTTAATTACGAGAAGCCTCAATCGATTTGCTTCGATTGAACCCCGAAAATCTGCTATAATATTACGTGGATATTTTAGAAATATGTGTTTCCAAAATATCTAGAGAAAGGTGTGCATAACATCAGCCTTTTAGAAAAAGATGTGTAATAACGTGATAATCACGTAAGTAAGGTTGTATGGAAATGTGTCTCGCGTTAAATACTCTTGAGAATAATATTCGCCAGGTTTTACAAAGAAGAGAAAGGTAGAATATACCTCGTTAGATAACACCTCCCAGATGCCGTCACACGCGATCACTATGAACTCCCAGTCGTCGTTAAGTTGCCTCACTTGCACGTCCGGAAACGCTGTAAATATAAAATATTTTTTTAATTATTTCTCACCTCGTAGTATATATATGTAATTAAATTAAATACTTCGCAAAAAATATTAATTTCTGAAAGGAAGTCTTAACCCCAGTGCGAAACGCAAGGAAGAAACGGGGTAGGTTATTTAGTCAGTAAGAGTCTGACACTGTTTCCCGCTTCGCCCAAGAGCGGGAATCGTCACTAGGATGATTTTTACCTACCATAAAAAAAACTATAGAATACAAATTGATACTAAAATAGTTACTTTTACTCAAGTAATTCGTTTTACTTATTTATATATGCGGGTGTGAGTCTCTCTCATGCTACGCCATACCTGTAACAATCTGCTCCTGCGGCGAGAGCCTGTAGTTCCTCTTGAACACGTAGTCGCCCAGAGCCCTGGACAGCGCCAGGTTGCCGTTGACCCTGTTCAGCTGCACCCAGCCGCCGCCGGCCGTGATCCTGCGCAGTTCTTCCTCGTTGTTCGGCTTGTGGTCGTATGACAGCACCTCCACCTGAGGAGAAGGATATAGAGGTTTTAATTCGTAATTCTAGAGGTAAAGGTGCTTTTGCAATGGATGGGATGTTCGTTATCAGGTTAGAAGAAGTTGCTGGTTGTTATATGCTCAAAAATACCTTTTAATTTTCTCCACACCAGGAATCCCGTGAGTGATATAGTTGGTATTGCTGTTAAAATCCTATAGGCCACCTATTCTTATCTGCTTCTCACTACTACTTCTCTGAAACTGGCGAGATAGTTGCCTTTATTCTGTAACTTCTGAAGGTCACTCACCGTTCAACACTGGTGACTGATCGGTAGTCCATGCATTGCCAGAGCGTTACCACTTTCTATCTGCCACTCCAGAGGATCACTCAAAGCTTCCGTCCGATTATAATTTTAGTGTCTTCAAGGCTAGACTGAATAGGCTCTTAATAAACTAGTGCGCCTCGCAATCAACGATTGCATCTCTGCTTACCATCAGGTGGGATCGCAGTCAACCACTAGTTTATAGCAATTTAAACAAAAAGCTACTCTGACACTAATCAGGATGCAGCAGTACCACAGGTTGGCAGAGTGTTGCCACTCTGTACCTCCCGTCTACCTCCTCTTGGACATTACTCACCGCTCCTCTAACGCTAGCGATCGCGCGGGAGTCTCCCACATTGGCGCAATACAGAGTGTTGTCTTTGACCAGCACGGCCACAGCAGTGCTGCCCGCCACCTTCTCTTGGAGCATGTCCTCTTCAAGCATAGCCTGGTCCAGGTCTAGGAAACCCTGAGGACAGAAAATTATAAAGTAAATATTACTTGAAACAATGTTCAAGAAACATTAGTTCTGGCTTTTATTATTAATATAATTAATAATATTTTTTTTATTTTTTATATAATTAATAAATGATTTATTATTATTTCTTTATTCATTTTCTATATACATATTATTATTATTAATATTAATTTATTGCAAGTTCAGGTGGGATCGCAGTCAAGCACTAGTTTATAGCAAATAAAAAAATAAAAAAAGTTACAACACAAAAAACTCATTTTGGGTATAACACAAACATACTGACAAATTGATTTATGGGTAATCATAGAAATCCTTTCTTCTGCTCTGGGCGGAACTAGAGGTGTCACACTTGTACTATCTATAACAACAATTCTGAAACCCTGGCAGGATTAATTCCTAGTGGGGTATTCCGCGTGGTACACATCGTTCCAACCCGAGTTTGGTCTCTATCGGAAGGCGAGCTACTCATTGCTTGCTGTCCGTACGATGTCCATGAGTCGCCCTGCGACTTCCGAGGCCTAGAACATCTCCAGCGCTGGCTGAGGCGTGAGAGTTCCTTCTCACGCTTCCACCACCTTCTGAATTTGTATTTTATTACCCGTAAAGATGGCATAACTAAATAACACTAAAACACCTAGTAAAACATTCAGACGACATTCTTTAGGGTTGGCAGCAAAAACAAATACTGAAATGTTAGTAAAAGGTCAAACGGTAGTTTCATAACAGCAGTTCGCCTATATTTCCCGTAGCCATTTTTGTTATGTTTTTTAGTGGACAGCCAAGTTAGTCATGATTAGTCATTATCAGATGGATTTTTAGGCAACAATTTGACTAAGTTCTATAAAATGTAATGTCAGATTTTAGCCAATACCATTTCCTTGTCTTACTCCCATACTTACAATAGATTTATTAAAAAAATTCAGTTCAGCGCCATCTACAGACAAAATGTCCGCGGTTGGGCACGTAGTTTTCGTAGACCTTTAATGAGCTTATGAGAGATCAGAGAGCAGTTTTGACACAGTGGTAACCGCCCCAACTGAATTGTAGATCACGGATTCACTCAGCCAGGCGTATTACTTTGTGTAATTTATTTCATCGCCGCTGCTTTCAAAACGATAAAGGAAAACATCGTAAGGAAACCAGCATGTCTTAGTTTCTAGGACATGCTGGTTCGTTGACAACTTTTAATTCTAAAACCTAGAACCAAAAAAATACTTGTGACATCCTACAATCCGCATTGAGTCCACTTGACAAGCAGTGACTAATCCAATGACTGTCCAACCTAAAGATGAATGAGAGTTCGTGTCCCAAACTGTAAAAGAACTTCCTGTACAAGTAGCCAAAAGAGCTATTACATCAAATAAAATTAAGCTACCAGCACACTAATATTTCTACCACTACTATAAAAATTCTTACCATCGTTAAAGTGACAACCCTGAATTATTTTAACCTACACGTGTGAGGTTGTACGTAATGAGATTTTTACATAAAATGAATCACAAACTAACATGCTATGGTATACATACATACAATATATAAGCACAGTACGTATTAAAAGGTCACATTCAGGAGCTAGTGCTGAAAACATTTAGCAATATTGAAGGAAAAATTATATTTGTACTTTGTATGATGATGCATTTATGTAAATTTTTGAATGGTCACGCCAAGTTTTTTTTTTGCATTTAGCACGAAATAAAGTAATTTACAATGCGGTTAGAATGACTAATTGGGTGTTTTTTTGTTAGATTTTTGGACAATATTTTAAACTGAGCAACAAATAACATTAAAAAGAGATCTATGAACTCAATATTAAAATTAGTTAAAGTAGCAATAAGTATTTCAAATATTGGTTTGATCAAGAATGGAGCTTTTTAGGCGTCTACGACTTGGCGTCGGTCCGGACTGTTACCAGATGACCTGACGGCGAGCTACCCATTGCTCGCCGTCAGGTCGCCGCAAGCCTGCACCTAAGGTGGCCGGTTGCGGCGAGAAAGCCGTTGCCTTTGCCCGATGCGGTCGGCCTCCTCCTTTGCTAGCATATTCCTTTACTACTTCGCAGAAGGAGGCGACCGCCTGCCACTCCTCCTCGCTACGGACCATGGCCTGAACCAAGGCCCGGCGCGAGAGGTCACCACCGCCGATCTCTCTCACGACAAGAGTGGGTGTGTGTAGTTCTCATCTCGCTATCTTTTTTGGAAACATGAAACCGGGTGGTCACGTCATATTTCCGTACATCTATTTTCTTATGTAACTTTTAAACGAAATTAAAAAAAAAAAACTTTATACTTCCAATTTTGAATAATTGATCAGTTTTTTAAACTATTACAAATTTGTCTCAACTTATTAATTCTAACAAGTAATATCCTGAATATTTGATATGGTTTTATATTTGAAAATCCAATCCACCTCTTGTATTAGAGTTACAAACTATAATTATAAGAACAGCCCGCGCCGTAGTAATTTACCAGCTAGAGTTAACTACTGTGAAACATATGCATGTAAGCAAAGTCGTTCAATTAAAACGCCCTTCACAAGTACGTTGGTACAGTACCTACTCTTATTTTTAGAACAAAGTTACTAGTTATTGCCAGAAAGAAAGAAAACATGTTTATTTGGCACTCCAACAATTACAACAACCAACAATTACAATCTTACGTGACAAGGATTTCCTTGTCACGCAGGTCCCGTTGACAGGTGCCCGTTGCATATTCATGCAACGGGCATACATCTCGCCGACCACTCGTCCTGAAGTGCTTTAAGAATTTTTCCTTGAATTATTCCTTGAGCGCAGCGCTGACCCAGCGACGAAATCCAAGTAGATACATTGAAATCACATACAAATCCAATGTACCTTTTTACGTAAAAATCATCCAATGACGAATCCCGCCCTTGGCTGGAGCGAGAAACAGTGTCAGACTCTTACTTACTAAACAACCTACCTTAACATACATACTAGGGCCAGAGCCTGCCTTACAGACATGAACCCTTGGCCCTAGTTGACTTAGACCCTTCTGAAGGGTCCATTTCGATTTCATCGCTGGGCCAGTCTGTTTACGAGTCGACGACGGCCCGTAATGATCCACGCGCGCCACAAAGAGATGTTATCAAACCGTATAGGTAGTAGGGTAGAGCTGATACCTGCTAAGGCCTTAGGGAAAAGTATGAAAGGGATACTCGTGATCTTAGATCGCAAAAGCCAAGTGAATAAACCCGGCTGCGTATTAGTCAATAAAAGTATGACACTCCCTCCTACTCGCTCTGGATGGAGCGAGAGAAGAGTTGTTGACCCAAAAAAATACATCATAATTTTCCTGCCCAAGTCCTACATATTTAGGGTCCTGCGCAACACGATTTCATATCTTTTTATATGCTTTTTTATGTTGTCATATAGATAGATATACTACACCATACACACATATCGTATCATCTTCCTGTCCTAGTCCAGTTATATTTGAGGTCGGTGTAACAAGCTTTTTTCTTCCATTCTGTCCTGTCACTCGTCACGTCATCACAACTCTCTTTTCTTTCATATCTCTTTTCACACAATCCATCTATATTTTCTTTGGCCTCACTCTCCTTATCCCTCTACATGTAAACTCCATAACTCTTTTAGTAACATTCGATAATAACTATAGTTTTATTTCATCAATGACAAAATATCTAATCAATAGCTACATACGTACACTTGTTTGTCACAGTTCAACAACACGGAACAACATAATAACAGTTAAAAACAGGTTTGTCAACTTATTAATAACTTTAAAATGAAGTCTCTTGAATCATAATCTGTTCTATGATTTGAATTCGTGAGAAAATCATCTAACTACAAATTGGAATCCGGAACATAAGCTACTGATCTGTTTTTGATTTTGGATCTGTTTTTAATCTATAGATATTTTAAAATTCAATCTAATAATAACCTAAGGTTAATAAACTAAAAATACATTAATATTTACAAATGATTAAAAAATAAGGGAAGAAACTTATTGGGCATCAAAAAATTCATCCACATCTATATCAATGGGAAAAGTGCCCAGAACGCTGGCAACATTGCCGCGTTGGATGGCAATGGCCAAGAGGATCACTTGTCGTGTCAAAACTGCTAAGCCTTGAGCATCGACGCCGAGTTCCTAGTCTTTCTACCGTTTACATGTCGAGGAGTGTGCGATGGAATTACACGATTAATTCCACCAAGTTCTTTCTATCATCGGAATACATTCATTACTCGTACTCCTAAGGAGTGGAATTCCCTGTCGAAGTTGTTCCTGATAGCTACAACATGGAGGTCTTTAAGTCAAGAGTGAATAGGTTACTTAAGGCAATCGTGCTCCATCGTGGGCCACATCACCGCTTATGATGAACGAAAAACAATACACTGTGAAATTTTAATGGTTGTTTTCCCTCAGCGAAATGGATGTGTCTTGATAATACAAACGTTTGATAAAAAAATAAAATATTAAAAACAAAAAATGGACCTGTAGAATGCAAGCTAATTATGACGTATCACAACGTCCGAGAGCTTATTTTGGTTTAAATATATTTAATGAATCGGTTTCCTTTGACGGCGTATTGCTCATGCGACTCTAGTAGTACCTACAAATTACGTCTAATGTTACTATTTTTTTTCGTTTTCTTTGAGTTGATGAATATTTTTAATAATTATTTATAAAAAAAAAAAAACTTTATTTTTACTGTATGCTTCAAAAGTACTCCTTATGGCAAGTCATTCTGCCGCGGGAAAACAACCATTTAAATTTCACGGTGTATATTTATAACATTTGAAATTTTCAGTACTTAGCTAGTCTGGATCAGGAGCCACATCCTCACAATATACACCGTTAAATTTTGATCGTTTTAATCCCGGGGAGGGTCGATCCGGTACATGAAATACTATCGATTCGTAAAGTTAAAATAAAAAAAATAAAGTACTTTTTTAAAACTCGAATTAAATTACGCACTCAAGAAAATATATACTTACTTTATTTTTAAAAAACGATAGTGCTTGATGTACCGGATTGACCCTTCACAGGATTAAAACGATCAAAATTTATATCGTCATTAAATTCAAATAAAATACCTGTTTCAAAGCTTCTTCAATGTTGCCGAGATGGTACTCCGGTCGCGCTGTTATGAACTTGTGCAGGTGCTTGCCTGCATACTCTGCTATGTTGGAGCCTGGAAACAAGAACGAAGCTGTAGTTTTGCTGGAGAGCATTCATATATCGTCCACGATTTGTGATTCTTGATTATAAGAAAGAGCGCAAATCTAACAGGGCAATGGGTCTTAGTTCCTGTCAAATAATTATCGACCTCGATGCAATTGAAATACAAAAATAGTTCTGAGTTTACACATAGATGGATGGAGAGGAAGAGGGTGGCCGAAGAAGAGATGGATGGGTTGTGTGAGGAGTGATATGAAAGAAAAGGGAGTTAGTGATAGTGTGATGGGTGACAGGACAGACTGGAAGAAAAAAATACATTGCACCGAACCCAAATAACATGGGATAAGGGTAGGATGATGATGCAATTGAAATACAGTTAAGAAACAATAAGCAGATATGTAAACTTCATTACCACATCCTGTTGGCTCTACCATAGTTTTCATAAAATAAAAAATCAACTTTCTATCAAGTAAGAAGAACGAAGTAAGGTCGAGTCGCTAGTTATCTAAGGGGATAAATATAATGACCACCATAAAATGCTTTGATACCCTTAATTTTGTAACCAAAAATATCTACTTAACACCAGAAAAATAAAGTCTAAAATTGTAATAGTACCAGCTATTTTAGTCACGACTCCACTTTAAATTGTATTCGACCACCAAAAATAGTAAATGATCACCAAATATAGTAAATGATCACCAAATCTTGACGAGCAAATTAATGTGTTATTTCTACCTAAATAAATCACTGTGATTGCCGTAAAATGTAGGCTTATTATCAAATAAGCCTACATTTTACGGCAATCGCGCGCGAGAGGTCGCCGCCGCCGATCACCCCCACGAGGACACGGCGATGCTCTTCTCAAGCAGGGCACACCTCCACCGTGTGCTCCACCGTGTCACCTTGCCACACAGTGGCGACACCCGGACGTAACCTACGGCTCGGGTGGATTCCACCTTCAGATTCAAACTTTCTGTATTTGTATCAAAATGTGTAATTATTATTTACATAAATCGGATAACGAAATGTAATTTTTGCATGCATTTTAAATTGAAATGTGGTTAATAATTTGGTTTTCATTAACATTTTCATTATCTTTGCGTTAACAATGATTTTTTTGGACTTAGTTTACTTAAACAGGATAGCAAGATGTAAAAACTTTGTTTATAATTTTATATTAAAACGCTGGTATAATTTTGGTGATCATTTACTACTTTTGGGATAACAATGGTTTATTTGGGCTCATTTTATTTAAATGGGATAGCAGGATGTAAAAACTTTGGTTATAATTTTACTTTAAAATGTTGATTTAATTTTGGTGATCATTTACTATTTTTGGGTTAACCATGATTTATTTGGAGTCATTTTGCTTAAATAGGATAGAAAAGTGTAAAACTTTGGTTATAATTTTACATTAAAATGCGAGTTTCATTTTGGTGATCATTTACTATTTTTGTCTGCTACTTGTTACTACATTTGGTGGTAAGTTAAACATAAGCCGTTATCTAATAAGACAATTTTCTAAAAACTCTTACAAATGAAGAATTTGACTTACCACCATGCCCGTCATATACTGCAAAGTATGCAGTACCCGGGTCCTCGGGCAGGGAAAGAATGTGTGTGTGAGAGTCATCCATAGAGACCCTCCATCCTTGCATGCATGACGAGCCGACCAGGTAGCGGCTGTCCTGGACTGTGGATGACTGCTTCTCCGTCACCGGTTCTGATAGGGTTTGACCCATTACTCTAGAATCAAATTAAGATTGGGTATTGTATAAAAAAAACTAGCCTTCTGCCAGCAGCTCTGTCCGCTTAAAAGTAGGGTTCTCGATACAGACTTTAGACCCCCATGTCATACCTTTAGGAGCTGAACTTTGAAAACACCCTTTGTTAGTGTTCGCCAACGTCACAAAAGGAAGTCTTGTGCAAAATTTCATGCTCCTAGTACCAGTACTTTCGGCTGTGCGTTGATATGTCATTTTCTCCTTTTTATATAGATATAGTAGGTATGCAGGCAAGAAGTTAAACTCTTTGCTATGGTTAGCCCCTACTTCGACTGGAATAAAATACCGATTATAATCCTCGTCACATAAGTTGAACTATCGTGCCTGTCGACCCTGAAAGTACTGTAAGCCATTTTGGAGTCTCAAACGAAGTGGGGGATGGGTACTTGTATACCAAAAGTTCAATTAATTTGCCGCATACTATACTTACAGTATGGCCATCGGATCTTGGCTTACGAATTTTAGCACTTGAAAACTCAAAAAAATAAATGCTTAAAATGACTAAATGCAATTTGCAGTTGTTATTGCTGTTAAAATTTGTTATTAAACAATTATCTATATTGTTGTTAGACTATTATAATGAAATATTTCTTTTACCCAAGATTATAGCTATATAAGCTATTTTCAAAAGACTGTTACACTTCTCATCAAAAAAATCGAAACACTTCCGTTTTCATTGTTTCTGTCCGAATTTAACACAAAAAAGAATTCATACGATGAAAAAAAATACATATATTATAGCTGGCAGTTTGGCCATTACAGTAATAAGCGAAAATTCTAAATTCAAAATTAGAATTTCATTTGTTTATCTTATAAACGAAATGAATCACTGTTTTGAGACAAATGTGTGTTTAGGGTTGGAGTACATTTAGCGTTTAAAAACTAAAAATTGGCGCCTACCCTTAAACTTTTCGTTTTTTATTTCAATACTGTGACTTTGGGACGTCTGAAAAAAGGTTTTTTTTTCTAAAACGTATGGATACTTCGCCCACAGAAGCCGCCCAAGTTGTGGCATTGCTGGATTCTGGCCTTAGTCAGCGTGTTGTGGCTGCAAGACTGCATCTAAGCCTGTCATCTGTTCATAGAGTCTATAAACGTTATCGGGAGACTGGTTTGTTCACGCGCCGTTCAGGATCTGGCAGGAATCGGGTCACTTCTGAGCGAGATGATCGATTTATTGTAACAACTTCTTTAAGAAATCGACGCCTTAACGCTTTTCAACTGCAGCAGCGGCTTCGTGTTGTACGAAGGGTGGCTGTAAGTGACTCTACAATTAGAAGAAGGTTGAAGGATCGTGGACTGGTACCGCATAAGCCAGCAAATGGGCCGAAATTAACTGCAGACCATCGAAGAGCGCGCCTTAACTTTGCACGTGAGCACCTAAATTGGTCATACCTACAGTGGAGCAAAGTTCTCTTTTCTGATGAGTGTAAAATTATGCTGTATGGTAACGACGGAAGGAACAAGGTCTACAGAAGAGACGGAGAACGCTATGCACAATGCTGCATTGAAGAAAAGGTCAGCTATGGTGGCGGTTCGTGGACGGTTTGGGGAGGAATCAGCGCCGACGGTAAGACAGAGCTTGCTTTCGTGTCTGGGCCACGTCTGCCTGCACTAAACTGTCATCGGTACGTCGAAGAGTGTCTCGAGCCTCATGTGATGCCCTATGCACATTTTATTGGCAACGGCTTCATATTCATGCACGACAATGCTAGGGCTCACACCGCGGGCGTCGTACGAGATTATCTTAACGAAGTCGATATCTCTATTATGGAATGGCCAGCAAGAAGCCCGGACATGAATCCCATTGAACATCTATGGGATGAATTAAAGAGACGAATTCGAGCAAGAGATCCTGCCCCAGAAACACTTAGCCAGCTGCAAGATGCAATCCAAGAGGAATGGGACAATATACCACAGCATGTGATCGTGACTCTCATCCGATCGATGAAGAACCGTATGGAAGCAGTAATTAGAGCTCGGGGAGGGAATACAAGTTATTAAATAAACGTTTTTTAGCTTTTTTTTTCATTTACGTGTGTTGTTTTATCCATTTCCTTTATACTCCATACGGAATAAAAATGACTCATTTAACAAAATACGAAACCTATGAAAAATTCATTTAAATTTAGAACATTAACATTAAGATTTGATAAGCTCATATTACTCACTATTAAACGACATTTAACATTTATTCCTAAATGTACACATTTTTCTGATAATCCTGACAAAACGTAAACTTGCAAGGTGTTTCGATTTTTTTGATGAGAAGTGTATATAAGTGTAAAAAATAAAAGGTTAATAAAAATGACTACAATATTGTGTTTATTAACAAGATTCTTATTTTAGCTTTAACCTTTACGAAAATAGATAAAATGAGAGATAGTTACTATATGTCAATAAGTTAATTATACTCATAAGTCAAATAAGTTGAAAATTCATTCATATTTTGTGTATACTCATACATAATATACATGCTCTTATCACACTCAGGACTAAAAAGGTTAAATATTGAATGTGTATGTCTTATACTTCTTCATGCACAAACGGCTGAACGGAATTTAAAAAAAATGGTATACAGACAGACTGTATCCTGGAATAGTATATTGATAGAGGTTTTTTTTCCAGGAATAATAAAAATTTTTACATGATGCAAATGAAACTGCTGATAACAATTTTATTTTTATATTGCCAATAAATCATATATATATATGATTTTATAACATACTTCTTACTATGTTGAATTAATGTATTACTTAGTAGTAACCAAAACACTGCAAAAAGTGCATTTAAGATACATAAGATAATTCTTATATTACACTCGGTAAATAATATAACATTGGTAAAATAAGTTGACTACAGACTCATAAAAACTATAACTTTAATAACAAAAATACTAATAAAATCTAAAAAATTATATTTATTCTTGAATTGAAATTTTATAAAACGTTTACTTAGGGTTTTTTCTAAACAACTCTAATCGCACAATGGTTATTCACTGGTTCCAAAATAATATTATGAAAATGCACTGAACCATTAAAATACCGTCGTAAACCACAGCAGGCACATCGGAAATCGTAAACTGGCCGTCTCCAACCACCAGCATCGATACAATATCCAGATATGACTAACAACTGATGTCATTTACGTTTTTACAAAAATCACCTTTGACAATACCTTTCTTAGCAACACTACCATAACAATGCACCCAACAAACACCCAAATTGTTTGTACAACATATCTATCTTTCACTTAGCTCAGAATAAACTATAATTATCAAATTTAAAACAACTAAAAATGATAAGATAAAACCCTTACGTATACTACGCTGTTATTCCTCAGGTACAGAACAAAACATTAAAATAAATACACTCACGGTTATGTCGAACACTAGGAAAATGTTTATTGTTCACTTTTGTTTTAATTTGTAGCAAATCAAAGCTTATTTTTCAATAATTCCACGAAAATGCGTAGGTAAATACTATTCAAGACTAGATTGAGAAACGTCACTTTGACACATGAAGTCAGAGTTACCACTTTATGAGACTACTTTTTAAAATCGTAATAAACCTTGCAAAACTACCACTAAAAAGCGAATACTAAATAAAAAAATCATATTTGATCGTTACATCAATGGCTTCGTTCCAAAAAGTTAGTACTTATTGCATAGTTATGGGTTATCATAAATGTGAACATCTACGTTTTTTAATTAAAATAATTATAATTGTCTTTAAAAAACTTGTGCGTATGTTTACCGCGAAAAACACGATTAAAATCAATTAAAGTACTTTTCCTACATCATTACATAGTATAAAACAAAGTTGCTTATGCCCTATGTATGCTTATATCTTTAAAAGTATGCAACGGATTTTGATGCGGCTTTTTTTAAATAGATAGAGTGATTCAGGAGGAAGGTTTATGTGTATAATACATGCATAATATATTCAATATCAGTACCCGTGCGAAGCTGGGGCGGGTCGCTAGTAATTGATTTTAATTCGGCACACTCAGACACTCAAACCAATAATGTTAAAAGGACAGCGGGGCGCATGTACCACAGAGACTACAACCAACCTACACTCTATGTAAAATGTACTAAAATGGGGTAAGACAGGGAGGCCTGACGTCACCTAGGCTCCATATAATGTACGTGGGTGGACTGATAATGAGTTTAGCAGGGCTGGTGTTCGTTATTCAGTAGATGGCATTTGTATGAATTAACAACAGTAGATACATCGCCGATATAGTACTGCTGACCCCTGTTAAAGGTCTCAATATGCTTCAAGGTGTATGAGAGTCACGTGACTTTTTTATAGATGACTTCTCTCTTTCTTGGGCAGTAGCGATCAAAACCCACTTCTGTTGCTTCTTTGCCTTCCTTCCAGGGCTCTGGGGTTTACTTTCACATAACCCATGGCCCCAGTAGGCGACCCTACTAGGCCCCTAAGATTTACTGACAACTCCTTGAAGCGCGTGTGGAACACCACATGTCAATGACTTGGACTCGGCCTGGATGGTTACCGGACGGCTGTACGGCAAGCTACATATTGCTCGCCGTCCGCAAGCCCGAAAGCTGGTTTTTCATCAGAAAAAAAGTTGTGAACATAAATGCAGCAGAATACAAATGTACAGAGGCGGCGTAAGGCGTGGGCGACGTGGGCGACCGCCCACGGCCTCGCGGTCCAAGGGGCCTCGCGCCTAGAAGGCCCGCGAACGCAAATACAAAAAAAAAAAAAAAAAAAAACCACCCTTGTGGAAAATTGGGTACGACTACGTGCTGTGCAGCCATTTTCGTGACGTCGTCGGTCTTAGCACAGGGAGAATCGTACCAGGCGGCGGTAGAACTAGCGACACGCGGGGCTGAGATCGTCATTGGCAGGATTCGAGGTGGCGCTGTACAATTTCGAGGTGTATAATACAATTTCCATGTGATTCCCCGGCCCTCGGAACACGCCGCCAACGGGTTCGCATCGGCGTCGGGTCTACAATGAAGTATCTACCTAGGACTAGTTATCGACCGCCGGTGGATTTTTGACTAGCATTTCAGACGTCTTGCTCCCAAACTGAATCGTACTGGTACTATTCTCAAGCGGCTCGAGCCAAAATTTGGGAGTCCAGAAACCTCCTGCCATAGGCTCTATGCACATGGGGGTAACCAGGGGGGCAGGGAGGGCCTGCCGCCCTTGGATCGTGTTTACAACCGAACTAACTTCTACTTTTGTGGACATAAATTAAAAATAATGAAATTTTGGCCATTTCTGATAAAATTGACATACAAAATATACAACATAACACATTCAAGTTTTAAAAATCATTCTGCTCGCCCGTTCTACCTACTCGCTAGCAACGCTGCAAGGATCAGCGCCGGGCCGTTGCAGATTTTTATGAATTAGAAGAAGTTACATCTGACTCTGCTATAGCTTACTTATTGTATAAATAAGCAGCAGCAGGACTTACAAAGTATTAGAATAAAGGATAATACGCAAATGTGAAGATAGACATTTTACTAACAATTTTACTAACAATTGTACTGCTGCAATTGGAAGCCATTTATTACATTTAGACGCGTAATAATATGCCAAAGATCAACTATGATCGAGCATAGGAGCGAACGTCGAGCTGCCGATTGCTCGCCGTCCGTCGCCTACGGTGGCTGGAAATCGGGATCGGAATCCCGACGGTAGCTGGGGCGTGAGGATGAAGACCGATGCCTGTCGCGTGCGGCCTCCTCCTTTGCTAGCATTACTGTTTCGCAGAAAAAGGTCATCGCCTGCCACTCCTCGCTCCGGAGCATGGAGTTACATCTCCACGCGCAAAACGTGCGTGTGTGCAAGGTCGGTTGCTTCCAAATAGAGAGGCCAGCAAAGAGGCCAGCCTCTTTGCTGGCCTGCCACGAAGGGATTTTCGCGGGAATCCGTGCGATATCCCTGCACCACCAGCATTGCCAAGACCCTCTGGAATGAGTTCAGCTGGGTCCACGGTTGCTTCCGCAGTGAGGGCGCCCACACCTTCTCTCCATAAAGGGTCATGGACCGGACAATGCCTGCGTAGAGCCTCCGGCAGAAGGCATCATAAACCGTTGGCTGAAGACCAAAAAGTTTATTTGTAAAAGATTACCTATTTACGTTTATTTATTTGACGAAAAGCTTGTGAAAGTCTGCTTTGCCCCCCTGGCCCAGAACCTGGGTCCATGTCTACGCAGGAAAGCATTCGATCCTTGGCCCTGTATGGAGCGCCACTGTAGGCGCCGTCGCTGCAAAAGCAACCGAGGGCCCAGCTTAACGCATGCCAGAAAGGGTCATGGCAATACGGATGGTGCGGGGAAACCGCACAGTTTGCCGTGAAGCGGCAAGTCTCCTTGGGATCTGGAGGCAACAGTCCTTGCACACATGCACGATTTTTGCGTGGAGATGCAACTACCGCGTCAAGTCGCGGGACGGCGTATTGAGTTCGTCGCAACCCAGTTATGGCCACCCCATAATTATACTCTCTTTCAAGCCTGGTTGGAAAGACCTCACGGCGTCATCACCTTCCGTATGACGCAGATTCTTACCGGACATGGTAATTTCGGAAGGTATCTGCACTGGATTCATGAGGAAGTGACGCCCGGGTTTCACCACTGTGTGGAGCAGAAGCCGGAAGGCACGTGAGGCACACTTAGCATTGGGGTGTCTTTGTTGAGGCGATCTGTGGCGGCGATCTCTCGCTCCGGGCCTTGGTACAGGCCATGTTCCGGAGCAAGTAAAAGTAGCAAGTAAAGGAGGAGGCCAACCGCATAAGGCAAGAGCACTCACGCCTCAGACGCTGCCGGGATTGCGATATCGGATAGGCGCGTAAAAATTCAAGTATCAAAAAAATTTTTCTGTCAACAAAATCGGTCCTTTTGCGTCGTCCGTCAGGGGGCCTCGCAAAATAATATCTTGCCCACATCAAATTTTGGACTTGCCCCGCCACTGCAAATGTACCCGGTGGATGGGGTACATTTGTATTTTCAAACCAGGGACTCCACTCGAGTAAACACACCAAACTTCTCTAAAATGGTCGAGCCGTTTTGGAGGTGAAACAAAGAGTTATAAATATGAATTATAAAGATTAAGCTACTATCAACCTGCTTGCATTTTATCTCAAACTTTAGATTTACCACCTGCCGTCCCGCCACCATTAGGTTCAGAGTAAATAGGTGTTATAACACGACGCCTAACGCCATCTATCGGATTGCATGCACAATGCTACGCCACCCGAGTTAATCAAATCGTAAACAAGATGAAGACATCGATAAAACAATAACATATCTACAGACTACTAGCGACATCTATCATAAGACGTGTGAAGTGTCTGTGACGTCAGCGAATTACTACTACATACAAACATGAGATGTTGGACGCACACAATAGCGGCCAAACCCGACTATATAAACCGGCATCGTGAAGGAATTGGACACTCGCTAATTAGCAGGCACAGTGGACGATAGCCCCGCAGTCACCACTGTTGTCTAAAGCTTGACCTGAGCGGAGGCCCCGTCGCCCTCAGGAACAGCCGAGCTAGGAGGTTAAGGGATAGGATAGCCCCGCAGTCCATCCCTAGGACCACTCATAGGTTATACGTCAGTTTCACTTTGTTTGCTTACAATCTGTCAAGTGTTTGAAGTATAGTAAATAAACCCTATCTGTCATCCGACGTGGTTTCATTCCACCGCCACCCTTACAGTGTTAAAAATGGTTGGTATCATTTACTGAGTACCTACGATATAATTAGGACATAAACTCCATCAGATTATAGCAAAAGCGGAATGGACACTTTGCTTTGGCCATGGCTATAGAAGCCAAATATATATAAATTATGATAAACACTTGCCTCATTATTTTGGACGTACGGAACATCATTTTACAGTCGGTTATTTTGTAAATGAATTAAAAATATAGAAACAGTTATAAAAAAATATAGTTACAGTGATATAGTGGACTGAAAATGTAAAGTTTAATAAAAAAATAATGAGAAGAAACTGTAAACTGCGAATTAATTTGTCATGTCAAAGTTACATCACAAATAATGATAGATAAGCTGTTGTCTATTCTTATAGCGCATAATTTTATCAACAAAAAGGTTGTGACTGTCTAAGCTTCCATTTTGAAAACGCTTTTATGCACTATGAATTCGCCAAATTCCCTCAAGGAGTCGTAGGGGCCCGGCAGGACCGGAGCCTACTGGAGTCATAGACCGGCTTCTAAAAGGAAAATCCGACCCCGGTATGAGAAACAAAGAAAGGAGGGAGCTTTTAGTCGGTAAAAGTTGGACACTATCTCGCGCCTCTCCCTAGGGCGTGGAACAAAAAAAAATCACTACAAATTCAGTTTTTTTTTTTTCTATTCAGGTGAGAAATCATCCAATGATAATTTTTAAATTATTTTCTTTCTTACTAACTAAAGCTGAAAAAGGAACATAGAAGTAGTCCTGTGTGCCTTTTTTACCGCGCGTTCCCGGACCCTGATTTTTTTTTCTTTCAGAAGTGAACCCATGGCCACAGTAGGCCAGTAACACCCAGTAGAGTTCGACCCTAGGTGTTGCAGATATCTTTTTTTAGCGCAAGTGAAACACTGCGCGCCATTGATGACTCGGGCTGAGTCCTGGACCAATGAGTGTTCAACCACATGATAAAATTCTCTTTGGTCCAGACGGTTACCAAACGGCTCGTCATCATAAATTCGCGCCTACACTGCACGCTGGCAGGGTATTATCATCATCATCAGCCTTTCAATGTTCCCGCTGCTGGGACACAGGCCTCCTCTCTAGGAGAGGGAATGGGCCATAATCCACCACACGGGCCCAGTGCGGATTGGTGGATGTCACATATCTTCGAATTTTTGGTTCTAGGACATGCCGGTTTCCTCACGATGTTTTCCTTCACCGTTTTGAGAGCAGTGGTGATGAAATAAATTACACAAAGTAATGCGCCTGGCTGGGTTCGAACCCGCGACCTACTACTCGTAAGTCGGGGCCGTTACCACTCGGCCACCACTGCTCTAGGGGGCTCTGGGTATTATTAGGGCCCTAAAACTCCTGACATCATGAAGTAGGCATGCGCTAAATATCTTTTGTCTTTGCCGTTGTCGGGTAAAAAAGGATTTTATAAAATTAATTTCCTAAGACGGGAATGTCTTAGGGAATGAATTAAAAAAAAACTTGCAGCGGAGTCTAAAGGTTGTATGGCAAAACCAACTTTTATGGGAGCTAAACCGCATGTAGAAGTTTATATACATTATATATATATAGTTCAATCTGACTATAAAAGTTAACTACGCTATTAAAGCGTAAATAATGTATTTCGTCACACTTTCTTAGCGTGAGTTATTTCTAATATGTAGCCATAATATTAAAATTAGCTGACTGTAGCATATTAGTTGTGTCATCAGCTTTAGGCTTAGGCAATCGCAATGTAGTTTTGCGTAGATTTTTTATTAGACTATGCAAAAGTGAACGACCCGGTGCGTCCGGCCTTTTATGTTTACAAATTGGGCTGATAAGAAAGGTACAGAAAAAACTGACCAAGTGCGAGTCGGCATCGCGAACTAAAGGTTCCATACTACAATATAAAAAACGAGCGAAAAACGCCGATATTTTTTTTGTGTACAAACCCTTGTACATTTTTTCCGTTTGATTTTATAGTAGCAATAAAAACGTTTATTCTGGGAAAATTTCAACTCTCTTAACTCTAATCCTAAGAGTTCTGTCTATAAGTCCATTTTATTACTCGAGCCCCAAGAGAATGCCGGCGTTCGCACTAGTGTCTTTATATTGTGTATTCATATAAGTATCCGTAAGCGGCTAATGAGATAGACTTATGGACAGATGGATAGCAGCGCAGACAGTTGGACACCGCTAAAGCTTAGTAAAGGTCCTGTTAGCACCTTTCCTGTACAGAACCCTAAAAAGTCTAAGTCGGTATACTCAGTATGTTGTGTATGTTACAGAGATAAAATCAGTAGGTATCTCACTCGCAGGCCCGGTAACTCTTTTTCAATACACTTACTCGAAAACTGCCTCTTATCGCACTCCTATTAGGGTCAATATAGCATGTATATCACCCAAGTGGTTTTTATGAGTTTATCACAACAAGGGCTTTTTTATTCCTTCCTTATCGTCACGGTCACGGGTGATTATTTTGTTTTACTTAGTTTATCGAATCAGGCGCGAGGCGTCCCCCAGAGTCGCTGGACGACCCCACGAAATTAGAAACTGACCAGAGCAGATTTGAATGCTGTACTTAAATATTTCTTATATTTCTTTTGTATGTTTGAGATACGATTAAATTTTTTTTCTTTCTTTCTTTATTTCACAAGTCATAAGTGTATTGAAAAACGTTGTTTGACACACGTGCAGATTTGTCACTGCAGCCCTCGGCTCCATAACACGGTCGCAATGACAAACTTCCTGCACTTGTATCAAAATGTACTATATCAATCGAGTTAAAAAAATACTGTTTTTAGGGTTTCGTACCTGCTTCAAAGTAAAAAAATGAAACCCTTATTGGGCCACTTCGTTGTCCGGGGTGGGGGGTAGGGGCGAGTTGAAAAGTAAACTATATTTTCAAGTCTGCTGACCCATGAAACTGAAAAAATCAAACTTCTAAGTTAACGAAAAAAAAAAGAAATGACTGATTATATTGCAAAAAAAAAAATACGTTGTTGATACTCTCAAAGAATAAAAAAAAATAGGGTAGGAACTTCCCGTTGGCCTAGAATCCTGAAATTTAACATGAAGCAAAGTCTCATAGCACAAGTTTAAAAACAGTTTTGTAATTATACTTAGGTACGTCACAAAAAAAAATCTTTTGAGATTCGGAAAAATTTTCAACTTGGGAATTGAACTGTTTTCATAAATAATATAATAATAATATAAGCTTTACGGAACCCTCAGTGCGCAAGTGCAACTCGCACTTGCCTGGTATTTTTTTAGCCTAGGTAGTGGTCGCAAAAGGCTCTGGATGAAATGCCCAAGCTGGACAGTGTCACCATAAATTAATGAACCATAGTATGGACTACCCAGAGGCCGGTAGAGGTGTGTCCCAGTCGTCAAACCGGATGTACCGGTGGTCTGATTACGTCTCCACCAATTGACGCGCCAGACAACGACACGCTGCGACAGAGCAGAGCTGGCGAACGAGATGTCCAACTCTGAGTCGCCCCGCATATACACACACGTGGGGACAGAGCTCCGGTTTAGAACAACTAGGCCAAATTCTTGGCATTGAAGTCCCCGCAAACGACCACGGGGAGGGAACCAAACACTACGACGATGGCATTCACCTCCATAAGGGAGACGTGGAGATCGGCCAGAATTCTGCTCGGGGACAGGTAAACGCCTACCACTGTAATGTTCCCGAGCCGTGCTGCCTCACAACCCCGTCCTCTCGTGACGCTATACCCAAGAGAGCAGAACTCGTCATTCAATAACTTTTCCCACCATAAAAAAGCGCTTCACAAGCCAGCTGACTACTTGAACCTTGTCGCCAAAAGACTAGGGTTACTGACACTTGGCAGTCTATTTCGAGTTTCTGGCACGCTTAGTTCTTGGGTGGTCTCGCTAATTATCAGGAAGGAAGCACGTTTCATTGAACCATTTCCCACGTTAAAGTCGCCGACGCAGCGCGACATCAACAGGCCATCGGAAAATCGATATCGAATAGTTTTAAGTTACATTATCAGTAGCAAATGACGAAATCGAATCCAATGAGCAGTCAGTATCGAATCGCCGCGCAACGCGAAAGCGCGTGAATCTCGTGTGTTCCTATCTCAGTTTTTAAGTGAAATTAAAAAGAAAATCGCCGATATTGAAAATGGCCTGCCCTATGAGGTAAGTAATTGTTTTGTTTACAATTATTATATTATTAGCTAATTTAATCGTTTTAGATTTTTATTTTAAGAAATGGTATTATATTTTTTTTTATCTGCTTCTTTTAGTTGTTTTAATTATCTGATTCTATCTTAAAATAATAATTAAGAAAACTGCAAGGATTTAGCCTTTAAACCATAGTATTATTTTTATATGGGAAATGGCCTGGACTACCGACTTTTTATTTTAGAATCCTATTCATAATGTAGGTACAAGAATTGTTTAGCAAATTAAAATAATTTAGGTGCATTTTTATTGTCTTTTGTTCTATAAAATATTAAAAATTCTTTCGAATACCGTAATTAGAGACAATACATAATAGAAATACAATAGGTGTGTGAACGCCGGCGTTCACTCGGGGCCTTAGAGCATTTACCCTACGGGGCCTACGGAGACGGCGCCTCCTGGAGCCTAGAGGGTGGTGCAAACTGTTACCTCGACTCCAGGAATAAGGCAAGGAAGGTACGGGGTAGGATTTTTAGTCAGTAAGAGTCTGACACTGGTCTCCCGCTCCGCCCAAGAGCGGGTTTCGTCATTGGATGATTTTATCTACCATTAAAAAAAAAAACGGAGACGGCAATGCAGAGCATACCCCTCTGCCAAAGTGCATTGGCCATATGACCATGCACGTTATATAAAACTAGATCATTCGCGGCTGACCGCCATAATGTATCGTTTTGTATCGTAAATAAAAAAGTTCTCTTCAAAAATGCAGTTCTGTGTTATGCAGTTTCCAGCTCTAAAAAATAATCTGCTGCTACAAATTTACGAAACTATGGTGTTTCTTAACATATGGTAGAATACGTTATACTATAGGTAATATAGTTTTATTTAAGTACATTGTCGAAATTAAATTTATACCATTACGATAGAAAAATATAATGGTACGTGGGCAGTTTGTAGGTAGGCTGAACGAAGTACAGGACACATAGTGCTGCGACAATGTGAGTGAATGATTAGTAAAATAAAAGTTTTCATTCAAATATTCAGTAATAGTTTACGTTTGTACCTACATATTGTGTCTGAATAAACCGGTTATAAAATTAAAATATACCATAATGGGAATCAACAGCGCCCTCGCCGTAGCCGTCGCCGCCGCGATCCTGCCGATATCCGGCCACCGTAAACACTGGCTCGCGGACGGTGAGCAATGGGTAGCTCGCCGTCCGGTCGTCTGGTAAGACCGAGTCCAAGTCGTCAACGGCGCGCACCGTTCCCGCGCGCCTCAAGGAGTTGTCAACAAACTGCAGGGGCCCTTCAGGGTCGAAGCCTCCTGGATCCTAGGGTGGTGCAAACTGTTACCTCGACTCCAGGAATAAGGCAAGGAAGGTACGCGGTAGGTTTTTTAGTCAGCAAGAGTCTGACATTGGTCTCCCGCTCCGCCCAAGAGCGGGTTTCGTCATTCGATGATTTTCACCTACCATAAAAAAAAAACCATAATGGGAATAAAAAATAACATTGCAGTTAAATACAGGAGTAAATATGGCAATTCAATTCAAAATTTCACTGCTAGAAAGTAGGTAGTTCTTTTTTAACAGACTTAAAAAATACGGAGGTACTTTATTATGGTGGAAAAAATCATCCAATGACAAATCGCGCCCTTGGGCAGAGCGGGAAATAGTGTCAGACTGTTACTAACTAAATAACCTACGACGACATCAAACATCACAATGTTTTTTTTATGGTAGGTGAAAATCATCGAATGACGAAACCCGCTCTTGGGCGGAGCGGGAGACCAATGTCAGACTCTTGCTGACTAAAAAACCTACCGCGTACCTTCCTTGCCTTATTCCTGGAGTCGAGGTAACAGTTTGCACCACCCTAGGATCCAGGAGGCTTCGACCCTGAAGGGCCCCTGCAGTTTGTTGACAACTCCTTGAGGCGCGCGGGAACGGTGCGCGCCGTTGACGACTTGGACTCGGTCTTACCAGACGACCGGACGGCGAGCTACCCATTGCTCACCGTCCGCAAGTCAGTGTCTACGGTGGCCGGATATCGGCAGGATCGCGGCGGCGACGACCACGGCGAGTGCGCCGTTGCCTTTGCCTTATGCGGTCAGCCACCTCCTTTACGAGCATTACTGCCTCGCAGAAGGAGGCGACCGCCTGCCACTCCTCCTCGCTGCGGACCATGGCCTGAACCAAGGCCCGGCGCGAGAGGTCGCCACCGCCGATCACCCCCACGAGGGCACGGCGTTGCTCTTCCCAAGCGGGGCACACTTCTACCGTGTGCTCCACCGTGTCCTCCGGGCTGGCCACACAGTGGCGACACCCGGGCGTCTCTTCCGCACGGATCCGGTGCAGGAACCTCCCGAACTTGCCATGTCCGGTGAGGACCTGCGTCATGCGGAAGGTGAGGACGCCGTGAGGTCTATCCAGCCACGCCTCAAAGAGGGGCACTACTGCCGAAATTATGGCGTGCCCAGCGCTAGGTTGCGACAGTCGCTGTTTCCATTTCACCATGAGATACCGCCGGAGCTCTTTCCGCCATGCCTTAACATGTTCAGGCAGCGTAGTTTCGCCCCGGCGTTGCATCTCCACGCGCAGATCGTGCATGTGTGCAAGGACTGTTGCCTCCAAATCCCATGGTGGTAGGCCAGCAAGGAGGCTCGCCGCTTCGCGGGACACCGTGCGGTATCCCCGCACCATCCGGATGGCCATGACCCTCTGGCAGGCGTTCAGCTGGGCCGCCGGGCGTTTACGCAGCGACGGCGCCCACACTGGTGCCCCATAAAGGGCCATGGACCGAACGATGCCGGCGTAGAGCCTCCGGCAGGAGGCGTCTGGACCCCCCAGGTTCGGCAGGAGCCACTTCAGGGCAGCTCCTGTCCGATTGAGTTTAGGAGCCAGACGTCGGAAATGCTCCTCGAAATTCCACCGGCTGTCGAGGACAAGTCCCAGGTACTTCATCGTCGACCCGACGCCGATGTGAACTCCTCCTACCGTTAGCTGGGAACCTATTGGTGGCGCGTTCCGAGGGCCGTGAAAACACATGGCCTCGGACTTGTGCAGCGCCACCTCTAGTCCCAACTGCTGGATCCTCTCTACGACTGTCGCAACCCCACGTGTCGCTAGTTCGACCGTTCAATTTTGATTAAAGTAACTACAGTTTATGGTACCTCCAACAAAAAAATAACATTGCCTTTTATGTAATACTAGCGACCCGCCCCAGCTTCGCACGGGTGCAATGGTGATATTAAATATATTATGCATGTAATTTACACATACACATTTTAATAGATAGAGTGATTCAAGAGGAAGGCCTCTTGAATCACTCTATCTATTAAAAAAAAAAAACCATGAAAATCCGCTATTTATAGGCACGCTCTTGCCGCACCGGGCGGTAGGCCGGTACCGCCGCAAACGCTACGTCCCGCAATTTTTTAATCTGTAATATCTTCAAAAATATTCACTTAAATCATACGGTGTAAAGGGCCATATTGATCTATATTAAATGAACAATGTATTCAAGGTATTTAATTGGTTGAGGATTAATGCTGTATTGGTTAAAATCGCTTCGAAAATTAGCCATTATTTGTCGTAAAAAGTAAATGACAAAAAAAAGTTATTGTGGATTATCCATAAGAGATGTGTGTGTTTTTCAATGTGTACAATACTTATTACATTATTTTGATAAAACTCGTAGGATTCAGTCTGCGTTTGCAATGTAAGCGGAAAAAATGTAATTATTTACGACATCACATTAGAAACCTCAAAAATAACAGTACTTCTCAACTATTTAATGGATATTATTATACATATAAACCTTCCTCTTGAATCACTCTATATATTAAAAAAACCGCATCAAAATCCGTTGCGTAGTTTCAAAGATTTAAGCATTCAAAGGGACATAGGGACAGAGAAAGCGACTTGGTTTTATACTATGTAGTGATGATAAACTTGATTTATAGACAAGTAAGAAGTAAGATATTGTTTGTACACTGAAAATAAAAGAAATTGTAACATTTTTTTCATTCGTTCCTGATGAATGAAATAATTAAGTCTGGTTTGTGTCACATCACTGGCACTTTTTGTTTGTTGTCGTATGATAGCTTGTATAAATACAAGATAATTGTTGATGTGTGTGTATTTTTTTCAATTGTGTGACTATTTGTTAGATTGTAGCAATAGGAAGCGTGCATTTGTGCGTAATTGTAAAATTTTCGTAGTGTGCTACCTCGCCTCCCGCAAAAAGTGGCAGAAAAATTTGTTCGGTGATTCGTCCCTTGCCATCTCCATAGGCTAAATGCTTTAAGCTCGGGGCTCAAGAGTAAAAAAAAGCCCCAATAAAATTTTTGTCATTTTGATTGAAAGTTCCTAAAAGTCGTCTCCCTCCCTTTTACCCCTTTAATTACGTATTATACCCTGTCATGTCATACCCCACTTAACCGTATTTGAAAACCTTCGATTGTTAATTCCCACTTTCACACCCCATAACTTCTAAATGTATAAAAAAAAATGATAAAACGTAATCGTAAGAAAACCTGCTTTAAAAAAAACACATCCTAATCGATTCACAGACAGACGCACACATTGCGGACAAACATAAAATAAAAAAATAGAAGGCTCAAATATTAAGTTGCCTTTACGTAGAAACAGTGAACCTCTTTGACCTACCAACAACAATAAATAAACTTTTTTTCTAAAAATGTTGCCTAATTTAAATTTCATAATGTCTACCCTACCGTTAATAAAAGTCACGCGGTATCTTTTATTCCATAGAGTTCATTTCTTTTATTAGGTCATTGTTTAAGTCGTAAAAGCAGTTAAAATGGAAAGAAAAACTGTAAAACAATAGATACCGGGAATATTAATAAAACTTAGAATAATGTTTAAAGCAGTTAAAAGTGTCGTTAAAAGAAAAATAATTGGCCTTACGGCGGCGCGCGACAAGCGTGCAATTAGGACCACAACTAAAATTATTTAGATTACATTTTTTAATAACACCTTTCTGTGTAGAAAATTATTAACGTAATAAACTTAACTAATAACACGAAACTTTAGCAGTAATTGTGTCGCGTTTCATGAAAATTAGACTTACAAATATCTAATCGTAAAGTAAAAAGTCAAAGAGACCTTATTGGTTTAGCTATGGTTTAGCAGGTTAGGTGAAATGCCAATGTTATTGTATATATTTCTATAGCATACTGTTACCTAAGAATAATGTAAAATAGTTATGTAATTTAATTACCGTGACATTTTAAACTTATTTGTACGAGCGAGAACTTAACTGTCATATGATACCCCACTTAACCGTAGCTGGCTAGTAGTACGCTGGTAGTAGCGTGGTGGCTGGCGTCGGAAGGGTTGGTCCGACGAATTGTCGTGTCTTTTTAGCCCGGATACACTAGCTTGTTGAGTTGAAGAACTAAAACAGATGGATTATAGGTATAATCCCATTGGTGACAGAAGAGCTGTCGAAATGGATTATTTTGTCGTGGATGTGTAACCCTGGCGGATACTCGTTATAAACAGAGTCCGTCAGGATATATCTGACATCGGCGTTTAAAAAGTTAACAATCCGGTGTAGACCATAAAATTGGGTCATGTTAAGAGCTTGTGGTAGTGCCTCAAATCCAACCTGATCAGACCAGACCTATTGTCTTTCTTTTATGTCTCTAATTACGGTATCAATTTATTACCTAAGTACCACTAAAAGAGTGCAATAAAATAATCTCCAGGTAATAACAGAATTAAATATAACGACACTATAAATTCTAAGTGTCAAGTAGATAGTTGTTTGCAGAAGAGTCGAAGCCAATTAGGGCCAAGGGTTTGCGTCTGAAAAGGAAGGCTCTGGCCCTGGTAGGTATGTATGGCGATGTAGGAACGGGGTAGGTTGTTTAGTCAGTAAGAGTCTGACACTTGTTTTCCGCTCCGCCCAAGAGCGGGACTCGTCATTGGATGATTTTTACCTACCATAAAAAAGTAGGTAGTTGTTTTCGCGCCATTTCATATCGAACTAAAGACCTATTAATATAAATTAGGTACCTATGTAGAAATAATTTTGTTTACATTAACCCTATATCAGGCAATTCATAAAATACTTACTGCATATCGAAACGTTGTTACTTTGTTAGATCACTGACACACGTAATAAATTATGAGGTTGTGATAAAGTAATGTGAAGGTAGGTCACGGCTAGGGTTGCCAGCTTTTTTTATTATAAAGAATTAGAGTACCTATACTAAATTTTAGTAGAAATAGAGTAGGTAGGTATCTTCTAATTTTGGAAGGGGAAAAAAAGAAAAAAAGAAAGGGGGAAAGAAAGGCTATCGGTACTATCACCTTAAGGGTGGCCAACCCGAGATACATTTACATACAACCATTCATATGTGAATGCGTTATCATTACATAGTATAAAACAAAGTCGCTTCCCGCTGTCCCTATTTAAGCTAAGATCTTTAAAAGTTCGCAACGGATTTTGATGCGGTTTTTTTATAGATAGAGTGATTCAAGAGGAAGGTTTATATGTAGGTATAATACATGCATAATATCAACATTGCATCCGTGTGAAGCTGAGGCGGGTCGCTAGTTATTTATTTATACTTTATTGTACACCACATTAAAAAAGAAATAGGACAAACATTCCCACCTACATCACAACCCACATCACACAACCTACATCTTTCTCTAAATATTTTAGAAATGCAGATTATCTTGTGGATATTAACTAAGTTTCTATAGAAATCAAAACATAAATTTATAGTAATGGCATATTCTCGTGTTAGAATTTATTTTTTTAGCGTCATGTGTTGAAAAATATCCAAAAATAAGTAAGTGTGTAGATTAAATTTCTAAACAATATTATCACTGATACTAGGCACTATTAATACACTCCGTCACACTCCGTGTATCATCCGTGTATTATACTTTCCGTGTGTTATTAGTTTAAAGTTGATTTTAGTTTGGTAGGTAATAAAATTTAGTTGAATTTTAAAATTAACTTAATTTTTAAAATTTTTACCACAAAACAATTTTTGACCGGATCCTATTATTTATTATAATTTATCGACATTTCATTTTAATAATTTCCATTTGGATATTTCGACGAAACAAAAAGAAATATACCTAATATCATACGACGACCTTTGACAATGGCTCAGGTTTTTATTATTTATTTTTTTATATTCGTGATGAAAAGCATAATGTTTACCTCGAGTTAACGAGTTATTTAATAAAAGAAAGAAAAACGTTTATTAATCCTTCGAACTTTAGCGTCTTCGCTTTACTCGAACTCCTTCTCGAGACTAAATAACTCACTTTCACCCCTAGGGTAAAATGTACTATTATTATATATATATATATTATATAGAGATATTTTTTTTTTGTGTACAAACCCTTGTACATTTTTTCCGTTTGATTTTATAGTGGCAATAAAAACGTTTATTCTGGGGAAAATTTCAACTCTCCTAACTGTAATCCTAAGAGTTCTGTCTATAAGTCCATTTTATTACTCGAGCCCCAAGAGAATGCCGGCGTTCGCACTAGTGTCTTTATATTGTGTATTCATATAAGTATCCGTAAGCGGCTAATTAGATAGACTTATGGACAGATGGATAGCAGCGCAGACAGTTGGACACCGCTAAAGCTTAGTAAAGGTCCTGTTAGCACCTTTCCTGTACAGAACCCTAAAAAGTCGAAGTCGCTATACTCGGTATGTTGTGTATGTTACAGAGATAAAATCAGTAGGTATCTCACTCGCAGGCCTGGTAACTCTTTATCAATTGAGTTAAAAAAATACTGTTTTTTGGTTTGGTTTGGTTTCGTACCTGCTTCAAAGTAAAAAAATGAAACCCTTATTGGGCCACTTCGTTGGCCGTCTGTCTGTCTGTCAAGAAGGGTCGTGTAGCGGGGGAGGGGGGTAGGGGCGAGTTGAAAAGTAAACTATATTTCCAAGTCTGCTGACCCATGAAACTGAAAAAATCAAACTTCTAAGTTAACGAAAAAAAAAGAAATGACCGATTATATTGCAAAAAAAAAATACGTTGGTGATAGTCAAAGTCAAAGTCAAAATCATTTTATTCCAAATAAACCATTTACAGGCACTTTTGAAACGTCAAGTCTGTCTGTCCTAAAAAATATGATGCTAATTGCACATTCCAAAGCGCAGATCTCTATGGAGAAGAATGTGCAAGAAACTCCATGGACACTCTTTTCAATTATGGTAAGTATTACAAATATCTCGGTTACATGTTTCTTGTTGATACTCTCAAGGAATAAAAAATTTTAGGGTAGGAACTTCCCGTTGGATTCCTGAAATTTAACATGAAGCAAGGTCTCATAGCACAAGTTTAGGAAAAAATCTCAAAACAGTTTTGTAATTATACTTAGGTACGTCACAAAAAAAAATCTTTTGAGATTCGGAAAAATTTTCATCATTCAACTTGGGAATTGAACTGTTTTCATAGATAATATAATAATAATATAAGCTTTACGGAACCCTCAGTGCGCGAGTGCAACTCGAACTTGCCTGATATTTTTTTAGCCTAGTGGTCGCAAAAGGCTCTGGATGAAATGCCCAAGCTGGACAGTGTCACCATAAATTAATGAACCATAGTGTGGACTACCCAGAGGCCGGTAGAGGTGTGTCCCAGTCGTCAAACCGGATGTACCGGTGGTCTGATTACGTCTCCACCAATTGACGCGCCAGACACGCTGCGACAGAGCAGGGCTGGCGAACGAGATGTCCAACTCTGAGTCGCCCCGCATATACACACACGTGGGGACAGAGCTCCGGTTTAGAACAACTAGGCCAAGTTCTTGGCATTGAAGTCCCCGCAAACGACCACGGGTAGGGAACCAAACCCAACGACGATGGCATTCACCTCCATAAGGGAGACGTGGAGATCGGCCAGAATTCTGCTCGGGGACAGGTAAACGCCTACCACTGTAATGTTCCCGAGCCGTGCTGCCTCGCAATCCCGTCCTCTCGTGACGCTATACCCAAGAGAGCAGAACTCGTCATTCAATAACTTTTCCCACCAAAAAAAAAGCGCTTCACAAGCCAGCTGACTACTTGAACCTTGTCGCCAAAAGACTAGGGTTACTGACACTTGGCAGTCTATTTCGAGTTTCTGGCACGCTTACTTCTTGGGTGGTCTCGCTAATTATCAGGAAGGAAGCACGTTTCATTGAACCATTTCCCACGTTAAAGTCGCCGACGCAGCGCGACATCAACAGGCCATCGGAAAATCGATATCGAATAGTTTTAAGTTACATTATCAGTAGCAAATGACGAAATCGAATCCAATGAGCAGTCAGTATCGAATCGCCGCGCGACGCGAAAGCGCGTGAATCTCGTGTGTTCCTATCTCAGTTTTTAAGTGAAATTAAAAAGAAAATCGCCGATATTGAAAATGGCCTGCCCTATGAGGTAAGTAATTGTTTTGTTTACAATTATATTATTATTAGCTAATTTAATCGTTTTAGTTTTTTATTTTAAGAAATGGTCTTATATTTTTTTTATCTGCTTCTTTTAGTTGTTTTAATTATCTGATTCTATCTTAAAATAATAATTAAGAAAACTGCAAGGATTTAGCCTTTAAACGATAGTATTATTTTTATATGGGAAATGGCCTGGACTACCGACTTTTTATTTTAGAATCCTATTCATAATGTAGGTACAGGAATTGTTTAGCAAATTAAAATAATTTAGGTGCATTTTTATTGTCTTTTGTTCTATAAAATGTTAAAAATTCTTTCAAATACCGTAATTAGAGACAATACATAATAGAAATACAATAGGAGTGTGAACGCCGGCGTTCACTCGGGGCCTTAGAGCATTTACCCTATGGAGACGGCAATGCAGAGCATACCCCTCTGCCAAAGTGCATTGGCCATATGACCATGCACGTTATATAAAACTAGTTCATTCGCGGCCGACCGCCATAATGTATCGTTTTGTATCGTAAATAAAAAAGTTCTCTTCAAAAATGCAGTTCAGTGTTATGCAGTTTCCAGCTCTAAAAAATAATCTGCTGCTACAAATTATGATGATGACTACAACGAAACTATGGTGTTTCTTAACATATGGTAGAATACGTTATACGATAATATAGTTTTATTTAAGTACATTGTCGAAATTAAATTTATACCATTACGATAGAAAAATATAGTGGTGCGTGGGCAGTTTGTAGGTAGGCTGAACGTAGTACAGGGCGCATAGTGTTGCGACAATGTGAGTGAATGATTAGTAAAATAAAAGTTTTCATTCAAATATTCAGTAATAGTTTACGTTTGTACATAATTATTGTGTCTGAATAAACCGGTTATAAAATTAAAATATACCATAATGGGAATCAACAGCGCCCTCGCCGTAGCCGTCGCCGCCGCGATCCTGCCGATATCCGGCCACCGTAGACACTGGCTCGCGGACGGTGAGCAATGGGTAGCTCGCCGTCCGGTCGTCTGGTAAGACCGAGTCCAAGTCGTCAACGGCGCGCACCGTTCCCGCGCGCCTCAAGGAGTTGTCAACAAACTGCAGGGCCCTTTCAGGGTCGAAGCCTCCTGGAGTCTAGGGTGGTGAAAACTGTTACCTCGACTCCAGGAATAAGGCAAGGAAGGTACGGGGTAGGTTTTTTAGTCAGTAAGAGTCTGTCACTGGTCTCCCGCTCCGCGCAAGAGCGGGTTTCGTCATTCGATGATTTTCACCTACCATAAAAAAAAACCATAATGGGAATAAAAAATAACATTGCAGTTAAATACAGGAGTAAATAAGGCAATTCAATTCAAAATTTCACTGCTAGAAAGTAGGACGCTGCTAGAAACAGACTTAAAAAATACGGAGGTTCTTTTTTATGGTGGAAAAAATCATCCAATGACAAATCGCGCCTTTGGGCAGAGCGGGAAATAGTGTCAGACTCTTACTAACTAAATAACCTACGACGACATCAAACATCACAATGTTTGATGTCGATTTTGAATGGTCAAGTACGGTTTTTCGCAAAAGGATTTTTCGCACAAACATTACATCGCACCAATAAAGGATCGATGGAGTAAAACATCGCACAACTGAATTATTGATATAATAAAAATGGAATCTACAAGTTTCGCAGTCAAATAGAGAATCCCCTAAAAACTACACAATAAGATAAGAGGGTATCAAAGTAACCCCATTCTTCGTTTAACTTTGATCAGAGCTTTTATTATTTATTTCAATAGGTATCTTATGAATTTTTACACTTATTATTAGAGGAATCAACAATTACAAAAATCCGAATAGGTACTAGACATTTTTGTTTCTTTTTTACACCCGATACTTTGATATATATTTTTTTTTTTATGGTAGGTAAAAATCATCGAATGACGAATCCCACTCTTGGGCGGAGCGGGAAACAGTGTCAGACTCTTACTGACTAAAGAACCTACCCCGTGCCTTCCTTGCCTTATTCCCAGAGCCCCGGTGTAACGCTTTCGCATCAACCCTCAGCTCCGGGAGGCTTCGACCCTGTTGGGCCTCTACGGTGTGCTGACAATTCCTTGAGGCGCGCGGGAACGGAGCGCGCCGTCGACGACTTGGGCTCGGTCTGGACTGCTACCAGACGACCGGACGGCGAGCTACCCATTGCTCACCGTCCGCAAGCCAGTGTCTACGGTGGCCGGATATCGGCAGGATCGCGGCGGCGACGGCCACGGCGAGTGCGCCGTTGCCTTTGCCTTATGCGGTCAGCCACCTCCTTTACGAGCATTACTGCCTCGCAGAAGGAGGCGACCGCCTGCCACTCCTCCTCGCTGCGGACCATGGCCTGAACCAAGGCCCGGCGCGAGAGGTCGCCACCGCCGATCACCCCCACGAGGGCACGGCGTTGCTCTTCCCAAGCGGGGCACACTTCTACCGTGTGCTCCACCGTGTCCTCCGGGCTGGCCACACAGTGGCGACACCCGGGCGTCTCTTCCGCACGGATCCGGTGCAGGAACCTCCCGAACTTGCCATGTCCGGTGAGGACCTGCGTCATGCGGAAGGTGAGGACGCCGTGAGGTCTATCCAGCCACGCCTCAAAGAGGGGCACTACTGCCGAAATTATGGCGTGCCCAGCGCTAGGTTGCGACAGTCGCTGTTTCCATTTCACCATGAGATCCCGCCGGAGCTCTTTCCGCCATGCCTTAACATGTTCAGGCAGCGTAGTTTCGCCCCGGCGTTGCATCTCCACGCGCAGATCGTGCATGTGTGCAAGGACTGTTGCCTCCAAATCCCATGGTGGTAGGCCAGCAAGGAGGCTCGCCGCTTCGTGGGACACCGTGCGGTATCCCCGCACCATCCGGATGGCCATGACCCTCTGGCAGGCGTTCAGCTGGGCCGCCGGGCGTTTACGCAGCGACGGCGCCCACACTGGTGCCCCATAAAGGGCCATGGACCGAACGATGCCGGCGTAGAGCCTCCGGCAGGAGGCGTCTGGACCCCCCAGGTTCGGCAGGAGCCGCTTCAGGGCAGCTCCTGTCCGATTGAGTTTAGGAGCCAGACGTCGGAAATGCTCCTCGAAATTCCACCGGCTGTCGAGGACAAGTCCCAGGTACTTCATCGTCGACCCGACGCCGATGTGAACTCCTCCTACCGTTAGCTGGGAACCTATTGGTGGCGCGTTCCGAGGGCCGTGAAAACACATGGCCTCGGACTTGTGCAGCGTCACCTCTAGTCCCAACTGCTGGAACCTCTCTACGACTGTCGCAACCCCACGTGTCGCTAGTTCGACCGTTCAATTTTGATTAAAGTAACTACAGTTTATGGTACCTCCAACAAAAAAATAACATTGCCTTTTATGTTATACTAGCGACCCGCCCCAGCTTCGCACGGGTGCAATGGTGATATTAAATATATTATGCATGTAATTTACACATACACATTTTAATAGATAGAGTGATTCAAGAGGAAGGCCTCTTGAATCACTCTATCTATTAAAAAAAAAAAACCATGAAAATCCGCTATTTATAGGCACGCTCTTGCCGCACCGGGCGGTAGGCCGGTACCGCCGCAAACGCTACGTCCCGCAATTTTTAAATCTGTAATATCTTCAAAAATATTCACTTAAATCATACGGTGTAAGGGCCATATTGATCTATATTAAATGAACAATGTATTCAAGGTATTTAATTGGTTGAGGATTAATGCTGTATTGGTTAAAATCGCTTCGAAAATTAGCCATTATTGTTCGTAAAAAGTAAATGACAAAAAAAAGTTATTGTGGATTATCCATAAGAGATAGACATATACCATCGCGGACTTTTCTGTAGACCTTTTCAATGTGTACAATACTTATTACATTATTTTGATAAAACTCGTAGGGTTCAGTCTGCGTTTGCAATGTAAGCGGAAAAAATGTAATTATTTACGACATCACATTAGAAACCTCAAAAATAACAGTACTTCTCAACTATTTAATGGATATTATTATACATATAAACCTTCCTCTTGAATCACTCTATATATTAAAAAAACCGCATCAAAATCCGTTGCGTAGTTTCAAAGATTTAAGCATTCAAAGGGACATAGGGACAGAGAAAGCGACTTTGTTTTATACTATGTAGTGATGATAAACCTGATTTATAGACAAGTAAGAAGTAAGATATTGTTTGTACATTGAAAATAAAAGAAATTGTTACATTTTTTTCATTCGTTCCTGATGAATGAAATAATTAAGTCTGGGTTGTGTCACATCACTGGCACTTTTTGTTTGTTGTCGTATGATAGCTTGTATAAATACAAGATAATTGTTGATGTGTGTGTATTTTTTTGCAATATGTGTGACTATTTGTTAGATTGTAGCAATAGGAAGCGTGCATTTGTGCGTAATTGTAAAATTTTCGTAGTGTGCTACCTCGCCTCCCGCAAAAAGTGGCAGAAAAATTTGTTCGGTGATTCGTCCCTTGCCATCTCCATAGGCTAAATGCTTTAAGCTCGGGGCTCAAGAGTAAAAAAAAGCCCCAATAAAATTTTTGTCATTTTGATTGAAAGTTCCTAAAAGTCGTCTCCCTCCCTTTTACCCCTTTAATTACGTATTATACCCTGTCATGTGATACCCCACTTAACCGTATTTGAAAACCTTCGATTGTTCATTCCCACTTTCACACCCCATAACTTCTAAATGTATAAAAAAAAATGATAAAACGTAATCGTAAGAAAACCTGCTTTAAAAAAAACACATCCTAATCGATTCACAGACAGACGCACACATTGCGGACAAACATAAAATAAAAAAATAGAAGGCTCAAATATTAAGTTGCCTTTACGTAGAAACAGTGAACCTCTTTGACCTACCAACAAGAATAAATAAACTTTTTTTCTAAGAATGTTGCCTAATTTAAATTTCATAATGTCTACCCTACCGTTAATAAAAGTCACGCGGTATCTTTTATTCCATAGAGTTCATTTCTTTTATGTTATAATTTAAGCGGATTTAGGTCATTGTTTAAGTCGTAAAAGCAGTTAAAATGGAAAGAAAAACTGTAAAACAATGGATACCGGGAATATTAATAAAACTTAGAATAATGTTTAAGCAGTTAAAAGTGTCGTTAAAAGAAAAATAATTGGCCTTACGGCGGCGCGCGACAAGCGTGCAATTAGGACCACAACTAAAATTATTTAGATTACATTTTTAATAACACCTTTCTGTGTAGAAAATTATTAACGTAATAAACTTAACTAATAACACGAAACTTTAGCAGTAATTGTGTCGCGTTTCATGAAAATTAGACGTTCATTATCTAATCGTAAAGTAAAAAGTCAAAGAGACCTTAATTGGTTTAGCAGGTTAGGTGAAATGCCAATTTTATTGTATATATTTCTATAGCATACTGTTACCTAAGAATAATGTAAAATAGTTATGTAATTTAATTACCGTGACATTTTAAACTTATTTGTACGAGCGAGAACTTAACCGCTGGCGTCGGAAGGGTTGGTCCGACGAATTGTCGTGTCTTTTTAGCCCGGATACACTAGCTTGTTGAGTTGATGAACTAAAACAGATGGATTATATAATCCCAACCGAAGAGCTGTCGAAATGGATTATTTTGTCGTGGATGTGTAACCCTGGCGGATACTCGTTATAAACAGAGTCCGTCAGATATTATCTGACGTCGGCGTTTAAAAAGTTAACAATCCGGTGTAGATCATAAAATTGGGTCATGTTAAGAGCTTGTGGTAGTGCCTCAAGTCCAACCTGATCAGACCATTGAACCTATTACTCTTGAGCTCCAAGACCAGACCTATTGTCTTTCTTTTATGTCTCTAATTACGGTATCAATTTATTACCTAAGTACCACTAAATGAGTGCAATAAAATAATCTCCAGGTAATAACAGAATTAAATATAAAGACACTATAAATTCTAAGTGTCAAGTAGATAGTTGTTTGCAGAAGAGTCGAAGCCAATTAGGGCCAAGGGTTTGCGTCTGAAAAGGAAGGCTCTGGCCCTGGTATGTAGGGTAAATACGCCAAACGTCGGCCCCTCCCCAAACTTCGGCCGTCTGCACATTTTCAGCTTGCGTTCCTTTACAGAATAATAAAGTGGCAAGAATGCCACCCTAATTGCAACCTTAGTTCATATTATATATGTACAAACCGTTACTATCCCATTACGTCACTCACTCTTCGCGTACCAAGCATCAGCAGCGATTGCGCCGTCGAAGCGTCTTGTCCATATTAAAAGTACCTTACTTGCTGTGAATACCCACACTTCGGGGATTGATATTAGAACGGTAAGACATTCCTTTTTCTTTGTTTTAAGCTTTATTATTAGTAATAAGTGATTTTTACTATATTTTGAGATAGTTTTTCCAATGTTTTACATATTGTTTTAAAGGAAAAATAGGAGGCCGCCAATAGAATACCAATTTTGAGTTATAACCGAATTCTCGGCCGTGGCCGACTTAACGTAAATGCAGTCTGTTTTATAAATTCCAATTGTAGTAATTGCATTGGCTCCGTAAGAGAATTTGCAACGCATATAGACCAATAAATCTATTTTACGTTTAATCGCCAAATGGCGGCCGGGATGATATTAGTTAAATCTCGAGAAATAATGGACACGAAATAGGGGCCGGCTTTAGAAACATTAAAGATCGTAATGTCGACCAGCCTCAAATTCGAGCGCCACTATACAGGCTGATTACTTTTTTATTTTGTCAAAGTTGTATATTTAATTTATTAATATTATAAAGACTCAAGTTCAAATAGTAGGACTTGATAATATTATTAATGACCTCTCTATAATACAAAGTTATCACGAGTTCCCTACAAAATCTCTTTATATTTCGAATTAAATCAATACATTTGTTTTTTTTTTGTTTGTAGGAGGTAATCTCATAAGACTGAAGAGATTACGACTTTTTAATTCATGACAAACACATTTATTTACCATAGCATAATAATGTTTAAGTAACCTTTATTTTATTATTTACCGACTGGTTTTATAAATATTGTTACGAAGACGTTAAAACTTTCAAAAACATTTGAATTATTACAGTTTTTTTTTTATTGTGATGATTATATTTTATTTTTTATAATTATAATATATAACTTTGTTTAAAGCAAATAGAAAAATACTTTACCTGGTAAGTATTAAACAAATACGATTAATAATGTAGGCATATTTAGTAAGACTCCTGCCAAAATAAATCATATTAATAATATTTGTCAGTTTTAATTTAAAACACCCTATACCCGGCCGACATTTGGGAAAAACGCGACCGACTATGGGCCATGAATGGCCGACTTTAGGAATTTTTCGTTCTCGACGCATTTAAACCTTAGTACTTTTTCCTTGTAGTAGAAATGTTAACCTTATGCCCATAAACATGAAATACATATAATATACTACCAAAAACCGCAACAGAAGCATCTTTATGTTGCAAATTGATGGTACCAGAGCCATCCCAATACAGAAAAACCGTAAGGGGGCCGACATTTAGCGTATTTACCCTATGGCGATGTAGGAACGGGGTAGGTTGTTTAGTCAGTAAGAGTCTGACACTTGTTTTCCGCTCCGCCCAAGAGCGGGACTCGTCATTGGATGATTTTTACCTACCATAAAAAAGTAGGTAGTTGTTTTCGCGCCATTTCATATCGAACTAAAGACCTATTAATATAAATTAGGTACCTATGTAGAAATAATTTTGTTTACATTAACCCTATATCAGGCAATTCATAAAATACTTACTGCATATCGAAACGTTGTTACTTTGTTAGATCACTGACACACGTAATAAATTATGAGGTTGTGATAAAGTAATGTGAAGGTAGGTCACGGCTAGGGTTGCCAGCTTTTTTTAGTATAAAGAATTAGAGTAGGTATACTAAATTTTAGTAGAAATAGAGTAGGTAAGTGTCTTCTGATTTTGGAAGGGGAAAAATTAAAGGTGGCCAACCCGAGATACATTTACATACAACTATTCATATGTGAATGCGTTATCATCGTAGGTATAAAACAAAGTCGCTTCCCGCTGTCCCTACGTATGCTAAGATCTTTAAAAGTTCGCAACGGATTTTGATGCGGTTTTTTTTATAGATAAAGTGATTCAAGAGAAAGGTTTATATGTAGATATAATACATGCAAAATATCAATATTGCATCCGTGCGAAGCTGAGGCGGGTCGCTAGTTATATACCTATATCTTTCTCTAAATACCTATTTTGGAAATGCAGATTATCTTGTGGATATTAACTAAGTTTCTATAGAAATCAAAACATAAATTTAATGTAATGGCATATTCTCGTGTTAGTATTTATTTTTTTAGCGTCATGTGTTGAAAAATATCCAAAAATAAGTACTAAGTGTGTAGATTAAATTTCTAAACAATATTATCACTGATACTAGGTAGGTACTATTAATACACTCCGTGTATCATCCGTGTATCATCCGTGTATCATCCGTGTATCATCCGTGTATTATACTTTCCGTGTGTTATTAGTTTAAAGTTGATTTTAGTTTGGTAGGTAATAAAATTTAGTTGAATTTTAAAATTAACTTAATTTTTTAATTTTTTTGGTACAATTTTTGACCGGCGAATTAAAAATCATTAACATTTAATGTAGGTACCTACTTATTTCAGTTTGAATTTTTGGATACAATTTTTGACCGGCTACTATTATAATTATAATTTATCGATATTTAATTTTCTTATTTTTCAATTGAATTTTTCGACGAAACAAAAAGAAATGATAAATGATATTTATTTTTGTAAATAGGTTTTTCACAACACTTTTACACGTCATTTTTTTTTGTCAGTTTAAATTAGATGAGTCCGGTAATCTAATATCATACGACGACCTTTGACGATGGCTCAGGTTTATTTTCTTTATATTCGTAATGAAAAGCACAGTATTTATTATCGAGTTAAAGGAGTTATTAATTTAGTCCTTCGAACGTTAGCGAAAAGCGAAGAGCTTTGCTCGAACTCCTTCTCCAGACTAAATAACTTACTTTCACCCCTAGGGTAACAAATGTACTATTATTATAGTTGAATGTTCCTACGACTCTTTCTCTTTTCATATTCATTTGTTTATTTATTAAAACTTTATTTGATTTAAGCATTTGAGTATTTATCTGAGATTCAATGTTTGCAAGTATTCTATTTCAAATAAACCATTCACAGCTTTTGAATGTAAAGATCAATCTGTTAGCTCTATATGGAGAAGAATGTGCAAGAAAGTCCATCGATAAGAACTTACTATCCATGGAGTTTCTTGCACATTCTTCTATTACTATTTCGAATCGTGTTATGTATTGCATACATATATATATTTGGGTAATGGTAATAGTATGTATATACCTAATGAAGAAACAAGTTTCATGTCGCTACTAGGTATTATCCTAAGGTGGTCTGGTAGGTAGATATCGCTGTCAGCAATAACACCGCCTTTGTATCCAAAGATTTAAGTTTTTGTTTAAGTTCTGTAACTTTTTGGTGTACAATAAAGTTTGATCTGTCTATCTATCTATTATCTGAGAACAATGTAAATAAATTAAAATAAAACAAATTAAAAAAATAGATATTACCAAAATCAGTTCTCAAACTCTTCTTTGGTCTGAAAACCGGTTATTTGGCATTTCTACCTAAATGCCAAATAACCGTTTAGACGTACCTACCAATTTAATTAACTAAAAATATTCAACTCAGAAGCACACCCTTTTTATACGTATATTTTTTTATGGTGGGAAAAATCATCTAATGACGAATCCTGGCCTTGGGCGGAGCGGGAAACAGTGTCAGACTCTTACTGACTAAACGACCCACCCCATTCCTTCTTAGCCTTCATACCAGGGTCGGACCATCCTTTCAGAAGCCGCTTCAGCCTTTCTCTATCAATCAAACCAAGGGTAGTGAAACGAAAATATGACAGGTGCAATAAAAAGAAAATATTATGAAGATTGCATGTTCATCATCATCAGCCTATTTTTTAATGTTGGGAAGAAAAAATATAAATGCTGGGACACAGGCCTCCTCTCTAGGAGGGGCAATGGGCTATCCACCACGCGGGCCTACTGCGGATTAGTGGATGTCACATGTCTTTGAATTTTTGGTTCTAGGACATCCCGGTTTCATGACGATATTTTTCTTCACCGTTTTGAGAGCAGTGGCGATGAAATAAATTACTTACACAAAGTAATGCGCCTGGCTGGGTTTGAACTCTTGGTCTTGATTCATGTGAATTATAGTACAACTAGTAGTAGTGTTCAACTTATTTGCCGCGTTAAATTCAAGCGCGTCAAGTTGAACCATTTGCCTAAGCAAATGGTAAGTGGTGATAAGTAGCGATAGTTCATTAGCCTACACTTAACTATAAAAAATCGACTTCCATATAAATTTATGGAGTGTGTAGCCATCACAAAAACTTTCAACATGTTACATATTTCGGCTTGGGACAGGTATTTCTGGTTCGACTGGGCTCAGACGCGCTAATAATATACCACTCGTCAAGAGCGTGGTACCGGTTGAGACAGATTCAAGCCATTGTGTAGAAAAAGTAGTCAAGTGATAATGTCATACAGCTTTTGTACCTACTATCTAAAGTCTCGAATAATTACTTATGGTAGTGAGACGTGGTCGCTTACTATGGGTCAAGATGATCCAGCGAGCAATGGAAAGAGCGATGCCTGGTGTTTCTCTGCTTGATTGAATCAGGAATGATGAGATCCGTAGGAGAACCAAAACAACCGGCATCGCTCGAAAGATTACATCGCTGAAGTTGCAGTGGGAGGTACACATAACGCGGAGAACCGATGGCCGTTGGGATAAAAAGGTTCTCGAATGGCGACCGCGGACCGGGCGACGCTCCGTGGGGAGGCCCCCTACAAGGTGGACCGACAATCTGGTGAAGATCGCGGGAAGCCGCTGAATGCGGACAGCACAGGACCGATCGTTGTGGAGATTCTTGGGGGAGGCCTATGCCCAGCAGTGGGCGTCGTTCGGCTGACATGATGATGATGATGACCTAAAGTCTATAGAATCAGTCATTTAGAGGTTCTATTTTCTAAGAAGCACACACAGCACACAGGGCAGAGCGCTGGCTCAGCGACGAAATCCAAAAAACAAATCCAATGTACAGTATGGCCGTCGGATCTTGGCGAGTCTGAATTTGAAAACTCGTAAAAAAACAACAAATGGTTAAAACACATAAATGCAATTTGCAGTTGTTATTGCTGTTATTTTTTTTTAAACCATTTATTTTATACGAGTTTTCAAGCGCTTAAATTCGCAGAGTCTAAGGCGGTTCACACACTGCCCCGCATCATGCTGCATGTTGCGTTTAAACGTATCTACGCGCCTACTTGCGGGAGTGCAAATTTGCATCATCGTGCGTGTTTTATACGCACACACGCGCGTAGGTGCGTTTCGTAGATTCACGCACGGCGGCTCTCATTTATTCGCCGTTCTCTATGGTGGTCGTGCAGTACTGAGCATCACGATCGTTTTGATAGAAATGGTTAATAGTGTGGAACTCATTCGGGACGCTGCCATTATACTAACTGTTTGGTTTTTGTACGGTCACAAATACACACACAAAAACAAACACACACGTCACGCCCATTCAAAATCACGCGCGGCACTGCGGGATTCGGTGCCATACCTTGCGTCTCGCCCCGCACCCACGCGCGGGGGTGCATGTTTCTCCGCGTGTATACGCGTGATCCGCATGAACGCGCGTGGATGCATTTTCAGTGTGTTGGACTGTGCGTGTTTTCCATACAAACTGAGATACTTACAAGCAACGAAAGAGCACGCATCCACGCGTTACGCTGCATCATGCGGGGCAGTGTGAGAATCGCCTAACTCCAGACTCGCCAAGATCCGACAGCCGTATTATAGGTACCTTATTTGGATTTTGTGGCTGGGCCTGCGCTGCGCTCAAGGTTTTCATAGAAAATAACACCAAGTCACATCGATATTTGTATTTTTTTTTATTCTTCCTACAGATTAATCTATAAGGTTCTTATCGGCCAATAACTTGACTGACTTATTGACCTTCATCATAATTTGTTTCAACCGAAAGACGTTCACTGTTGGACATATGCCTTCCTCAAGACGTGTCACACTGTCACCACAATGAACGCTCCAGCGCTTCTCGCATCCATAGGATTACCACAGCAACGTGTATCTCGCATCCATCGGATTCCCGCAACCCTTGCCAGGTCATCGGTCTATCTGGCGGGTGGCCTTCCAACGCTGCGTCTTCCGAGATTCTATTGCTGCTTCTGCAAGAATGTCTTAGGCCTACTAGTGCCACGGTATTTTCTCCTGGAACACATTACCTCAAATCTTCTCGCGGCGGCTACGGTTAGGGATAGATCTTATTTCGGATATCGGATACTCGATAGTTTAAGTTATGATTACGGCGTTCCATAACATCTGCGAATATGCATCTTATTTGACAACTCCATTAAAATTTGTCTCCAGGTCTGTGATGGACGAGAGCTCGGCTCAAGATGGCGACCACCTGGGCAATGAAGCCGGCATGCTGTACGGAGAGTACCTGATGCTGGACAAGCTGCTATCGGCTCAGAGGATGCTCAGCGCCGAGTCTTCTAAACCGGTGCACGATGAACATTTGTTTATTGTTACTCATCAAGGTAAGGTTCTTTGCAACTAATTAAGTTTTTCCATCAGGACGCAAAGGCATTTTTTGGTAAAAAAAAAAATGGACTGATTTAGAATGGTAACAAAATGTTCAAGTAATTTTCCATTACCTCAACACTGGCTAAAATAAAATCCTTCCAGTTATACCGTTTTTACCCAACCGTGGGAAACTGTTGAAGCGGGTAATAACCCGTGGATCGTAGTTCGCAAATTCCTCTTAACAAACCTGGTTCTACCAACGATAACGTGACGACAATGTTTGTCAAAAGTCAGAAGTTTATGAGATATGGTATCACCATCATTTCAGCCACCGAAACATCCTTCCTTGAACATAGTTCTCGCCAAGTATCGCCGTAACGACGGATCCTGTGCGTCTCGGATCCATCGAATTCCCTCGAACCTCACCAAATCATGTGTCCACCTTGTTGGTGGCTTTTTAACGCTATGCGTCTTTCAGTACGTGGGCGCCACTCTGGATCCATTCTTCGCATCGACAATCTGTTCTACAAGCAGGTGGCCTGGACAGCGCGCCATTTAAGTTCGGCGATTCTTCGAGCTGTGTAATTTTTGTTAACCTGCGTTGGAAACCCTCTGAGCATAGCCCTTTCCATTGCCCATTGGGTGGCTTTAAGCTTCCTGATAAGGCCCATTATACATATACTTACGCTAATGATATTATGGGTATTATGGGTAATTAAGAAATACCATGCTTAGTTTGATGACATCTGATCGTAAAAGTTTTTTCCCAGCCTCACTAATGGATCAACATTAGCTCATAAAAGTATTAAGTAGATATGAAACACGTTTTTGTATTTTAAAAAGTAATAGATATGTGTTGGTGACCCAAAATCCAATTCGTATCATGTGTAGTTGAGACTTTATTGATTACAGTCTGCACAATGACATCACATTATCTTTAGGAAGACTGGGGCCGGATGTAACCTTTCGCACTTGACCTGTCACTAGCTAATCAATTATTTTTTGTTGACTTCATAAAAAACATCACATTCTACAACTTTGAGAATAAAAAACAAGGCCCTAAAAGTTAGGAGGTAGAGTACCTAAGAGACAGAAGACTAGCTTTTAGAGACAGAAAACTACTTAGCTTTTAGAGACAGAAAACTACTTAGCTTTTAGAGATAAAAAACTACTTAGCTTTTAGAGATAGAAAACTACTTAGCTTTTAGAGATAGAAAACTACTTAGCTTTTAGAGATAGAAAACTACTTAGCTTTTAGAGACAGAAAACTACTTAGCTTTTAGAGACAGAAAACTACTTAGCTTTTAGAGACAGAAAACTACTTAGCTTTTAGAGACAGAAAACTACTTAGCTTTTAGAGATAGAAAACTACTTAGCTTTTAGTGATAGAAAACTACTTAGCTTTTAGAGATAGAAAACTACTTAGCTTTTAGAGATAGAAAACTACTTAGCTTTTAGAGATAGAAAACTACTTAGCTTTTAGAGATAGAAAACTAGCTTTTAGGACCCTAATGCGAAAATCTTTGCGATTCAAAACATTGACATTCTTTCAGCAATAGCAAAAATGTAGTGTTGACCTGTTATTATATTGAAATGACGTCTAGCTATTAAACTTTGACTAGCAGTCTGGCTACAGTGACTGTAATATACCTAAAGAGACTAGAGCTTGTAGTATGAAGATCCTTGGGGGCCCGCTGGATTTGTAGCACAGGATTGGTCGTAATGGCGACCCTTGCTGGGGCCTCGTCCTCGTAGTTAAGTCCTAATGTCTAAAATGATGATGACAAGGCTGCGGGAACGTTTTAAAAAGTCACCGTGGCCCTGAAATGTAAAGGACAAATGAAGAAAAGCTTGTAGTTTTTAGCTAGGTAACAGGAAAAAAAACTTAGAGCAAAAAAATACCTAAAGATTTTTTTTTTATAATATCTGTCATTAATCGTATTTTTTCTGAATGAAGCATTACTTTTAATTTCATGGTCATTATTATTTGCTATAATAGTAATGTAAACAAGTTTAGAGTAGGTAAGCTTGTAGTAAGTCGGTATAATCATAATAATATGTGAGCTTGTCTCATTTCGCATAGGTAGGTATTCTATTGGTAGGCACTTAAATTGTCATTGACGTCAAATTACAGATCGTATTTTGTTATGAATGGAAGGAACTAGGTGAATATGTGAACATTCCTATATAGGCATTATCTATATTATATTGCAATGTCTGTTTGTATTAAGAAAATATTTTTTTAAAGTATGTTTGATACCTATATATTATAAATGTGTACCTATTCATATTCATATCTTTATTTGCATTCCATAATGTCAATTATAAGTACAGATGTTAAAGTAATAATGCTTATCATCATCAACCTTTCTAATGTTCCCACTGCAGGGACACAGGTTTCCTCTCTAAGAGAGGGAAAGGGCCGTAATCCACCACGCGGGCCCAGTGCGGGTTGGTGGATGTCACATGTCTTCGAATTTTTGCTTCTAGGACATGCCGGTTTCCTCACGATGTTTTCCTTCACCGTTTTGAGAGCAGTGATGATGAAATAAATTACACAAAATAATGCGCCTGGCTGGGTTTGAACCCGCGACCTACAACACGTAACTCGGGGCCGTTATCACTCGGCCACCACTGCCCACTATAACGCTTATAGCTAGGTACAATTATGGATCCTGTAGGGTTTGTTTGTTTAGACTAATGTCCAAAACGTTGGACTGATTTTGACAGGTATTTTTTTTTTTGAGATAGAATTATAGTAAATAGTATGAAAAGCTATTATTATTATTAAGGAAAACACCGCGCAAAAAAAAACTAGTTTGACGCAGGCAAACTCGCGGGCACTAGCTAGTACTTACATTAAAATCATCATTTCAGCCAAAAGTCGTCCACTGTTGGACATAGACCTTCCCCATATGTCACCTCAAAGAACGGTCCTGTGCATCTCGCATCCATCGATACATACATAATAATATAAATAGTTTTTTAGTTTTTCTTTTTTTATCCAGATGTTCTTTGGTTCCAGCTTACGAGCTATGGTTCAAGCAGATAATCTTCGAGGTGGACTCGGTGAGGGCCCTCCTGGACGTGGAGGGGCTAGATGAGAGCCACACCATGGAAATCCTGAAGAGGCTCAACAGAATCGTGCTTATTTTGAAGGTAGGGTTGTAACAGTTATGTTTGGTAATACTTAACCCTTTTTTTGAGGTGGAAAATCATTAGGGACCCTGCAGAAAGGTCGAAACCAACTGAAGCCAAGGGTTCGCATCTGAAAAGAAGGCTCTGACCCGGGTATAAAGGCAACGTAGGAATGTGGTGGGTTGTTTAGTAGGTAAGAGTCTGACACTATTTCCCGCTACGCCTAAGGGCGGGATTTGTCATTTGATAATTTTTGCCCATCATAAAAAAGATGGAAATAAATCATATATAATCAGCAAATCTTTACCCAAAAGAACGTGAGTCGCCAGTAACTCATCATACTTAGATGGAGAATCTAAAGAAAATGATCAGAACCATATCTAGAAAATTGAGGAAGAAACCATAATCAACTCGATATAGCTAGGTTACCTACATATAACATTTTAAATCTATATCCTGCAAGGTTGCTATCGGGAAATACCCACTTGAAAAATATTGTAGGTACTCGGCATACCAGTTGTACTCATTCACAGCTCGGCTCCGTTCGGATAATTGACATGTAGGTATAAGATACACTTGATTAACGTGAACATAATATCGTAAAGGGGAAGCACTTTATCAAAGTCTTCATTAAAAAACTCATACGACTGGACAGAGGCAGCCTGCCCCTGGTGGCGGGGACTATCAATAGACATTGTACACTGAATAAGCATCTTCACACACAATAGGCATCACAGACAGGGGGAGGGAAGAGACAATGCGCACGTGCTCTTGGACTGCACACTGTGTCTCTGACACACGCACACGAACCTTAGGCCCACCGAACTCCCTCATTGACGCCCTGAAAAATCTGAAAAGCCGAATCAGCTCTTGGAGAGAGGTGGGCTGGTTGAAATAAGCCCACCAAAGTTTATAGCCACCACGGCTCATGTACAATGGTCTGCATAAGACTAAGTGCGGAAACCATACTCAGACAATAACATAAGGGGAAGCAGCATCTGTGATATTAAAACAAAAGAATTAACTAAATTTTTTTAAATATTGACATGCCAATTTTTATGGCATTTATATATGTGAAAAGCAAACATGTTCCAATACGTCATAGTAACATGTTATGCCACTATATTACGCATAATCACTCTGATAGTGAGGACCCTGACTTATGACCTCTATCGACATCTGTACGTAATTTTTTATCGACAATCTGGCTGATACTAGTGACGCTCTGTTATTGCGCCTTCCTTCTCTTGAACATGTGAGAATAGCTTCTCATAATCTCATTTATTTATTTTATTTAGATAGGAAATCATTAAACCACTACTCCTCCTCTGGGTGTGGTGATAGAGACTGGCAGGCTTTTACCCAACAACCCTGCAATGTTCCATCAGTTACTCCTTGCGTTCCCGGGCTGCGGTAACTCTTTTAACAATCACGTAATCAGGTTCAGCCTCAATCGTTAAGAGGCCCCGGGCGACAGATCTTTGAAGCCCTTGTCATCATCATCATCAGCCTTTTTAATGTTCCCACAGCTGGGAGACAAGCCCTTGTCGTTTTTACAAATTATATCAATCAAAACTGGATATATATTTTTATGATAAGTGAGAAATTAAAACGTTTACAAAAAGAATATGAATTACAAATCAAATAAATTATGAGTTTAGAAGATTTATAAAAATTTAACAATCATATCATCATCATCTCAGCGCCAGTCCCGGTTGCTACCTTGGCTTTCACCTCGGTGCCCGGGGTCCGCTTTCCAACTCAAACGCCTCCACTTCGCTCGGTCTTTCGCGTCCTTTGCCGTAAGCCCATTAGCACGCATATCGTCCCTTACGACGTCGATCCAACGCCCTTAGGCCTTCCACGTTTTCCGGGTCCCGGCGGAGGCGGCATGGCGAGGCATCTGTTACCCACGTAGTCTGCCGGTTTTCGTAAAACGTGGCCATACCAGCGTAAGCGACCCTCCTGCAGTTTATCCGCTATGTCACGGACCTGAATGCTGCTCCAATCATAAATACAACAAAAGTGATAGAGATAAACCTAAGTGTACACACGGATTTGGAAATTTCAAAAATTGGCTTTTTTCTATACGTTTTCTTGCGTGTGGCCCCCATAAGAGAGAGGCCTTGGCCCACGGCGGTTGCTTTATCCTTTCAAGTACCGTAATTAGAGACGTAATATTAATAGAAAGACAATAGGTGTATGGTTGATACTTTTGTGTTACTAGTTTATCATTACATAGTATAAAACAAAGTTACTTAGTCCTTATGTATGCTTAGATCTTTAAAAGTACGCAACGGATTTTGATGTAGTTTTTTTAATAGATAGAGTGATTCAAGAGGAAGGTTTATGTGTATAATACATGCATAATAAATTCAACGTCAGTACCCGTGCGAAGCTGGGACGGGTCGCTAGTATCAAATAAAAAAAAACCTGACTACCGAAGATTAGTGTTGACCATTTTTCTCAGCAAAAACATGAATTAATAGGTCTTGATCACTGAAGATTATCGTGTGATCGCGTGATATTTTAACTCATGTATAAAATATTTCTCGATCCTAATCTTGAGTTGATTAAAACTATTCATTATATGATTTTAAAAAATTGTTAAGCAACAATTATTAACTCTTATCGATACTTTTTCTATATCTTCGAGTGAAACGAATGCATTGTGTTGAGTTAAATTTAATTTAACTAGTTTTGGCTACTGACTGCACTCGTGTAGGTTAAGGGGATTCGCGGCGAATAAGTTGAACCACTTGCTCTCATAAATCAGTTACTGCCCATTCAAGGACTTGAGTGGTGAAGATATAACCGATTTTCGGGTCTCAATCGATGAGGGGGATTACTCAGACTACGCATAACGTAACCGAAACAAATGGTTCAATTAATTTGCCGCGTACCATAGGTATGTGTCGAAAATTAACTGGCAGTAACAAATTACCAAGACCGTATCTTTGATCCTAATTCAGACTGTGTTCTACCGAAAATTACAACGAAATTCATCTGGCTTTATAACGTATTTATAATAGACATCCGAATATTCCACATATGCAATCAAGAGCCGTGTGAAGCAGATAATCATTACCATATTTATTGATGTTTACAAGTTCTGCCACACATTTCAAAACTTGTTAAGGAAATGTCCTATTACTTGTAAGCTATGCCAATGCGATGCTAATACGTACCTACTGCATAATTTGTTTATTATAAAATCAAAAATATTTATCTACATGAAATATAATATTTACCTATTATACCTTTTTCAACGCACCGAGTCAGATACAGGGGCGTAGAAAACGTACAAGCCTCCTGCGGTACAAGGGCCCCGACGCCGACGTAGGCAAAAATTCGCAACATGTTATCCAGAACCGTCTCGTAGTGTAAACCAAGCATTTGTAAAAAAAAAGTACCATATTTTTTATACGTTGTTCCCCTGTTGTTCTTTTGATACAGGGCCCTTATGAGACTAGCTACGCCACTGGTCTGGCTAGTAAACTGCAGCAGGCTTCAGTAAAAATAGGTACAACACAAAGTACACTGTACCTGTACCGCCTGTATGAGTTTGAACCAAATTAAAAAAGCAAATTAGCATTTTTGCTTTAATTTTGACATTTCAAAATTGCCTGTAAATGGTCTATTTGAAATAAATTTTTATTTTTTATTTTATTTATTTGGAATAACAAACAATTACATAATTAGAAAATAACAATAATAACTTAAAATTACACAATTATGTAATCAACGGCGTTATTCACAACAATCGTAAGTAAGAAATCTCGCGCTTAATTAAAAATTGACAACTATAATGCATTACTTATAATAAAATTAAATTTAACAAAAACAAAACTAGAATAAAATAAAATAGCTTGCAATTTCATAAAATATTATGGTGCAATAAAATAAATTCAGACAGATACATACATAAAATTTAGAAATTAAAAACATTATATAAAATTGAATAAAATTAAGATGATTAAATTACATTACATTATATTGATACATCATTATTATATAATACAATAAGATGTCGATAATAATTATAAATTTTACTGAGTTGATATGGTATCAAATTCTCTGATTGCCTTTTGGACAGAATTTCGAAATCGTGCGGGGGTTGTGCAGAATAAGTCTATGTGGAGAAAATACTTATTGAAATTGTCAGTTAAACGGCGCAATGGTGCTCGTATACCAGCATTAGTTCGACAAGATTTCAATGCAAAAAATTGCTGCTTACGATTACGCGCCGCACGCATTTGTACTCTTCTGGGAACCAAATAACAAATCTTATTGCTAATATCAGAGCAGTCGTAAGCATTATTGCTGAGGTCATATAAGAGCATAGTCTCTAGAAACATTCGCCGATTAGCCAGGGTTATGAGATTGTATCTCTTCAATAGGTCGACATACGACGCAGAGGAATGAAAGCATTTATAACTCATTGACTTTAAAAATTTCTTTTGTACTTTTTCCAAACAAGCCGAATATTTATTGTAGAGGGGGTTTCAAACCGCGACTGCATACTCTAATTGAGACCTAATTAAGGCTTTGTATAGGAGTAAGTAGGTCTGGGGGCGGACGAAGTTAGTGGCTGACCGCATAACAAAACCATACATTCGCCATGCCTTGTTAACAATTGTGTTAATATGAGTATCCAGATGGAGCTTGTCATCAATCACTACACCTAGATCCCGCACCTCATAAACTCTGTTAAGTGCGATATCATTTAGGGAGTAACAGTACTTGTAGACGTTTTTATTTTTGGTGCTACTTATGCAGAAACATTTCGGAACACTAAGTTTAAGTTTGTTACGCACACAGTATACAGATAATCTATTTAGATCATTCTGTAAAGCAAGACAGTCATTAATATTTTTAATTGACCTAAATACCTTTAAATCGTCTGCGTATAAACGAAATTTCGAATTTTTAAAGCATGCCCCTATGTCGTTTATAAATAATATAAATAAAAGGGGTCCCAAAATCGATCCTTGGGGAACTCCTGATGTCACGAGTACACTGGCTGACTGGTAGCCGTTTATCACTACACGTTGTGTTCTTTTGGAAACATATGACGAGAACCATCTCAACAAGTTGCCACGTATACCGTTGAACGCAATCTTTCTAAGCTAAATGATTTTGAGTTTGAGTTTGAACCCGCGAAAGAACAACTCATGAGTCAGTGCTAATTAACGCTTTTAATGTTAGTGTAAATTGTTACAATCATAAATTGTTATTACGAGAACTCACATAACCAAGTATTTCGTATGATGTAATAGTATCAAGTAATCCGTATTGATAATTTACTTTGTAACATATCAATATGTTATTAATAAATTATTATTGTTTGTAAACCAAAACAATGTGTTTTCATATCATTTTCTGGTATCAATCACAGTTTATTCACATTAGGGCTTACGGACGCCGAGCTATGGGTAACTCCACAGAAAAAAAAATCTATTCCGCGGGTAGCTCGATATCCGATCGTCCGGTAATGCGTAGTGATCCACGCGCGCCTCAAGGTGATGTCAGCAAAACCGTACAAGCCTAGCAGAGTCGAAGCCTGCTGGGGCCATGGATTCGCTTTTGACGGATTTTATGAAACTCCACCCATAAGGGTAAATAACTTATCGCACTGTGGGTGGAGCAAGAAGGAGCTTCATATTTTTACCGACTAAAGCCACTAGCACCCTATTGCAGTTCAGGGCCAAGGTAACTCCTTCAGGCAATACTACAACCCAACAACCCAGGGTTCTTAACCTTGCAGTCACCCACCTATCTGTACGTACTAACATTGCGGTTATTTATTAGTGCGATGTATCAAGTATCAACTTTCCTTTACACTTTCACATCATTCTTACGACTATGTAGTAAGCTGTGTTATATTTATATATACTTAATTTCCTTTATTAAATATAATCAAAATTCAGAAACTTAAACATTCAACAATTTATATTGTACATTCTTCATTTCATCCATATTGTTTTGCCCCTTTGGTATGCGGGCAATCATCAAATGATTCGTTTGAGTGAAGCGGAGGGAAGACGGGATGAAGGGGTACCAACTGAAAACCAAAGCTGGGTGTCTGACGCAAAGTAAATGCTGAGGTGGTCACCTTATCTTTGTGTCTATATTGTGCTCTGTACTTTTGTTCTTTTTTACTTTATTGAGCGGTGGCTATGTCTGTCTAAAATAAAAATAATTATATTTTCTACTAGCTGTGCCCGCGACTTCGTCCGCGTGGAATATTTATTTTGGGCATCATATTTAATTTTGCAAACAACCTCCTCAGCTTTATAAATTATAGCTGATACCCACGACTTTGCCCGTGTCAATTTTTGTTATTATTTTTTTTCGACAATTTAGTTTTTAAAAGAACATAATTATCTAAAAGTGCTTCATAGAGCTACCCTTGGGCAAGCCATTATCTCGGCGGTAAGTCAAAGAGGGGTCTTTGAGGCGTGGTTGGATAGACATCACGGTGTCCTCACTTCCGCATGACGCAGGTTCTCACCGAACATGGCAAGTTCAGAAGATTCCTGCGCCGGATTTTTGCGGAAGAGACGCCCGGGTGTCGCCACTGCGTGGCCAGCCCGGAGCACACGGTGGAAGTGTGCCCCGCTTGAGAAGAGCATCACCGTGTCCTCATGGGGGTGATCGGTGGCGGCGACCTCTAGCGCCAGGCCTTGATTCAGGCCATAGTCCGCAGCAAAGAAGAATGGCAAGCGGTCGCCTCCTTCTGCGAAGCAGTACCTAATGCTCGTAAAGGAGGAGGCCGACCGCATAAGGCAAGGGCAATAGCGCCCTCGCCGTAGCCGTCGCCGCCGCGATCCCGCCGATATCCGGCCACCGTAGACGCTGACTTGCGGACGGTGAGCAATGAGTAGCTCGCCGTCCGGTTGTCAGGTAACAGTCCAGACCGAGACCAAGTCGTCGACGGCGTGCACTGCTCCCGCGCGCCTCAAGGTGTTATCAGCAAACTGTGGGGCCCTTCAGGGTCGAAGCCTCCTGCAGCCGAGGTTTGATGCGAAAGCGTTATACCGGGGCTCTGGGATTATTCCCAGAGAAACAACCTACCCCGTTCCTCCCTTGCCTTATGGCAATAAGGAACGGGGTAGGTTGTTTAGTCAGTAAGAGTCTGACACTGTTTCCCGCTCCGCCCAAGAGCGGGATTCGTCATTGGATGATTTTTACCTACCATAAAAAAAACCCTCCGCGCCTCCCGCAAGCAACCCCTCTCCCCGTGCGCCGGGGAGGGCAGGCGCAGCGTCATATTTTGCACATCATGCGGCGCGTGTGAATTTTATATCGGAGTTATTTTAAATTTGTAATATCTTCTAAGATGTTCATTGAAAATAAGTGATGTCAAAGACAATTTGGTTCACAATTACATACTCTTAATCAACAATACATTTATTTGGATAAAGATTAATATTATTATGTTGATAAAACTCTAACAAATAATTGGTAATAATGCATTAATTTCGGCCAAATTTGATTCCCATAAAAACGGTTCTAGTGAGTTAATCTTAAAAGATAGACATATACTGTCGCGGACATTTTTTTAGATCATTTTAAGAGGAATAATTCTTTCATACATATTTTTTTGGTATCTTGAACCGTTTTCGCAGCGCACGCAACGGAAGCCCTCAAAGATGAATAATTTTCCCCGTTTTTTTTCACATTTTCCGTTGTTTCTTCGCGTCTATTAGTCGCAGCGTGATGTTATATAGCCTAAAGCCTTCCTCGATAAATGATCTATTCAACACAAAAAGAATTTTTCAAATCGAACCAGTAGTTCCTGAGATTAGCGCGTTCAAACAAACAAACAAACAAACAAACTCTTCAGCTTTATAATATTAGTATAGATTCTTCTACTCTATTCTAAGACTTCTGCCGACTGATACCCTCTCTATTCCTTTAATAACCTGTTGCGGTCTAAGGCTATGGTAACTTTTCACATCAATCTTGCTGGCACCTATTAGAGGCGCGCATGGAACACAATGCGCCATCGACCCAAGCTTGCGATTGGCCGGATTGGATTTACCGAGCTAGCCTTGACTCCCTCCCAGCGACCTCCCTACAACTCCCGTGCCGTGATATCTCCGGCGGAGAAACTGAAAGAACTCCTTACTAAACTTTGCTTATTTCTCTTTTCAGTTGTTGGTAGATCAAGTAATGATCCTGGAGACGATGACTCCTTTGGACTTCATGGATTTCCGGCACTATCTGAGACCTGCTTCTGGCTTCCAAAGCTTGCAGTTTCGTCTGCTCGAAAACAAGGTAATTTTGTTAGTAAATAAAATTTATTGTAGGTACTGAGGCTTTTACAGGATTTTGATTATTGGCACTAACAAAGAGAGAGGCATAATGTATAAATGTTCCCAGTAGTGGATTAAGCCGGAATGTGATGACGAAGCACACAGCAAGGATGTGTCGTGTCAACTGTCAACCGTGTGTCTAATATTACTTTTAATTGCAGTGTTAGTATCTTGATGAAGGGAGAAAGGAATGCTAACGAAAATATGATATAAAAGAAAAGAGACTGAATGATACGAGTAGCATGACAATTATAAGGGAAACTGGGGAAAAATACGTGTTGCTCCAACTCGAGTAAGGGAACTCCTATGCTCTGAGCATAGCACAGCTTCAGCCTTACGTCCCCACTGTTGGGATGATGGCGCTGTACAAATACATAGCCCAAAGGCTACTTCGCGTTTTTGAGTCGTAGTTTAAGGGTTTTGTTACCTACATTGTGAGAAATTTGTGACGGACGGGAAACTACGGAACTAATGAAGGGCACACGACTTGTTTTTTATATACATGTATAGGTATATGTACAGATACCAGATTTTATATTTTTTGATGTCGTACTAACCGTCCGTAGGGACCCTGCAGAAGGGTCGAAGCCAATCAGGGCCACGGGTTTGTGTCTGAAAAGGAAGGCTCTGGCCCTGGTATGTATGGCGATGTAGGAACGGAGTAGGTTGTTTAGTCAGTAAGAGTCTGAAACTTGTTTTCCGCACCGCCCAAGAGCGGGACTCGTCATTGGATGATTTTTACCTACCATAAAAAAAAAAATGTCGTACTAACCGTGACTCTAATTGCCATTTGTTCCTTATAAGGAAATGTTTCCAACGGTCACCAAAGTCAAAGTCAAAGTCAAAGTAATTTATTTGTCAAACATAGGTAATATGGTACATGGTATATAAAAAAATTTTTACAAAAAAAAAACCGCCTTCAAAAAAAGACAAACGATAAAAGTTCCTAGACTAAAAAGTTGAAAATAAAAAATTGAATTACTGTAAAGAAACTTAATTTATAGGTAAAGTTATTTGACATTAATACTTTGCAAATATTCAAAATTTATTACTTCTTTTTGGAGTCGGTGCCATCATTTTTATTGTTGAAACTTAATGTTAGGTAGCTTTTTAATATTCGGTGCCATTTTTCGTACATAATGCTTAAACATTTTCAATGTACTTAAAATGTGGCAGAAGGTTTTTGTAAGTATATATTTTTTATTTAAAAAAAATGTGCAAATCGGATGATTTTTTTAGAGAAGTCTAATATGTATTTACGTCTTAATTAAGTATTATAATATTTGAGTATGCAAATAGGTACTAAGTAGTTTTATAGTTAAGTTAGAGGTAGTTTTTCAAGGGATTGTTGCCCATTCGTAATTCCTTGCCTTCACTGGCACCGACTCCAAAAAGAAGTAATAAATTTTGAATATTTGCAAAGTATTAATGTCAAATAACTTTACCTATAAATTAAGTTTCTTTACAGTAATTCAATTTTTTATTTTCAACTTTTTAGTGTAGGAACTTTTATCGTTTGTCTTTTTTTGAAGGCGGTTTTTTTTTTGTAAAAATTTTTTTTATTTGTAGCCGTTTAGTGTTTTTCATTATAATGTGTTATGGCAACGAAGTCAATATCGTTCCTACATTTCTTTTGAAAAAGTTACCAATGTCATAAAAGTAGGAATACATATTAAAGGTACATTGTTACAGTGTAATCGTTTTGATCTCGTGGAGAGATGATATGATGCATGAAATACTTATGATTCATCTCATGAGTACATCTTATGACAGCTCTCTAAATTATCATCATTTCAGCCAGAAAACGTCCACTGTTGGACATGGACCTCCCCCAAGCGTCGCCATAACGACCGATTCTGTGCGACTCGCATCCATCGCGTTCCCGTGATTCTCACCAGGCCATCGGTCCACCTTGTGGGAGGCCTTCCAAAGCTGCGTCTTTTGGTGCGCGGTCGCCACTCTAGAACCTTTCGGCCCCATCGGCCATCTGTTCTACGAGCAATGTGCCCTGCCCACTGCCACTTAAGTTTGGCAATTCTTCGGGCTATGTCGGTGACCCTGGTTCTCCTGCGCATTTCTTCATTTCTGTTTCGAACACGCAAGGAAACTCGAGCATAGCCCTTTCCATTGCTCTTGACAGCATTGCCCATGACAGCTCTAATAAGCTCAAACAATGGTAGGATACATTATTTTATTTTGAAGTTCCCAAGCCGACCTTCCACCTTCCAGCTTCATCATCACATCAGTTCAATAGTACCTTACAGCCAAAGTGCATCTTATGACAATTCTAACAAGCCCAAACACGGCTAGGATATATTAATTAGTTACGCAGTTCCAGTGCCTACCTTCCAGCTCATCATCATCAGATCAGTTCGATGATAACTTTTTCAACATCATTTTTTAAGATCATTGGTTTATAGTGCATTTTCATAGTTGCTTAACTACCTTGATTGTGATATCTATGCGAGTATCAAGTTTCGTTAGCCATTTTCTGATCTTCTTCACCAGTTCCACCTCATCAAATGTTACTTTTTAACTGTAAATGCTTGAGTTCTCGATGAAAATATAAAAAAAAACTATATAGTTGCCTATAATATTTGAGGAGTTCCCTCGATTTCTCATGGATCCCATCATCAAAACTCGATTTTTTAAAAAATGGGACCAATCTGGAAGCATATCCTTTCAAGTACAAAAAAATTTTGCAAATCCATCCATAAACAACGGAGTTCTGAGGTAACAAACATAAAAAAAATAAAAAAATAAAAAAAAAATACAATCGAATTGAGAACCTCCTCCTTTTTTTGAAGTCGGTTAAAAATGATGTTGCCTCACTATGTTTTGCCTTGCAAGGCGTACAAATTAGGCGTAAAAAAAAATACATGCTAAACAAATAAGTAAAATCGAAAAGAAGATAGAATAATAAGTAGATCGGACATTTTTTATTTTATGCTTCTATCATCTAAAAATTCATTAATCGAATAGTAAGCCTTTTCAATTAGAAATTTCTTAAGTTGCGATTTAAAATGGTTTATATTGTTCAAAGTTTTTAAAGTTTTTGGTAATTTATTGTAGATCTTCGGACCCATGCCTAGACAGCTCTTTGAGAAAAGTGCAGTGCTGTGTTTTTTTGATTTTAGTGTGCTTTGGTGACGTCTAGTATTAAGTTTTTCGAATTTATGTAGATTTTCCTTAACAAATATTGAAATTTCATAAATATATAGCGATAGAAGCGTGAGTATTTTTAAATTAACAAAATATGGTTTACAACTTTCGGTGGTTTTTAATAAACATACGGCTCGAAGACATTGTTTTTGGGCTTTAAAAGCCATTTCTCTGTTGGTAGAGTTTCCCCAAAATATTATGCCGTAACGAAGAGTCGTGGAGACGTATGCATGATATGCAGTAAGCACAGTATTACGATTTGCAACCTTATTCAAATTGTGCAATGCATAGCAAAATTGATGAATTTTTTTTATCATAATTTCTATGTGTGTTTTCCATGTCATGTTTTCGTCTAGCCAAATTCCTAGAAATTTGGTTCGTTCCGTTTTAATAATCTTATTTTGGTCATATTTAATGTCAAGAATTTTAGGATTAGTTCTTTGTTTAAATGTCATAATTTGTGTTTTATTAAAATTAATCTGTAAATTGTTATTATTTAGCCATTGAATTATTAAATTTAAGCTACTGTTTATGTCATTTTCATGTGAGTCACTATTTTTACCCGAAAATACTATAGTACAATCATCAGCAAAAAGCGTCATTGGATGTGGTATGGTGTTCGGAAGGTCATTAATGTAACACAAAAATAATAAAGGGCCAAGCACACTTCCCTGAGGCACGCCATAGTAAATTTGTCTCACTCTAGATTGGTAATTAATTTCAGTTTTTGTCTGAACATCGACTGCCGTAATACTAGTTAACTGTTTTCTGCCAGTAAGGTAAGACTTTATTAATTTTAAAACGTTACCTCTAATGCCATATTTATATAACTTATTTAAAAGGATTCCATGGTCAACATAGTCGAAAGCCTTAGTCATGTCCATAAATAAGGCTGTTACAGGTATTTTTTGGTCCATATTTGTAACTATTTCATTGATCAGTTCATATATGGCCATGTTTATGTTTTTACACTTTCTAAAACCATATTGCTCTTTAGTTAAAATGCCATTTTTTTCAAGAAACATGTATATACTGTTATAAATAACCTTTTCAATTATTTTCGAAAATATTGAAAGAAGAGCAATGGGTCTGTAGTTGTGTATATTTTGAGGATCATCCTTTTTATGTAAAGGTTTTATTACGGATAGTTTTAAGTCTTCTGGAAAAACGCCATGTTCTATACATAGGTTAGTAATATAGCTAAGAACCGGTGAAATTTCAGTAGCTACGCTTTACAGTACCAGCGTCACTTATCACCGTGGTAAATAGTCTCTATTACATGCCTTATCGTGACAACAATATTATTAACTCCACTCGCTTCAGCATTTATTTAGAATTGATTTGAATCAATATGGCATTGGCAGTGACTATTAGGGCGAGTCACACTGGAGTAGCAGAGGCTAGAAGCGACGCGGCGAGAAACTTCAGTGTGAAATAATTTTAAACCTTATTTATATTATATTATATATATTTTACATTTCTTGTACACCAAGATTAAAATGTGTTGAAAGGAAAACTTATAAAATATACAATCGGCGGCCTTATCGGACTTGGCGATTTCTTCCAGGCAGCTTGATATGAATAGAAATTGCCAGGACACAAAATGGGGTTGTATTTGGTGCAAATACAAAAACAAACAAAAATCATATAAGTACTAAAAAAACTTACACATATCTTTATATGTATTTAAAGGACCAGTATCACGTGAATAGCATGAAAAGGTTGCGTCGCGTCGCCTTAGGCAGAACTACCAACAAGATATTCACGTGGTACTGGTTTTTTTTAATTCTAGAGATAAAGTTTAATATTACTTCACACTGAAAGTGCTCGCCGTGTCGCTGCCGGTGTGACTCGGTCCTTACTAAGTAGGTATATAATATTATTTCATAAGAAGTATCTATTACGTAAGCATTGTAACCACGTTGTTCTGATGTTGTAATGTTGAGTTCAATATCCATCCCGGAGAAAATGTTATTGTAATTTTTTTATAAGGAAGCTCATGATGCAGAGGCGTAGCTACCACCGTGTCAACGATATGAGGCCCCCGTCTACGAGGGCCCTAATGTGTGTTCACAACCTTTAAGATTGTCAAATTTTTATACACAATTGATGAATAATTATTATTTATGATATGCGCAATAAGTCTGGTCTCGCAAAAAGCACTCAAAAATGTTTGATATAAAAGGGACTCTCGAATATAAAACCTACCTATATGTCCTCGTGGCTGGATAGACCTCACGGCGTCCTCACTTTCCGCATGACGCAGGTTCTCACCGGACATGGGAAGTTCGGGAGATTCCTGCACCGGATTCGTGCGGAAGAGACGCCCGGGTGTCGCCACTGTGAGGCGAGCCCGGAGGACACGGTGGAGCACACGGTGGAGGTGTGCCCTGCTTGGGAAGAGCATCGCCGTGTCCTCTTGGGGGTGATCGGCGGCGGCGACCTCTCGCGCCGGGCCCTGGTTCAGGCCATGGTCCGCAGCGAAGAGGAATGGCAGGCGGTCGCCTCCTTCTGCGAAGCAGTAATGCTCGTAAAGGAGGAGGCCGACCGCATAAGGCAAAGGCAACGGCGTACTCGCCGTAGCCGTCGCCGCCGCGATCCTGCCGATATCCGGCCACCGTAGACACTGGCTCGCGGACGGTAAGCAATGGGTAGCTCGCCGTCCGGTCGTCTGGTAAGACCGAGTCCAAGTCGTCAACGGCGCGCACCGTTCCCGCGCGCCTCAAGGAGTTGTCAGCAAACTGCAGGGGCCCTTCGGGGTCGAAGCCTCCTGGAGCCTAGAGGGTGGTGGAAAACTGTTACCTCGACTCCAGGAATAAGGCAAGGAAGGTACGGGGTAGGTTTTTTTAGTCAGTAAGAGTCTGACACTGGTCTCCCGCTCCGCCCAAGAGCGGGTTTCGTCATTGGATGATTTTCAGCTACCATAAAAAAAAAAAAAAAAACTATATGTCCTCAGCTACCTTTGCATTCAAACGATCCCACAAATCCACACGACATCTCTGCCTTTGTGATCCATTGTTGGCAAAAGACAGAGGAGTAAGAGACAATGATATATGTGGAAAAACGAGAGAAAGAAATGTGGATGTGAAACGTGATATAAATTCCTCTCAGCTTGCCTCTGTGAAGATTTCGGGCTGAGGTTACACTCATAGTGTTATCGTTTCTGTTTCCAGCTTGGTCTGAAGCAGGCTTTACGTGTCAAGTACAACCAGAATTATCAGACAGTGTTCGGAGATGACCCTGAAGCTATGGAAGCACTACAAAAGTAAGAACACTTTACTGTTTAAATTAATGTTTTATTAAAAAAGTATTTCTGTCGATACAAATATATCTTTCAGTTTATCCAAAGGTTGTCTGTCAATATGAAATAGCCATAAAATTGGATAGTTGACCACATTTTTGAATTACGTATTCAAAAAATAAAAAATTATTGGATAAATAATTTTTGTCGACAATCACAAATAGGAGCAATTTTTGAAAACCGTTCAATGAAAAGTAAGCTAGGTAGTGGAAAGGACCACTGTCAAGTAAATAATAATGCATATACTGAAATGTGACGTTGTTGCCAATAAGTTTCATGTTTACAAAAGAGCCTGATTAATAATACTGTTTGGGTATTTTGCTAATTACTACTATATCTATAACCCAACATTGTTTTATAACATTTCGTCGCAGAGCATTATTCAAGGATTTAAAAAAAATATTTTCAATACACTTACTCGAAAACTGCCTCTTATCGCACTCCTATTAGGTTCAATATAGCATGTATATCACCCAAGTGCTTTTTTGAGTTTATCACAACAAGGACATTTTTTTTGCTTCCTTATCGTCACGGTCACGGGTGATTTTTTTTTTCTTAGTTTATCGAATCAGGCGCGAGGCGTCCCCCACGCGGCGCTGGGCGACCCCACGAAGTTAGAAACTGACCAGAGCAGATTTGAATGCTATTATTATTATATTTCTACTGTATGTTTGAGATACAATTAAAAGTTTTTTCTTTCTTTATTTATTTCACAAGTCGTAAGTGTATTGAAAAACGTCGTTTGACACGCGTGCAGACTTGTCATTGCAGCCCTCGGCTCCATAACAGACGCCTACGGCTCGTGTGAATTTCGCCTCGGTCGCAATGACAAACTTCCTGCACTTGTATCAAAATGTACTATACTTTTTCAGGTCCGAACAGGAACCAGCTCTCCTAGCCCTGATCGAGCGCTGGTTGGAACGAACACCAGGTCTGACGACACATGGCTTCAACTTCTGGGGCAAGTTCGAGGCTGCCGTCAATAAACTTATCAAGGAAGACATTGATGCTGCCGCGGTAAGCATAACTTTAGAATCTTTTTCTGCCTGCTCATATCTTAGCTTAGTTGGAACCTCACAGCTTCAATTTCTGGAATAAGTTTCATCCGGAACTTATTTATGAAAAAAAGATATTGATGCTGCTGTGGTAAGTAAAATCAGATTTTGATAAGACAAAACGCATAAGACTTTGTCATAAGATCAATACAATTGCGCTCAACTCACTATCCTATGTAGCGGTTACGATTCCTTCGTTTAAGAGCTCTTCCTATCGGTTCATCAATTCAGCCGAAAGACGTCCACTGCTAGACATAGGCCTCCCCCAAACGTCGCCACAACGACCGGTCCCGTGCGTCTTGCATCCATCGAATTCCAGCAACCTTGACCAGGTCGGCGGTCCACCTTGTTGGAGGCACGAACAACGACGAGAACTGAACAATATGCTCACAACATTGACTACTCTATAGAAAGGCTCGGTGGTCAACACTTACCTCTAGTTTGTTGGCTGTTAATATAGCATTTTTCACTACTATGTTTGGATTACGGTCCTCGGTCTATGTTTGGATATGGTTGATGGGTAACTTCTGCATGAACAAAAGAAACGTAGCTTAAAACAAACTATGTACATGCATTATGATATTCTATTCAACTGAATGAGGAATATACTTGTTATACCCAACGCTGTATCACGCATTAAGATCGCGTCATCAGTTTTGAAGCAATCCCAAGAGTCGGATGTCATAATGCGTTGCACACGTGGCATACGTGAGCTCAGTTTGTCTTTTACTTTATTGTTTGAAGATTTCTCAGCTATTTAAATATTTCCAACTAATTTGTTCAATTTTAGATCGTTCTCAATTTCAGTTGGAAACCAACGAGACAGTCCGTCGTCACCGTCTGCAAGACGCTGAGAACCGTCGCGAGATCTACCGCTCTATCTTCGACCCAGCCGTCCACGACGCGCTCAGGTCCCGAGGAGAAAGGAGGTTCGTATATCCACTATCATGGCATGTATGTATGGAACGAGACTATCTTCACACTTGTCACCGTCAGCAAGATGATGAAAAACGTCGTGTGAACTACCACAGCATCCTCCACTCAGCCATCAAGACTCGGTCAGGTTCCGGGAAGAAAAATATTGCAATGGTATCAATAGAAGCATAAGATTTTAAATATTTCTGCTTGGACTGTGAGCTACACACCTATCTTCCGTAGGGGCCTACTGGTACTGGAGCCGTGGGGTATTGTGAAAACTTCACCCGTGGCCCTGGAAAGAACGCAAGAAAGGACCAGGAATGAGTTTTTTAATCAGTAAAATTCTGACACTATCTTCTGCCCCACCTATTATAAGGCGCTGAATTGTTATTGGATGATTTTTACCCACCAATCTTCTCCTATGGGGAAATGCAGGCTTAACCACCCAGAATTGAGAAGTATCATTGGGTTTTTCATTACGAACGCCTTCTCGAATGTGTGGCTCCTGTTTCACAATTTGACCGTTTGTTCTTGTTCCAGGTTGTCCCACAAGGCCCTGCAAGGCGCCATCATGATCACATTCTACAGAGACGAGCCTCGGTTCTCGCAGCCACACCAGCTGCTCACTCTGCTCATGGATATGGACAGTCTCATTACCAAATGGCGTTGTGAGTATTATTGGTTGTATAACTTTAAACCAAGGGCTTTGAAGCTGAACAAGAACAATATAGGTACATTCCACCAAGTATTCAAAAATAAGCCGACTTCCGATGATGCTAGAAAGTTGTTCGACTTCATGGCCCAGATCCATTGATCTTTTTTGATGATACGAGTGTTAGGGTACGATGGGACTGACATACGCTGTACGTTATAAAAGTCCCTAATTTTTTAAGAAATAATAAAAATAAAAAACTTTAAACCAAAAAAACTATGAGGAGGTGTGCTCCCGGTGAGCACACCTCCTCATAGTTTTTTTACCAAGTCCGGTGAGGACCTGCACCAAGTGGGAACTGAGGACGCCGCGGTACTTTTGCAGACACTTCTTCCATTCATACCTATTCGCTGACATATCCATAGTCACCACTGTAGTTCTTTACAAGCATTGAAATGATGTACTTTTCCACAGACAACCACGTGATCATGGTGCAGCGCATGATAGGATCGATGCAGCTTGGTACAGGAGGTTCATCTGGATACCAGTACCTTCGCTCTACGCTAAGGTAATATAAAATGTTTTATTTTAAATAACTGTGCCCGAATAGGTTTAGACGGCATCGTTGCGAAATAATAACTATGGTGTAAGGAACAAAGGGCTCGACCGTGTAGTGTCCCAGGACCCCTAAGCTCTAGGTCCCCTCAAAATTTGATTAGCAAATCTCTTACTGAACTTTATAAGGGGCCCCAGATTTTTTGCCCCAGGGCCGTTAGTCACCTAGCTCTAGCTACGCCACTGCGTACTAACAGCCGCACAGATCGATCTAGAAGGTCAAGCAGTGCTTTTCGTGGATGGGTGTCGTTACGGATATCAGAAGCCAGGAATTAACATGTTGCATAATAATCCAGAGTTCTGAAAGTACTTATTGGACCAAGTTTTGAACTCTGGGTCTTTATGTTTAGAACTTGTTTAAAACATAGTAGCCCAGCCCAGAATTCTAAACAAAGCAGTTAAAACTACTTTTATCTTTATTATAACCTAGCTTTTGCCCGCGGCTTCGCTTACGTCAACTGATTATTCTACTCTACTCCACTCTACCCTACTCTATCCTAGTTCTACCATATAATTATTCTACCTAACTACCCTACTTTACCAACACATTTTTTTTTTATTAAGTATAGATTCATTTTTATAGTGTAGATTGCTAACCACCGAACCGGTGAAGGAAAAGGCTTTTAATAATTTTTATTTATTATTATTTCTCTTATTCTAGTGACCGCTACAAAGTTTTCCTGGATCTGTTCAACCTGTCAACGTTCTTGCTGCCTCGCTCTCTGATCCCACCACTGGATGATGGTATGAAGAGGAGTCTCAACCTGACTTGGGGGGACACGCACAACAACCAGAACGGAGATACCAACCAAAATGGAGAGAACGGTTTTGAGTCATCGTTATAGGGTTCATTACGTTTTTAGATTGTAATTTTTTTGAGTATAGATACTTAAGCGCAATACACACTGAGCCCGCCGGGCCGCCGACAAAGCCCGGCGAGACAACCCGGCGGCCTGTATGAAAAGAATCATGTCGGCAACATGCGCCCGCGCGTGTTGCCCACCGACATGTTGGCGGCTTGGGTACGCCTGCACTCAGTTGCCCAGCGAGAGCGACGCTCGACCTGTAGTGACGTGCTTTTTTGTGCGACATGGAGTGGGACGACGAAAAATGTCTCATACAACCTTTATCGACACGCGGCAATCACTGACGGCCTAATAAAATTCTCATCTCAAGCCGCCGACATGCCGCTGACCAAATTTTCCGACTTGTACTGAGTGAAGCCGCCAACTAGACCGCCGACGAAAAGTTGCCGACATTTGTCGGCGGCCCGGCGGGCTCAGTGTGTATTGCGCTTTACAGATACCGGCACGAATTTTGTATAGCACAGTATCAGCCTTATAATGTTCCCACTGCTGGGACTCAGGCCCTCTTTCTCTCTAGAAGGCCATAATCCACCACAAAAGCCCAGTGCGGTCACATGTCTTCGAATTTTTGGTTCTAGGACATGTCGGTTTCCTCGCGATGTTTTCCTTCACCGTTTTGAGAGCAGAGGTGATATAATAAATTTCACTTTTCACTGATTTGCTTCAAGGCTGATTTTTTTGAAAACGAGAGACAAAAAAAAAAGAAAAAGAGACCTGTCTCTTGAGTAATATAAACTGAGAGGCAGGGACGAGGTGTGCAATCCTTGTACTTGTGATTGGCCCGCCGATGTGTAGGTACAATGCGTAAAGTGATTTTCGCTCTTTCACCGAGCGCTTAAGATTCGTGCCGGTATCTGAAGTTTTTTGAACACCATCGACAGCAATAGCTGTAGACGTCAAAAGTATCGTAGAAAAAAAAACGGAAAATTTGAGAAAGTTGCAATGACAAACTTTCTTCCCTTGTATCAAAAGTGAAGAAAGTTTGTTATTGCAACTAAGCCGAAATTCGCCCGACCCACAGGTGAGCGTGTTATGGAAGTATTTGCTGCAGTGACAAATTTCCACGTACACGTGGAAATTAACAATCCAACCAACCAACCTATCAAACAATGTTTTTCAATACACTTACAAAGTTAAAAATAAACGAGGGTTGTCGCTCAGCGTGGCGGTAAGTGTGGCTTGGGTGCACTTTTTCGTACTAGTGTGAGTAATATAAAATAAAAATGCGTGCCTAAATGCGGTAGGGATAAGAGCTGGTTTTCAAGTGATAAAGTGGATACTTAATTATCTCGAATCGAATATTTATAGATAATAATCTACTAGATAAGGACGAAGTAATTTTACTTTGTGAAGAATAAAGGCTTCGGCACACCAAAAGCAGTTGTGGCGCGGTAGCAGTGCGTCTACGTTAGAAAACTATGTAGTTATATGAGGGATGACACACTGCACAAACGTGGGCGTGCTGCGCCTACCGCACCACGCACGCACTGCTCTTCTATAAAACTTGTGAGCGGGAGCAGCGCAGGCTCGGGGCGGCCGCAGTCCGTACGCGTTGTATTAGTACGTCCGCCATACTGACATGTCACACCAAAGCAGTTGAGCGGGACAGACGCAGCGCAGTTCGTAAACGGTTGTGATTTTTTACAACTTTATCATGGAAACGAATGAAAAATTGATTGAGTTGGTGAGGAAATATTAATGTTTATATGATCTTCTTCTCTTATTTACATCGTGAACCCATTTTTTTTTTTGCTTAAAGCTAGAAGCAATAATAGCTCCTCTTCGTCAGAGTCAGAACCGTTTGACAACTTGAAGTGTACTGAGTGTGGCTATCGACACGACACACATAACGCAGTTATAAAGCAGACCCCCTCTCAAACTGCTTTCTGATTGCTCACGTTTCTGGTGTGACATCAACCGCGGCGCAACCGCCCTGCTCCGCTCAGGTGCTGCGCCTGTCCCGCTTTTGGTGTGCCGAAGCCTTAAATAATTAAGATTTATTAATTCAATTTATTGTAAATGATTTTGAAAAACACGTCTTTTAACATAATATATAAGTAGAAATTGTGCATGTTTCTTATAATCATGACATTATTTTAATTTAATAACCTTTCAATAAAATGTGAATTAGATAATATAATAATTAAATATGTTTTAATTTTGCCAATTTCTTTTCTCGTGTCTTTTTGTTATTATTTTGAAGTTAAACGAAATAAAACAATGTTGAGATATTATATAGTTTTATTCCTTTTTTATTTAATTCATGTCAAATCTAAAATCATTGTTCATTTGAAGTGTACTATTCCAGAAGCTACTCTTCATCACGTGATGATGAAAATTAGTTAATAAGGAGGCTCTACCACAAGCTCTTAAAGCGATTCATTTGACGACCTATTCTGTCAAAAGCATAGATATAAGTATTTCTATGGTCAAAAGCATGGAGCTATGTGTACCTATAGCTCCATCTAGTGTTGCCAGGTCAGTAAGTAAAAATTCGGGATGAAAGATTAAAATACTATAGTTGAATCGGAATGGCCATCTTGCAATCGCGACCGCGTCGCGACAGTACGAGTGCGTCTGCCTTGTATCCTTCCGATATGAATATATTGTTCTGCTAGAATATCGTGATATATAAGCTACATATATTACTGTACAATTTTATCAAAATCCGTACAGTATTTTTTGCGTGGAAAAGTGACAAACATCCACATACACATCCATCCACAAACTTTCACATTTATAACATTAGGATATTAGTAGGAAAAAAAAACTAAAATTAGCAATCCGATTCCACTTTCTTTGCCAACTGAATCGATATTATAAAAAAATCGATTAAATTTCGTTAGGTCACATCACTGTAATTGTCAGACAAGAACTGTCAGGGAACTCATTATAGGACGAAAACACTATAATAGGAATTTTGGTATTCAAATCGGGACTGCTATTGTAATAATTGAAAAATCTGATCTGATTTTGTTAGATATTATTATTATTATTTGTAGTATGGTAAAAAATCATAGATTAATCGGCACATCTGGTAACACTCGTACGTATAACATTTTGTTACACATCATGGTAAGGCCAAAAAAGTAGATATCCATCAAATTAATTTTGTTTTTTTTACAAACGTGCCAAATTACTAGCAGTCCAGATCACGTTATTGCCTTCAATTTTTAAGTTTTTTAAAATAAAGATATAAATTTAGGGTATAGACGATTGTTGTTGGCAATTTTATAAATAGGTTAAAAAAATATACAGGGTGTTTGGTGCATCGTTTGCCAAATTGATTTGGTCGATAGTATAGATCATTTGCTATATCTTCAGCCCCAATAAATCACAATAATTATAATAATTATATTCACATTGATTATTAAACTTCATCATATATTGTTTGAAATCATTTACTCGTCACTCAAGTTTCAAAAAAGACATTTCAAGCAGCAACTGCTGGGAATATTACTGAAATCAACCTTTTTGGCACAGCCTTGAGGCATTCACTATTTTTTTCTTTTTATTTAAACGTATGTATTGTACATTTTTACTTGAAGGGGCAGGAGGGCCTTCATCAGAACTCATCTTGTGATGTATGTGGGTAGGTGGATAAGCAGGTGGGCGTGAGCAGAAAAATTACAAGTCCTTGTTCCAATCACAGTTGTTTAATCAGCACAGAGTTTAATAATCGAAATACTCATTCAAATCAACGATGTACAGTCTAAGCAACACGACACACACTTAATTATAACGCTAGATTAAACTTTCACTTGGATGCAAAGCGATTCGTCACAAGCGTGGTCCGCAGGCGCCGTCTCGAACAACCGTGTTCAAAACTGCCCGCCCTTACCACCATCGACAGTGACGCTTCGCTAGGCTGACTTTGACAGCTAAAAGTCAACCTGATGTCTGACATTAACGCATGCGCCGTCACGGCCGGACTGACACTCGACCGTCCTCGGGCGATTTTCTGAAACACTGAGTTGCAATGGTACATAGTCCGTTCGGCATCCTGACGGACGACTAGTTGCAATTATCACAATGCGCAATGATACTTAAGACTTAAGGAGAGTGTCACGCAACAATTAAGTCGGATGACACACCCTCGTCACTAAACAGCATGTAGGTTAACTATTAACAATCGGTACTATTAGACAAGTCAATCCTTCGGTGGATGTGACCCGGACGACAATATTCGTCTTACCATAATCTGCAAAACATCCAGAACAAGTCAGTCGACTTAAAGGACTCTGACTCGGACGACACATTTCGTCTCACAGAATAAAAGCACAGAGACAAGTCAATCTGATACTGACTCGGACGACACATTTCGTCTCATAGAATAAAAGCACAGAGACAAGTCAATCTGATACTGACTCGGACGACACATTTCGTCTCATAGAATAAAAGCACAGAGACAAGTCAATCTGATACTGACTCGGACGACATATTTCGTCTGACTATTTGGCAGGAAATAGATTCATACGGGTCGGTCAACTTACCTACGGTTAAGAATCGTCTTGTTCTGTATGAATTACAACTTCGTGCGACACATCCCAAGTCTCAGGATCTGAGCATGCACTGAGAGTGTCTGAGCCTGCTGTGAGCGTCCTCGAATCGACGAAAACAGTATTTGAGTGTACGGTCAAGGTGTCAGAGTTATCAGTGTCATGATTTGAATTAGTTATACTTTCTTCATCTTCCTTCGCCGTCTCGGCCTCTTCACAATTTAAAAGACTAGTAGCTATTTCGGTTAAACCGATATGTCCCTGAGGTACTGCGCGCAAATTTTAGTGAGAATATTTATAAGTTCTCTGAGAACCACCTAAATTTTTAAGTTCCTAGCTATCGTTTTCAAGTACTACTACTATAACATATGGATCTCGAAACTTTCTACACAATTTTGTTTTATTCCGTTCACAATTTTTACTTAAGGTTTTATTGTGACCCGACCACGATTAAACCGAAGGGTATCAGATTCAGCAGCTTTGCAAATGTCAGCTGATGCATCAGTTCTTATCGAATCTAAATCTAAGCGAACCTCATGATCTTTATTATCGACGTTCAACTTAGACATTCCTAAAGAATTAGAACGAATTCCAAACATTAGTTCTGACGGTGAGTATTTGGTAACAGAAGATTTAGAACTATCGAGAGCAAGTTGGATGTTACTTAATTCGTCACGCCACGCTTTGTTAGGGTCGTTTTCAATGATAGTAAGGAGACTTTTTAGAGTACGCATCGCTCGTTCAACTTGGCCGTTTGCCCTACTCGTACCAGTCGCAATGAAATGGAGGTCTATATTATACTCTTGACAAAAGCTCTTTAAATCTGAGCTAATGTAACAACGGCCCTGATCTGTGATGATTCTTTTTGGGGCTCCAAAAAGACACACCGCTTTTTGTACGGCACATATTGCACTCTTGAAATCGACTGAAAAAGTATGTTCGAGTAAAACGTATTTGGTAAAGGCATCGATTATTACTGAGCAATACTCCTTTCTGTCACTCTTCCTGCTCAGCTTCCCCGAAAAATCTATGTGAATCGTATGCCAAGGCACAGATACTTTTGGAATCGAATGAAGCTGAACAGGCTGAGCAACCGATGGTCCTTTCGATGCCTTACAAACGATACACGAACCTATAAATTTTCGTACACATTTTGACATATCGGGAAACCAATACTTTTCATACAGTTTGTCTCGAGTTTTGTCCCTGCCTAAATGTTGAAACTCGTTGTGGACATGATTAATTAATGTCCAAATAAGAGACCGTGTAACTACGGGTAGCCATGAAACCGCTTTGTTACGAGTAATCTTCCTGTAGAGTATGCTATCTCTAACGTCATATCCTACTGTTTCATGAAAGCTATTATTATTATGTTTCGCGATAAGATCCTGAATTTCTGCATCACGTTTCTGTTCAACTGACAGGCAGCCCTGATTTAGTTCAACATAATCGACAGTTTTAGGCTTAGGCTTTACAGAAGTGACAGGAACAGCAGAATCTGAAAGTGGATTTCGGGACAGGTAGTCAGCATGCTCTATTTTACTTCCTTCGCGGTATACAATATTGAAATCGTAAGCTTGCAAATAAGCCCACCATCGGTAAACGCGGAGTGTTGAGTCTTTCTTCGATTTCGACGCCTTAAGTGAATTGCAGTCGGTAACTACAACAAATCGCCTACCATATAAATAATGGCGAAAATGCTCTACAGCTCTGACGACCGCTAGTCTCTAACTCGTAGGAATGATAACGAGATTCTGCGTCTGCTGTACGGCGGCTATGATACTCTACAACGTGCGGAAGATTAGTTTTTTTTTTGCAGAAGGATTGCTCCATATCCTTCTGAGCTAGCATCGGTATGTAGCTCCACCGGAAGTTCTGGGTTATGCCGCTCAGATAGACGAGACTTTTACACACAGTACCCAAGAGCGCACCACGATAACTTTCTTTCACAAGAGAACAGGACGATCCGCTGTCAAATAGAAAAGGTACAGACTCACCGGAAGATGTTGTCAAGATGCCCCTTGAAGGACGGTGTTCACAATGGTGGACTTCCTTGGCCGCAGCTTTACCACCGTTCCTTTTATCGGGACATTTAGTTGTCACATGACCCTTTTGCCACAAGCGTAGCACGTTACATCGGTCATCCTCTCCGACGGACGGGAAGCACTCGGAGTATCTCGAGGCTTGACTCATCCCTGCGCGTCACGACGTTTTCGGCATTCCGCAAACCGATGTCCCGATATTCCGCAGAAGTTGCATCTGCCAGTGAACCTTTCGGTAGCACGGAAACGCTTCGCTTCAGGTTCGTTAGCTTCGACACCATCTGATCGCCGCTTAAAAGATACGCCTCCCAGGATTCGGAACAATTGAGTGCGAGTTGTGATATTATGCGCAATCAATTCGCGTTTTATCAGGCTGTCCTTTTGACAAAGCACAGAAATAACGAATCCCGTCACCACTTCTTCAGGCATCACAGTCTTAGGTATTCGTTCTATTAAGTTCCATAAACGAAGAGCTGCTTCTGAAGCTGTCTCCTTAGCTCCTATTTGGAATCGCAATATTTCGTCAAAATGGTCCTGAATGAGCTTTGGTTTTGAAAATTTTGCTAACAGTGTCTGTTTGACAACACTCCAGGACATTTCACCTAAGTTTAACTTAGTGATACATGCAGCCGCTCGTCCTTTTAAAGAGGTAGTAAGAGCCATGAGCAAGTCTATTCCTTCTAAGCGCTTATTATGAACGATCGCTTCGGTAATATTGCACCAACCATCTATGTCACAGTCTGGTTCGTCTGGATTAAACGGTAAAAAATGTCTTGCCTGGTTAGTCCTCACAATTGGCGGCGGCTGAGCTGCGAGAACACGAGATAAAAGCGTTTCCATATTATTCAGCAATTTTTCTGCATCCGATTTTGGTGTTTCTTGCTCAATTCGAGCCCCATCGTATCCCACTTCTGATGAAGGGGCAGGAGGGCCTTCATCAGAACTCATCTTGTGATGTATGTGGGTAGGTGGATAAGCAGGTGGGCGTGAGCAGAAAAATTACAAGTCCTTGTTCCAATCACAGTTGTTTAATCAGCACAGAGTTTAATAATCGAAATACTCATTCAAATCAACGATGTACAGTCTAAGCAACACGACACACACTTAATTATAACGCTAGATTAAACTTTCACTTGGATGCAAAGCGATTCGTCACAAGCGTGGTCCGCAGGCGCCGTCTCGAACAACCGTGTTCAAAACTGCCCGCCCTTACCACCATCGACAGTGACGCTTCGCTAGGCTGACTTTGACAGCTAAAAGTCAACCTGATGTCTGACATTAACGCATGCGCCGTCATACTTAATTCAATTGTTGTGAAAAGCAATGGATGTTCGTTAAATATAGGGGTTTCTTAGCTTATTACGTTATTTTTGTTTCTATCTAAATGTGCTTATTTTTACAAGCTTTTATTTACTTTCACCTGTCCCGTTGTCTGTCGTTCTGTAATTAAATCTTGCAACTTAAATTTGATCCACTTCCCGGTTTCCGATTGAGCTGAAATTTGGTAGGTATACACGTTTAGTTCGGATGACAATGCAATATTATGATGACATGGAGCTGATCTGATGATGGAATCGCGAGGTAGCCACAGGAACTCTGTAATTAAATGGCACAACCACGTCGAGTTTGGGCTCGTGTGAATCGTCTTGACGAGTTTTATTTATAGAAGTATAGTAAAACTTGTTTATCACTACAAATATTAATTTATTTTTCTCACCATTTTTTTTTATTTTAGCAGTTCTATGATCGATCTCTTTTTCTAAGCGCCCATCACAGTTGGCGCTTCAACGACTTTATCAGAATTGACAACACCAAACTTATACACCACACGGTGTAAGTACTGCTCTCCTGGTACCAAGATCGCAGTGGGGAAGTTGCTGTGATGTACTGCATCTGGGTAGGTCTGGGTTTCAAGGCAGAACGCTCCGTGGCGCCGGTAGCCGACCCCACCCTTCCCGACCAGGGCTGGCTCAGTGGGGGCTGGTAAGAAGATGGATGTGTAGAACTGGATGCCTGGCTGGTCGGTGTGGACCTCGAGGAGGCGGCCCGATGGTGGATGGGTTACGGATGCGGCGAGGGTTAGGACCTGGAAACAAAAGTATTCTTAAAAAGGGAGGTAGTGGCGACAATGATGATGGTAACACCCAGACCGCACTAACGTTGTGTCTGTAGCGACGTGTACGGTACGTGTTTCCTTCTTTGTCCATCCAAAGGTTGTCTTAAAAAAAAGGCTTTTAGCGATAAGACCGCCCATTGTGACACTGTTTTAAGTTCTATTGTTAATTTTGTTCCTATTGTTTTTTTATTGTTTTTTTTTTCCGCTGGATGCGGACAGCACAGGACCGATCGTTGTGGAGATCCTTGGGGGAGGCCTATGCCCAGCAGTGGGCGTCGCTCGGCTGACATGATGATGATGATGATGATTGTTAATTTTGTATTTTTGGTGTGCAATAAAGAATATCTATCTATCTACAGTACAAACAATTTTGCGATCGCCTACGTGACGAATCGCACGTGGGTGCGGAACGGTGACGAGCTAAGCGAAGCGGTCACAATCAGTTAGTTTTATATTTGTCCCAAGAAACTCTTGCATGACTTCTCTTTAAAACTTTACTGACTAAAACCCACTCCTATGTTCCTTCTTTGCCTTGCCTTCCAAAATCCCGGGATTCCCCTTTCAAAACCAACCGATGGCCCCGATAACCTTCGGCTCAGCGAGGCCCTTATGGTTTTGCTAACATCTCTCAAAGAGAAGACTTACTCATAACTCTTCAAAGAGGGGCTTACTGCCATGATTATAGCGTGTCCATTTAATAAATAAGGTAAGATGCGTATCTTCAACTCACATGTTTCCCAAGGGTCTCAATGCAATAGTTGTTATCGAACAGGTTGCCTCCACCCGCCATGGCGTCACCAAGCTTCTTCTGAACGGTGAAGTCGAAAGGCGTGTTCTGTACAGTGACGAACCCACCAGTCGGTATTGAGTTCGAGTCCGTTTTGGTGATTCTAGAATAAAAGTAGGTTAAGTATTATTTTATGGAAAAAAAAACGAACTTCGGGTGAGTATGTTTCCAGAGAGTGTTGTTGAGTGCTTAACTGATTTCCGCTCAGCCGATAGACGTCCACCGCGTGACATAGGCTTCCCCTAAGTGATCTTGTGCATCTCGCATTCATCGAATATCTGCAATCCTCATCAGATTATCGACTTTACTTGTATGAGGCTTTCCAACGCTGCGTCTTCCGATACGCAGAAGAGGGAGTCTACAACAGACCATCTTTTAGTAAGTTTAGTATATGCAATGCGAGGCTATCACCCATGGGCCCATAAAAGCACCAGTTTTTCATTAAACCTTTATTCGCCCACGTCGGATTTTCCGACAAAAGTTTTCACATGCTATCCGCCAAGGTCATTTATTTGCGACTGGATAGTAGGTACATAAATATGACGCAAAATGTGTTGGTAAGTGCATAACTCAACAACGCCTGGACCAGTTTTACCGATCCTTGAGTAGAGTAGAATAGAGTAATCAGTTCACGTGAGTGTAGCCGCGGGCAAAAGCTATTTTAAATACAGATCTCGTTTATATATATATCCAGCTAACGAGATGGAGTATTTGGTCATGAAAGTCCGATCCTGATGGAATAAACTTGAGTGTTTTTCAAATAACGACGTAAAAAAAACATCACTTACTTCTCAGCATTTATAAGCACATAGTGTTTATACAGCTCCTCAGCTCCTCCATCGTGACCCGCCAAGTTGAAGTACGAGTGGTTAGTGAGGTTCACCACCGTCTTCTTAGTGGTGAACGCCTTGAAGTCCACCAGGAGCTTGTTGTCGTCGGTCACCTCGTAGGTCATGGTGGTCACCAGGTCTCCGGGGTAACCTTCTTCCATGTCCTTGGATAAGTAGCTGAAGACGACCTTAGTGCCGACGATTGTATAGTCCCAGACAACCTGGACGAAAGAAACAAAGATCATGGAATTCCCGCTATCTATTAAATTTTTAGGCTGGGGTTATAAGCAAGAGTTTTTAGTTTTTTATAGCAGTTTTGGCAACTAACTTACTGATTAGATACAGATTTTTGGTAGGATATCAGTTCCAGTGTATAGAAGGTATTTTTTTTTAAACAATAGGACTGTCCTTACCTCAAAACTGGGTTTTTGTTATGGTGGGTAAAAATCATCCAATGACAACTCCTGTCCTTGGGTGGAGCAGGAGTTAGTGTCAGACTCCTACTGACAAAACAACCCACTCTTTTCCTACGTAACCTTCATACCAGGACTAGGGCCTTTCTTTCAGAAGCGAACCCTTGGCCCACGTAGACTTCGACCATTCTGTATGGTCCCAATCCCTACGGATGTCATAACTGGGTACACTTTTTGAAAATACTTACCACTCGTACAATAAACCTAGTTATTACCTACCAAACCTTTTCCAAAATATCAGTCAAATATTAAATTAGACTACGTGGGTAACAGATGCCTCGCCATGCCGCCTCCACCGGGACCCGGAAAACGAGGTAGGCCCAAGAGGCGTTGGATCGACGTCGTAAGGGACGATATGCGTGCTAATAGGCTTAAGCCTTAACCTTTGCGTCCTCTGCCTTAAGGCAGAGGACGCAAAAGACCGAGCGAAGTGGAGGCGTCTAGGCAGGAAAGCGGACCCCGGGCACCGAAGTGAAAGGCAAGCAACCGGGACTTACGCTAGGTTGATGATGATGAGTCAAATATTAAATTACTGTAATACGGCCATCGTATCTTGGCGAGTCTGAATTTAGTTTCTGCGAAAATTTGCGCTTGTAAAACTCGTAAAAAAATAAATGGTTTAAACAAATAAATGCAATTTGCAGCTGTTAAAAACTTTTATAGGCATTTATTTTTTTTAAAACCTTTATTTTTTGTACGAGTTTTTAAGCGCTAAAATTCGCAGAACCTAACTTCAGACTCGCTAAGATCTGACGGCCGTACGGTACATACCTTATCAAATCCAATAATTCCTCCATGCAGGTGGTTCTTGCCTTGATTCTTCGCCACATTATAGGTCTTGCCATCTATCTCGAAGGTGCCTTTACCAATGCGGTTGGCGCATCTCCCGATGGTAGCTCCAAGGTATAGAGTATTGCGGTTCACGTAGCCATCCAGGTCATCGAAGCCGAGTACTACATCTGTCGTGACTCCTAGTCTGTCTGGGATCTGGAATTTAGTGGCAATAGAAATTATCAATTTTATTAATCAAATTAATCTATTAATCTACCTAGTCTTTTCTTAGACATGTTAGGGTCGGCTTTCCCATAATAACGAGAATGAATAAATAAAATAAATCCATACTAAGACAAATATATTTAATATCAGTACACGTGCGAAGCTGGGGCGGGTCGCTAGTATTCTATAAATGTAAAAGTTAGCCTTCGCTTCCACGCTAAAATACCATACTTGCATTCCAGGGAATTCTCCTTCATTCTCATAGGTTACTTTTTATCTATCTTGGAAAAAAAAAACATCATCATTTAATTTTCCAACTGCTAGGACGGTGAACGAAAATATCGCGAAGAAACCGGCATGTCTCAGAACAAAGAGTTCGAAGACATGAGACATCCAGCAGTGGAAACTTTATAAGGCTGATGCTGCTAAGCTATTCACCATCTCACCTTGATAGACTGGATGATAGCCCCGTAGGATATGACAGCTATCTCCGACTGCCCCGTGGTCCTCCACGTGAACTTCTTGACCGTCTTCTCCTTGTACACTCCGAAATCTTCTACGACAAGCGACACCATATCTGCAACACTAACATACGATTTTTTTTACAAAAAAATACGAGCTTCGGAAGCCGGAGTTTCTAGTTTTGTTTCTTCGTTTTTTGACACCAACTTTGGAAATTAAAGTTATTGGCAAATTCGCAGCATACAAAAAAAATAAATTTTCACAACTTTGACTTTACTTCAATGAGACGATATAGTTATAGAAATTTAGTAGGTACCATACCTACTCCTATGGTAGTCCCATTGAAGAATATGAGATGCAATGGATGACGCCGTTCTTCGAAACAGTTTCAGATAGATACATTCACCACACTTCGAGAGTCAATTCCAGGCTCCCAATTCCCGGCCCCGCAGGTGTGTGCTTGGGGATTGCAGTGGGTAAAAGGTGGACCACACGATTGCAATCTAACATTCCAACCAAAGTCACCTTGGTTTGTGTGTTTGGTTTGTGTTGTGGCTAGAAGGATGTAAACCACACGACAACACGTTCGAAATTCAACCATTGCGGTTATATTTTTTTTTGGGCAAAAATCATCAAAAAAAAATCCATCCCGCCCTCAAGCGGGGCAGGAACCAGTGTCAGACTCTTACTGACTAAACACTCCTCCCCGTTCCTTCTTTGCCTTTCGCATTGGGGCCAAGCCTTCCTTTCGGAAACAGATCCTGGGCCCCAGTAGCCGGTTACGAAAACGCGCACCCAACCTAGAGCGATGTAGGTCATAGTTTACAACCAATGTCTACACGGATTTAAATTAGCAAGGTCAACTTGGTTAGGAGGTTGATTTTGTTGTCTATACTTATTATTGACTGGTAAAGACGAAAGATGTCAGCAAGATTGAAGGGGCTTGTAATGGTCGACGATTTATCGTAACCTTTATCTCAAAGAAGAAAACAAAGAAAGAAAACAATGTTTATTATGCCCAAAATTGACGAACAATACAACAATCTGTCAGTCATGTGTGAACCAGGTATTTAGCTCCATAGACACTAGGCAGAATACATTTGCAACAACACAGGTGAGCAACAGATGAGGTTTAGTCGGTAAAAGTCTGACACCCTCTTGCACTCCGCACAGGGGTGCTATTCTCTGGCCCAACTGATATCCGCTAGCCCAACGATTAAATCTGAATAAGTACATTAAATCACATACAAATCCAATGTACCTATTTGAATTTCGTCCAGCTGGTCCAACGCTGCCCTCAAGACTGTTTTCTAAGAAAATAGGGAGCCAGATCGAGAAGAGTTATTTCATTATTTCTCAAGTAAACAAAAAAAAGATAGGCACATTCGTTTCAAAACTTACGATTCAGAAGGCGTCCGATTCCCGCTGTTCCGACGATAGCCTCTAGACCTCCCAACTCGGGAAACCACACAGTTGCCCATTTCAATACAGTTTGTGTTACTTGACAATGCATAGTTTCTGAGGCTTATCAAACACTTACTGACTATAAGTTTGTTATCACAGATAACTTGTTACTAACTATGCAAGAATTTGGAGTAGGTATTTATGTAACTACTTCATTTGTGACAAGTAAAATTTCCAATGCACTGATTGGATGGGTAGGAAAATTTAAAAAGAGCGTATACCTTAATTTATGCTTGAACTAAACAGATCTGATTTTTTTTTTATGATGGGTAAAAGTCATCCAATGACGAGTCCCGCTCTTAGGCGGAGCGGGAAACAGTGTCAGACTGTTACTAACTAAAAAACCTACCCCATTTCTTCTTTGCCTTATTCCCAGAGCCTCGGTAACACTTTCGCACCAACCCTCGGCTCCAGGAGGCTTCGACCCTGAAGGACCCCTACGGAAACAGATCTGATAGATCTTGGTTTAACACGATTGCCAAGGTGACCATTAAATAATCTAGACCAATATAATTCTATCCGACATGGGTCCCGAACTCCATAGTACCAACTATTGAAGTTTTAGTTTTGTTAAGTATGGCGAATAGGACATTAGTTTTAATTTTTTTTCTTTATTTTTTTTTCTACATACCTACCTATTCCACACAAAATTATAAGTTTGCTTAGCGGGCTTAGAAAAACATGACTAGAAGTCTAAATTATTATTTACGAGGTAATTAGTAATAATTATGTTAAAACGCCTAAGTTCGCCATGTCGAAATTAAGATGTGGAGTGATGCTTGCAATAAATCTCGTAGAAAAAATAACTATGTACTACCCACCGTAGGGACTTTGCAAAAGGGTCACCTACTGGGGCCCAGGATCTCTTTCTTGAAGGCTTGGCCCCAGTGTAAAGGGGAAAGAAGGAACGAGATGGGGTGTTTAGTCAGTATGAGTCTGGCACCCCGCTTCATCCAATGACCTACGTCATTAGATGATTTTTGTCCACCAAAAAAAAAACTACCTACTATATACATAACCTATTCTTCAAATAAGTACCTACGTATAGTTTACTTACTGTAAGAAAATAAAGTTGCTTATTACTTTATTCGAAACGATTTATTCACAAAATATTAGTTTAAGGCATTCCATATAGCTACAGTGGCGTAACTGGGCGACCAACAGTCTAGGGCCAAATAAAAATCTGGGGCCCCTTACTTTTGCGGTGAGAGAAAAACTTCAAATAACAGAAATTTTGCTCAAGGCTTGCATTTATGACGTAGGCGAGGTTCAATAGAGTTTTTTTTGTAAAAAGTTTGTTCTCTAAGAAGATAAACGGTGGTCCATATTTCAAACTGAAAAATAAATCATTTCGCGGGCGACGCCGCTGACACTATCTAGTACACAATATAATCGGTAACTAAACGTGATCGTAACAGAAACAATGAGTACTTAACCTTTCAAGAATCGTAATTAGAGACACATTATAAAGACAATAGGTATGCGAACGCCCGGCGTCCGCTCACTCAGAATTAGATGAAACATTCGTCACTAATTTAGCAATTGCCTACTCCAGTTGCAATATCTAAAATACCAAGTGGCAACAAGATATTGCAAATGAAAACCATTAGGTATTTAAGCAGACATCATAACTTTACATCATCAACTAGTCTCACTAATACAACAGAAAAGGCTTATCCGCAGTGGCGTAGCTAGTCCCACAGGGGCCCCGTATCAAAAGTCCTTCGGGGGCCCCGTATAAAAAAAAAAACGTATTTTTATTACAGATGCTTAGCTGCCCTAAGAGACGGTTGTCGATAACATGTTGCGAATTTTTGCCTAGGTCGGGGCCCCTGTACCGCGGGGGCCCAGTATAATTGATACGGCAGATACGGCGGTAGCTACGCCCCTGCTTATCCGGCTTATCAATCATATCAACAATAATAAATGCCATTTACAACTTCATTTTCCAATTGAAAGACTTATCAGTTGCAAAATAACAAAACAAAATAAATTATATCATCACTTATCTTGCTCTATCACTCACAATAACCACACAAAGTGGTCAGATAGCGAGTACATAAAGAAATAAAGTTATTAAAAATAACGTACCAAGAGATAAGAGTTGATACGTCTACACTGCTCGGCGGCCGGTCCCGAACTGGTGTGAAGTTAGGTGATTACATTTTATAGTTGCGAAGTTCTTGCGGCTAATTGAGTGTGGGATTTTTTGGTTAACCACACTGCAAGTTCTTTTTCTTCTTATTCTTTTTGGGACAAAAAAAAATCAAAAATTGTTTGGATCTAGTAGGTGGTTGCACTGGTTGCATAAACTTTAGACCACGCGGTAAGCAATTTGCCACCATACCTTGAAGTACAAATCGTCTGCTATTGCGGTCGTCTGTAAACTAAACGTACTAACGATAAAGCAGTGCTTTTCTCTAATAAAACAAATTTTGGAAGGCAGCGCAGCGACGAAATCCGAATAGGTACAATGAACTAACAATCCCATGTATAGATAGATTAGGTGGATAATCCGATGTACCTACCTATTTAAATTTCGTTGCTTGGGACCGCGCTGCACTCAGGACTGATTTTCTTAGAGCCACCAAGAGCAGCCAAGAATGAGATAGATGAAAGATCTAGATCATCTATGTATGAATCACCCATGTTTGCAAACCAATAAATGATTTACGATTGGAGACCAGCTACTGGGCTACCTTGCGCTACCTTTTAAAGTAAATCTTACACGTCTTAGGAACGTTTTGAAAATAATAACTTTCTCATTTTCTGTTGGCAGCAAAATGCTCATTGTGACAATTCGTCTTTAGATAGGTAATAATAATAATATCTATGTTCACGGGCTGGATCGAACATAGATTTTGCTATATACCCCCAGGCCTCGGGCATCGGCCAAGGTCTGTTCCCAATATGAGGTACCTTTAGAAAGTATCTAATCGCTTACAACTAAGCTAGCTCGAAAGGCTTATTAACTCCCTCGCAGTGCTCGAGAGTTAATATGGAAACCTGAGTGAAGTGAGAAATTCAAGCTGCCTTACATAGCTTAATTCATTAATCGCCAAGAGGACACCGGTGTCCGCACACCTAGTCTGTAATTACAGTACTCAAAAGGTTAATCCCCATTTTAGATGCTGTACTTCTTACACCTTCTGCGAGATAATTAAAAGAAAAGACAATGTATGTACTGAAACAAATTATTATTAAAAAGCATTATTAAGCAGATGTTGTAAAGAAATTATTTTCTCACAGTAGTAGCACGATAGGTATCCATTACCGTTAATCTTATATATAAAAACTAGCGACCCGCCCCGGCTTCGCACGGGTGGACTACCCCTAACATTTAGAGGGATGAAAAAAATAAAGTTTAAAAACTAACACCCGACTACTTAAAAACACGCTCTAAAAAGTACGAAACAAGAAAACACTCTCCAATGAAATTACTTAGTATGTACAAACTATTAAATATTTACCGTTATTAAATAAACTAACTCACACATATTATTATATTTTAATATATTTTCAATTTATAATATTGATAGAGAAATGTTTTAAGTTTTAAATTAAAAAAAGTGGTATACGACCACGGCTTTATCCGTGGTCGTATACCACTTTTTTTAATTTATTATTCTTATGGCATACGACCATAGATTTTGTGAAATCCCATATAGCCTATAACCAGCGGACAATTAAGACGCTTCTAATGATATGTCATTTGTCGAATTCTGATAAGTAGTTTAGAAGTTACGAGGGAACAGATGAACATCCATACCCACATACATACATACAGGTCAAAATCATAACCCTCCTTTTGCTTCGCCGTAGTCGGGTAAAAATAGATGTTGGCCGATTCTCAGACCTACTCAATACACTCACAAAATTTCATGAGAATCGGTCTAGCCGTTTCAAAGGAGTATGGGAACGAAAACTGTGACACGAAAATTTTATATATAAAATGATTAGCTGTTCGTTAGGGAAGGTTTAAACGGTGAGAACGAAAACAAAGTCGGCAGTACGAAGTTTCCAGCATTCAAGTAGGTAATCTACACTAATCTACACTAATATAATAAAGAGGTAAAGTTAGTTTTTTTGTTTGTTTGTAGGAGGTAATCTCTGGAACTACTGGTCCGATTGGAAAAAAATTAGCAACAATAGAAAGCTGCTTTACTACTGAGGGACATAACATAGGCTATATTTTATATGTAGTATGCGGGTGAAGCCGCTGACAAAAGCTAGTATATTATACTATTGTTTTGGATGAATATTTGAACTGCATATTTTTAAACCGTGCAATTATTTATTAAATATAACTACAAAGAAACATCTCATTATGTTAACAATGACAAATGAGATTTTGAAGGACACACCATTGTAGTACAATTATTACAATATTTATTTAACGACAATAAAGAATGCTTTACAAGTCTAAACGACATTTTAATTTTAGAAATTATCATTATAAAAGCAAGAAATGGGTACAGTCTGCAGAAAAGTATATACTTAGGTAAAATATTTTACTTAAAATTCATGATCTGGGAGCACGGCAATGCCCCGCCAAGTCTCGAGCAAAGCGGGCACGGCCGTACCATCCTTTTCTCGAAGCGTTTCGCGGCTTTTTGACCCCCCCTGTATCATCGATGTGGACAAAGCTAGGGGTTTAGGTTTTCGATGATCAAAAGTAAGTATAAGAACAAGCTCAGCCTCAAAATAACATGGCATTTGAACCAATAGTTTGCGAGTTATGGGCGATCAAAGTTACGCCATTACGCCAAGTCACTATTATTATAATGTAAACAAAACTATTGATATTGTCACAAAATATTAATTTATTATTACAAATTAAGTTGAACAGGGGGCTTAGACAAAGTCACATTCTCAGTAACGATAACGAAATTCGAAACTCCAAATGTGTGGAACTGACATATTCCTTCGAAAAGTCACGTGGTCAAACGTTTTCGATTCGCTAATTGTTTATACGTCAAATTGGACGTTTTAATTCGATAACCATAGCCAAGAAATTGTTATTTTATCGAACCAACACTTCGACTTATCGATATGTTAGTCGATGTCACTTTGTCTACCATTTTGTGGTCGACATCGTTAAGGCGAAATCGAACTTAGAAATGGATTCGACACGGAGCGATTGCCACTTGTCTAGGGCCCCAGGACTTGGCTTCTATGCGATCTCAAAACTTTTTACGAAGGAAGAATTGCGTAGAGGGACTTGGCCTTTTTTATATTTTATGTTTTTGGTGGGATATCTTTTTTACGTAGGAAAATAGTCTCTGCGGGAGAAAGTGTCAGAGTTTTACTAACCAAAAACCTGCTTCTGTTCCTTCTTAGCCTTCGTTCCAAGGCCTCGGGTTACACTTTCATATTAGCCATGGCTCCAATAGGCTTCTTCTTCTTAAAAAGAAAATGGAGCTTCTTTTCTAAATTTTTTGGTAAATAATGAATGAATGAGGTGTAAGCTGGAGCGCGCGTGTAATATCGATGGTCATAGGTTGACAACTCGTAACCCACATTTTTTCACAAAATGAACTCATTTTGTGTGTGTATGTACATCAAAAATTTTAAAATTAAGCGCCGAATCTTTCTATTGATAACTCGTAATTCACAAAAAAAGTCACTCGAACAATTTATGCCAGAGTTGACAACTCACAACGAGAACGTATCAACTTGAACTCACTATTGCACGAGTTACGAGGTGTCAACGCAAAATGCAATTCGCAAAATTCACTAAGAGAGTAAGATTACAGCGCGGTTTTAATTGTTTAAAAATAGTTATTTATTTAAATTACAACTTTAAATACGTCTATTTATTTCCGGGAAGTCTCCTTGAAGGTATATTGGCAAGTTTTTAATTTTATTTTACGTATAACGCTCTATAAAAGCTCACTGTGGAAATTTCAAGCCATCTTATCATCGATATAAGGTATCGATGATAAGATATAAAACTAATTAATGAGAAGAATTGAAATATTCTATGTAATACTCGTAATTAAACTTATCTAGTAGGGATAAAGTTTGAAGGCGATGGGTCCTCGTGGTGTGGGCATCTTAACCCACCTATTTAACCGCATGCTCCTCACCGGAAAGATCCCGAGTCAATGGAAACTGAGTATTATCACTCCAGTCTTCAAAGGCAAGGGATCGGTGCAGGAGTGTGGCGACTACCGTGGGATTAAGGTTATGTCCCACACCATGAAGCTCTTCGAGCGGGTGATTGACTCTCGGATCCGACAGGAGTGCACCGTCTCGGGATGTCAATATGGGTTTCGACCAGGCCATGGCGCCATGGATCCCATTTTTGCCCTAAGGGTTACCATGGAGGGATACAGATCGAAGAATACGCCTCTGCACCTCTTGTTCCTAGACATGCAGAAGGCCTTCGACTGTGTCCCCCGTGATGTGATCTGGTGGGCGCTGAGATCCAAAGGAGTGCCCGAGACCTATGTTGACATCATACGAGACATGTACCGAGACTCCGGTTCTGTGGTCCGGTCCTCCGCTGTTGGCGATACGAATCCCTTCCCCATCACCGTTGGAGTTCATCAGGGCTCTGTCCTTAGTCCGTTTCTGTTCAGCGTGGTACTGGACGTGCTGTCCTCTAACATCAGGGACTTTCATGAGCAGCCGCCATGGCTGCTCATGTATGCAGACGACATCGCGCTAGCGGCCTCGGACAGTGGGCGCTTGGTTCGACGTGTGACAGCGTGGAAGGAATCGCTGGAAAACGGCGGTCTGAAGATTAATGTGGCGAAGACCGAGTACTTGGCCTGTAACACAACAAACGCTGCTCCTGTTCGCATTGGCGAAGACACTGTCGAGCGCACGGAACAGGTCAGGTACTTGGGATCGTCATTTTTAAACCAGCCTCAGATACCTCTCAGCCCACGTCATAACTCGGAAAACGTTATCGAGAATATTGTAGAAATCATACCTGATGCAGAATCTCCTACAATTTTAAACTCGTATGATTTTAACTTAGAACCTGAGTTATCAACTTCTCCTGTAGTACCCACGTGTAGTAGAATGAGTGATGATCACAACTATGACGCGGATCAGACGTCCTGCTCTTCTGAAGATGATGACAGTGGTATAAACGAAGAGAATAGTACTGGAAGGAAGACAAAGAAAAGAAAAGGCTTAGCTGAAGCAGAGCATTGGAAAGCCCGTATGAACAAAAAGTTACGAGAACAGGGAAAAGGCTACATAGGGTGGAGAAGAAATGAAAATTCATGCGTTACGAAAGCATTAGACCTAGACAGAAAAAAGGAGATCCTGTTGTCACAGATCTTAAAGTTTTACTGCACCAACCAGATGGCAAAATTTATTATAAAATTAACATTTGCAATGAAAACTATTCTTTGTTACAAAGTAGATCAAGAAAAAATAATTTTCCAATATCAATCTACGAGCAACTTTTTGAGGACTCGCCTGAACTTACCTACTTCTTGCAAATTTAATGATTTGCAAGCTCTTAAAACTGACCTTCTGATTATCAATATTTTTACGATAATTTACGACGAACAACGACGAACGACCACACGTAAGTAAATGTTGACTACTCGTAACACGTTAGTAGTGAGGTTTTTTTAATATTGTTAACTCGTAACTGTTTTTTTATTGATTATTTAATGAAAACCCTATGTGGACTGTTTATTATTTAAGCTTTATCAATAAATAATTTGATTACCTACAAACTACTTTTTTGTTTTATTTTATTTTTTTAAATTCTCGTAACTACACAGTTTTTTCACTCTCCCGTAAAATTTGATATATTGCAGTTACGTGTTGTCAACCTGTTGACCATCGATATGACGCATATGCATTTTAATATCCAGTGGCCCTACCACGACCTCTTAACGTTATCTACTTTACGACCGACACTGAACTGCTAAAGAGAGGGCATCATAAATATATGAAGATGATAGAGGCCGACGCCTCTTCCTCGCCGACACGACTGAAATTAATACGTAAAGCGTCAGATATTTATTATGCTGACCGTAATAAGTAATTGTATAGTATATAAGTATTTAAACATAGTTTAGTGTATATTTCATTTAAATAATTTAGAGACAGATTTGTTTATAATTCCATTCGCTTAATTTATGAAACTTTAGATAGTGATAAGTTGTCGTATGTCACTAAAACACTATCGACAAGTCGAGCAAGACAGAAAAAAGAAGAAGAATGTATCTTTGTACCTACTCTCCCATTGTATCATCTTTGTATTGTGAACCAACTGTTACGTCAGGATGGTCACAGTAAAACAACGATACTTCTCATTCAACAAGTTTATAATTATAATTCAAATATTACAGCAGCGAGTAATTTTCTCATAATGTTATTTTCTTAGCAACCGTAACTAAGAAGTCTTATATCAGGAAAACTGTCAACACAGCAGCTTTTATAACACACACGAATACATGACTATTAATTTACAATTGAATAATGTAATGAAATGGCTCGTTAAATATTAATTATTAACAATAATATATATCAAAGAATAATGCACAATATAATAAATTTTACTAATTATTTGATGTACCGGAAGCTGACAAGCGGAAGGCGCTATAATCGTTTATTTATAATTGTACGGGTCAATAGACCAAGAAGTTACAATGTCAAGGATGTACTAAAGAGTTTTCATGTCGAGCTGGTACATGACGAACCCGAAGTCTGTAACATTCGGCCATCCTGCGAATGCCGTGTCCCACGGCGATCAGCACCACCATGTCTATCGCTGCTAATTGGCACCTGGAATACAAAACAATAAGTGCAGTACATTTGTTCATGTAATTGATTGATTTGGTGAAAGTGCAAAGCTGCTGCAAATTGCTGTTTTACATAACTTTTACTTGTGTGTTATAAGTTCAATTGTGTTAATTTAATTATTTTCCACGCAATTTTTTAACAGAATCAATTATTACGTAATACAGCAATAAGGCCTATGTCCATCTGTAGACGTCGTTCAGCTCAAATGATAATGATGATGATGATGATGACAACAATAATTACTAAGTCATGCAGCATTAATTACTTTAAAGCCCTGCGGCCTTAATTACTTCTAAGTCACAGAGACGACTGTGAATTCACACAGTTTTGATTATTGATGATTCAGACGATTTCAATTATTGACAAGTTACATAGCTTTAATTATAAACGAGTCACACAGCTTTGACATAGACGAGTCACACAGCTTTGACATAGACGAGTCACACAGCTTTGATATAGGGGAGTCACACAGCTTTGATATAGGGGAGTCACACAGCTTTGATATAAGGGAGTCACACAGCTTTGATATAGGGGAGTCACACAGCTTTGATATAGGGGAGTCACACAGCTTTGATATAGGGGAGTCACATAGCTTTGATATAGGTGAGTCACACAGCTTTGATATTGATGAGTCACACAGCTTTGATATTGACGAGTCACACAGCTTTGATATTGACGAGTCACACAGCTTTGATATTGACGAGTCACACAGCTTTGATATTGACGAGTCACACAGCTTTGAAATTGACGAGTCACACAGCTTTAATATAGACGAGTCACACAGCTTTGATAGTGATGAGTCAATCAATTTTAACATTAAAATCGGACGTTCTCAATGTATTTGAGTATACTCCATCAAACCCGTCATAGTACCTAACCGAAGAAAGCATGACTTATATTTTTATGCAATAGCATTGTGTTTTGTTTATTCCAGTGTCTTGTTTGTGTAGGGCTATGAAAATATTGTAGATTGTAAATAAAACTGTACTTCTAGCGGAATAGTTATTCACACAGATTTAGCCGTTGCATCACACAGTGTTTACAGCAGATTAATTATTTACACAGATTTATCTGTTGCATCACACAGTGTTTACAGCTGATTAATTATTCACACAGATTTATCCGTTGCATCACACAGTGTTTACAGCAGATTAATTATTCTCATAGATTTATCCGTTGAATCACACAGTGTTTACAGCAGATTAATTATTCTCACAGATTTATCCGTTGCATCACACAGTGTTTACAGCAGATTAATTATTCTCATAGATTTATCCGTTGAATCACACAGTGTCTACAGCAGATTAATTATTTACACAGATTTATCTGTTGCATCACACAGTGTTTACAGCTGATTAATTATTCACAAAGATTTATCCGTTGCATCACATAGTGTTTACAGCAGAATAGTTAGTCTCGCAGATTTATCCGTTGCATCACACAGTGTTTACAGCAGAATAGTTAGTCTCGCAGATTTATCCGTTGCATCACACAGTGTTTACAGCAGAATAGTTGGTCTCGCAGATTTATCCATTTTAAAGAGAATATAATTATTATTATTCTTATAACCATCTATATTTTCCTTAGGGTTTTATTTATTGTTTGTTTTACATTTTATTACTTACTTTATTTATGAATCCGTCTTAGTGTAGGAGGTGGAATATGCCCTTTGAGTGCCCATTTCCTTATTAGTAGATATAAACTAAACTTTAAACATATGTCACAGATGTCAAGGTATTTTGCACAAACTTCTTGTGATCCCATGGTGTTTGTTTTAAATTTTAAGAATATTCTCCAAGCATGTGAGATGATAAATAAGACCTTTATTTATATAAAGTAGGTCTTTGTTTACATAAAAATCACCCCTATCAATCTCAAAATCAGAACCTGTGAAACTGTTTGTCAATAGTTATAGTATTATTTTCTTGCACTATATTTCCTATATATTATTTAAATATATTTATTCTTAATTATGTCTTTTCTTACAGCCACTTTTATAACTGCCATAAATCAATGTATGATTTCACGTTGCAGCTACAACACACATTAAGTAATTACTCTTGTGGTCTTGATTTTCATGGAATGTTCAATTACCATTGGAGAGCATGTTTCTTATTTTTTCTTATTCCCAGAACAAATCAGGAAACTGGAACTTTCTCAACCCTAGTATATTTACTTTCAATAGTATTGTTGACACAGTTTACAATAATCCTATTTATTTTATGAACTGAATAGGAAACTGTTTATTTATAGAAAAGAGAATCTTTTGAAATGCGATGTATCTGTAATTATTTGGAGGTTGAAAGAATATTCTTGTTCTGAGCTCCATAAATATCCAGGGAACAACTCTTATTTATTTTTATTCTTTTAACTGGTGACTGGTCAATCAATTTCAGAAAACTATTTTAGAAATAAATGTTGTTAAAATGTCTCTTAATTTATGCTGATTTTGAAACAAAATAATTTTGATTAAGTTTTAAATTAGTGTGGTGGCAGGTTCAATATATTTTATACCCACAACTATAATAATATACCTTGTGGTAAGTCGATAATGTAATATTGTCAATTCACAAAGCTATTTCATAATTTATTTTATAATAATGCTAAATTGCTAACTTTTCTTTGCTTAAGTAGAGTTCAATTCTCATACCTCATAGGTGTATTACTGCTTACAAAATGTCATTCACGTCAAAGTCCCTAGTTTTTTAAGAAATAATAATAATAAAAAACTTTAAACCAAAAAAACTATGAGGAACTATGAGGAGGATCCTCATAGTTTTTTTACCAAGTCCGGTGAGGACCTGCACCAAGTGGGAACTGAGGACGCCGTGGTACTTTTGCAGACACTTCTTCCATTCATACCTATTCGCTGACATATCCATAGTCACCACTGTCAAGGAGTTGTCAGCAAACTGAAGGGGCCCTTCAGGGTCGAAGCCTTCTGGAGCCGAGGTGGGTGGTGTGAAACTATTACCGCGGCTCTAGGAATAAGGCAAGGAAGGTACGGGGTAGGTTTTTTAGTCAGTAAGAGTCTGACACTGATCTCCCGCTAAGCCCAAGAGCGGGTTTCGTCATTCGATGATTTTTACCTACCATAAAAAAAAAAAAATAGTCACCACTGTAGTCCTTTACAAGCATTGAAATGATGTACTTTTCCACAGACAACCACGTGATCATGGTGCAGCGCATGATAGGATCGATGCAGCTCGGTACAGGAGGTTCATCTGGATACCAGTACCTTCGCTCTACTCTAAGGTAATTAAAATGTATTACTTTTAATAATTGTGCCCGACTAGGTATAGAGGGCATCGTTGTGATATAATAACTATTGCGTAACTACCAAAGGGCTCGACAGTGTAGTGCTCCAGGGCCCCTAAGGTCTAGAGGCCCATCTCCTATTGAACTTTATAAGGGGCCCCTGATTTTTTGTCCCAGGGCCGTTAGTCACCTAGCTACGCCACTGCGTCAGCGTAATCTATCTTTCTAAAAATAATTAATAGATCTATTTTTGCGTGGATGGGTCTTTGACAGGACAGTCGTTACGGATATCGGAAGCCAAGAAATCTGACCACAGTCTTGCCACACTGTAACATGTTAATCAATAATCCAGAGTTAAAAAGTTACTTATTACCAAGTTTTGAAGATCTCTGGGTCTTTACGTTTAGAACTTATTTTAAACATAGTGGCCCAGAATTCTAAACAACGTAGGTAGGTTCTGAATAAAAGGCCCAGGTTTCCAGACGAAGTGGACCATAATTGTAAAAAAATATTTACTTTTGGTTTGTTTGTGTACTTACAGTAACCACATCAGTAGCTCTATGTGCCTATATTATGTGTGTGTGCTAACTGTTACACTATCGTATATAGGAAGGAATCGCTGGAAAACGGCGGTCTGAAGATTAATGCGGCGAAGACCGAGTACTTGGCCTGTAACACAACAAACGCTGCTCCTGTTCGCATTGGCGAAGAGACAGTCGAGCGCACGGAACAGGTCAGGTACTTGGGATCGGTGCTCCACGAGTCCGGGGACGTCGATTGCGACGTCGAGTCTCGTATCTCGGCGGCCTGGGCGAAATGGCGTGAGGTGGCGGGGGTTATCTGTGACCCCAAAATGCCGGTTAGGCTCAAAGGACAGGTCTATAAGATCATCATTAGGCCTGTCCTTTTGTATGGCAGTGAAGCGTGGCCTGTACTTGAGCGGCATAAGCAAAGCGTGCGTGTCACGGAAATGAATATGCTGCGCTGGATGTCGGGAGTGTCGCGGAAAGACCGCATTAAAAACTCCCGCATCCGGGGCAGCCTTCAGGTCCGTGACATAGCGGATAAACTGCACTAGGGTCGCTTACGTTGGTATGGCCACGTTTTACGAAAACCGGCAGACTACGTGGGTAACAGATGCCTCGACATGCCGCCTCCGCCGGGACCCGGTAAACGAGGAAGGCCTAAGAGGCGTTGGATCGACGTCGTAAGGGACGATATGCGTGCCAATGGGCTTACGGCAAAGGACGCAAAAGACCGAGCGAAGTGGAGGCGTGCTTGCAGGAAAGCGGACCCCGGGCACCGAGGCGAAAGCCAAGGTTGGCAACCGGGACTAATACCGCTAGGATGATGATGATGATGATGCTAACTGTTACACTAAAAAGTCGATGTGCGGGCGCATCCCTACGTTATCGCGTCCCATCGCCCCGCACTAGGGTCTTGGACAATCAAATAAAGAAATGCGCGCCTTTTTCATCGGGTCACACTTTTGAATAATTTGGAGTTATAATTAACTAGCGACCCGCCTCAGCTTCGCACGGGTGCAATGTTGATACTATGCATGAATACATATAAACTTTCCTCTTGAATCACTCTATCTAATAAAAAAACGGCTTTGAAATCCGTTGATTAATTTATAGATCTAAGCACACATAGGGACAGGGAGAAACGACTTTGTTTTATAGATACTATGTAATGATAATGATGTTTTATTTGTTAAAACTACTTTTATCTTTACTATAACACTAGCTTTTGTCAGCGGCTTCGCCCGCGTACATAAAATATAGCCTATGTCACTCAGGAGTAAAGCTGCTTTCTATTATTGCTAAAATTTCTCCAATCGGACCAGTAGTTCCAGAGATTACCTCCTACAAACAAAAAAACAAACTTTACCTCTTCATTATATTAGTGTAGATTGCTAACCACCAAACTGGTGAAGGGAAAGGCTTTTAATAATTTTAATTTATTACTCTTTTTCTAGTGACCGCTACAAAGTTTTCCTGGATCTGTTCAACCTGTCAACGTTCTTGCTGCCTCGTTCTCTGATCCCACCACTGGATGATGGTATGAAGAGGAGTCTCAACCTGACTTGGGGAGACACGCACAACAACCAGAACGGAGATACCAACCAAAACGGAAATAACGGTTTTGAGTCATCGTTATAGGGTTCATTAAGTTTTTAGATTGTAATTTTTTTGAGTATAGATACTTAAGCGCAATACACACTGAGCCCGCCGGGCCGCCGACAAAGCCCGGCGACACAACCCGGCGGCCTGTATGAAAAGAATCATGTCGGCAACATGCGCCCGCGCGTGTTGCCCACCGACATGTTGGCGGCTTGGGTACGCCTGCGCTCAGTTGCCCAGCGAGCGCGACGCTCGACCTGTAGTGACGTGCTTTTTTTTACGACATGGAGTGGGACGACGAAAAATGTCTCACACAACCTTTATCGACACGCGGCAGTCACTGACTGCCAAATAAAATTCTCATCTCAAGCCGCCGACATGCCGCCGACCAAATTTTCCGACTTGTACTGAGTGAAGCCGCCAACCAGACCGCCGACGAAAAGTTGCCGACATTTGTCGGCGGCCCGGCGGGCTCAGTGTGTATTGCGCTTTACAGATACCGGCACGAATCTTGTATAGCACAGTATCAGGCCTATAATGTTCCCACTGCTGGGACTCAAGCCTTCTTTTTCTCTAGAAGGCCATAATCCAACACAAAAGCCCAGTGCGGTCACATGTCTTCGAATTTTTGGTTCTAGGACATGTCGGTTTCCTCGCGATGTTTTCCTTCACCGTTTTGAGAGCAGAGGTGATGTAATAAATTTCACTGATTTGCTTCAAGGCTGATTTTCACTTGCGCAGATGTGATATATCCGAGAAAACGAGAGACAAAAAAAAAAGAAAAAGAGACCTGTCTCTTTAGTGATATAAAGTGAGAGGCAGGGGCGGGGTGTGCAATCCTTGTACTTGTGATTGGCCCGCCGATGTGTAGGTACGATGCGTAAAGTGATTTTCGCTCTTTCACCGAGCACTTAAGATTCGTGCCGGTATCTGAAGTTTTTTGAACGTCATCGACAGCAATAGCTGAGACGTCAAAAGTATCGTAGAAAAAAAAAACAGAAGATTTGAGGAAGTTGCAATGACAAACTTTCTTCCCTTGTATCAAAAGTGAAGAAAGTTTGTTATTGCAACTAAGCCGAAATTCGCCCGACCCACAGGTGAGCGTGTTATGGAAGTATTTGCTGCAGTGACAAATTTCCACGTACACGTGGAAATTAACAATCCAACCAACCAACCAATCAATACAACCTATCAAACAATGTTTTTCAATACACTTACAAAGTTAAAAATAAACGAGGGTTGTCGCTCAGCGTGGCGGTAAGTGTGGCTTGGGTGCACTTTTTCGCACTAGTGTGAGTAATATAAAATAAAAATGCGTGCCTAAATGCGGTAGGGATAAGAGCTGGTTTTCAAGTGATAAAGTGGATACTTAATTATCTCGAATCGAATATTTATAGATGATAATCTACTAGATAAGGACGGAGTAATTTTACTTTGTGAAGAATAAATAATTAAGATTTATTAATTCAATTTTGAAAAACACGTCTTTTAACATAATATATAAGTAGAAATTGTGCATGTTTCTTATAATCATGACAGTATTTTAATTTAATAACCTTTCAATAAAATGTGAATTAGATAATATAATAATTAAATATGTTTTAATTTTGCCAATTTCTTTTCTCGTGTCTTTTTGTTTTTATTTTGAAGTTAAACGAAATAAAACAATGTTGAGATATTATGTAGTTTTATTCCAAAATTCATGTCAAATCTAAAATCACCGTTCATTTGAAGTGTACCATTCCAGAAGCTACTCTTCATCATGTGATGATGAAAATTAGTTAATAAGGAGACTCTACCACAAGCTCTTAAAGCGATTCATTTGACGACCTATTCTGTCAAAAGCATGGAGCTATGTGTATAGCTCCATCTAGTGTTGCCAGTAAGTAAAAATTCGGGATGAAAGATTAAAATACTATAGTTTTTTCGCCCTATGATGAGTTCCCTGACAGTTATTTTTTTTCCGTGGCACGCATGCTACTTTAGACTAAAAAAAAAATAAACTGGCAAAATAATCACAAATTGAATGATAAGAAATACTGCCTATTGTAAATTACAAAGTAAATTATCGTGATTATAATTTAAGTTCATAAAATAAAAAAGTATAAATTTAGAAAATGTGTAATGCGTTGAACGGAACTTCTGACTATAGAGATTGACACTACCTAATCGACAAAAAATTGATGAATCGGAATGGCCATCTTGCAATCGCGACCGCGTCGCGTCAGTAGAGTGCGTCTGCCTTGTATCCTTCCGATATGTATATATTGTTCTGCTAGAATATTGTGATATATAAGCTACATATATTACTGAACAATTTTATCAAAATCCGTACAGTAATTTTTGCGTGGAAAAGTAACAAACATCCACATACACATCCATCCACAAACTTTCACATTTATAACATTAGGATATTAGTAGGAAAAAAAAACGAAAATTAGCAATCCGATTGCACTTTCTTTGCCAACTGAATCGATATTATAAAAAAATCGATTAAATTTCGTTAGGTCACATCACTGTAACTGACCGACAAGAACTGTCAGGGAACTCATTATAGGACGAAAACACTATAATAGGAATTTTGGTATTCAAATCGGGACTGCTATTGTAATAATTGAAAAATCTGATCTGATTTTGTTAGATATTATTATTATTATTTGTAGTATGGTAAAAAATCATAGATTAATCGGCGCATCTAGCTCCATTCCTCTTTCTCACTCGTACGTATGACATTTTGTTACACACCATGGTAAGGCCAAAAAAGTAGATATCCATCAAATTAATTTTGTTACAAACGTGCCAAATTACTAGCAGTCCAGATTACGTTATTGCCTTCAATTTTTAAGTTTTTTAAAGTAAAGATATAAATTTAGGGTATAGACGATTGTTGTTAGCAATTTTATAAATGGGTTAAAAAAATATATAATTATATTCACATTGATTATTAAACTTCATCATATATTGTTTGAAATCATTTACTCGTCACTCAAGTTTCAAAAAAGACATTTCAAGCAGCAACTGCTGGGAATATTACTGAAATCAACCTTTTTGGTACAGCCTTGAGGCATTAACTATTTTTTTCTTTTTATTTAAACGTATGTATTGTACATTGTTACTTAATTCAATTGTTGTGAAAAGCAATGGATGTTCGTTAAATATAGGGGTTTCTTAGCTTATTACGTTATTTTCGTTTCTATCTAAATGTGCTTATAAACCCTATTTTTTATCACTACAAATGTTAATTTATTTTTCTCACCATTTCTTTTTTTTATTTTATCAGTTCTATGATCGATCTCTTTTTCTAAGCGCCCATCACAGTCGGCGCTTCAACGACTTTATCAGAATTGACAACTCCAAACTTATACACCACACGGTGTAAGTACTGCTCTCCTGGTACCAAGATCGCAGTGGGGAAGTTGCTGTGATGTACTGCATCTGGGTAGGTCTGGGTTTCAAGGCAGAACGCTCCGTGGCGCCGGTAGCCGACCCCACCCTTCCCGACCAGGGCTGGCTCAGTGGGGGCTGGTAAGAAGTTGGATGTGTAGAACTGGATGCCTGGCTGGTCGGTGTGGACCTCGAGGAGGCGGCCCGATGGTGGATGGGTTACGGATGCGGCGAGGGTTAGGACCTGGAAACAAAAGTATTCTTAAAAAGGGAGGTAGTGGCGACAATGATGATGGTAACACCCAGACCGCACTAACGTTGTGTCTGTAGCGACGTGTACGGTACGTGTTTCCTTCTTTGTCCATCCAAAGGTTGTCTTAAAAAAAAAGGCTTTTAGCGATAAGACCGCCCATTGTGACACTGTTTTAAGTTCTATTGTTAATTTTGTTCCTATTGTTTTTTTATTGTTTTTTTTCCGCTGGATGCGGACAGCACAGGACCGATCGTTGTGGAGATCCTTGGGGGAGGCCTATGCCCAGCAGTGGGCGTCGCTCGGCTGACATGATGATGATGATGATGATTGTTAATTTTGTATTTTTGGTGTGCAATAAAGAATATATCTATCTATCTACAGTACAAACAATTTTGCGATCGCCTACGTGACGAATCGCACGTGGGTGCGGAACGGTGACGAGCTAAGCGAAGCGGTCACAATCAGTTAGTTTTATATTTGTCCCAAGAAACTCTTGCATGACTTCTCTTTAAAACTTTACTGACTAAAACCCACTCCTATGTTCCTTCTTTGCCTTGCCTTCCAAAATCCCGGGATTCCCCTTTCAAAACCAACCGATGGCCCCGATAACCTTCGGCTCAGCGAGGCCCTTATGGTTTTGCTAACATCTCTCAAAGAGAAGACTTACTCATAACTCTTCAAAGAGGGGCTTACTGCCATGATTATAGCGTGTCCATTTAATAAATAAGGTAAGATGCGTATCTTCAACTCACATGTTTCCCAAGGGTCTCAATGCAATAGTTGTCATCGAACAGGTTGCCTCCACCCGCCATGGCGTCACCAAGCTTCTTCTGAACGGTGAAGTCGAAAGGCGTGTTCTGTACAGCGACGAACCCACCAGTCGGTATTGAGTTCGAGTCCGTTTTGGTGATTCTAGAATAAAAGTAGGTTAAGTATTATTTTATGGAAAAAAAAACGAACTTCGGGTGAGTATGTTTCCAGAGAGTGTTGTTGAGTGCTTAACTGATTTCCGCTCAGCCGACAGACGTCCACCGCGTGATATGTCACGCGGTGGACGTCTGTCCTATATATAGGCTTCCCCTAAGGGATCTTGTGCATCTCACATTCATCGAATGTCTGCAATCCTCATCAGACAAGGCTTTACTTGTATGAGGCTCTTCAACGCTGCGTCTTCCGATACGCAGAAGAGGGAGTCTACAACAGAGCATCCTTTAGCAAGTTTAGTATATGCAATGCAAGGCCATCACCCATGGGTCCATAAAAGTACTAGTTTTTAACCCTTATTCGCCCACGTCGGACTGTTCCGACAAAAGTTTCCGCTTGCTATTTGCCAAAGTCGTTTATTTTCGACTGGATAGTAGGTACATAAATATAACGCAAAATGTGGTGGTAAGCGCATAACTCAACAACGCCTGGACCAATTTTACCAATTCTTGAGTAGAGTAGAATAATCAGTTGACGTGAGTGAAACCGCGGGCAAAAGCTATTATATATATACATCTCGTTTATATATATAACAGCTAACAAGATGGAGTATTTGGTCATGAGAGTCCGATCCTGATGGAATAAACCTGAGAGTGTTTTTCAAATAACGACGTAAAAAAACATCACTTACTTCTCAGCGTTTATCAGCACATAGTGTTTATACAGCTCCTCAGCTCCTCCATCGTGACCCGCCAAGTTGAAATACGAGTGGTTAGTGAGGTTAACCACCGTCTTCTTAGTGGTGGACGCCTTGAAGTCCACCAGGAGCTTGTTGTCGTCGGTCACCTCGTAGGCCACGGTGGTCACCAGGTCTCCGGGGTAGCCTTCTTCCATGTCCTTGGATAAGTAGCTGAAGATGACTTTACAGCCGACGATTGTATAGTCCCAGACAACCTGGAAGAAGGAAAACAAAGATTCTATAAGGTTGGGGTTATAAGGAAGAGTTTTTAGTTTTTTATAGTAGATTTGGCAATATATACTTATAGTTTTTGCAACAAACTGACTGATTAGATACAGATTTTTGGTAGGATATCTGTCCCAGTGTCAAGAAGGTATTTCTTCGGAACAATATGACTATCTTAACGTCATACCCCTAACTGAGTTTTTGTTATGGTGGGTAAAAATCATTCAGTGACAACTTCCACCCTTGGGTGGAGTAGGAAATAGTGTCAGACTCCTACTGACAAAACAACCCACTCCGTTCCTACGTAACCTTAATGCCAGGGCTAGAGCCTTTCTTTCAGACGCGAAACCTTGGCCCATGTAGGCTTCGACCATTCCGCATGGTCCCTACGGACATAACTAGGTATACTTTTTGGAAACACTTATTACCACTCGTGCAATAAACCTACTTATTACCTACCATACCTTTTCGAAAATATTTATAAAATGTTAAATTACTACAGTACGGCCGTCGTATCTTGGCGAGTGAAATTAGGCTCTGCGAATTGTACCGCTTGAAAACTCGCATAAAAATAAATGGATTTAATAAATAAATGTAATTTACAGTTGTTATTGCTCTTAAAAACTGTTATAGTCATTTATTTTTTTAACTTTTATTTTTTGTGCAAGTTTTTAAACGCTAAAATTTGCAGAACCTAATTCGCCAAGATCCGCCGGCCGCACTGTAGGTACATACCTTATCGAATCCAATAATTCCTCCATGCAGGTGGTCCTTGCCTTGATTCTTCGCTACATAATAGGTCTGGCCATCTATCTCGAAGGTGGCTTTACCAATGCGGTTGGCGCATCTTCCGATGGTGGCTCCAAGGTATGGAGTATTGCGGTTCACGTAGCCATCCAGGTCATCGAAGCCGAGGACTATGTCTGCCGTGACTCCTAGTCTGTCTGGGATCTGGAATTGATTGATTAAATTGGTTGAATTTATCAATTAATCTAGTCTTTTCTTAGATATGTTAGGGTCGGTTTTTCTATAATTACGGAAATGAATAAATACCTACTAATAAATCCATATTAATACTCATTATAGTCCAGTGCAAATAGCACTGTTAACGATAAAAATGGAACAAAATAGTAGTAGAATGAAACCCAATGGAAAAGAAAGATAATATAACAAAAATTTTAGGAAAAATAAATTACGGTCTATCTGAGGTCGGGAAGTGGATGGGTGTGCGGTTTTAAGGGTAAAAAACGGTTTATCTTGATTACCGGCAAAACTAGGTACTGGTTCTATGGAAAAAAGTCTAATAGCAAACTTGTAGGTTATAAAAAGATCTACGACTTTTGTACTTACACTTTTGCACATAGCCTCAAAATCCATGTGAAAAGTCCAAAAAACCGAGTCTTTGAATTTAATTTTTATGTCCTTTAAAAATAACTTTTTCCCCAAAATTTACTGAAAAGTTTCCTTTTCGTGTCCCAAACTTATGTGATGTTTTTTTTCCAAGATACCTAGATAAAAAATCTATCTTGGAAAAAAAAACATCATCATCGTGATCAGCCTTTTTAGGGAATGTATTAGAAAAAAATTTCGAAAACATGTGACATCCACCAATCCGCACTGAGCCCGCGTGGAGAATTTTGGCCCATTCCCTCTCCTAGAAAGTGGGCATGAGTCCCAACAGTGGAAACATTATAAGGCTAATGGGCTGATGCTATGCTAAGCGATTCACCATCTCACCTTGATAGACTGGACGATAGCCCCGTAGGATATGACAGCTATCTCCGACTGTCCCGTGGTCCTCCACGTGAACTTCTTCACCGTCTTCTCCTTGTACACTCCGAAATCTTCTATCACAAGCGACACCATATCTGCAACACTAACATACGATTTTTTTACAAAAAATACGAGCTTCGGAAGCCGGAAGTTCTAGTTTTGTTTATGTGGTTACCCCGTAGGTGAGGTCTTGCAGACTGTGAGCATTGCAGTGGGTAAAAGGTAGACCACACGGTTGCAATCTAACATTGCAACCAAGGTCACCTTGGTTTGTGTGTTTGGTTTGTGTTGTGGCTAGATGGATGTAAACCACGCGGAAAATTCAACCACTGCGGTTATTTTTTTTCAAAAAAAAAATCCATCCCGCCCTCTAGCGGGGCAGGAACCAGTGTCAGACTCTTACTGACTAAACACTCCTCCCCGTTCCTTCTTTGCCTTTCGCATTGGGGCCAAGCCTTTCTTTCAGAAAGAGACCCTGGGCCCCAGAAGGCTTCGACCAGGTTAAGAAAACGCGCCTCCCAACCTAGGGCGTTGTAGGTCATGGTTTACAACCAATGTCTACACGGATTTAAATTAGCAAGGTCACCTTGGTCGGTTGATTTTGTTGATATGACCAAATTGTTGTGATTTGGTCATTCCATATCTATATTATTGACCGGTAAAGACGTCGGGTGCGTTGTGTTTCACGCACACATCAAACTGATGTCACAAAGATTGAAGGGGCATTTAAAGACCTACGAGTTAACAAAGAAAGAAAACAATTAGAGAAAACAAAGAAAGAAAACAATGATTATTTTGCCCAAATAGACGCACAAAATACAACAATCTGTCAGTTATGTGTGAACCGGGTATTAATTTAGCACCATAGACACTAGGCAGAATACAGTAGCAACAAGACAGCAACACAGGTGAGCAACAGGTGAGTTTTAGTCGGTAAAAGTTTGACACCCTCTAGCGCTCCACCCAGTGGTGCTATTCTCTAACCCAGCTAAAAGCTTAAATCTGAACAAGTTAACAACATTTTAATCACATAGAAATTTAATCTGGGTACCTATTTGAATTACATCGCTGGTCCAACGCTGCCCTCAAAGTTGTTTTCTTAGAAAATAGGGAGCCAGAACGGGAGGATTTATTTCATTGTTTCTCAAGTAAACAAAAAAAGGGAGGCACATTCGTTTCATTAACACTTACGATTCAGAAGGCGTCGGATTCCCGCCGTTTCGACGATAGCCTCTGGACCTTCCAACTCGGGAAACCACACAGTTGCCCATTTCAATACAGTTTGTGTTACTTGAGAATGCATAGTTTCTGAGGCTTATCAAACACTTACTGACTATAAGTTTGTTATCACAGATAACGTGTTACTAACTATGCAAGATTTGGAGTAGGTATTTAGGTCTACTTCATTTGTGACAAGTAAAATTTCCTATGCACTGATTTGATAGATAGGAAAATTTGAAGAGCGTTTTCCCTTATACCTAGGTTTTACACGATTGCCAAGGTGACCATTAAATAATCTAGAGTAAAATCATTCTACCCAACATGGGTCCCGAACTCTGTAGCGTAAGTGCCAACTATTGTAGTTTTAGTTTTCTTGTATGTATTTTTTTAACTGCAATAATCTAGTGCTTGATTGCGATCCCACCTGATAGTAAGCAGTGATGCAATCGTTGATGTAAGCGTTGTAAGGCGCACTAGTTTATTAAGAGCCTTTTCACTCTAGCCTTGAAGACTCCATGTATGTATTTAAGTACCTATGGCGAATCGGATTTTTAGTTTTAATTTTTTTTTTCTTTAGTTTTTTTTTCTACATACCTATTCCACACAAAATTATAAGTTTGCTTAGCAGGCTTAGAAAAATATGACTACAGGTCTAAATTATTATTTACGAGGAAATTAGTTATATGTGAAAATACCTAAGTTCGCCATGTTTGCCAAAATTAAGATGTGAAGTGATGCTAGCAATAAATCTCGTAGAAAAAATAACTAAGTAAAATAACTACCCACCGTAGGGACTCTGCAAAAAGGTCGAAGCCTACTGAGGCCCAGGGTCTCTTTCTAAAAGGAAGGCTTGATCTCAGTGCGAAGGCCTAGGAAGGAACGGGGTAGGTAGTTTACTCAGTAAGAGTTTGTCACTGTTTTCCGCTCCGCCCAAGAGAATCCGGCTCTTGGGCGGAGCGGAAAACAGTGACGTCATTGGATGATTTTTGCCCACCATAAAAAAAACTATGTACTACCTGTTCCTCAAATAAGTAAGTGCAGTTTACTAAAAAAAAAATTGATTTCGCGGGCGACGCCGCTGGCACTAGGTACCTAGTACACAATATAATCGGTAGCGAAACGTGATTGTAACAGAAACAATGAGTACTTAACCTTTCAAGTATCGTAATTAGAGACATTATGTAAAGATAAGTATGCGAACGCCGGCGTCCGCTCGCTCAGGAGTTTAATTTGATGAAACATTCGTCACTAATTTAGCAATTGCCGACCCCAGTTGCAATATCTATGAAAATACCAAATGGCAACAAGATATTGCAAATGACAACAATTAGGTATTTAAACAGACATCATTACTTTACATCATCAGCCAGTCTCACTAATACAACAGAAAAGGCTTATCAATCATATCAACAATAATAAATGCCATTTACAATAAAACACTTCATTTTCCAATTGAAAGACTTATCAGTTGCAAAATAACAAAATAAAATAAATTATATCATCACTTATCTTGCTCTATCACTCACAATAACCACACAAAGTGGTCAGATAGCGAGTACATAAAGAAATAAAGTTATTAAAAATAACGTACCAAGAGATAAGAGTTGATACGTCTACACTGCTCGGCGGCCGGTCCCGAACTGATGTGAAGTTAGCCGATTACATTTTATAGTTGCGAAGTTCTTGCGGCTAAATTGAGTGTGGGATTTTTTGGTTAACCACACTGCAAGGTTATTCTCTTCTTCTTCTTTTCGCGATTAAAAAGACTCTTAAAAATGTTTTGGTCTAGTTGGTGGCTGCTCATACTTTAGACCTCGCGGTGAGCAATTAGCCACCATACAAAATTGAGGATCGTTGCCTATCTTGTGATTCAGGTATGATATAGGCGTAAGACCAGCTACTGGGCTACATTACGCTACCTTTAACCGACAATCTTAGGTACACTTGCATGGTTTTGAAAATAGTAACGATATTTTCGCATTTTCTGATGGAAGCAAAATTTTCACTGTGAGAATTCATCTTTAAACTCTTAAGCCCCGAGCGAACGCCGGCGGCGTTCGCATGCCAATGGTATTTCTAGTATGTCTCTAATGACTGTACTCGAAAGGTAAAATAATAAGTCATGTTCGCGGGCTGGATCGAACATAGATTTTACTATCTACCCCCAGGCCTTGGGCATCGGCCAAAGTTTGTACCCAATATGAGGTGCCTTTAGATTGTAGTCGCTTACAACTAAGCTAGTTCTAAAAGTTTGAAGGCTTTGTTTTTTTAATGCCGCCACAACAAGCTCGGCTTATTAACTCCCGAGCACAACGAAGGAGTTAATATAGAAACCTGAGTGAAGTGAGAAATTCTAGCTGCCTAAGGGGCTGTCTCCACGAGCGAGAGAATCGCGACGAGTCCGCCCTTATATCGTCGGATAATCTCCACGAACGAGCGATAATTCCGCCGCGTATCGTCGCGAGTCGTTACGGAATCGCAGCGATTCCGCGGCGACTCGTAACGGTATCGCCGCGTTTCCTTGACGTCACGTTGCGAAAGAAGGAATTCAGTTACGTGACGCTGCGTTTGAGAGCACGCCCGCCGCGCGCTCGTCGCGAGAGCGCCGCGAGCGCGCGGCGGTCGCTTTGCTAGTCGCGGCGGGCTAGCGACGATGTAATGTCGTTTTGCGCGCTCGTTGCCACTCGTCGCATCGCGGCGATAATATCGCCGTGTGGAGACGGTTCCATAGAGAGTGTGTACAAAAACGTGGCACGGCCGTTCTCGCTCGTGGAGACAGCGCCTAACATAGCTTAATTCATTAAGCCCCGAAAGGACACCGGTGTCCGCACACCTATCAATTACGGTAGTCGAAAGGTTTGTAGCGACATCTGTGACTCCACATAAGAACTACAAGGATCCTGCATCGCGCAATGAAAGTTCTCCACGCGATTAGAACCTATACGACCGTACGACGGCCCGAAATCATTTATCGGGCAGTAGCCCACCAGACGATAACACCTGTCTGGTCGGGGATCCTTCCTTTTCAACGGAGGTTTACATACCCCAAAAGGTTAATCCCCGTTTTAGATGCTCTACTTTTTAGACCTTCTGCGAGACAAATAAAATAAAAGACAATACAAGTATTGGAAAAAGTGATTATTACAGGGCGTTATTAAACAGATGTTGTAAAAAAGAAATATTCTTACAGCAGTAGCACACGATAGATATCCGTTACCGTTAATTGGTAATAAAACCAGCATTCAAGTAGTACGGCGGCGGCGACCTGTCGCGCCGGGCCCTGGTTCAGGCCGTAGTCCACAGCGAAGAGGAATGGCAGGCGGACGCCTCCTTCTGCGAAGCAGTAATGCTCGTAAAGGAGGAGGCCGACCGCATAAGGCAAAGGCAACAGCGCCCTCGCCGTAGCCGTCGCCGCCGCGATCCTGCCGATATCCGGCCACCGTAGACACTGGCTCGCGGACGGTGAGCAATGGGTAGCTCGCCGTCCGGTCGTCTGGTAAGACCGAGTCCAAGTCGTCAACGGTGCGCACCGTTCCCGCGCGCCTCAAGGAGTTGTCAGCAAAAGCCCTTCAGGATCGAAGCCTCCTAGAGCCTAGGGTGGTGCAAACTGTTACCTCGACTCCAGGAATAAGGCAAGGAAGGTACGGGGTAGGATTTTTAGTCAGTAAGAGTGACACTGGTCTCCCGCTCCGCCCAAGAGCGGGTTTCGTCATTGGATGATTTTCACCTACCATAAAAAAAAGCATTCAAGTAGTAACTATTGTTTTAGATGAATATTTGAAATGCATATTTTTAAACCGTGCAATTATTTATTATATACAACTACCAAGAAATCTCATAATGTTAACAATGACAAATGAGTTTTTGAAGGACACAGTATTGTAGTAAAATTATTACAATATTACGACTATAAAGAATGCTTTACAGCTCTGAACGACATTTTAATTGTAGAAATTATCATTATAAAAGCTAAAATAGGTACAGTCTGCAGAAAAGTATATAGGTATAATATTTTCCTTAAAATTCATGATATCTCTTTTTTCTGTGGGAAAATCGTTCCAGGGCCTCGGCTTACACTTTCACATTACCTATGGCCCCAGTAGGCTTCCCTACCTTCTTGAGCCCTTACTTGAGTTTGCTGACATCTCATTATAGGTGTCTGAAAGGCGCGGGCGCGGCGCGGCGGGACCGGGCGGCGACGCGACGCTGAGCAGTTGTAATTCAAAATCAAAATCAAAATGGTTTTTATTTCATATAGGCCTACATGGGCACTTATAAAACGTCAGAAGCTAGTGCACGGTTCCAAATTGGTCGTTTCCTATGGAGAAGAACCGGCAAGAAACTACATGGTTACTCTTTTAAAAAAATGGTTTCTTACAATTTATCTCGTTATTACAGTATTTATATCATTATGTAAGAACAGTGTAGACCAGTCAATATTGTACTCAAAAGCACAATAAAAATAATCATAATAATAAAAAACTAAAGGTGAGTCGTAATAGGATTTGCGAAGTCTACAGTGTTCTTACTTTACATCGTGAAATGTAAAGAAAGAAATATTATATAAAACAAAAAAAATAATAAGTATGAAAAAAAAAATACATTTATCATCACAACAGTTACACTGCGAGATGCTGACAAAATAAATTAATATTTAATTTAAAAGTTTTTAGATCTTAATAATATAAATATTGCAAAAGCAATGTGTTGAAAAAGAGGGAAAAAAAGTGTATATAAAAACAAAGATGGAGCAGTTAATAGACATAAATACACAATATGAATGAGTTACCAGGGAGCCACATGTGCAGGAGCAGTCATTGCCAAACAAGCTGTAATGTACTAGATAGTACGGACGACGCCACACAGAGCCGTCCCGCTCGACGCGACGGTAACCTCGGATCTGTATGGCGTCGTCGCGTCGCCGCCCGGTCCCGCTGTGACGCCATACGCCGGTCCCGCTGTGTGCAGAGATCTTAAGGCGCGCGTGATCGATACGCGCCGTCGACGATTTATTAGTTTAACAAATTCGCAGTCCAATTAAAAAATAAACTCCATTTTCTATCTTAAATGGAAAATAAAAATGGAGCTTCTTTTCTAAATTTTTTGATAAGTAATGAATGAATAAGGTGTAAGCTGGTGCGCTCGTGTCAAAATTATACATGTGCATTTTAATGTCAGAGCCACTGACACTACCACGAGCTCTTAGCGCGTTTTATTTTACGACCGAAACTGAACTGCTTAAGGGAGGGCGCCATAATTATATGAGGATTATGAAGGTGCCTTTTCTCGCTGACACGACTGAAATTTTAATACGAAAAGCGTCAGATATTTTTTAAGCTGACCGTACCTAATAAGTAATTGGTGACAAAGTTTAGTGTATATTTAATTTAAATAATTTATGTATATATTATACATCATTGTATCTACCACATTTTACACAAACAAATATTATTATTATTATTTAATTTATTGATATTTGTTGCGGTCAGAGGATGTGGTACAATTGCATAAAAATAATTTTATTATCATTTTTGTTATTATTGGCAACACTGATATGTAGTATATGTAGCTACATGTACATACATACCTATACCTGTATTACCTACCTATAATAATTCAGACATATAATACGGGTTTTTTAGGTGAGAAATCAACCAATAACTTCTCTTGCTCTGAGACGGAACGAGAATTTTTTGTGCATTTTTTTTTCTAAAACTAAAATTAACTCACGCGTATACTAAATTCAATTTATTCTTTAAGTAAAGAACAGCTGAGCGGGTTCAATGGCCGTAAGTAATTTGTACTCATCGACCGCCAATAAGTTTTTATTTTAGAAAAAAAATTACTTTTATTTATTTTTGAATTTTATCATTACAAATCAATACTGTTTCATGTAGGTACCGGATCGACCCTCCTCGGGATTAAAACGACCAAAATTTTACAGTACATTTATACTGTTTTTACTTAATTCATTGGTTTTTGAAACGCATGGACTTTCGCTACATACGAGTAGATTTCATCTTTGTTTACTAAGTCATTTTTGTTGTTTTCAGTTGTATTACAGTCCTGTACTTTATCAATACTGTCTGCAATAAAGTTGAACCGCCGGCTGTGATGCACCTAGCATCACAGTCGCCGGCTCTGATGCACCTAGCATCACAGTCGCCGGCTCTGATGCACCTAGCATCACAGTCGGCGCTTCAACGACTTTATCAGAATTGACAACTCCAAACTTGTACACCACACGATGTAAGTACAGCTCTCCTGGTACCAAGATCGCAGTGGGGAAGTTGCTGTGATGTACTGCATCTGGGTAATTCTGGGTTTCAAGACAGAATGCTCCGTGGCGACGGTAGCTGACACCACCCTTCCCAATCTGAGCTGGTTCGGTAGGGGCTGGTAATGAATTGGACGTGTAGAATTGGATTCCTGGCTGGTCGGTGTGGATCTCGAGAAAACGGCCCGATGGAGGATGGGTTACGGTTGCGGCGTGGGTAAGGACCTGAAAGCAGAAATAAAGGATTGAGGTACTGGTATTAACAATGGAGTTGATCATGTCTACAGCTGCGAATCATTATGTAATATTGGAGTGACATTTCACAGAACGCAACACCCTGAACTTATTTGGCAGCAAGCATTGCTCGTAAAACTGATGGTAGATGGGCCGAAAGGTTCTGGAGTAGCACTGCGTAACGGCAGATGCAGCATTGGAAGGCCACCACAAGGTGGGCTGATGATCTAGTGAGAGATGCGAGACGCACAGGGCCATACAGTGTCGGCACTATCCAAGTCCTCCAAGCATCGGTCTATGAGGAATTCTGATATGAGGAAGTCTGCTGTCTGCTGTGGACGTCTTTTGGCTGAAATTATGATGACTAAAGCGATGTCTTATGTAAGCGGTTCAACATGATTGTGAACAAACAATTAATTGATAAGAGAAGCCATTAGGGCCCAGAATCTTTTTCTGAAAGGAAGGCTTGGCCTCAGTGCAAAAACAGGTTTGAAGCCAAGTGGGGCCCAAGGTCTTTTTCTGAAAGAAATGCTTGGACCCAGTGCGAAAGGCGGATAAGGGACAGGGTGGGTTATTTAGTCAGTAAGAGTCGGGATTCGTCAATGGATATAGTTTTGATGAAAAAACAATTAATTGTTACTGTATTGCGATGGCTTACGTAACCAACTGCACGTGGTTGTGGCATTTAAAATTTCTCCACTTGTATCAGTATGTATTACCATTACCCATTGTAGCACCTTAGTAGTTTTAAGTTCCTAAGGTACCAAATTGTGTTTATGGTGATATAAAGAGTATATCTATCTATCTAACTACTTCTTTTTTGCCCTCAACTCACCTGTTTCCCAAGGGTCTCAATGCAATAGTTGATATCAAAAAGGCCGTCCCCTCCCGCCATGGCGTCACCAAGCTTCTTCTGAAGGGTAAAGTCGTATGGTGTGTTCTGAACAGCGACGAACGCACCAGTCGGTATCGAACTCGAATCCGCTTTGGTCACTCTAAAAAAAATAGTTTATTTCAAAAAACCGGGACCGTTTACCGTTGTGCCATCGTTTCAAAACGGTAAGCCTCTAGACAGACGGACCGCAATTCAACGTCAGTTCAATTGTCTAGAGCCTTATGGTTATTTTTGATGAACATGGTGACTTCATCATCATTACATAGTATAAAACAAAATCGCTTACCACTGTCCCTATGTATGCTTAGATCTTTAAAAGTACGCAACGGATTTTTATGCAGTTTTTTTTTTAGACAGAGTGATTCAAGAGGAAGGTTTATGCATAAATTCAATATCAGTAACCGTGCAAAGTTGGGGTGGGTCGCTAGTTTATATATAAAGTAGGAACTGTCAATATATTCAAATTAATAAAAAAAGGTTAGAAGCTATTTTGCTTAGTAGCTGATTTTGATCTGACCTACTGTTCTTACCGTTTTGTAACACACGTTACAAAACGGTAAGAACAACCTAATTCTAAATTTGCAGCGTGTTACTAATTTTTTTAACAATGTTATTAACAAAAAACCATTTTCACCCCTTTTCAACCCTTTCCGTACACCCCAGAGCGCTGCAAAATCACTCGGTAAGTTATTTCACCTTCCTTAAAAACCCCTCAAAATTTCACCGTGTTACTAATTTCTTCCGGGTTTGAGGCTTTAATGACTGGCCTACTAGAGCATAGACAGAAAGTAATGCGCTTCACCATCAACGATTTCATCTCTAGACTATATCATTAAAAAAAACTTCACTTACTTCTCAGCGTTTATCAGCACAAAGTGTTTATACAGCTCCTCAGCTCCTCCATCGTGACCCGCCAAGTTGAAATACGAGTGGTTAGTGAGGTTCACCACCGTCTTCTTAGTGGTGAACGCCTTGAAGTCCACCAGGAGCTTGTTGTCGTCGGTCACCTCGTAGGCCACGGTGGTCACCAGGTCTCCGGGGTAGCCTTCTTCCATGTCCTTGGATAAGTAGCTGAAGACGACCTTAGTGCCGACGATTGTATAGTCCCAGACAACCTGGACGAAGGAAAACAGAGATCAACGAACTTCTGCTTTGTATTATTTCTTCTTTTCAGTAGTAGTCGAGGTCACAATGTATAATTTGATTTTTTTTTATTTGGGTAGGCTGTCGGAGGTTTTTTAAAATACATTATTTTTATCAGAGCACCTCGCCCAATGTTTATAATTTCCGTTTTAGCCACACCACCCTCGTATACTAAGGCAAACTGAATAGGTACCTGTGTGAAGTTTGAGATGGATTTGACCCTTCCGAGGTCGAGCTTGGGCGCGCATGTGTGTGTGTGGTTCGATCCACCTTGGTACAGACCGACCAAATTCGTCGGACCAAGTTCGAGCGGATTAAAACTGTGTGTCACTTGTTTGTGTCATTGTAAAATACGGGTTAACTTCCTACATACCTTATCAAATCCAATGGTCCCTCCATGTATACTGTCCTTGCCACTATTCTTCGCCAAATCATAGGTCTTGCCATCTATGTCGAAGGTGGCGTTGCCAATGCGGTTGGCACACCTCCCGATGGTGGCCCCAAAGTATGGAGTGTTGCAGTCTACGTAGCCATCCAGGGTATCGAAGCCGAGGACTAGGTCTGCCTTGACTCCTAGTCTGTCTGGAATCTGGAATTCAGTAGCAATAGAAATTATCAATTTAAAAACCCATACTCCATCCGAACGCATTTAAACGTGGTGGAGGAGTACATTGCTATCAGAAAAAAAGAAAAACATTTTATTTAACTTACAAATTATAAACATTCCAAAAATATGGCTTGCGTCTGCGCAAAGCGACCGAACGCTCAAAAAATGCGACAAGTCCACAGCGCTGGTTTTCAACGTGAGTCGGTGACGGTGTCGACACAAAACGATTCACCACCTCACCTTGATAGACTGGACGATAGCTCCGTAGGATATGACAGCTATCTCCGACTGCCCCGTGGTCCTCCACGTGAACTTCTTCACCGTCTTCTCCTTGTGCACTCCGAAATCTTCTATCACAAGCGACACCATATCTGCAACACTAACATAGACTTTTTCATTACTCATACTCTGAAAGTAGGTGTAAAGTTGCCTGCGGACAGGGTTGTAAGAAGTACTTTTACTCCCTAGGGAGTTTTACTTTTCAACTGACAGCTGTCTAAATATAAAAAAAAACTACTTGTATTTTGACATTTCTATTGAACCGTGACCCGAATTTCTATACTGCCAGTACAATTGAAATAACACAAAGATAGGAATAATTTAATAATACTTTTTTTAATGACTTTATTTTAATTTACTTTCAACTATTTCATTAAAACTAATATGTATTTGAGAAAAATATTGACCTGACCCAGTTTTACAATGATAAAATGAAAAATATTGACTGAATAGCCAGTGGTCGTAATGAAAAAAAAAAATTGGCGGGTAAATAGTAGTCTTTCTATAATCTGTGGCCGATTTGATCTTTCTTGTTTTTTTTTTTTCGAAGTGTAGAGTTTTGTATACATTTTACTAAATCTCTGTTATAAGGAATTTGTATTAACACGATATGTTCATCAGCTTCAGTTATAAATTTAACGCAAGATTCTTAAGAGGAGAAAACCACTTACCGCCTAAATCAAAAGAAATATACCTTCCTAAAAACATACGCAGACATTTGACGACTCAGGTTTTTATTATTTTAATTTTCCTCGTATTCGTAATGAAAAGCACAGTGTTTACCTCGGGTTCAAGAGTTATTTAGTTTAGCTCGCTTTCATCCCTCGTATAACAATGTACTATTATACATCTCTTTTGAGAAAAACGGTCAAGTGGGAGTCGGACTCGTGCATGAAAGTTTCCGTGCCATGATCTACAGAAATTAATTATTCTATTTTGTTTGAAGTATTTGTTGTTAAGTATAGCGGCAACAGGCATATATGAAGGTTGCCTATATTGTATCAGTTAATAAAGTTTACAAGCTGCCACAAAAACTATATAAGAATGCCAATAAATAAAATATAAAAATAAATGCCATGTCTTGGAATTTTGGTTCTACGACATGCCGGTTTACTCGCGATGTTTGCCTTCACCGTTTAGAGAGCAGTGGTGATAAAATAAATTACACAAAGTAAATTACTTTGCAAGCCTTAACATTTCTATTCGTAGGGGCCTAGCTCATGTGGCGTCTATAGAAGCTCCATAATGTTAAAATTCAGCCGCGACTCCGTTGCACTGTCACATGACACCAACTTTGTGCTACCATGGTCCACAGTTTGTCAGGCATGCAGCTAACGTGTCCTGCCCAGTCCCATTTTAGTTGGGTAGCCTTTTGAGCCACATCCAACATCTTGGTTTTGGAGCGCAATGTAGTGTGTTTTAAATTTTTAAAATAACATTAGTGACCTTATAATGGAAGATTGTTTTTAGAATGACCTGATTTTTAACACCTAAGTAAAAGGACTAAGCAAATAAATTAAAACAAAAGAGGCGTGGCCACATTAGTGCCTTGAATAAATTACAATAGTCATACCCAGCGAACACCCCGCGAAAATCGTTCATAGTTACGTTCACGCCTGCCCCTCTAGCCAAGTTACAATCGTATCGTTTAGAGTTAGCGCTTGTAGTTGGCCACGCCCCTTAATTTTCTTGTTTAGACGTTATCTCAACGAAGGAAATGGGGATGTGGCTAGCTCTAAACGAAACGATTGTAACTTGGCTAGGGAAGCTGTTTACTGAGCTAGAGGAGCACTATTTAGAGCCGCCATTAGAATTTATTATTCGTTTTATTTGTGTGTCGATTATGAAATATTTCAATGTAGTCACGTTATTAAATTCTTATCTATCTACACTTCTCGACTAAATGTGTTTTTTTTTATTTATTTAAAGTTATTTACGCAGTTGGTTCTTTTTTTTTTAAGTACTTAAAAATTCGTGACATAGTCATGTCTGAATGCCTCAAATATTTGTTTTTCGTACATTCGAAGTATGAACAGCCGATGCATCGCGTAATGTAGATCTTTGTTCATGTTTAATTACGTTTAAAGAAATTACAGTTGACGACATCGTACGAGAGCATAATGAAGGTAAATCTTGCTCTTTCATTGTTCTTTGCGTAAATATGGTCGAGTAGGAGTTAGCGTATAAACAAACTCAAGTGGAAGTCCAGTCAAATTACCAAATTTTTACCTGGATAGGTAAAAATTGGTAAGATTGAAGACGGTGTTTAAACAATCTTACCAATTTTTACCTGGATAGGAATTTTTACCTGGATTTTTTGGATTTCATAAATAAAATCCAAAAAGATCAATCCGACACCTGGAAAAAACAACTACCTACTCGGGTCAAAGTTCACAAAAACTGATTTTCTCCGATTTTAAGCAAGTTTTATTATAAAATACCCTAGAAAAAAAACTTAGATCAAATTAATTGATAATGTAAAAGTTGGTTTTAATCGTTATAATCTACTAGCTGTGCCCGCGACTTCGTCCGCGTGGAATAGTTATTTTGGGCATCATATTTATTTTTGCAAACAACCTCCTCAGCTTTATAAATTATATTTTATTTTATTTTTATTGCCTGTGTCAATTTCTGTTATTATTTTAGACAATTTAGTTTTTAAAAGAACATAATTATCTAAAAGTACTTCATAGAGCTACTCCCCAACTTGGGCACGCCATCTCGGCGGTAAGTCCCCTCTTTGAGGCGTGATGTCTATCACGGCATCCTCACCTTCCGCATGACGCAGGTTCTCACCGGACATGGGAATGGAGACGCCCGGGTGTCGCCACTGTATGGTCAGCCCGGAGGATACGGTGGAGCACACGGTGGAGGTGTGCCCCGCTTGAGAAGAGCATCGCCGTGTCCTCGTGGGGGTGATCAGCGGCGGCGACCTCTCGCGCCAGGTCTTGGTTCAGGCCATAGTTCGCAGCGAAGAAGAATGGCAAGCGGTCGCTTCCTTCTGCAAAGCAGTAATGCTCGTAAAGGAGGAGGCCGACCGCATAAGGCAAAGGCAACAGCGCCCTCGCCGTAGCCGTCACCGCCGCGATCCCGCCGATATCCGGTCTCCGTAGACGCTTGCTTGTGGACGGTGAGCAATGGGTAGCTCGCCGTCCGGTTGTCTGGTAACAGTCCAGACCGAGACCAAGTCGTCGACGGTGTGCACTGCTCCCGCGCGCCTCAAGGTGTTGTCAGCAAACTGTGGGGCCCTTCAGGGGCGAAGCCTCCTGCAACTGAGGGTTGGTGCGAAAGCGTTATACCGGGGCTCTAGGAATAAGGCAAGGGAGGAACGGGGTAGGTTGTTTAGTCAGTAAGAGTCTGACACTGTTTCCCGCTCCGCCCAAGAGCGGGATTCGTCATTGGATGATTTTTACCTACCATAAAAAAAACCCATCCGCGCCGCCCCAAGCAACCCCTCTCCTCGCCCGCCGGCCAGGCGCAGCGTCAAGTTTTGCACATCATGCATCGCGTGTGAATTTTATATCGGAGTTATTTTAAAATTGTAATATCTTCTAAGATGTTCATGGAAGTTAAATGATGTCAAAGACAATTTTGTTTACAATTATATACTCTCAATCAACAACACATTTATTTGGATAAAGATTATATTACTATGTTGATACAACTCTAACAAATAATCGCTAAAAATTGGCTAAATTTGATTCGCATAAAAACGGTTCTAGTAAGTTAATCTTAAAAGATAGACATATACTGTCGCGGACATTTTTTTAGATCATTTTAAGAGGAATAATTCTTTCATACATATTTTTTTGGTATCTTAAACCGTTTTTGCAGCGCATGCAACGGAAGCCCTCAAAGATGAATAATTTTGCCCGTTTTTTCCACATTTTCCGTTGTTTCTTCGTTTCTATTAGTCGCAGCATGATGTTATATAGCCTAAAGCCTTCCTCAATAAAAGATCTATTCAACGCAAAAAGAATTTTTCAATTCGAACCAGTAGTTCCTGAGATTACCGCGTTCAAACAAACAAACAAACAAACTAACAAACAAACTCTTCAGCTTTATAATATTAGTATAGATAAGTTACCAGCAATCTCTATAATTTAGGCATTATTTACAATACCTAGGCAATGTTCCATTACATAGGCACTTTTACAATTCTTAGTTATTGTATAAAGTACAGAAGACCTGCTGGTCCATAGGTGATTGTAAAATAAATAGAATTTCTGTAAAATTACGGGGAATTCAAACAGATTCTGTTACTCATACATGGAAGAGACAAGATCAGGGAAGAAATTAACGTAATTTTAGGGCACTCTGACACGGGTAGGTTAGCTTACAAAGTAATCCTAACTAATATTATAAATGCGAAAGGAACTCTGTCTGTCTGTCTGTCTGTCTGTCTGTCTGTCTGTCTGTCTGCTACTCTTTCTCGCCAAAACTACTGAACGGATTTGAATGAAATTTGGTATACAGATATTCTAGACCCCGAGATAAAACATAGGCTACTTTTTATCGCGAAAAAGGGGTTGTAAGGGGTTAAAAGGGGGGGGGGAAGTTGTATGGGATTTCATAATTTTCCGCGGACGAAGTCGCGGGCAGAAGCTAGTAATAATAATAATAATCGTTTATTTGGAACAGTAAAACAAAATACAAGTACAAACAGTGATAAACGATGATGACTGCAAAAGTTAAAACTTAACTTTAAAAGTTAACGCGAAGCTCACGCCTTGGCCTTCGTGATATTTTTTTTATATCCTCTCGCAAATAGAAGCCTTACTTTGAACCCCGCGAACAGAAATAAGATCGGAGTCCTTATTAAAAGTGTTGTAAAATTAATAATATAATAAAGTTATTAAATATAACTTACCAAGAGAAAAGTTGACACGTCTACACTGCTCGGCGGCCGGTTTCGAACTGATGTGTAGTTAGCCGATTAATTAAAACAGTGTCGAGTAAGTTGGAGTGTGTGATTAATTAAGCAACAGATCCATTGCTTAATCATACTGTAAGGTTTTTCTCTTTTTCTTCCTTTCGTGACAAAAGAAAACTACTTACAAGCTTGCAATACAGTTAGGTGAAAAAGGAGAGACCTGTGGCTCTAGGTTGCTATTTTTTATAAACTCGTCATTCTAACACGATGCTATTATTATTTTGCTAAAAGTTCGTAATCTGTTAATTCATAACGACATTCATCGGTCAGTGATAAAAAGTCTGACACGGCCTCGTGTTTCGTCCAAAAGCGAAAGAACTGGGGACAAAAGTGCTGCTTAGTAATAAAAGGTAAGTACATCTAAGTAGGTAGGTAACTGCTATTTTCGATGAATGTTTGAACTGCACTTTCTTAAACTGTACAAATAAATACTTCGCTATGTTGACAATGACAAATGAGTTTTTGAAGGACAAAGTTTTGAAGCATAATTATTACAATATTTATTTTACGACCATAAAGAATAAATTACAGCTCTTAACAAAATAATTATAATAATAAAAACCATTCTTCAGGCTGGGGCTAGAGTCTTAACATAGTTCCTGGTAATCTAACCAGTATGATTCCAAAAACCTATAGCCCTAATATCTTTGTTTAACACTAGCTTTTGCCAGCGGCTTCGCCCGCGTACATAAAATATAGCCTATGTCACTAAGGAGTAAAGCAGCTTTCTATTGTTGCTAAAATTTTTCCAATCGGACCAGTAGTTCCAGAGATTACCTCCTACAAACAAAAAAACAAAAAAAACAAACTTTACCTCTTTATTATATTAGTGTAGATATGTCGAAATAGATTTTCAGCCACCGATGGTTGTTCTTGGGAGAGGAATTGCGCATACAGGAATAATCTCTGCGAATTGATTTCGGTTCCTCGTATGTCTTCCAAAAGTCCAGGATTGGACTTAAGGTTCTGAGATATATTGACTATTTTGAGATTATAAAGATCATTAATGAATAAAAGAAACAGCTTAGGCCCTAAAATACTCCCTAGGGGCACGCCATAGAGAATGAGTAGTTCAACACTCTTGTGGTTCTCTATTGTTACCAACTAAGAGCGGTTGGTAAGATAAGTCTTAAGCAGTTTGAGTGGAGCCCCCTCACACCCAAATTTTCTACCTTGAGTAAAAAACTGGAGACGGGAACAGTGTCTAATGCTTTAGCAAGATCCAGGAGGTTCGTATAACAAAATGGCTCCTTTCTAGGCTTGCCACAATTAATTTAAGTACTGAATAAAGTGATCCGCAGTCTAAATTGATTTACGAAAGAAACTGGAGATCTTTTACTGGGGCCTTACCAGTGGCGTAGCAAAGTGAGGGCGGCCGGGACGAACCATATCGGGTGTCACCTTGTTTGGAGTGACACCAACCCGATCTCTCAACTTTAAGAACAATGTACAAACAAAAAAAAATCACTAGCACAAAAATTTCTTTTTTAGGGATTCCTCCACTAGCACTAGCTCAGCTCTATATATAATTTGGAGATTCCCGCAAAAAAAAACCTCACGCTATTCTTGTCCTTCTCCCATTGATCCATGTCCTTTATCATATAAAATTTATTGCTTTTTACTTTCGGGGTGACACCCGGGTGTCACCCAAGGTAGCTACGCCGCTGCACCGAACTCAAGCAATAAGGGATAAAGCAAGCATTAAGTCCGCCTATGTACCACTACTGTATATGAAGTTTAAATAAATAAAGCCAGGAAGAAGAAGAAGAAGAAGGTAAAACCCCAGGCCTTTCTGAAGAGCATTATCCAGAAACGCTAGATATCAGGTAAAATAAAACAATCTTAAAGTACTAAGCATATTTATTATAAATTCTGTCTATGTTCTTGACTAGTGGTTGGTTGAACAGCGTCCCTACGTCCTTTGCGAACACGAAGTCTAAATGATTGAACTTCGGCCAGGAGCATGCGGGCCTGACTTCCTCCAGGACTCCATTAGCTTTGAGTTCATCTGCTAGCCGCATTATTTGCTGTGAACAAAAAATCGTGAAGAATGTATTTGAGAACTGGATTAACAAGGGCCTTGTCATAATCTTCTCTTAACTTTCACACAACGCCATCTAGTCTCAAACTAAGCAGAGCTTGTGCTGTGAGTACTAGACTACTGATAAACATACTCATATATTTCTAATCTAAATACATATAAGTATATAATTAATTAAGTCCAGACACAGAACGAAGGATCATGGCAATACCACAATCGCTCGGTCTCGCTCGATGTACCTACAGTCAGACAGACCCAAAGCCAAAGTAATTTGTTTGTAAAAAGAACATTATATTCAGTTTCTACGACACTGGCCTAGACAAGTAAAAAAGACTAGACAAGTTAATCAACATCTTGACGATTAATTCTACCTACTGCATGGTATCAAATACCTACCATCAGAGAATGCATTACTATTACGTCTAGTTTTATCAGGAAGAGAATATTAGGACTTTTCAGGGGAAATAATTGGTCAATAATTCCTGTATTCTTACTAAGTACAGTAATGTATAGGTATTCTAATAGATCAGCAGTTTTATGAATAGGTAACAAGACTTAGAACGATATTGTCATGAATACTTTTAAATTAGAAAAAAAAATTGTTCCCTCACTGGGAGCATTCGCGTGTAATGTGACGTATAGAATCGACTTTGAGCATTACATTACAATACTACCTACCTGACCGACGAGCGATCGCGTGTAATGTAACATTAATAGATTCGACTTTGAGCATTACATTACAATACTACCTCCCTGACAAGTTGTATCAAAATGTTACTAGTTGTATCAAAATATTACACATTGTATCATTACAAGGTGCGCATTGTAATGCTTGGTTCTCCTCCTTCACTGATGTAACATCGTTTAGTATCATTACAGTTTGCGCACTGTAATGCTCAGTTTTCCTCCCTCACTGGTGTAATGCTCGATTATGTAACTTTACATTACACGCGAATGCTCCCGGTGAGGGAGCACCTTACAAAAATCGCGAACTGTAGGTTTTTCATCTTTACGTTAACGTAATTGGAACGTTTACCGCATCTGGCTCTGGGATTGGTTAAGAGCTTGGAGCGGGCTAATCAGAGCGCCGAACGTCCTAAACAAACTAACAATTTACAATGCGTTCTAAATGAATAGGACCGATTGCCATATTGTGACGTCACGTCCTACTGTCAAATCGAGGAACAAGACATAAAAAAAAAAATTATGAATCGTGAATGAAAAAAGTTTAATCAGAATCCAGTTTTTCAATTTTGTTTATTTCTGTGTCACTGTATGATGTGTCTGAGTAGTGGTAAATGGAAGAAAAAGGTGATATTTCCTAACAATGAAAATAAGAGAAAATATTTTTTAACTTTTTATAACTTAATATAATATTTTAATTATAATTATCTAATTTATATTACCTAAACGATAAGATTTTCACTTCACCTATAATTCATTAACCCCTTGACACCCAAGCGAGCGCCGGCGCTCGCGGGTACTATAGCGAACGCCGGCGTTCGCGGGTAATAAAGGAAACTATTAACGTACAATATTTGATTTTTTTTTGTAGGGTATTTTGATATTTATCCAAGAACGTAAAAAAAAAGTTTTTATAGATAAATAACTTTCCGTTAATACCCGCGAACGCCGGCGTTCGCTATAGTACCCGCGAACGCCGGCGTTCGCTGTATGGCTGAGGAATAGATTTAATAATAAATAAATAAGATTTTTTTGCAAAACGTAGTTTTCACTCAAAATTTGACAGATCGAGATTACTGACTTTCCTATTCTCATTTGGAACGCACAGTACACCAGGCACTCTGCTAAGGCTGTTGTGTAGAATGACGGTAGATACTTACAGGCTTCACAGTGAGCTGATCATTCTCTCCATACAGTAACGAGACAGGAATTTTGACATTACTGATATTGTACGGCTTTATTGGGCCATACAGACCGCCGCTGAACGTCGTGAATTCACCTGAAAGGAAACAAATAAATACCAATTGATAATATTCAATGATTATAGAAGAAATATGAAAGACTAGCCTTCTACCAGCGGCTTCGCCCGCGTGAAAGTAGGGTTCTCCAATCTCCATACTAACTTTAGACTCCCATTAGATCCCTTTAGGAGCTGAATTTTGTAAAACCCTTTCTTAGTGTTTGCCTACGTCATAAAAGGAAGCCTTGTGCTAAAATTCACGCTCCGGACTAGGCCTAGTAGTTTTAGCTATGCATTGATATGTCAGTCACTCAGTTTCTCCTTTTATATATATAGATTACGTTCTGCGCCGACCCTGGGAAGTAAGCTCATTCCATTATCGGACCAAAAGATGAAGCGGTACGTAGTGTCTACATATAGATCAGTGTTCCCAAGCAATGCTCCGCAAAAGCCCAAATATGTATCACGAAATATCTAAAAAATCTAAACTCAGCAACATCCAACTGAATACGAACTTTTAATTTTAAGTTTCCAGAAACAAGAAATGTGTTTTCTAGGAGAACGCTAGTAACTTTTGTTTTAAAGAATAGGCGTGCCCTTTGTTTAATTTTCATTTTTCTTCTGGTCCCTGCTATAAACAAAAACCCAAAGTGGTATCTGGTGAAAAGGTTGGGATCCACATTATGCCCATATGCACAAAATATCGGGAACACTTCACATAATCGATACAACCTTGGGGGGTCTTTAGTTCATTAAGCTCCAAGAGGACACCGGTATCAGCACACCTATTCTCTAATAGTCGATAGGTTAAATCAAGCGTTAATAGGTTAAATAGCAGAAGATTGGTCACATTGTTCGCAGAACATCTGTTAAATTGGGCAGAAAGGTTCGGGAGAGGTTTTTTTTATGGTAGATAAAAATCATCCAATGACGAGTGGGCGAAGCGGGAAACAGTGTCAGACTCTTACTGACTAAACAACCTACCCCGTCCCTACATCGCCATACATACCAGGGCCAGAGCCTTCCTTTCAGACACAAACCCTTGGCCCTAATTGGCTTCGACCCTTACGCAAACCCTTGGCCCTAATTGGCTTCAACCCTTAGGTTCTGGAGAGGTGACCTCGTACTAGACAATGGCTTTGTAAAGACCTTCCATAAGGTGGACCGGTCCCTGTCACGGTTACGAGTTTCCGATCGATTCAAAGAAAGCATAAATAGCTGAAGCACACCTGTTAAGGCAAGTTTTCCATAATGCTCTAGTTGACGCCACGATGCTGGCTGTATTCTATACAGGTATATGGGTGCCATATCCTGAAAGAAAGAAAAATATTTTAATTATTTTTTAGTAATATACAATTACTAGCTTACCCTTAGGAGTTTTTTTACGGTGGGAACGTTACTACCCCCTTAGAGGTGGAGTTTCGTAAAATCCGTTCTTAGCAAATGTCTACACGGAACCTCCCAAGTAACACACAAGGCTGCTTATCAGCCGAATAACAGATTTCCATCATGCTTAAAGCTGAATAAAAAGCTGCATAATAGGGCCTTATACAGCTCTTATCGCTCGCTTTATGTGGATTATGACAGATGCCATAGACAACGCCTGTAACTTTAACTGAGACCAAGGCTTTTTGCCTAGTGTCTATGGTGTCGTTTAATAATACCTTGTTCACACTTGACTGACTAATTGTTGTATTTTGTGTGGTTATTTTATGTGTGTACTCGTATGTATGTAGTTTGGGCCGAATAAAAATTGTTTTTCTTTCTTTCTTTTAAATGGGCACAAATTCTTCAGCCTTTAGTTCATAAATGACCACCAAACATAGATATTATATAGATTAATAGATGTCCAGTCGTCGACGACCCAGACAATCGCAAGAATCTGCCCAACTAGCAAAAACTATGCTTAAATAAATCTCAAGACTCCTTTTTTTTGTTCTTACATCACTCCTATATAATTATATAAGCCTGGGTTTGGGCACCATTTATAAGCATATTTAGTTTAATATCGTTCTAATATCCGTCTAATTGAATGCTATTTGCACTTACTAAAATCTAGCCAAAATTAATATAAGCCGACTTAGGCTAATATTGCTTTTACGTCAGTATTTTGTAAGCCTGCCTAGGCTTATAATGGTCTAAGGTTAGAACATTTTGAGAATTTTACGTCAGATCCAACTTAAAAGTTTATGTGAGTTTTGGTTTGAAATTAAATAAAACCAAAATAAAGTTACGTGAAGTTAATGTTTTGTATGAGTAGTTATGTAAAATAGTAGTATGTGTAAAAGTCATTTTACGGTAAGCAATCGTATTGGGATTTATTATTTACTGTTAATTAGACCTCGTTTTACACTTCAAAATTCATGCGCCTTGTTAAATAAGGTATTTTCTGATCTCGTTTAATTATTTTATTTGTTAATTTGTATTGATAGTGTCGCCATTAGTATAGCTACATTTGACAAGCGCACTATTAGACTGATGTAAGATTATTTACTCTAATTTTAGCATTCAGTATACTAAAGATAACTCCATATCGAAATAAATTAGGGTTTCTCGCAATTTTACATAAAATAGGGACAAAAAATCACGAAGTCGCCGCGCACGGCGCGGAGGGCGGTACTTCTTAACAACTTTCTTCCTGATGCCACTAGTTTTCTTACTTTTTTTTCAGTTTTTGTAATCTATTATTATTACTAAATTTAAAATAAAATATGGTTAGCAAAATTACTTTTAACACTATTAAAATTAGTTATTCCCAAAATCGATTTAAGATCAAACGCTTTTATATGGGTCTTGTTTTTTGTATTGTAAATATGATCCACATATCACTCTTATATCATACTTATCCAGTGCTATTGATCTTATATTAGTTTCAAATAAAATAAAAAATGCACGGACTCACAGTACTCTTATGCAACGCTGATATTAGTCTGACATCTTACAATAGCATTTAGCAAGTCTAATATAAAAGCAAACGAGCTTAGAAAATACCCATATAGGAGCAAGATTTTTCAAGTGCAACTACTCTTAATAAATGCTCTTATATACATTTATGTGAGACTTGGTTATGAGATTCTTAAGGCCATACCGGCTTGTCTAAAGGTAATGTTCTAAACAAATATAAGAGCGCTTTAAGCCTATCACTCTTGTAAAGTGCGAGTTCTGAGACTATTTTGCTGGTTGGGTGTTTGGGGTCATATGTGATAAATTTTAAGTGTATATGAGTAGGTGTTATAATTTCTGAGATTTCGTGATTAAGCAGTGGGTGGTATTTCGTTTTTATAATATAGAAGATGTATACACCGTGAAATTTTAATGGTTGTTTTCCCTTAGCGAAATCGTTGTATCTTGGTAATACAAACGTTTGATAAAAAAAATAAAATAATAAAAACAAAATATGGACCTGTAAAGTGCAAGCTAATTATGACGTATCACAACGTGCGAGAGCTTATTTTGGTTTAAATATTTAATGAATCGGTTTCCTTTGACGGCGTGCTGCTCATGCGACTCTAGTAGTACCTACAAATTACGTCTAATGTTACTATTGTTTTCGCTTTTTTGAGTTGATGAATATTTTTAATAATTATTTAGAAAAAAGAAAACTTTTTTTTTTTTTACTGTATGATTCAAAAGTACTCCTTATGGCAAGTCATTCTGCCGCGGGAAAACAACCATTTAAATTTCACGGTGTATATCGTGGTCCGATCGTAGAATTGATTATTTCATGATGTGACTGGCCAAATCATGAAATGGCGGCATTTCATGATATAGAACCTCGTCTGCTGGCCTCATCATGATATGGGCAAGTCAAGTTTAACGATATGAATGGCTAAACGTATGGTTTCTTGTGTTTATTCTGATAAAACTAAACATTATAATAATAATTTACATTGACTTGGCTTGGCCCGTTAACGTAGCTTAAAACTAGCCTAGAGCTAAGAAAATCTACACATTTTCCCAAAATAATAATAATAATATGTCCACAACTATCACACAACGCCATCTAGTCCCAAGCTAAGCAGAGCTTTGTTATGGGTACTAGTCAACTGATAAACATACTTATATATTTCTAAATACATACATATTATAGATAATTTACACCCAGACAGAACAAATGATCGTGCTCATCACACAAACATTTGGAAATCGAAACCACGACCTCCCGCATAGCAGTCAGGGTCACTAACTACTAGACTGACAGGCCAGTCAAAATAATTAAGTAAATATAATCCGTACCATGTCATATTGTTCGTAGTCTTCACCGACTAAAGCGAAGATGAAGGTCGTGCACAGGTCTCTCTCCGGCTGCTTCAGGTTGCACACGTTCGCTAACATGGACTGCATTAACACTGGCTGAAGGCTCATCATCCCTTGGCCTTTGAGCACATTCTGTAACAGCATCAGAAATTCATCACCATCATCGTAAGCTGTCTAGTCTTTCCCTAACCTGGTTGTGCTAGTGTCAGACTCTTAATGACTAATCAAACGACCCCGTTCCTACGTCGCCTTTATACCAGGGCCAGGGCCTTCCTTTTAGACACGTGCCCTTGGCCCCACATGGCTTCGACCCTTTTGCAGGGTCTGGTTTTGCTGACAAATCCTTGAGGCGCGCGGGAACAGTGGGCACCGTCGAAGACTGGACTTTTTAGTCCAGTCGTCGACGACCCAGATAATCGCAAGAATCTGGTTGGGGTCATCTTCATCCTAACGAAGCCTTAAAAAGTACTTAAGGCCCTATGGTTTTCGCTGCAAAGCATAAGGTATGTTAGTCTTGATTGGTCTCAGGCCTGTCAATGCCCGTTAGGTAAAATGTCGCGCAGCCTCCCACTTCGCGGGCTTGTGGACGGCGAGCAATGGGTAGCTCACAGTCTCGTGACTGTCCGGATCAAGCCCAAATCAAGTCGTCGAAGGCGCGTATCGTTCCACGCGCGCCGCAGAGTTGTCAGCAATTCGTAGCGGCCCAGCAGCGTCGAAGTCGAAGCCTACTGGAGCCAGGGTCTGTTTCTGATAGGAAGATTCGGTCCTGGTGTAAAAGACAATGAAGGTACCGGAGTTGGTTTTTAGTCAGTAAAAGTCTAACATTATCTCCCGCCCCGCCCAAGGGTGTGGAAATATCATTGTATGAATTACTCAACGAAAAAATGCCCCCATTTCGATTGAGACCCCAAAAACTTGAGAGAAAATGCGCATAACAAACTTTCATTATAAAAAATATGCGTGTAATTTATCTTTATTCACTTACCGTTAAGTTCAGAACATTCAAGAATAAATTCGCGATTGGTTTTACATTTTTCAAATACGCGGATGGTGCGAGGGCCACAGAGGCTATCAGCTTCTCATTGTATTCTGGTCTCTGAGACATCATCGTGAAGAAGGTTGTAGTTCCCATAGAGTGGCCCAGGTACATGATCTTGTCCAGCCCTGTGACGTTCAACACTTTGTCGATCATCGCTGGCAAGTCATATTTTCCGTGTTCGTGGAAGCTGTAAATGAATAAAAGTTTTATGATAAATCGATGAATACATACAATGACAAAACTGACTTTCTTTTATTCGCTGTAAACTAATGCTTGACTGCAATCCCACCTGATGGTACGTAGTGATGCAATCGTTTATGGTGAGGCGCACTAGTTTATTAAGAGCCTATTCACTCTAGCCTTGAAGACACCAAGAATATCCAAGTAAATGACGGAATTGTTAGGCGTTATCTATATATATTTTTTGCGTTGCCTTATTAGATGATACACGTGCACATTTGTCACTGCAGCCCTCGGCTCCATAACACACTTGCCTACAGTTCGTGGGAATTCTGCCTCGATGACACTGCTGGTAGGATGGCGGTCAAGCACTAGTTTATAGCAATAAAAAAAATTCACAAAACATGTTCCAGGAAATATGATTTTTTTTTTTTAGTTTTTGGATGAATTTTTTGTCTTGGAATTACTATTAATATTCAAGGTCTCCATATTTTCTTTATTTTTTTTAATTTATGAGTACATTAAGGGGCAAAATAGCAAATATTCAGAGGTTACCACTGAACAATAGACCATAAAAAATATGTAATTATTTATGCATTCATTTAGCCATAAAAATACGTATTTACATACTTACTTCCAAATACGCAATAGCACAAACAACTAAAAATCGTAAAAAAAATGGCTTTGTATAAAACAAGAAGTTTTTATTATTTTGACGCTAGCAAATATTACTAACATCAAAATTATATTTTACTAGCTTTTGTCAGCGGCTTCGCCCGCGTACATAAAATATAGCCTATGTCACTCAGGAGTAAAGCAGCTTGTTATTGTTGCTAAAAATTTTCCAATCGGACCTGGGGCCCTAGACAAGTGGCAATCGCTCCGTGTCGAATCCATTTCTAAGTTCGATTTTGCCTTAACGATGTCGGCCACAAAATGGTAGACAAAGTGACATCGACTAACATATCGATAAGTCGAAGTGTTGGTTCGATAAAATAACAACTTCTTGGCTATGGTTATCGAATTAAACGTCCAATTTGACGTATAAACAACTAATAACAATTAGCGAATCAAAAACGTTTGACCACGTGACTTTTGGAGTTTCGAATTTCGCTATCGTTAGTGAGAATGTGACTTTGTCTAAGCCCCCAGTAGTTCCAGAGATTACCTCCTACAAACAAAAAAACAAAGTTTACCTCTTTATTATATTATTAGTGTAGATAACTATTAAGATTAATCGTTTTGAACCTAATACAACAACAATAACTTCAATGGCAAACCGAAATTCCTTGATTTAAGTATGTAAAATACATTATCATTATTTTAGCCGAAATACGTCCACTGTTGAATATAGGCTTCCCTCAAATGTTGCCACAATGAACGGTCCTGTGGGTCTCGCATCTATTGGATTCCAGCAACCTTTACCAGGCTATCGGCCCATAATCCTGTTAAGTGGGGGCTCCATTAGATCGACGCACAGTGGGCCATATTGAATCTTACTAATATTATAAATGCGAAAGTTACGATGTTTGGATGTTTATCACTCAATCACACCAAAACGGCTGGACGGATCTGGATGACATTTGGCACAGGCATAGGATACACTCCGGAATAGGACATAGGCTACTTTTTATCCCGGAAACCCCAACCCCAACCCCAATACCACGCGGGCGAAGCCGCGGGCAAAAGCTAGTTTTGTATATAAAGTTGCGTCGCGTGGCGTGAATTTAGTATATATAGCTCTACAACAAAGTCGAAGTACGACTAAAGCAGAGAAGCTTCTTGGTCGTATGCGTATCGCTCTTGCAGAGTGGTCGTGGTTATCCTCCGGCAACCGTCAGGATATGTCACACGACTTCTCGCCACTTTTGCCTGCTTGTAGTCATCCGGGCGCATTCCTTACTTGGCTATTTACTTGGTCAGCCTATCGCATCGGCATCGGCATAAAATGTTGAGAGAATTTGAGACCGAAGCTCCCAGATCAGCGTAAATGGCCTGCGGGTGCCGAATTTAGTTCCCCCTTAAAGCTCACACTAAATTATTATTCCCACAGACCGGTGCTTAGATCACGCAGTCGAAGCCAGAAAAAATAAATCGGTCAAGAGCGTGTCGGGCCACGCTCAGTGTAGGGTTCCGTAGTTTCCTGTCCGCCACAAATTTCTCACAATGTAACAGAACCCAGTAGCCCATGTAAAAATTAGTAACCATATTTCCGAGAGATGGCGCTGTACCCGGTGGTAATTTTGGATTGCGTGAACCGATTTTTTTCTTTTTGTATTTTTATTTGAAAGAAGATACGCTCAGGATAATGAAATATATAAAAAAGTTAAAAAAATGCTTACATGTACGGTTAAATTAGAAAATCAGTTCAGAATGTTTTTTTTTTAATTTTTCAAAAACTGTTCATCCTATTATGTTCAAAATAATTTTCCTAGAAAGTTTACTTAAAGTTCTACTTTTGAGATTTTTTTCATATTTTTTAAACATATGGTTCAAAAGTTAGAGGGGGGGACGCTCCATTTTTTACTTTCGGAGCTGTTATTTCCGAAAATATTTATATTAACAAAAAAATATTTTACGGGGCCCTTAATCATTTCAAAATACCTATCCAACAATATATCACATGTTATAGTAGAAATGAAAAAAAAACATCACTTTCCACTTTACGTGTAGGGAAGGTACCCTAATTTAAACATTTTTTACCACTTTTTGTTTGTGCACTTTGTCGGCATCGTTGATATACATATTGATACCAAATTCAGCTTTCTAGTGCTAACGGTCGCTGAGATTATCCGCGGACGGACGGACAGACAGACAGACAGACATGGCGAAACTATAAGGGTTCCTTTTTGACTACGGAACCCTAAAAATAGGCATCGGTACCTGTATTCCCAGAATTTCTTGTCATTTCTGTTGAGGCTGACGTGAGAGGTGTACATGTTGCCTCGAAGGTTGGCTAGCCACACGTCGTAGCCCGCATCAGCCAGAAGATAAGCTGGAAACGTAAATAAGGCTGATAAGGACATGCGTGTCTTACTTGTGGTATTTGAGCAAGAACAGCCCGAAACCAAGTATTGGTAGTTCCCAGGCCCAGACTGCCACCGGTCGGAGTTCCCCCCTTTTCATCGCGGGTATGCAGGTCACTGAAAGCTGCAGACCGCAAACGCATTGATGCCTTTGAGATGTGGTGCTGAAGAAAAATGCTCCGTAACTTTTGGACAGTAATTTCGGATCAATATATGTAATCTATATGATTACATATATATATATAAACTTTTATATATATATTATATACTAGCTTTAGTTCCAGATAGTTCCAGAGATTACCTCCTACAACAAACTTTACCTCTTTATTATATTAGTGTAGATATAAAAGGAGAAACTGACATATCAACGCACAGCCTAAACTGCTGGGCCTAGGAGCGTGAAAATTTGCACAAGGTTTCCTTTTACAACGTAGGCCAACACTAAGAAAGGGTTTTTCAAAATTGAGCTCCTAAAGGGATGTAATGGGGGTTCAAAGTTAGTATGGATAACCCTACTTTCAAGCGGACGAAGTCGCTGGCAGAAGGCTAGTATAGTAATATTATATAGGGAAGACGTGTGCTCCTGAGTAAGGCTAGTGGAATACAGTAACTGCAACCATACTAGGGATTTCAATCACGTGGTGACAGGGGCTCGGACCAATTAAATACAATATTTATTGGTTAGAAAGAGAAATATCAGTGTAAAAGTAGGATGCATTTGTTTTTGTTTTACTCCGACACGATTTCACACGATGACTTCAAGCCCAGCCAGGCGCATTACTTTGTGTAATTTATTTCATCACCACTGCTCTCAAAACGGTGAAGGAAAACATCGTGAGGAAACCGGCATGTCCTAGAACCACCAAAAATTCGAAGACATGTGACATCCACCAACCCGCACTGGGCCCGCGTGGTGGATTCAAACTCAAACTCAAAATCATTTATTTCAAATAGACCTTTGACCCGCGTGGTGGATTATGGCCCATTCCCTCTCCTAGAGAGAGGAGGCCTGTGTCCCAGCAGTGGGAATATTAAAAGGCTGATGATGATGATAGACTTCGAACTCACTTAGACTCCTCCCAGGTCCCATAATAACGAAGTCCCCACTGCTGCCCATAAGTCCATGTACGACCAGGATGGCCCTTTTTCCCTTAGCAACGAGGTCCCCAGTCCTCCTGGCAGAACGAATGCCAGCCGGGATCCTGTGCATCTGCAGAATGTAGCCATCTGCTGTGGTTACGCGATGCTTCTCTATGGGGTAGCCAGTTGCTTTTATAAGATTCGGCTGTGGACAAAGAAAAGAAGTGTTAGAAGTGTGGTGTAGAAATCTGCGAAAAAATCAAACTTCTATGTAAACGGAAAGAAAGATACGGCGTTCTCGGTACTCGTGAATTTCCTTGCATTATTCAGACAAGCTAATTAAACACAAAATTATGATGACTTTACTGACCATTGAACAAACAAACTTATAATAATTTAGACCACCATTTTGTACCGGCCCGGTTGCCGATTCACGCTCAATTTACCGTTTTAATGAAATAATTGAAAGTAAATTAAAATAAAGTCATTAAAAAAAAATTCTTAAATTATTCCTATCTTTGTTATTTAAATTGTACTGGTAGTATATAAATTCGGGTCACGGTTCAATAGAAATGTCAAAATAGAACTAGTTTTTTTTTCTGTCTAAATAACAGTTGTCAGTTGAAAGTAAAACTACCTAGGGAGGAAAAGTATAACTTTCAACCCGGTCCGCAGGCAACTTTACATCCACTTTCAGAGTATGAGTAATAAAAAAATATATAGATACTAGCGACCCGCCCCAGCTTCGCTCAAGTGCAATGGTGATATTAAAAACACTATAATAAACCGATATCCAATTAAATATAGTGCTTAATTATGACAAAAGGATTATCTATCTTTATCTCGCAATCTAAAAATAAAGAAGAATGGAACCGGCTATTAATGTGTCTCTCGTGGCGACGACAATTATAAAATGTTTGATACATTGTTGCTGAATTTGTTGAAAAGAGTTTGTAGTAGCCATTATTTTCTAAGCCTGTTTTAATATCGTGCGGATGTTACCTATACAGGGTGTCATTGACATGTTAACGCAAACGAATACCATAGATCCAGTACATGATTCTAGACATCCCAGTGGTGGAATTTTTTGTCGGTTTTTTCTTATTTTTTTTTAATGAATTTTTAACGTTTTTTTAATTAAACTGTATAAAAACGTCAATTTAACATTTTTTGCGAAAAAAATTAGTGCATTACATTCCAAACTAAAAATGTCATCGGGTTTGATTAGAATAACGACTTTATTTGCCTCGATGATTTTTTTATAAATTTTTTTTTCGTAAAAAAGAATTTTTTTTTCTTTATTTTCTAAAAATATCATTGGGATTGGTTAGAATAACGATTTTATAGAGGTAAAAAATAAAAAATCAAAACTTTTTTTTCAAAAATTTGAAAAAAAAACGACGAAAAATTCCACCACTGGGGGGTCCAGAATCATGTACTGGATCCATGGTATTCGTTTGCGTTAACATGTCAATGACACCTTGTATGTCACCTATAATACCTACATAATTTATTTTTGGGATTAAATACATGATTTCTTTATAAAAAAACTAGCGACCCGCCCCAGCTTCGCACGGGTGCAATCGTGATATTTAATTTATTATTATATTATTATGCGTGTATTAGGTATACTTATAAACCTTCCTCTTGAATTACTCTATCTATTAGAAAAACTGGATCAAAATCCGTTGCATAGTTTTAAAGATCTAAGCATAAATAGGAAGGAAGCGACTTTGTTTTATACTAAGTAGGTAATGATAATGATTAGCGATCCGTCCCAGCTTTGCAAGGATGTTACAAACCTTTGATCTCCTCGTGTTTTCTCGAAAATAAGCATGGAATCGCACTTTGCAAGCCACGTCGTTTGCGAGAAAGGTTTCTTAAAAATAACACACCCTTATATACTCTTCGCACACCTATTTTCTTTGTATTATGTCTTTAAACTGCAGTTTGAAAAACTTTAATTTTATTATTCATTTCGATTAAAATTCGTGCCTAGCTTAAAGTTGGTCCCTGGAAATGCGATTCCCCATAAAATCTTTAAAACTAGATAGTTCTGAATAATAATGACAACATAATACAGGTTGTCATTATATTTACGGTTACGTACTACTTATACTATCTTTTGAAAAAGTTGAATTTTCAAAGAACCCTTTTCAGTGCTCATCTGCATAATAAAATGTATAATTACACATACATTTTCCTCATGAATACCTATCTGTGGTGAACTTTGTCTTACACTTAATAAGACAAAGTTCACCTCTTTGAGTCTTTTATTTTATCTGTAGAACACAGGTTTAAGTCAGTACAAGTCTGACACTCCCTCAGAGGGAGTCCCTCTTTATCCAAAGGTTTATTAATGATGTAATAATTAGGGATGTGATATTTTTCATGATCTCCACGCGTTTCTATGTCATGTCTATTCGCGAGAAACTTAAAAAAAACTGAGCGGAATTTCATGTGGTTGAGATTTATTTTTATTAGGATGAAAATAGTACATTGTTATACGAGGGATGAAAGTTAGTTATTTAGTCCTGAGAAATTTCTTGGCGACCGAGCGACAGCGAGGTCGCTAATAGTTCGAGGGACTAAATAACTCTTTAACCCGAGGTAAACACTGTGCTTTTCATTACGAATACGAGGAAAATAAAAATAATAATAAAAACCTGAGTCGTCGTCAAATGTCTTCGTATGTTTTTAGGTAGGTATATTTCTTTTGATTTAGGCGGTAAGCGGTTTTCTCCTCAAAGAATCTTGCGTTAAATCCATAACTGAAGCTGATGAACAAAAATCTAGGTACACCTCGAAAAAAAAATCAAGAAAGATCAAATCGGTCACAGATTATAGAGAGACTTTACCCGCCATTTTTTTTTTAGTCATCGTCTGGCTATTCAGTCAATATTTTTCATTTTATCATTGTAAAAATTGGTCAGGACCACATTTTTCTCAAATATAATATTAGTTTTAATGAAATAGTTGAAAGTAAATTAAAATAAAGTCATTAAAAAAAAGTATTCTTAAATTATTTCTATCTCTATGTCATTTTAATTGTACTGGCAGTATAAAAAATCGAGTCACGGTGCAATAGAAATGTCAAAATCGAACTAGTTTATTTTTTCAATATTTACTGTCTAAATATTAAAAAAACAACTGTCAGTTGTAAAGTAAAACTCCCTAGGGAGTAAAAGTAGTTCTTCCAACCCTGTCCGCAGGCAACTTTACACCTACTTTCAGAGTATGAGTAATGAAAAGTATATTTTTTCCTCTACATTACCTCTTGTAGGTGTTTTTTTTTAGCAAATATTTCAAATAATCCACATTCTGGGCTATATTATACTGGATTATCTCTGGGGATAATATCTTTCCAAAAGTCTTTAGGTTAAAAATAGTCATTTTTAGCAACAAAAATGTTGTAAACTAATTGGTAATAAAATACACTTTTGGGAACTGACGGAACCAGGCATGAAATAGCTGATAAAACGATATAATGTAGGAAATGTTGTAGGAAACTATTATTTTATATTTTCTTGTGATATTCCTGCATCATTCGTTCAATCACTATCAATCATATCCACAGTCCTTTAATTAATTTTTTTTGGTTATCCAAAGGATCCAAGAATAAAAGTGGGGCGGTTCAAACACTGAACTTGGAGAACATTTTGACAAATTATATGGAACCATACCATGAACGTCCTTAGTATATTTTTTTATTCTGAATTGAATATAAATTCCGTCTAACGAAATGATGAATGAGTGAATACTGACAAAAGCTTGCATTGACTGGACAGGCCCACTCAAAAGAAACTGACACCTACTATTTCTAAACTACAAATAAACATATAATAAAAATAATATCGAAAATAATTAGAAACACTATACCTAATCTGCTCTAAAAGATGAATAAAATGAATAATAAAATCGAATTTTATCAAAAGAAAAAACTCGATGTAGTATTTTAACCTACGAACTTGTCAGGCACGTGTTAGGTTCTAGTTAGTCAAGTTTATAATGAATACGAAAACAAATCACGTTTTAGTTACAATAAGAAGTAGAGACATTAAAATATTTTAAAGGATTTACAATAACTCCAACACAATATAAAGCCATAACATATCTTTTGAGTAAACTTGTTTTTTTATTGTTGATATATTCGCGCTTGACCGCTATCTCACCTGCCCCCCTTGCCAAGTTAATAACTTGGTTAGGGTGTCATTTCATTAACGTCAAACGCTTGGAATAGGACATTTTTTTTTTTTTATGGTAGGTGAAAATCATCCAATGACGAAACCCGCTCTTGGGCGGAGCGGGAGACCAGTGTCAAACTCTTACTGACAAAAAAACCTACCCCGTACCTTCCTTGCCTTATTCCTGGAGTCGAGGTAACAGTTTGCACCACTGGAATCGAATAGGACATGCCTTGCCAAATTCCTTGGTTTTTTGACCACGCGACAACGTTGAGATGACATCAGCACAAAGAAATTAGCGGCGTAGCCAATTTAAAGCGTTCGACGTCAACCAAACGATAGTAAATTGGCTAAGGGGCCTGATGGAAAGCGGTCGAGGATGAAACGCGCTTACCTTGGGCTAGCAGTAACCTAGTCCTATACACCCTTGTGTTAAAGATTCCCGGGTTGTAGCCATGAGGAAACACAGACTCTGGCAGGTAATTCTTCTCCTTAGCTGTACAGTACGGCCGTCAGATCTTGGTGCGTCTGAAGTTAGGCTCTAGACAGACGGGCCGCAATTCAACTGCAATCCGACTGCAAATTGCAGTTCGGATGCAGTTTGAATGCAGTTGACACGACTGCAATAGAACTGCAAACTAAACATGCAGTTCAATTGCAGTCGGCGGTTCAGTTCGATCGTGTAACTGCACATCAACTGCAATCGAACTGCACGGTTGGTTTGTAGTTCTATTGCAGTCGTGTCAACTGCATTCAAACTGCATCCGAACTGCAATTTGCAGTCGGATTGCAGTTGATTTGCGGTCCGTCTGTCTAGAGCCTTAGACTCTGCGAATTTTAGCGCTTGAAAACTTGTAAAAAAATAAATGATTTAAACAAATAAATGCAATTTGCAGTTGGTATTGCTGTTAAAAATTGTTATTGCCATTTATTTTTTAAGCTTTATTTTTGTATGAGTTTTCAATGTTGTCATTATTATTCAGAACTATCTAGTTTTAAAGATTTTATGGGGAATCGCATTTCCAGGGACCAACTTTAAGCTTGGCACGAATTTTAATCGAAATGAATAATGAAACTAAAGTTTTTCAAACTGCAGTTTAAAGACATAATACAAAGAAAATAGGTGTGCGAAGAGTTTAAGGGTGTGTTATTTTTAAGAAACCTTTCTCGCAAACGACGTGGCTAGCAAAGTGCGATTCCATGTTTATTTTAGTCGAGAAAACACGAGAATCAAAGGTTTGTAACATCCCTGCAAAGCTGGGACGGATCGCTACTTTTATATAAAGAAATCATATATTTGATCCCAAACAAAAATTAAGTATTATGTGTTTTTAATATCAAGTTCTCGGTCTACGAATGCACCCGGAAAGCTGCAGTCCGCAATGAATGGCGCATGACCAAGATAATAACTCATCGTGATCCAGAGTGATGACCACGACCACTCTGACAAGAGTGTACCGACTGAGAAGAAGAAGAATATCAAGCGGATTTCATATGCACATCCGCACGATATTAAAGTCAGCCTTAGAAAACAATGGCTACTACAAACTCTTTTCAACAAATTCAGCAACAATGCAACAAACATTTTATAATAGCCGGTTCCGTTCTTCTTTATTTTTAGATTGCGAGATAAAGATTGATAATTCAGCCTAACTTCAGACGCGCTAAGAGCCGACGGCCTTACTGAACGCACAATAAAACACATTCATAAAGCGTACAGCTTAGGCCTAAAAATATGTATCATAAAAATGTAATAGTACATTGTTATACGAGGGATGAAAGTTAGTTATTTAGTCCCGAGAAATTTCTTAGCGACCGAGCGACAACGAGGTCGCTAATAGTTCGATGGACTATATAACTCTTTAACCCGAGGTAAACACTGTGCTTTTCATTACAAATACGAGGAAAATAAAAATAATAATAAAAACCTGAGTCGTCGTCAAATGTCTTCGTATGTTTTTAGGTTTTTTTCTCCTCAAATAATCTTGCGTTAAATTTATAACTGAAGCTGATGAACTTATCGTATTAATACAAATTTCTTATAACAGAGATTAGCAAAATGTAAACAAAACTTGAAAAAAAAATCAAGAAAGACCAAATCGGCCACAGATTATAGAGAGACTTTACCCGCCATTTTTTTTTAGTCATCGTCTGGCTATCATTGTAAATATGGGTCAGGTCAACATTTTTCTCAAATATAATATTAGTTTTAATGAAATAGTTGAAAGTAAATTAAAATAAAGTCATTAGAAAAAGTATTCTTAAATTATTTCTATCTCTATGTCATTTTAATTGTACTGACAGTATAAAAAATCGGGTCACGGTTCAATAGAAATGTCAAAATAGAACTAGTTTTTTTTTTAAATATTTGCTGTCTAAATATTAAAAAAACAACTGTCAGTTGTAAAGTAAAACTCCCTAGGGAGTAAAAGTACTTCTTCCAATCCTGTCCGCAGGCAACTTTATACCTACTTTCAGAGTATGAGTAATGAAATAGTACATTGTTATACGAGGGATGAAAGAAAGTTATTTAGTCCCGAGAAATTTCTTGGCGACCGAGCGAGAGCGAGGTCGCTAATAGTTCGAGGGACTAAATAACTTTTGAACCCGAGGTAAACACTGTGCTTTTCATTACGAATACGAGGAAAATAAAAATAATAAAAACCTGAGTCGTCGTCAAAGGCCTGAGTCGTCGTCAAAGGTATGTTTTTAGGTAGGTATATTTCTTTTGATTTAGGCGGTAAGCGGTTTTCTCCTCTTAAGAATCTTGCGTTAAATTTATAACTGAAGCTAATGAACTTATCGTGTTAATAAAAATTTCTTGTAACAGAGATTTAGCAAAATGTACACAAAACTATACACCTCGAAAAAAAAAGGAAGATCAAATCGGCCACAGATTATAGAGAGTCTACCATTTACCCGCCATTTCTTTGTTTTCAGTGTTCGGCTCCCTGGCTTTTCAGTCAATATTTTTCATTTTGTCATTGTAAAAATGTTGACCAGACCCTTTTAATGAAATAATTGAAAGTAAATTAAAATAAAGTCATTAAAAAAAAGTATTCTTAAATTATTTCTATCTCTATGTCATTTTAATTCGGTATAAAGTTTCGGGTCACGGTTCAATAGAAATGTCAAAATAGAACTAGTTTTTTTTTAATATTTACTGTCTAAATATTAAAAAAACAACTGTCAGTTGTAAAGTAAAACTCCCTAGGGAGTAAAAGTACTTCTTCCAACCCTGTCCGCAGGCAACTTTACACCTACTTTCAGAGTATGAGTAATGAAAAATATATTATTTTTATTACATACAGCATCTGGTATTGTGATATTATACTGATTATTGATTAAATAATGCAAATAAGTACATCGATTAAAAGTATGTTCACATAAAATAAAGTTACATAATCCATCTACCAATCCGGTACCGGTTCTATTTTCCGCTATTGTAATTACTCTCATGGTTTCACTGGTCCCCAAGTCACAGGCTTTTAACCTAGTTTGGGAGCCAGAAGATAATACCTCATGCAATAAATATTGTATCCTTTTACTTACTGATTCTCTGTGAAAAATTTTCTTGAAATAAACTTATTATTATTATTTATACTTAATTAACTAATTAACAGTTATAAAAATACCCATTATTTTTTTTACCTGTCGACCTTATGCGTTGGGAGTTGACGATTATGAAACCAGTTATGGTAAATTAACAATGTCAAAATAACCAGATTTTTTGTCGACATCGCCTGTTTACTACTTCTTTTACTACGCATTTACTGCGTCTTTTTTCCCACCAGGACCAATCACCACATCCAGGTCGTGGCGCCCACGTGAGTAAGAGAGAGATGGAGTTAGTTATACAGAACGTACCTATGGCATCCGCATAAGGCAAAGGCAAAAGCGCCCTCGCCGTAGCCGTCGCCGCCGCGATCCTGCCGATATCCGGCCACCGTAGACACTGGCTTGCGGACGGTGAGCAATGGGTAGCTCGCCGTCCGGTCGTCTGGTAACTGTCCAGACCGAGTCTAAGTCGTCAACGGCGCGCATCGTTCTCGCGCGCCTCAAGGAGTTGTCAGCAAACTGTAGGGGCGGCCTTTCAGGGTCGAAGCCTCCTGGAGCTGCCGGTTTGAGTGAACTAGTGGAATTCCCTATCGGATTCTGTGATAGCTATAACCGAGGTCTTTGCGCGCGTCTTTGGTGCGCTGGATGTCTGGAGTTTCGCGTAAAGACCGCATTAAAAACTCCCGCATCCGGGGCAGCCTTCAGGTCCGTGACATAGCGGATAAACTGCAGGAGGGTCGCTTACGCCTCCGCCGGGACCCGGAAAACGAGGAAGGCCTAAGAGGCGTTGGATCGACGTCGTAAGGGACGATATGCGTGCCAATGGGCTTACGGCAAAGGACGCGAAAGACCGAGCGAAGTGGAGGCGTCTGAGTTGGAAAGCGGACCCCGGGCACCGAGGTGAAAGCCAAGGTAGCAACCGGGATTGGCGCTGAGATGATGATGATGATATAACCGAGGTCTTTAAGTCAAGAGTAAATAGTTTACATCTAGGTAAGCGTGAGCAGCATCGGAGACATGGACACTGCGTGAATCCGAGAGGAAGAAAGTTGACGCGTTATAGATGTGGTACAGACGGATGCTAGGAGTATCATGGACAGAGTTTCATACGAACTATTCCATATTGAAAGAACTCTGCATCAGACGGCGTCTATCACCCACAGTGCAGTCGCGCATTTTGACCTTCTTCGGCCATGTACCGCGGCGTGGTAAGACTCCACAGAGGTTCTTGTAGTGCAGGGCAAGGTTGAGGGCACCAGGCCACGTGGTAGATCACCAATGAGATGGACAGACCAGATCAAGGCCGCAACTAAGTGCTCGGTCTACGAATTCACCCGGAAAGCTGCAGTCCGCGATGAATGGCGCCGCATGACCAAGATCGTAATCCAGAGTGATGACCACGACCACTCTGACAAGAGTGTACCGACTGAGAAGAAGAAGAAGCGTGAGCAGTGGTGGCTGAGTGCTAACGGCGTCTAGGGCGTTTTATTTTACAAGTTCCAATGATTGTCTTGGCTCGCTTCTCATTCGACTCCAGTGCATCAAGCTTGTATTTGGCAGAACCATCCCAACATACACGATCGACATTGAGCTTTATAAAGGTTGAGCAGCTGTTCCGGCGTGAAGTACCGTCTCACTTTTGCCAAGATCCCCATATTTATTCAATGTATGTAGTAGTAGGCCTCAATGTATTAGCCGAAATTGAAAGTGGTCGGCTATCGGCACGGTTACATCTCGGAAAGATGGATGGAATTGACTTCGTTTAGCGGAAAAAAGACCCGCCTGGGTTTTAGTAGCATTGAGCTTGACCGAATTGGTATCTCCCTTATCGAAGTTTAAGCGTTTACCCATAGAGACTGGATCTGTGACCCCTATTTCGTGTGTCGGATAAATATCTCTTAAAAACAAGTATCTTTAAAAAAGGCATTAATAGTACATTGTTATACGAGGGATGAAAGTTATTCGGTAAATTCGGCTCACGGTTCAATTGAAATGTCAAAATAGAACTAGTTTTTTTTAATATTTAGACAGCTGTCAGTTGAAAAGTAAAACTCCCTAGGGAGTAAAAGTACTTCTTCCAACCCTCTCCGCAAGCAAGTACTTATAACACACCTACTTTCAGGGTATTCGTAATGAAAATACCTTTTTCCTTACTAATATATAAAAAAATTGGTTGAAGTGAATATCCCGATCTAAACAGCCCCAAGACCTATTTTTCCATACAGGCAGTCGTTATGTACTTAGAACGAAATTTGCATTTACAGAAAATTATACGATAGTTTGTAACTAGGATTTATGTAAACAAAATTACCGGTTAATGAAAATGTAAGACGAGTCAGTAAATTATAACGTAAGTACATAGGTACAGTAGAACCAAAACCTAGTTATTACATTATTTATCTGACGTATTAAAGGAACTGTTGTTTTGTTGTGGTTGTTATTGTCAGGAGAAGGTTCTTATGACAAAAATAGAGTAAAGTCGGGTAGAGTAGTGTAGATTAGGGTAAAGTAGGATAGAGTACAGTAGGGTAGAGAATGGGAGTGTGGTAGAATAGAGTAAAAAGTGTAGGGTAGAATAGAGTAAAAAAGCAATAGCTTTGCTTTTTTACTCTATTATTATAAAACTATTATTACATTACTACGTTATTATTTAATACTTTGTGGGAGAGTTTATAAATTACCTTGATGTATTGTATAATGTAACAGATATATTCATATAACTGGTTTTATACAATGTTTATTTTTATGTTATTAAGAACTGACCTAAAAACCTCTATAATTATGTACCTACATAATTATGCTTAACATTTCCGCAATCTAATAAATTTCAGCGTTTACTCGTCTTTTAATCTTAAAAAAATAATCTAGTTCATTTAAATATATAATAACTATTTGATTATCACTACATAGTATAAAACAAAGTCGCTTCCCTCTATGCCTATGTATGTTTCATATCTATATGCTTAGATCTTTAAAATTACGTGACGGATTTTGATGCAGTTTTTTTTAATAGATATAGTGATTCATGAGAAAAGTTTATTTGTATAATACATACATAATACCGGGTAATTTTTTAATCACAGCGTATTTTTTTTTTTGGTGGCTCAGTGTAAGCAATAGGACACATTTCCATTTTTAGTTTATAACTTTTTTTTTCATTTTTCCACTTTGTTCCTTTGTCCCAAGCGACGTCCATAGAATAAGCCATTTGTGATTTGACATTGATTTATTTATATTCATATATATAATTTTATTTGTTTGACATGTGTATTTAAATTATTTGTATTTATTATTTGACATTCAATTTATGATTAATTTGTATTTTTGTTGACATTATTGTATCAGTTTGTACCTTTATGACTTGTAAGAATCCCTTACCAATAAAAAACTATGACTATGACTAAGTTTCTGAGTAAAGAAGTCTCGTAAACGTTAACTTATTTTTTTACTATTGATACATATCTAAATATAAAATACCTGTTCATTAAAATGTATTCAAGTTTATTATGTCTTAATTTGCGCACCGGTTAATTTTTTTCCTGTATAATTAATATCAGCATTGTACCCGTACGAAGCTGGGGCAGTATAATATATGCTCTTCTTGTGCATAAAAAATGGACGATACACACGGATTATTTTTCCTTTTCGTAAAAGTTTATTTCTAGAAATACATACATTTATCATTTAAGCCGCTCGAAAAAACTAGTAATAAATATAAATAATAATAATTAATATTAATAAATATAAATATAAATAATAATAATTAATATTAATAAATATAAATAACAATAATGAATATTAATAAACAGAAATATATAATTAAACTAGCCAAGTACATATACTTACAATCAATTTATGAATGTATCATTTCATGTTAAAATTATTTTATAGGCTTACTTATTATTGTAATCTAATGTCCTGTGTCTGTAACACAGTTTAAACTAGCACGGACACAGTCGTTTCACTCTGTCTCAAGGGATGTATAGAGTTGTATAGTACATCATTGTTTCTATATTTGATTGAGATGAACAGATTGTACTTGACTTTCTGAAATAAACTCTTATTATTCCATTTATTTAAATTTCAATCATATTCAATACCTATATGTATTTTTAAATATTTCCTTAAAAAAATAAATTAAAAAAAAACATTTAAAAATATAAAAAATAGTAGCCCACCGGCATCGAGACAGGGTCCAAGCTACCGGTGGTCTATTATTATTATTATTACTAATTGTTCTGATTGTTCCTCTTCAGTTTCTAGGTTCTCTGCTCTTTTAAGCGTTTTCCTTTCTCATTTTCAGTTTCAGTTCGACGTCGTTTTCTCATAATAAGAAGCATATTTACTAGGCCTACCCATATTTTATAATATTAATATATGATGTCATTTTGTATCGTAATGGCAATAAATATAATAATTTGGACGTTAGTTAACTGGTACTAATATAAAAAAATGCTTTGCCGAGTAGAATCCTTACACTTTTTAGCCGACTATTTCTCGAGAGATAAAACATACTTAAAGCGAATATCGTACGATATTTGGTTTGCTAAAAATAATGTTGTGTACTTACGACTGTCATATAGGCCTCTTTTCTCAACACCTCTGCCTCGCAGTAAACACTGACCAACAGAAGACAACACAGTACTTTTAATAAACCCATATTTAACTATAAACACTAGATCAGTACACCAAAAAAATTTAATTAATTAAAAAAGTCCTCCTAGTCTATTTTATTTAAAAAAAAAAATTCAGTCCTTATTAGCCTATTTTATGAAAAAAAAAACTAAAGTTCTATTTTTAAAAGGCGCGCCTTCGCGCACCGTTCTCATCTCTATACTCGAATCTCGGCCGCCATGCATGGGGTTTTTATCATTCAGACTTTAGCACGCATCCTACGTCAGCGCTCATGTCGAGAATACCGCGCGGCTCGCGGAAAATTAATCGCGATGTATCTGTCGCAGTATAGTATAAAGCCGTAACATATTTATATCCCTTTTTTTTATGGTAGGTGAAAATCATCGAATGACGAAACCCGCCCTTGGGCGGAGCGGGAGACCAGTGTCAGACTCTTACTGACTAAAAAACCTACCCCGTACCTTCCTTGCCTTATTCCTAGAGTCGAGGTAACAGTTTGCACCACCCTAGGCTCCAGGAGGCTTCGACCCTGAAGGGCCCCTACAGTTTGCTGACAACTCCTTGAGGCGCGCGGGAACGGTGCGCGCCGTTGACGACTTGGACTCGGTCTGGACAGTTACCAGACGACCGGACAGCGAGCTACCCATTGCTCACCGTCCGCGAGCCAGTGTCTATGGTAGGGATATAATTATATACCGTAACATAGTTATACAAAATCGATTCATTAAGTTATCTCACTAGGAATATAGTTATAAAGCGGTCCAAGTTTAGTGATATACTTATGTTACTAGATTCTTGTGGGGACTGAAACTTACACCAGTCTGCTTAGCCATTACCTATGCTAGGTATACAGTGGCGTAGCTACCTTGGGTGGCGCCCGGTGCGGTAGTTGGCGGTGTCACCCCGCCAAAAGTAAAAAGCAATAAATTTTATGGATCAGGAATTCAGGAGGTGAAGGACAGGGATAGCTTTTGCGGGAATCCCCGATTTATACATATTAGCTGAGCTAGTGCTAGGAGAGGAATCCATGAAAAATAAATTTTAGTGCTAGTGATTTATTTTTTTGTTTCGTACATTGTTCTTAAAGTTGAGAGATCGGTTCAGTACCCTGAAAAAGGTGCCACCCGGTGCGGCCCGCCCCCGAAAGGGGGGGGGGGGCCTTTGCTATGCAACTGTAGGTATATTGAAGTTCTGTTTTAGGTGGGAAATTATCAAATAAATTCTACGGGTTTAGGAGCCGCGGAGCTGCAGAGTATTTCAGGTGTTCAATCTTTGCCTTGCGTTCTAGGACCTAGGACCCGATTTCCCTTTTGAAAGCGAACCAATGGCCCTAGTTGGTTTCGGTCTTTACGGTTTTGTTGACATCTCTTTGAGACCCACGTGAAAGTCTATGTGCCGTCGATGACTCATGTTCGGTCCGGACGGTTACCGGACGGCCGGACCGCGAGTTACCCATTGCTCATCGTCCGCAACACTTACCTTATCGGCATCCGGGCAGCTTTTGTGTGAGGAAGTCTTTTCCACGTGTGTGGCCGCCTCATTGAAAATAGTAATTACAGACACAATTAAAGGACAATAGGTGTGCGGACACCGGTGTCCTCTTGAGGCTTAATGAACTAAGGGATGATTCTCATTAGAGCGGGCCGTGCCAGGCCCGGGGCGTGGACGAGCCGGGGCCCGTCCGTGCTATGCAATTTATTTTCGGACGCAGCACGAAAAATGTTCTGATTACGATGGGACGTGGAGGGAACGGGGCGGGACCGTGCAACAAACGTGGTATTGAAGTGCGTCGAGCGGGCCCGGACGGGACACGGATAATGCACTGTGTAATATAAATTGATTCATACAAAATATATGAAACAGATTAAAACCGTGCCCCGTCCGGGCCCCGTCCGGGCCCCGCCCCGGGCCCCGCCCCGGGCACAGCACGTTCTAATGAGAATCATCCCTAAGGCAAATTAGCTTCAATTTTGACATTCCAAAAGTGGCTGTAAATGGTCTATTTGAAATAAATGATTATGAGTTTAAGTTTGAATCACATTATTTTATAAACCTCGTCAGATAAGTTGAACCATCGTGGCGGTCGACCTTTAATGCGAACCAATATTTGGAACTTAATCGAAATGGTGGGTTGCAGCGCATTCGGTTCGGTTAAATGAGGCAGTCAGGCAATTTTTTTTGAATTGCAATAAACTAGTGCTTGACAGCGATCCCACCTGATGGTAAGCAGTGATACAATCGTTGATGGTGAGCCGCATTAGTTTATTAAGCGCCTATACACTCTAGCCTTAAAGACACCTAAATTATAATTATATTTTAGTTGATACAACAAAAATACCTTGATCGATGGCGCCTAAAGGTGAACGCACATGATCCTTGTGTGCGTTCACCTTTAAGCACCCTTTTTTTACTTCACACAAATTTTAATGCTATTTTTCCAGTCCTAATTTTATTATCTGTGTAATTTTATACGATTGTGTCAGTTTAGATTATACGTTTTTCTTTCTTTCTTTGTTTAATTTGTTTGTTGCTTTGCTTTGTTTAGTCTTTTTATCAACTTATCGTTATTATTCCAGTTGACTTTGAAGTTTTGTTTTTTATTAATTAATATTTTAATGTTTAAAGTAACCTTTACCCGCCACAATACAACTCGTGAGGATGAAATGATATTTAAAGGTTACGCGGCAAGTAATATGAACCATCGGTTACGCGCTGCCCCCCCACTTCGATTGAAACCTGGATCTCGGTTATAATCCTTGTCGTAAACAATCGGTTATAGTCGGGTACACGTACAAGTTCGACCTAGAAGGAGTGGCAGGCGGTCTCCTCCTTTTGCGAAGCAGTAATGCTAACAAAGGAGGAGGCCGACCGCATAAGGCAACAGCGCTCACGCCCCAGACGCCGTACGGATTCCGATCCCGACTTCTGGCCACCGTAGGCGCGGGCTTGTGGATGGCGACCAATGCATAGCTCGCCGTCCAAATCGTCTGATAACCGTCCGGACCAAGCCCAGTCGTCAACGGCGCGGCGCCTCTAGGATTTGTCAGCAAACCGTAGAGGCCCTGCAGAAGGGTCGAAGCCAACTGGGGCCAAGGGTTCGCGTCTGAACGGAGGGCTCTGGCCCTGGTATATATGGAAACGTAGAAATGGGGTAGGTTGTTTCGTCAGTAAGAGTCTGACACAGTTTTCCGCTCCGCCCAATAGCGAAATTCGTCATTTGAATATTTTAACTACCATAAAAAAAAATTACGGGTCGACCTTGAATGCGCAGTAACTGATTTTCGGGTCTCAATCGAACTGGGGGCTGCACGTAACCATTGGTGATGTCTCAACTTATTTGCCGCGTACTTTATGTAAGTTTATGGCATGTTATGTGATTATATCATATTTATTTTTTCAAAAATTAACTGCTACTGTCGGTGCCGCACTCAACATTCCTCACAGTACTTTCCTGCATAGTTGCCCGAACCCCTTCAGTGCTACCACGACCTTTTAACGAGATCCATTATACGACCAAAACTGGACCGTTGAAGAGACAGAGCTATACAGGGTGTCACCCATTCCTCTTTCTAGCTCACATGACATTTTGAAATGTCATGGCGTCAAGGTCCTTCGAGCCGGATTAATAATTATGTCCTCTTTTTAATTAAGACTAGGCGACATCTAAAAGTTTTAACAAAAGGTTATTAGTTGCTGTGCGCGATATATTGTGTCAACACGTTTAGAGATTAGCATTTTTACCGCCACTTCGTTCGCGTAAATTCCTTACATATGATACTGCAAAAAAAAAACCATTTATAGCCTTTTCTCTTGTAAGATTTTACACATACAGTTACTCCGGTACCGATATATTAAGTGACAACGACGGGGAAGCTGGCCGGCCGGCTATAATTCTCTAACACACAGAACTTGCACAGGGTGGTTTGTTGTCACTAAGTCAAGGGGTTGATCGAAGACCAGAAAACAGTCAGTGAACCACTAGCGGGGCGTTTTACACAGAATAAGAATTATTTTCGCGGACATTTCGCGACGACGCTTATATCGCCATATTTTATTTTTTGAATGTGTAGTTAGTTTTTCTGCCACTGCGCGGCGCGCGCATCGACAGTATTGTAGGCAGCGGTCGCATGAGTTTGCGGCAATGTTGGCGGTAAATTTACATTGGAAGGATTTCCCTTTTCCCTTTTGGGTAAAGGATTAATTGGTAAAGGATTAATTAGTACAGGATTGGTTTGATGTTTATACAGGTACTCTAAATATTTTTAACAGTTTTTTTACCAATTTTGACAAAGAATTATTCGTTTATCTACACTAATATAATAAAGAGGTAAAGTTTGTTTTTTTATTTTTTTGTTTGTAGGAGGTAATCTCTGGAACCACTGGTCCGATTGGAAAAATTTTAGCAACAATAGAAAGCTGCTTTACTCCTGAGTGACATAGGCTATATTTTATGTACGCGGGCGAAGCCGCGGGCAAAAGCTAGTCTTACATGTAAGTATAATATTTTATTTAAAATTCATAACATCTCATAAATTACATACATTTTTATCTTATGAACTAAAGACCAAAAATATGAAAGCCTGAAAGTCTAAAAGTACAATAGCCGTGAGATTAAAAAAAAGTTATATTGTAAGCCCGTTTTACAATCTTGCGTGGTAGATTATAATCTAACGGTTTTTACAATTTTACAGTAACTGTATATAGTAAATAAAATGTATTTCAGGCCATAAATAATATTACAGATTAAATTACAATAAATTCACCATTTTTTCTTACAATTTAATTTTTATTGTTTAGGTATCTTACTATGATTAAGAATTTACACATCATTATGTTTAGTTGTATTTTCTTAGGGATATCACAACTAAAAAGTGTAACATAAAAAGCAAATTATTTATTTATTTAAATAAAAAATCGGTATTAAATAACAAAGGACCAGAAATACCAACTACAGTTTTTTTTTACTTTTTAAATATCTTCTAACGCTTCCAAAGCAGTGACCTGTTCCGCGATGCCACATACGTTTTCATGCATAGCAATTTTCACGTAACCCCCCTCCCCCCAATCTTGACCCCAGGAGTTCCTGACGATGTAGTAAGGTTTATCAGTAGTTTCAGGAGGGTTCCTGTAACCTTCATAGCCAACGATTTGGACTACGTGGTTGGCTACACCGCCACTGTGGAGAGAAAAACAAAGCATTTAATTCCATGATCCTATTAGGTTATAAAAGAAAGAAAGAAAACAGTGTTTATTTTTGCCTAAATAAAAACGAACACAGTACTAGTTCATCCATATAGTTTTAAACACGAAAATTAGTGGTTAAAGGAAAGTTTAAAAATTTAAATTTTCAAACAAAATAAATAACAGAATCAACTGCATAAAAAGTAAACACGCTGTATCTACGAAAAGTCACTGATCTAGTGCGCGGCGCCGGCGCGGGACGGCGCGGGATCATACTTTATACTATGGCGGGATCGTATTTTAGTTACCTTTCTCTGTCTTTCAAACATACGAGTATTGAGACAGTAGAGAATAGAATCGTATGTTAAGCACAGGTCCAGGGCCCCAAGACTGCTATTTTCAAAATATTGTAGTTCGTAATCTGTTAATTCATAACGGCTGATCATTGGGCGGTCAGTGGTGGTGGTGACACCACCACCACTGACCGCCCACAATTCTATTACGACACCACCGTGGTGTCGTAATAGAATTGTAGTACAAGCTGTTTTGTAACGAATTAAAAACAATAACTGCACAATAACATTCTAATCCCAAGTCACTGATTAAAGGAATTTAGCGCATATGTCAAACATTCATTTTTCATTATGTACGAGATTACCATTCTTAATGTGTGTAGCTTTTTTTCTTTTTTGTTTTTGTGTGTAATTTAGTTTTTCATGGTGTTTTATAATTTGTATTTATTTTATTGCCTGTGTGTATTTGTGTGTTGTTATGTTCAAAGCATATGGACAGAAATGTCCGAAATAAACGTTTATTTGCAATTACACCATATTCTATATTATTATTATTATTAAAAATTTCTTTCAATGAAGTGGCAGTATCTGATCATTGGGAAGTCATAATGACGCCATCATATTAGTAGATTGCCAAACTTGTCAAAATCAACAATTTTGAAATCAATGATTGATTATTCTGACACTATTGTAATAGCAGACTTGACGCCCTGACCTTACAATGTTTACCTATTATTAAGGACACCGATCTACATCATGTTGAAAAATAAGAAAATGTAAAATAATTGCCTGTGGCTAAAGTATTTATTGGATTCGAATTATTTTTTGTATACAGGTAAAGAACGTGCCATTCTTTACGTGCTTAAGAGGAATGTCAATGGTCCGGTTCCACATTGTATATGTTACAGTCAAAACCACTTTTGACCGATGCCCTTAGTTAAAAACATTTTTGACTGATTTTCGCAGTCCAAAGTAGTTTTAACTAAGGGCATCGGTTAAAAGTGCTTTTAACTGCAAAAAAAACAGTCAGAAGTAGATTTGCCTGATTTAAAATTTCGGGCCTCTAAACGTAATCAATGACGATGCATTTAGGTAGATATACACTGCACGTTGATATCAGAAATATTTTATGCTGACCGTAAAACATAGGGAGGTATTTGGTAAGCGGTTTTCAAAGGATGTGGTAAGTTTGAATGTAAATAACTTTATATTATTTGTTATTGTTGGCAACACTGATAACGCAGGTAAACAATCATCAAATTGTTTGGCAGTACTCGTTTATATATTTTTTATATATTTCTTCGTTAGTGTAAATACTGGTAGGAGAGCAGTGGCGGCCGAGCGGTAACGGCCCCGACTTACAAGCTTTAGGTCACGGATTCAAAGCCAGCCAGGCACATTACTTTTTGTAATTTATTTCATCAACACTGCTCTCAAAACGGTGAAGGAAAACATCGTGAGGAAACCGGCATGTCCTAAACCAAAAATTCGAAGACATGTGACATCCACCAACCCGCACTGGGCCCGCGTGGTGGATTCAAACTCAAACTCAAAATCATTTATTTCAAATAGACCATTTACAGGCACTTTTGAAATGTCAAAATTGAAGCTAATTTGTACGTTCCAAGGCGTAGACTCCTATGGAGAAGAACGTGCAAGAAACTCCATGGGCACTCTTTTAAATCAAATTTATATATTTACATATTACTTGGTTAGAAAATTATGTTACTTCTATTATGCGAGCACGATGTAGCGGTATTTAACAAAAAGTAAAATAATAATAAAAATAAAAAAATTTCAAATAAGCGCCTAGCAGCCAAGAAATGACCGGTCTCAACTGACGGGACCCGTTCACGAGCATAACGCGCGCATCAGCCCCACTCCGCTCAACCATTTTAGAGGGAACAGAATGACCCAAACCCAACACACGCGCCACCATCAGCGAGACATTTGAGTGAGCATGACAAACTCTCGATTATGGCCCAATCCCTCTCCTAAAGAGGAGGCCTGTGTCCCAGCAGTGGGAACATTAAAAAGGCTGACGATGATGATGATTGTAGATACTGAAAAACGTCATTTGGTACACGTGGAAACACCGTTCCGGAATTCCGCCATTTCTTTTTTGTTTTTACACTTGTTTAAAAAATATAAGCAGAATATTTCTCTGTGAATACATTTGAACTTACTTGCAAGCTCTGCTGATTACGCCTCCTATGTAGTTATTCCAGTTAGAAGCGTCGACAGCAACGACTAAAGGGCCGTGAGTGGCTATTAATTTCACCATATCATTCTCATTCATGTTACTGAAATATTTAAAGGAACCATTTACTTAGTAGGTACAGGCTGTATGGGTACAGGTCGCGTGGTGAATTAAGAGCGGCCAACCCGACGTACATTTTCATACACCCGCTCTTACGTGATTATGATGTTATTACAAATCTTTCTTCAGATATTTTGGATACACAGATATCTTGTGGATATTATCTAGGCTTCCATACAAATCAAAACGTAAATTTGTGTAAGAGTAGGTACTCCATTAAAGCCCTTTGAATATCTGCTATTTTACGATTTTTACGTGAACTTTGACTCTCCATAATGTACTCCAATATTTAATCGAGATTATAAATGTGGTATTTTTTTCAAAAATCCTTATGGGTTTAATAAAAACACGTATTTCCTGGCACAGGTTTTGTGAAACATTCGAGTAAATCATAGAATTACTGAATGTCAACAGAGTTTTCAGATGTAATCTCTCTTTTTTTGCATTATTTTGCATCAAACATCACATTGGATTGCTTTAGGTGAAGCAACAAGCTTTTAAACCATGCTCGACTTAGGGATGATTCTCATTAGAACGTGCTGTGCCCGGGGCGGGGCCCGGACGGGGCACGGTTTTAATCTGTTTTATATATTTTGTATGAATCAATTTATATTACACAGTGCATTTTCCGCTCGACGCACTTCAATACCACGTTTGTTGCACGGTCCCGCCCCGCTCCCTCCACGTCCCATCGTAATCAGAACATTTTTCGTGCTGCGTCCGAAAATAAATTGCGTAGCACGGCCGGGCCCCGGCTTGTCCACGCCCCGGCCCTGGCACGGCTCGCTCTAATGAGAATCATCCCTTAGACGATAGGCAAATCGGAAAGGCCCACCTTACGATCGCTCTGTGATCGCGCATAGAAATCCTTTGCATGATTTTAGGTAATTTTTATTTTTTTATTTCCTATGTTTGAACCTTAATAACTTAACATATAATAACACTAATTTTTGCTTGTAATTTATCTTGCAAGTAGGTAAATTCTGAAAAATCTTAATCTTTGCAGATAGAAGCTTGCACAAGGCGAAGAAAAGGCTATTTACAGTAATGGAATTGTCTTAACTAGAACTGCTAGACCCCTGTGTTTGTTTCAATGTTTTTGCTCATATAGGAAACTTTGCCCTCATCTAGTTACTTAGTTTAAACTGACGTGTAAAAATGTTTTTTAAAAACTACTTATTTGCAATCCATACTAATATTATAAATGTAAAAGTAACTCTGTCTGTCTGTTCCCGCTTAAACCTCTCAAACGATTTTAATGGAATTTGGCATAGACAATCTTTAGACCCTGAGAAAGGACATAGGCTACCTTTTATTGTGAAAAAAAGATGCAGACGAAGTCGCGGGTACCAGCTAATTAATTATAAGCCGACCGTCTGAGTCCTCGCCTGCGCGGTACATTGGTGCGGGGGTATGGCGACCAAGGGGACTGAGATAGGTGCGGGCGGTGGGGGCGCGCTGTAACATACATACGAGATGAAATGCGCCAAGATAGTTCATAAAATATGTGACGTCATTGGAAAGAAATAGTGATTTATACGCGCAGGCGAGGACTCAGTTAGAAGGTCGGACTATAATATCTATCATTTATCATCATCATCTGATATGACGAAGTTAAAAACGTATTGCGCCGACCCCAAATATGTATAATATAATTATATATAATATAATATAATAAAGAGGTAAAGTTTGTTTTTTTGTTTTTTTGTTTGTAGGGGGTAATCTCTGGAACTACTGGTCCGATTTGAAAAATTTGAGCAACAATAGAAAGCTGCTTTACTCCTGAGTGACATAGGCTATATTTTATGTACGCGGGCGAAGCTGCGGGCAAAAGCTAGTGTATAATATAATATGTCCACAACTACCACACAATGCCATCTGGCCGACTGGCCTGTCAGTCTAGTACAGGGTAGGCGAACCTTTATGCATCAACGTGCCATTTTTTCCAAAAAAAAGTTTATTGGGGTCATTGAGGTGCCAGCAAATAATTTTGAATTACTGATTATTTGGAAAATAATAATAATTAATACTATAAAAACTCTCTATGAAAGAAAATAAACAAAAGAGGGACATTTTAGATTGTTTTTATTACACGCATAAAATAAATTTACTGTAAAATTAGTGTGATTTTTGTTGCTGCACATGTTTTATGATCGACGACGTGCCCAAAATATTAAGTCGCGTGCCGTCAATGGCACGCGTGCCATTGGTTCGCCAACCCTGGTCTAGTAGTTAGTGGCCCTGACTGCTACGCCGGAGGTCGTGGGTTCGATTCCCACCCAGGACAAATGTTTGTGTGATGAGCACGATCATTTGTTCTGTGTCTGGGTGTAATTTATCTATAATATGTATGTATTTAGAAATATATATGAGTATGTTTATTAGTTGTCTAGTACCCATAACACAAGCTCTGCTTAGCTTGGGACTAGATGGCGTTGTGTGATAGTTGTGAACATATTATTATTATTATCTAGTCCCAAGCTAAGAAGAGCTTGTGTTATGGGTACTAGACAACTGATAAACATACTTACATATTTCTAAATACATACATATTATAGATAAATTACACCCAGACACAGAACAAATGATCGTGCTCATCACACAAACATTTGTCCTGGGTGGAAATCGAACCTACGACCTCCCGCATAGCAGTCAGGGTCACTAACTACTAGACTGACAGGCCAGTCATAAATAATCAGGAAGAAGAAGATGAACTTTAAACTTACCACTTATGCTGAAACTTCCTAACTCTTCTTCCTCTATAACCCGTAGTAGGTAACTTACACTTTTTATCAATAGACAAAGTCAGAGGATATTCTTCTTCGGTGACGAACTGTAATTTCTCGTCACAAATAAAATCCATTGCGAGAGCGACATTTCCATTGTAACAGCCGTGGTTGGGTTCCGAACAGTCTATCAATTCCTAAGAAGAAGAAAGAGAATCAGTAGATATAAGTCTTTTAAGCTATTGCATAGCTTCTATCGCAGGCCTTGAGCGCGGGGACTAAATTCAGAAATTCCGTAACGAAAAAACCTCACGCTCCCCACTCCGACGGGCACGGAGGTGTGGCTTGAAGGCCGTGCATCGTCTAACGTCGTATCAGTTCGGCAGTCTTCGACACGGCGCTGTGTGTCGTGCGATTAGACGTATTGTACGACTTTACGGAACTCGCCCGAATCGAGACGAGCTGCTCCGAAATCGGACGAATACATAATCAGCTGTTTGCTTTCGCATAGATTTGCGATTAGACGTATTGTACGACTTTACGGAACTCGCCCGAATTGAAAGAAAAAGAAATATTGTATGAATAAAATAAAAATAAATAATTATAATTGGATAAGTTGATACAGAATGCTATGCAATAGCATTACCGCGGCAGTCCCCTAGTGCCACACGTATTTTTTTTTTATGGTAGGTAAAAATCATCCAATGACGAACAGAAAGTCACAACGATGAGACAGTGTCAGACTCTTACTGACTAAAAAACCTACCCCAATCCTTCCTTGCCTTATTCCCAGAGCCCCGGTATAACACTTTCGCACCAACCCTCGGCTCCAGATGGCTTCGACCCTGAAGGGTCCTTGTGTGCTGACAGCTCCTTGAGGCGCGCGGGAACATATATAGGTCTTAAGAATACGTTCAAAGTACGCATGGTCATGGTGTAGGTAGTACATTTTAATGCTTAGTTCAAAAATCTAGGTTACCTGAGTCAATTAGTACCTAAATTAATCTTAATGTAGGGGCCCTACAGGGTCGAAGCCTCCAGGGGCACACCAGGGCCCTGGGACTAAGGCAAGGAAGAAATGGGGTAGGTTTTATAGTCAGCAAAAGTCTGACACTGTTTCCCGCTCCACCCAAGGGCGGGATTCGTCAGGGGTATTTTTTTACATTAAAAAAAACCTATATTAATCTTCAATAATTTTAGCAACCAATCCAAATTGTAGCAAGCTCTCAATTTTTGCTTAAAGGTGTCTGCACGGCGCGGGCGCGGCGCGGCGGGACCGGGCGGCGACGCGACGCTGAGCAGTTGTAATGTACTAGATAGTACGGACGACGCCACACAGAGCCGTCCCGCTCGACGCGACGGTAACCTCGGATCTGTATGGCGTCGTCGCGTCGCCGCCCGGTCCCGCCGCGCCGCGCCCGCGCCGTGCAGACACCTTTAGACCCCTGGTAAGCGGGCTATAAAATTTAATTTGTTGGTAATTTTTATTGCGCAATATTGATCATTATATAGCAACTAGCTTTTGCCCGCGGCTTCGCCCGCGTGATATTGGGGTTGGGGTTGGGGTTTCCGGAATAAAAAGTAGCCTATGTCCTATTCCGGAGTGTATACGGTGTGTGTGCCAAATTTCATCCAGATCCATCCAGCCGTTTTGGCGTGATTGAGTAACAAACATCCAAACATCGTAACTTTCGCATTTATAATATTAGTAAGATAAATTATATATGTTTATAGCCTAGCAAGATTCTGCAGTAGAATTGCTGACGCATTTTGTTCCTTCGTTTGTTTAAAATATCTTGGCTATATCGTCTGGCTACAATGCAAAATTGCTGCAGTTGTTCTTTTGTTTTGAGCAATATAATCAGCAACTTGCCGGCTATAGAATTGCAGCAATAAATAGCCACAAAATTAGCCCGTGTCCAAGGATTTTTAGGTCCCCAGCATTCCTGCCAGTTCCTGAATGGTTAGTACTTAGCTTTTTTTTATGGTAGGTGAAAATCATCGAATGACGAAACCCGCTCTTGGGCGGAGCGGGAGACCAGTGTCAGACTCTTACTGACTAAAAAACCTACCCCATTCCTTGCTTGCCTTATTCCTAGAGGTAACAGTTTCACATAAACCGGCGGCTCCAGAAGGCTTCGACCCTGAAGGGCCCCTAGAGTTTGCTGACAACTCCTTGAGGCGCACTTAGCTACGACGAGAGAAACAAGGTAATACCTACCTCTATGCTCCTGCTCTTATAATCTTTGAACTGTATAGCTAACATTGACTCCAGGACTCCCACGATGCTGAAGGCCCAGCACCCTTGACAAAGCTTTTGATTTAAGACTGGCTTCACGACTCCTAGATTTCGCCTGGAATCGTTACAAACATGTATTTTATTCTAGCGACCCGCCCCAACTTCGCACGGGTACTGATATTGAATATAGATATTATTATAACAGTAATTAGTAATATACATAAACCTTCATCTTGAATCACTCTCTCTATTTAAAAAAGCCGCATCAAAATCTGTTGCGTAGTTTTAAAGATTTAAGCATACATAGGGACAGGAAGCGACTTTATTTTATGCTACTCGTATGTAATGATGTATTGTTATCTACGCCCCTGATATAAAGTCGGACTTTTTATTCGGGGACGTCTGTATGTACTAGCGATTTAATTAAGAATAGGATCGCGTTAGCGCCATGTTGTGATGTCGCAGCTGTCAATTCGAATCGAGTAAGGTGAGAAAAACAAGACTTTTTTAAATAAACATTTAATGAAAAAAGTTAGTTAGAATCTAGTTCTTCGATTCCTCTCATCATCATCATCAGCCTTTTTAATGTTCCCACTACAGGGACACAGGCCTCCTCTCTAAGAGACGGAATGGGCCATAATCCACTACGCGGGCCCAGTGCGGGTTGGTGGATGTCACATGTCTTCGAATTTTTGGTTCTAGGACATGCCAGTTTCCTCACGATGTTTTCCTTCACCGTTTTGAGAGCAGTGGTGATGAAATACATTACACAAAGTAATGCGCCTGGCTGGGTTTGAACCCGCGACCTACAACTCGTAAGTCGGGGCTGTTACCACTCGACCACCACTGCTCTTATCTCTGCATTATTATGGAGTGCGAAGTTACGATGAAGTCGTGACGATAAAAAAGACACAAAGTACTTACCAGTCAAAAGAACTACTGATGTTGTCTCCGCGTGTTATATTGCTTACTGTATTATTTTCAGTCTCATCACACCAGCAATCCCTTTGTCTAGTTTGACACGTTGTTGCATTATAGGATTTTAGTAACATACGTTCGACAAACTCCTCTTTCGACATATCAGAGAACTTTGTTAAGCCAAATACCGCGTTTTCCTCCAGTTGATTCATTTTAACAATTTCATATAGGGACACCTAAAATCAGTGAACGAAATAGTCGATTACAATGCTACTAGTATATGTATGAAAAACAATGTTTTTCAATCTGTGGTTCGCGACCCACAGGGGGTCAACCGATACGGTCCTGGAGGGTCGCCACTGTTTTTCTATTTAAAAAAGGAGTCACGAATAAAAAATAATGAAAAACACTGTCATAAAAAATATATATAGTCTAATAATTGTGCCAGTTTTCCCCTTAGAGATTTGTAAACCCACATAAATACGTCAACACTTCTAGGGATATTATATTAATGTACTAGCGAACCGCCCCAGCTTTGCACGGGTGCAAACTAATATATTACACATGTATCATACTTATAAACCTTCCTTATGAATCGCTACTTATAAAAAAAACCGCATCAAAATCCGTTGCGTACTTTTAAAGATATAAGCATACATAGGGCATAGCAACTTTGTTTTATATTATGTAATGATTAACATAGTAACTATTTACTCTATAAAAAAGTTTTTATATAAAATATTTTCTTCTCCACCGCTTCTTTCGAAATTCAAAAAAATAAAAGACAAAAACTCATTTTGAAACAAAAGAATATCGATTGTTCTAATTAGTTAGTTCATCTTGTATATAAAATTTTCGTGTCACAGTTTTCGTTCCCATACTCCTCTGAAACGGCTAGACCGATTCTCATGAAATTTTGTGAGCGTATTGAGTAGGTCTGAGAATCGGCCAACATCTATTTTTCATCCCCCTAAATGTTAGGGGTAGTCCACCCGTGCGAAGCCGGCGCGGGTCGCTAGTATTAATATATTAACATAATAACTATTTACTCTTTTTTTTTTTTTATTTTATTTATCAGCCTTTTAATGTTCCCACTGCAGGGACACAGGCCTCCTCTCTCTAGGAGAGGGAACGGGCCATAATCCACCACGCGGACCCAGTGCGGATTGGTGGATGTCACATGTCTTCGAATTTTTGGTTCTAGGACATGCCGGTTTCCTCACGATGTTTTCCTTCACCGTTTTGAGAGCAGTGGTGATGAAATAAATTACACAAAGTAATGCGCCTGGCTGGGTTTGAACCCGCGACCTACGACTCGTAAGTCGGGGCCGTTACCACTCGGCCACCACTGCTCATTCATGAATTTCATATAATAAGGTAGAAATGAAATGTCCCAAGGCAATGTTGATGTGTGTATTTCTGGTAGTATTCGCTCGCTAGAAAAAAAAAACACCGGCCAAGAGCGTGTCGAGCCACGCTCAGTGTAGGGTTCCACAAAACATTTTTTACCACTTTTTGTTTTGTACTTTGTCGGCGTGATCGATATACGTATTGATACCTAACAGCTTTCTAGTGCTAACGGTCGCTGAGATCATCCACGGACTGACAGACAGACAAACAGACAGACTTGGCGAAATTATAAGTGTTCCATATTGACTACGGAACCCTAAAAATGATCTCAGATGAACATATTTTAGGAACATTTTTTAGGTATCCCAGAACATGATCTGCCCGCGTTCCAAACATCTAAATCCATTCCTCTGTTTCAGCGTAAAGGAATAACAAACTTTTATAAATTGATGAAAATTCTTACCTTAAAATTCTCGAATCTTCTCTTGTACTCTTCATCATTGTAAGTTTTATTATGTTCTTTCAAATAACTGACAAATTTTTGCTCCACTTTCGTTAATTTCTTGATTTTAACCTCACTCTTTACTTCGTTTTTGACCTGATTGAAGACATTCCAAACCCACGCCCATTCAAGAACAATTAATATGATTAAAATAATTAAGATAAAAGCTATAACTCCCCAACGCATTTTAAGCTTATTAGTTCGTTAAATAAATTATGTAAGTGATTTACTCTTGCATGCAGGACAGTGCCCACTAACCACTTTTCCCGCACTCCAAAAGAACCTGTGACCTGATACCACAGCTCGATTCTGAGCATGAATATGCCGAACTCTAATTAATGTTAGGGAAGGAAATACTGATTATTAAATTTACTTAAATGACTTTATTTTTGATATTTATAACTTTAATTTACATAGTTTCCTACATAAAATCCATTATGTACTTACAAAGTAAAAATTACACCCAAAAATAAAATCACAAAAAAGTAAATTAAATATTTTGTTTGCATCTCTTTTTATGTATTGTAAGTATAAAGCATAATATAAACTTCAATTTCATATATAATTTTTTAAACGAAATATTTACAGAATTTCATATTCCCAAGGCAATGTTGGTGTGTGTATTTCTGGTAGTTTTCGCTCGCTTGAAAAAAAAAACACCGGCCAAGAGCGTGTCGAGCCACGCTCAGTGTAGGGTTCCACAAAACATTTTTTACCACTTTTTGTTTTGTACTTTGTCGGCGTGGTTGATATAATAATATATAATAATATGTCCACAAATCACACAACGCCATCTAGTCCCAAGCTAAGCAGAGCTGGTGTTATAGGTCACAACTGATAAACATACTTATATATTTCTAAATACATACATATTATAGATAAATATATGTATTGTATATGTAATATATGTATTGATACCTAACAGCTTTCTAGTGCTGACGGTCACTGAGATTATCCACGGACTGACAGACAGACAAACAGACAGACTTGGCGAAACTAAAAGGGTTCCATATTGACTAAGGAATCCTAAAAATGATGTCAGATGAACATATTTTCGGAATAAAACATTTGTTAGGTATCCCAGGACATGATCTGTTCGCGTTCCAAACATCATCCGTTTAAGCGTGAAGGAATAACAAAGTTTTGTAAATTGATGAAAATTCTTACCTTAAAATTCTCGAATCTTCTCTTGTACTCTTCATCATTGTAAGTTTTATTATGTTCTTTCAAATAACTGACAAATGCTTGCTCCACGTCTGTTAATTTCTTGATTTTAATTTCATGACTCTTTACTTCGAATATGATTAAAATAACTGAGATAAAAGTTATAACTCCCCAACGCATTTTAAGCTTATTAATTCGTTAAATAAATTATGTAAGTGATTTACCTACTGTTGCACAAAGCGTATACATTACTGTGAACTGTTTTCCTGTGGCTCGATGAGGAGGTAAATACTTTTGTTCACATTTCCTCATGGTTAAAGTATTTTAGATAACTGGTTAATTTAGTAATATGGTAATAACTCAGTTTAGTACCTATATAAGAAATAGCCCTATGGGTAGGGTATGCCCTGTACCTTATGAAATTTAATTCCTTTGAGAGTGTCGACAAATGCTGTGCCATGTGCCAGACACCGATCAAAAAAAAATTTTTTTTAATTACACCCAGACACAGAACAAATGATCGTGCTCATCACACAAACATTTGTCCTGTGTTTTTTTTAATGGTGGGCAAAAATCATCTAATGACGAATCCCGCTCTTGGGCGGAGCAGGAATTTTTGTCCTGGGTGGGAATCGAACCCACGACCTCAGGCATAGCAGTCAGGGCCAGTAACTACTAAACTGACAGGCCAGTCAAATATATAGATATCTACTAACATTTATAACATTCTCATGATTTAGAATGATTTAAGGAAAAAGATTACAAAACTTACAGCACTTAATAATAAATTCAAACAGTTTTTTTTTTTTTTTTTTTTTTTTTTTTATGGTAGGTGAAAATCATCCAATGACGAAACCCGCTCTTGGGTGGAGCGGGAGACTAGTGTCAGACTCTTACTGACTAAAAAACCTACCCCGTACCTTCCTTGCCCTATTCCTGGAGTCGAGGTAACAGTTTCCCACTTCCCTCTAGACTCCGGGAGGCTTCGACCCTGAAGGGCCCCTGCAGTTTGCTGACAACTCCTTGAGGCGCGCGGGAACGGTGCGCGCCGTTGACGACTAGGACTCGGTCTTACAGACGACCGGACGGCGAGCTACCCATTGCTCACCGTCCGCGAGCCAGTGTCTACGGTGGCCGGATATCGGCAGGATCGCGGCGGCGACGGCTACGGCGAGTACGCCGTTGCCTTTGCCTTATGCGGTCGGCCTCCTCCTTTACGAGCATTACTGCTTCGCAGAAGGAGGCGACCGCCCGCCATTCCTCTTCGCTGCGGACCATGGCCTGAACCAGGGCCCGGCGCGAGAGGTCGCCGCCGCCGATCACCCCCACGAGGACACGGCGATGCTCTTCCCAAGCAGGGCACACCTCCACCGTGTGCTCCACCGTGTCCTCCGGGCTCGCCTCACAGTGGCGACACCCGGACGTCTCCTCCGCACGAATCCGGTGCAGGAATCTCCCGAACTTCCCATGTCCGGTGAGAACCTGCGTCATGCGGAAGGTGAGGACGCCGTGAGGTCTATCCAGCCACGCCTAAATTCAAACAGAGTAAAACTGAAAATTTCCTCACAACTTGGAAGGGGAAAAAAATAAGGATAAACTATTTCATCATGCTTTTAATCTAATTTACTGATTATAAAGTCATATGTATTGTACCATATATCGTACCTACACAACATGTACTGCTTTAGTACACACTTAAATAAAACAAGTTTTCAATACATTTTTTCATAACAAGCTTTTATAGCTCGGTATATATCTTTATTATTAATACTCATCAAGACCTTTCAGAAAACTAAAAACATGTTAGGGTTATTTGCTTGTATTACGGGGTTCCTATGGCCACCTTCCAACTCCATTATCAGACCCTGACTACCACATAAAATCAAAGTACTCGTCAATATAAATCCAATGAGCCCAAACACGATGAGGTTGAGTGGTTTTATTGCTGAGCTTCTATGGCTACCTTCCAGCTCCATCATCAGATCAGCTCCATGTCATCATAATATTGCATTGTCATGCAATTTACACCTGCATGCAAAATTGTAATTGAGCTACAATTTTGCATGCAGGTGTAAATCGGGTGAAGAAATTTGCTTCAAAATTGAGTTGCAAGTTTTGAGTCGAACATACATAGTTACATTGCAAGCTAATAAAAATCTTGTTAAAAAAGTATCGTAGGTTGCTAAAATTACAACTCATTACAGATTATACAGGCTATTATGTCTCTAATTACGGTATTCAAAGGCTAATGGCAAATGGTTACACTGATGCGTCCGACTTACATGCGGAGTTGTGTCAATTAATTGTTCCGAATAATTACTATCGCTCTAGAAAGCATAAATTATATTTAACTAGCGACCCGCCCCAGCTTCGCACGGGTGCAAAAGTGATATATTATAGCTATAAACCTTCCTCTTGAATCACTCTATCTATTAAAAAAAACCGCATCAAAATCCGTTGCATAGTTTCAAAGATTTAAGCATACAAAGGGACATAGGGACAGAGAAATTGACTTTGTTTTATACTATGTAGTGATGTTCCATTTTGTCGCACTATAGCTCGACCCAACTCGAATATAAGTATAGGGATACCGCGTATGCCAACGATGCTCAACGCGCTCGTGGAGACCAACCCTGGATTGGATTTGTTTGCTGACGAATGGAAGGCGATATTATAAGACAGTTTACGGTTCTGTGAGAAGACAGATAAGAGTGAAAGACGCAATTTAATTTATTTTTATGTTAGTTCATTATTTGACTACCCTGTCAGTATAGTAGTTAGTGACCCTGACTGCTATGCTGGCAGTCGTGTGTTCGATTCCCACTCAGGACAAATGCTTGTGTGATTAGCTCGATCTATTGTTCTGTGTCTGGGTGTAATTTATCTATTACATACTTATAAGTAAGTAAGTAGGTATGTTAATCAGTAGTTTAGTACTCATAATACAAGCTCTGCTTAGCTTGAGACTAGATAGCATTGTGTGATAGTCGCATAAAACATAAAAAAGAAAATTTGTACCCCAAGAAGACACAGGGTTCCGCACATCTGTTGTCTCTTAATTATATCCGTAATGACAGTAGTCGAACAGTTAGTGGCTATTTTGTTGTATTACATAAATAACAGGTTAGGTAATAACACTAACCAGTTATTATTGATAGGTACTTAATAAGAGTACGCGCCAAATAAGTTGATCACTTTACTATTGTCAAGCGCAGCCCCTACTTCGATTGAGGCCCAAAAATCGGTTAGGTACTGTATATTCAAGGTCGACCACCATGATAGTTAAACTTGTGTGCCTAGCACAAGCAAAAGAGAATATGTCTTGCTGTAGAGCTTGTTCTCAGCAGACCCAAGAAAAATTAAATAAATGTTACGTATACACTTACTTATTAGACAAACAAAGGTTTTATAAATATAGTACTGTTATTTTTACGAGATTTAAGCTATCTATCGATACATACATAACCGTTATTTTGATTATGCCGATATCCGGCCACCGTAGACACTGGCTCGCGGACGGTGAGCAATGGGTAGCTCGCCGTCCGGTCGTCTGGTAAGACCGAGTCCAAGTCGTCAACGGCGCGCACCGTTCCCGCGCGCCTCAAGGAGTTGTCAGCAAACTGCAGGGGCCCTTCAGGGTCGAAGCCTCCTGGAGCCTAGAGGGTGGTGCAAATAGAATAAGGCAAGGAAGGTACGGGGTAGGTTTTTTAGTCAGTAAGAGTCTGACACTGGTCTCCCGCTCCGCCCAAGAGCGGGTTTCGTCATTGGATGATTTTCACCTACCAAAAAAAAAAAAATATCCTGGGCGATATTTCTGAGCGTTACGTGATGCCGAACATACGGGACGTGTTATTCGATTTCACTTTTTCGGGATCATGTAAGGTCTAGACCAGTGGTTCTTAACCGGTGGTCCGCGGACCACTGATGGTCCCTGGAGTCATTCCAAGTGGTCCGCGAAGCGATCGTAAACCAGTGACGTGGCGTAACGCGATGAGTCGATTCGACACAATGCAAAAATCTGTAGGTAATTTTATTATAGATTTTCGCGAAGTAATTAATAAAAGAGTAATAGTCATAAAATTATTTGTGGTTTATGATTTATTTACAATTATGTACCATATACATTTCCAATAAACCAACTGAGTGGTCCCTGGCGAAACAGGAATTTAATCAAATGGTCCCTCATGCCTAAGAGGTTAAGAACCACTGGTCTAGACAGACGGACCGCAAATAAACTGCAATTCAACTGTAAATTGCAGTTCGGATGCAGTTTGAATGCAGTTGACACGACTGCAATAGAACTGTAAACTAAACATACTGTCCGATTACGGTTCAGTGCAATCGAACTGCACGGTTGGTTTGCAGTAGCAATAGCAATAGTAGTAATACAACTGCAATTTGCAGTTGGATTGCAGTTAAAATGCAATCCGCCTGTCTAGCCTAATTCGAGATAGCGTGGTTTCGTTGTCAAGATTTTCGTTGCAGTCGTTGTAACGTGTTTCGGTTTAGTAAACTTTCGGCAAAGTGTTATTCGAGGTTACGTTTTTCGGCATCACGTAACACACTCGATATTTCTTTTTTCACGCAGAAGAAATCATCTGTCAAAAACAAGGTTATGCAAAGAATGAAAAACATAACTTATTTAAAATAGCCTTTAATTATTACTTTGTTGAGGTATTTAATTAAGGCACATTTTTAGACCTATTATAATCATATCACTTATATTATATTAACAATAAATTGGCAAAATATACATATATACAAAAAATTGCGACTGTTACAAAATGGCACTAGTTTATTACTAATAAAATGTTAGTCATCACTTTGAAAGATTTCGATTATTGTAAGAAACCGTATTCCGTATTCCGAAAATTACTTAAAATACGTAAATTTTTTTCGGTGTGTTTTGTTTTTAATTAAAAACAAAATGTACTTATGCAAATTTATAAAATATACAGGGACATTTACAGAACAGGGACGGAACGCAAAGGGCAATGGAAGCGTTATAGAAAATTAAAACTGTACTTCAATTCAGTAGTGAATTTTGTGAGTCTTAAATCTCAAATTATCTCAAGTGATAACATAACACTAACTTGAAAATAATACTTATATTTATTTAACATGCAATTTGTTTCAGTATCTGATCTTTCACTTATCTCACAGTTGTCAAAAGTAAAAATTCCCTCGCGGTGCTCGGGAGTTAATTATACAAATCCCTCACTGTGTTCGGGATTCAAGATGCAATGCATGCAGTCATAATCTACTATTCCTTATCGACTAAAAACTGTTTTTTGATTACCGACTACTACCGGATATTAAGTCGGTAAATTGAGAAACATTTATTCATTCAAACGGTACCAGTTACACAACACTTTATTATTAGAGAATATTGAAGAAATATGTGATTATTGTATGCAGCGCTATCAATAAAAACATAATTATGATCCCATCACCTTATATTTCTGTAAGCGACATTGTGACATAACTTTGTATGTAAATAATTGGACCCTTTTAGTAAACGTACTGAGAAAATTGATGGCTGGACGGAAAGCGGCCATACCACCACTTTGCTATCTCTGGTTCCCTGCTAAATAGTTTTATATGTACAGGACAAGCCAAGATTATCAGATCCATCTCATTTCCCTAGACAATTTCACAACTACAACCTAATTAAATATTATGTATGATAGTTTTATGACCTATTATTTTTCAATTCGAGTAAAAGCGCCAGGGTAGCACACGAAATTCAAATATTCTATTTTATTTTTAGTATTTTATATTTTACAGACTATTGTCAAGTTATATGTTGATTAAAATGTGATTTGCTACGGTTATACGTATCATAAAAATCAATACCACTTTTCGTTATAATTTTATAACCCAAGAACGGGCTCACCTGTCCAAACCAAATGTTTAGGCTTTGTACGGACTATTTAGTATATGGTTTATGTGAAGTTTGCACAAAATCAGTCGAGCAGTTCTTCATTTATCACATTTTTCTGTCGCTGAGAGCGAAGCTGCGGGCAATAGCTAGTTTATTTATTAAAATCATCAATATCACCATCTTAGTTCACCTTACCCTAAAAGGTAAATAGTTACTACATAGAAAAGTCGATTTCGCAAGCTACTATGGCCCATCCCACCCTATTATTTATAATAATTAATTGTTATTAACTATTTTATTGAGTATATTTTCTTTCTTCAAGTATTAGTCAATTATTATTACTTATTATATAAGCTTGTTCGAGTTTTGTACTCATAATAAAATGTACAGTAACTTAATATAGTTATTATTACAACAATATTGCTCGCTCGATAATATTACGTAAGGCACGTTGTTATATCTAAATAGTCGAGTATTTTTTCAACAATTGAAATATATTTTAAGATCTACTTAATATACAACGTGTAACAAAATAACCGTAAACATCAAGAAGCGCTGAAGAATACAGGTTGAATAGAATCTCTACACGAAATTTCAGCTCAAAATAATTAAAAAAAAATTGATACCAAATTCTTGGTATCGCATGATTCTTGATTTCAAAACATAACAAAGATGTCACTACACAACGGGGGTCAATAACATTCCACGACACTCGCTAATATTACGAAACATTCTGTAAATCTGAGCGCCTAGTTCCTGGCTACCTAATGTTGTATTCTTGATGTATATGGTTATTTTGTTACACGTTGTATATTTTTTTTATTATGTAAAAGTGAAAATACATATCTGCTACTATTATATTAATAAATATACTCTTATATATTAATAAAATATATATAATGAAAACAAAAAGTAACATAATAATTTATTTTATTTAATCACATCGACTCTTTCCACTATTTATAAATTGACTATACACCGTTAAATCTTGATCGTTTTAATCCCTTGGAGGATCGATTCAGTACATGAAACACTATCGATTTGTAAAGTTAGAATAAAAAAACAAAGTACTTTTTTTTTAAACTCGAATTAATTTACGCATGTTCTAAATTGATTTCTTCAAGTAAACGTCAGCTGAGCGAGTTCAGTGACCTGTAGGTAGTTAGTACGCAACGACCGACAACTACCTACCAAGTCAATGACTAGTTTACTTAAAGAAATTAATTTCGTAAATGCGTATATCAATAAGAGATTTAGAAAAAAAGTACTTTATTTTTTTATTTTATCTTCACAAATCGATAGTGTTTTATGTACTGGATCGACCCTCTTCGGGATTAAAACGACTAAAATTTAACGGTGTATAATGCACTTTTACTTATTTTTTCGAGTTTTTTTTTATTATTATATTATATTGAATTCCACTATGGTGATACACATTAAGAAACACACAAACACAAAAAGAAACATAATTTACTACCTAATTTTTTTTTTAGACGAAAAGCTTACCACGCTCAAATGGGATGGTGGAGTATTTTTATACATACTATTTAGATAAAATAATCAACAATATCAAAAAACATCAAATAAAATTAAAAAAAGACAGTAACAATTATTTTATAGCTTAGCTAAAGTTAAAAAAAAATATATTAAAAACTAGTTGGAATGTCCAAAACTGCACGTCTTTTGGGCTGCGTTTCTACCAGAGATATGCGAGCGCATAGCGAGGGATGTGTTTCCAAAGGACAAATTGCTGACTGAAGCGAGGTAAATGAAGAGATTCTATTGGTTCTACATATACAAACACATACCTCGTAACACATCCTCACACCCTTTTTTTATTGCTATAAACTAGTCCTTGACTGCGATCCTACCATTAGGTAAGCAGTGATGCAATCGTTGATGGTCAGGCGCGCTAGTTTATTAAAAGCCTTTTCACTTTAGCCTTGAGGTCATCTAAATTATAATCGGAAGGAAAGACCGCAGTTGGCAAACTGTTCCAGTACCTCGATGTACGCGGTATAAACGACGAGGCAAAACGCTTAGTCCGGTCCGGACAGATGTCTCAATAACTTAAGGGTGGACATTTGCCGTACGCCGTGTAGTATCTCTGGTGGAAACGCAGTATCAAGGTACAAGAGCTGTCTTAGTAGTTACATTGTATAAAAAACGCTTTCCATATCTGTCTGTATGTTTGATTATAATAGCCTAAACCTCCTAAACTACGCAACGGAGTATTAACTAATAGAGCAAAAAATACTATTTGTACATTACCCTGTTATATAATATAACTTATATTACAATATAGCTAAAATTTATTAAGGCAAGAATTGGCGGTACGTTTGGCACATTGGTTGAACGATTGGCTGTCGAGCAGTGTGTTACGGTTCGATTTCCGCACGGAACAAATATTTGTATGAGATAGGTAGCCTACAGATCCGTAGGCCATAATTGACAATTTTATTGCAATAAATAAAATTCTCAATTAAATTTTTAAAAATCGCACCAATCATCATCATTGATACATTGATCTAATATATTGTCACTTGAGATTCAGAACTACCGCAATTTTTAAATCATAATATCTACTAAGAATCAATATGTGAAAAATAAACAAGTATTTATCAGTTAAAGTGTTCTTGCATTGCGAGCCGGCGATAACTTAACTAACTTAGGAATAACTTTAATGTTTAAATTGTGAACTTTTGATATATGCAAATATTATACAAGGTGTCATTGACATGCTAACGCAAACGTATACCATAGATCCAGTACATGATTCTAGACCCCCCAGTGGTGGAATTTTTTGTCTATTTTTTTCTTATTTTTTTTTAAATATTCTTTTTACGTTTTTAAAATTAAACTGTATAAAAACGTCATTATAATATTTTTTTGCGAAAAAATTAATGAATTATATACATTCCAAATTAAAAATATCATCGTGTTTGATTATTTTTTCTATAACGTTATTAGTTATTCTATAACGACTTTATTAGTATTTTTGTACAAAAAAAAACTTTTTTTTCTAAAAATATAGTTGGGTTGGCAACAAAACTAACTTTTTTTTTCAAAAATGTGAAAAAAAAAACGACGAAAAATTTCACCAATGGGGGTCTAGAATCATGTACTGGATCCATGGTATTCGTTTGTTTTAACATGTCAATGACACCCTGTACATTGTGGCTGTTAATTGTCCCTAATAAATCAATAAAATAAAATCACTACTTGACGTCCACTGTGGCAACTTCGTTAGCCAGTCCACAGATGTTAGTGCCAATTGCCAGGTTGAGGTAGCCGGCGTTGCCAAAGTCTTTGCCCCACGAGTTCTTGGCTATGTAGTAGGGAACATCAGCTGACAAGTCGTAGCCAACTAGTTGTACTGCGTGGTTGAGTTCCATTGGAGAGCCGCTGGAAGGAAAATAATAATAATAAGAACACTAATATTACAAAAGCGACAGTGTATATGTATATTAAACTAGCTTTTGCCCGCGGCTTCGCTCCCGGCAACAGATTATTCTACTCTACCCTACTCTACCCTTTTCATTGTTTTTAAGATGTATTCTGCTATTCGGGACGGAAACAAATCCAACACATCAAAAACCATGGCAATCGGTCCAGCCGTTCTCGAGTTATAAGTGTTGTAACAAACACGACTTTCTTTTATATATATAGATTATATTTGTCAAGTCTCAATGAGGTTATACACCGTTAATTTTTTAGTCGTTTTAATCCCGTAGAGGGTCGATCCGGTACATAGAACACTATCGATTTGTGTAGATAAAGTAAAAAAATAAAGTACTTTTTTTCCAAATCTCGTATTGACATGCATTTACAAAATTCATTTCTTTAAGTAAAACAGTCAATGAACTCGTAGGTAGTTGTCGGTCGTTGCGTATTAGCTACCTATAGGTCATTGAACTGACCCAGCTGATTTTTACTTAAAGAAATCAATTTCGAAAGTGTGTAAATAAATTCGAGTTAAAAAACCGGCCAAGTGCGAGTCGGGCTCGCGCACAAAGGGTTCCGTAGCAGCAAATATATTATAAAGATTTTATATCATCGCGGATTTTTAAAGGTGTACAATACTGTAGTATATTTTTTGATCTATCTTATAAGGTTCAGCCATCGTTTTCAGTGTAAGCACAATAACTTAACCAAAATTACAGTTAAATCAACCTATCTCAAAAACTATAAGAGATACTTTGATCAAACCAAAAATCGTTGAAAGAGTTAATTAGCATGCATCACCTCTATTTTTTTTAGAATTTTATACCCCGTAGTTATAAAAATAGAGGGGGGGGGGACATACTTTTTACGACTTTGAGAGCTGATATCTCAAAAACCGTTCACTTTAAGAAAAATGTTTTTTAGAAAACTTTATATCATTTCAAAAGACCTTTCCATTGATACCCCACACGGGTATGTACATCGAAAAAAAAATTTTCATCCCTCAGTTACATGTATGGGGGGCCCCACCCCCAATTCTTTTTTTTACTATTTAGTGTCATAATTTTGTAGCGGTTCATACAACACATATTCCCATCAAATTTCATCACTGTAGTACTTATAGTTTCCGAGTAAATCGGCTGTGACAGACGGACAGACGGACAGACGGACAGACGGACATGACGAAACTATAAGGGTTCCGTTTTTGCCATTTTGGCTACGGAACCCTAAAAAGTACTTTAGTTTTTTATTCTTTTTTTTTGTTCTTCTAACTTTATCAATCGTTAGTCTTTTTTTGTACCGAATCTACCCTCCAAAGGAACCAAAAAAAACCAAACCTGAAATCACGAAAAAAAAACTGCAAGTTTAGTACATTTTGACCAGTTAAGCGAACACTAATGTACCAGCAGGATTTTTTCGCGATTTCAGGTTTGGTCTAAGAGTAAAAAATATTTTTTGTCACAACTACAACAATGACGTATTTAATTGGTCCCTAATTACCAGTCACTCTATCCATACTATAATATTATAACTGCGAAAGTAACCCTGTCTGTCTGTCTGTATCCCGCTTAAACCTCTCAAATGATTTTGATGAAATTTGGCACAGACAATCTTTAGACCCTGAGAAAGCACATAGGCTACCTTTTATTACGAAAGGACGCAGACGAAGTCGCGGGTATCAGCTAGTATACTATATTTTATCTACACTAATATAATAAAGAGGTAAAGTTTGTTTTTTTGTTTTTTTATTTTTTTGTTTTTTTGTTTGTAGGAGGTAATCTCTGGAACTAATGGTTCGATTGGAAAAATTTTAGCAATAATAGAAAGCTGCTTTACTCCTAAGTGACATAGGCTATAAATTATTTATGTAACATGGATGTTAACCGAGCTATCACAACTTTTGTCTGGCAAGTCGGAAAAATATATCTCGAGAATTTGTATAGGAACAGAGTTAAATATGTTAAAACAATAAATTTTCCGCGGACGAAGTCGCGGGCAGAAGCTAGTATACTATAAATATAGTATATATAGACTATAAATATAGTATACATTTTATTGTAATCAAATCTTCTTCAATTCAATCAAGTCTTTTCCTTACGATATTTTCCTTCACCGTTTTGAGAGTGTGGTGGTGAAATAAATTACACAAAGTGATGTGCCTCTCAACCTGTGAGTCCTGGGACCTACAACTCGGCCACCACTGATCTACTCGTATCTATTTACATACCCGCAATGGAACTGTATGACTCCTCCGAGGTAATTTTGCCAGGTGAGCGCATTGACAGCCACAGTGACTGGTCCATGCGTTGCCAGCGCAGTTAGGATCTGATCTTCTGCACCCACGAAACTGGAAGTAATGATAGTCTGGATTAATTGTCTGATGCAACTATAATAGAAAAAGATGACAATGCAAAGTATCGAGGAGTCAGAGCTGTGTTTGAAAAAGTTGCAGTGGCTTTGAAACGCTAAGGAAAGGAATACAGGTCAGCAAAATCCTGCCATTCCCTGTCGTTTTACCCAGAGCAGAAAAACTTATTTGATGATATTTCCCAACACCATGATAGCATTGCATAGAATAGCTTCAGCCTTATGTTCCCACAGCTGGGGCTCAGGCTCTAGGAGAGGGAATGAGCCCTAATGCACTACGCGACCCAGTGCAGATTTGTAGATTTCACGTCTTCGAATTTTTGATTCTAGGACAAGCTAATCGCCGTAAGGACTAAACCTAAACGTTACATGGGCTTTTTTATGGTGGGCAAAAATCGTCCAATGACATCTCCCGTCCTTGGGCAAAGCAGGAGATATAGTGTCAGACTTTTACTGAATAAAAACCCCGTTCCTTCTTTGCCTTAGTTCCAGGGTCTTGGTGTTACACTTTCACATTTACTCATGGCTATAAGAGGCTTCGACCCTGCTGGGCCCCTGCAGTTTACTGACAACTCCTTAAGGCGAGCAGGATCAGTACGCGCCGTCGATGACTTGGGCTCGTTCCGGACGATTACCGGATGGTCGAACAGCGACCTACTCATTGCTTGACGGCCGCAAGCACGCGAAGCTTATATGGGCTTGGCATATGGCTCATAATCTCTCGTCAAAGTGTCTGCCTTTAGCTTCACTATAATATCAAACAATTTTCAAACTTATCCTACTAAATTCAAAGTTCAAACTCACTCGTCACAGGTGAAACTCTGCACTTTAACTCCGGTACTATTTTTCTTCGCCCTACAAGCGCCATCGCTGTTCCGAAGAGGGTATTCCGTCTCTTTCTCGATAACCGAGTCGGTCATCGTCAGCCAATCGAGAAGGAGGCAGATGTCGCCGCCTGCGCAACCGCTATTACCTAGGCCGGCGCAGTCGATTGCTTCCTGGAAAAAAAGAATGATTAAACCTCTCAGGAGATCACTGAATAAGCATCTTCACACAATAGGCATCACGGACAGTCCCTTGGGGGAGGAGGAGACAATTGCGCACGTGCTCCTGGACTGCACAGTTTTACTGACACACGCACACGAACCTTCATCATCATCATCATCAGCCTTTCAATGTTCCCACTGCAGGGACACAGGCCTCCTCTCACTAGGAGTGGGAATGGGCCATAATCCACCACGCGAGCCCAGTGCGGATTGGTGGATGTCACATGTCTTCGAATTTTTGGTTCTAGGACATGCCGGTTTCCTCACGATGTTTTCCTTCACCGTTTTGACACTTTTCTTCACCGTTTTCCTTCACACGAACCTTAGGCACACCGAATTCCCTTATTGACGCCCTGAAAAGCCTAATCAGCTTTTGGAGAGAGGTGGGCTGGTTGGAATAACCCCACCAAAGTTTATGGCCGCCATGGCTCACGTACAATGGTCTACATAGGACTAGGTGCGGAAACCATACTCAGGCATAACATAACTTCTCAGGAATACGTGTACAAGTTAACTTAAACCTCATTTTCATGTAATGCGCTGTTGCCGATCAATCCCTCAGCCCATAAGAACATACCTGCACACTAAGTTTCTCCAATTTGCCAGTCTTGATGGCTGCCATAGCTTCGATGGTCCCCACGGTGCTGAACGCCCAGCACGCTCCACAGAGTCCCTGGTCTTGGACTGGACTGATCACACCTTGTGCTCTCCTGAAATTTCACAAAAGACAAAGTAAAATACTTACATTACTCTAGTTGAATATTGTGAAAAAACTGACGTTTTAGTATTCCGTTCTCAAAAGATAAAAAAACATGAGGCCCAATGGGTTCCCGTTTTCGCTAAGACTCCACTGTCTGTTTGTCTTTCACCAGGATATCATAGTTAAAAAAGTCAAAGATGATATGTTTCTGTTGCCGATATATTCATCATCATCATCAGCCTTTTTAATGTTCCCACTGCAGGGACACGGGCCTCCTCTCTAAGAGAGGGAAGATATATTATAACAAGAAATACCAAAAACAGAATAAAATAAATATTTAAGTGTGGCTCCCACACAGCAAGTGTTTTTTTGTTTGCTTGACTGGCCTGTCAGTCTAATAGTTAGTGTCTCTGACTGTTATGCCAGAGGTCGTGGGTTCGTTTCCCACTCAGGGCAAAATGTTTATGTGATAAGCACGATCATCTGTTCTGTGTCTGGGTGTAATTTATCTATAATATGTATGTATTAGAAATATATGTATATGTATGTTTATCAGTTGTCTAGTATTTACAACACAAGCTCTGCTTAGCTTGAGACTAGACAAAAAAATATTTCACAACACAAAAAATATTACATTTCGACTCCTTCCTTAGAGATAAACTGAGTGAGATGCATTAAGTTAAAATCCACCTGCATGATTACATAATGTTATTTAATGTTTGCTCAGAAATGTATCTATAGAAACTGGTTCTTAAAGTATGTGGGTGATGGGTTACTAAAATCTTACGTTAGAAAATAGACTAGATTCGATCATCGTAATATACCTATATATTTTAAGTGAAATTCTTTGTCCTGAATGACTGACGGATCATCAGTTCGCGTTTTTTTTTTTTGTAAGAATACATTTTAATATACTTGAGTTATTTTTTTTTCTACAAATTATTTAATCCACTAGTTTTATTCTTAGTTTGAAAATTGGTAAATAATCACCATTTATAACTTTTTGGATAAAAATAATATGTACAACTCTGATCCCCAAGATACAGACTAACGTCTAGTTTGGGAATCACGGTTCCAATAACGATGTATGTACTTAATAGGTTGGAAATAAACATTTTCTATTTTATGAAGGACCTAACTGGTGCAGGTTCGGGACTACAGGTAGTTGTTACATCATCAAAAAATATCTTCCGCTTTATGGAGTGAGTGACTGTCAGACTTTTACTGACTAACACCCACCTATGTTCCTTCAGTTACTTTTTTGGACCACGATAACTTTTTCTAACAACCCCGCAGCTCTGGAGTACGCACAAGATATTTTACAATATGATTAGTGAGCCATTACTTGCTCGCCAAAATAATCTACACTAATATAATAAAGAGGTAAAGTTTGTTTTTTTATTTTTTTGTTTTTTTGTTTGTAGGAGGTAATCTCTGGAACTACTGGTCCGATTGGAGAAATTTTAGCAATAATAGAAAGCTGCTTTACTCCTGAGTGACATAGGCTATATTTTATGTACGCGGGCGTAGCCGCTGACAAAAGCTAGTTTTAAATAAGGCAATTCAAAAGAATAGCATAACATCAACCTGATTATGTTACCACTGCTGGGACTCGGATATCCTCTCTAGGAGAAGGAATAGACCGTATTTCACCACGCGGTTCCCACTGTTGAGACACAAGCCTCCTCTTTAGGAGAGGGAACGGGCCATAATCCACCACGCGCGCGCGGGCTCCAGTGCGGATTGGTGGATGTCACATGTCTTCGAATTTTTGGTCCTAAGACATGCCGGTTTCCTCACTATGTTTTCCTACCGTTTTGAGAGCAGTGGTAGTGAAATAAATTACACAAAGTAATGCACCTGGCTAGGTTTGTACACGCGTACCTTTAACGTAAGTTAGAACCACATGGCCACCACGGCTCTATTCAAAAGTAGGTATGTAAAAAAAAAACGATTTGGTTTCTTTTTGCGGATTCAAAATTCAAATTAATACTATTGTATATTTAAATGTCATATTTATGTAAAATATTATAATCAAATTCAAAAATTTTAACATTATTTTTTAAGTTGGAATTTAAATATAGTATCTTGTTTGGGTTTCGTACGTCATGTGTCAGTCTGTCTGCCAACGGGCTATAGGTATCTCATAAACCGTAATAAGCAAACCATTGAAATTTTCCCAAAGTAGATATTTCCATTACCACTCTAACAACTAAACTTCAAGTTAAAAGTAAAGCGCCCAAACAAGAAACGTAATTTTCGGTTCATCGTCAGCGGAACCAAGGTCAGCGGAGGGATAATGCATGTTACAAAAAAACCATGACTATAAATGTGGATGGATAGAGAGGGAGAGGAAGACCAAAGAAAATATGGATGGATTGTGTGAGAAGTGATATGAAAGAAAGAAGAGTGATATCGTGACGGGTGACAGGACAGAATGGAAGAAAAAAACAAATTGCGCCGACCCCAAAATAAAACGGGACAAGGGCAGGAAGATGATGATGATGGTCAGCGGATCCCTACATACTTACGTGAATCTGACTCGCAGTTAGCAGATTTTTCTAATGTCCGCTCATACTAATATCATCTGGCTGGTCTTTAAATAAGTAAATTAATTCCATTACTTAAAAAAACCTAATTTAAAAAGACAACACCAATTAACCAAATGATCTGTTATATTCACAACTGTCAGACAACGTCGTCTCGTCCCAAGCTAAGCAGAGCTTGTGTTATGGGTGCTAGACAACTAACCATGCGTTTCGCATAACAAAAGTCTTGAAAAACTAACAGACAGACAGACAGACAGGACAACAAAGTGATCTTATAAGGGTCCCGTTTTTGTTTTTCTTTAGAAGCGTGTGCTTCTAAGAAAAAAAATATAAGGTACGATAAAAAGCATGAAGCAAAAAAGTAGTGAATAGACCATAAAAAAAACCAATACCTCCTATGCATTAGGTCGTCAGTCAAAAAAAGCATTTTCTTTTATTGAAGCAAAAAATGCAAATGTAGAGGCTCAACTGCAGGGCCGAAGCCTACTGGGGCCCCGGTCAAGTTTCTGAATGGAAGGTTCGACCCCGGTGTGAAGGCTAAGAAGGAATGGGGTGGTTCGTTTTGTCAGTAAGAGTCTGACACTGTTTCCCGCTCCGCCCAAGGGCGGGATTCGTAATTTTTCCCACCACACAAAAAAAATGGGGGACAAGGGTAGTTCGGTATTCCTAGGAGTGACCACATCAAAAAGGATGAAGGTACTAAACGACCTAGCTTAAAAAGAAATAATAATATTTATTTTATAGACAACACAATTTTACTCAAATGTGTAGGAGACATCGAAATATATAATGAACTACATTATTAAGAAACCGGTTTTATAGAGCATTAACGAGTTTGTGATTAACCTTCGTTGCTGCGCCGATTGACGAAAAGCGTCATACAAAAAAGTATGTTTGTTACATTCATCAAACTCGTGTATAAATATTATGTAATAGTATAAGAATCACGTGTCACAATAATATTAGTTATCGAACACTGGTTTGGCCGATTTTTATGTTTTTTTTTTCTGTAAAATGTTAGACCTACCATGCAATTTTATGCATGGTAGGTCTGAATCGAACGTAAGCTTTTCTCACCCGCCATTTTATTATTTGGTCATTTATAGATAGACATATTATTTATTAAGTTATATTATTAAATTAGTTTCTTTTTTAGTTATATCATTTGCTTTAGTTTTTATAAATTGAATACATAATAATATGTAGTAATAGCATCGCATTGGCGATCAGCTGTAATGATGTTATCTACATAATTTTAAATAAATAAATTATATTTATTTATATTGTAGAACAGTGTTTGCCGAGTCAGCTAGTATGTATGTATTTTTTTAGAAAACGCTTCGTTTTTCCTACGAAACGGTTGTGGATAACATGTTGCGAATTTTCGCTCTGTATCATTGATACGGCAGATACAGCCAGCGGTAGCTACGCCTATGGCAAAGTGGTATGATGCGACAGGAGCGGACGAAATTAGATTGCGCAATCCCGACGCAATCTACACTAATATGATAAAGAGGTAAAGTTTGTATTTTTGTTTGTAGGAGGTAATCTCTGGAACTACTTGTCCGATTGGAAAAACTTTAGCAACAATAAAAAGCTGCTTTACTCCTGAGTGACATAGGCTATTTTATGTACGCGGGCGAAGCCGCTGACAAAAGCAGTAAGTCATAAAACATCAAACTAGTGTTTATTAGTAGGTGAGGTAGACGTATAATGGAAGTAAGTATAGCAACAATTTTTTTGAGATCGGCGTATTATCAAATCATCCGTGATGCTTTAGGTGGAGTGAGAGTGTATAAAACCTTTTGCTCACTAAAACCAGCCCATTGTTTTTAGTGAGTAAAAGTTTTATATCCCTATAGTATTATGTCCGTTGTTCCTGCAGTTTCTATTTGCTTTCTAGGACTTCTAGGGCCACGGCGACTCTTTCTAACAACCCTGCAGCTGTAAGCCATAAACGATTTTAATATCGTTCGGATTTATCTCGCAAGCGGGATTGCTCCGCATGCTGAGCACTTTTCAGGATCACTCACCGTGTCCCACGTTTTTTTTTTTTTATGGTAGATAAAAATCATCCAATGACGAATCCCGCTCGTGGGCGGAGCGGGAAACAGTGTCAGACTCTTACTGACTAAACAACATACTCCGTTCCTCCCTTGCCCTATTCCCAGAGCCCCGGTATAACGCTTTCGCACCAACCCTCAGCTCCAGGAGGTTTCGATCCTAAATCGTGAACCTGACCCTACAACCACAGATTACTAAATAGTTACTACGTAACTACAACCGTGTACCACGTGCGTATTCTACGCTTTAAAGTATATGCTTGTATGAAAAGGACATTTCCGGGGGTTACGCGTGCGGAGCAATCCCGCATGCGTTAATTTTGCACGATATTAAAAACACCTTAATGCGCCAGTTGTATTTAAATTAGTATGATTTGTTAATTATTCCATCAACTGGGCAGGAGTCCAGATTCCGGATTGCTGCTGAGAATTCAAGATGGAAAACACTATACCTCTTTGCCTGACTATAGATAGATACATAGATAGATATATTCTATATTGCACACCAAAAATAACAATAGGAACTTAAAATAATAAGATTTTTTTTTACTTATTTTTTTTTAATAAAAAATAAATTAATTATTTAATAAGGTGTCACAATAGGCGGTCTTAACGCTAAAAGCGATGATCCCCCCGGATAGTCCATAAACCTGGAAGGTCCCTAGACCTTTTCCTCACCAATTACTAGGCGACATTAGCGATTTCTTAACCAGCGAGCCAGTTTATAGTTATAGCAATAAAAAATCCTGTTCTATTTCGCTGTACACTATATCTCGATTCTCAATTAAGATTTTATCTTAACGGAGATTGTAATCAATTCCAGTTTTCTTTAGAAAATAATTCTCAAATGAACCTGTTTAGAAAAGATCATCTAAATGAAAACAGCCAGCATTTTAAAAATTCACGTAATTTTTTTCGTTAATTTAAATTAGATGAGGCCTAGCTGACTACCCTGAGACGAAATACCGAAACCAACTCAAAGGTCAAAATCTCTTTCTTTTCGAGTTCCGTAAATCCAGACAGAATAGAAAGACAATAGGAGTGCGAACGTTCGCGCAGGGGCTCAATAGTTCAAAATCGATATTTATCTATCTGCAGGCGAGGTTTGAATAGGACTCTTGAAGTCAATTTTATCTATAATATGTATGTATTTAGAAATATTTAAGTATGTCTACCAGTTGTCTAGTACTCATAACACAAGCTCTGCTTAGCTTGAGACTAGACGGCGTTGTGTGATGGTCGTCAAATAATATAATATAATATATACACTTCTCATCAAAAAAATCGAAACACTTCCGTTTTCATTGTTTCTGTCCGAATTTAACACAAAAAAGAATTCATACGATGAAAAAAAATACATATATTATAGCTGGCAGTTTGGCCATTACAGTAATAAGCGAAAATTCTAAATTCAAAATTAGAATTTCATTTGTTTATCTTATAAACGAAATGAATCACTGTTTTGAGACAAATGTGTGTTTAGGGTTGGAGTACATTTAGCGTTTAAAAACTAAAAATTGGCGCCTATCCTTAAACTTTTTGTTTTTTATTTCAATACTGTGACTTTGGGACGTCTGAAAAAAGGTTTTTTTTCTAAAACGTATGGATACTTCGCCCACAGAAGCCGCCCAAGTTGTGGCATTGCTGGATTCTGGCCTTAGTCAGCGTGTTGTGGCTGCAAGACTGCATCTAAGCCTGTCATCTGTTCATAGAGTCTATAAACGTTATCGGGAGACTGGTTTGTTCACGCGCCGTTCAGGATCTGGCAGGAATCGGGTCACTTCTGAGCGAGATGATCGATTTATTGTAACAACTTCTTTAAGAAATCGACGCCTTAACGCTTTTCAACTGCAGCAGCGGCTTCGTGTTGTACGAAGGGTGGCTGTAAGTGACTCTACAATTAGAAGAAGGTTGAAGGATCGTGGACTGGTACCGCATAAGCCAGCAAATGGGCCGAAATTAACTGCAGACCATCGAAGAGCGCGCCTTAACTTTGCACGTGAGCACCTAAATTGGTCATACCTACAGTGGAGCAAAGTTCTCTTTTCTGATGAGTGTAAAATTATGCTGTATGGTAACGACGGAAGGAACAAGGTCTACAGAAGAGACGGAGAACGCTATGCACAATGCTGCATTGAAGAAAAGGTCAGCTATGGTGGCGGTTCGTGGACGGTTTGGGGAGGAATCAGCGCCGACGGTAAGACAGAGCTTGCTTTCGTGTCTGGGCCACGTCTGCCTGCACTAAACTGTCATCGGTACGTCGAAGAGTGTCTCGAGCCTCATGTGATGCCCTATGCACATTTTATTGGCAACGGCTTCATATTCATGCACGACAATGCTAGGGCTCACACCGCGGGCGTCGTACGAGATTATCTTAACGAAGTCGATATCTCTATTATGGAATGGCCAGCAAGAAGCCCGGACATGAATCCCATTAAACATCTATGGGATGAATTAAAGAGACGAATTCGAGCAAGAGATCCTGCCCCAGAAACACTTAGCCAGCTGCAAGATGCAATCCAAGAGGAATGGGACAATATACCACAGCATGTGATCGTGACTCTCATCCGATCGATGAAGAACCGTATGGAAGCAGTAATTAGAGCTCGGGGAGGGAATACAAGTTATTAAATAAACGTTTTTTAGCTTTTTTTTTCATTTACGTGTGTTGTTTTATCCATTTCCTTTATACTCCATACGGAATAAAAATGACTCATTTAACAAAATACGAAACCTATGAAAAATTCATTTAAATTTAGAACATTAACATTAAGATTTGATAAGCTCATATTACTCACTATTAAACGACATTTAACATTTATTCCTAAATGTACACATTTTTCTGATAATCCTGACAAAACGTAAACTTGCAAGGTGTTTCGATTTTTTTGATGAGAAGTGTATGTAAATTTACTAATAAATATGAAAACCATGCAGATTACTGTCTAAGATACGTTCTTGAGTCTTTAAAAGAAAGAACCAGGGATGGGTTCAAAAACGACCAGAGTAGGGTAGAGTTGTTACCCGAGTCGTTCTTTTATGACTCGAGTAGCTACCCTAGAGTTAACCCAATTTAAGTGACTCCAACTTTGAGCAGGGTAGGCCACTGACAATAGAACTTGACGTTTGCGTTCAAAAATACGAATTATGAATACATAATCATTTATTTATTTATACTTTTTGTAAGGCGAACTTTACGCAACAAGACATTTTCTACCAGTCAACTTTTGGGTTAAAAAAACTCAGTAGCAAAACTGTACAATAAAAAAATAACGATTAAATTGTTAAAACACTAGTTTTTACCAGCAACTTCGTCCGCATGAATATTAGTTATTGCAGGCTCGATAAAAAGTAGTCTATGTCTATCCTTGGAGTTTAAGCTTGCGCTGTACCAAATCTCATCAAAATCAGTTCAGTAGTTTAACAGACGGAAACAATTACTTTCACATTTACACTATTAGTATGGATTTATTCGAATAAAATGCAAAACTGATCAATATTACAAATAAATACCAAACTTAGTAATCATCTATTCAATGTCACATTTCCGCTGACGTTATTCTGAAGAGTATTTTTAGGTATTTATTGTTCTAAACCCTAGATTTAAGACGCATACATTTAAAAACGAGAAGTATCGACGTCACTGAATAAGTTAAGATATTCAAATAGTGATAAAAATAGTAAAATAATGACGTATGAGTTAAGGAACTGGCGCCAATTCAGACAATACAATTTAATATAATGTTATTTACTCGCACTACAGTAAATAACAGGTTTTCTAATTAAGTATTAGTGTCATAGAATTTCTATTTTAGGTGCGCATGCAGAGCGCTAAAATGTATATAAAATCGACTGTCCTTAGGTAAACTATTGGAAGTGGTGATAACTTGCTTGACAGGAGGGCCCGAAGGCGATTTGAAGTTTATTTTATGGACAATTTTGTTATTAGGTACTAACTATATCATTTTTTTTGTCGACGGGAAGTCTTTAAAACGCGCCCGGACATTGGGGTAAGTCCGGGGAGCGTGACTATGACTAGTAGAGACTAACACCCGTATTCACAAACAATACTCAAACGACCCTTGACTAAGCAAACGCACAGCGTTGAAATAGAGCTCTGTGATTGGTTCGTTTGTGTTGCGTAGTTCACAAACCCTGCCCTGTGCGCTCGCGAGCACTGTGAGACCGCATAGTAACGTTTGTGAATACGGGTGTAAGAGTTGTACATTCGTGTCCTAATGACTTTTTATAGTGGGAAAAATCATCTAATGACGAATCCCTTCCTTCTTAGCCCTCATACCGGGGTCGGAACTTCCTTACAGAAAATGGTCGAAGCCTACTGGGGCCCAGTTGGGCCTCTACATTTGCTGACAACTTCTTGAGGCGCGCAGAAACATAGCGCGCCGTCGACGACTTGGCTCTGTCCGGAGTTTTAACAGACAACCTATGAATGCAGACGGCGAGCAATGGGTAGCTCGCCATCCGCATTCATAGCATGGGTAGTATGACAGCAGGATGAATATGGATAGGTAGCTATTTTGGCTTTGTATGAATCCTGACAGCTATCACCCGCACCGTCCTATAGCATTATTGTAGTGCAAGTTAAGTTGAACCTTTACACTTCAATTGAGACCGAAAATGGGTTTATAATCCTCGTCACACAAGTAAAACCAACACGATCGATCTTGAATGAGCATTAATCGATTTTCGGTAAAAAAAGCCCCCCAGATGCGCCTAACTGTAACAAATAGTTCGCTTTATTTGCCGCGTACGTACTATACTATCAAAAGTGCAAAACGCAGGGCGATGACATCATTATCTATCTCGTACTTACTTGTGTCATTCGATTATGCATTTACCAGTTCATTAGCACGATGTAATCAAAAATAAATATTGAGATATGACTAGATTTCTTTCATCTTAACTAACCGTCTATAATATGTAGGTATTGTTTTGACGAACCGCACTGATTCGAATCCGCAATTCTACCCTAGCGTTGTTTACGGAGACGTGACGCGATGGGTAACGAGTTGGGCGTTCGACTTACATTGCAGCAGCAGACCGCGTTATCTATGTAATATACATAGAAATATATATATACGACAAACGCACAACGCACCGCGTCTTCGTAAAAAGCACTAGTTATGATGACTAATTACAAACTAAAGGTGTCTGCACACTCTGCACGGCGCGGGCGCGGCGCGGCGGGACCGGGCGCGGCGCGGACGCGGCGCGGCGGGACCGGGCGGCGACGCGACGACGCCATACAGATCCAAGGTTACCGTCGCGTCGAGCGGGACGGCTGTGTGGCGTCGTCCGTACTATCTAGTACATTACAACTGCTCAGCGTCGCGTCGCCGCCCGGTCCCGCCGCGCCGCGCCCGCTGTGTGCCTTTGCTTTCGCTGTGTACCTTTAATGACAATATCTTGAAAAACCATTATCAACGACGACTAGGCATAGTATAAAATAAGTAAGATCAAAAGACTATATACTGACGCATAGCTTTCACTTATGGGTACATTAAAAAAAAAATTGATGAGCGCTCATAGGAAAACAAATTAAATTTTTTACCGCCATGGTAAGAGTAATGTCTGGTTACCGTTCTTGGCTCTCTTAAGACAAGTGTGTAATGTCTGGTTACCGTTCTTGACTCTCTTAAGACAAGTGTGTAATGTCTGGTTATCGTTCTTGACTCTCTTAAGACAAGTGTGTAATGTCTAGTTACCGTTCTTGGCTCTCTTAAGACAAGTGTGTAATGTCTGGTTACCGTTCTTGACTCTCTTAAGACAAGTGTGTAATGTCTAGTTACCGTTCTTGGCTCTCTTAAGACAAGTGTGTAATGTCTGGTTACCGTTCTTGACTCTCTTAAGACAAGTGTGTAATGTCTAGTTACCGTTCTTGGCTCTCTTAAGACAAGTGTGTAATGTCTGGTTACCGTTCTTGACTGTCTTAAGACAAGTGTGTAATGTCTGGTTACCGTTCTTGGCTCTCTTAAGACCCTGGCCACGACTCAGGTCTTAATACCGCCTCGACGGTAACGACATACATTACAAACCTGTATCATAATATGCTATTAAAAAATAATAATTAAATCACGCCGTGACGATTTTTCTGGAGGTGGAATTTGTCAGAAGCCTTTCATGATGTAGTCACTGGCCACTGGCAAACTTACTCACTTGCCGTTATAAAATTAATGTGATATACAGACTTACCAGTCGACCTGCAGCGGCAACGCTACCCTCTTCTTCCTGATAATAACATAAATATTATGATGGGGTTCATTTGCACAGTTGCCATCCTTGTCTCCATCATCAGCATCGCTCGCACCCCTATCATGCCGTTTGTGTTTCCTGGTATATGCGTCTGCTGGCTTCGGAACTATTTCATCAGATAGATGTAGCTCCTTGAACTCTGTCTTGGACATGTCTGAGAGCTTCGTCAGACCATATTTGGCCTTGACGTGATCTGGTCCTCTTGATCCAGCATTAAGTTTTTCTATTTCTCGTACTGATGCCTGGAAAAGAGATTTTTAATGATATTTTATTCCGGACTATATTAGGTAGCTTTTTTCATAGAAACCTTTAAGCTGTACAAGATTAAGGGTCAAGAAAATTTTCAAATCGCTTAAGATGTAGCCGAGAATAGAGAGGAGAGAGGTATGTCATCATCATCATCAACCTAGCGCCCGTCCCGGTTGCTACCTTGGCTTTCACCTCGGTGCCCGGGGTCCGCTTTTCTTCCCAGACGCCTCCACTTCGCTCGGTCTTTAGCGTCAAGGTATGTAACATTTTGTATTTCTTCAAGGAAGAAGTTATAAAATATCAATAATAGTAAATACTTATTATAGTTAAAAGTTAGTTATAGTTACTTTAGCGTAAAAAACTTTTTGAACGTTTGCGTAATATATTCAAGAACTTATTTTATCGAATAGTGGGTAAAAGCAATAACAAATTTAAAGCTTAAAAGCTTAGCTTAGCATAGCATCTGCCTTATAATGTTCCAGCTGCTGAGACTCAGATTCTAGAAGAAGGAATTGAATGGGCCGTAATCCACCACGAAAGCCTAGTGTGGGTTAAAATAAGTTCTTATCCAGGAAAAAATTGTCTAACTATACACTCTGTCATTTTCTTTCAGTAAATTAGTGTTTGTAATCAGATTAGATTCAGAACTGCGTATAACAACCCTTCGGAGCCTAGTGTGGGTACTAACCCACACTAGGCTTTCGTGGTAGAGCCTTAACCACTAGGTTAAGGCTCCTTATCCAGGAAAAAATTGTCTAACTATACACTCTGTCATTTTCTTTCAGTAAATTAGTGTTTGTAATCAGATTAGATTCAGAACTGCGTATAACAACCCTTCGGAGCCTAGTGTGGGTACTAACCCACACTAGGCTTTCGTGGTGGAGCCTTAACCACTAGGTTAAGGCTCCTTATCCAGGAAAAAAATGTCTAACTATACACTCTGTCATTTTCTTTCAGTAAATTAGTGTTTGTAATCAGATTAGATTCAGAACTGCGTATAACAACCCTTCGGAGCCTAGTGTGGGTACTAACCCACACTAGGCTTTCGTGGTAGAGCCTTAACCACTAGGTTAAGGCTCCTTATCCAGGAAAAAATTGTCTAACTATACACTCTGTCATTTTCTTTCAGTAAATTAGTGTTTGTAATCAGATTAGATTCAGAACTGCGTATAACAACCCTTCGGAGCCTAGTGTGGGTACTAACCCACACTAGGCTTTCGTGGTGGAGCCTTAACCACTAGGTTAAGGCTCCTTATCCAGGAAAAAAATGTCTAACTATACACTCTGTCATTTTCTTTCAGTAAATTAGTGTTTGTAATCAGATTAGATTCAGAACTGCGTATAACAACCCTTCGGAGCCTAGTGTGGGTACTAACCCACACTAGGCTTTCGTGGTAGAGCCTTAACCACTAGGTTAAGGCTCCTTATCCAGGAAAAAATTGTCTAACTATACACTCTGTCATTTTCTTTCAGTAAATTAGTGTTTGTAATCAGATTAGATTCAGAACTGCGTATAACAACCCTTCGGAGCCTAGTGTGGGTACTAACCCACACTAGGCTTTCGTGGTAGAGCCTTAACCACTAGGTTAAGGCTCCTTATCCAGGAAAAAAATGTCTAACTATACACTCTGTCATTTTCTTTCAGTAAATTAGTGTTTGTAATCAGATTAGATTCAGAACTGCGTATAACAACCCTTCGAATAACAAACATCTTTATCTCATCACAATATAATATTAGTTTAGCTAGATTCATTTCCTTATCATTTTATTGTGATGTGCAGTATTTAATTCCACTATGAGAACAGAGGCACACCTTTTATAAGAACACAGATCAAAAAAAATTTGACATCACTTTGATAATACGAAATCCAAGAACGTTATCGAACCAGGGAACGAGTTAACTTGTACTAAATAAAAACAATTTAATGAATAATGAATGTTGACAATATTTAGTTACTGAATTTTAGTTATTTATTAGTCCAAATTGTATTAGGACTTATAATTTTTTTTTTTTATAATATTTATTTCATCTTTTTTATAACAAAGAGGTTACGTAAAGAACATTCCCTTAAAACGTAAAATTTAAAAAATATTCCATCCTTTGCTTTAACTTTTTTTATGTGTATTTTTTTTCATTTCAGCCCAAAGACGCCCGCTGCAGGACAAAGGCCTCCCCACCACAATTGTTGCCACAATGATCGGTCTTGTGCATCTCGCATTCATCGGATTCCCTCAACCTGAGTGTAGGTATAACTCAAGGTATTGTTATCTAAATTACAGTCATCAAATAAATAAGGCATCGGTTAGATGTCTTATTTATTTAGATTTCTAGATTATTTTTCTTTTATTTGTGTCACAAATATATGTTTATTTCATACACTAGGACGCAAAAATAACGAGTCACATAGAAAAATTCCGATATCCCAAAGTTTTAACGATTCTGAACCTAACTTATTAATTAAATTTTGCTCAATTGTTTTTTTAACATTATGAACTGTTTCTAAATGTTTTTTTTTCATTTGTTATAAGCAGGATGTCAAGTCATCTACAGCATTTTATCGTTTTTGGGTTTGAGATTAATTAACTATATTAATTCATCTTATATTTATCACATTTTCTATAAGCAAGCCAGTTTCTTTGCAGCCCAATGTATTTTATAAATTATCGTCTTCTCTACATAAATCGATTTTAATTGATCTAATCAGCATATCCATTTATTAATTATCTAATGTGCAAGGCTATTATACTCTTTGTATTCAAACAATTGAACATATTGCACATTGCATAATGTTACTTAAATATTGAAATAACTTGATCCCTTATGTTTCAATATCTAACAGAAATAAAACTTGTGCAAATAAGATTATTATGGTTTTTTTTTAGGTAGGTAAAAATCATCCAATGACAAGTCCCGCCCTTGGGCTGAGCGGGAAACAAGTGTCAGACTCTTACTGACTAAACAACCTACCCCATTCCAACGTTGCCATATACACCAGGGCCAGAGCCTTCCTTTCAGACGCGAACCCATGGCCCCAGTAGGCTTCGACCCTTCTGCAGGGTCCCTACGGTTTGCTGACAACTCCTTGAGGCGCGCGGGAACAGTGCGCGCCGTCGACGACTGGGCTTGGTCCGGTAGGTTACCAGACGATTGGACGGCGAGCTACCCATTGCTCGCCATCCATAAGCCCGCGCCTACGGTGGCCGGAAATCGGGATCGGAATCTCGGCGACGTCTCGGGCGTGAGCGCCGTTGCCTTAAGCGGTCGGCTTCCTCCTTTGCTAGCATTACTGCTTCGCAAAAGGAGGCGACCGCCTGCCACTCCTCCTCGCTCCGGACCATGGCCTCGACCAAGGCCCGGCGCGAGAGATCGCCGCCACCGATCGCCCCCACGAGGTCACGGCGATGCTCTGCCCAAGCGGGGCACACCTCAACCGTGTGCTCCACCGTGTCCTCCGGGCGGTCCACACAGTGGCGACACCCGGGCGTCTCTTCCGCACGAATCCGATGCAACTCCCGAATTTACCATGTCCGGTGAGGACCTGCGTCTTGCGGAAAGTGAGAACGCCGTGAGTTCTTTCTAGCCATGCCTTAAGAAGGGGCATTACCGCCATAATTATGGCGTGCTCAGCACTGGGCTGCGATAGCCACTGACGCCATTTCACCATCACGAGATCCCGCCGGAGCTCTTTCCGCCACGCCTTGACATGTTCAGGCAACGGAGTTTCGCTCCGGCGTTGCACTTCCATGCGCAGATCGTGCATGCGTGCAAGGACTGTTGCCTCCAGATCCCATGGTGGCAGGCCAGCAAGAAGGCTCGCCGCTTCACGGGAAATCGTTCGGTACCCTCGGATCACGCGTATTGCCATGACCCTCTGGCATGCGTTCAGCTGGGCCCTCGGTTGCTGCTGCAACGACGGCGCCCACACTGGCGCCCCGTGAAGGGCCATGGACCGAACGATTCCTGCGTAGAGCTTCCGGCAGGGGGCGTCTGGACCCCCAAAGGTTCGGCAGGAGCCGCTTGAGGGCAGCCCCAGTACGATTTAGCTTGGGAGCCAGAGATTATTATGGTTTAAAATTTCTATTTAAATTTTTAGACCTTTTTCCCTTCTAAAGTTAACCTAGTAAGATAAGTTGATTATCTATCTAAATGTATTTCTATCTATAAATATCAAAACCACTAACAAATATTCTACTGTCCTTACAGCCACTAACTTTGTAGAACTACCACAAAGTTTAATAATTCACCTCCCTGGGCTGTATTAAAAAATGACCAGAATAGTGTAGAGTTATAGCCCAGAGTCATTCTTTAATGACTCAAGTAGCTACCCTAACACAACACTACGGTAACACTGCCCTGCTTTCAAATTTGAGGTTGGAGTTTAATGACGTCACAGGTCGCATTTTTGAACGCAAACATCAAGTTCTAGTGTCAATGGCTTACTCCAACCTACCCTGCTCGAAGTTAGAGTTAGTTGGGTTAACTCAAGGGTAGTTCCTCGAGTTATTGCAGAACAATCCTAGGTCCACTCTACTCTACTCTGGTCATTTTTGAATGCAGCCCAGAGTTGATTATTAGTTCCAGAACAAGGAATACATTGAAAATAAATATAGTCCTTGAAATGAAAATGAATATCTGTTTGCTGCTACTCATAAGTGTACAACCATTGGTTACTATATCTTTAACTTTTTTATGAAGTCGGTACCTACATACTACTAAAATAAAACAGGTCTACAGATATTCAGTTATGAATGCTGCCACTGTTATACCGTTATCAGAAAAGTCTTTATATAAACCACATTATGTTATTTTTAATTAATCAATGCCAAAAGAACATTAGCAATAATTAATGATTACTGGGTTCAATTTGTAGGTTCATAATTAGTACTTAGTAAAGTGATTTTTTTTGTGTATTTAGTTAATATTGTTTTTGGTGTAATGAAACATATTTTATTAATATTCAAACAGAGACACATTTTGTATAAAAATGTTATGATATCTAAATTGTACTTGTGTGCACAAAAAAAAACTATTTGTATATTTAATAGTAACCTAATTATATGTAATACCTACCTACATACTGTGATTTTAAAATGATTAAAAACAATTACAAAATCATTAAAAAAAAAAATTAAGTACAGAAAAGTTTTAATAAAAACTGTGTACCTAATTGTAGAACCCTAACCAGTAAAAATGATTAATTTGCTCAATGAAGTCTTTTCACAAATAAATATACTGTCAAAGTGAATCATTTAATTTTAAACTTGCCCTTGTTATGCACTGAGATGCATGGAGCCCTCCACTGATAAAGCAATGAACAAACAAGATAAACTTACAACTTGGAAATAGCAAAAAAGTTTTATGAGAAATGCAAACTTTTGTGACACAGTAATAACTTTACCACTGGCACAAGTTAAATGCTATTTAAAAAAAGAAACTCATTCAAATAAAGAACTCACCACGAAATGATGAAGTCTTGCCGTGTATTCGTCAGGATTTGGGTAACTTTTATTGAACTTTGCTAAATAATCATCGAACATTGGCTTCAATTCTTCCACAGATTTTTCCCGAGTTAGTGTTATAGGTATAGCGACAAATAATAGACAGAATAAAGCGAATGCTAGTACCCAATTCCACCATTTGCTCATTTTAACGAAATAATATTTTTGTAAACAAAAACAACAACCTATCTACAACACCAATCTCGGCTAACTATTTTTGACAGTGCCATCGATGTTGCCCAAGCTTATTAAAGTGTTGCTAGCTAGTATATTTATATTTCGTTGGTAAATTTCATTTTTTAGTAACCAAAAAAAAAGGTAAATCAAAATTATTTTTGAATAAAAACTATAGAAGACAATAGGTGTGTAAACGACGGTTTTCGCTTAGGGCTCAAAATTTAAAATTTTGTTTGATAACAAGTTTTTTTATGAAGTTCTGATTCGGCGTTAGGCTCATGAGCTGTTGTGAATTTGGTGAAGTAGGTACTCATTTGATACAATATGCCGCTTCGCATAGCAACGATGGCCATTTTAGTTCATTTTTATAGTTGCCGCATATGATAACTTGTATTTTAATGGCATAAAAAGACAGTTTGCGGTGAAAATGCGGTGTAGAATAAAGCATTAATAAATAAAGACAGTTTGGTTTTCTCCTCATTAGGGTCAATTAGGTAAGTAATAAAACACAGAATCCAGTACATAGACAAGTCATTTATTTATACAACAGTTTAAAATCTTCTAATTATACATGATTATTCCAATTTCATACCATCAAAAATGGCAAAACACCATTTATTCTCAATACGAGTTCCGATACCGGTTGTCTTACAATGAAATACATCACTATACTTCTTTAGAACCTCAAGGACACTTGATTGGGTGACATTTGGACTTAAAGACTTAACATAGGAGACTAGGTAGTCTAATGTGGCTCCCAGTGGGTGTACCATGAGGAAAGCTGACAGTAAGCTGATGAGCTTGGCTTCAGAAGCCTTGATTTCTATTCCCGAGGATGACACTTCTTCTGGAGGTGGTGGTGGCTTCACGCCCAAGTCCATGGACAGGTTCGGCATCGGCGGAGGTGGTAGTGGTGGGTAGACCTGAAAAATAAAAAGGATTTGCAGATTAGCTTATAAAAATTTGTTTTGACATGGGCAAAAGAATGTCGGGTGCGTAAACGCAACTGCGGTGTGTGAGACGTTGGATCCGATCCTCTAGTTGGACAGTGTTACCAATTTTTTCTATTATGTTCTTAAAATCAAGAATAGGGAATTCCGCACAGCGATTTTTCACCACGCGGATTTATTTCCGCACTTATGGAAGTCTCCGCGCGACGAAATAGAAATGGCGCGGTGAAAAATCGCTGTGCTTAATGTGATATTGATAATTTGTATTGTCCTACAGCTAAGGCTATCCCACTATTATACATCAGTACAAATTGAGTGCAAACGATTAATTACCTGTTTGTTTTGCTGCAAAGCCTGTTGAGCAATAAAGTGCGCCTTGAATTTCTCGAATTTTCTCTCAGCCTCATCTTTGGCCAAGTGGGCTTCGTTCTTGTAACCTTCCAACTCATATTGTAGTGTCTCGTTTTCAGCCTAAAAAGAATAAATAAAGTATTTAATTTTAGTATAATAGTAGTGCAGCAGTAGGTACATTGCGAAAAACAGTTAAGAATAAAATGCGGACTACACGAGCGCATTCTTTCTACAACGCATTGGCTAGAAAATAAGAAAGAGCCAGTAATCGACACAGTTTCAATTCTGACCGGATCCGCTAAAAGCAGAATTAGTGTCTAAACACACTATGCCGAGGATACGCGACGGAAGTTCGGCATGATTACGCCTGCAATGCTATTTGAATTACTGGCGACACATTATGCCGAAATTACGTTGCGTTATAGCGTACAGCCGAACTTCAGTTGGGCGTAAGTTCAGCGAAAATACGGCGGCAACGTATTCTGTAGAACACACATTATACGCGACCGAAGTTCAGAGTTTTATTTTGCATTTGTCTGTCCGGCTGTTTAGATAACACGACACGACGTCACGACAGCGCTCGATATACTGAATATACACACAAAATTGCGCAACTGAATTTTTGCCACGTAAGTTCGGCACTTATGGTGTCATATCAGCCGAATACGTTGGAACGTAAAATCAGCCGCGGAACTTCGGTCGCGTACGTTCGGCATAGTGTGTTTAGACACTTAGATCGGCCCATACCGTAAAAAGTAGTACACTCTTCTCTTTCTTGCCGATTATCGAGTTAAAGACTCTTCAACTCGATAATCGAGTCATTTCACCTATCAAACAGTCGATACCGAGTGATCAATGGGATCGTGTCTGTTCTTCCTCTACTAATAATAAAAAGTGAAGTCGCTCTTAATTCTAATTACTAATCATACTCGTAATTAATACTTACTCGGAGCTGCTCATATTTCTCCAAAGGCACCGTTGGTTTGCCTACCCCCTTTTCTATTTCATCTTCGTCAAATATAGCATTGAACTCATCCTTTATGTTGTCCAATTCCTGTAAAATTCGAAAGGTTAGCACATTTTATTATAAACTATAACGGCTTTATTCCAAAAAGCGATCTAAGATAGTACCAGGACTATTACTAGGTTTAATTGGAGCTAATAATAGTCCCGTAAACTGGATTTAGATTGCGTTTCATTGGTATTTTACATAGTATCGTCCTAACAATTTTAAATCGCGTTTTGGATGGTGGTAAACGTCTAAATCTCTCTAAATCTGCTTTATTATATACGAAAAGTTCAAGTGATGCCGATTTTGCTAAAACTGCGACTGTCTTCTATATTCCATCGTTGAGTTTCACCAGTAAGAATGTATCAGGAATGCTCCATCTTCTCTGGACAAAAATAAAAAAAAAATCGCAATCTGCCAAAGTATCTCTAGTACAAAATGGCTTTGGATGTAACAACACTAGTATTTGAAAATAGCAAGTGGGGATTTCATGTTATAAGACCCAAAGCGATGAGACGGGAAGCTCAGGAACTCAGGATCCGATGTCTCGTTCAGCAATTGTGATGGCGGCCAAAGAAGACTCGTAGACAGCTCGAAGACCTCGCAGATTCTGGCAAATTGGCTTCCCATAACATGAACTCATCACATCACACAACACTTCGACAGATTGGAAATAAATACTGTTACGAACGTGAGTAATCAAATGCCGATTTACTAATAGAGAGATTTATTTTCCACAAACAAAACACCAATTTAGTCCAATCGCCAATAAACCACTTCGTAATGCACTCTAGAGATCCGTAGAAATATCGCTTAGGTCGTCGTATGGATGAAAACGTTCTTCACTTGACTTGGATATTCGCACTCGATCGCAGTCGAAATCAAAACTGACTCCCGTCCGGCCAGCGAACACGTATTTATACTCAGAGCCAAGAAAATTCTAGATACCGAAGGTTCGAGGCCACACCAGAACAAAAGAAACCGTTTCCGCGAAGCAATAAATTATTCTTATTACCAACCGGTAGGTAACTACTCGGCCCCACGACTCATACGAATTTCGACTCTATAGTAAAAGACTGAAGGTACAAATTCCTTTACCAAGTTACTTAAGTACCTACAAAAGTTCTCAGAATTATTGAGTACCTACTTATACGTGTCGGATTTTTCTAGAATTTGCTAGGCCCTGGTACGTACTTCTATTCTGGAGGTTTCGACTAGCAATGCGTTTTAATTATTCGGTGATACTTTCAGCTTTGTCGAAGAAACGACGTGTTCTATTTTTACGGCGTAACAGTGCCCCCCTCTTAGTCATGCTCGTCCCGAGCATTATTAGATCCACGGTACGGCGCCAGTCTATCCAAGTGGACTACCTTAGGCTTCCCTCTTAGTCCTTTCTTGATGCGATAGGTCACGTCGTTAATCCTTTTCATCACGGTGTAAGGTCCCTCCCATCGAGCTTGAAGTTTCGGCGACTTCCCTTTTCGTCGGAGCGGGTTGTGGAGCCAGACTAGTGCACCTTCTTCAAATCCCTTGGTGTTGGCATTACGGTCGTACCTAGTTTTCATTTTGGAGCTGGTGTTCATGCTATTCTCACGTACTCGTTTATGCACTTCGTCCAATTGATCTTGAAGGTCACTGACATAGTCCGTAACTGGCTTGGTCTTGTCAGGTGGCACGCCAGTTATAGCATCGACTGGAAGTCTCATCTCTCTGCCGAAATTCACTCTTGCTGGAGTATATCCCGTGCTATCGTGCACTGCCGATCGATAAGACATCAGAAATAGTGGAATATACCGGTCCCAGTCCTTCTGATGGTCATCGACAACCTTAGCCAGGTGATTCTCCAGGGTCTGGTTAAATCTTTCCACCATTCCGTCCGACTGTGGATGCGCAGGTGTTGTGCGTGTTTTGTAAATACCCAGAAGGGTACACATCTCCTGGAACAGCGCAGATTCAAAGTTACGGCCTTGATCGGAATGGATCTCCAAAGGTGCGCCATATCGGCACACTACTTCTTCGACCACCTTCTTCGCCACTGTCGTCGCTTCCTGATTGGGAATGGCAAAGACTTCTGGCCATTTTGTGAAATAGTCCTGGATCACCACTATGTATTTGTTTCCATCATTTGTAATTGGAAATGGTCCAGCAACGTCGATGGCAATGCGTTCCCATGGGGCTCCCACATTGTACAACTGAAGCTTGCCCCTGCTTCTGGTCTGTGGTCCTTTCACAGATGCACACGCTGTACATTTCCGACACCATTGCTCTATGTCCTCTCTACAATTGAGCCAGTAATACCGCTGTCTCACTTTCAGTAGAGTCTTCTTGATGCCCAGATGTCCACCAGAAGCACCATCGTGTATTTCCTGTAGCAGGGGGACCACTTCACTTCGTGGTACTATCACTTGTGTGGTCACCTCCTTGCCATCGTTCGATTCCCATTTCCTACAGAGCACATCATTCTCCAGGACTAAACTGTCCCACTGCGCCCAGTAGCTCTTTGTGACGGGACTAAGTGACGATACTTCACTCCATAGGGGCCTAGCTCCACTACGCAACCAGTCCAGTACCGGTCGAATATCGTCATCTTCTTCCTGGGATTTCTTGAAGTTGCCTTCAGTTCTAATCAAGTTCACGTGTTCTCTGGCTTCGTTTTGCTGGCAATGTCTGCAGTCTTCATCACACGGACGTCGCGACAGGGCATCAGCATTGTTATGCCCTTTTCCACTCCGATGTTCCGTCACGAAATTGAACTCCTGCAGCTGCTCGAGCCATCTTGCAACTTGACCCTCCGGGTTTTTAAACTGTAGCAGCCATTTCAATGCAGCGTGGTCCGTCCTCAACGTGAACTGCCTTCCTATGAGGTACTTATGGAAGTGCTGCAAGGTTTTTACCACAGCCAGCAGTTCTCGTCGAGTAACGCAGTAGTTCCTCTCGGGCTTTGAAAGTGCCTTACTGAAGTAAGCGATCACGATCTGTCGGTCATCTTGCACCTGTGACAATACGCCACCAATTCCCGTATTGCTGGCATCTGTGTCAACGACAAATCTTCCATCTCTGCTCGGATACCCCAGTATAGGTGCTTCACATAGCCGCTGCTTCAGCTCGTTGAACGCTGACTCACAGTTGTTGTCCCAGATAAATTCTCTTTTATCCTCAGTCAGTTGATGTAGAGGTTTTGCAATGTCAGAAAAACTCATAACAAACCTTCTGTAGTATGTGCATAGCCCTAGAAATGCACGTACTTCTGTTTTATTCTTTGGAACTGGCCACTGTTGCACAGCCTTTATCTTCTCAGGGTCGGTTCTCACTCCATCGGCGGAAATCACATGTCCTAGGTAGCTGACCTCCTTCTTGAACAGGGCACACTTCTTTGGGCTTAGTTTTAGGTTAGCCCCTCGTATTCTGGTGAACACTTTTTCCATGTTCCTTAGGTTTTCCTTAAAAGTGCGGCCCATTATAATGACGTCATCCAAATATACTAGACAGACGTCACCAAGAAGACCAACCATGACTCGTTCCATGAGGCGTTCAAAGGTTGCTGGAGCATTGCACAACCCAAAAGGCATGACGTTAAATTGCCACAGGCCATTGGCAATGCCCGTACTGAACGCTGTCTTTTCTTTATCCTTCTCGCTGATTTCCACTTGCCAGTAGCCACTTTTCAAATCAATGGTTGAAAACCACCTCATACCACTGAGCATATCCAGCGTATCGTCGATCCTCGGCAAGGGATAACTGTCCTTCTTCGTGACGTTATTCAGCATTCTGTAGTCGACACAGAACCTTGTACTGCCGTCCTTTTTCTTCACAAGAACGACAGGAGAAGACCATGGGCTCGTAGAAGGTTCAATTATTCCACTATCAGCCATGTCCTTTACCATTTCTGCCACTTCAGTTTCTTTAGCCCAGGGTATGCGGCGCGGTCTCTGTTTGATCGGTCTAGCATCACCTGTGTCTATCTCATGCTTGACGAGGCCTGTTCTTCCGCAGTCCTTTCCCGTTGCAAAAATATCCCGAAACCGTAGCAGAAATTCCCTGGCTTGCTGTAGTTCTGAGGTCGACAAATTCTTCTTAGAACTTTCCAGAAGTTGCTGGATGTGATCAGGTTCATCTCTCGTTGAGTATTGCTTCACTGAAGATGTGTTGATTTGGCGGAGATACTTCACTTCTTCACATCTTCCAACAACACTGTTTTTCTTCAAATGGACCTCCTTTTTCCCTAGATTTACAATTCTCACTTTAGATTTTCCTTTCGTCATTACCAATGTCCTCGCAGTGATGAGTTCCGGATGCCGGCCAGTATCCTCAACTATTACGCATCTTTGTTGCCTGATTTTCTTGGGGAATTTTACTTCGACTAAAGTTTCTGTTCTCGGGGCCAATGTCGTATCTTTTAAACAATAGAGGTTACATGCGTTTACTCCTCGCAGGAACACTTCTTGGTCTGGAAACTTCAATACGCCCTTATCAATGTCCAAAACACACCGGTACTTCCGCAAGAAGTCCAAACCCAGAATGCAATCATCGGTAATATTTGCAATTAAAACAGAATGGGTGTATACTTGATCACCGATTTTAAACTCTATATCTGTATCACCGAGGACGGAAACTGGCTGGCCGGTTGCTGTCTGAAGTCGGCAGGATGGAGACTTTCTTTGCCACAAGATCGTGCGTTTCAGCAACTCAGGTCTTATAATAGTCCGTGACGCCCCGGTGTCAACGGTGAAATTGCAAGTACGTTCATTCAGTGTTCCTTCGATGGTTAGACTATTTCCGTTATGGACTTGATTGATGGTGATGACTGAGGCCTTTAATTGACCAGCCGGCACGCACCCCGCAGCCCTAGTGACATTAAGTTTTATCGTCTTCTCGTTAACTTGGGTTGCGGAGTCCAAACTTGCCCTCTTCCTCTTGGGACAATCGGTACGAATGTGCCCTTTTTCTCTGCACCCGTAACACGTCGGAATATAACGGGACGTTGCCGAAGAAGAAACCACCCCTTCTCGGTGACGCGGCTGCACTGAAGGCGAAACCACTACTTCTCGAACTCTGTGCGTGCGTGAGTCCTGTCGTACGGCTTCCACTTCCAAAGCGCGAGCCATTGCACTTTTCAGAGTTTGGTGGTGCCCAAGTCGCACCGTAGCTCTCACTTCAGAATCCCGTAGTCCGTCGATGAATGCCTGCACCAGGTTAACTTCCACAGTCTCCGATGTCATCGACCTATATGCGCGCCGCACCAGCCGTTCAACCTCGACACCCCACTGCTGGAGGCTCTCGTCAGGCTTCTGCGTTCTGTCGCGAAGCTGCGCGCGGAACACGTGCTCAAGGTGCTTGACACCATAGCGTGTGTCTAACCCTTCCATTAGGCGCTCCAAGGTCCTGCCGTCTGAAGGAAGGTTCTCTAGAACCAATAGTGCGTCTCCTCGTAGTGCCAAGGTTAACGCCGCGAAAGACTGCTCATCATCCCAGCGGTTCGTCTTCATCAATGTCTCAAATTGATATTTGAACGCCGTCCATGATGACGTGCCGTCAAAACGTGGCACATCAAGCTTTGCGGCCGACGTACAGTGGGTGTGCGCTGATGAGCTAATGGCAATGGGTTCGCGTGCTTCCAGCTTGACGATTTTTTTATTGATGTCCAGCAGGCGATCTTCATGGCCATCCATTCTTGTTTCCAAACTTTCAGTTCGCGTGGAAACCTTCTTGACCTCTAAGGTGAGGTTCTTCACTTTCTCGCCGAGCGTGACGAGGCCGTGATCGATTTTGTCGAGGATAAGGTTTTGCTTAGCCTCTTGATCGCGGCGAGCGGCTTCCTGTTCGCGGCGAGCGGCTTCCTGTTCGCGGCGAGCTTCTTCCTGGTTAGCCGCGATTAGGTCCTGGAGCTTGCGCTGGTTAGCCTCCATGCTAGCTTGCATCGCAGCCAACACCGCAGCGAGGTTCATTTCCGAGGAAGGTCCTGTTGGCGCCTCAGCAGCTGCTGTTGCTCCCATGCTGACCTGATCTTCCTCCTCCAGACGATGACGCGCAGCATCCATCTCAGTTTGTCTCCTTGTTCGTGGTCGCTGTTCGTCGTCCCTCTGTAGTAATGGCATCCCACTTCTGACACCAGTTGTTACGAACGTGAGTAATCAAATGCCGATTTACTAATAGAGAGATTTATTTTCCACAAACAAAACACCAATTTAGTCCAATCGCCAATAAACCACTTCGTAATGCACTCTAGAGATCCGTAGAAATATCGCTTAGGTCGTCGTATGGATGAAAACGTTCTTCACTTGACTTGGATATTCGCACTCGATCGCAGTCGAAATCAAAACTGACTCCCGTCCGGCCAGCGAACACGTATTTATACTCAGAGCCAAGAAAATTCTAGATACCGAAGGTTCGAGGCCACACCAGAACAAAAGAAACCGTTTCCGCGAAGCAATAAATTATTCTTATTACCAACCGGTAGGTAACTACTCGGCCCCACGACTCATACGAATTTCGACTCTATAGTAAAAGACTGAAGGTACAAATTCCTTTACCAAGTTACTTAAGTACCTACAAAAGTTCTCAGAATTATTGAGTACCTACTTATACGTGTCGGATTTTTCTAGAATTTGCTAGGCCCTGGTACGTACTTCTATTCTGGAGGTTTCGACTAGCAATGCGTTTTAATTATTCGGTGATACTTTCAGCTTTGTCGAAGAAACGACGTGTTCTATTTTTACGGCGTAACAATACTTTACCGGATGATGTGGACGACCTAACCGACGAGAAAACGTTCTTTGGGATGATCACGTAACTCCATCTAAGCTCCATAAAATGTGGACGCTGGGTATTTGCAGCATATAGGGCCTTCTACTTCTACAACCACCTTCAGGGCTCCTAATTTCTCAATATCATTACCGTCTGCTGAAATTGAGTTCTGGAGTTCTTGAAACCGCTTGTTGCGATGCGTTGGAGCCAAATTGAAGTTATGTAGACGACACTTGTTGATAAACTAAAATTCTGAAGCGTTTTGACTTACCTTATTTGAAATCATTTTTTAAGATTATTTGGAAAACGGAAACCTTTTTTTGTATGTCTAATGAAGCTAGCGCATAAATAAGTATCAAATGAAATTGCAACCGCATTGAGCTGCAGTTGAGTAAAATGCTCTCCGAATTTTTAGCCTTTTCATTTATCGGGAGTTTGAAACTCAATGAACGAAATTTTTAGACAAATAGTTTACTTTACGTTTAAATATTTTTATTTTCACTAAGATAAAAATGAAGAAGTAATTAAATGTTAATTGTGATTTTCTTTTAGATTCAGGTTAAATATGCGCTAGCGCCTAGACATTTAGAGGCATTCCCATAAAAATATAAATATTTTTAAAGTAAGACCTCTACGAAATGTTACGTACTTCGGTCATTTTGAGCCACATTTCGATGTTCCGGCGTTGCTGCTTCGAGAAATGGTCGGATACCCGCTGAAGTTTGGCCGCAGTCAGAATTTTCGCTACCTGCTCGACTGTTGTTTACAAAGTAATGTATGTTATAATAGACATTTTATATTTTGAAAAACTATCTCCAAAAGTAAAAAAAAAAAATCCATTCGTGTCCCGTAGATTTATCTAAGTTTCGTAAAATTAAAAGCTGAATATCTATTTCAATCTTTGGAGTTTATCGAACCTTTCATTGGATTTTGACGGTAGTCAAACAAAATATAAAATGTCATGAAAATGGTGTTAAGTATCTGAAAATACAATTGATCAATATGAATGAAGTTTTCTTACTGTCTTTTGTTACATGACTAATTTGTTCACTTCTGCTTCTGATAGATTTCTTACCAGTGGCGTAACTATGGGGTGGCAAGACTGGCAAAATGCCACGGGCCCCCGGTATAACGGGGCCTCCAGTCTAAGAAGCCATGGGCTCAAAACAAGTAACCCAAAATTACAAAATTTATTAGGTGAAATTCAAACATAATGAGATAAATTTTTTTTGGGGCCCCACCCAATTTCCAAGGGCCCCAAGTGATATAGTTGCACCACTGTTCCTTACCATATTATATCTTAGTAATGATACAATCTCTAAGTAAGACAACAGCTTAGTTATTTTCGATTCTTTATTATTATTATCTGTATATATCACTTGATTTTAAATTAAAAAATAATTGCCACATATACTAATGTTACTTGTTTTATATATGTCCGATGCTGATCCACAGCTGTCAAAAGGCCTGCACCATCCAGATACTTATCTCGCGTAGGCCAGTTTAAAATATGCAATTAAAATTACGGCAGACCTTTAAATTCGTCAAGCATCTTACCACCTTTTCTTAGTAGTATATCATGAAGTAATCCCACATCGCAATCATTCGCGTACCTACGATGATTCTGACACAAAAATTGTGTTAGATTTTTTTTCCTTTTACTGACTGAGACCTACCAATGTTCCTTGACCTGCGTTTTGTGGTCCAGAGTCCTGGTAACCCTAGCAGGGTTTATACCTCGACACCTTTACTGTTGATAACCAATGCTGATTTTGAAGAGTTGGGAATATTGAAACGTGCTCGTCTAATAAAAATACGGTATGTTGCTGGAACCACGCTCAGTCTATACAGCACCTTGACAAGTGAAGTTACGCCAGCTGAAAAGATTGTTATGTACGAAGAATCGTCTTCCAGAACCCGATGACCAACTCATTCGTGATTCACCTTGACCTGAGGATTTGATAGCAGCGTTGGCGGAGTCATCCCAATGTGTTTGACAGCAGGAAACCTTCAAATAAATGGAAGTTCAAAGCATTCCACTTTTCCCCAAGCTGGACCAAAGAGCTGGAGAAAGTTCAGTTATCTACTGGATGCAGTTAGCCCAGGACTGATCTACGATGCTTGCAAAACCCATAGTGGAAGTCCTAAGGCTGAGGAGACGGAGATATCACGGAGAGTTGCGGCTGGTGTTTCTTCCTGCTAGTATAATATTGTGCGTCGCTCTCCAAGCACCTAAAGTACTGCTGACAATATTATTCTTACCACGTAAATTCCCGATGATTCCACTTCCTCCTGCTCCTCCTCCTCCCACCAGTCTATTGGAACGCTTTTGAAGAGTTGGAATAGACTGGTGGCTTACTAAAATGTTGCTGTAACGCATCTAGTACAATGACGCAAATTGTGGTCAGCAGAAATATTTATACAGGCATAGTAAGTCTGACATGTGTAAACGTCACTGTACTAAAGGCGTGAAAAAAAAATAGAAAGATAATTTGCTGGCTGGTGATGTTTCTCGATCAACTCCTTCGAAACTCTCCAAGTCTTCTAATAAGCGCGTTTCTGCAGTTTGATACCACCAAATTCTCAAACTACACTTATTGCTTAGTTCTGGACTCAGAGGCTTCATAAACTCATCATCACCATCATCAGCCTTTTAATGCTCCCACTGCAGGGACACAGGCCTCCTCTCTCTGGGAGAGGGAATGGGCCATAATCCATCACGCGGGCCCAGTGCGGTTTGGTGGATAAGTCGTATAAACTGTATCAACCTTATAACTATGTCAATAATAAATTAATAAACTTATTAGCTTTTACGCATCGCGCCTGTTCTGAATCCGTACGATTTGTAAAATTATAATTTTAGGGCTTAAGCCATTGTATAATTAGACTAGTTTTAACTTTCAGAGAGATAATATAAAGTTATATTATATTATAAAACGATTTAAAATTAAGTTTGAGAATTCGGCGGTAGCTGTAGACCTGTTTCGCCGACTGACCAATTGGCATAAAAGCTGCGGTCTCCATCTCAATTCATACACCAATGACAGGCAATCAGGAGTTCCGGATCCTAAATTCCCAGTACCTACCTATCATGATTATGTCCAGACTTGGCCATGATGGATATCTTCAGAAAGCTTCAAAGAACTGCTGCATAAATCAAGGTTAAGCAGCGCCTTCCTCTGTTCAGCTGCTTCACGTAAATGGTGGCAATCCGCCGCTTCATACGCTGGAAGCCAGCCCCCCGTCATCCGGGGAAAAGGCAGGCAGGTGATGATAAGTTACTTCACTAGTCTACTTACATTGCAGGATGATATGTCCAAACTTGTCCCTCATGGTGGTCTTCAAATTCTGGTATTCATCATCAATCTGCATCTTCTCGTTGAAGAGTCTTCGGAGCTGGTTGTTGGTGGCCTGGATTAAGGCGTAGAAAGTGTTGGCGTTCTTCTTGTTGCATTCTCCCCGTTCTAGCCATGCTGCCAGGCTCTGGTGAGGAAGATTTTGTTAAATGAAACATAGTATAGTTATACACACATAGCTTAGTTTGTCAAGGCCGTACTGTTCTAAAGAGTTATCGTGGCCCTGGAACGTAAAGTGCAATAGAAGGAACATAGGTAAAACATATCTGTATTTTCATCTGTTTTTAGTCAGTAGAAGTCAGTCCCTGCCTATCGCTTTAGACAGCAAAGACTTACAAAAGATTCAAATATGGTTACAGAGTAACCCTGGAGTAGAAATAATCTTTAAAAAAAATATTTTTCACAGAAAATAATCAGCAGGTGCTATACAAAACTTACTTTTTGCTTAGCAATAGTTCCATCGCGCATCATAATTATGAAAATCATGATTCTTAATTCAGACTTTACAAATAAGACATAAAATTCCCAGTCAGAGTCTGTGTTTCACAATAGCTATAACCTTGTCTAAGTTATGAGTGAATTGTTTACTTCTAGGCAATGCCGTGTCCGCTTCCACGTCATCGCTTACCATCAAATGAAATATTGGTTAAACCAAAAAAAAATAAAAAATAATAATAATATAATAGTGAAAGACAAAAAAAAATTAAAATTAAAAATATTAAAAATTTTACCGGTGCTGCCTCAGCGAATTCATTATCGCTTTTGATCTTCTCCCCAACGGTCACCAGCGTGGCAGCACTGAACTGTTCCACGCGGGGCGGAGTAGGTTCACGCTTGCGTTTGTTCTTCTCATACTCGTTCTGATCTTCACGATTCTGTTTCAGGATAATTGTGTTGATCATTATCAGCCTTATTAACCTGTTTTCCCACTGTTGGGACACAGGCCTCATCTCTAGGAGAGGGAATGGGCCGTAATACACCACGCGGGCCCAGTGTGAATTAGTGGATGTCACGTGTCTTCGAATTTTTGGCTCTAGGACATGCCGATGTTTTCCTTCACCGTTTTGAGAGCAGAGGTGATGAAATAAATTACAAAAAGTAATGCGCCTGGCTGGGTTTGAACCCGCGACCTATAACTCGTAAGTCGGGGCCTTTACCACTCGGCCACCACTGTTGCTTAACATGGTCATTTGATAGAAAATAATACAATACCTAAACTTTACTAATTCTCAATGAAAACAGTCATATTAACAATAGCAGGGTTCAACTTTTTTAAAGTCTTGAAAATCAAAGTAATAAAAAAGTTCAACTGTCTAGTTATCGATGTTCATATGACACAGCCTTATTTGGGTACTACACATCCCAACAAGTTGATAGAGAAATGTATAGTGGAGCATGCTTTAGTTAATATATTCTCCAGTAACATCAACTAATAATACTTATACTTACTAAGGCATAATCAACGAAAAGAGTTGTAGCCTCACTCTCCATTTGATCATGAAACTTGACACGATAACCAGATATAAAGAAAGATTGCTCCACACTTTCAGACTTCTCAAATCGTACGTGACAAACTCCTTGTTTATGCAACTTCACTTCATCAATAGCACCAAATCTTTGGAATATCTCCTTGATGTTATCTTCAGTGACTCCATTGGGTAGTCCTCCAACGAAGACAGTTCGGCAACCAGGAGGAGGTTCCCTGCGTTGTGGTGCCGTTGTCCCAGGGAGGGCCGGTAAGACTACACCGTTGCTGAAGTAAATGTTCTGATTAGCCATCTGCATCTGCTGGTTCATCATCATCATATTATTGGGCATCATGTTCATGCCAGGCATCATGTGATGATGTTGGATGTTAGTCATATCTATCTGTTGGTTCATCATTGGATTTTGCATGTGCATCATGTTACCATACTGCATCATATTTTGTTGTTGCCCTGGAAACAAGATTTTAGATTATGATTATATTATGTGATTTTTTAGTTAATATTACATATTGCTTAGTTGGAACTTAATATTTCACAACTATCATACAATGCTTTAAGTACTAAACAGATCTTGTGCTGAGTACTAGACAATTTATAAGTACATACTTATATATACGCACGGGTAATTTTATTGAATATATTGTGCATGTATTATATGCATAAACTTTCCTATTCAATCACTCTTATCTATTAAAAAAAAAACACTTTAAAATCAGTTGCATACTTTTAAAAATCTAAGCATACATAGGGACAGGCAACTTTGTTTCATACTATGTAATGATAATGATATTGTAGATGAATAACACCCAAACACAGAACAGAACATTAGTCTTGGGTGAGAATCAATCTCACAACCTTCAGCATAGCAGTCGGGGCCACTAAACTCTAGGCCAGTCAAGGTGAAATAAGCTGAGAATTTCAAAGATTTCTAGCACCTGTGTGTAAATCTAGGTTGGGTTGCTATAAGAATAAAAATACATGTACTGGAGAACAAAATTGTATTGTTTGAACCCAAACAGGACAAAAAATTTATTAGGAGCTTGTAAGCTAATAAATCTGGCATTTAGGTACCTGGCATCATCATATTATTTTGAGATTGCATTTGTTCCATCTGCTGCATAGCTCTTTCATGAGTATTCCCCCACTTAGACGGTCGGTCACGGATGTCGCTGCGGTTGCGGTCTCCTCGGCTATTCCTATCCTTGTTGCTATAGTCTCGGTTGTGGTCACGGTTACGAGACCTGGAGCGGCGACGTCCTCGATCTAAAACAATAGTATTGTTGTAAGCTATGTAGATTAGTGATTAACAAGTGTTCTGAAAGTTTTTAATATGAATTACTTTACAAATCATTTGGACTAGACTAAACATCTCCAAACTATAGGAAACACACACATACTAACATGTCTTGCCAAATAATAATAGAAGGATTGATCATTTGGTTTTTATCAAAAATTCTTAATATATTCTTAACTAGCTTTTGCCCGCGGCTTCGCTCCCGGCAACAGATTATTATAGAATATTCTACTCTAATCTACCCTGCTCTACTCTACTCTACTCTACCCTACTATGATCGATTTTTCCTGAATTTTCTTTGCTGTAAACCTCACGGAGCCCGAGACCTTTCCAACGAATGCAAAACCGTGGAAATTGGTTGGTGCGTTCTGGAGTTATAGCATCAGGAAGGAAAACCTGACTAATTTTTATATAGTAGATTACATAAGTAAGATTTTTTTAAAAAGTCTTTAGAAAGAATAATTAAGAATATAGTAATATTCTAGACTTTTTATTTAGCTATGCAATCTTCTCAGAAATGAGTTTAACACCAACAATAAAAAAACTATAGATTTCCTAAATTTCAAGGCCGAACTTGATTTGATGATCAAATTAATAATATAGATACATAGCCTTGTAATATGGTAAATGCAAACGTCTAAAATTATAAATTATATTGTCTTTCTATTATGTCACTAATTACGGTACTCGAAAGGTTTATCTGCAGCTAGTTCATATAATGAGGCTCTCACTCTACAAACTAGTGTGCTTCACCATCAATAAATGTATCACTACTCAAGTGGGATTGCAGTCAAACAGTAGTTTGTAGTCTATTATTATAGCTAGCCTGTGCTGTCCACGGCTGGGCATAGGCCTCCCTTCATTCTAAATGTCTAAATCACACTAAAAAGTCTAAATCACTTTAAAAAAAGTATTTACATGAAAACTAACCTCGTTCCCGATCTCTGTCGCGGCGATCATTCCTGTCTCGACTCTGCCGTTTCTCCACCGGTTGCTCTTGTTCATTGCCTTTTTCTGGATTTTCGGGTACCGGTACATCCTGGCTGACCATATTTACATTTTCCGGTATCACTGGCCCAATGAACGGACCTGTGGGCTGCGGTGGGTTACCTTGTGCTATTTGCATAGGCTGCATCGGCATTTGATTCATTTCACCCATCATTGTAAATTGGGGCGCAAGAGTTGGCATTGCGCCAGGAGGTAGCATGCCAGGCATCATGTTAGGTATCATATTGGGCATTCCATGCATCATGTTTTGCATAGCGAATTGCTCATTGCCCCACGAATTCATTGCGACGCGACGACTATAATACAATGATAGTGATTGTATCGCGGATTATCAAATATGAGAGATTGTGTGTAGTAAGGAATCAAGAAAACTATTTGATCAGTCACGGTGTCACGGTAAAGAAAAAACCACTTCGAGTACGAGACACTATAATAATAAAATTGAATGTTGATTAAAAATATTATTCACTATTCGCTCACGCTGTTCACGAACGAACGAACGAAACAACGAAATCACGAATTGACGATTTTTATTTTTTTTGACGTGACAACGTCTTAAATTAGGTTGCGGCTGGGAGTCACTTATGAAAAAGTGTAACGCTCGGTAACGTTACGATGAGTCACCGAACGAGAGAGAGGCCCGCCGAATAAAAACAAAATATATTTCTATAGTTAAAATTTGTGCAATTCTTATTTTCATTCAATTCCTTGTTCCTATTGTGCAATTTAATTATATTCATATCAATAAATATTCTACCGAGAAAAAGACGTTGTCACGTAAAATCTTCGCCCGTAAAACCGACTTTACAGGCAGGCAACCATTTTTTTTTTGCTTCGTTCCTTTTACGGAACCGGCTAAGATCTAAGACCATGCTGCCAAGTCATTAGACGAATTCATTCACAAAAATATTATAATTATGCACTTCTATTCGAAATTATTCAAAAATCTTAGAGCATTTACAAAAATAGATAATCTCATTAGAGATGGGTAACTCAGGAGTGATAGATACAAAAGATATGAATCATTCCATTTGAATCAATCACTCTTCATATCTTTACATATCCGAATGTGTCAGTAGTTCAGTATATCTTTACACCTCACTCACTCGTCGGTCATCGCGCCGGGTACTATTTAGTAATCTGTGGCGTCGGATAGCTTCGTCGCGCGCCATTGGTTGAACGTCAAGCAAGCCGAATTTTGCCGAATTGTAATTCAATACTTGATTGCGAGTTACTATTCATTGAACTAATTAACATATTGAAAAAGAAGTAGGTTGTACCTACAGTCATAAGAATAGTATTTTTTTTAATCAGAAAAAAGTTGTTCAATCGCAACCGCTCAATATGTCAGAATGATGCAAACAACCAACCTATCACTATATCTGAATGATCTATTTGAATGAGTGAGCCGCACACGAGTTGCGAGTTTGAATGACCTACTGAGTCATACTGAGCTACTGATATAAAGATATGAAAGAGTGATTCATATCCCAGTGATTGAAAGATGCATATCTATCTTTTCTTTTCAATGACACATTTTGCCCAAGTCTAAATCTCATCCTTATTCACAATATTATTTTTTTATTTTCTGAATACATTTTTTAAATAATGTTTGTTTATGACCTAGACCGATAAAAGGGTTTTCAGTTGCATTCATTGAACATTGTGACCAGAATTTATTTGCGGAAAGTACCATCCGGTATCACCTTCGAAAAAAACGAAAAGTTTAGCTTTCTACGACAAAATATGACAAGTATTAGGCTGGACTCATACAGCCGGAATTGGCTTTCTGAAATCAGATTCTGATCTCAGATTCTTAATTCCGGCACTTGACCTCACACTGTTCTAAGGCTGGACTCATACAGCCGGAATGGCTTGCTGAATTCAGATCCGGAATTCAGAATCTTAATTAAGAACGTCCGAAATGGCATACAAAATCACTATGCTCCACACACATTCTGATTTATTCAGATTATATTATATTCAGCCTTAGGCTGGACTCACACAACCGGAATGGCTTGCTGAATTCAGATCCGGAATTCAGAATCTTAATTAAGAATGTCCGCCATGGCATACAAAATCACTATGCTCCACACACATCCTGATTTATTCAGATTCTGAATGATTCTTAATTTCTCAGATCGATCTTGCAAAATGGTACTGACGAGCGTTCTTAATTTCGGATCTGAAAAAAAAAGAATCTGATTTCAGAACGCACCTATTCCCATACATTTCAATAGAGCGGCACACACATAACGGAAATCAGATTCTGATTTTTTCAGTTGACACTGCAAGCGATATATTTGGACGTGTTGCGTGCGAGTTGCAACATATTATATTACTATACTCTTTGGTCGACTTATTGATGCGAATACGTGATGTCTGACACGGAGAATTTAATTTTGTGCGTCGAATGTGCCTTGTATATGGGACACTTCTATTGAGGATTATCACGACAGGGAAAAAAAAGACATAGCGTGGACTGAAATTTTTTATTATGTATAGCCAAACACAATGCGATAAGTAATAATTCTGCTTCCATAACTGACGTTTGCGTGTGCCGGGAATCAAGAGACTACTGATCAATCTGAATTATTAAGAACAGTGTGAGGTCAAGCGGCGCTTGACCTCACACTGTTCTTAATAATTCAGATTCTGAAATTAAGAACGCTCGTCAGTACCATTTTGTAAGATCGATCTGAGAAATTAAGAATCATTCGGAATCTGAATAAATCAGAATGTGTGTAGAGCATAGTGATTTTGTATGCCATTTCGGACGTTCTTAATTAAGATTCTGAATTCCGGATCTGAATTCAGCAAGCCATTCCGGCTGTTTGAGTCCAGCCTTAAGGCTGGACTCACACATCCGGAATTGGCTTTCTGAAATCAGATTCTGATCTCAGATTCTTAATTCCGGCGCTTGACCTCACACTGTTCTTTATAATTCCGATTCTGAAATTAAGAACGCTCGTCAGTACCATTTTGTAAGATCGATCTGAGAAATTAAGAATCATTCGGAATCTGAATAAATCAGAATGTGTGTGGAGCATAGTGATTTTGTATGCCATTTCGGACGTTCTTAATTAAAATTCTGAATTCCGGATCTGATTTCAGATTCTTAATTCCGGCACTTGACCTCACACTGTTCTTAATAATTCAGATTGATCAGTATTCTCTTGATTCCCGGCACACGCAAACGTCAGTTATGGAAGCAGAATTATTACTTATCGCATTGTGTTTGGCTATATATACATAATAAAAAAATTCATTCCACGCTATGTCTTTTTTTTCCTGTCGTGATAATCCTCAATAGAAGTGTCCCATATACAAGGGTGGGTTTCGATGCACAAAATTAAATTCTCCGTGTCAGACATCACGTAATCGCATCAATAGGTCGCAACCAAAGAGTATAGTAATATATGTTGCAACTCGCACGCAACACGTCCAAACATGTAGGTACCGCTTGCAGTGTCAACTGAAAAAATCAGAATCTGATTTCCGTAATGTGTGTGCCGCTCTATTGAAATGTATGGGAATAGGTGCGTTCTGAAATCAGATTCTTATTTTTTCAGATCCGAAATTAAGAACGCTCGTCAGTACCATTTTGTAAGATCGATCTTAGAAATTAAGAAACATTCAGAATCTGAATAAATCAGGATGTGTGTGGAGCATAGTGATTTTGTATGCCATGTCGGACGTTCTTAATTAAGATTCTGAATTCCGAATCTAAATTCAGCAAGCCATTCCGGCTGTGTGAGTCCAGCCTAATTAATTATTTCCTAAAAATCAAGTCAGTTTTCAATATTACAAGTTCAAATGTCCGAAACGTTTTCAGAATTTGGTAGCAACTGGCAAGTCCTTAGAGCAGGTTAAATACTTTAAGGGCAAGTCCTATTGAGATTGTGTCTTTGAAATACTCGTAATTTAAGCTAGGTATTTTTAAAATTTTTATATACAAAAAAAAATGAGCATGTCTCATTCTAATAACGGTGCACCTACAGCGTGCAGCGGGCAGCGGTAGAAAAAACTGAGTTCTGAGGGGTAGAAAGAACTGTTCAGTTGAAAGTATCTAAATAACTATTGTTATTTTACGCCGGCGTTCGCTCGAGGATGAAAAGGTTAAAACTTAAAAACCAGTGTTCCCAAGCCAGCTTTTGTTATCGATCGCGTCAATAATTTTCTAGCGTTCAAGAACTGTCAAACCTGGAAAATAAATAGTTTTCGTTTTGTAACATTTTTGTTTTGCTTGTTTTATTGCATGGAAATTTTACCTAGCCTGGAAAACTGGATGCCAGTGGATGCTAAGATAATTTAAAATTTATTTCACGATGTGGTACGTGATTGTTTTCCAATAAACATTCAATATTTCGTGGTATTTTATATGTAAATAATTATGGGCATGAAAAATAATTATTTTCTTCCTTTTTAGCTCCGAGTCAGTGCCGAAGGATTTTGAAAAGACAACAGAAGTTTTGCCTTTTAATAGATATGGATTGTCATCGATGCAAGAGTTCCGGAAAGCGGAAGAAGAAGTACACCATCAGGAATGGTTAAAGAAAGCTGGTCTTACTAGTGAGGAAATAAAACTGTTCCAAGAAAATGAGGCCGGGCTCTTGGATCAACGCAAGAAGATCGAATCTGGAATATTAAAAAATAAATTAGAAGAAATATACAATAAAATCAGTAACTCATTGCACACCATAACAAAAAGGTAAAATTCACTGTGCAATCTTTTAACAGGGTCCACAATATTTTGTGGTTTAGTTTCATTATGAATTAAATTTAGTGATTATTTAGAAATTTAATTTGCCCATTATTGGGCAAAGACCTCTCTTCCTTTTCCACTCTCTCCACAAAAGCTTAATATTAATTTTTTTTTTCAGTGTCAATACACAAAACGATGAACAGCCTAGCACATCATCTGCAACATCACCCGAAAATCTCATAGAGAGATTGCAGCAGAGGCCTATCACATTCTACCCTGAAGGCCACCCAATGAATGAGCTTAAAGAATTAGAACAGAATCTATTTGGCCACATGAAAACAGACATGATACCACTAACGAAAAGACGTAAACTGCTGCGACGCTTACAGAGGAAGAAAGATAGGCTGCTTCAAGAGAATCCTTTCAACATTGCCACCATACCGAATATACCGAGGGTTGACCGACCTGGAAGTCTCTGGGATATGAGAGAAATGCCCCGGTTGATTCCTCACACAATCACGAGTCGAGATCAAGAAGAAAATGCAATGGGTCCACATTTACGGACAATGTATACGGTTAGGGATAATAAAATTGTGCGGTTAGAACCCGTTCAGGCTGTGCAAGAAGAATATAGGGCTGTAGATATTGTAATGCCTATTAATGAAGCTGAATCACAACTTCTGGAAGGAACTAAGATGTCTGTTGATGATATCAAGAAGATAGACCGATTTAAGGATTATGAGCCTGGGATACCTTCAAAGGTATGTAAACAATATTTGATTTTTAAAGCTTTACCCCAAATGTGCCTTTGAAAGGTAGAATGGAAAACCCTTAGGCCTATTATTCGTAGATTATGATTGAGATAAAATGGACATTTCACAAATACTAAACAATTGCTGAATATCATATGAATAGATGGCCAATTTTAATAAAATCTTTTCTATCAAGATTTTTGAGAGCAGTGGTTATGAAATAATGTACACGAAGTAAATAAAACACCTACCTGGGTTTGAACTAACAAACTAAATCTTATAACAAAGATCACACTCATAATTCCTTATTATAATAAGGAATTATGAGTTGAGTTATATAATAGTTTACAACCATCACCAAATTCTACAAACATTATCTCCTGTTGGGTTTGAGGTCTGAAAATCTGTTATTACGCAATTAAGATTGCCACTCAACTCTGCTCAACTTCTATGCCACGTATCATACATACTTAAACAAGTATGAAAGCTACACAGCTTTCATGGGTGAATGTTTAGATTGACAATATGAAGTTAGTATGATTTTCAGCCGAAATAATAAATAGATTAGACCAAATATCATGCCAAAGTTATAATTTGTAATAAGAAAAGTGACAGAGGAATCAACTGAGGTGGTGGTCACACAGCTCCGCATTACGGTGCATGTTACTTTTCATCTCAATTACGCGCGTACTTGCGGGAGTGCAAAGCTGCATCAAAGCGTTTTTTACTCTCTCACGCGCGTAGGTGCGTATTGTGGATTCACGGCGGCTCGCTTTGTTGTCTCGCACCGCACCCACGTTTCTTCGGATGCCGGCGCGTGATCTGTATGACCGCACGTGGATGCATTTTCTGTGTGTTGGGCTGTGCGTGTTTTCTATGAAGACGGAGATACAGAACGGCCGTTGGGTCTTGGGGAGTCTGGAGTTAAGCTCTGTGAATTTTATTGCTTGATAACTCGTGAAAAATAAATGGTTTAAACAAAGCAATGTAGTTGTTGTTGCTGTTAAAAACTGTTATTGGCATTTATTTTTTTAAAACCTGTTTTTTGCACGAGTTTTAAAGCGCTAAAGTTCGCAGAGCCTAGCTACAGACTCGCTAAAATCCGATGGCAGTACTGTACTTTAAAACTACGTTTGTTGAAGCATTTGAATCCTTACTAATTAGTAAATACAGTCCACATTGAAAACACTAATTCACGTGCTACGCTCCGTAGTGCGTGTCAGTGTGTTAATTCTCAAGATTCACCCTTATTATATACAACTCTTTTCATTTCAGGTTTTATATCTGAAGAATATCGCACCTGGAGTCAGTCAAGAACAGCTGTTAGTGCTCTTCAATCAATTTGTGCTAGCCAATGGGGGGCCAGTGGACCTGCGGCTGATGACCGGTCGCATGAGGGGACAGGCTTTTGTGGCCTTCCGAAGTAAGTCCATGTCTTTGTGCTGCTATGACTGTGCTTCCTTCCAACATTTTTGTGCTATTGCGAAACTTGTATGTATATATGTATGCTTGCTCTGTGCAAAGGTTTTACATACCTATATGTATGCTTATTATTCCCCTTATATAATCTACACGGAAAAAAAATATCGGTTGAATTAAAAAAAAAAAGTTAATAAAAATTTAGAGGTGTATAAGGTAAGGTAAGGCTGGCGCGGTAGTCTATTTTTTAAACGATATCGCCGGCGGATTGTGCCGGCTGGCTCTCTCCGCTCTTCAGTTCTTTTTCTTCTTAGTCGTGCACTCTTGACAGAGTGGTCGTGGTCATGTGTCGGTCGAGTCCTGCGCCACCGCCTCTCTCGCGATGCGACGCCATGAAGTTCTATGTTATGCGGCTTGGGAGTTTTCGTTGACGCTGCAATGCATCACCGCCTTGATGAGGTCTGTCCACCGTGTTGGGGAGCGTCCACGTGATCTTCAGTTAGCCCCTTGATTTTAAGGAATAGTGACGTGTCTATGTTTTAACGGACTAAAATATTATTGAGTGGGACAGCGAAACATCGTAATAATTCAAAAGACATCGAGTACTTGGCAATCACTAATTGTAAAAACTGCATACCGTGAGCCGTTCTCGTGCTGCCGGGAAAATGCTGTGGCTTGCAACTTCTTAACCCGCGCGGGTCTGTGTCGACGAGCTTTTAGGTTTGTAGACACATATAAGTCCGAATTTCTGAACCCATTATAAGCATGTGTACAAAATGCTAGTGCCTTCACTGTAACACCAGAAACCGGCAATAGGACTGTAGCAGACTGGTTTTATGGTAATGTAAGGACCCTCCACAACTTTGCATGGGTGTTAAAAATCCTGCCTTTTCTCTCACTTGATATGCATCTATTATATCTTATAGCTTTCACCAGTAGACAGACAGAACCATATTAAGAATTCGTTCAGTAGTTTTAGAGTTTATCGCGAACAAACAGACAGACGCTTTATTTTAGTATAAGAATATTACTAAATAACTACTAACTAATATTAAGATAGTCAGTGGTCATTGATCAAGTTGCTGTTAACAAATAATACTTATCAATAACTCTACATTTTAAATGCTATCAAACCAAACATGTAATAACTTGCGAAATTTAGTTGGAAGCCAATAACCACATTATAGTAGTTTGCAGCAGAGATGTTACTTAATTGTAATGAGATTTTTCATTTCACAACGAGATTGCATCGTGGCATCGTACGACCCTTGCCAAATATCGCCTTGCGACGAGATGCCTATAAGTACCTAAAAACATCGTACTTATACTACTTGTTACTCATGAGATTTCTTGTTGAACAGGTGAAGAGCTAGCTATTCAAGCGCTGGAGGAGATCAACGGAACCATTCTAACTGGTAGACCCATCATTGCTGTGTTTGGCAGGAATACCAACAGGATCCAGGACGATGATAATGACAGATAAATTATCTTTATTTAGACACAACACTTACTGTTGTATGTATATTGTTTTGACCTAAAAAGAAACAATGTAGGTAATAGTAAAATATTATTATAATCCCAAAAAATAAGTTAAGTTGTAAAGATTACATAGAGAGTAAATAGGTACTATGTGTTCCAAATGAGAATAGGATCGATTGCCAGGATATGACGTCACGCCGTACTGTCAAATCAAATAAAAAATAAATTTTGGGAAAATTGAAGAACACCGAGATGAGTTAAATTAAAGAACTGGATTGTAATTAAACTATTTTAGTTCACAGTTCGTAAATAAATTGTAAATTCGTAAATAAAAAAAACTTGCTTCGATTTGACAGTAAATCGTGACGTCACAACATGGCAATCAATCCTATACTGATTTGGAATGCATTGTACTACCATACTCTGACGTCACATGAGAGTAAAGCCACAATGACTTCACGCTATTTAGTATAGACGACGTTTTGTGTGATAATAATGAATTCTAAATCGGATAGAATAATAAATTCAATATCGCGTAACTTCTCCATTATTCAGTAACATCTTCCAAACGGTACCTAATTTTAAATAATTTGGTGAAGCGAGTGAACGAATCTGCCTTTCCCTGGTTTGACCAGGTTGGCCAGTTGCTTCAATGCCGCATATAAAATAGCAGAAAACAAACGATTTTAATGCGATTTTCACGGAAACCAATAACAGACGAAGGTTTAATTTACCGATTTATAATTTACAGATTTACCAATGCAAAACCCAGGTTGGTCACTAGTGTAATGTACTATGCTGGTAGATATGATATAATCAAGTTTATGAGTTCGAATGTATTATTAGGAATAAAAGGACTGTGTGCGACTTGTAGAAAGTACTCAGAAATATGCAAGTTGTATTTTGTAATGTAATACATCAGGCATTGTCCAGGTGCACCTCATCATCATCAGCCTTTTTTTTAATGTTCCCACTGCTGGGACACAGGCCTTCTCTCTAGGAGAGGGAATATGCCGTAATCCACCACGCGGGCCCAGTGCAGATTGGTGGATGTACACCAGGTACACCTACATTACACGAATTGTTAAACGATTATTGTTAAAAAATAAAGGTCAGATCAGGATTAAATCCTGACATTTTGGCAGCATTCATGTACTATGTGACTGTACTGCATATTTGTATTTACTCATTTTCATATTGATTTAAGTTTGTAAGAATATTCTGCCAGCTATATACGATCCAGTTAGCGGCTTGAAGCGGTGTCCAGTAAACTTAGGCGCAGGCCACACATAAATGGCATCGGGCGATAACACGGCGCGTGGCTTCCTGTTCCATTCAAATTTTATACCAAGTGCATAGAAATAAAGTGCAATTTAGAATACATGGAATGCGTCATATCCGTGCTACGACATTCCGTTTATCCTGGCTTGCGCCTTAATTACATTGCCCACACGTAGGCCACGTACGCACTAAGTGCATCGGTCTCCATACATTTTATATGGAAACTAGACTTGTAGAACTACACTTGATGCACGCCACGCGACGTCGTTCTACGTACAAATCAGGCGTGTTCATATGTGCCGCGATCTAATGTAGTTCTAGCTTTAAACTTGACGGTAAACTGGATAGCGTATGGCTGGTATTAGGGCACTTGTATTCATTATCAGGTTCTTTGTGACTTATTTTAATCTTTGCGTTAATAAGCTGTTTTTTGTGCTGTGAAAATGAACTTCTGAACTTTAGATGTGTGCAATGTCACTAACATCAGAATACGTTGAGATTTTTTTAGGTTTCAGTTTTAAATGATGATATCTAGTTATTTGAAAGCTAAGACCTACTGTCTACCGACGCGTAGCTTTATAGACGCGTATTAGTTATTATACGTTTGGTGTACGCCTGCTCACAGCTTAGATATGTACAGTTTGGCCGTTCTAACTTGGCGAGTCAGCCTCTCTAGCCAAGTTACTATCTTTTCATTAACTTCTCACGCTTGGAATAGACCACGCCTTCAATTAATTTGTTCTGTCCACGTGACAACGTTGCGATTATGACATCAGAACAAAGGAATTGGGGGCGAGGCCAACTCAAAGCGATCGACGTTAACGAAACGATCGTAACTTGGCCAGGGAGGCAGAAGTTAGGTTCTGCAACGAAGTAGCCGCTTTCTCGACAGCGTGAAGCTATGCGGCCAGGGACAGTAAGGCCTAAATCGTAGCGAAGCGACAAATATATTAAGTTGTGTTTTATATCTAATCGAATTATTAGCGTAGCATCATATTAATGTAACCTTAGTAAATAGTATTATTATTGTTGCATAAACTATAGTCACTTATTTAAAATGATTATACTCAATTATGAATAAATCAAATTGTGTGGCTATTGTCCCAGACAAAGTTATAAAAGTGTATATTAAATTGCGTAGCATTACCAGTATTTATTGAACCCCCTGCTTAGTATTAAATTAATTTAGTAGAATGTGTTTCGTATATATTAGATATACTATAAGAAAATATATCTTGATTGTAATAAATATAAATACATAAGTGTATTTAACGCTAAATATTAATTGTAAGTACTTATCCATCTACTATATTGCACTGTATACATGAAATTCATCATAGATGTAAGACATGAATATTTAGGCTATTTGATGCAACCAAACATAATATAAAATAAACCACTATCTGTCTATCCTTTAGTGCTTTACAAAATCTAATCCATTTCGGATTATTTGTTGCCTGTTTTCAAGAAGTCCCTTTATTGAATGGTTTCTTTTTTTGTGGTGGGAAAAATTTTCTAATGGCGAATCTTGGGCGGGGCGGGAAACAGTGTAGGACTCTTACTGACTAAACGACCCAACCGTTCCTTCTTGCCTTAGTTCTCTGGTGATCCGCTTTCGCATCGCCCGTAGATTATTGAATGGCGTTTTCGTCTCGTCAGTTTTTTTTCAAAATTACACAACAGAGTTTGACGCCAAAGCGAAAGTGGCGCCAGTGACTGAAAAGTTGAAAGGAAATCGTTTATCTTGGTATGGTCATGTGAAGAGGAGAGATGAAACGCATGTTACGAAAAGAGTTCTGAGTTTACACGTAGATGGATGGAGAGGAAGAGGGAGGCCGAAGAAAAGATAGGTGGATTGTGTAAGGAGTGATATGAAAGAAAAGGAAATTAGTGATAGTGTGACGGGTGATAGGGTTGAGTAGAAGAAAAAAACATGTTGCGCAGATACCGAGTAGGTAATATGGGATAAGGGTAGGATGATGATGATGACAACAGAGTTTGACGATGTGGCAATCGCACTAATAAACAGACAAATATAGATGATTCGTTTTATATTATGTTAGGGACGGACTTATTTATAAGTGTTTTGATACGAATTTGCTGCATCTCTATTGTAAAACATACCAACGTTTTTTTTTCGTATTATTGTTATACTCGGTTAGACTGTAAAGCGACTACGGTGATCTGGATACGGTTCCTTACGACCTAAATTATTGCTTCAACAAGCACTATACTCTGTTCAAAATGATATTAGACATCTAAGAAAACCTTTTTTACTGCCCGTTCAACTGATTTTAAGTTTTATTTCGTTGATGGAATGACAAATGGCGGCTGCAGTAAATAGTTGATATTTTAACGACTTCTTGCTTTTAACGCCATCCTTATCTCTACGGAATAGAAGTTAAAATCGGTTGAACAGACAGTAAAAAAAGGTTTCTTGACGCGAATAATAATGAATACTAGATTAGTTGTATTATTAAAAAAAAAGGTAGGCCTTCTTGGCAGTCACTGACATAAAATGCTGGAGCGGGACAACTTGTACTTAATAAGGTTCTGGCCGTCGTCTACAATAACCAGTCATGTTCTTATACATGATGGAAAAATGAGCCCAGCACGCCACGTTCGCGTCACCATGACAGATTAAAACAAGAAATCGTATCTTTGCGCAAGCAAACTTTTGCTGTTTTGACGTGGTGTTCAAAAATGTGATTGTAGCGAATTTTTAGTAATTTAAGGTACTTTTGCTAATCAGTTACTCAATAGAAACTTGTTATTTAGTACAAAAATTAGCACAGCAAGTACCCAATTTTTTAAATAAAAGCTTTTTTAGGTAGTAGGTATGTGAAAAGACTTATCTTAATATGTCGAAGAAGTATTATTAAGTTTTTGATTTCTAACATTCTGGGATATTTAGATGGAATTTTGATTTCAAAAATAATGGTATTAGTAGTTTGGTCAACGGTGAGTTGTATCCAGATAAAGAAATAAGCTGCGGGCGGCTTACTATCGAAGCTGTAGTCGCGACAATGTGTTTGTAGCGCTAGACATAGTTTCTCGTAGTCATTCTGTGCAATACCAATGTATTAGTGTTCTGAAATTATGTAATAAAAAGAAGGTAGTTACAAATAAAATCACTGAAATTATGTTTAGTGACAAAACAGGCACTTATTTAATATATTTCTTGACTAATTACATTACATTTAAGACCACATAATAATATAACCATTTCTGATATTGAATGAAAATAAAATCTTAGATGTCTAAAGGTTTGTATTATTATTATTTCGCTATTTTTATTCCAGTATATGTGGGTCCTCCAACATCCTTATTTACTAAGACTAAGATTTAACAATATCTTATAATTATATAATATTCCTTTAAAAGGCAAAATGCAGATTGTTCTTTATTTATACATTTTGCAGGAGATGAAAAAGTTTTGGCTAGCGTCAAATTTTATTTTAATTACTAACTAATAACTAGTCTATGATCATTCAAAATTTAGCTTAGGACCTACTTTACAATTACACAGATTTACAGAATTGTTTTACTTATAATAATTAACTGAACTGAATACAGAAGAATGGAATAAACTTTTCAAAATGAAAAACACAATAGCACTGACCAGCACCCCTAGCCATATTACTATCATTTCGTTCTGATCACGTGACAGCATTTATATGAAGTCAGAACAAAGTGTTTGGAGGCGTGATCAAATCAAAGCGTTCGACTTTACCGAAACGATCGTAACCTGGCTATGGGGGCTGGGGTTCAAAACAGCACTTTATCCTCAAGACAAACACTTGGCTGTTTCATTGGACTAATGATAAACAACACGCTACTGTAATAAAATTAATTCTTACACAAGTAAGCTTTATAAGCAGTCCGTTTTCTGCAATTTCACTTGTCACTTGAAACCAAAGACACCAACTGTCCAAACTAACAAAGTTTTTACAGGACCGTACTATGGAGATAAGCACAGGTTTTTTGTAAATCACCTATTTTGTTCGTGTTGGAATGTATAATACTTAGATACTTTTTCTCAGTTGAAGGTATGTCTGTAGATGACACTGTCATTTGTTAGTATTGGTTTCTGATCCTGCTTTGAAACTTACGGGCGTTACTTTTTTCATCATCATCATTTCAGCCGAAAGACGTCCACTGTTGGACACAGGCCTCCCCCAAGCGCCGCCACAAAGACCGGATCATCGGATTTCAGCAACCCAGGTCATCGTTGTACCTTGTGGGAGGCCTTCCAACGTTGCGTCTTCCGGTACATGGTTGCCACACACTGAACCTTTCGGCCCCAACGGTCATCTGTTCTGCGTGCGATGTGTCCTGCCCATTGCCACTTAAGTTTGGCGATTCTCTTCGCTATGTTGGCAACCTTGATTGTCTTGCAGATATATTTGTCTGAATAGATCACGCAAGTTACTTTTTTACTATAGTTGGGACGAAACATGTTGCTTATTGCATATCTCTCTCTAAAACGGGTCACAAAGGTGGTTCAAAAATGCCATAATACGGGTTGTTGGTTTAGAGTCCTCTCCAGCACGTCACGTTAACGCAGCGTTTACTGGGCGTCTTTATTGGAGGACTTGCGCCGTCGTTTGACGACGCGTTTTGGTGACGATCATTCATTTTCTTTCTTCGGTTGTGGCTCCTCCTCTGAAAGAGAAAGAAAAATATAGGTGTTAAAAGTTTCCTACATTGTAGTATAATGCAGTCAGCCTCGTGACACATCAAGTGACATCCACTAAGATGTCTTATGTCTTTGAACACGAAGACAAGACATTCTTATAAAAATAATATATAGTGTAAATAATCGAGTTGTTGTAATACCTAATATTTACGGCAGCCGCAATAAGTTAAAATTGGTTCAACAGGCAGTAAGACCTTGCCTTTTATTCCAGGGCCAGGGCCTTCCTTTCAGACACGAACCCCAAATGAAGTATAGGGTTGTGAAACTTATGACATGTAGCAACATCTATAGTACCACGAAGAACTACAAGAATCCTACATCACACAATTAAATACTTGAGCCCCAAGCGTTCGCACACGTATTGTCATTATATTGTGTCTCTAATTACGGTATTCAATAGTTTAAAGTTCCCCACTAGACATAACACCTGCTTGGTCGGAGTATCCTCCCTTTTCAACGGAGGTATGTAGGCCTGTAGTCTGCAGACTTGAAGTAGCTGTATGTGTACGTACGCTTGCCGTCGTGCATGGGGTGGTGCGGCGGCTGGTGGTGGTGCATGGCGTGGTGCGCGTAGTGCTCGGGGGCCGCGGGCGCGGGCGGCGCGGCGGCGTAGTACGCGGCGTGCTGGTACGCGCCCGGGAACGTGCCCGCGTAGCCGCCGTAGTAGCGCCCGCCGTACGCGCTGCCGTACGCACCTAGGAGAAGAAACATTATGTAAATCTTATAGCCTTTTTATTAAAAGCAAAAACGGGCCTGACAGTTTTGTATCATAGTTTAATTAGTAAAGTTGAACCACTTGTGTGACGGTTGATCTTAAATGTGTAGTAACGGATTTTTGGGATTCAATCGAGGTTTGGGACAGCGCGTAACCATAGCAGCGCGTCCAACTTATTTGCCGCGTACTATAATTGTTTTTTTTTTTACAGACTTCAACAAAAACAAAGGCTTGTTGTCTGATTTTTTTTTATTTTTGACGTGGAAAAAATATTTTAAAACCTTGAAGTTAATAATATGAAAGTTACATAATAATGGAAACGAGTTTGTCTATTTTATTATAGTAAACACACAGTCAAAACTATTGTAATATAAACTTCACTAAAAAAATCAGCAAAAATCTACTCTAGTGGAGCAACAGAAATCTTAACTTTGCGTATTTTGCCAAAAACTCTGTTGCACTGACTTAAGTGTATTAAAAATGGTCGTAAAAAGTATAGGTTTTGATGATGGACTTTGAACTTTGTCTTGCATGAGATAGATTTAGTTTTTCTAAACAGTGTAATGTAGGTACCTGGAGGAGGCGGTGGGCCGGCCGGGTGCGGGGGGCCCGCGTGAGGCGGCGCGCCTGCACTGGGGTTAGGCGGCATCATCATAGCTGGAAGAAATATATGTACATATTTGAATTAATTTTTTACTATGACAAAAAGAGCGTAAGATGGGAACATTTCTTTTAGTAAGCAAGGCAATGGAAATAAGTACGACAGTATGTATGTATACCTATTCAGTAGCAACTACAACGTAATCGCGTTGAGTAAATAGTGACTCATCGTTATTACTCGGTTTAGCCGCGCCCCTTGACCAATTAGAGCTTAGTAGAATAAAAAGCTGTGTTTACATTAACGACGCATCTGTATTATCTAAAGGGTCAATTTATCCATTTTAACAGTGAATACTCCACCTATTTATAAAAATAATGTGAAAATTTTGGTTGCAATTGTTATTATTAGTTGTCGTTGTGTGGACACGGATTGTTTAAAAGTTTCTTTTTAATAATCCATCGGAACTTGTAATTACTGCGAATCGGGTCAGGTAACTAGTTTTAAAAACAGTGACTCACGGTGATGCGGCGGCGACGTCATGTGCTGCGGCGGGTGCGCGGGCGCCGCCGGGGGCGCTGCGGCCGGCGGGGGGGCGGCCGCGCCCTCCTTCAGCTCCGGCTTGATCACCGGCTTCTCTTCTTTACGTTCACCTGCTACACATACATACATTCTGTAAAATATCTTAGCTTGAGATTGAATACGTAGATTTAAAAAAAAAAAATATTCTACAACTATCACACACCGCTGTCTACTCCCAAACTAAGCAGAGCTTGTGTTATGGGTACTACACAATTCATAAATATACGCATATCTCTCTAAATACATACATAAAAGAAAGTCGTGTTAGTTACACAATTTATAACTCAAGAACGGCTGAACAGATTTGGCTGAAAATTGGTCGGAAAGTAGCTAAGAGCCCGTCTTGTTCCACTCCCATTCTCAGCCCGTCTTATCCCACTCCCAGCCTCCCCTAATATTTCTTCCATTTTTTTTTTTTTTTTTTATTTATTTAACAATTTATGTACACACGAAATAATAAAAGAAAAGAAAAAGAAACAGAAAAATAGGTACAGAGGTGATGCTTATTTCTAAAGAAATCTCTTCCAGCATACCTGCGAAAGGAGTTAGAGAAAAGAAAAGAGATGTAGACACCGTGTGTAAAAGTAAAAGGTAAAATTTGTCACACACAACAATTGACAATTATCTATACAATATAAAATGTAAACAAAGATATACTATTATAAAAATATACATACACATAGTAAAATAAATACAGCAAAAATATATACTATAACATAATAAAATAATACATAAAAATAAGCAACTATGAGGGAAGAGAAAGATAGTGTTCTTTCACTCTACTCTTAAAAATTGAAAGAGTTTGGCAGCCTCTGATGTCAGGCGGTAGTGCATTCCACAACCGCACTGCGTGCGCAGTGAATGAGTAGGAATAAAAATCGGTGGAGTGGGGAGGGGATTTAAGGAGATTCTTAAGATGCGATCTGCAAAGAGCATCAGAAGGATGAGAAAAGGAAAAGCGTTCCCGCAAGTAGGAGGGCGTTTTAGGATTGTGGAGGATGTTAAATAGCAGACTCAATATTCGAGAGTTCCTGCGAAATCGGATCGGGAGCCACTTGAGCATCTTGCGAAAGCCTGAGACATGATCATACTTTTTAAGATTGAAAGCAAAACGAATACAAATATTTTGCAAACGCTCAAGTTTATTTAAAAGCTCCTCGGTGGCATCCAAATAACAGGCGTCAGCGTAGTCAATAATGGGCTGAATGAGTGTTTGGGCGAGGGAGATTTTGGTTTTCAAGGGCAAAAAACTCTGAAGGCATTTTAACGAATGGAAGGTGTAGTGTACTTTACGACTGACTTCAGCAACGTGGGCAGACCACGATAAGTGCGAGTCCATGATGACTCCTAGGTTTTTAGCCGTATCCACATATTCAATTTTGACTCCATTCAACCAGAGTGGAGACAGCGATGCAACATCAAGCTTGTTCCGCATATATCTGCCACCGATGACCATAGCCTGGGATTTCTTGGGGTTGATTTGCAACCCAAAAGACCGCGACCACTCCCCAATCAACTCCAGGTCACAGTTCACGGCAGATACGGCGGCTTCTGCATCTTCGCCACGAAAGTGATGGTAAAGCTGCAAATCGTCGGCATAGAGATGGAAGTTAGAGGAAATTACTCTAGTAACAGAGTTAATAAAAATAGAAAAGAGAAGAGGAGAGAGAACGCCACCTTGAGGGACACCCGCAGTAAGAGAGCACCAATCTGACAAAAACTCATCAAGGCGTACCCGCTGCGAGCGGCCGTGAAGATAGGAATCAAACCATCTAATCGTAGAAGAGGAGAAGTTTAGGGATTTAAGGATTCCAAGAAGAATGTCGAAGTCAACAGAGTTGAAGGCACTGCTGAAATCAAGAAGAACGAGTAACGTGAGAGATTTGTGGTCCATAGCCCAGCGTATATCATCAGTGACCTTTAGTAGGGCTGTGACAGTGCTGTGACCAGGCCGAAATCCGGATTGGAAAGGGCTAAGAAGATCGTTAGTAGAAAGAAAGCGAGAGAGTTGCTGATGGACGATGTGCTCAAGAACTTTAGAGAGATAAGGAAGGATAGAAATTGGTCTGAAATCGGTTAATGAGGCCGGGTTAGGAATTTTGGGTAACGGAATGATATGAGCTTGTTTCCAGGCATCAGGAACAGCACATGAAAACAAGGAAAAGTTAAAAATGTGGGTCAAGACGGGAAGTAATGCGGGGAGAATAGGAGAAATCATTCTTGAGCAAACGTTATCATTACCAACAGCGGAGGAGGAGATGGCTTGAATAGATTTTTTGACATCACTTTCACTTACAGGACAAAATTCGAAAGACGAACACTGTGGCATTGGCAAACTGGACAACTTATTTAAAGTTACAGATTTGACGTGTGGATCTATAGTAACAGGAGGAAGAGAGAAATGTTTATTTAGAGCACACACGTCAGTATCTTTGCCAGAGACGACAGGTGACTTACCAATACCGACAGTTTTCAGAAACTTCCAAACCTCCGAGGAGTTACGGTTGTCAAGAGAATTATGGAAGTAGCGTCTCTTTGCATCTCTACACATACGACTGCAGCGATTACGCTGCTCCTTGTACAAGAACTGATTGTGTTCGGAAGGACAGCGCTTCAACCTTCTTTTGGCTCGGTCTCTACTTGCCATCGCATCCTTAATGGCGGGAGTGAGCCAGGGAGCCGGGACATATTTAATTTTAACGCGACGCATAGGAGCATGTCGATCATAAAGATTTAGTACTTTGTTGTTCAAAATTTCAACCATATCGTCAACAGAGGAGCTCTGGTAAACCTCAGTCCAGTCAATGCCGACAGCATCACGCAACAATGCCTCCAGGTCAATACCCTTGTAGTTCCGAAGGTGAATATATTGTGGCTTGCGTTTAGGAGGGCGAATCTTGTATGACATGAAAATAAGATCATGATAGGAAAAACAAGCGGTAAGCTGGCCGTGAACAGAAACATTATTGGGTTTGGAAACTATCATTAGATCCAAAAGAGAAGGAGAGCAGTTCGGAAAATGATGAGTAGCAGAGAGAGGCAGAATACTAAGGTTAAAAGAAGAAGTGAGAGATTGAAGTTTGTGAGTTCGAGAGTTATTCTTAAGAAGGCATGTGTTAAAATCACCCATCAAGACCACGTGGTCATAAGTAGGACAGAAATTGTTAAAAAGTGAATCGAGAGAATCAAAGTAATCTATCGTAAGATTAGGACTATACAATACTCCAAGGAGCATCCTCACCTGATGCAGAGTAATTTCTAAAAATAGATGCTCTGCTGACCCCGAGTAGGCAGATGGTGATGCACTGATAATTTTATAAGGAATACCAGCACGTAGATATATAGCGACACCACCACCACCCTTCCCTGTTCTATCGTTACGAATGAGAACAAAGCCAGGGAGGGAATAATGAACCGATGGAAGAGATGGTTTCAGAAAAGACTCTGAGATAAGCAGAGCATCTAAATGTGCACAGTTAATGGATGCCAGAAGATCAGAGTAATGGCGAGGAACACTCTGAGCATTGATGTGAGCTATATTAAGGTTGTTGGGATACTGGGAAAACAAAGAAGAGATCTGATCACCAAGGTTTAACGGAGAGGAATCACTACTTGCTGCACTGAGGAAGCTACTAGAAGTGGAAGAGCAGGAGAAGAAGTCATCATCAAGAGTATCATTACTCATAGTATGCAAAAAACACTATATAATAAAAATATATAAACACGTAATAAATAACAAATGATAGAATTTAAAATGATTAGAAAATATGCCAAACTAATAAAACCACCTTAACGCTGTTGGAAGAGATTTAACAACAGGTAGACATAACATGAGTACATAATACAAACTAGCTAATTTACTTAAAAAGTGAGCTAGCGAGAATAACAGTGACAATTTAGCAATAATTAAACGTACACACATCAAGTTTGACAGATGTCAAGGCTTTGACAGAATAGATTGTCACCTGTCAGCTTAACAATAAAAAGAAAACAAAATAAATCTACCGACGGGCGTTTACTATAAAATTAATATAAAAAAGTAGAAGGAAATTTTGGGTAGATATATAGAAGTGAAAAAATAACGTTTACCGACAGAGTCAACTATAACAACAAAAAAAAAAAAAGTAAAATAGTCAGTCACTCAGCACAAATAATTCAGCGTCGGGCCTTCCTTAAAACTTTAGCTTTAGGGGTTGCTGTATTTGGCAATGTAGTCCCACCCGTTGAAGCAGCAGACCCGTGGACAGTGGAAGTCGCAGCGCCTGCGACGGTCGGGAATAGCGCAATAAGTGAATGAAGCTCAGCCATAGTTGTAATCTTCCGGCGAGTCTTGTCCGGCGTCAAAACAACAATCTTTCCCTCAGCAGACCAGCAGCTGTTGATGCTAAAGTGCTTGCGGGCGGCCATAAAAACTTGATGGCGAGTCTTGGTCAGGAACTCGGATATCGTGATCCCGCTACCCTTGAGAGTCGTTTTGGCGTCCCAGACCATCCGACGATGCTCCATTATGCCAAAACGCACCAACACCGGTCTGGTTTTACCTTGGGGGGTTCCAAGTCTGTGGCACACATTTAGGTACTCCAGTTTGAAGTCCTCAATCTTTAGTTGTTTATTGATTGTATGTAGTATGGTGTCGCTCAACTTTTCACCTGACTTTTCTGGAATTCCATGAAAAAGCAGGACCTTTCCTCTCATGTAAGTTTCATGGCCGTCTAAACTTAGTGACAGCGATTCAATTTGTGTCTTGAAATGAGTAAACGTTTTGTAGACAAAAGACTTGAAATCGCAAAAATCTTTTGAGAGAGAAGCAAGATCAGAGTGAGTGGTACCTGTGCCAGCTGTAGCTCTCTGCAGCTTGTCTTCATAATCATTCATGCGGGAGCTAAACAACTTTTCAAGTTCTGCCATGCTGTGTACAAGTTTGCTGTCCATTGTTATGTAGATATTGAAGTGTTGTGGTTGTGATAAGGAGAAAATTGATGGATAATATGAAGCGAAGGTGGGTTTAAAAGTTAATTAGCACATATAAAATGTAAAAAATATCAATTAACTAATTTAAATAAATTTTTAAATACAGAGCTTTACAATTATGTTTGCTTGTCAAGCCTACCCACATAGGAATTCATCATCAATTCTTTCGAACGATTTTTTTAAGAGAAAATTTGATAATTCGAAAAGGAGGCATTTGATTTACAGTAAGACTTAACAACAGGCATTTATAGACGTAATCATAACATTTAAAACTGCTCATGTACACGAATGTGAAATAAAACATTTTAAATTGAATTGTTATTGAGTATGACCTACATTTATTACCCATGGAGTAAAAGCCCCTTGTTATAGTCTCCTGCTTTATCGCAATTTAAAGTAATTTATTTTATTTATTCCATCACCACTGCTCTCTAAAAGGTGAACGATTGGTACGGTGTACGATGTTTCCATCGTGAGGAAATCGGCATGTCCTAGAACCAAAAATTCGAAGACAGGTGATATTCACCAACCAGCACTGGCCCGGCGTGGTTTTTTTTTTTGTAGGTGAAAATAATCGAATGACGAAACCCGCTCTTGGCCGGAGCGGGAGACCAGTGTCAGACAAGAGTCTGACACTACACACTAACTAAAAAACCTACCCCATTCCTTCCTTGCCTTATTCCTAGAGCCGCGGTAACAGTTTCACACAAACCGGCAGTTCCAGAAGGCTTCGACCCTGAAGGGCCCCTACAGTTTGCTGACAACTCCTTGAGGCGCGCGGGAACGGTGCACGCCGTTGACGACTTGGACTCGGTCTGGACAGTTACCAGACGACCGGACGGCGAGCTTCCCATTGCTCACCGTCCGTAAGCCAGCTGTTACTGGCCCGGCGTGGTGGATTACGGTCTCTCCTAGACGCTTATGCTAAACCCCAAGACTTAAACCAGTAAACCACCACACCACCAAAAACTTACCCTCAATCTCCGGTCCATTGCTAGCAGGAGCCTCTTCAGGTTCCTTCTCCTTAACTTCAGGTTCTGTCTTCAACTCAGTCGTGACTCCTTCAGCCTTGACTTCCGTGGTCGACACCTTGTCAACCTGTGTGGGCAGGTTGGGTCCGTTGGTTTCTGTCTTGATCTGAGTCTGGTCTTGTTCCATTGGCTGTAAAAAGGTTATTATTATTTACTAGCTTTTGTCAGCGGCTTCGCCCGCGTACATAAAATATAGCCTATGTCACTCAGGAGTAAAGCAGCTTTCTATTGTTGCTAAAATTTTTCTAATCGAACCAGTAGTTCCAGAGATTACCTCCTACAAACAAAAAAACAAAAAAAACTTTACCTCTTTATTATATTAGTTATTATTATTTATTTAGTACAGCAAAATAGCCATTAATACTAAAATAAATTAATTAACCCTTTCACTCTGTCTTTTCACAGGATCGTAAGCATTCTAATATCGTCTTCCATTCATCAGCAAACAAATCCAATCCAGGGTTGGTCTCCACGAGCGCGTTGAGTATCGTTAGCATAAGCGGTATAGGGGAATTGGATCGGGCTACAGTTCGACAAAATGGGACATTGAATAATTTATGTTTTCTACAGCGATTGTAATTTATGTATAAGGATTATTATAGAGTCGACCACTAGGAAGGACATAGATGCCACATGTAGTGTAGTAGTGCGCCTCACCTTGAACGATTGTATCACTGCTTACCATCAGGCGGGATCGCAGTCAAGCATTTGTTTATATCAAATAAAAAAATTATGAAAAACTAAAATTTTATGTTCATTGTTGACCATCTGTCTATTTTCTGGCTAAATGATCGAAATGTTGTCGGATGTATGACTGGATCGAAATCTCATGTACGACAAAGGCTCGTAAGCGTAATTATAACTGGAACGGATGATGGCAAGTTATCGCGAAACCGACCAAATTTAATCGTCACAAAATATAAGGGCTATTGAATAATAACTGTGACGTTGCGCGTTGCTTGGTTTCGCGATATAAACCACTTTTCACGCAACTCAGAACGAGAGGGCTAGATATGTGTGCTAGATCACTTTTTGGAAATTCTACATCTTTTTTGCGAGATCATAAACGCGGTATTACTAATGCGCGATCTCACAAGTCTAGAGGATTGATTTTTTTTTTATTGGATTCACACGAGGCGCCTTTTTAACAATGTATTTATTAGACATGTGCTAGAAGCTAGATCACCTCATCCTTCCTGTCAACGTTGAGCGGCTGCGTGTTGGAGGTGACGCCGCGCCGCATCTGTTCCTGCGCTCTCTCCACCATGCGCGCGAACGTTTCCTCGTCTACAGCAGGTTTGCAGTGCTGGAATTATATACAACATATTACAGTATTACAAAAATGCCCGGTGAATAAGTTGGTAGAGCCATAGGCGTAGTACCCAGGTTCAGCTGCCCCCCCCCCCAATTTTGTTAACGCCCGTACTAACTTCTAGTTTTGTCGATATAAGTTAAAAATAACGAACTTTTTACCATATCTGATAAAATATACAATACAACAAATGTAAGTTTTAAAAAACATTGCGTTATACTCGCTGGCAACGCTGCAAAGCTCTGTGCCGTGGCAAATCGACACACGATTTTTATGAATTAGAAGAAAATACATCCAACTATGCTGGCGTATTTATTAGATAAATAAACAACAGCAGGACTTAGGACATAGGCCTTACAAATAGAATTCGTGACAATTTATGTACCTGCTTAGGACACAGGCCCTACAAATTCGTGACAATTCACGTACCTTCTTCAGTTCTTCCTGGAAAGCTTCGCTGCTCTCGATAAACTTGCGCTTTTTAGCTTCGAACTTCTCTTCGATCTGCTGCAATTCATCCTCCAGTTTCTTCTGATGCATCGTCAGGGACTGCACTTGTTTCTTCAAGATCTGTAAATAATATAATTTTCGTTAAACATTACACTAGGAGTAACTCCTCGATCGTGGGTGATGGAATATGCTTGACTAGAAGTACCTATACACTCTTGGCTTTAACAGCCCTAGGCAAACTGGCGTAGTTACCGAAAGGCAGGGCTGTATTCCGGGGCACCCAAAATCTGATTACCAAATCTATTTAACTCCCTAAAATTTCGACCTCTTCAGAAATTGAAATAAGTTGCAACACTAATCATAACAACTCGTTTTAGACAAAAAAGTGTGACATTAGACCAGGAGAGGTTATTTAATGGTTATTTAAATTTTATTCAAGTTGACCTTGGTTCGATTGCTAGACTGCAAACGTGTGGACCACCTTTTAGCCGAACGTACAATGAACGTGTTCCTAAAACGTTATGTACTTATGGGTGAGATGACCATCATGTGACGGCATTATCAACTGCGTCAATAGCTTTAAGTATCATCGTCAGCCTTATTAATGTTCCCAGTGCTAGTACACAGGCCTCCTCTTTAGTTGTCAAGGTCATATGTCTTCGAATTTTTGGTTCTAGGACATGCCGGTTTCCTCAGGATGTTTTCCTTCACCGTTTTGAGAGTAGTGGTGATGAAATAAATAGTACAGAGCACAAAAGTAATACGCCTGGCTGGGTTTGAACCCGCGACCTACAACTCTTCAGTCGGGACTTTTACCACTTGGCCACCGCGCTGCTCTCACAGGCCTTAGGTATACTTTTTTATACGTAAATCTAAGAAACATTTACGATGGCTCATTATCCTTCTCACCTGCATCCTCGCTGTGGTGACGACGGAGCGTACGTCAGGCACGACAGTGTCGGAGAATATCTCGTTGATCAACCGATGGTTGCGCAGATATCTAGCGTAAGACACATGCTTCACTGAAAGACCTTCGTCTTGATCTGAAAACGGGACACAAATGATTTTAGTATTCATCATCTTCCTGCCATTGTCCGTTGTTAGTTGTTATTGATGTAACATGTTTTTTTCTTCCATTCTGTTCTGTCAACCGTCACGCTACTATAGAATCCCTTTTCTTTCTCATCATATCATAGTCTTACACAAAATTCTATCCCTTATTTTAGGGGTTAGAAAAGGTTACCAAAAAAAATTAGGCATGTATTTTTCATGGGTAAAAAAGAGTCTGTGTACCGTTTTTGGCTTCCTACTTTAAAAACTGCGAAAAGTCTTATATAAAATTTCACCTCCTCTTTTAGTGAAGTGGGGTTTCGAAAGAGACAAAAAGTATGCCTATGTTACTCTACATCCCTATAACTGCCTCCACTTACAATATCACTTCAATTTATCGTTCCGTTTTACCATGAAAATTGGACAAACAAAAAACACAGTTACTTTTCCATTTATAATATTAGTAAGGATAATAAACTACTCAAAATTTGTGTTTTCATGCTTAAAATTATGCAAGAGGGCATTTTCGAAATGAGATTTATCCCAATTACATGCATTTCCCAGTATAGTTTATTGACCAAATGAATAGAATAATAATTATGAACATTTTACCAACATACCTTCTTCATCCTCCGCTGGCTGTATATCAATTCTTCTGTCTTGTTGCTGCTGTTCTTTCTGAGAGCTGCCCTTCTTGCTAGTGCTTTCTTCTTCAAGATTACCTACTGCTGACACAAACTATGTGTTAGGGACTGAGTCAGATGAGTCGAGACACGTCAAAGCGATGCTACATCTTTATGGTATGCCAAAATGTGCCCTAATATCTAGACGAATAAAGCTGCTTTTTCGATAACACTTTCGCGTTTATTTCGCATATCCAAGACCAATTACTCTCATCTCGTTAGTTCTTTCACATACGAAGATTGGAGTGCTATGAGTATTTAGACGAAAACACACAATCCTTGGTAATAGGACAAAAAACACTCGTCGAATCGAAGCATCGAATTCGCAAGCTGTTAAAGGGTTCCTTTTCCTTTTTCATTATTGATAGGTTCGCGTTTGACCACGTCCGATGCGATTTCCCATGACTTCGAATTTTTGGTTCTAGGACATGCCGGTTTCCTCACAAAGTAATGCGCCTGGCTGGGTTTGAACCCGCGACCTACAGTAGTTATGGCCGATACCACTCGGCCACCACTGCTGAAGTTTCCTATATTTATAGTACTTAATTACACCAAATTTCAATGCAAAATGAAGTCAATTTTACTTGGTAGACTGTAGCTAGTTGCTACATTTTGGCATACTTAAGATACTTTTTAAAAGTAATGCTTTGGCGTGTGCCGACAATAATATGATAGAAAACATATATTTGAAGCGACATGTATGCGTGAAAGATGCATTTGAAAACTGACAACGTTTTTCATGGTGTAATTATATGAGTTTCTTTGCTGAGGTTATATAACATGTAAAGCTAAACATACATTCTATGCAGTATTTTTTTCCAATTTTTTTGTAATGCAATAAGATTTTAGATATTAAAAAAAATGTACATCAAACAGCATTCATCATTGCCAATAAATAACACAGAAAAGCGCCCACATTAACTTCAAAACGGCGGAAAAATATCAACATTTAACATGGCAACACTAACCAAAAAAAAAAAAAAAATTAAAATTGCCAACATCAAAAACTACACAGATCATGCATTCTTTTTCCCTTACCTACAGCTTTATTTTTCGCCGCAATATAGGCTAAATACGCGGGAGAGTTGTGGTAGGCCTTCAGACTCTTTTCGTACTCCAACTGTAGTCAGATGAGCCCCGTGCGTGCATTATATGAGGTGGCGTGCATGTGAAGGACAAAATAGCGTTACTCGATGTGTGCGGGTTAGTCACGGTTTGGATTTGGAAGTGGGTGGACGTGTTTAACGAACCTTTCGACTTTGGTAATTACAGACAAAATGAAATAACAATATGTGTGCGAACGCCGGCATTCATTGAGTTTCAAAAGTTTAATCTATACTAATATAATAAAGAGGTAAAGTTTGTTTTTTGTTTGTAGGAGGTAATCTCTGGAACTACTGGTCCGATTGGAATTTTAGCAACAATAGAAAACTGCTTTACTTCGGAATGACATGGCTATATTATAAACGGCGCGGGCGAAACCGCTGACAAAAGCTAGTATTTTTATAAATTGGTGGTTTGTTGGTATACGTCAAATCTATGAGGGAATTACGAGACATCTATGGTAGACAAAGGACGAAAAATTGCGAAAATTTTGTTTATACACTTCTCATCAAAAAAATCGAAACACTTCCGTTTTCATTGTTTCTGTCCGAATTTAACACAAAAAAGAATTCATACGATGAAAAAAAATACATATATTATAGCTGGCAGTTTGGCCATTACAGTAATAAGCGAAAATTCTAAATTCAAAATTAGAATTTCATTTGTTTATCTTATAAACGAAATGAATCACTGTTTTGAGACAAATGTGTGTTTAGGGTTGGAGTACATTTAGCGTTTAAAAACTAAAAATTGGCGCCTATCCTTAAACTTTTTGTTTTTTATTTCAATACTGTGACTTTGGGACGTCTGAAAAAAGGTTTTTTTTCTAAAACGTATGGATACTTCGCCCACAGAAGCCGCCCAAGTTGTGGCATTGCTGGATTCTGGCCTTAGTCAGCGTGTTGTGGCTGCAAGACTGCATCTAAGCCTGTCATCTGTTCATAGAGTCTATAAACGTTATCGGGAGACTGGTTTGTTCACGCGCCGTTCAGGATCTGGCAGGAATCGGGTCACTTCTGAGCGAGATGATCGATTTATTGTAACAACTTCTTTAAGAAATCGACGCCTTAACGCTTTTCAACTGCAGCAGCGGCTTCGTGTTGTACGAAGGGTGGCTGTAAGTGACTCTACAATTAGAAGAAGGTTGAAGGATCGTGGACTGGTACCGCATAAGCCAGCAAATGGGCCGAAATTAACTGCAGACCATCGAAGAGCGCGCCTTAACTTTGCACGTGAGCACCTAAATTGGTCATACCTACAGTGGAGCAAAGTTCTCTTTTCTGATGAGTGTAAAATTATGCTGTATGGTAACGACGGAAGGAACAAGGTCTACAGAAGAGACGGAGAACGCTATGCACAATGCTGCATTGAAGAAAAGGTCAGCTATGGTGGCGGTTCGTGGACGGTTTGGGGAGGAATCAGCGCCGACGGTAAGACAGAGCTTGCTTTCGTGTCTGGGCCACGTCTGCCTGCACTAAACTGTCATCGGTACGTCGAAGAGTGTCTCGAGCCTCATGTGATGCCCTATGCACATTTTATTGGCAACGGCTTCATATTCATGCACGACAATGCTAGGGCTCACACCGCGGGCGTCGTACGAGATTATCTTAACGAAGTCGATATCTCTATTATGGAATGGCCAGCAAGAAGCCCGGACATGAATCCCATTGAACATCTATGGGATGAATTAAAGAGACGAATTCGAGCAAGAGATCCTGCCCCAGAAACACTTAGCCAGCTGCAAGATGCAATCCAAGAGGAATGGGACAATATACCACAGCATGTGATCGTGACTCTCATCCGATCGATGAAGAACCGTATGGAAGCAGTAATTAGAGCTCGGGGAGGGAATACAAGTTATTAAATAAACGTTTTTTAGCTTTTTTTTTCATTTACGTGTGTTGTTTTATCCATTTCCTTTATACTCCATACGGAATAAAAATGACTCATTTAACAAAATACGAAACCTATGAAAAATTCATTTAAATTTAGAACATTAACATTAAGATTTGATAAGCTCATATTACTCACTATTAAACGACATTTAACATTTATTCCTAAATGTACACATTTTTCTGATAATCCTGACAAAACGTAAACTTGCAAGGTGTTTCGATTTTTTTGATGAGAAGTGTATTTTATTTACTAGGTATAGGATACTGACTGCCTGGAGAAAATATATTTGCATTCGTCAAGGAAGTTTAGCCCTGGAACTGAAAAGGTTCTAGAATTTCCTGGGTAAACGGAAATAAGCGATACATTTACTTTAGATATCTTTGCGCAGTCTTCAGGAAATTTATGCGTAATTTTACGGTATTAAATGATTACGTCAGGTCCACACACTTCAAAATCCGGAACAAATAAACTATTAACACAATTCTCCCACCCGGGAAAGGAACGGACCACAGTTCTTTTAGTGATGGACATAATGGCTGTACCCAAGTGCGGTAATATACAGTGGCTTCAGTGGTACCTAGCAGTGGAACATGATGGTTGATGTTGTCACACAATGGTAACCAATGGTTGTGGATGCTTTTGCTGTTTTTGTGCCTTTCAAGGGATTTTAATTTGTGGTTTTTGAAGGGTTTCTAAGACATGTTTTGCACTACAAGTGATTATAGATTTAACCTTTCGTATCGGGAACGCAGATCTACGCGAGACTTAATAACTTTTTAATTGTGTCTCTAATTACGCCATATGAGAGGTTAACGTATGATTTAATTTTAGTACGTACTTAGTTAAGAAATACCACAATATTTAAAGAAATACTATTTATTTTTGTAGTTCCAAAAGAAGGGTTTATTTTATTTGCAATCAAATGCAGGAGAACTAATTACAGAGATGTCATTAAATTTTTTCTAAGTATTGCTAAAATATTTAAGTAAATATGCAAATATCCCAAAATTTATCTGTCCATTTAGTTTATTTTTTTTTTTAATTCAAAGGTTATTGGGTTGAGTTTTTGGTAAATTAGTCACAAATAATAACAAAATATTAATAAGACTAATGCAATGTGATAACCCATCATAAGGTTGTCTGGTAAATATTGCTGTCAGCAATAAGATCACTATTGCACCCATACCTTGATTTTTGTGTAAAAGTTTCATTGCTATTATGGTGAACAAAATTTTTATTCTAAACTAATCTATTCTAAACACAAAACAGCAAGAGCTAAACTTCATAACCCTGTGTTAAAATCAAGCACTGTTGCAATGGTGTGGATTATGCACAAATTGGTACCCTAGGGTAAAGGTTCATTTTGTACCTCGGGTCTTGTGAGCCAGCCATTGTAAATAGGCGGGCGACGATTGGTAAGCTTTCAACATTTCTGTGTACTGCGCCTGGATGAAAGAGGTTTGTCAAGCTTTGTGACCCTCTTGGGTCATCAATTGGGACTTAATTATTAAAATTTAAGGCCATTTAGGCTTATCTGCTATCGTATGAAATAGGCAGAAAAGGCACCAAAGAGAAAAAAACAAGCTTCCTTCTGGCTTGAATTAATGTGAAACTGTCCTCCTAGCCAGGTTACGACCGTTTTGTTAACGTCGAACGCTTGGTATTGGCTACGCCTACTAGCGTTGATATGCAGTCAATAAATTGGGGGCGCGGCCGAATCGAATCGACATTTACGAAACCATCGTAACTTTGCTAGGGGGAGGGGTTGGACCTGGACTTGGGTTTTTAATCTATCCTAACAATTATTATTAACCTAACAATTAAGTTTTTTTTAGAACTTCAATGCACAATATTTTTCAGCACTCCTGATGGTAACTAAGTATATGAACTTAATATAATTTTATAGATTTAAAAAATAAAATTGATTTTTAGCACAAAATAAGGCTGAAAAATACTATAGATTTTAGTTAGGTCCATAATACTAATAAAAGATGGAAAGAAAAATATTCATACCTTCTCAGCCTCATACTCATCAACATATCCAGCCTTTTCTGTCTCAGGCAGATCCCTCCACATGCCACCAATGATTCTGCCGATCTCCCATAGCTTTAGATCTGGGTGGGCTGCCTTTACAGTGTCCCATACTCGTCGGGAATATCTCATGTATGGCATCAAGGGCTTTTCTGGCGGTTTCGGGGGCTTTGGTAGGCCCGCACCCTGGAATATATGAATTGAGTTAGTTTTTTGGCTTTGGTTTTAGGTAGAGAGTGCCTGGAAGAAAAAGATTTTAGTGTATTTTATAAACTACCTACTAGAAATTTCACACATACAATAAGGCAACACTTCCACGAACAACTGTTTTGCGGCGATATTATTATCTTAGATACTCATCCAGGATTTTATAAAGACTTTATGAACATCTGATGTCTTAAAAGTATCATAATTCCAGTGTTAGAGAGACACAGAACTATAAACCTCGTATTGCTTGGTCTTTTTCTTACACCTCATTCATGATACTTTTTGACGTCATGGCGTACCATTGGGCTTTTATTGTGACAATCCAACAAGTGATATAAACAAGCAAAATGACAGCTTGCTGCAATTTCTCTGTTCATAGAAGTGATGCCTAAATATAACTTCCTAAAACTAAAACACAAAAAACCAATATTCAATGACAGAGACTCGAAACTACTAAGTAAACACACAAAATATTACCCAATGTACTCGACTCACCGCGCCGGCACCTTTGCCGATCTTCTGCGGCTGAAATCCAGGATGTGAATGTACCGTGGATACAAATGGACTGGTCTTATCGTCCTTAGCGGCGGCGGCGGTGGCGCCCACCGCGGCCCCGGCGGCGCGCCGCGCGACCTCTGCACCGAAACGCTGTTGCTGGGGAGAGTGCGGCCAGCCGCCGTACCCCCCCTGGTGGCCCACCGAGGGACCACCTTGGTATTGCGGGTGGTGGTACTGGTATTGGTTATGGTGCGGCGGCGGTGCATTCATACCGCCTTCAAGCCAAGCAGCGGGGCGGCAATACAATGAAAGAAAAAAACAAAAAGCATAAGGGATTGGGACAGGACGGGCAGGGCAAACAAAAGATAATCAATGCAACAACATCTAAAAATCAAATCATAATGTTAAGTGGAAGTGATTAGTGTGAGCGAGCAGTACTAGCATAGTATTTAGTAGGCTTAATTAGCGTAAAGAATCAAGAATCAGAGAACAGACTGGTGTGAGACGATGACTTGTGATGTGAAAACGAGAAAAATTTTGGTGCAATTACAATTTTAAATCCCCACAGAGTACCTATATCCAAAACAGATGAGGGTGTGAGAACAATTTTGAAAATAAAAGTAAATCAGATTGTAGCATTACCTTTCATCATACCGAAACTCATGGGGGGCCCCGCAATCATGTAGTCTGTTTCAACATAACAAAACATGAAACAAAACCAACATAAGAGTAAAATGTAGTCTAATGTGTAAAGAACAAATTAAGAGAAAATAAAAAAGTATGTTACTAATGCATATACTTTGAAATAAACAAGCATAGAATTGGAATCATGCTGCCCAGGGTCATAACAGCAGTTAGGTACCAGCAATACCAACAACGGTTCTCAGCCCTGCTAAGCTTGCAAAGGCATCGAAATCAGGTATACAGGTTATACATAGTTAGTACTAACAACATTCTAGAAATAATATTAATCAAACATTCAAAGAGAACAGTTTCAAATGCTATAACTCTTTGGCCAAACTGTTATCTATGCTTTGCTATTTTTTTTTTACATTCTAAATATAAAATAGTGTGTATGGAATACAAACGCGGATTGCTCTGTGGGCTTGGCATCGACATTGATGTGTTTTGTTTGTAACTGTTTGGTGCAGCCATGGCACGGGGTCACTCTGAAAAAGATACAGTTATGTCTAGTTCATGTTAGGGTGCGAACTTCAGTTGATTGAATTTTGCAATTTCCATCATCTCCATTAATTATAAGTCATCTTTGCGATTGGAACATTTGGATCATAGGCTTAAAAGGTACAAATGTAACATTTGAAACATAAGCTCACAAGAGTTACAAGATAAAATGGATAATATGGTTTTTCAGCTCAAAAGATACAAACATAGATACTGACTGTTATGAATTGTGATCTGTTATGTTGTATCATATACACTAACAGTTTAATTTCATTAAATTTTAAAAAGAATGCCAGTCATTAAAAGTAAAGTGTTTCAGTGATACAATTGTCCCAAATGATGCATTTGAAACATTATTGCTGTTCCAATCTTTCGAATCAGTTCAATAGAGTTGTACACGCCTAATTTCCACTTGTATCATAGTATTTTTATTGTTATACAGACGCTTCTCCACTTTTGAACTATTTGTAAGTAATTATATTATAAAAACAAAAATATATTTTGCCCTGCTTATAGTTTCACGACAACATATTAAGCAATTAAGTCCTAATTGTTAATTAATTCTAGTTGTATTATATATAACGTAGAATGTAGTGAAAGAGAAATAATCCTTTAGCAAGTCTAAAAAACTATAACTCAATAGGGACGAATACCGGCCAGCTTACAACCATAAATTGCCTTAATTTCTGGCTAGGTGACGATGTTTTAAATATCGCTGCACATCTTACCTGCTGCAATCTATGTAATTCAAGAGTTTATTAACTCCTATGACCTGAAATCAGTAAAATAATTCTATTTAACCAAAACAGGGCAAGCGTCACTTTCTAGTAAGCAAGACGCCATGTTGTTTCTAGGACTGTTGATAAAATATCGATATATCGAAATATCGATATTATTACATAGAAATATCGATATTTATTACTAATAGTTTTTTGGACGATATATCGATGGTTCGATATTGAAATGTAGATATCGACATGCGATATTTTTTTTAAATGAGTTTTTATTTTTTATTTTTCTCACCAATTATTTAAATTTCAATATTCTAAGTTAAACGAAATGTAAACATTAAATGTACAAAATTATAATTTTGTATAAAAAAATAGTACCCAGATGGGTATCTACCTATTTACTTTACCCACTGTTGTTGTTAGATAACACTTGTCACTGCCAACGTTATGGCACGTCGCCCTCCATGGGACGATACACAAAAGAAAAAAAAACGTAGCTCTAACAATTCTATACTTCTACTTCGTCTATATCCACTCAAAAGTCCCGGGTACTACCCACTTGACAGACAAGATACACTTTCAGGTAAAAAAATCTTTTGTGGACTTACGTTTTGGTACACTCTGGTGTCCGCTAGCCATCCGCTAGCAAAGAGTTTAAAAAATAGGTCCGTGTGTATAATCTGTGGCGCCCTGTTCGGATATTTCTAGTAGATTAAGCAGCCAACAAAATATAGAGGGCATTAATGCGTAGAAACATTACATTCGTGTATAGTTAGTGGGTCTGTGTCAGTCTGAAGTTTCGGTGATTTTTTGCGTGCGTTGCTCCGAGGAGTCTATGGATTATCCGTAATAATGTCTCTTTCCCTAATATTTAAATCTTATAGTGTAATATATCAACATTTTCCTTAAAACTTAACCGTGTCCGTGATCTGAAAATATCCTAGTTTTATTTGCTCCATAATTAGAAAATATTCGGTGTTTACCGTTGAAAAAACGTTATTTTTGTATTGGATGTTGCTGTCTCAAATAATGCAGATGACATGCACTATAATTAAAAAAAAACGAGACCATTTAACCATTACTCCGAGCCGTGAATTTTTTAAAAAGGAAATGGATGGAGTGACACCTTTTTTCTTTTCTTAGGTGTGTGTTTATCCTACGGTTTTAATTAGTTAAAAAAAGGGGTTATGAACAATTATTATCAATTTGTATTAATTTAATTATAATCTAATCATATTTAAGTGTCAAAATATGTCGTCTTCAAAAAATTCTTCTATTGTGTGGACATATTTTAAAAAAATAGATTCAAGAAGTGTTTCTTGCAATTTGTGCGGAAAAAATTACAAAAGCAGCGGAAATACAACTAATTTAGCAACCCACTTAAAAAGTAAACACCATCATGCATATGCCCAACTATCCATCAAAGAAAAGACAAATATTAAGAAAGCTATCACTAAAAATGCAGAAGAAAACTATCATAACATGTCAGTAGCATTGCTACCACGATCAACATCAAATACTAGCCATTCTGACAGCAATAGCTTCTGTGATAATAATGAGGATTTAGTTAATCAGGTAACATTTTTTGATTGCATTATTTTTTGATGTATAATTATATTAAACAAACTTTACAATAAATTTACATTTATATTCTACATACTCTAAATATTTATATTTTAGATGAACCATCAAGAGGAGGATAACCAAAGTTTAGATACTATTTCTGTCTTATCAAAATCAGCGAAATTAAAACAACAAACTGTTTTGCAATTGTTTGAAAAAAGTGCAAGTTATGATGGTAATATACTTGAAGTTTTTATTCTTCATGTATTGTAAATTTTATATTTGACTTATATTTTTTATTTTTATTTTAGATGGAGGGGAGCGCCATGTTGCAATTACCCAAAGTTTAGTTTTCATGATCATTAAAGATAATTTACCTCTTTCTTGTGTTGAAAAAGAAGGATTAAAACAATTCGTTCATGTGGCATGTCCTCGATATAAATTACCATCAAGATTTAAGGTGAATAGTAAGATCTCTCGATAGATTTAATTCCTAAAAATCGTATGCTGTTCTTATGAAATTTAGTGCTAAGCTAATTTGAAACATTATTTATTTTTTAGGTAACTGATTTAATAGAACAACGATACAGTACTACAAAAGCTATATTAATAAATCATTTACAAGAAACACGGTACCTTACCATGAGTAGTGACATAGTTACAATAACAAACTCCACAAGAAGTTTTCTAATCATCACAGTTCACTTTCTGAATGTTGCTGATGAAAGTCTCAACAGCTGTTGTCTTACTGCTCATTACATGACAGAGGTAAAAATACTTCTAAATATGTCATTTCTTTAGTTATTCAGATATGATATCAAGTATGTCTATTTTTAATCTTTATATTATTATTTTTCAGGGACACACAGGAGAATACATTAAAGATTGCTTTGAAAATATAACAAGTGACTTTTCTATTGATAAATCAAAAATCGTAAATTTTTCAACCGACAATGGTAGCAACATGGTGGCTGCTGTCAACTTATTTTTGGGAACAAAGAAGAGGATTCCATGTGTTGCGCACACTATAAATTTAATCATAGATGGAGTTTTGAAAAACAATACAAATTTTTCAAACTTAGCCGATCAAATAAAACGTATTGTGACCTATTTCAAACACTCAGTTAGTGCTTCTGATGAATTACGATCAGAGCAATTAGCAGAAGGAAAGAAAGAAGGCCAAATATTGATGCTCATTCAAGCTGTTAGTACTCGTTGGAATTCTTGTTTAGACATGATGGAAAGATTCCTGAAATTATCTTCAATTGTCGCAAAGATATTAGCATCAAGAACTAAGAATAATGTACCTGATATGGTAGCTACTTCGCAGTTAACTATTTTGCGCGATTTAGTTACGCTTCTTGGTCCATTTAAAATAGTAACAGAAGACTTGAGTGCTGAGAAATATGTCACAGCGAGTTTAGTAATACCATTAACAAATTTATTAAAACAAGAAATCGAACAAACTAAAACATCAACAGCTATTGGAGTGTCAGTGCAAAATGATTTATTAAAAGGTATTGAAGATCGATTAGTGCCTTTACAAGAAAACCTTTTTTTGGCCAAAGCAACTATCTTAGATCCCCGCTTCAAAAAGTTACATTTCATGTCAGCATTGGCTGCTGCCAATGCAATTTCAGATTTATCAAAAGAAATAGTTACAGAACATAAAATAAGAGGAAATCGTTCACCCACGGTAGGGGCTTCTCCGCGTGGAGAAAAAGAATCGACTTCATCATTATGGGACAGACATGAAGATCTGCTCTTAAAAAATATGTCTAATGCCAATGAAGTTTTTGGCAGAAGTTTTGGTACAATGCCTGCCGAATTAAAGCAGTATTTAGATCAGCCAAATATTTCACGATCATCAAATGCACTAAAATTTTGGATTGATAGTAGACATTTTACTCCTGTGTTATCAGAAATAGCTGTTAAATATTTAATTTCTTCTGCTACATCTGTAGCATCTGAACGAATTGCTTCTACAATCAATCTTTTAGTGCCTAATAATCGTAGTAGTCAAACAGCTGAACATATAAAACAACGAGTATTTTTAAAAACTCTTACTGAAAAATATTGGTACGCATGAATGTTACATCAAATGTGATTAATAATTATTTACGTTTTTATAAATTTGTAATTTAATTTGTTTAATAAATATGCGGAATGAAAACCTGTGTAAATTACTTTTGATCCGACTTGCGACTGTCCTTTTAAACCAATTACCAAAGCCGATCAAATAAAATCGAAAAAAATATCGATATATCGAAATATCGATATTTTTTTTCGATATATCAAACCCCGATATTGATATATTTAAAAATATCGATATATCGAAAATCCGATGTTTTTAAAAATATCAACAGCCCTAGTTGTTTCCATTAGCTGACACTGTAATGACATTTCATTTCGATTTTTAGTCGATTGTCATTAAAGTCACAGATTAAAAACACATCCTGAATAAAATTAAGTAAGAGTAAAGGCCTATCCGCACACAACAGTGCCGGCACAGTGCCGACACGTTCCGATCAGTAACGTATCGATCAGTGTCAGTGAAATATGATATTGTAGCATACATTTTGTACGACACCATCCGTACTCTTCAGTGACAGTGACGTTCAGTGATGTCAGTGCTGCGCCGACATTCGCCGTGTTCCGACGTCAATTTGTAGCGGACAATATTTTGCCTGAGACGGTCGCAGTGTTTCAAGATGGACGACGAAAAGTTTTCTTAACTTTTCATTAAGTTTAGAGAAAAGTATGTCGAGACAATGTTTTGGCATCCTGAAATACTCAAAAAACTTTGATTCATCATCTATCAGATGTTTATATAGGGTGGTGAACTCTCCTTTTTCTTCTCTTTTTTTCCACGCGTTATGAACGCATTTCCTTCTTCTCACATAAATTTCTTCGTCTTCATCTACGCTGCTAACTGTGATCTTGAATATCGAGGTATTTTACAAGGACATCAAACTGCTGCAAGGTACTAAAATCACTGTACGCGTCGAGTCAGTACTGACATGTATGAATAGCACGTCACGGAACGGTACGGTACGGAACTGTCATTCACGTGTCGGCACTGTTGTGTGCGGATAGGCCTTAAGACAGGTATACACACACTTTAGTAGCAATAATTATTATATGGCATGCAGTTGTCAGATTTTATGGGAACACATTGTGACTACTGTACTGACTACTGTACTGTACAGTTGCTCAGTTAGAGTAGCTCTAACTGAGCAACTGTAACGCTAATCTGCAGGGTAGTATTAGTATTTCATCGTTGACGCCTCTTGGGGCCAATGATTAATGTGAAAGCCTAACACCAGGGCTATGGGATTAAGGCAAGTAAGGAACGGGGTAGGTTGTTTAGTCAATAAGAGTCTAACACTTTTTTTCGTTGCCCAAGGGCGGGAATCGTCATTGGATGATTTTTACATCTTAACTAGGTAATCACAGAAACGACGTTAATTCCTAAGGATTTTTTACTATAATATTCACGTACACATAATTTAAGAAAAGTAAGACACATAATTCTTTAGTCAACATAAATTCATATTAAATCGCTTCAAATTCGTCGCCGTCGCGTCCACCAATATTGCAGCGTGGGTGTGAACGATACTTTAATGACTAGTGGTGAACGTATAGGTTCAAACGTAATAATCGCCTAATTAGTATCAGTGTTGCTACAGTTCATAATTAAAGTGAGCATTGAGAGAGAAAAGAGCGCGAAATCGGAAAGAGTAAAAACATGATGTTTTCTGAAACTTTTTATTTTCCCGAACCAAAGATCAATAATTACAAATAGTCAATTAGCAACAATTGATAATTAATTAATTATATTAATGCTCAGCCTATTTTTTCAGCCCCTGGAACAAGAGAGAATCAAAATCTTCTTTCTTCTATACTTATAACTAAACGCCTACTGTTGTTAAATTGTAATGCTATTGCACTGATATATCAACACCCGACCCAAAAATACGGAAGTTGGCACGTGAATAATCTACAATTCATAGTCTAGCCAAATCACCAGGTGACCGCGCTGTGCCAGTTACCTACCAGCTAATGTCGTTCTATTATTTGATTGTGCCTGACCGAGTGACATTTGGCGTGTTTAATGTATTGTATGTAAGGCCTTGTCTATAGAGATACTGAACAAAGTGCAGCGCGTGGTATTGGCTGGTTACTCCTTTTTTATGGAAAGTCCCCTACTTGTCGGACTTTTATGGACCAGCCCTTTCGGCTAGACAGACGTCTCAAAAATTACTTTATAAACCAATTATTTCTATTCCATAAAAAAAATAAACCTTTATTCTAAACAATGGGCGTAGCTACCGCCGTATCTGCCGTATTAATGATACGGGGTTCCCGCGCTTCAGGGACCCTGATGTAGACAAAATTTCATAAGATGTTATCCACAACGATCTCGTACTTAGAATAAACCAAGCATTTGTAAAAGAGCACTATTTTTGTTTTTGATACGGGGCCCCTGTGGGACTAGCTATGCCATTAGTCCTAAAGCATTTCTAATCATGTAAAAGTATGGTATGTATTTTTTTTTAGCAACCCATAAGTTAAAAGAGAGCAGCAGAGAGCAATTTTACATGCGATCTTCTTCGTGGTTCTTCGTTGTAATTACAAAAGCATGTCTTATACCTACAAAAGTGATGCCCATTTTCATCAGTGATCAAGGAGGTAAAGGAGTGTAATTAGCTAGATTAACAAACTAGTCACACTGTTAAATTCCAAGTTCTTGTAAACTAAGCTTTATGTCCTACTGGCGGACGTGATAAACAGATCCTTAGATTTTATGCAATAAAAGTGTTGCGGATCGATAAAGGATTTTAGGGAGAAGATTGAAAAAAAAAACGACTTGCTCCAGTGAATGTAAAAAATGTGTATTGATAAAACAGTAATACGAAGACCAAACAAAAGACCATAAAAAATTAAAAAAATTATTATTAAAAAAACAAAATACCCGACTGCACACTAAAAAAAGAGTAAAACAAGCCCCACAATACAAATTTACTGAATATAATTTATAAATGTTGATGGAAAGCATCGCAGGCGGGGACCAACAGAGGCTTATTTATAGTCATTTCTGTTGTGCACCATTTAGCAGAATTTTCGTTGGTGGCGGTCAAGGTGGTCCCCGCCTGCGATGCTTTCCATCAACATTTATAAATTATATTCAGTAAATTTGTATTGTGGGGCTTGTTTTACTCTTTTTTTAGTGTGCAGTCGGGTATTTTGTTTTTTTAATAATAATTTTTTTATTTATAACTTTTTAGCTGTTTTTATTTAACGAAAATGTTGTAGATTTTAAATTATTTCGACGACATTTGGCTTTAGATTACGAGTACATATTTTTTTAAAGGGAAATTTAGAAAAAATATTATTATGTCTTTATCCCGTGGGACTTTTAGGATAAAATGTATCCTATGACACTCCCGTAATCAAGACAAATCTAACGATACCTCATACATCAAAATCCATCAAGCCGTTTAGGCTACAGGAGGTCACAAAGGAACAGACATACATACATACTTACATACACTCGAAAAACATTACCCTCCTTCTTTGGCAGTCGGGTAAAAAGTCACAGCAATGTCGCAGCTGACCTTTGCTGTCTATCTTTAAGCAGGCGTTCTGGCGGGAATAATAAGTATCACAGTACTTACGGCTGTAGTATTATTGATTGATTTGTTACTCTTGAAATTAAAAGTGTACCGTGTAAGGCTCTGACCCTGGTATATATGGCAACGTAGGAATGAGGTAGGTCGTTTAGTCAGTAACAGTCTGACACTGTTTCTTGTTCGCCCAAGGGCGGGATTCGTCATTGGATGATTATTACCTACCATAAAAAAAAGGAGCGTTCGTATAATTAAGCAATATGTAACGTCGCAACTCAATGTGAAATGTTTAAATAAGAAATCCAGGGTTAGGGAAAAAATTACGAGGCCAAAATGCATGATAAATGGCGACCATTTTAGGAATCTCAGATAGCTTAGACCAGGGTTGAATTCAACTTGCATGCGTAATAGTAATTAAATACTAATACCAATTAGGTCAGGGCACTCTCATGGGCCTTGGCCTGGTATCCATGGCCAAACGATTAAGATTAGGCATTACCCCTTGCTTTCCACATTCTTAAGAAGTTTATGGCCGCCGCGAAGGATACATACCTTTATGCTACTATAGTACTGTGGTGACTGTAAAGAGATCACATGCGTTGTGAATTAGCGAACTGGCTTGTAAGACGTTCGCAGGCTGTTCGTAGTTTAAATATTTTTTATTTGAAAAAAAAGTATGTTGTTTTATGATTCATTGTACAATCCGTTCCAAATGAGAATAGGATCGATGGCAATGTTGTGACGTCACGTCGAACTGTCAAATCGAAGAAATTAGGTAGAGTGAACAAAAAAAGATGTTTAAAAAAATAATTTACGTACGAATCGTGAATGAAAAAAGTTTAATCAGAATACAGTTTTTCAATTTTGTTTATCTCTGTTTCACTGTGTGATGTGTTTGAGTAGTGGTAAATAGAAGAAATAGGCGAATTGTTTCTAACAATGAAAATAAGAAAGAAAATAGTCTTTCTTGTAAACTATTTATGACTTAAAACAATATATTTGGCCAAATTTATATTAAACCCTAACGTTTTTACTTCAAACTAGAGTTCATTAATTTTTAGTGATGAAAAGCAAAAAAGAACTTTTTATTGATACGCAAATAAGATTTTTTTGTAAACCGCACTTTTCACTCAAAATTTGATAGATCGAGGTTATTGACTTTCCTGTTCTTATTTGGAACGCATTATATATCGGACCGTGAGAGAAAAATATAGAAAAAAAATACGTGTGGTACTCGGGGACTGCCGCGGTAAAGCTATTGCATAGCATTCTGTATCTACTTATGCAATTATAATTATTTATTTTTTGCACTTTGTTCATTCATATTCAAAACACTTTATACACAAATTTTACAAGTACAGCCGTTCACTGTTGTAGATAAATACTTATACACCTATATACTTTCTCACAAACAGCTGATTATGTATTCGTCCGATTTCGGAGCAGCTCGTCTCGATTCGGGCGAGTTCCGTAAAGTCGTACAATACGTCTAGAGTTGGATTACGTTAAGTCTGTGCGTGGCTGGGAGCGTGCTTAATGTTGCCAGTGTAATTAATCTACTTTCCCTCATATAATAAAAAAAATACAAAGTAAACAAAGCACAAGAAATACGTTTTGAAATCAATAATGGGAAATACGATTAATTTCATTACATATTATTACATTTTAGTTTGTTCTTCAGGTTTTCTAAAATTCTAGATGACGATTAGTTAACGATGTAGCGATTTTAAAGAAATGTAAATTTAATAGTATTTTTAGATAAAGAAACATGTCAAGATTGTTTACATTCTTTTCAGCTAGTATTTAAACAAATCAACTGTATTTGCTTTCATTTGCACAGGTAATTACGTAATTACGGACGTCTACTTCCTGTGAGAAACCTACCTGCCGAATTTTAAGTTGTAGGTGTTATAGTTTCTGAGATATAGTGATTAATCAGTGAGTGGTATTTCGCTTTTACATATTAGTAGCTTTTGCCCGCGGCTTCGCTTCCGGTATCAGAAAAATGTGATAAATGAAGACCGTCCCCTTGACCGATTTTGTGCAAACTTCACATGAACCATCTACAAAATAGTCCGAACAAAGCCTAAACATTTGGACGTTTTTAAAGTTGCATTGATCTTTATATATATACATATTGATATAGATCCAAATCTATATAACTACTACTTTAATGAAAGTAAACAAATAGATTGAATTATTGTTTAATTATTATAAAAAAGTCATGAGAACTTAGAAAATTAAGTACTTTATTTAATATATAATAGCTTGTTATAATAGTCACTTGATTAAGATTCAAATACACAGTAGCAGTCCATTTTCAACAAACTCTAATAGCACGTTATAATAATCACTTGTTAAGAATCAAATACATGGTAGCAGTCCATTTTCAACCAACTCTGTTTTTCTGTCAGGAACCACTCGGGTACGAATATTCAGGGAAATTTGTTGTTCTGGTCACCCGAAAAAAATATTTGACAAATGGTCCACCTTTGGAAAATCGTATCGTAGGCCCGATATTTTCTCATTCCTCTTAACAAGCACGTTTGAATTTCAAGATAATATCTTTACCAACACTTTTAACCACTTTCGGTATAATGATGACGATTATTTATTTTAGAAAACGATTAAAAACACAGAACACAACACGTTCTCCTGACACCTGACATAAATGTCAAGATGACGGCAAATGATTAGTTTCCTTTTTTCGGCGCGCGCAGACTAAACCCGGCCGCACACCAGGCATACAATTGTTTCTCCACAATTGTAGCGCCACATTTGAAACGCGACACAAAAAACGAACCGGTTCGATCTTGAATTATTGTAGCGCGGATGACGTCTCGCCACAAAGTGCGCCCGCTACAAATGTTTCCTCGGTGTGCGGGCTCACGTAGGAATATATGGGGGCGATAAATGTGTCGCGTTTCAAATGTGGCGCTACAATTGTGGAGAAACAATTGTATGCCTGGTGTGCGGCCGGGTTTAAAGATATTCTACTATATTCGCACGACACACGGCGCCGTGTCGAAGACTGCCGAACTGACACGACGTTAGACGATGCACGGCCTTCAAGCCACACCTCCGTGCCCGTCGGAGTGGGGAGCGTGAGGTTTTTTCGTTACGGAATTTCTGGATTTAGTCCCCGCGCTCAAGGCCTGCGATAAAAGCTATGCATAGCTTAAAAGTATAAACTCAACGTGGGTTTTATTGCCGCTGCTACGAAGCTGGTACCGGAGCACTTCGAGAGAGTCCTCGAAGTGTTCTAGTACTTACATGTTAACAAGTTTTCAATGAAAATATTTTTTTCAAAGCAAACTTTTGTAGCGTGGTATATACCTAAGTATATATTTAAAACTCGTCAAGACGAATCACACGAGCCCAAACTCAATGGGGTTGTGTCGTTTAATTACAGGTTTTGACTTACAAAAGAAAAGCAGTGGAAGTCTTGCGGCTGAAATGATGATGAAGGTAATCGCGGTCTTATAACGCAAATAACAACCGTATAAACACTGGTGGGTTTACGTTAGTAAAAGTTTGACTCTTCCTCTCGCTCCTAAAGCGGGGCCAATCATCATCATCTTCCTGCCCTTGTCTTATTATTTGGGGTGGCGCAATACGTTTCATCCATTCTGTTTAGTCACCCGTCATGCTATCACTGACTCCTCTTTCTTTCATATCACTCCTCACACAATCCATCTTTTCTTTGGCCTCTCTCTCCCTCTCCATCCATCCACATATATATTCATAACTCGTTTAGTAACATGCGTTTCATCCCTCCTCTTTACATGGCTATACCAAGACAAACGATTTCCTTTTCAGTCACCAGTCATTTGATGAATTTCCAAAAAATCAAACTTCTCAAACGAAATGAAAATGTTAGTAATTGAAGTAGCGCCTGTTAGCTATCGATCGGCAACGAGTTGTAACTAGGTTAAACATTAAAGTGGATTTTACTGTGTTCAACTGTTCCAGTTTTAACTTTTAAAGATAAGCACTATAAGCAGGGTGGGTGTATAATAATAATATGTAGTACAGACCGTCGGATCTTGGCGAGTCTGAAGCGAGGAAGCGAGTAAAAAAATGCTTTAAGCAAATAATAATACATTGTTATATGAGGGATGAAAGAAAGTTATTTAGTCCCGAGAAATTTCTTGGCGACCGAGCGAGAGCGAGGTCGCTAATAGTTCGAGGGACTAAATAACTTTTGAACCCGAGGTAAACACTGTGCTTTTCATTACGAATACGAGGAAAATAAAAATAATAAAAACCTGAGTCATCGTCAAAGGCCTGAGTCGTCGTCAAAGGTATGTTTTTAGGTAGGTATATTTCTTTTGATTTAGGCGGTAAGCGGTTTTCTCCTCTTAAGAATCTTGCGTTAAATTTATAACTGAAGCTGATGAACTTATCGTGTCAATAAAAATTTCTTGTAACAGAGATTTAGCAAAATGTAAACAAAACTATACACCTCGAAAAAAAAGGAAGATCAAATCGGCCACAGATTATAGAGAGTCTACCATTTACCCGCCAATTATTTTTTTCAGTGTTCGGCTCCCAGGCTTTTCAGTCAACATTTTTCATTTTGTCATTGTAAAAATGGGTCTGGTCAACATTTTTCTCAAAAATATATTAGTTTTAATGAAATAATTGAAAGTAAATTAAAATAAAGTCATTAAAAAAAAGTATTCTTAAATTATTTCTATCTCTATGTCATTTTAATTCGGTATAAAGTTTCGGGTCACGGTTCAATAGAAATGTCAAAATAGAACTAGTTTTTTTTAAATATTTGCTGTATAAATATTAAAAAAACAACTGTCAGTTGTAAAGTAAAACTCCCTAGGGAGTAAAAGTACTTCTTCCAACCCTGTCCGCAGGCAACTTTACACCTACTTTCAGAGTATGAGTAACGAAAATTTAATTTGCAGTTGTTATTGTTGTTAAAAACTGTTATTGGCAGTTATTTTTTCGCTCGCCAAGATCAGGCGGCCGTACTGTGTACTACATAGTACAGCCGTTCTAACTTGGCGAGCATGAAGTTAGGCTCTGCAAATTTTAACGCTTGTGCACTCGTAAAAACAAATAAATGGTTTTTAAAAAATAAATGTCATTTGCAATTTTTTATTGCTGTTAACAACTGTTATTGGTATTAATTTTTTTTAAAGCCTTTATAGTATTACTACAAGCGCTAATGTTTGCAGAGCCTCGCTTCAGGCTCGTCAAGTTAGAACGGTAGAGGCTAGAGTGAAGGCTTTTAATAAACTAGTACGCCTCACCATTAACGATTGCATCACTGCTTGGATCGTAGTCAAGCATTAATTTATAGTAAATAAAAAAATAAATAAAAAAAAACGGCTGTACTGTAGATATCTACCTACTTGTAACTTAAATCTGAAAATAATCCCAAACATTTTTCTAATTGTACTTTTCAAATGTCATTGTTTTTATTTTGTGTTCCCGTAAAATGAAACCAGCGGAACCAGATATTTTTGAAAAGATAAAAAACTACATGTTTTGTAGTGTATTCTCGCCAGAATCCTCGTTTGTTATAGTTCGCACGCTTTTTGTGTTTGTTCACAAAACTGTAGCAGAATTTGATATTTCCGTGTGATGTGGTTGTATGGAGTGTCATTACTCCCAGAATTTGATACTTTGTACCTCACAAACAACTGAAAATGGAAATCAAAAGTCATTTACTTAAATTGGACATAGAGCCAGGCTTTTTGAGCGTCAATCTATATCTATCCACTCATTAAATCATTATAATTTGAACACAAGGAAAAAACAGGTTAAACGTCTTTTTACTAAAATGACAAATTTTTGTTCTTCTTGTCGCGAATATTGTGAAGGGTGGAACGTGAGGGTTCGTCAGACTTTTGCTAATTAAAACCATATTTATGTTCCTTTAGGTGCCTTTAGCGTTCTAGGACCATGAGGATCACTTTTGACGAGGTGATGGCAAAAACACGATTGCTGGGTGCAGACCATAGATATGTATGTATATTATATGCATTAATATTGTGGCGCCCCCTAGTGAGTTACAGCCATGACAACTGCCTAAGAACATGAACTTATCACAACAAACCCATTATTGAAAACCGCATCAAAATCGCAAAATTTATTTAGAAGGTACTTGCGAACATTACTTTGCACAAACACACACAAACAAACATCTCTCATCCTAAAAGCTATACTTGCTGCGTTCCTTCGTGGATAATAATACCTGGCAAATTTATTTAAAGATCAATAATACAATTCAATCAGGAATAAACATCCTAAAGACACTTCTTTAGGATGTTTACAATTATTTTATTGTGTGTTTGAAGATTGCCGCAATAAAAAAATAAGAATTAAAATTAGAAATGGCGCTGACATCCGGATGATTCAGAATCACAAAACGGTAATACCAAAACAAGCCGGAATACTGTAAAAAGTGCAAATAAAGAAACATTGCGGAATATTCCGTAGTGTACATAATATACAGCAGTACCTATGTATGATATGACGAAGAGATAAAATATAATAAAAACGTGAACTACCGGATGTGCATGAGCCTGTCACATGGCTGAAAAACCACGTCAATGATTTACTGATTTTAGTCATTCATAAATTATGATAAAGGTAGATAGGGAATATCAAAATATTTGAAGCAAAAATTGCATTCCATTAAAGGAAAATGTAAACAGAAATAATAATATAATATAATATGTCCACAACTATCACACAACGCCATCTAGTCCCAAGCTAAGCAGAGCTTGTGTTATGGGTACTAGACAACTGATAAACATACATATATAATTCTAAATACATACATATTATAGATAAATTTCACCCAGACACAGAACAAATGATCGTGCTCATCACACAAATATTTGTCCTGGGTGGGAATCGAACCCACGACCTCCGGCTTAGCAGTCATGGTCACTATAACTACTAGGCTGACAGGCCAGTCTTCTTGTAAAAATTGTTAAATAATTGTTCTTTTTTTATAAAGGGGAATTAAACAAAGATTTTTAATAGGTATGTTAATTGATGACTTCTGACTTGCCCTTCACGTGAAAAAGGAACCTGATATGCAACCTTACAAACAGAACCACGCCATATAAAATGGTTTGGGAACACTAAAATGCAACGAAAACTTTTTGTGATGGCTCTCAGGCTGCGGTCTGGTCACATACCGCTTAACAAATTTATTTTTTAATGATGAAAACGGAATCTCCGAATTGTTTAGTCTGTGGTACAGTTAGACCAGTGCAAATAGCTTTTGAAAGGGACTTAAATAGTAGTAGAATGAAACCCATTAGAAAAGGAAGATAATATAGCAAAAATTTAAGGAAAAATAAATTACGGTCGATCTGAGGTCGGGAAGTGGATGGGTGTGCGCTTTTAAGGGGAAAAAATGGTTTATCTCTAATTCCGGCAAAACTACTGGTTTCATGGAAAAATGTCTAATAGCAAACTTGTAGATCATAGAAAGATCTACCACTTTTGTATTTACACTTTTTCACATAGCCTCAAAATCTATGTGAAAAGTCCAAAAAACCGAGTTTTTGAATTTAATTTTTATCTCCTTTAAACATTACTTTTTTTTCACAAAATTTGGTGAGAAGTTTCCTTTTCATGTCCCAAACTTGCTATAATTTTTTTTATTAAAAATATTCACAGTTGCTCTTTATTTCGATTTAACATCGAAAAAACAGCCTATTTTTCAATCGAAAAATCTCACGTAAAAATATGTGATTTTTTTAAAAAGTGTATTGGCTTCTTATTCGTCGAAATTTTTACTTTTTGATGGTGTAAAAAAATATATACATTACAATAGTAAATTTTCTCAGAAAATGCGAAAAACTAGAAAAACTCGAAATAGAAATTACTTTTGTTTAATCTGTATTAGCGACCCGCTCCAGCTTCGCGCGGGTGCAAAGGTGATATATTATACCTATAAACCTTCCTCTGGAATCATTCTATCTATTAAAAAAAAACCGCATCAAAATCCGTTGCGATTTTTTTTGCTTTTAAAGATCTAAGCATACACATGGATAAGCAACTTTGTTTTATACTATGCAATGATGTACTGAGGTATTTATTAATTTTTTTATAAAAGATTTAAAGGGTATTTCATGTAGGAAATGTGATTGCTGCAATTTTATGCAGTAAAAACGTTGTCTTATTAAATTTTAGCTTCGTTTAATCAGTCAACGTTATTTGTATTCATTACATATGTTTAAATAATATAATCTTGCCTCATATATTTTATCTTACATTCTAATCATTTATTGGTTTTTACATTAGTTTTTGTCTCTTTGATAGCATTTCTTCATGGTTAAATTCGAAAAACTTACTTATTTATGCTTCAGATGATGAAATTCATCATCTGAATCATTAACTTTCTCGTAGGTTTGTTCTTCCACATTGGAGCATTATGTAAGCATATGCAATTGCAGCAGCCACATTTCCAACATGAAATCCCCTTTAAATCTTATAAAAACTTTAATAAACACCTCAGTACATTATTACATAGTATAAAACAAAGTTTCTTATCCCTGTGTACGCTTAGATCTTTAAAAGTTCGCAACGGATTTTGGTGCGGTTTTTTTAAATAGATAAAATGATTCCAGAGGAAGGTTTATAGGTATAATATATCACCTTTGCACCCGCGCGAAGCTGGAGCGGGTCGCTAATAATGATTAAACAAAAGTAATTTCTATTTCGAGTTTTTTTAGTTTTTCGCATTTTCTGAGAAAATTTACTATTGTAATGTATATATTTTTTTACACCATCAAAAAGTAAAAATTTCGACGAATAAGAAGCCAACAAACTTTTAAAAAAAATCACATATTTTTACGTGAGATTTTTCCATTGAAAAATAGTCTATTTTTTCGATGTTCAGTCAAAATAAAGAGCTACAGTGAATATTTTAAATCAAAAAAATTAGGGTAAGTTTGGGACATTAAAAGGTAACTTTTCACAAAGATTTGTGAAAAAAAAGTGATTTTTAAAGAAGATAAAAAATAAAAACTAGAAACACAGTTTTTTGGACTTTTCACATAGATTTTGAGGTTATGTCAAAAAAGTGTAAATACAAAAGTGGTAGATCTTTTTATGATCTACAAGTTTGCCATTTAAATGTTTCCCCTAGAACCAGTACTTTTGCCGGAATTAGAGATAAACCATATTTTCCCCTTAAAAGCGCACACCCATCCACTTTCCGACCTCAGATCGACCGTAATTTATTTTTCCTTAAATTTTTGTTATATTATCTTCCTTTTCCAATGGGTTTCATTCTACTACTATTTAAGTCCACTTTTTATCGTTAACTGTGCTATTTGCACTGGACTAAGTAGAAGACATTTACCACTTACTTTACATATGTTTAACAAATGAAGCGGCACCGGCACGATTAGATTTCATTAGGAAGCATAAATTAAACAGAAGTGACATTGGAGTATTTTATATAGTCCTACTTCGGAAGTGGCCAAAGAGCTTTATAAATTTTGTATACAATAGATCCATAAGAGCTTTAGTTTAGTATCTAGTGTAAGACACAAGTGTTAGTTTAATGAAGCTTTCATAGTCGAATTACGACTTAAGCCTCTAAAAAACCAATAAAAGAAAAAAAAAACACAAATCGTCACATAAGGACACAGGTATGTTTTATTCAGTAAAGTCTTACACGGCATCTTGTTCCACACTAAAAGTCGGAAGTCATCGGATTATTTCTGAATAAAAAGAAAACGTACAGTACTTGGTGCAGTCAGACTGTGAATACTAAGTACACATAGGTAATAAGATAATCAATGACGAAATAAGGACAATAAGATACTATCTTGTGATTAGTCCTATCTTGATTAATAGAAAGCTGCCAATAATGATTAAATTTGACAGATCAATCATGCCTGCGTAGTAAGGTAAGTAAATGGAAATCCCAGAAACGCTATCTCTATATTCAATCTTCTTGAGGAAGTATGTGACTCAAAAGAAAGTATTGAACGTAAAAGTTAAGGTTCTTCACAGTCGGGAAATTCCAGAAGGATAAAAATGAAAAATTGATTTTATGAAAGATAAAGAATCTGCAAGTCGGTGTTTTTCGTATTTTCTTTAATAGACCAGTGCGTTGCGTGGGGTTTTTACCTCGGTTTAAACGTCAGCTGGACCAGTTCAATGACCCATAGGTAGTTAGTACGTAACTACCGCCAACTATCTACGAGGTCATTGACTTGGTTAATTACAGAAATGAATTTTGTAAATGCGTATATTAATACGAGATTCAGAAAAAATATTACTTAATTTTTTTATCTAGGTACTTACACAAATCGATAGTGTTTCTTGTACTGGATCGACCTTCTTCGGGAATAAAACGACCAAAATTTAACGGTATATGCTTATTATTAGCTACGCACATCATATTTATTTATTTATTTATTTATGTACACACAAACACATACAAAGAGAAAAGAACGCATACAAATAGAAGAGTACAAAGGTGCTGCTTATTTCTAACGAAATTTCTTCCAGCAGACCTGCGACAGGAGAGTTGGATGAGAAATGTAGACACAGTGTGTATAAATAATTCATAAAAGTAAAAAATACGTACACTGAAATTAAAGTCTTTTAATACTTACATATAAATATTTCAATAACCATAAATAAAATGTACACATATATAGATACAATACATAAATAATAATAATAATACATAACTATAATATATCACTTTATGAGATAATGTTAGAGAGATAATGTATATATATATATATATATATATGTGTAATAATAGATAATACATACCTATATGTGTGTCATATCTGTATTCTTTTTATATTTTGTTCGCACTAAACAAAAAATCAAGATTTTGATGAACCACCCCAGCCAGACCCTAAACTTAGCTAAATGAGCGACAAACATATTGAATCCATAAATAAAATAAAACAATTGAAAGTGGTGGAAACCCTTGTTATTTGTCAAGGCCGTGAAAGGATACATTAACATATCTATATATATAAAAATCAATGCCACTTTTCGTTGTAATTGTATAACCCAAGAACGGGCTCACCTATCTAAACCAAATGTTTAGGCTTTGTTCGAACTATTTAGTAGATGGTTTATGTGAAGTTTGCACAAAATCGGTCGAGCGGTTCTTCATTTATCACATTTTTCTGCTGCCGGGAGCGAAGCCGCGGGGAAAAGCTAGTTATATATATATATGTCAGTAAAACCATATATATATGACAGTAAAGTCGTAAAATAGATATAATATGTTAGTAGTATCGTAAAAACAGATAGGTGACTATTTTACGATAGGTCAAAGTCAGGATTTGGTGCACTAAATATCTAGAGGTTATTCAAGAGGAAGTTGTAAGAGAATATTACTCGTATTTATTAACTAGTTTATGAATACTAAAACGAACCTGTGTGGTATATACTACGTTGTGATCTTGAAACAGCGTAATAAAAGTTGAAATATCGGACAAGAGAGTCGAAATAAGAGGTTCTGAATTACAAATAGACTGTTTATTTATTTATACTTTATTCTACACCGCATTTAAAACAAATATACATAGGACAAACATTTTTTAAAATAAGGGTACATTGGGCGGTCTTATCGCACAGGGCAATCTCTTACAGACAACCTTTGGATAGACTGCGTGAAAGGGTTTTTGATGGGCGATAAATAAGACCCATATTGAGCAGTGGTGGCAGAGTGGTAACAGCCACGACTTACGAGTTGTAGGTTGCGGGTTCAAGCCCATAATGGTGTATTACTTTGTGTAATTAATTTTATCACCACTGTTCTCAAAATAGATAGATAGATAGATAGATATACACTTTATTGTAGGTACACCATAAACAAAACTTGGTACATAAGGACACTTAAAAATTACTACGGTGTTACAATGGGCGGTCTTATCGCTAAAAGCGATTTTTTAAAGAAATAAAAAAACCGAAAAATAAAGTGAAGAAAAACATCGCAAGGAAACTGGCATGTCCTAGAACCAAAAATTGAAGACATGTGACATCTATCAAACCGCTTTGGGCCCGCGTGGTGGATTATGGCCCAGTCTCTCTCCTAGGGAGTTAAGAGGCTTGAGTCCCAGCAGTGGGAACATTATAATGCTGATGCTTTGCTATGCTATCGATAAATTATAATTTAAAAAAGATTTATTTATAACAATCATAGACATTCTAATCGTGCGAAGAACTTTGATACTCACGTCGATACCGGATTTTAGTGTTTGGTTTCTATGTTAAATCACAGATGTCGCTACGATACCATTGAGTCATTACGATATAGACAAGCACGGGCATAGAAACTCTTTGTCAGAATACTGAAAAGTTAATATAAGAGTTTGCTGCAGCGATTCGTAGGCATTATATCGCCTAACAAAACTTTTAAAACTGACATTTTATTTTATTTTAGGAAAAACAAACAGTAATACAATAAGGGATATACATAAGATCTTAAATATTAAAGTGTGATAGAATATTATGCTACCCACTACGTTTTCTAAAGATTTCAAAGTCTTCAAAGTCTTGAGCATCGACGCCGAGTTGCTAGCCTGTCGGTTTTCTACCGGTTGCATTTCGGGGAGTGTGCGTCGGAATTACATAATTTAATTCCGCCTAGCCCGTTCCATCATCGGACCACCAGACGTACGACATTGCGCCACCGGTCCATGGTGGATGTCCCACATATACGTACAAAACGTTTTGGGAACACATTCATTGTGCGTACAGCCAAGGAGTGGAATTCCTTGCCGGAGTCGGTGTTTCCTGATAGCTAAAATCCGGGAATCTTTAAGTCAAGAGTGAATAGGTTACTTCTAGGTAAGCGCGCTCCATCGTCGACCGCATCGTCACTTTCCATCAGGTGAGATAGCGGTCAAGCGCAAACCTATAAACAATAAAAAAAAAAGATTAGAGTGCTGCCACATCAGTTCCAAACAATGCTCATCAACATTCTCCAACAATACATCCACTGCTAATCATCGACATCGCTCTCACACTGCGTGAACGTCAGAACTGAAAGAAAAGAAAGAAAGAATAAAGAAATAATTGCGGGACGTACACTAATTTACAAGTAAATAATAATAACTAACTAACTGCACTAATGTCATCAATGTGAAGGTAACTATTACACCTTTACATTGATGACATTAGTGCAGTTTACTAGAATTAGGTGATCTGCAAGCCGTATGGCCTGCAGATCACCTAAGCCAAGTGTGACCAAGACTGTAGGTAATACGCCTAATCTAGTACGTGGTACATACGAGTATACATGTCGATGGTGATGATGCAGTCAAATGCTGTTGTTTACAAAGAACCGCTCATTAATTTCGCAAAACCCATGACTAAAGTCACTAATGATTATGACCTTGTTTTTATTAAAACTCTACCGAATCAACAAGTTCGTTGAACAATCCTGATTCGTCCAGTTGTGACCTAATTTTTTAAATTTTCAAAGCAGAAAAAGCAGTTCATTACGGGTTTATCAGAATTTTTAGTCACCCAAAGGACAGTATCTACCGTTTTATGAGTTATCTTGTATCTGGTACAGAAAGGGCTAAATAAATGATTTGATTTATATAGTATTTAAAAAAAAAGATTATGTCTGTAAATCTTTACCAGTGATGGAGTTAGAGCAGTTCTGCCTCCGGGCCATCTAACACCCGCGAAAGCGAAGTCGTCGACGGCGCGCTCCGTTCCCGCGCGCCTCAAGGAGTTGTCAGCAAATCTTAGGGGCCCTACAGGGTCGAAGCCTCCCGGAGCTGAGGGTTGGTGCGAAAGCGTTACACCGGGGCTCTGGGAATAAGGCAAAGAAGGGGAAGGTTCTTTAGTCAGTAAGAGTCTGACACTGTTTCCAGCTCCGCCCAAGACTGGGATTCGTCATTCGATGATTTTTACCTACCATAAAAAAAACACCCGCGAAAGCAGGCCCGCAGAAGGTCCTTCAACATGAATAGTAACAGTAGTAGTTGTAGTGATTATATTTTGACGGTCCATAAGTATAAAGTGGATTCTAAATAGTAGAATACTAGACGAATAGGAAAAGGAGCTAGCTAGACTAGCCGTGTAGGTCATTAATATATTTTTCAATACACTTACACGAAAACTGCCTCTTATCGCACTCCTATTAGGTTCAATATAGCATGTATATCACCCAAGTGCTTTTTTGAGTTTATCACAACATGGGCTTTTTTATTCCTTCCTTATCGTCACGGTCACGGGTGATTATTTTGTTTTACTTAGTTTATCGAATCAGGCGCGAGGCGTCCCCCAGAGTCGCTGGACGACCCCACGAAATTAGAAACTGAGCAGATTTGAATGCTATATTTCTTATATTTTTAGTGTATGTTTGAGATACGATAAATTTTTTTTTTCTTTCTTTCTTTATTTCACAAGTCGTAAGTGTATTGAAAAACGTCGTTTGACACACGTGCAGATTTGTCATTGCAGCCCTCGGCTCCATAACACACTCGCCTACGGCTCGTGCGAATTTCACCTCGGTCGCAATGACAAACTTCCTGCACTTGTATCAAAATGTACTATATTTTCATGATTGTGTTGCACACACGCACACGACTACCATTGCACAAACACGTTCACCATTACCACACCATCACCACCACCACTACCATCTGTACCTATTTAAAAAAAACTACCACCACTACCACACCACACCACACCATCACCTCTGTACTTATTTTTCTGTCTCTTTCTTCTTTTCTTGTATTCTTACGTGTGTACATAAATAGTTAAATAAATAAAAACTCTAAATTCGAATAAAGTTTAAATTGTATTTTTTTCTTTATAATTCCGGGTCTCTGAAATTTCTTAAACTTTCTGATCTCCATTAAGAAAGTTTGCCCACCACTAGTGGTGAGCACCTACTTATTAGGTAGTCCTAATAGCCCTGAGGAGACCTTGTCCTGAAAACATTTCCCAAACGTGTTTGTACAATGTGTTGTCCGAATTTGCGCAATAAACCATTCGTTCTAATCGGTTCTATGTTTAGATTCCAAAAGTAGAATGAGGACATTTCTGAATATCCAGGCCAAACTAACATGCTAGAACCATTTGTTTGAAATACAGTAAACATGATTACCACTGACTGAAAAATATTGTATTGTTGAAATAAAAGAACAGATGATTTATGATTTATGATATGATTACAGCTTTTGCCCGCAGCTTTGCTCCCGTCAACTGATTACTATTCTACTCCACTCTGCCCTACTCTTCTCTCTTCTACACTACTCTTCTCTCTTCTACACTACTCTTCCATATACTACCCTGCTCTGCCTACAAAATGGTCCTTTATTTTTTATAGTACTATCTTTACATCATTATTTCACCCGAATCATGTCTACTAAAGGAGACAAGCTACAACGACCGGTCCTGTGCGTCTCACATCCACCGGATTCCCACGACCCTCACAAGGTCATCGGTTCACCTTGAGGGAGGCGTTTAAACACTGCGTCTTGCGGTACACGATCGCTTGCGGCCCCAACGGCCATCTATTCTAAGAGAAATGTGCCCAGACCCCTGCCCCTTATGTTTGACGATTCTTCTTTTATTAATCCTTATAAATTATATAACAAAGTCCTCCGTCGCATCTGTCTTTATGAATGAACGTAATAAAGTCAAAAACTATTGAAATAGAAGTTGTTCAGAGACCCTGCAGAAAGGTCGAAGCCTACTGGGGCCAAGGAAGGCTCGGCCCTGGTATAAAAGGCAATGTAGGAACAGGGTGGGTTTTTTAGTCGGTAAGAGTCTGATACTATCTACTGTTCCACCCAAGGGTGAGAGTTCTCATCGTAGATTTTTACACACCGAAAAAAATTACTGAAATAATTTTCACTATTACGCGTAAAAACACTTTTTACACTGTAATAGTAGAGAAAAATCCGAGAATTTCAAAGATTTCTTAAAAAAGAAAATAATTGCAGCAACCTCATTCAAGTTTACCTACCATTCAGTCTGCAGAATGAAAAACAAAATTAAAACGAGTCAATGCCCTTTCAGTTACTCAATGATACATTTCTATTAGATTCGGTAATCGATCTTTCGTTCACAGTTTATAAATTAAAATAGTTGGCTACTGTCCTGACAGCTGTAGTACCTTGAGTCATTCACAAGTTCAGAACGACTCAATGATTCGAGAGAGTAAACAATACTGAAGAAATCCATAACAGTTTCTATGCAACAAGAATTCCGTTATGCAATCTAGACTATGACTGAAGCAGGTCAGTCCAATAGCCTAGAATATCGACCACATCAAACATTACAATTTAAGCACATTAATCCGTATTCACATAGTTAATTTGGCACGTTCTAGTATTTACGATCGTCTATCGACAACCCCATTAATGCATGCGCCAAACATCAAAACTTGTCTGTCTAAAAATAAAATTAGTAGCTATCACTTGCACGGTCGCACCGCTCTCAGTCATAAAGCCGCTTTCGTAGTGAACGCCTGTGCTTTACGTTTTAAAACAAATAAATACAATGTTAGTGAAACTCGCATTCCCAACGTTATCGTCTGATTACCCAGACGTAGACATGCTGAGGTGCAAGGAGGTCAACAATTTTGCCACCGAGTGCATTTTGCCGCGCCGACCTAAAAGGAGTTTGGCGCCGTTGCCAGAGGACAAAGAATGCAGCAACACCGAATTGAAAAAGACCTGCAAGATGGTGCACAGGAGGCGGAAACACCGAAAACAGTGCCTCAAGTTACCGGCTTTGCCCGAATACGATGAGTGTTGAAGAAGTCTTTTTGAATTTGGAAGGATTCCGAATTTTACTGCCTTTGCCTGCCGCGACCAGTGTTGCTACGCCAACATGGCACTTATAAATACCAAATGTATAGAATAAGTACAAGATATTAAGTTTATTTATTAGTGCATTCGTCAGTTTGTATCTTCGTAATGGTTGCTGTGGAAAGATGTCCGCTATGCCTGTCGTCGAGCCAGTGAGAGCAGCTGAATCATTAGAAAGCGATGGAAGTGATTTGTGATGAATTGTTAATTAAACTAGTCACACAATAGATACAGATAGATGGTTATCTAATTAAGTTCTATTTGGTGAGTAATTTAATCTTCTATTTGTTTCATAAACATCATTATTCAACTACGACAAGATGCGGTTATAAGGTGGTATATGTATTTCACGGATTAATAACTTTCTAATTAATCTATTTTCTGTTATTTTAATTCTGTAACATTTCTGTTGTAATTAGTTGTATGAAATGTATAGATCTGGTTGTTAGCTACATTGTTTTCAAGACCAAAATACTTTTTAGACACATATTTGGCAGTATGTCAATGTTATGTTCTGAAAAAAAAAGTAAATTAGGAAAATGGCGGATTTCCCGCCAATATGCGCTGAAATGTTGCACCACATTATTTGTGCAGTAAAATTGTGTCATTGTGAAAATGTACAATCTGATTCTTGTTTGGCTGAATGTAATCATGATTGATAATTGACACTGAGCCACGCCACGCCAACAAGTTCGAAGGTAATCTGCCTACGTCGATAAATATTGTAGTTATGTATGCTATTATTGTAATCATTAAAATACACGATAGATATTATGTAAGGTGCAACATTTGTATGTAGTTTTTCACGTGGAGATATTTTGTCGGAATAATATTTTTAAAATATTAATGGCCTGTTTGATAAGTAGGTGTAATGTTAAGCTTACAGTATAAGTATTTACTTTGACATTTGACATTAGTGACATTTAACACTAAAAAAATAGTGTGCATTTTTGAAAAATATCTTCGAATGTTGTCGTATTTTTTTGTGAAACAATAACGCACATTTGTTAAAAGTTAAAGTAAAAGTTTATGATTTGTTTCAGATAAATATGTATTGTCAAAAAAAAAAAATAGAGAAATAGTTCACAGTGGGACATTTAGGGTCCATAGGCAAATCTCATTCGATTTTTAAATTTCAAAATTTCGATGTTATTTATTTCTTAACTATACTGTTAGTAGTTAGGTACACATCTGTTCTACATTTAGTTAGATATATATGTAATATAACTTTTTTCAGTCTCGTAAAGTGTAACAAACTTAGATAAGTAATCAATGTTTGTGTACGTATTGATAAATTACGAGTGGCCTTATAATGTCGTGGAAAAATCTGAAAAACTATTTTAAGATTTTTGATAAGATAAATTTTTCATGATTATGAAACTCAGGCAGTTTCTTTGGTAGTTTTTATTTGTATAATTTTACTAGATAAATGTATTCGTAGATTTGTTTTGTAGCTTTATGTATTTGCCTATGTGTGTATTTATTTAATCTAGATATCAGTTAGTTATTTCGATCTGTGATATGTAAATAAATGTCTTAACTCTAAGTTACTTTAAGTTAACTTTTTTTCATTAAAAATCATTAAAATTATACGGTTTTTTCTTTAGTCCTATTCTACACTGAATCACTAGTCTAGCTCTGCACCTAATTTAGTATGTTTACAGTTTAAAATAAGAACATACCAAAATCAAGTTTTTTTTTTAGAAGCATAGTGCTATCAACAACTTTTCCCGCCCTGTCAAACACTCCTTTGTCTATGTCTCATTAAATTATTGATTTAAAGTTAAAATTTATTACTGCACATAAATATTGAGACATAAATAATGATAATAACGTTATTACTGTATAATAACACGGCAATATGATTTGTTTACTTCAAAACAGCGGCCATTTTATTGTGACATGATTGATTTCTTTGCTATTGACCATTAATTTATCGCAGTGCATAACTGGCTGGTTTGACCACGTGAACTTTCGGCCTCGATTTTTGTTTTTAAATTGTGTATGTTGTAGGAAATTGTGTAATCTGGAAACAAGTCTTTTGGGTATGCAGCATGATTTGATAATCGGTAATTGATGGTGCAGGTGTAATTAGAAAGAACTAGTACGATGATGATGAAACATCAGGCCGGTATTTCCGGAAAGAGTAACTAGTGTATTAAGCGCTGACTTTTAGCTTCAAGGCTGATTTTCACTTGCACAGAAATGAAATATCGGGTTTCTTTAGAGATATGAAATGAGCCGCGGGGGCGGGGTGTGCGATCCTTGTAGCTACTTGTGATTGGCTGTCCGATGTGTACGATGCGCAAAGCGTTCTTCGATCCTTCACTGACAGCTGAAGATTCGTGCCGGTTTCTGTACCATCAGTTGAAACACATACATATTATAAACAAAACAAAATGTGGAGATATTGCAGCATCGCAAGCTTGATTATGTGCTCCAGCCATTTCCCGAACAGTGCCACACTCGCACTAAGTACCTATTTGATATATTTACCTACGATAATCCACAATTCTGACAATACGTACTTTTTAGGGTTCCGTAGCCAAAATGGCAAAAACGGAACCCTTATAGTTTCGTCATGTCCGTCTGTCCGTCTGTCCGTCTGTCCGTCTGTCCGTCTGTCCGTCTGTCCGTCTGTCACAGCCGATTTACTCGGAAACTATAAGTACTACAGTGATGAAATTTGATGGGAATATGTGTTGTATGAACCGCTACAAAATTATGACACTAAATAGTAAAAAAAAGAATTGGGGGTGGGGCCCCCCATACATGTAACTGAGGGATGAAAATTTTTTTTTCGATGTACATACCCGTGTGGGGTATCAATGGAAAGGTCTTTTAAAATGATATAAAGTTTTCTAAAAAACATTTTTCTTAAAGTGAACGGTTTTTGAGATATCAGCTCTCAAAGTCGTAAAAAGTATGTCCCCCCCCCTCTATTTTTATAACTACGGGGTATAAAATTCTAAAAAAAATAGAGGTGATGCATGCTAATTAACTCTTTCAACGATTTTTGGTTTGATCAAAGTATCTCTTATAGTTTTTGAGATAGGTTGATTTAACTGTAATTTTGGTTAAGTTATTGTGCTTACACTGAAAACGATGGCTGAACCTATAAGTACAAGGCAAAATATCGGGAGAGTTTAGGCTCCATTCACCAGGTGTATAAATTGACATAATAAGTTTATTATATTTGCTGCTACGGAACCCTTTGTGCGCGAGCCCGACTCGCACTTGGCCGGTTTTTATAACAAGCTTTTTACAAGTTTTTCACCTGTCCCGATGTTTGTGATCAAATCTTGTAAATCCAATTTGATCTATTTCCCGGCTACCGATTGAGGTGAAATTTTGCATGCATGTGTCAATCAGATGACAATGCAAAATTATTATGTCGTGGAGTTGATCTGATGATGGGACCGGAAGCTATAGGAACTCTGTAAACGACACAACCCCATCGATTTTGGGCTTGTGTGATTTGTCTTGACGAGTTTTAAATATACATAGATATTATATACCGCGCTATAAAACCTTACTATCAAAAATAATATTTTCACTGAAAACGAAACTTTTGAGCCCCAAGCGAACGCCGGCGTACGCACAGCTATTGTCTTTCTATTATGTCTCTAATACGGTATTCGAAAGGTTAATCGTACCGGTATCTGTAAGCGATGTCATGTGCTTGCTTAGAAGTAACCTATATATAACCGCTATTATCTTAAAGACCCCTTTTTTATGGTAGGTAAAAATCATCGAATGACGAATCCCGCGCTTGGGATCTTACTGACTAAACAACCTATCCCGTTCCTTCCTTGTCTTAGTCCCAGGGCCCCGGTGTAACGCTTTCGCACCAACGCTCCGCCCCAGGAAGCTTCGACCCTACAGTTTGCAGACAACTCGTTGAGGCGCGCGGGAACAGTGCGCGCCGTCGACGACTTGGGCTCGGTCTAGACTGTTACCAGACAGGACGGCGAGCTACCCATTGCTCGCTGTCCGCAAGCCAGCGTCTACATTGGAGGTTAGAGCTATCAGGAAACATACCTACTCCAGCAGGAAATTCCACTTCCTTCATGCTTAATGAACGTGTTCCCAAAACGCTTTGTGCGTATGTGTGGGATGTCCAATATGCCCTGGTAATCGAGAGGGCAGTAAGTCGAAGGTGGCCTGCTCTTTTATATCGTACCGTTCTTACTGCTCTTTATCAAATAAGAAAAGGCATTTCTACTTTACGTAGAAATATAAAACCTAGATAGGAAGAAAGCTCGTTTGACGTACATTTCAAATCGATTATATTAAAAAAATGGCCACCTTCGACTTACTGCCCTCTCGATTACCAGGGGGCTTAGACAAAGTCACATTCTCACTAACGATAACGAAATTCGAAACTCCAAATGTATGGAACTGACATATGCCTTCGAAAAGTCACGTGGTCAAACGTTTTCGATTCGCTAATTGTTATTAGTTGTTTATACGTCAAATTTGATGATTTAATTCGATACCCATAGCCAAGAAGTTGTTATTTTATCGAACCAACACTTCGACTTATCGATATGTTAGTCGATGTCACTTTGTCTACCATTTTGTGGTCGACATCGTTAAGGCGAAATCCAACTTAGAAATGGATTCGACACGGAGCAATTGCCACTTGTCTAGGGCCCCAGGGCAGCAATGTCCACCATGTATTGGTGCATCTACCGATAATAACTCTCTACTTTAGACACGGCCTGGATAAACAATTTTTCCAATAAGTACGCACATTGACTTACATGACCGACATAGTCGTTTCGGTCAATGGCTAAAGATGTCAACACGCATGTCCAAATAGTTCATTGAACTGTGAATTATAGACTAGATTGTATCTACTATAATGTTGTAATATGTCACTATGAATGAATATGACATACTTTACATAGACGACCTCATAATAACAGGCGTAAGGGTCGAATTTCGGGGTTAAGCAACGCTTGGTAAGAAACCATTTTTTTTAAAAGAGTAACCATGGAGTTTCTTGCCGGTTCTTCTCCATAGGAAACGACCAATTTGGAACCGTGCACTAGCTTCTGACGTTTTATAAGTGCCCATGTAGGCCTATGTGAAATAAAAATCATTTTGATTTTGGTGAAAACGGTTCGAAGATGGGTGACTATTAATATAATTAGTTATCCATGTCTTTGAAAGACACTTTACTAAAATTGCACACTTTATTATAAAGTAATGTATTAAAATTTTGTTAATACATTATTTTATAATAAAGTGCAATCCTTTGAATTAGATATCGCGAAATTAAGAACTAGGTAAAATGGGGTGAATAGAAACTCAGGGGGTGAATAGAAACAAAAGAACGCGAATGCGAACTATTGATCATTTCCTACACAGTATAAAAACAAAGTCGCCTGTCCCTAGTATGCTTAAATTTAAAAAATTACGCAACCGATTTTGATGGGGCTTTTTTTAACAGATAGAGTGATGCAAGAGGAAGGTTTATGTGCATAATACATGCATAATATATTCAATATCAGTACCCGCGCGAAGCTGGCGTGGGTCGCGAGTAAACTATAAAATTAAAAAATAAGTTCTAGAGGAATGTGTTACCACGAATGAAATATTTATGTCAAGTAGGTGTTCTGTAAGTAGGTTATATGTAGAAAACAATAGACATAATCCGATCATAGGAATAATCAATAGGAAGCCTTGAAACAGTTGCTTACTTACGTAGAAGTCTTACACGTGAAGTAGTATTACGTAAAGTTACGATTTTTCTATGTATGCCAAACATAAATCAAGTTATAAAGAACCTATATGTGCTAAAGCACGCGGCAAATAAGTTGAACCCAGTTGCTATGGTTACGTGCAGCCTCCCACTTCGACCGAGACCCGAAAATCTATATATATATAAAAGGAGAAACTGACTGACTGACATACTTATCAACGCACAGCCAATACTACTGGGACTAGGAGCGTGAAAATATGCACAGGGCTTCCTTTTATGACGTAGGTGAACACTATGAAAGGGTTTTTCAAATTCAGCTCCTAATGGGATATAATGGGGGTCTAAAGTTTGTACGTAGAACCCTACTTTCACGCGGGCGAAGCCGCTGGCAGAAGACTAGTAAATTTATAAAGAACATATATTTATTTATTCTTCATAAAACACAAGGTACAAAGGCGGACTTAATGCCTTAGGCATTCTCTACCAGTCAACCTAGGGTGGTGAAGAGACAATATGGTAGGTGCATAAAAAAGAAAATGTTATTTAGAAAACAAGAATACAAATACATATTTCATGTTCACATATACATACATATATACTTATATTTAAACATACATACATAAATATATTTACATAAAGTAAGGAAAGAAGTTATAGACAAAGTTCCACTATTAGTGGAGAAAATATATGCATATATGTGCTTTAGTACGCGGCAAATAAATTGAACCATTTGCTATGGTAACGGTTATAATCCTACACACAAGTTGAACCATGATTGTCGACTTTGAATGCGCAGTAATCGATTTTCAGCTCTCATTCTAAGTGGGAGGCTGCGCGTAATCATAGCAAACGGTTCAAGTTATTTGCCGTGTACTATACACGATTGATCGAAAGATTTACTGTTGACTCCTTTTTCTAATGACTTTTCTCGCCCTGGTGGTGCGGAAGGGCGTGTCAGACTCTTACTGACTAAAATCACACCTGTGTCCGTCAGTGTCCTTTGCGTTCTAAGACTACGGGTGATCTTGGAATGCAAAGGGCAATCGAAGGAGTACAGGCGGAACGGACAACTAAGTGATACTATTAGGGTTCCGTTTTACCTTTGGAGGTATCTACGGAACCATAAAAAAGAGTAGGTACCATTTTATATTTATCTGACAAAGTATTTTTCTTTTCAAAATACCCGCTATGTACTTGTACAAGGTATTCAAATTAATTATTTGAAATCGAATGGAATTATCAAATTACTGCGAACAGTAGAACTATTTTAGTAATTATTTCCACGTAAACGTGAATGAAAAATAGTTAATCATCGCGTAAAGGTAATATAATTAGAGACCCTGACCAAATTAGTTGCTGTGTTGTTTAGGTCAAGGTTCTAAGGGCTGGCTAAGTGAGTAGTGCGTAGTATATGTACTTGTAGGAGTTGTAGGTAAGTCGTGACTGAGATACACAACTATAAAAGGTAAAATTTAACATAGACGCGGCTCCTTCTCCGTAACTGCAGTTCGTCTTTGGAACTCTCTTCCATATTCCCTTCGCGACAGGCCCTTCTCTGGATATTTTTAAGAGGAAAATTAAAGAGCACTTCCTTTCTCAATTGACATAATATTAGTATGTAAATTATATCTACGTATTTATGTATGTATATATAAACTTCTCATCAAAAAAATCGAAACACTTCCGTTTTCATTGTTTCTGTCCGAATTTAACACAAAAAAGAATTCATACGATGAAAAAAAATACATATATTATAGCTGGCAGTTTGGCCATTACAGTAATAAGCGAAAATTCTAAATTCAAAATTAGAATTTCATTTGTTTATCTTATAAACGAAATGAATCGCTGTTTTGAGACAAATGTGTGTTTAGGGTTGGAGTACATTTAGCGTTTAAAAACTAAAAATTGGCGCCTATCCTTAAACTTTTTGTTTTTTATTTCAATACTGTGACTTTGGGACGTCTGAAAAAAGGTTTTTTTTCTAAAACGTATGGATACTTCGCCCACAGAAGCCGCCCAAGTTGTGGCATTGCTGGATTCTGGCCTTAGTCAGCGTGTTGTGGCTGCAAGACTGCATCTAAGCCGGTCATCTGTTCATAGAGTCTATAAACGTTATCGGGAGACTGCTTTGTTCACGCGCCGTTCAGGATCTGGCAGGAATCGGGTCACTTCTGAGCGAGATGATCGATTTATTGTAACAACTTCTTTAAGAAATCGACGCCTTAACGCTTTTCAACTGCAGCAGCGGCTTCGTGTTGTACGAAGGGTGGCTGTAAGTGACTCTACAATTAGAAGAAGGTTGAAGGATCGTGGACTGGTACCGCATAAGCCAGCAAATGGGCCGAAATTAACTGCAGACCATCGAAGAGCGCGCCTTAACTTTGCACGTGAGCACCTAAATTGGTCATACCTACAGTGGAGCAAAGTTCTCTTTTCTGATGAGTGTAAAATTATGCTGTATGGTAACGACGGAAGGAACAAGGTCTACAGAAGAGACGGAGAACGCTATGCACAATGCTGCATTGAAGAAAAGGTCAGCTATGGTGGCGGTTCGTGGACGGTTTGGGGAGGAATCAGCGCCGACGGTAAGACAGAGCTTGCTTTCGTGTCTGGGCCACGTCTGCCTGCACTAAACTGTCATCGGTACGTCGAAGAGTGTCTCGAGCCTCATGTGATGCCCTATGCACATTTTATTGGCAACGGCTTCATATTCATGCACGACAATGCTAGGGCTCACACCGCGGGCGTCGTACGAGATTATCTTAACGAAGTCGATATCTCTATTATGGAATGGCCAGCAAGAAGCCCGGACATGAATCCCATTGAACATCTATGGGATGAATTAAAGAGACGAATTCGAGCAAGAGATCCTGCCCCAGAAACACTTAGCCAGCTGCAAGATGCAATCCAAGAGGAATGGGACAATATACCACAGCATGTGATCGTGACTCTCATCCGATCGATGAAGAACCGTATGGAAGCAGTAATTAGAGCTCGGGGAGGGAATACAAGTTATTAAATAAACGTTTTTTAGCTTTTTTTTTCATTTACGTGTGTTGTTTTATCCATTTCCTTTATACTCCATACGGAATAAAAATGACTCATTTAACAAAATACGAAACCTATGAAAAATTCATTTAAATTTAGAACATTAACATTAAGATTTGATAAGCTCATATTACTCACTATTAAACGACATTTAACATTTATTCCTAAATGTACACATTTTTCTGATAATCCTGACAAAACGTAAACTTGCAAGGTGTTTCGATTTTTTTGATGAGAAGTGTATATTAGACGTATTTATGTAAGTTTATATTGTACACTGGTTTCTACCCTCTTATGTAATCTCTCTCTGTTACTTAAAGGTTTGCTGGGAGAAAACTCATTGTTGAGTTAAGCTCGCCTTTGTACATGAAATGTCAAATAAATGTATCTATATTAAGTTGTTGTGTACAATAAAGAATTAAAGAGTATAGATGCATACTTCATCGTAAGGAAGTCATAAATTGTACAGTACGGCCGGTCAGATCTTGGCGAGTCTGAAGTAGGCTCTGCGAATTTTAGCGCTTGAAATATCGTAAAAAATAAATGGTTTAAAAAAATAAATGCAATTTGTAGTTGTTATTGCTGTAAAAACTGTTATTGGCATTTTTTTTAAACCTTTATTTTTGTACAAGTGTTCAAACGCTAAAATTCGCAGAGTTTAACTCCAGATTCACCAAGATCTGACGGCCGAACTGAACAATGCCTTCCAAATGAGAATAAGATCGATTGCCATGTTGTGACGTCACATCATACTGTCAAATCAAAGAAATTTTGGCAAAATTGAAGAATTCAAAGATGAGTAAAATTGAAAAACTGGATTCTGATAGATAGACTAAGCTTTATTGTAAGTACACCAAAAAGTAAGAGAACATAAACAAAACTAAAAATTATGGGTACAATGGCGGTCTCATCGCTGACTACGAAATCTACCAGATTAACTAACTGATTAAACTTTTTTTCGTTCACAACTCGTAAATAAATTAAATTTTAAAAAATTGTTGCCTTGATTTGGCACCCCGTAATATGGCATTCACTTACAGTTATTATTTCAGCATCTTATAAATGTCTTTGGGGGTTAGGGTGAATCAGTGTCGCGACAACCAAAGTGTTATTAGTCTTAATATTCTTAGTCTACAATTTTTTACATACGATACGTATATATTTTAGAACACAAGTAGCCCATTGTAACACTGTAGTAATTTTAAGTGTCCTAACGTACCAAGTTGGGTTTATGGTGTACCTACGATAAAGAGTATGTCTATCTATCTACACCCTTAAATTTTAGTCGTTTTAATCCCGAAGAGGGTCGATCCAGTACATGAAACACTATCGATTTGTGTAGATAAAATAAAAAAATAAAGTACTTTTTTTCTAAATCTCTTATTGATATACACATTTACGAAATTAATTTCTTTAAGTAAACGAGTCATTGACCTTGTAGGTAGTTGTCGGTCGTAGCGTACTAACTACCTACAGGCCATTGAACTCGCCCAGTTGACGTTTACTTAAAGAAATCAATTTAGAACATGCATAAATTAATTCGAGTTTTAATAAAAAAAAGTACTCTGTTTCTTCATTCTAACTTTACCAATCGATAGTGTTTCATGTACTGAATCGATCCTCCAAGGGATTAAAACGACTAAAATTTAACGGTGTATAGTTTGTTAACATAATTAAGGTTGTTGTTAAATTGTGAAAATAAATACCTAAACTGTATTGTATTTTTTTTGTCTAGATTTGAAATTCCAGCTGAAGGTAATATTGCGGACGGTGAGCAATGGGTAGCTCGCCGTCCGGTCGTCTGGTAGCAGTCCAGACCGAGCCCAAGTCGTCGACGGCGCGCTCCGTTCCCGCGCGCCTCAAGGAGTTGTCAGCAAACCGTAGGGGCCCTACAGGGTCGAAGCCTTCCGGAGCTGAGGGTTGGTGCGAAAGCGTTACACCAGGGCTCTGGGAATAAGGCAAGGAAGGCACGGGGTAGGTTCTTTAGTCAGTAAGAGTCTGACACTGTTTCCCGCTCCGCCCAAGAGGGGGATTCGTCATTCGATGATTTTAACTACCATAAAAAAAAAGCTGAAGGTAATATGAGAAATTCGACGTAGGTGTGCTATAACATCTATCTTCAGGGAATAATGGCGTGATGTTTTAATATTGTCTGCGTAGACAAAAACATCATAAAACCTGTTTACTAACATAAAATTAGTTTTTAATACATTTCTTGGGAAACGATATAATCTCTTCAGATTAAAGCTATTTACGAAGTAGCTATTCAAAAGGGTTAGACGATCTGAGAGGGTTTTATTGATTATTACAGTTTATTATAGGTTCAAATCTTTTTACCAGTCTTTCTTTTCAACCCGAGAACCCAAAGAAGGAACAGAAGTGGGTTATTTAGTCAGTAAAAGTCTGACACTTATAGCCTCCACCCGTTTTATCTTAATGGATAGTGGAAGAAAACGAAGGTCTACAAGTATAAAAGTTTATTACCCAGCTGGCTCTAGTGGAGGTACACCAAATTATGAATCCGGTTCAGGCCCGTTTGTTGTCGCTCCTGCAGTTATAGGCATTTCCCTGCAGAATTCCCGCAGAAGACGCCCAAGCCGGGGTTGGTAGGTGGCCTTATTGAAGCGTACGGCGGCGACCCCACCCAAGGGCGCGGAGATGTCCATCATATTATAATCATAGGTTAATGCGCACACAGATGGTTTCTAGGCCCATTTTACGCTAGAGAAGCTAGAAACAAGAGCATTGGAGCCAGGAAAGTCTGGCTTGTTGCATCTGGTGCCGAAGGAGTAGACACCGATTTGGATACCACTACGATAAAGAGGACCGCTAGAGTCCATATTGCACTGATCGGGACCGCCGCTCCCCTGTTATTACTTTTTTGTTTCTGTTGTATAGCTAGCTTAATAAAAACTATTTTTTTATAACGATTCTTAAAACTACCAAACTAAAACTTGTACAAAGTTGATACGACAGAATCGATAGATGGGCTTTCCCTAAAAAGGATCATTGCACTCACCAATATGAACAACTTTTACTATGATACTAACCGAAAAATCACGAAAAAAAAACTCGCTTCTTCATACATTTTGTTGAGTTAAATATGTGAATCTATAGAGCAGCGGGTATTTTTTGATTTTTAGGTTGGTCTTATACCTAGTAAAAGTTATTCATATTGGTGATCCTTTTTAAGGAAAGCCCATCTGTCGTATCAACTTTGTATAAATTGGTTTATAATCATTATTATGATATGTTTTACAGTGTTTTATTAAAATATAACTTGACACTAACCTGCACCACTGCAAAAAATATTGCAAGTTATTCTAGCGCTTTCACCTTGGCAAAGGTAATTACATGTTACAACGCAAATGTTATGTGCGAGACATCCTGTAAAAATAATTTCTGAGAAAGTTTAATCACACTAATGTTATAAATTCGAAAGTTACCTATGTATGTGTGTGTGTGTGTGTGTATAAAATCCCAATTTTTCTCTATAAAAAAAATCATGTCTATAGATTTGAGCAATCTTTGATGGGTAGACCATGTCTTAGCAATAAGACTTTTTATTCTGAGAAGTAAATTTCTACGGGATCGTTTTCTTGCTTCATGCGGGCAAAGCCGCTGGCAAAAGTTAGTTTGTAATGAAAATAGATATTGATAACAAAGTAGATGATTGTAAGATATGTTTTGAGCTATCTATAGGTACACAGTTTTTTTTTTCGGCGGGTGAAAGTTTCTGTTTCTTGGGTAGATCAGGAGATAGTGCTGACACTATAGAAGAAGATTAAACTAAGAACGTAGTTCCTACGTTGCTTTTCATACTAGGGCCGGGCCTTCTTTTCAGAAGCCCCGTAAGGCTTCGGCCCTTCTGCAGGGTCTCTAAGATTTGCTGAGAACTCCTTGAATTGAAAGCACAATACACAGTGAGAATTTCACGTCATAATTTATAGTTATAAAATCTAGACAGCGAAAACCGTAGGAAAATGCGTAGTATAAATAAAGAAGTGACTACCAAATCAACAAGAAATACGCACCAAGTCTCTATGAATACTTTCACAATTCCCAGAGCCCCTGAAAGAAAAACTAAAAGAATTCCGCACTCATTTTCCTTAACAACTCACCCCATAGGGAATAACATGACATTTCCATTTCATATGAAAACAGAAAAAAACTAATTATGTCATAGTGGATTATCCACATTCAGATATTTAAACGAGTATTAAGCGTAAACACCCACTCCTATTTCGTTTCGTGGAACAGAGCGTTATGTCATGAAATAGACCGCTTTCCCGCGTAATTTTGTTATGTTAATCTATGGTATCTGCGAATATGCTCTATTTAGTAAATTGAACTTGAAGGTCATAAGCGTGACTGGTATTAGGTTAAATGTATTAAATGTATGCAACAAAAAAAACATTTATGTTCATAATAAAAATTATGAACATAAATGTTTTTTTTTATGTTAAGAAAATAGATGTTTTTTTTTAATTTGGTTAGGGAAGTTCCATCTAATGACTTTTCCTTTTTCCCGGGTGGAGCGAATTAAAAGTTTTAGCAGCTGAGTAAAATCGGTCCTAAGCGTTTTAAAGCGCTTTCAAATTAGCCGCAACGTTTTGTCTTTGTGCGACATCAGCGCAGTTTTTTTTTTCATATAAATAAATGACACGTGGCCGCAGTGCAGTTGATGCGCGACAGTCGCACATTTTTGTATATAAGGAATTAGCTTTTGCTCGCGGCTTCGCTCCCGGCAACAAATAAATAAATTAAATAAAGAACCGCTCGACCGATTTGTGCAAACTTTACTCTCCTAAATAGTCCGACGTAACGAGAAATTAATAAAAGTTCCAAAAACGTTGAGTGAGTGACTTTCAGTACATTTCATGGATAGAGTGCTTTTTAAACAATCTAAAACCGCTACTGCGATAAACCTGTAGCTCACCGTCTTTTACTTTATTTTCGTCAATATATAGGTACAGTTCTAATATTCTTTAACCCGGCCACGCTTCACAATCGTGCTCACAATCACACATTAATTTAATGAGTAATTGTTAAAATCCTTTCTGAGAAGTAGGTGACGCAAGCACCTATTTATTTTGTTTTGCAGTAATCGACACCGCCATCTAATAACTCTGTAATGTGTTAAAGATGATAATATTGCATTTTATTTACTAGTGGATAAACTTTACCTTGTTTTTTTTTTGGTACTTGGATTTTGTTGTAATAATAGTTTGCTAAATTATTTTTCGTCGTCGTCTACACTAATATAATAAAGAGGTAAAGTTTGTTTTTTTGTTTTTATGTTTTTTTGTTTGTAGGAGGTAATCTCTGGAACTACTGGTCCGATTGGAAAAAAATTAGCAACAACAGAAAGCTGCTTTACTCCTGAGTGACATAGGCTATATTTTATGTACGCGGGCGAAGCCGCTGACAAAAGCTAGTATGATATATGTGAGTAATGATAGGTTCTTGACTCTCTTAAGAAAGTTGTCACCACGGATCAAGTCTTAATACCGCCTCGACGGTAACCTTCTTCATTATGTATCATAATGTACTGTAATATCAACAATGCACCCGTGCGAAGCTGGGGCGGGTTCCTAGTGCATAATCTACACTAATATAATAAAGAGATAGATTTAGATTTTTTTTTGTTTTTTTGTTTGTAGGAGGTAATCTCTGGAACTACTGGTCCGGTTGAATTTTAGCAACAATAGAAAGCTGCTTTACTCCTGAGTGATATAGGCTTTATTTTATGTATGCGGACGAAGCCGCTGACGAAAGCTAGTAATATAATAATAATAATATAATAATAATATGTCCACAACTATCACACAACGCCATCTAGTCCCAAGCTAAGCAGAGCTTGTGTATGTATGGGTACTAGACAACTGATAAACATACTTATATATTTATAAATACATACATATTATAGATAAATTACACCCAGACACAGAACAAATGATCGTGCTCATCACACAAACATTTTTCCTGGGTGGGAATCGAACCCACGACCTCCCGCATAGCAGTCAGGGGCACTAACTACTAGACTGACAGGCCAGTCACTAGACTAGACTAGACTGACAGTCAATATATATACATAAACACCCTATACCATTTTTTTTTGTCTTTGTGCGATTTAGTAAGACACTTTCATATAGCGGAAAAACAGAGAAAATGAAATATTTGGTGTAAAACACGGAGTAATCCATTTTCTCTGTTTTTCGTATTAACATATTATACAGTTTACGAAAAAAAAACTGTCATTGTTGTCCTATTCCATAAAATTCACATTCCACGATAAGATTTTCCATTTAATTTTCGACTTGATTTAAAACATAAAATTATTTCGCTAGTAAAATATAGATTTTACGATTACCGACTTATTGCTTGGGGCAACAAAATACTAAAGTTACATATTATTGTATGGGGGGGCTCTTTAGCGCATGTTTGGAGAGGGGCCAGTTCCCACTTCCCTGGAAGACGGGAAAACTGGTCCTCGTTGCGAAGCCGGGGCGCCCTGCGGACTCTCCGTCCGCGTATCGGCCCATTGTGCTGCTTGACGAGGTGGGCAAGCTCTTTGAAAGAGTCATTGCAGACCGCCTCGTCAAGCACCTAATACTGAAGGGGCCCGATCTCGCGGACGACCAGTTCGGGTTTCGCAGGAGGCGCTCCACGGTGGACGCCATCATGCGCGTGCGAGCCCTCACGACGGGGGATGCGGTGTCCCTTGGTGTGTCTTGGCGGTGTCGTTGGACATTGCCAACGCCTTTAATTCCCTGCCCTGGAGTTGCATTAGGACGGCACTTCGGTATCACCGGGTGCCTGACTACCTCTGTCGTACAATCGAGGCCTACCTGTCCGACAGGTACATAGTCTACCCCGGTCACCAAGGAGATTGGAAACGGCGAGAGATGTCGTGCGGTGTCCCACAGGGATCGGTACTAGGACCGCCTTTGTGGAACATCGGGTACGACTACGTGCTGCGCGCCGACCTCCCCGTAGGGGTCAGCGTGGTCTGCTACGCAGACGACACGCTGGTCCTAGCGCAGGGAAGGTCGTACCAGGCGGCGGTCGAACTAGCGACACGTGGGGTTGCGACAGTCGTTGAGAGGATCCAGCAGTTGGGACTCAAGGTTGCACTGCACAAGTCCGAGGCCATGTGCTTTCACGGCCCTCGGAACGCGCCACCAACGGTTTCCCAACTAACGGTAGAAGGAGTTCACATCGGCGTCGGGTCGACGATGAAGTACCTAGGACTTGTCCTCGACAGCCGATGGAATTTCGAGGAGCACTTCCGACGTCTGGCCCCCAAACTCAATCGGACGGGGGCTGCTCTCAAGCGGCTCCTGCCGAACCTTGGGGGTCCAGACGCCTTCTGCCGGAGGCTCTACGCCGGCATCGTTCGGTCCATGGCCCTTTATGGGGCACCAGTGTGGGCGCCGACGCTGCGTAAACGCCCGGCGGCCCAGCTGAACGCCTGCCAGAGGGTCATGGCCATTCGGATATTGCGGGGATACCGCACGGTGTCCCGCGAGGCGGCGAGCCTCCTTGCTGGCCTACCACCATGGGATTTGGAGGCAACAGTCCTTGCACGCATGCACGACCAGCGCGTGGAGATGCAACGCCGGGGCGAAGATCCGCTGCCCGAACATGTCGAGGCGTGGCGGAAGGAGCTCCGGCGAGATCTCATGGTGAAGTGGAAACAGCGACTGTCGCAACCCAGCGCTGGGCACACCGTAATCTCAGCGGTAGTGCCCCTCTTTGAGGCGTGGCTGGATAGACCTCACGGCGTCCTCACTTTCCGCATGACGCAGGTTCTCACCGGACATGGGAAGTTCGGGAGATTCCTGCACCGAATTCGTGCGGAAGAGACGTCCGGGTGTCGCCACTGTGAGGCGAGCCCGGAGGACACGGTGGAGCACACGGTGGAGGTGTGCCCTGCTTGGGAAGAGCATCGCCGTGTCCTCGTGGGGGTTATCGGCGGCGGCGACCTCTCGCGCCGGGCCCTGGTTCAAGCCATGGTCCGCAGCGAAGAGGAATGGCAGGCGGTCGCCTCCTTCTGCGAAGCAGTAATGCTCGTAAAGGAGGAGGCCGACCGCATAAGGCAAAGGCAACGGCGTACTCGCCGTAGCCGTCGCCGCCGCGATCCTGCCGATATCCGGCCACCGTAGACACTGGCTCGCGGACGGTGAGCAATGGGTAGCTCGCCGTCCGATCGTCTGGTAAGACCGAGTCCAAGTCGTCAACGGCGCGCACCGTTCCCGCGCGCCTCAAGGAGTTGTCAGCCAACTGCAGGGGCCCTTCAGGGTCGAAGCCTCCTGGAGCCTAGAGGGTTGGTGTGAAAGTGTTATACCGGGGCTCTGGGAATAAGGCAAAGGAGGAACAGGGTAGGTTCTTTAGTCAGTAAGAGTCTGACATTGTTTCCCGTTCCGCCGACGAGCGAGATTCGTCTTTGGATGATTTTTACCTACCATTAAAAAAAAACCTATTATTGTAAGAACTCTGAAACGATGAGTAAAACTTGGCGCCATCTTAGATAAGCACTGGGTTATTGGCGGGAAAACAGATCTTATCTTACAGCCATCTTGATTTCTACGAGTTGTGAGTGGTTTTTAAGATTTGGTTCATGATATGGAATTTCCGTACAAAATATACAATAAAAAGATATGATTATGTGTCAATGTGTCATGTTATAACCTACAATTAATTTTAGAACGGTCAATCACGATCGTCAATCTTTACGTGATTGACGCCAAAATTCATCCAATTGATTGATTATTAATTAATCAATTAATTCGATGAATTTTGGCGATTAAAGCACTTGTCAATACATTTTCATTTACGTAAATATTGTCAATCGCAAGGGACCGTTTCGGGCATACTTACGTAACATCTCCTAGATTCCTGCTAGGATTGGCCCTCCTAAAGGGGAACAGAAGAAACATAAATCAGTCTCTACCTAATTTTGGGTAAAAGTTTGACATTCCCTCTCGTTTCACACAGAACAAGAAACATCATTTTATGAGTTCTTGTGTAAAATAGGTGGACAATATTTCAATGATTAGTAATTTTTATATAGATTTTTTTAGATAAGTTGTTGTTGGATTTTAACTATCCTTCAAACTTTCGACTACTTTAATTACAGACACAATTAAAAGACAATAGGTGTGCGGACACCGGTATCCTCTTGAGGCTTAATGAACTAAAATCTTAATTCAGTAACAGAAGACTAAAATGATTAAGTATCTACTTGTTAACTAAAAAGCCAATGATCCCATTTCTCAAATACCTTTAATGGACAAAAAATCTATGAAGTTCTATAAAATTCGAATGAACCGAGGTTTGGTATTTTGGTTATTTATTTATTTAATTATTTATACACCGTTAATAAAATTTTACGGTGGATTTACCTAAAATTTAATTTTGATCTTGTATGTAGTCATTTAAATGACGTTTCGTTTCGAGTGAATTTTCTGAATCTTATCGACACTCCAGGTGTTCCTAAGCACGCATTTCGCGAGTGATTATGAAGTCATTTCATATCAATTCCGTCTATGATATTATCTTATCTTTCTAATCATTTTAATTTGAGTCTAATAACGACTCATATTTAGTTTCACACCTATTTATAGGCGCCTACGTTTTCCTTGAATTACCTCAATAACTTCAAGTGTTTTCCTTACGTAAGCAAGAAGTGTAGGGTTTTATACTTTGCTTACCTACTTACTGGTAAGGTGAGTTCTAAGAAATCAGCTCTACAAATAAGTCTTGAGTCATTTAGTGTTAAGTTGCGGATAAGTAAAGAATATGCATGTTGTAGGTATGTATTGACGTTATCCGTGATTCGTTTGAAAGGATTATTGTGTATTATTTTTTGACCTACAAGTAATAGGAATAAATAAAATCCAAATTTATTATTGTGAATTTTTTTTATTTATTAAATTTCTTATTTTTGTTTTTGTGATGGACTTAGTAAAACTGTAATTGTGTAACTTATTTATAAGTGTGTGAAAATTCAGATACAAAATTACATGTTCATGAATAAATTACTATGACAATGATTAAACAATTTGATGCGATTTTTTTTTTCGGAAAAACATTCAATGACATCTCCGCGCTCTTGGGAAGGGTGGTGGGGGATAGTGTTGTACCTACTTTTACTGACTAAAAACCCATTCACCATTGCTTCGTTGTCTTTCATAAATAGATTTGATGCGATAGTCATTTTTAGTGTTGATTTTTAAGGATCTGTACCTCAGCTGGCAATAATGGAATTCTTAAAGGATAACTATGTGGTTCGTCTGTCTATCTGTTGGGCCCCTTTTTCTTAAGAACGTGTGGGTTTTTTGGGATTAAGCTAAAATTGATTTTAATCAAACAGATAGGTAGGTCGTAGGGACACTGCAGAAGGGTGGGCTTACTGGGGCCAAAGGTTCGACCAAGGGTTGAAAGAAAGGGTCTGGCCCTGCTGCTGGTATTAAGGCAACATAGGGACGGGGTAGGTTATTTAGTCAGTACGAGTCAGACACAATTTCCCGCTCCATTCAAGGGCGGGATTTGTCATTCGATGATTTTTACCCAACATTAAAAAAACAGATTGGTAATAGAAACTTAGTTACTAAGTCAACACAATCTAAAGATAAGGTATGTTTTCACAAACTCTAGTAAATCCAAGCAAATAGGCCGTTGGCCTAGAATCCTTAATGGCAAGAAGTTAGGTTTCATAGCTTAAAGGAAAAAGTCTGAAAATTGTACAGTAGTTTTATAAAAACTTCATGCAACTCAACGGTACACAGGCGAATTAGTTTTCTGTGATTCGGAAAAATCTACGGGGAAATCTACATAAGTTTGTAAGGAAACCGGCCCGTCTCACGCTTGGCCGTTTTTTCAATATTGAACATAGACTTGAGATTCTTTAAAATGTGGTTGTATCGTGTTTTAAAATGCTTGACTGCGATCCCACCTGATGGTAAGCAGTGATGCGATTGTTGATGGTGAGGCGCACCAGTTTATTAAGAGCCTATTCACTCTAGTCTTGGAAACACCCAAATTATAATCGGATGGGAAGACCGCAAGTGACACAGGCAGGACATTTGTTTTAATTTTAGTTATTTTTTTCCTTCTTATTCCTATATCTTTACTATGTAGTCTTTGAACTCTATCCATAACTGTAGACAATAAAAAATCGCAATACTTACTAGAAGTGACGCCATTTATTTTGTTACTCTGTGAGATAAGTCGAAAGCCGATTATTGTGATAATCGATGGATTTGCATGATTTATAGACGCTGACATAATCAGCTAGTTTTTATCGGAGCATCCGGAATTTACGTATGAGTAAATATATATTAGTTCATTGTTTTATGGGTATCAAAGCTCATAGTTCAATAGTTTTGATTCTATATCCTGCAATAGTCCGTTTTTTCTGAGAGAAATAACGTACCTGCCTACTTTTTTTAAGTATGGAAATAAATTATCTACTAAAAAAAGTCAAAGTCAAATATGTTTATTTGTTGCACATAGGTATAATGTACCAATGTAGGTACAATACATTTACTAAAGTATTTATCAATTTTCGACGATTCAAAAATGGTTTATTTGAAATAAAATACCCGTATTTATAAACAAGTAAAACTAATAACTTTAGTAAAAGCAAACCCTAAAAAAACCCTTAGTAAGAATTTGTATCAGTTCGATTTTTTTTTATTAAAGTTTGTAACGTCAAGTAATGACTTCATAATAAATTACTTAGTGTAATATTGCTAATAAATAATACAAATTTTTATAATCGTGACATAAGTATATTTTTTACTGACAAAACGTCATCACTCAAATTGTTTTCTTTTTCACAAAATATGTCATCTGAAATATTGTGACGCTACACCACCCCCCTCCTGAGACCGTCAAGGTCGATAATGATCAGGGAAACGCACCCTACGGCCCGACCGTGTCCTTTTGATATTGCCTTCTTCGGTCGCCGGCGTTGAATTGGTGGCTGTTGTGTCTTGTGTAGTCTGTTTTTGTTCCTGTATGTTGTGAGGGTGTGTGTTGTTATATGTTGTTGTGGTGTGTGAGTCACGAAGTATATAGGCCGGTTTTATTCGGTCTATCGATACTGTGACTGTTTTACCGTTAAAGAGGAGTTTGAATACTTTGTCACTCCTCTCCAGAACTTCATGCGGTCCTGTGTAGGCTGGCTTAAATGACCCAGATGACGCGTTATCCCTTAGGAATACGTGCGATGCGGTGGCGAGGTCCTTGAAAACAAATATGGGCCGCGTGTTACCGTGTCGCGATGCTGCTGATGGCTGTATGTTCGAAGCGAACATGCGTAGCCTGGATACGTAGTCGGTCACATCGGTGGTGTTTACAGCTTCAGGTTCCAAAAAATCACCGGGTAGGCGTAAGGGTTCACCGTACACAAGCTCCGCCGGAGTTGCGTGCACGTCTTCTTTATACGCGCTGCGGATGCCCAACAGAACTAGTGGTAGTGTTTCTACCCAGTTTGGGTTCCCGTGGCAGGTAATGGCCGCTTTCAGCTGACGATGGAATCGCTCAACCATGCCGTTACAGGCAGGGTGGTAAGCGGTTGTCTTCCGGTGCTCGAAGCCGGCTATATTTGACAGATGCTTAAAGAGGTCAGACTCGAACTGCCTGCCTCGATCCGTCACTACTTTTGCAGGGCAACCGAACCGCGCGATCCACCCGTACAGAAGTGCATTTGCCACCGTTTCTGCGGTGATATCCTTGATTGGTATTGCTTCAGGCCATCGCGTGAAGCGATCGACGGCTGTGAGGCAATACCGGAATCCGTGCGATATTGGCAGTGGTCCGATCATGTCGATATGGATGTCCATAAAGCGCTTACGTGGCAACATGAAGTTACCCAGGGGAGCGGAGACATGACGTGTGATCTTCGCACGCTGGCATGGTAAACAACTTCGCGTCCACTCCCTGCAGTCTTTTTTTACTTCGGGCCACACGTAACGCTCGGATACTAGTTTAGCAGTAGCGTTAGCTCCTGGGTGGCTCAAGGAGTGCAGGTTGTTGAACACTTGTCTTCGGAGTTCCTTCGTGACATATGGTCTGGGTATCTTGCTACTCTCATCGCAGTACAGTTCAGACAGTGTTCCCGGCAGTGTTATCTTCCTCAGGCGCAGTGACGACTCCCCAACGAGTAGCTGCTTTAGTTCGGGATCTGAAGCTTGGGCTTTAGCCAGCTCGTTCAGGTCTATAGGCCGGGTGATCGCTTCCACCCTTGATAAAGTATCGGCAACTACATTGTCTTTTCCAGAAATGTGCCTGATGTCTGTTGAAAACTGCGAGATAAAATCTAGATGTCTGAACTGTCTTGGTGAGCAATTCTCCTTACGTGTATGAAACGCGTAACAGATGGGTTTATGATCTGTGTAGATCACAAACTCTCTGGCCTCGACCATATGTCTGAAGTATTTAATCGCTTCATATATTGCGAGTAGTTCCCGGTCATAAGGAGAGTATTTCTGCTGGCTTGAACTTAGCTTACGGGAGAAGAAAGCTAAGGGTTCCCATTGCTCATCCTTAGACTGCTGCAGGACTGCTCCCATGGCGGTGTCGGATGCGTCTGTCACTATGGCCAGTTTAGCTCCGCAATCAGGGTGCGCCAGCATTGCTGCTTGGCAAAGACCCTTTTTGCAGGCCATAAATGCCTTGTCCTCTTCCGCTGTGAAATTCACTGGGTGTGATCCTTTCACTGAACCGTCCAGCAGTTTGTTCAGCGGTGCCTGATGTTGAGCCGCTTCTGGAATGAACCGTCTATAAAAATTTATCATCCCTAAAAACCTTCGCAACTCCTTCACTGTCTTCGGCGTTGGGAAGCTGCTGATGGCTTCGACCTTCTCCGGTAAGGGTTTCGTACCGCTCGGGGTGATGTGATAGCCCAAAAATGTTATCTCTGAGACTCCGAATACGCATTTGGACGTGTTAATCACCATTCCATATTTTTGAAGTCTGGTGAACAGCTGTCGTAGGTGATCCAGGTGTTCTTCTTGGTTTCTTGAATAAATCAAAAAGTCATCAAGGTATCCGAAACAGAAATCCAGACCTCGCAGCATTTCGTCCACGAAACGCTGGAAAGTTTGTCCTGCGTTGCGAAGTCCGAACGTCATATAGGGAAACTCAAAGAGTCCAAACGGCGTTGTGATCGCTGTCTTAGGTATATCTTCTGGATTAACACGGATTTGGTTGTAAGCTTTTACCAGGTCTATTTTTGAGAAGACCTGGCATCCTGAAAGGTTGTGGGCAAAGTCATGGATGTGGCGGATAGGGTATCTGTCTGGTACTGTACGTGCATTGAGCATCCTATAATCTCCGCATGGCCGCCACCCACTATCCTTTTTAGGTGCCAGGTGTAAGGGTGAGGCCCAAGGTGAGTCAGAGGGTCTGGCCGTGCCGTTCGCTAGCATAGATTCAAACTCCTCTTTAGCGATTTTAAGTTTGTCTGGAGCTAATCGCCGCGGTGGACTCGATACAGGTGGTCCAGGTGTTGTGCGTATGTAGTGTAAGGTGTTATGTGTAGGTGCACGGTGTATACCCGACGGCCGGGTTATGTCAGGAAACTCCCGGAGTATGTCGTGATATGTAGTGTCACCAATTCTTACCTTCACCGAAGAAACAACATCTGAAGGTCGGGCAGGCAAAGCAGGGGTCACTAACGTAGTGTTAGCGTCAATTAATCGCTGCATTCTTACATCTACAATCAAATTATAATACGATAAAAAATCAACACCTATGATTGCCTTTGTTACGTCCGCTACAATAAATTGCCAGGCATAGTCACGGCGTAAGCCTAAATTAAGTTTAAGATGTACATAACCGTAAGTACTTATCGCGCTACCGTTAGCCGCACACAGTTCAAAAGTTGTTTTGTTACGGCGCTCTTTCATGGCCGACCTAGGGAAAACACACACATCACTACCGGTATCGACGAGAAATTGTATTTTCGACTGGTGGTCGGTCACAAATAAGCGACCAGTGCTGTGGCAGTCGCCGGTCGCCATTATCGACTGCCCGTGGCTTTTCCCGCGTAGTCACAGGGTTTTACGCACCTTTTTGCTTTCTCGCCAAACTTAAAATGGTACCAGCAGTTAGGCCACTTCCGATAATTTGAGTGTGACCTCGTGGACGGTGAACGCCCCCGGCTGCTACTCCTATTGCTGGACCTCTGCCTCGATCGGGACATTCTGCTTACTTGCGAGGCCAAACTTTGCATCTGCTTCGTAAGTTCGGCGATCTGGTTAGCCATCTGGTCCATGCTGCTTCCTGGTGATGCCGCCGGTGTTGATGTCGCTGCCACTTGCGGGCCGGTTGGCACTAGGTCGTGTATGCGATCAGCCAGCTCGGCCACTTCCGCGAGGCTAGCCTTAGCCTGCGAAGCGATAATGCTCTGCGTACTGCTTGGCAGGCGGCTGGCCCAGATCGTCCGCAGGAATTCTTCGGGTACGTTATCTCATCGTGCTCTTACGGGGTCACCAATGTAATATTGCTAATAAATAATACAAATTTTTATAATCGTGACATAAGTATATTTTTTACTGACAAAACGTCATCACTCAAATTGTTTTCTTTTTCACAAAATATGTCATCTGAAATATTGTGACGCTACACTTAGCATAAAGTAATCAGTGACCTATTTTTTAACCTATTATAAATACGGGTGATTTAGTTTTTATTTTTTGCGAAAGAGTTTTTCCCAAGCGGATAGTTATATATATCCTTACATTCCATTTTATGTTCATACAAATTTAAAACAACGTTAAACTAAGACATTAACTCATATGAACGTTAATAAATCTGTCTGTTTGGCACTAATAAAGACCCCGGTAAAGTTCCATCTGAAAATCGATACCATCTCGTCTTCAACTCTCTTGCCAAATACGCAATACGCATGTGCAACAAAATAATGGCTCGTTTACACCTTGGGGCTTGGGAACAGGCAGACAATAGTGTTGTCCTATACCGATTGTAATCGATACTTAATGCAGAGTACGGAATCGATCGAACTTTCTAACAGAACCTTCGACTTATATCCTAGCGATAGACAAGCACGTTCATAGAAACTATTTGTCAAAATACTGGAAAGTTAATACAAAAGTCCGCTGCAGCGCTTCATTGGGATTGTAGTCTACCAAAACTTTTTAAATTTACAGCGCTGATACGTCAAAATTGCAGCAATGTCAATGTCAAAGTTTATGGCATGCTGATCACTTAAGGCCAGGTTTTCCCGGTTTTGCCGGTTTTTGAACTCACTTTTAATAGGCAAGTTACAACTTTTTGAATCTGAAAAAAATATATATTTAAGACACATTCTTTCTCTTTGTCATGTACCCATTCAATACACGATACCATACTATTTTCTCGATAGAAAAAAAATCTGAAGTAGCTTAGATTTTGTGATTTTTTTTACATATTAAACGAGTACTATAACACTTCATATTTTATAAATAACATCAATATAGAGGTAATTCATTTTGGAAGCGATGCTACCGAATCGTTTTTTTTAAATTAAATTTGTGAATTTTTTATCGATTATTCAAGTGATTTTCGATCCGCGCGTCGCTTTGCCAGTGTCTCGCAGGACGTTACCGAGGAAGGACCTCTGCCAAATTTTTGAGCGCGCGCTTCACTTCTGTTCCGTAAAGAATATCAAAATATTACAAATTGTAAATAATAATGTACATAAAGTCGCGGGCAACTCTTGGTAGCGTTAAATGCCTATTTCGCTGAGCCCACCCGCCCTTAAGTGGAGAAAAGTCAATGTACGGCACGCCTCATCTAGTGCATTCCTAGTACATATATATTTCGATGAACAGAACAGATCTAATGAAATTTAACCTTTTTTTCGTTCATACCGAAGCCGAACCTTCCTTTTGAACTTTCATGGTTACGGTCTTTATTAAACTAATCGAGAGAAATTGCTCTGATAGCCTAGTTTGGCCACAGACGCTAACGATTTTTTTATGTAACTGCATACCAACACCGTGAATCATGAGACATATAAAAAAATAGCTTTAATAACATATAGAGACATCATTAAAACTAATCCTAAGTAAAAGAAGACATAAAATTGTTTATGTATTTGTAAAAATTAAGGTAAGTACATCATCTCAGGAATGCGTTCAAATTAAGGTACCTAAGTGCATCATCTCAGGTCCTCAGGAATGTGGTCCATCAGCGCAATGGGCAGACAGTATTGTGGCTATCGCAGGTAGGATTTGAACCGCAAGATGGTGATCTGCAGACCATTTACATAGATGACCTTAGTGCAGAATTGACGTTCAAGCAGTGTTAGAACCCTGTAAGTTTTAAAAGTTTTGTTAGACGACATAATGCCAATGAAGCGCTGCAGCGGACTTTTCTACGGACTGTATAAACGGCAATTATAAAGGGTGGTTCCCTTACGTTGTTGAGATATCTAGCGCCCAGACTAAGCGTTTTGCCTTGTCGCGTCGTTTATACCACGTACATCGAGGGGCTGGAACAGTTTGCCGGCTGCAGTTTTTCCGTCCGATTATAATTTAGGTATCTTCAAGGCTGGAGTGAATAGGCTCTTAATAAACTAGTGCGCCTCACCATCAACAATCGCATCACTGCTTACCATCAGGTGGGATCGCAGTCAAGCACTAGATTATTTCAATAAATAAAAAAAAGCGGCTGCGAATTAATCTACCGTGCTCTATGGATACCTAAACCTCGTTTGCCACAACAGCTCGTTGTTCACATAACAATGACTCGATTCGCTTCGGTAATCACAGGATCCGATCATATTGTTTGTTGAATCGATTCGATCGCTGCGAATTTTCCACATCGATTCTTATTACCGTCTCGTTACTAATGAGGCTGTCGTCAAGGGATAGGCTTGATGGAAGTGAAGGATTTTCTTTGAGAGAAAAAAAAACAAATTTGAATAAACAAAAGAATATCGTCGACGGAGTCGGTGTTTCTTCATTTTCTTCCAAATTTAAAATTATTTTTTTATTATTCAGTGTTTTGTTTTTGGAGGGCGTTGTAGTTTTGTTTTGTATTTTTTTAAATATATTTTCTATTTTACTTGTCAGTTGGATGGAGAGGGAGAGGGAGGCCAAAGAAAAGGTGGATGGATTGTATGAAGAGTGATATGAAGGAAAGGAAACTAAAAACTATATCCTTTTAGGACACGGTTAACTCGTATGTCAATTTCATCTAAATCCTTTCAGCAGTTTGAACATGATGGATCAACAAATATACACACATACATTACAAACTTTTGCTTTTATACTATTAGTGTAATTTACACGTTTCTAGCTTATCAGTATTTTTATTTGTAACGGTATCGGGTACAGATATAAAAGAACAATAGAAAAGTATTATAACAATATGATTAGTAATTAAAACAAGTTGATTAAACAGTTCCCATGACGGTTAGGTACCTACTTATTTTAACAAAGGAATAGGTATTGTATTATATTTTGACCTAATATCAGAACTCGGAAAGAAAGTAAACTTTTTCAAGCTATTTTGAACTGGTCATACCTATGGAAATATTTTTCTATCGGTTTTTTAGGGTTCAGTATCTAAAAGGAAAAAAATCAATCAATAATTAATCATTTATTTTGTAAAACCTCCACAACAACATTGGGTTAACAGATAGAGTTTACAAAAGAACTTAGTGCACTATGTTTTGCCAAAAGGAATGGCTTACGAAATGAAAGCAAAAAGCCAAGCTGATGCAATAAATCACAAATATCAAATCCATTCAATAAAATAATAATAAAATAAAAAAGTAAATAATATGTCAATTTTCGTTCATCAAAGTAAAATAATACAATTAAAATTATTAAAAGTGAAGACAGGACCCTTATAGGATCATTTTCTGACTGTTTTCTGTCTGTCTGTCAGTCTCTAATCTAAGACCCTTAATCTTGGGAAAGCGTGGAAGTATCGAGTTAAAATTAAAACTCTTACTCAGGTCTGCAGTGCGTTGAAGCTGTGAAAAAATCTAACTCCTGAGTAAAAAAAAAGGATTTTGCCGTTTATGTCGCAAGAAACATATATTTCGACACTCTTAAGGTGATCAAAATTCATAGGGTATATTTCTCGTTGACACAGAATCCTGAAATTTTGGCAAGGCATAACATTACATAGTATAAAACAAAGTTGCTTACCGCTGTCCCTATGTATGCTTGGATCTTTAAAATGTTGATGCGGTTTTTTTAATAGATAGAGTGTTTTTTTTTTATATTTAAGAGGAAGGTTTATGTGCATAATACATGCATAATATATTCAAAATCAGTACCCGTGCGAATCTGTGGCTGGTCGCTAGTGTAGGAATAAATCTGAAAGTAGTAAATTTGTTGTTACGTCACAAACATTCGCAAAATTCTTCAAGACTCCTTTCGGAATTTGAAATATTTAGTATAGGTAAGTCTGTAACGAAAACTTAGAGCCCGATTCCAACTCGCACTTGTCTAGTTTTTTTTTAACGCCTATAGTAGAGTTTGTTACTAGTTCTTATCCATAAACGACCAATTGTGAAAGTTCCTACATTGAACAGCTTAAAAAAATCAATTGGACAGACTAAATATCTCCAAACTATATGAAACACACGCATCAGCTTATAGCTGCTAGTGTGTCTTACCAAATAATAATAATTGAAACCGAGTATTATCTTCTGACTTTTATAAGTGCCCCTATAATATAAAATAAATGATTTTTCATTTAACTTAATTGGGACCACTAGAAAAACCTATAAGCGTATAAAATAAAATAAAATCAAATCGAGGCTTCTTTCAAAGAAACGTACGATAAACCTACGTCTAGACTGAAATAGGGGTACATATTTAATGGCTACGAGAAAGGGTGGGTCAGTAACCTCTCCTTGCTCGGGAATAAAACAGGCAAGTTTATTACTTAGCTAGTGACCCTTTCTGAGATGTTTTGGGTTTACCCTTGATGGGAAGGAAGCGTGCTTTTGTACTGTATTATTATTTATTTATAAGTTTGACAACACAGGCGTTGTCCTTATAAATACACCGTGAAATTTTAATGGTTGTTTTCCCTCAGCGAAATGGTTGTGTCTTGGTAATACAAACGTTTGATAAAAAAATAAAATATTAATAACAAAAAATGGACCTGTTGAGTGCAAGCTAATTATGACATATCACAACGTGCGAGAGCTTATTTTGGTTAAAATATTAAATGAATCGGTTTCCTTTGACGGCGTGCTGCTCATGCGACTTTAGTAGGTAGTACCTACAAATTACGTCTAATGTTACTATTGTTTTTGCTTTTTTGAGTTGATGAATATTTTTAATAATTATTTATAAAAAAAAACTTTTTATTATTTTATTTTTACTGTATGCTTCAAAAGTACTCCTTATGGCAAGTCATTCTGTCGCGGGAAAACAACCATTTAAATTTCACGGTGTATAATTGATTATCTGGGAGGGTTGCCGGATTGTTCGAAAAGGGTAGATTGACTGGTTATTAGTGACCTAAATACACGTGGTTGCAGTCGTGATAACAAATAACTTTTAGTATAAGACCAAACCTGAAATCGCAGAAAAACGTCAGCAATTTCAGTAGGTACATTTTGACCGGTTAGGCGAACATATAAGTGTACTGACCAGCGGATTTTTTTGCATTGTGACATCCACTAACCAGACATAGCAGCTATAAGCTTGTGTATTAAACTGTAAGTCCAATATCCATGCTTTTACAGTACGGCTGACGAATCTTAGCGAGTCGAAAATTAGGCTCCGCGAATTTTAGCGCTTGAAAACTCGTACAAAAAAAAGGTTTTAAACAAATAAATGCCGAAAACAGTTTTCAACAGCAATAACAACTGCAATTTGCATTTATTTGTTTAAACCATTTATTTTCTTACGAGTTTTCAAGCGATAAAATTCGCAAAGATCCGACGGCCGTACTGTAATTTGCTTAAAAATTTGCAAGTGGCCTGTATAGCTTAAGTCCTTGTCGTTATAGTATGTGTTCCAGGTATTTCGAACTTTATATTAAGTGAGGAGTATACTATTGCATCAGCCTTAAAATGTTTCTTCTGCTGGAACTCAGGTCTTCTCTCTAAAAGAGGGGATGTGGACGGGTGCGGATGCATTGCGGGTTGGTTTTTGGTTCTAGGACAGGTTTGGTTCTAGGTTTCCTCTCGATGTTTTCCTTCACCGTTTTGATATCAGTGGTGATGAAATAAATTACACAAAGTACGGCCGGCTGAGTTTAAACCGGCGACCTCTTGTAAGTCGGGGCCGCTACAACTCGGCCACCACTGCTCTCAAAAAAAATGACTGATTCGATATCGTCAATTGATATCAACATGGGTTAAAAGCCGAATAACACCTTGTTCGACCCAGAAATCCAGTCAATCCAGTATCCAGGCCATGACGGTCCACTAGAAAAATTACTACGAAAACTATATCTTGAATATGAATTCTACTGTTACAGAGAACTATACTGATTGCTGTACTAAATATAGGCCGTCCTTTATAAGTCCTTTGGGCCAGTGGACCAACTGTCGAACAATGATAACGACCACTGCACTGTGCTACTGAGAATTGTTTTTCTACTATTATCAGTATTTTGATAACACATGGGTACTGAAGCAATCTATACGAGGAAATAAATAACATGTTAAACTTTTGATTCCGGTGGTATACCTACCTTTTATTTATTGATTTAAGGGTTCCTATAGCGTCCTATTTTATCCTCTTAGGCATAAAAGGATAAAAATAGGACGCTATTACTAAAGGTGGCCATTAATGATACGTCTGTTTGGAATGCTTCTAAATGGAATACTTTTTAATGGAGGTATCCAATGCTGGAAGATGTCCATTCGATTGGCATTATGTTTATCACATACACGAAACGAATTTGGATTGATGGATACTTCGTCAATAGCTTAACACTCAAAAATCCGTCGCGCGTCGGTCTGTCACCATTAATTCCGTTAGTGTTTTACTATTGTATTTCTGTTACCGGAATAACAACAAATATTGAAAACAGAATAAAATAAATATTTATCATGTAAAGTACGTATACAACTACTTATTTTATAATCAAACGGGAACTGACGGGAAGTCCGCAGGTAAACTGTTCCAGTCCTTCGATGATTGCGGTGTAAACGTTTAGTCTGGGCCGTTGAAGTTTCAACAACATAAGGGTGGTATACTCGCCGTACGCCGTTTCATGGTACAAAATGGAATGGCGGAATCAAGTCATACAATTTCCGCGTACACTCTTCAAAATGCATTCTGTAAAATACCGAAAGGCTGGTTACCCTACCCCTACCCCTGTACTTTGTAGAGTGGACTTAACCAAATTTGCTTAATAGTTTTTATGAGTTTATTTATGTAAATAGTCTTAGAATAATTTGATAATTTCGCGTGGACGAAACCACTGGCTGCAGTTAGTCTTAATATAATTCTTAGGTAGTTAGGTAAGTGGTACAAAATATTTACCTGATGTGTTAAGTATTAATAGGTAATATAATTGGTGAAAGTTCAATAGACACCTATAAATTATCCAGTTTTCTTTGTACATAGACTGTGGGAAAACTAGCAAGCCGTTACGAGAGAACAGACAATCTTTAGGCTTTTTCTTTCTTCACGGAAAATACTTTACGGATATTATATAAATCTTGTGAATAGATCTTTTCTATTAAAGTGTTATTTTCGGAGTTCTTTTCATCTATTTCTTTCACAGGTTTTTCTTTAGGATTTCTTGGAGTAAGGATTAATTGAAATGGTCGTCTGTTACTTGGGATTTATCGTGAGCAATTTTCTTTAGAAGAGAGAAGGTCTATTCACTCTTTGAGGACGAAAACCTTTTTACTTTTGCTTCACAAGTATTTAGGCTTTTGATATGTGATGGCATTAAACCGCTCTCGTCATCAAACGACAACACCATCAAATCATGAAATGCCATCACTCGCTTTGAGTTTTGTTTTTTTTATGGTGGGAAAAAACATCCTATAATAAATCCCATCCGGAGGCTTAGGCGCGTTGGCTTAGGCAGAACGGGAAAGTGTCAGACTTTTACTGATTAAACGACCCAACCCGTTCCTCCTTTACCTTAGTTCCAGGGCCCTGGGGTTTCGGTTTCGCATAAACCCTAGAAACTAGAACCTAGACTTCGACCCTGCTGGGCCCCCACAGTTCGGTGACAACTCCTTGAGACGCGCGGGAACAGTGCTCGCCGTTGACAACTTGGGCTCGGTCTGGACAGTTACCGAACGGACAGACAGCGAGCTTCCCTTCCTACTCTCTCCTGGGACCAAGGGTAGATGCGAAAGCATATTACCTGGGGCAGGTTGTTTAGTCAGTAATCAGTCTGTTTCCCTTATATTTTGTTGTTTTGTGATTTTACGTACCATAAAAAAAAAACTTATATTTTTATTCTCTTATTTTTTTAATGGAATAAAAAGGTGGCTTCACTATTTCCTCTAACTATATAGATAAATACTGAGTCATAACACTATCACAAGATTGAATGTAAGTAGGTAAATATAAATGACTCATGCCTATATGCATTATATCAATGATAATCTCAGTCATACGGCGTTGCATGCAATAGTTGTTTATTAATATAATAAGATTTACATTCTGTATATGTTGCTAAGGACATTATAAAAGAGTGTATTTAGAAGTGCTAACTTTACAATGGTGTAAAGCAAAGAGCAGTGATGGCTGAGTGGTAGCGACATCGACTTACGAGTTGCAGGTTGTGGGTTCGAACACAGTCAGGCGCATTACTTTGTGTAATTTATTTTCATCACCATTGCTCTCAAAATGCTGAAAGAAAACTTCGTAAACGTCCTAGAATCAAAAATTCGAAGACATGTGACATCTACCGTGGTGTCCATTCCGATCCTAGAGAAGAGGCCTTAGTCCCAGCATGGGAACATTCAACAAGTCGCTGGACCATGCTGTTAACGATTTTGATCAGGTGTTATTCGAGCTTACGTCATTCGGTTTCAACTCGCCTCAACGTTATTTTGGGTTTTTCGGAAATTCCCTTTCTAATTCAGTTGAATTGTTTTGATTTGATTATTCACCTGAATACTTTTCACTATTTTACATTGTTTTACATTAGATATTTAAATAATATTAAAAATATCTGTTATTTATTTTATTGTGCACACCTACCACAGTGTTGTCTTTTTTAGCCCAAGGGTTAACTGGTAGAGAATGCCTTGTTGCATTAACTCCGCCTATGTACCACTACTGTACATGAAGATTAAATAAATTGATAATAAATATTCTTAAAACTGTCCTGTACATCAATTAGATGGTCGTTGTTTTATTGTTCGTTGTATTATGTTTCAAGATGATTCAACCTTCATTATAAGAAATTTTGATGCATCGAGATAGTGAATTGTTGCGCTCATAACTTATCGATTTCAAGTACTGTCGAACTAACGTTTTCGAGTAAACGTATTCGAGCTAATATTATTCGATTTCAAGTGAACCCAGTTTGAATTCTTATTACTTTAACAACACAATTCACCTCATTTCCATTATTATAAAAGTACACGACTATGAACTAACGCCATGGTAACAAAAACTTTATCAGCATTATTTATTATGATTTATATATATAGGCCATTGTTTCAATATTTAATTGGTAACGGCACGCAGTGTGCATGGTTTTTGCCAATTAATTTCTGATTTAAACGTGTTAGTGGAAAGTTTTAGTAGGTACTTTAATCACTAACATTATTACTGATTTAGAGTAATTAGAGTAGAGTTGTGGCACAGATTAATTCGTTATCGACAAAATTAAATCTATAATTTATGTTATACTAGCAACCCGCCCCAGCTTCGCACGTGTACTGATATTGATTATATTATGCATGTTTTATGCAAATAAACCTCTTGAATCACTCTATTTAGTAAAAAACTGCATCAAAATTCGTTGCGTACTTTTAAAGATCTAAGCATACATAGGGACATCGGTAAGCAACTTTGTTTTATACTATGTAATGATAAATTGTTATTCGCTCGTGTGTATTACTTTTCAGGTTCGATAGCCTATCTACTTTATATTTATTATTTATTAATAGTTTCTGTTAGGGGCATCGGCGTGAAAGTCGGTCCCTTATGCGTGGAATTTCGTAACAGAATTTTCCGTTCTTAGCGGATGTCTACACCGGAACATAACTGCATTAGGAACCTACCTGCCATATTTTAAGTTTGTAGGTGTTTTTTGACTAAACATCCTACCCCGTTCCTACGTCGCCATATACCAGGGCTAGAGCCTTCCTTTCAGATGCGAACCCTTGGCCCCAGTTGGCTTCGACCTACTGCAGGATCCCTACGACTCTGAGGGAGTGTGATGATTTGTCATACCTTTAAACTATTTTTGACTAAAATCTCGTATACATACCGTTTGCGATCTGGCTTCCTATTTACTAAAAAAAAAAACAGCCTTGAGCGCAGCGCTGGCCCAGCGACAAAATCCAAATAGCTACATGGGATTTGAATGTACCTATTTGAGTTTCGTCGCTGGATCGATGCGGTAAAGGCTGTTTTTTTAGAGGATAGCACCTCAGTCACGATCGTTTCGCTAACGTCGAAGTCGAACGCTTGGAATTGAACTCGCCATCAATTCCTTTGTTCTGTTAACGTGACTGAGCGTTGAGATGACGCCAGAACAGAGGGATTGGGGGCACGGCCAAGTCAAAGCGTTCGCTGTTAACGATACGATTGTAACTTGGCTAGGTTAGGTAAGGGGCTGGACACTGACACTGACAAAGCAGCATACGATAGGCGATATTTTTAACCTAAATAAACATAAACATAGATATCAAAGTAAATCCTATAAAATCTTTTGCAAATACAATTTATCATTTTTCATAAAAAAGTTCCGTCAATCAATTGGCACACTTTACCAAAGCAGGAAGAAAAGGAAGCTAAACAACTCACTTTCTCCTCAACAACAACTCGGGACAAGCACCCAGAATCAAAAAAATACAAAAGAGCCGCCTGTTAAAAAAGTGCCTCAACCGCCGCCAATTATTATAATAATTGGCGGCGGTAATTGCCAAGTTTTTAACCGAAAAAAACTACCACTGGCACTCGTATGAGAATAAACAAGCTAGACCGATAAGAGTTGTGGTGAAAAAATTACATTCTTCTTGTCAGCCTGATCGGATTAAAGATGACCTAACATCGCAAGGGCTAAAAATAGAAAAGATTGACTACAAATTGAGCTGGAAGAGTAAAGAACCACTCAATATGTTCGTTTTGTCTTTCCATAATGACGAAGATGTCAACAAAATCTATGGAATTAAGTACATATTAGGGTGCAAAATTGAAATACATCCACTTAAAAACCCAAAACTCATTCCTCAATGTAAGAGATGTCAGGCGTACGGGCATACTCATAAATATTGTAAAAGAGAGCCAAGGTGTGTAAAATGTACTGGGAAACATCTTACAGCCGACTGTACAAAATCCCCGCAAGATAAGCCAAAATGCGTCCACTGTGGTCTACCCCATCCTGCAAACTACAGAGGGTGTGAAGTAGCTAAAGAGATGCAACTCTTAAAAAACAAAAATATAAAGAAAAAACTTGATGTCACAACTTCTCAACAGTTTCCTCCGATGAGACATAAGAAACAAACACAGAAAGCAAATATGCAGCCACCTCAAAAACCCACACAAGGAACTAACACTTATTCCTATGCTCAAGTTACAAAGCAAGGACCTTCGAACTTAGAGGATAAAATTAATCAAATACTGAAATGCATTACTACATTTGACAAAAGATTAGAAAAGCTAGAATCCAGCACCGTTTCAAATAATCAAAAATGAATAACACTCTTAAAATAATGGCGTGGAACTCCAATGGGCTCCTCAAACATCAGAATGAGTTACAGGCAGTCCTAGATACAGAAAATATAGACGTGTGTTTGATATCTGAAACGCACTTCACTAAACAATCTTTTGTCAAATTTAGAGGGTACACAGTATATAACTCGCTCCACCCTGACAACTCCGCTAGAGGAGGTAGCACTGTCATAATCAAAGAAAACATCAGTCATTACGAGCAGTGTAAATATGAAGAGCTAGATATCCAAGCCATGGTAATATCTGTTAAAACCAAATCTTACCATGTGTCCATAGCGGCAGTATACTGTCCTCCAAGGCACTTGATAAGAAAAGAGCGATATTTACATTTCTTCGAAATGTTAGGTCAAAGATTTATCCTAGGCGGTGATTTTAATGCCAAGCACATGCAATGGGGATCAAGACTTACAACAACAAAAGGAAGGCAGCTTTTAAGTGCAGTTAAAGAAACACATTGTGAAGTTATGAGCACAGGGAAACCAACATACTGGCCCACTGACCCCCAGAAAATACCAGATCTTATAGACTTTTTTATATGCAAAAACATATCCGCCAATTACGTTGCTTTGGAGGAAGGTTTTCATATGAACTCTGATCACTCTCCGATAATACTAAGACTTAGTCAAAAAATCTTACTTAAAGAAAGCCAGATATCCTTGGTTAATAAGTCAACAGATTGGAAAAGTTTTGCCCTTGATTTAGATAATATTATCGACCTAAGAACTAAGATAAAAACACAAGATCAGCTTGACTCAGAAGTAAATAAATATCTTGTTGATATTCAGCAATGTGCATGGAACAACACACTACAAATAAAACACAAATATAAGGGTCACATCTATCCTACAGAAATTGTACATTTACTATCTGAGAAAAGAAAACAAAGAAAAAGGTGGCAGCAAACAAGGTGTCCACGGGAAAAAACCTTATGAAATAACCTGACTAAGCAATTAAAGAGAAAAATTTTACAATTCAACGATGAATCTCTAAATAGCAACCTTCTGCAGCTAACCAATAATAAATCAACGGATTACTCTCTTTGGAAAGCGACAAAAAAACTAAAAAGGCCAATTAAACAAATACCGCCTATTAGAGATACCAACGGAAAATGGGCTATAAGTAATGAACAAAAAGCGTTGAGGTTTGCTCAACACTTACATACTACTTTTCAACCCAATGACAACTGTGCAAATATACTTGAGTGTGAAAAATTAGTTCAAAATCAAAAAATTAAGCTTGTGACTCCCAAAGAAGTCGTGAAAGAAATTAGAAATAATATAAGTTCGAAAAAATCACCGGGCTACGACCTCATAACAGGTGAAGTCCTTAAACACCTCCCCCGCAAAGCCATAATAAAGCTGACCAAAATAATCAATGCTGCATTTATTCTTAAATGTGTACCTGAGCCGTGGAAGGTAGCTGAAGTAATTATGATTGCGAAGCCTGGAAAACCACCCTATGAAGCGTCATCATATAGACCTATTTCCTTATTGCCAGTTTTATCTAAACTATTTGAAAAACTGTTGCTGAAACGGTTAAAACCAATAATAGAAGAAAAAGAGCTAATCCCAAATCATCAATTTGGTTTCAGAGAAAAACACTCTACTATAGATCAGGTACACAGAATAACAAATATTATTGAGAAAACTCTCGAAAATAAGGAAGTCTGCGCCACCGTCTTCTTAGATGTCGCACAAGCTTTTGACAAAGTTTGGCATGAGGGCCTAATATTTAAACTTAGATGTATGTTGCCACCAGAATTTGCTGATATTCTGGAATCGTATTTAACAAATAGAATGTTTAGAATAAGACAAGAAGATGCATATTCTGACCTTAAAACTATAAAAGCTGGGGTACCTCAAGGAAGTGTGCTAGGCCCAATCCTCTACTTATTGTACACATGTGACATCCCAGAGCTAGAAAATAACACCATTGCGACCTTTGCTGATGACACTGCTATTATGGCTACAGGATCGAGTCACAGAGAAGCAGTAGAAAAAGTTCAACTAGCAATAAACAAAGTTTATGATTGGACACAAAAATGGAAGATCAAGCTGAACGAGTCAAAATCAATTCACGTTGACTTCACAAATAAACAGTGCGAATACCACCCAATCTACATAAACGGTACGCAAGTGCCTTATTCTAATACTGCCAAATATCTTGGCATAACTCTCGACGCCAAGCTGCGATGGAAAGCTCACGTCAAAAAGAAAAGACAGGAACTCGACATACGCTATAAAAGTATGTATTGGTTACTCGGAAGGAAATCCTGTTTGTCAATACATAATAAGATAATCCTATACAAGCATATTCTGATGCCAATTTGGACGTATGGTATCCAACTTTGGGGCTGTACTAGACAGAGCAACATAAAAATAATCCAACAATTCCAAAATAAAGTACTCAGGGATGCTGTAAAAGCACCCTGGTACGTCAGAAATGACGACCTCCATCGTGACCTTAAAATGGAACTCGTCACCACCATCATTCAAAAATTTGCTGAAGCCCATGAACACAGACTTCACCGGCATGTGAATGTTGAGGCAATCCAGCTGTTAGACAACACGGATTTAGTGCGTAGACTAAAGAGAACTAAACCCTTTGAGTTAGTGTAGTGTATAAGTTAGTGTATAATAGTGATCAAAGCTGTGCTATGCATAATATATGACACATGAACAAAGTGTTTTTATAAATATCAGACTCTAAGAAAGTGCTAAGGACTTCTTACAAGTGCTAAAGAACGCTATTCTTAGTTTTTAACAAAACCTCTATTGTATAATAATAAGTTAGAGTTAAATTACTTATTAGTCTCTTAGGCTAGATTGTAATTAATTATTAAGAAAATTGTTCTTAATAATAAAGGAAAAAAAAAAAAAAAAAAAAAAACTTTACCAAAGCGTCATAGCAAGGGATCCCCCTGAGAATACCATAACCATTTATGTAAATCTATTCCATAAAAGTTATCTTTTTATGTCGTTATGTGGCACATGTCATTGTTTTGATTCGTTGGGTGAGGATTGTAATAACATAATGGGTACTTGACTTAAAGGTGTTTTTTTTATGTATAACAACCTACCCCGTTCCTACATCGCCATACATACCAGGGCCAGAGCCTTCCTTTCAGACACAAACCCTTGGCCCTAATTGGCTTTGACCGTCTCAAAGGTGTCATTATTTGTGTTGTATGGGAGCCTAACTTACTTAAATACATATTTATTTTGCTTACTTTATTTTTAGTTTTTGTTATTATAGCGGCAACAGGAATATATCATTTCAGTAAATTTCAACGGTCTAGCTATCGCAGTTCTTGAGATACAGCCTGGTGACCATCAGTCGGACGGACAGACAGCGAAGTCTTAGTAACAGGGTCCCGTTTTTACCCTATGTGTATACCTTTTAAGTCTGGTGGGAGAGACATCATGTCTTTTTTTATGGTTGGAAAAACCATCTAATGACGAATCCTGCCCTTGGGCAGGGCGAGAAAAAGTGTCAGACTCTTACTGACTAAACAACCCACCCCATTCCTTCTTAGCCCTCATACCGTCAGACCTTCCGTTCAGAAGCTACAGGGCAGTCCACACAGTGGCCTGGCGACACCCGGGCGTCTCTTCCGCACGGGCGTCTCTTAGGCATCATGTCTTCAAGGAATCTCTATTCTCTCAATTCCCAATACCTTAAAATTCGTGAAAATATCCGCCATTGGCTTACTAAAGCTAAATTCACACACACGTAGGTACACAAACTCGGTATAATTTCGTATTTTCAGCTATTTATAGCTACTATTGTCTCGAAGCTCGATGCGAGTAAACACAGCTGTTAAAACATGTTTACAGCAACCAAGATGTTGTTTTGACGCAACTTTCAAGTTTAGCTGAAGCCCTGGAGGTGTTTCCTGAAATCCGATAATAGTATTCATCAGGAATTACGCTGGTAATCTACGTAATCTGAAGATAAACATCATAAATTCAGTTTGGTGGCAGATGGTGTATTCTCCATTGATATATTGCTTTAGCAAACATACGTAACGGAATTAATAAATTACTACGGAGTTATAACTTAACTTGGAATGACTTTACAGCGGCTTGACCTTTAGTGTGTGTTTTTTTATGGTGAGCAAAAATCATCCAATGACAAATGCCGCCCTTAGGCGGAGCGGGAAACAGTGTCTGACTTATTCATTAAACAACCTACCCCGTTCCTTATTTGGCCTTCACACTGGCGCAGAGCTTTTTTTTTTCAGAAAGAGACACTAAGCCCCAGTTCTTCAGGTTTCGACCCTTTTGCAGAGTCCCTTCGGTTTTGCTGACAACTCCTTGAGGCGCGCGGGAACAAAGCGCGCCGTCGACGACTTGGGCTTGGGCCGGACTGTTACCAGACAAACGGGCGGCGAGCTACCCATTGCTCGCTGTCTGCAAGCCCTCGCCTACGGTGCCCTTTAGTGACATGCAAGTTGTCACCGAAAGTAGCAGGGTCGAGGCCTGCAGAGGCTAAGAATCTATTTCTGAAAGGAAAGTTCGGCATTGGTCTGAAAGACAACGAAGAAACAAGAGTAGTTTTTAGTCAGTAAAAGTCTGACACTATCTCCCGTCACGCTCAAGGGCGCGAAGATGTCACTGGAGGATTTTTCCATCGAAAAATAAAACATGCACAAAAAGAGTCGTCAAGATCGACCTATGAACAAATAGTTATGCCCGAATTGATAATTCAAGTGACTTTGAATCCAAACATGATTGGTGAAATTAAAGTATACCATATGTAAACTTTGTAAGTTTTTTTTTGTGGTTGGTAAAAATCATCCAATGACGAGTCCCACTCTTGGGCCGAGCGGGAAACAGTGTCAGACTCTTATTGGCTAAACAACCTACCCTCTGCCTTATTCCCAGAGCCCCGGTGTAACGCTTTCGCACCAACCCTCAGCTCCGGGAGGCTTCGACCCTGTGTTTCCCCTTACAGTAAACTTTATACATCAACGGTACCCCTTCAGAGCGTAATAGCGTGATGTTGTGTTATAAAATGGCGTTAACGATATACTGACATGCGATTGCAACATTCCGGAAGATTTGCTATGATTTATTATTGAATTGTTCCATGGTTTATCTCCTCTGTTCGCCAACAGTTCTTCAAAAAATCGGAATAGAACCATTTGGCAGACCAACTCTTTGAAACCGATTGTGTTCTTTTTTGTATACCTATTGATTATAGGTTCGTGCTTGACCGCTATCTCACCTGATGGAAAGCGACGATGCGGTCGACGATGGAACGCGCTTACCTTGAAGTAAGTATGGGTCGTGGAATCGGGCTTGGTCCTTACCGGACAGCTGGACGGCAAACTACACATTGCTCGTCGTCCGCAAGAAATGAATAATCGTCAAAATCGTTAGATCTACTTAGAAAAGTTATTAACAAAATATTTTTATTTCACATAGGCCTACATGGGCACTTTTAAAACGTCAGAAGCTAGTGCCCGGTTCCAAATTGGTCGTTTCCTATGGAGTAGAACCAGCAAGAAACTCCATGGTTACTCATTAAAAAAAATGGTTTGTTACAATATTTCCATAAATAAATTATGTAAGGACTGTGCAGACCAGTCAATATTGTACTCAAGAACACAAAAAAACGACGAAAGATATCATCGCTGATACCAAAAAAAGAAGAAACATCCAGACGACTTGAGAACCTCCTAATATTCATCTACAGAATATTACTTTATTCAGGCAATTTCAACAATATAATCTAATACACAGTTAATTTGATGTTAGAACTCACATTTTCCAGACAATCTCTCCATAACACGCAACATGGCTGCTCGTAATATTTTACGAGTTTCATAAAAAGCGTTGATTTATTCGAATAACAAAGATTGTTATGTCTACAACAGGTAAGTGCATGCAACAGGTCACTTCTATATACAGCTATAATGCCTATCACAGCGAGTATAAAGGCAGTACTCGGCACGTATGAATATAGTGCCGAGTGCTCGCCCCGAGTGCGCTCGGCCGAGCGCTTATCTCTACAACTGTCTCGGCCGAGCAATTTGAGCAACGACGGTACTTGGCACGTATGAATATAGTGCCGAGTCTCGCCACGAGTGCGCTCGGCCGAGCGCTTATCTCTACAACTGTCTCGGCCGAGCAATTTGAGCAACGACGGTACTTGGCACGGATGAATATAGTGCCGAGTGCTCGCCCCGAGTGCGCTCGGACGAGCGCTTATCTCTACAACTGTCTCGGCCGAGCAATTTGAGCAACGACGGTACTTGGCACGTATGAATATAGTGCCGAGTGCTCGCCACGAGTGCGCTCGGCCGAGCGCTTATCTCTACAACTGTCTCGGCCGAGTAATTTTTTACTATCTCGCCCTTTTATTCTGTAAAGTCTGTATAGTACAGACGTCGGATCTTGACGAGTCTGAAGACTGAAGTTAGGCTCTGCGAATTTCAGCGCTTGTGCACTCGTAAAAAATATATATTGTTTAAACAAATTAATGCAATTTGCAGTTTTGTCAAAAAATGTAGTTGGCATTTTTTTTTAAACCTTTACTTTTGTACGAGTTTTAAGCGCTAAAATTCGCAGGCTTCAGACTTGCCAAGATCCGACAGCTGTACTGTACCAATGATGCTCTTGGTAAATAAAAAATGCTTTAGGTACCAATAATAAAAAGAGTGTGATACTCGCTCCTATTTTTGGAATTTGAATTCATCACTGATGATACATTACTGACGAATCTTTTACGCAGTTTCTGATTACTTATTAGTCTAAACAGAAATGCATTAGAAAACAGAGTCTTGTAAATATTTTCGTTGACACGCGATCTCAATGTTTGTGCACCAAACGCCTCCACTTCTTAATTTTAAATTACAACTGTTTATGTTTGTTTAGCTACGTACGGCTAGGTCAACTACTGACGCACTGTTGTTGGTCAAATTCAAAGGAACCTCAAAAAAACATGTTTTGTGGTTACCACGAACGTTTAATTTAGATCGCTGATTCTTTCGAATAAACAGAGAAGGGATAAACCAGGAAAAATAGTTTTTAACCGACTGCGAAAACGAGAAGGTTCTCAATTTGTTGGAATCTTTTATTTTTTATTTGAGACTTGCCTCAGATGTGTATGGGTGTTGGAAATCGTTGGCTTTTCTTTACAATACAGTTATTATTATATATATTATCTTTTTGTCTCAATGATCAAATAATTTAGCTTTTTTCCTGGCCTGTATACATCACCAGTTGAATACAATAGTCAAACTGATCCACGGATATTTTTTTATGGTGTGAAAATCATCTAATGACGAATCCCGCCCTTGGTCGGAGCAGGAAACAGTATCAGACCCTTACTGACTAAACGACCCATCCCATTCCTTCTTAGCCTTTATACCGGGATCGGGCCTTCTTGTCTGACACCGGACCGGGTCTCCTGCAGTAGATTTCGGCCCTGCAGTTGGGCCTCTACATTTGCTGATACCGCCTGCCACTCTTTCTCGCTCCGGACCATGGCCTGTACCAAGGCCCGACGCGAGAGATCACCACCGTCACCGTGCATGGTTTGTGTATTCAAATGCTAATTTTATAAAATAGCTACAACGGTGCAACTAATCAATGTTCAATTACTTTTTCTCACTTTACGACTATGAGCAGGAGCTCTCCCAAAAGACGAAAGAATAAAGAGAAAAAAAAAGCAAAAGGAAAAAAAAAACCACGAAACTGTCATTCAAAAGCAACATTAGGTATATCAATACACCGTTAAATTTTAGTCGTTTTAATCCCTTGGAGGATCGATTCAGTATATGAAACACTATCGATTGGTAAAGTAAGAATGAAAAAACAAAGTACTTTTTTTTTAAACTCGAATTAATTTACGCATGTTCTAAATTGATTTCTTTAAGTAAACGTCAGCTGGGCGAGTTCAATGACCTGTAGGTAGTTAGTACGCAACGACCGACAACTACCTACAAGGTCAATGACTCGTTTACTTAAAAAAATTAATTTCGTAAATGCGTATATCAATAAGAGATTTAGAAAAAAAGTACTTCATTTTTTTATTTTATCTACACAAATCGATAGTGTTTCATGTACTGGATCGACCCTCTTCGGGATTAAAACGACTAAAATTTAACGGTGTATATGCTCAAGGTTGAGTTCAGACATCTTTAAGAAAAAGCCCACGCATTCCCGGAGCCTGGTACTCTAACCGGCCTTCACCCTTAAAATCCTTCAACTTTTTAAACTACACTTATAAGATACATTATTTTCATAAGATAATAAATATTTAACACCAACATCATTTTACCTTTCGACGTCAAATATAAACAAATCATAGTTTTCCTAAAATCACGAACACTCAGCTTCGACGCGTGTTTACCAGATTTTCCGGGAAAGTAGTCTGCGTAAGTAGATTTTCTTGTTTATTCTGTTGGCAGGTATCCATACAATATAGTTGTAGAAATTCGGAAATGGTTCACAGAATTCTTAATTTTCCGTGTCGACGGGGTTTTACCAAATTAGGGTCCATTCTAAGAACCGTCGTCTGGTAACTGTCCAGACCGAGTCCAAGTCGTCAACGGCGCGCACCGTACCCGCGCGCCTCAAGGAGTTGTCAGCAAACTGTAGGGGCTCTTCAGGGTCGAAGCCATCTGGAGCTGCCGGTTTATGTGCAACTGTTACCGCGGCTCTGGGGAATAAGGCAAGGAAGGTACGGGGTTGGTTTTTTAGTCAGTAAGAGTCTGACACTGGTCTCCCGCTCCACCCAAGAGCGGGTTTCGTCATTCGATGATTTTCACCTACCATAAAAAAAAAAATTCTAAGAACCGTGAATTGAAGCGGAAGACTTTGTGGACCATTATGTCGTAAAGGTCCATAATCAAAGGTCCCTTACCATCGCCTAAGTCTGTCCGTGAATGGATCCATTTATATATGTCGTGGTCAGATTATATCGTGGTTTTTGATCATTTTATGATACGGCTAATTAAAACAGGCTGGATCGTTTTAAACGCTAAAGTTTGTAAAGTCGTTATAATCATCGATGGGTAGCCATAAACCAGACAACCATTAAAATATATAACAACTCACGGGGTAGTTCAAAAAAGGTACCGTAGCCATGAATGCAAAGTTCGAACAAACACCGGTGAATTTTAGTCAAGTAATTGGTAGTTAGTTGTAAATATACACAAGTAGTTGCAAATATACCTTTCGTTTTAGTGCACATAGTGCAGGAGTTCCGATATAGCCAGTTACTTCAAATACATGAATGAAGTTCAAAACTAAAGGCCCAATTTCAAAAATTCTTACATTAGTCAAATGCTACGTTATCACTGAGTGGCATGTCGTACTGACACGCGGGCAAAACCGCATTCAGAAGCTAGTGCGAAAATATAAGTACTTATGCATCCTGTTAGGCCGTATGTCTACTCCATCATTTTTGGGAAAAGGCTAGACTTGGATTGTTTTTAGGCTATTTGTTGATAGGCTTTCGCTGGACCTCTATCTCACCTGATGGAAAGCGACGATATGGTCGACGATGGAGCATGCTTGCTAGAAGTAACCTATTTACTCTTGACTTAAATACCTCCAGGTTGTAGCTTAACTAGCCTGTTGGTCTAGTTGTTAGTGGCCCTGACTGCTAAGCCGAAGGTCGTAGGTTCGACTTCCATCCAGGACAAATGTTTGTGTGATGAGCACGATCATTAGTTCTGTGTCTATATAAGCATGTTTATCAGTTGTCTAGTACCCATAACACAAGCTCTGCGTAGCTTGGGACTAGACGACGTTGTGTGATAGTTGTGGAAAATATTATATTAGGATAGTGTAGCTATCAGGAAACATAGACTCCAGCAGGAAAATTCCACTACTTAACTTTACGCACAATGAATGTGTGTTTTATTTTCTTAGGATCGTAAATGTCAAAGGTTTGAGATGTTTCGTCAAAGTTCGTCGCTCGACAAGATACAGGGCCCAGACGGCCGGGGCGTTGAGCTTACCTGAAGGACGCTGTGACCGCAGGCTAATGACCAATAGGGGTGAAGGCCCGGCTGCGAAATTCGCGGGCCAATGCCTTCGCAATGTGGAAAAATTTGAGCTGGCTCTTTCCGTCCTTGTTTGCTAGCTTAGTGGAAAAAAGCACTATACACATTGTCGTTGGTGGAAATTATGTTTTTGTATTCCATGGGGATTAGAACAATGAATATAGTGTGTAATGTGTGTGTACAGTGTATGGTACAGTGTATCTATACATATAATAAAACAGTAATGAAAAAAAAACTGTACATTGATAATTTTCTGGAAAAAAAATAAGTGGCTTTTGTTAGGAAAACGTAACTGATGACAAAAAGTGACTTTTTAGAATTTTTGTCTGTTTGTCTGTTTTTCTGTGTCTATGGTAAGGGTTGGGCCCGAAACTAATAGATAGTTTGAATTGAAATTCAGCAAAAATGTTCCTTGGTATTAAATATACAAGTTGCTTTAAAAAAATCGTTTAGGATATATCACTACATAGTAAACGTATAAAACAAAGTCGCCTCTGCCTCTGTGTACGCTTAGATCTTTAAAACTACACAACGGATTTTGATGCGGTGTTTTTTAATAGAGTGATTCAAGAGTAAGGTTTATGTGTATAAGGCATGCATAATGTCTTCAATATCAGTACCCGTGCGAAGTTGGGGCGGGTCGCCAGTATACAATAAAACACACTCAAATTCATTAGTTTAAAAAATAACCGTCAAGTTGAATGGAAGTTGTTTGTCTTGATATGGTCATGTAAAGAGGAGGGATGAAACACATGTTACTAAAAAGGTTATGGGTATACATGTGGATGGATGGAGAGGGAGAGGGAGGCCAAAGAAAAGATGGATGGATTGTGTGAGGAGTGATATGAAGGAAAAGTAAGCTAGTGATAGCATGATGGGTGACAGGGCAGAATGGAAGAAGAAAACGCGTTGCGACGACTTCAAATAACATAGTAAGGGTAGGAAGATGATGATGTCTTATCCGTGTCTTATATGGAAATAATAGTTTACATTTTCTCGCGATAATTTACAATCTTACAGTATCTTACGGTTGAGTAATGCGTATGCCGTAATTAGAGACACAATTAAGAAGCGATTGCGTCTCGTGTAGATCTGCGCATCGGCATATGAGAGGTTAAATCACGAAGGACCTGTGACAGTTTACTTGTGGTGTGGGTCCTTTTGGCTAGGCAAGGAATAGCTTAAAATTATTTTTATTACACTTAAGTTAGTGAAAGTATGAAACGCCCTCTCGTTTAACCCACAGTAAGAGAAGTTATTTGATGTTTCAACTCTCAAAAATAACTATGCTACATTATATTTTGACAAAAAAAACCCCGATGCTAAAAACTATTAAAAGCAAATAAATTAAGTAGTAATGAATTACTCTTTCAACTTTATTAAAAGAACCTATAAATATTTTAGAAATGAGCCAGTCCTATAAGTAGTCAAAACCCCTTTCTTCCGTCGGGGGTTAAAAATTTATGGGAATAGAAAACATATGAATATTTTCAGTGAATCGCTAAAATAGTAAAAAAAAAAACTTTTACAACCAACTAGCTTTCTGTCAGCGGCTTCACCCGCAAGTAAGCAGGTTTTTCCACACAAACTTTTAAACCCTGTTTGAACCTCTTAGGGGGTGAATTTTGGGAAATCCTATCTTAGTGCTCACTTACGTCGTAAAACGAAGCCTTGTACAAAATTTCACTCTCCTAGTCCCAGTAGTTACGGCTGTGTGTTGATATGTTCATCATGTCAGCCGAGCGACGCCCACTGCTGGGCATAGGCCTCCCCCAAGGATCTCCACAACGATCGGTCCTGTGCTGTCCGCATCCAGCGGCCACCCGCGACCTTCACCAGATCGTCGGTCCACCTTGTAGGGGGCCTGCCCATGGAGCGTCGTCCGGTACGCGGTCGCGGGCGGTTGATATGTTAGTCAGTCAGTTTCTCCTTTTATATACATAGATAATATTTGTAACCCCACACTCAGTTCAATAATACCTAGAACAGCTTATTTCGGTTTTCCCATCACAGGGATCACAAACACTTTCTAGAAATCTAGACCACTTCGAAATCTTCGATTGTTTAGTAGTAGGTGTACGCATGCGCACATCAAATCACTCGGCAATACTCTAACTCTTAGTAGTATAAATATTTGTATTACAACTTGGCTGACGTTGGTAAGTGCATCTGTGGAGTGTGTCTGGGTTGGATACCCAGAGTGGTCTGGAAAAGTATTATTAGGGTTTTAATTATTATTATACTAGCGATCCGCCCCAGCTTCGCACATATTAAATGTATTTATGCATGTATTATGCACATAAGCCTTCCTCTTGAATCACTCTATCTATTAAATCCGTTGCGTAGTTTTAAAGATTTAAGCATACATAGGGAGGAAGCGACTTTGTTTTATACTATGTAATGATTATAGCTAATCTCCGCAGTCCCTGATGTGCAAAGGCCTCTCCATTCCTTCCAATTATCTTAGCTACTCGCTTTTTCGTTTAAATTCTTAAAGACATCAAGGTCCATAGTCTTCCGCAGCCCCGCGTCGCTGTGTCCGCGCACCAATCCTGTGTTTTACGGGCCCACAGCTCGCTAGACATGCGGCAGGCATATCCTGCGTAGTCCCATTTAAGTTGGGCAGCCTTTTGAGCCACCTCAACGATTTGTGTTTTGGAGCGCAGTGTTTCGAATGTGGTCTGTTAATTTATCACTTAGCACGCTGCAAACCTTGATCTTGGAATTGTGGATGTCAAAGGATGTTTTAATTAGAATATCAATTTAATTAATAGCTTATGGCTAAATAATAACAACTAATAGATATTTAAAGTTCAGCAACTCTAGTTAAGCAGTTAGTTCGTGGATGGGTAACAATTAATTACATACTGAGATGTCTTCAGGTGTTATAAATTTCATTAAAACGTTTGTCCCCGATTTTATATTATGATTAGACAGTCGATTAGAGCAGTTATGCTGTAGTAATTACGAATATGACTTTTGAGTCGTCGGTCGCAGGTTCAAACTCAATCAGGCGTATTACTTTGTATATTTTATTTCTTTATCGCTGTTCTTAAAACAATGAAGCAAAACATCATGAGGAAACCGGTATTTCCTGGATCTAAAAAATCAAAGACATTAGTAATATACATCCAACAACCCGCACCGGCACCCGATTAGACTGAAACAAAATACTTTATTTTTAAAGATCTTACCGCACATGGAATTACTCCTGTATTGCGAGTGACACATATCAACTCAAATACACAAAAAGCTTTCAGGCCCTAAAACCTATCTTAGTCCATGAAAAAATTGTTTCCAGCGGGAAGCGAACCCGGGACTCAGCAGCCAATTGCTCAATCACTTCACCATCCGTGTAGTTATATATATCTCTACGTACAGACAGCCGCATCAATTGAATGCCCCTTTAACACACCATAGTAACCCACTAAACCAGTAACCCTCTTATATTAATATATTTTAGAAAAGGGGGTAACCCAGTTCATGACGCTGAGCGTACCACTATTGAACATACAAGTTCAGATATAAATAATTTTCCTGACCGAATTTTGATCATGGTGGCCAATCTCAACGATTAGCTATGGCGTAGGAGATATTATAGTTATAGTACACAAGCGTGTGAAAATATAGTTAAGGTGCATTCTCTGTTCCTTTAGTCTGATCGGCGAGCAATAGGTAGCTTGCTGTCCGACCGTCCGAGAAACGTCCGGCCCGAAGCTCAAGTCGTCGACGGCACGTATCGTATCAAGGAGTTCTCAGCAAACAGTAGGGATCCAGCTGGGTTGAAGCCTAATAGCCATTGGGGCGCCGTGAAAACGTTACTCCCGGGGCCCTTTGAACGAAGGCAATCCCGTAACCCACACCAGGTCAGCGGTCTACCTGTGGGAGGTCTTCTAATGCTGCGTGGTCTGGTACAAGGTCGCCACTCCAGCCCCTCTAGCAAGTTACGATAGTTTCGTTAACGTCGAACGCTTTGATTTGGTTATCCCCCCAATTCCTTTGTTTTGACTTCTTATCAACGGTCAGTCATGTGGCCAGAATTGAAGGAATTGAAAGTTGAAAACGTGGCCAATTCCAAGCAGTCGACGTTACCGAAACGATTGTAACTTGTCTAGAGGGGCAGATTCTTTCATCCCCATCAAGTCTCTACCCTGTTCTGCGAGCAATGTGCCCTGCCCATTGCCACTTAAGTTTGATCGTGAGGGAGTTCAAATAAATTAATGGTGATTAATCTTTCTTTTTTTTATTAAATCTGCTAAGTAAGCAAAAACCTTTTTTTTTACTGAAATGCACGATTTGAGTCCGCCATCTCAATTTTACCATCGGACAACTCGGCGTACGGCAAATATCCACCCTTAAGGGTCCGGATTAAACGTTTTGCCTCGTCGTTTATACCGCGTACATCGAGGGACTGAAACAGTTTGCCAGCTGCGGTCTTTTCATCCGATTATAATTTAGGTGTCTTCAAGGCTAGAGTGAATATACTCTTAATAAAGTGCGCATCACCATCAACAATTTCATCACTGCTTACCATCAGGTGGGATCGCAGTCAAGCACTTCTTTATATAGCAATTAAGAAAAAAAAGGTGTGCTAGTATAGCTGCACTCCTTGAAATGAGACAGCTCAGCTGTGAAGACATCGCCAGATTCTAAATATGTCTTAGTACCGATGATATCATATACGACATTTGATGAGTCGGCCTTATGTACGAGATTACATCAGCTTCTTGTACATTTGTTTATATAAAATAAGCTTGCCAATTTCGGGAATCACTGCTCGATATAACTTTGTATTCGAATCATCCGCTTTGGTCATATTTTCTGCTATTTTTAGGGATCAGTACGTGATTTGGTAAAATAGAATCCTTATAGGATCATCTCCAGACGGGTCGATGCCTACTGGGTCGGTGGGGCCAAGGGTTCGCTTCTGAAAGGAAGGCTCGGCCTTGGTATAAAAAGCAACGTAGGAACAGGGTGTGTTTTTTGTTAGTAAGAGTCTGACACTATTTCCTGCCAAGGGCGGAAGTTGGATGATGTTTTACCCACTGCTCCGGAAAAAAAACCCTATAGGAACATATTACTGTCCGTATATCCGAATGTCAAGATTCGGGAATGCGTAGAGATACATATATCAAAACATATTTCAGGTATGTTATTCTGTGTGAGTAGTAAGAATCGAACTTCTTTTGGAATTTTAATTATAGAAGAGAATATTTTAACCCTAAAATTCCTTCATGAGTCATTTGAAAGTAACCCCGTGGCTCTGGAACGAAGGCCTATTCCTTATTAATGGGTTTGAGTTAGTAAATGTCTGACACGCCTTTCTTGTCCGCCTAGGAGCAGAAGAAATCTTCGGAAGAATTCAGACCTGAAACAAGTTTTTAATGAAAATATTTTTTTTTCATAACAAGCTTTTATAGCAGCGGTCTATAATTATATAATTAAAACTCGTCAAGACGATTCACACGAGTCCAAACTCGACGTGGTTGTGCCGTTTAATTACAGAGTTCCTATGGCTACCTCGTGATTCCATCATCAGATCAGCTCCATGTCATCATAATATTGCATTGTCATGCGATTTACACCGGCATGCAAAATTTCAGCTCAATCGGAAACCGGGAAGTGGATCAAATTTAAGTTGCAAGATTTGATTACAGAACGACAGACAACGGGACAGGTGAAAGTAAATAAAAGCTTGTAAAAACCTTAAAATTCCAAAAAAATTGTTTGATACAAACTTTATTTAAATATTTAAACAGAAGTATTTTAGTAAGTAATTTATTAGTTTGGCATGAAGCCGGTCCTAGTAGACTACAATTATAACGGATGTGGGGGGGGGGCTGCACGTAGTCGTGGTGGATGGGTAGTACAGTCAGCAGCACATCACACTACAACAAACTGTCAAAATTCTGCCAACGATTTTCAACTCTTAACCATAATATAACAAGGTTCAAAATGTATTGGAGAAATCTGACAGATTTGTATATTCTGATGTGCTGCTGACAGTACATTCACAAACAGGGACACTGGTTGGTTCAGTTACTAAAAGTCTGACATTCTCTTTCACTCCACACAAAGTTGAGTGAAAGAGAATGTCAGACTTTGCGGGAGATGAATTTGATGCAACTTTTTACAGGCGGGAAATCAGTCTCAGAAAAAAGTAGAGCTTGTTGCGATTCTAAAGAAAATAGCAATAAATAATTGGATTGAGAAGCTCAGTAAAAAATTACTGCTATTCACCCAGAATTCTAATTTAACAAAAACATATTTTTATGAACTAGTAACTTACTTCGATTTCCTTACAATTATACTCAATCAAAATAAATCTACCTTGTTACACTCAAGAAGTTAAGACAAATGGTTCCAACCCAATTTTTCAATAGAACTGCATCATGATAAATCTGCAAACCATAAATAACTAAACATTCAATTGATTTTATTACAATTTTTTGTTTTAAATTCACAATTTTTATTTAGGCCAAATTTTGCAAAAGTATTTCAAAACAGTTTATCATCATCATTTCAGCAAGACACCACATATTGACCGCTCTCAATAGGCCAAATTTTGCAAAAGTATTTCAAAACAGTTTATCATCATCATTTCAGCAAGACACCACATATTGACCGCTCTCAATAGGCCAAATTTTGCAAAAGTATTTCAAAACAGTTTATCATCATCATTTCAGCAAGACACCACATATTGACCGCTCTCAATAGGCCAAATTTTGCAAAAGTATTTCAAAACAGTTTATCATCATCATTTCAGCAAGACACCACATATTGACCGCTCTCAAATTTAGCCATAACGAAGGGTCCTGTGCATCTCGTGTCCATCTGATTCCCTTGACCTTCAACAGGCCTCCCACAAGGTGAACCACCTTGTGGGAGGTCCATACCACGATATAAAAGCTTGTTATATATTTTTTTTCAATGCATTTAGGTACTCGAGAACCCGCTCTTATGCTTACCGCTTTTAAGCACGGATCTTACTGTTTTTCTTACTAGTGCGGAAAAATGGCCGTGCTCGCCCACAATTTTATTACATTCATCGTAACAGTGCAGGAGCTAAGCGACCCCCACGAGTAAGTGCAAATCCTTTTACTTATGTTTTTGTAAGTGTAGGTAATGAAAAATGACGTTTGATACACGTGTTTCGTCATTATAACATCCTTGCCTATGTGTGTCTCTCGGTCGAAATGACAAACTCTCTTCAGTGGCATCAAAACAATACTCTTTACACATTTAAAACTTATTTCTTATTGGTTGCTCCAATTGAACTTCGAACAACTTCACAAGTGTATAACGATTTATGTTTAGTAAAACCGACCTAGTAATGGTCTAATTTCGTCAATACGAGTAGGTAATACATAATTCGTTCGAATTTATGCTGAGAACGTGATCGGGTTTATTTGTGTTTCTAAAACTGGTGTTTAGGTTACTGTTTCATGAAAGAGATATTGACTTATTGAGTCTCTGTGTGTACCAGTTATTGCGTTGTAAAGATCTTTATTATCATCATCGTCAATCAGTCGAATGACGTCCACTATTGGACATTGTGTTCTCCTAAGCATCATCAATAGTCTTCCATTTTTCAGATCTTCACCTTCAAATTGCATCTACGTGCCGTTGGTCACGTACGCCACCGATTTCAAAATCAATTGTGTTTCATTCGCGCCGCATCGCTTCGCGTTCGCATTGATTTACCAAATAGACCATCACGTCAAAGTACTAACCTATTTGACCCAGCTGACATGTCATTTTTTTTTATTGATAATAGGTTTGCGCTAGACCGCTATTTCACCTGATGGAAAGCGACAATGCGGTCGACGATGGAGCGCGCTTATCTAGAAGTAACCTATTCACTCTTGACTTAAAGATTCCAGGATTGTAGCCATCAGGAAACACAGTCTCCGGCAAGGGATTCCACCATTCCATTGCATATTTTTTAACAGTCCTTACCGGTCCAAGCATGTGTTTCTCATAATCTATGACCAGTTTGTGTTGCCAGTGATGACATATGGCTCCTAAATGTGGTCGCTCACAATAGGTCAGGGCGAAGTAAAGGGCTATTCTCGAAGTTTTCTAGCATGATTGTATATGAAGAACCAAGGTTGCCGACATAGCTCGAAGAATCGCCAAACTTAGTGGCAGTGGGCAGGGTACATTGCCCGCACAAGCGATAGCCGCTGAGGTCGAATGGTTCTGGAATGGTGATCGCGTACCGAAAGATGCAGTGTTGAAAGGCCTCTTACACGATAGACCAATAATCTGTCAAGGGTTGCTGGTATACGTTGGATGCGAGATGCATAATACAGTTTATTATGGCGACCATTGGGGAATGCTATGTCCATCGTATCATGATCATGTTTTTATTTTAATTTTTCGTTGACAGCTGAAAATTAAATACGTAAATACTAAAAGAAACTTGGAATGAAAACAGCTTGTTATTTCTACATTTGATCGAAGCAAATCACTGCAAGATTCTGCGATAAGGTATCGCATCGTACAGCAGTTTTGTGTGGGAGCCCTTAATCCACTAATAGCGACTATTGGCGGGCTACCAGGCCGAGCACGTGCTCACGCTTTGTTTTGACAGCGAGTCATGGCGCCGGCGAGTTCACGTGATTTATTAATATTTGCGTGAATAGGCTATTTGAGTTTCTGAGTGAACGTGATTACTTGAACATTCTATTTGTTACGTAACAGGTGATAGAATTCTTAAATTTTGGCTGAATTGTTTTTATGGAACTTGGCTTAAGAATTGTTTCACATTCAACTTAAAATCATTGTTTGGGTTTCGTACCTTTTTTTTTTATGGTAGGTAAAAATCATCCAATGACGAGTCCCGCTCTTGGGCGGAGCGGAAAACAAGTGTCAGACTCTTACTGACTAAACAACCTACCCCGTTCCTACATCGCCATACATACCAGGGCCAGAGCCTTCCTTTTCAGACACAAACTTCGTACCTCAAAAGGAAAAACGGAACCCTTATAAATAAATGCAATTTGCTGTTGTTATTGCTGTTAAAAACTGTTATTGGCACTTATTTTGTTAAAACCTTCATTTTTGTACGAATTTTTAAGCGCTTAAATTCGTAGAGCCTAACTTCACTGTAACGTATGTATGGAAAAGTGCAGCGGACAGACTCTGCCAAAATGAATTATATCTGTATCAAACTGGTCGCTGGTTCTTGAGTTGTGACCAGTAAACGTACCCGTACGCGGTCGCCACTCCAGAACCATTCGACCCCTACGGCCATCCGTTCTACGAGCAATATGCCCTGCCCATTGCCATTTAATTTTGGCGATTGTTTGGGCTGTGTCGGCAACCTTGATATTCATTTTGCGAATAATACCTAAATTCTATCTCCTGTAAAAAGTAACAATTTCATTAAACAATATTGTGAAATACTTCAGACTACTGTACTACATTATATAACGTGAACATGGTGTATTGTGGCAATTAATTTGCAGCACAATGAAACATTAACTTCCGACACACCATACAGGACAATGCTCATTATTAAGAACAATTTCCGTTTTATGACCATTTAATCCTAGTTACCTTGATAAGTTTATTATTTGCTAGAATATTATCCAAGGAGAATTCTATTTTCTTTAAAACTATTCCAATTTATTACAAATCATTTGTTAATATTAGTGTATTTTTAGTTTATTTAGGTTATGTTTAGTATAATTAAATGTATATTTTTATGTATTATAAATAAACATGATTATTTATTAAAAAAACTTCACATAGGTAGGTACGTCAAAACCATGCAACGTACTTACAGATTATGTTCATGCGTTCCAAATTTAAATTAGGAAAAAAAAATTACTTTGTAGTTCGCCCATCGATATTTAAATGTATTACGGACTAGATTAGGCGTACCGTACAGTCATTCGACTTAGGTGATCGGCATGCCATACACCTTTACTTTGATGACATTAGTGCAGTTTTGACGTTCACGCTGTGTGAAAGGACTGTAAGTTTTAAAAGTTTTGATAGACGACATAATGCCAAGAAACGCTTCAGCGTACTTTTGTAATAACTTTTCTGTATTTTGTCAAATAGTGCTTGTCTATCGCCAGGCTAGGATATAAACCAGTTGGCCAAATTAAGGGCCTGTATCACATTGTCCAAATAGCCGCTACATCCGGAATAAATTAAAAAATGGAACAGAAATTCTATGAAATTATTTGTCGAGTAAATTAACGGAAACTTAATCATGAAACAGATGGTGAAACAGGTTATATGAATGTTTGTTACTTTACTGTTAAGATGAAAACTTTACCTTCTACGCCAATCACAAATTGATTAGCATAAGGACAAAGGATTTTCTGTTTTGTTTGTCAAAAATCTTTAAAGTCAAATCAAAATGGTTTTTATTTCACATAGGCCTACATGGGCACTTATAAAACGTCTGAAGCTAGTGCACGGTTCCAAATTGGTCGTTTGCTATGGAGAAGAACCGGCAAGAAACTAACTACATGGGTGGTTGAGTGGTAGGACGTATCAGATTTTTACTGACTGAAGCCCACTTTTGTCGTTTATATTTTATTTTAGTTATCTTTTACGTTCCAAAACCTAGGTAACTTCGAAAATTCCCTTGGCCAAAGGGCACAAGGCTAAATTAACATTTGTTTCACATCAGCAACATTTAAAAATACCGATATCAAAACCACTTAACCTAACGTTTACGTTGCATTGTTGACGTACAAAAATAAACACAATAGCTACGTCATATGACGTTAAAACCGACGAAAAACGTATTAAAAACCAGTCGTTCGTGTTATACTAGCTAACATCATAAAATAATACGTAAGCGATAAAAACAACATTATACTTTGATTTGTTTGGATAATCTATCAGTTACGTCATTTGATGTCAAGCGAGAGATGACGCGTGACGTGGGTATTGACTTGACGTAATAAATGATTTGACTGGTTTGGTGGTCTAGTGGGCTAAATGATAAATGATTTTATTTTGTAAGTAGGTTTTTTCTTACATACTCTTTTATACGTCAATTTTTTTTTCGTCTTTTGATACTAGATGAGGCCGGTGGCCGGTGAGAGCAATGGTGGCCGAGTGGTAACGGCTCCGACTTACGAGTTGTAGGTCGTGGGTTCAAACCAGCCAGGTGCATTACTTTGTGTAATTTATTTCATCTCCACTGCTCTCAAATCGGTGAAGGAAAACATCGTGAGGAAACCGGCCTGTCCTTAGAACCAAACATTCGAAGACATGTGACATCCACCAATCCGCACTGGGCCTGCGTGGTGGATTATGGCCCATTCCCTCTCCTAGAGAGGAGGCCTGTGTCCCTGCAGTGGGAACATTAAAAGGCTGATGATGATGATGATGATGAGGCCGGTGGTTCCTAGCTGACTACCCAGAGAAGAAACTCTGAAACAAACTCAGGGGTCAAAGTCTCTTTTAAAGTCCATACACAAACATGTAATGGTCAAATCAGCTGACTGCTATGCCAAGGTCGTGGGTTCGATTCCCACCTAAGACCCGCTTGCTTTCCTACCGTCCAGACCGAGCCCCAGGACGTCGGCGGCCGGGGCCATGGATCGACCACTGTAAGGAAGGGATTTTCTCTATAAGTAAATATGTATGTAAGTACATGAATTGTAAAATAAATAAATGAAGGTTCGACCTCGGTATGTAGGGCTGTAGTCACTCAGTCACTATCTCCCGTTCCGTTGTTGTTGAATGATTCTTAGTTGTCACTGGATGATTTTTGCCCACCATAAAAAAAAATTAAGACAAATGTGTGATGAGAACGATCATTTTTGTTCTTTGTCTTGGTGTAATTTATTTATAAAATCACAAAAAAAACTCTTTGCTATGGAGCAAAGAGTTTTTTGAAATCTATGGAGATTTATATTCTTATCACTCGACAAAATGTATGGAGCAGCGGGTTTTTTTTCGTGATTTTTGGGTTGGTCTCATAGTAAAAGTTGTTCATATTGGTGTGTACAATGATCCTTTGTAAGGAAAACCCATCTGTCGTATCAACTTTGTATAAAGGAACCTGCCTCTAAATGTTTTTTCTCAAATAAATATAAAAAACTATGTCAGTCTGAGAGAGCAGTGGTGGCCGAGTGGTAACGGCCCCGACTTACGAGTTTTAGGTCGCGGGTTTCACCCAGTCAGGCGCATTACTTTGTGTAATTGATTTCATCACCACTACTCTCAAAACGGTGAAGGAAAACACCTTCAGGAAACCGGCATGTCCTAGAACCAGAAATTCGAAGACATGTAACATCCACAAATCCGCACTGGGCACGCGTGGTGGATTATAACCCATCTCTTAGAGAGGAGACCTGTGTCCCAACAGTGGGAACATTAAAGAAGCTGATGATACAGACTAAGTGACGTAGTGGTTCAATAAAAAAAAAACAACATGTTAAATAGCATAAACACCTTTGGACTTTAGTTTACTGTTTTGAAAAAATGATGCCATTTAGAGTGTAGCAAATAATTTACGCTAAATAGGCATAAATGTGTTAAGAATTCGTGTCTACCTATTTTTCAGACTACGTGCTACATAACTGGTAATGCAAGGTTAGCCAAATGCTATTATTTATTAAATGAAATACTTAACACTTTTTTTTATGAAAAGTGACAATAATGACGCAGAAAAAAATCGAAAAAAAAATCTAGTATATGTATTTATTATATTTCTTTAAGCTTATGTATTATGTCTTGTATATCTTTTTTATCTATGTAATAAAGTAGTAGGTGTCTTCAAGGCTAGAGTGAATAGGCTCTTAATAAACTAGAGCGCCTCACCATCAACGATTGCATCACTGCTTACCATCAGGTGGGATCGCAGTCAAGCACTGGTTTATAGTAATAAAAAAAATATAATTTTTGAACTCGTGCCTATGGTGGTGTGGTTGGTAGACGTCCAGTGACTACGACAATAGCACGTGAGGCTTAGGTTGTAGATCACATGATTTCATACCACTATTAGGCTTCAAAAATCAATGTTAAAGTGATTAGAGGTTACACACATGACCATACAACGACCTTATCCATTTGGCCGATGACACACGAATATTTCGACACTGAGTCACCGTGAACGAGTACTAACAGAGTCGCGGACCACAAATTCTCAGGATATATCAATCTTCATTGTAGTCTAGTTCAGTCTCCAATTAGTTTGGTTTAGAGGAACCCCTCTGAGTCAGTCAGCACTGGTGATCTCTGGTTCTTTATTGGATTTATTTGGGCAATCAAAAAAACCAGTGGTTAATTGTACACTCGGTAAGTGAATGACTTGTAGCTGAAATTTCAGGGTTTGATCAAGAAATGTAATGGCCTCGTTTACCTGTTAGAGTACACAAGAGTTTTTAGGTCAGACTCTGAGAGAACTAAGTAATGCAAAATGTCTTTTAAACTCTTGAGCCCCAAGCGAACACCGGCGTTCGCCCATTTTCTTTCTAATATGTCTCTAATTACGGTATTCGAAAGATTAACGCCTCGACATATTCAAAGGGTATCTTTTTAATAAGAGTACTTACTTACCTGGATTTAGGATTCAACATTTGGTTTTTACTATTTGACTGTTTGCACGCTCAACTGTCCCATTCGAATTTAATATTATAGTTCATAGAGTTGAATTACAAGTACAATCTTTTTCTTTTTTGAATTGCAACCTTCTTCTTTTTAAAGTCTGACTGTCATTCTCGCGAAATTTCTAATTTCGCGAGAGTGACAGTCAGACTTTTACTGAACCAGAGTGTTCCTTTTATTACCTTATTTTCTGAGGGCTGCGCCCTAGAAGGCGAGGTATATCACTTTGCCAAATGTTCAATGACGAAAGCAAAAAAACTGAATTCTCAAAGCATACCAGTTATTTCAACTCTCAATATACAACATCCCAAGCAATCAAATCTTGAATCATTCGATCAATACTGAAAGAATCCTAACAGAATCAACTTGCACCAGTACTCACTAGTTCATTCGTATGCTCTACTGACGGTCCAATGACGCCGCGTCATCGTCATCAAACGATTAATTCGCAGTCATTAGTCCACTTGTGACTTCAGTCATTTGACGGCCGCGAATTCATTTCATGGTCTCATTATGTTGACTGTGCTTGAAGGCATGGAGAATGGACTGACTGCTTGGCTTTTGGGTGTAGGTACGTTTTTAAGCTGGGCTAATATAGGGATACTGACTAATTGTGTCCCAAAAGACGCAATTTTGGAAGCCTTCCACATGATGGACCTGTGGGAAGGATCTGCTGGAGTCTGTTGTGTGTCTGGTATGTATTTCAGCTGAAATGATGATGACGATGGTTATGTATATCTTTCTATCACTTATTCTTGTCCTGCACTGGATCAGCTTTATGATGTTCCCACGGCTGGGACTCAGGTTATAAGAGAGGGAATGGGCCGCAAATTACCACGAAGATGGTGCAGGTTCGTGGATGTCACATGTCTTCGAATTTTTGATTATTGGACATGCCAAACTATGCTGTTGTATTTAAAAAAAAAAATGTTTTCCTTCATCGTTTTTAGAGTAGTGATTAAATAAATTACATAAAGTTATGCACTTGGCTGGGTTTGAACCCGCGACCGCAAGTCGGGGCCGTAACCACTCGGCCACCACTGCTCATCATTCTTTCACACTATTGGCGGTAATTCTTTTTTGCAGGTCTGCTGGAAGTAATCAGTTCTTTAGTTCCTTTGAACTCAAGTTTATAACTTTATAATGTATGTTTAAAAATATTTAGCTAGGTACTTTACAGCTAACACCTGTCTCTTTTCACATTCACTATATCTGTGTCGATAACTCACTCAATTCTTCGTAAGTATATCTTGTAGCCCAATCAGAATTCAGGAAGAAATTACACTTTTTTGTCGATATGCGCTTCTTACCTGGAAACGGCCACCAGTCTTCTCGACTCCGTCGTATCCTGGCTGGACCTGGCTGGCTGGCTAACTGGGGCGATCGGCGGTGGCGACCAAGCAGTACCTAATGCTAGCCAAGGAGCAGGCCGTTTACATAAAGTAACCGCGTACAACGCCCAGAAGCCGCCGGGATTCCGATCCCGAATTTCCCACCATAATAAAAAGAAATCTGCAAAACGGCCATCTGTCTATTTTCTAAGTGTTTTTCTGACACATAGCACGGGCTGAAAACTGTAATTTGACGGTTTATTATTCACTTGTTATAATCATGGTTTTATTGACCTACTATTTCTGGTTGACTGTAACTATTAATGGGACCATGTGTCTAATACAAGTGTAATGAGTATAATATTCGACCACTTTCTCACAACGCCATCCAGTCCTAAACTTTGCAGAGCTTGTGGTATGAGTATTAGACAACTGATATAGTACATTTTGATACAAGTGCAGGAAGTTTGTCATTGCGACCGAGGCGAAATTCGCACGAGCCGTAGGCGAGTGTGTTATGGAGCCGAGGGCTGCAATGACAAATCTGCACGTGTGTCAAACGACGTTTTTCAATACACTTACGACTTGTGAAATAAAGAAAGAAAGAAAAAATTTTTAATCGTATCTCAAACATACAGTAGAAATATAAGAAATATATAAGTATAGAATTCAAATCTGATGTGGTCTGTTTCTATTTCGTATCTATTTCGTGGGGTCGTCCAGCGACTCTGGGGGACGCCTCGCGCCTGATTCGATAAACTAAGTAAAACAAAATAAACACCCGTGGCCGTGACGATAAGGAAGGAATAAAAAAGCCCTTGTTGTGATAAACTCAAAAAAGCACTTAGGTGATATACATGCTATATTGAACCTAATAGGGGTGCGATAAGAGGCAGTTTTCGAGTAAGTGTATTGAAAAACATATTTCTAAATACATACATATCATAGATAAATTACACCCAGACACCAAACAAAATGCTCACCACATCAAACAAGGCAAATAGGTACCTTCGGTGCCATTCAAACTCACGACCACTGGCATAGCAGTTAGGGTCACTAACAAGTAGCCCAACAGGCTAGTCAAATAATGGTGATACCTAGTGATGATTATTATGGAGTACTAGGAATTTCATTCAGATTTCAACTAGTGCGAAAAAATTCTGAGATGAATCATGTCTAATGTGTCATGTGGGATGTGTGTTTCTTTGTAATAAAATAGGAGTTGTTGTGTGACCCACTTGTTGGCATTCTGAAAAATTGTGTTCGCTGTTTCGTTTGTTTAGTAGATGACAGAAATTACGCAAGTTTTCTCAGAAGATATGTTATAGTCACTCGTCGTCAGATTATATATTTCTCATAAATCTTGATCTATTCCCTTCAAAATAAAAAAAAATTTAACCACGCTCGAGAATGTCGAGATGACGTTTTTTTTTTTTTCAACTTTGTAGCCCTCCCCCTTCTTTACGTCACCCTTAAATTGTCAGATTAGAGGAATATAGATGTTTTAGCATATAACTAACTCCTCCTACCTTAATCTGACGCGCCCGAAAATTTCAAATGAACAACTTTTTTTTACTAATCTGATCCTTTATCCTTTACGGGCGTCCTTATAAATGAGGCTCATATCTGGTGGAAGTAAGTATCCGGGTACCAGGTATCCTACTGTATATTAATCTGCCGCGCTTTAGTAAATCCCGAAATCCCCTCTTGGGCTCCCCTACTATAGTCACTTACGGAAATTGGTCCAGTTTCTTGTGTTTCGCGAGATTTATTGTTCAGTTGACCTACCTTTTTTACTTGAGAAATTATTGAATAACTAGTAAGCGTACTAGTGCGCGTACTAATAAGCGCCAATTACTGCACGCAAAAAGGAACGCGTGGTCAGGTCAAGGAACAAGAATGCTCCCGATAATTGCCGAGTATTCCCGAAGATCATCGATTAGCGCCATTTAACTACTGAACGCAAAAAAAAAACGCGCGGTCTGGGTCAAGGCACAGGAATTTTCCCGATGATTGCCGAGTGTTTCCGAAGATAGTCTATTATCGCCAATTAATGCACGCAAAAGAAAAGAACGCGTGGTCAGGTCAAGGTACAGTATGCTCCCGAATATTGCCGAGTGTTCCCGATGTTAGCCAATTAGCGCCAATTTTTGTGAGCAAAAGAAAAGAACACGCGGTCAGGTCAAGGTAAAGGAATTCTCCCGATGATTTCCGAGTGTTACCGAAGATTGCCGACTGTTCCCGAAGACTACCAATTAGCGCCAATTTTTACAAACAAAAATTTTGCGTGGTCAGCTGTTACTCTGACCTTATCTAGGTAGTTACATAAATTAATAAAAACAGTAAAATGATAAACGATAATATTCCTTTCCCTGTTCACTGACTTTACTCTTTTTTTCTGTTTGCAATCTTAGAAACTCAGGTCTGCGGTCCGTTGAAGCTTTGAAAAAATCAGAAGGCAGAATTAAAAAATCTAATCTGTAACCCCTGTGAACGTGCTATAAAAATTGCATTTTGTTGGAAATTTTTATTGCGTAATATATCTATTTCCAAATGTTGCCTAGCAAGATGCTGCAATAGAATTGCTGACGAATTTTGTTCCCTCGCTTGTTTAAAATATCTTGGCTATATCGCCGGGCTACACTGCTACATTGCTAAATTGTTGCTTAATGTTGAGCGATATACTAAGTAACTTGCCGGCTACAAAATTGCCACAAGAAATTGCCACAAAACTACTCCGTTTCCAAGGATCTAAAGAGTAAATATTTAAAACGTAGAGTCTCGTCACGTGTTCGGCGATGTGATTTGGCAAGCGTGCTGCCTCTGATGAATTAATACACACTTGTAAACTATCCGTTACCATGCCCACGTGTTATCAGCTGTTGTTTAGTTGACGTGACCAGACATTTTCTTTGTGTTTTTGTTTTAAAAACTGGGTCAGACTCCGAAGATTATATATCAGTAAGTAGGTAACTATCAAATTCGTGTTTTTCAGTAAAAAATTTTTATTTTGTTTAAACTTGCTCTTTGCCTGTGATTTCGTCCATGATAATGTTTTCTTAAAAACTTATGTAATACTAGCTTTTGCCCGCGGCTTCGCCCGCCTGGTATTGGGATTGGGGTTGGGGTTTCCGGGATAAAAAGTAGCCTATGTCCTATTCCGGAGTGTATCCTATGCCTGTGCCAAATTTCATCCAGATCCGTCCAGCTGTTCTGGCGTGATTGAGTAACAAACGTCCAAACATCGTAACTTTCGCATTTATAATATTAGTAAGGTTTACCCTTTTGACCGTTCACTTTAGACTGTTGCAACGAGAGTTTTCGTACCCTATTTCGACAGGGTCGGTCAGGGTGTGTCTGCGACTGGGTACAGTACGGCTTTCAGATCTTAGCGAGTCTCAAGTTAGGCTCTGTGAATTTTAGCGCTTGAAAAGACGTAAAAAAATAAATGGTTTAAACAAATAAATGCAGTTTGCAGTTTTTATTTTTGTAAAAAAACTAATTAGAGACATAATAGAAAGACAATAGATGTGGGAACGCCGGTGTTCGGGCAGTCTTGTGTATTAATTTCCGTTAGACTGTTTCAAGTTTGTCAACGGAAGGGATAATATTCACTCATTTTATTTAAAGGGAACTTTGTCCTACGATCCTAATCCCGGTAGTTCATCGAATTTTTTAGCTAAATATCGGTGACTCAACAGTCGAAATTACCATGTCTGATGTCCAGCGAGGACTTGCCACTCATAAGTGAAAATAAAAGTACTCTTGAGATGGTTGTAAGTACTGATTTTGCTAGTTGGGATATTAATGACTCAACAACCGAACCTCCTCAACTTATCGCTACAAAATTTATGTCGCACCCAGTAATGACTTGCGACAGTCTCTGCCGCCAATTCACCATGGGACCTCAATGAAACTCTGTCAGCCATGCCACGATTTGTCGCGGCACCGCAGCGGAGTTTCGCCCCGCCGCTAGAACCATGTGTAAATCGTGCCTGCGTGCTAAATGATAAATGACCTTTATTTTGCAAGTAGGTTTAAAAAACACTTTTTCATTACTCATACTCTGAAAGTAGGTGTAAAGTTGCCTGCGGACAGGGTTGGAAGAAGTACTTTTACTCCCTAGGGAGTTTTACTTTACAACTGACAGTTGTTTTTTTAATATTAAGACAGCAAATATTAAAAAAAAAACTAGTTCTATTTTGACATTTCTATTGAACCGTGACCCGAAACTTTATACCAAATTAAAATGACATAGAGATAGAAATAATTTAAGAATACTTTTTTTAATGACTTTGTTTTAATGTACTTTCAATTATTTCATTAAAACTAATATATATTTGAGAAAAAATTTGACCAGACCCATTTTTAAAATGACAAAATGAAAAATATTGACTGAAAAGCCAGGGAGCCGAACACTGAAAAAATGAATTGGCGGGTAAATGGTAGACTGTCTATAATCTGTGGCCGATTTGATCTTCCTTTTTTTTCGAGGTGTAAAGTTTTGTTTACATTTTGCTAAATCTCTGTTACAAGACATTTTTATTATCACGATAAGTTTTAGTTAGTCAGCTTCAGTTATAAATTTAACGCAAGATTCTTAAGAGGAGAAAACCGCTTACCGCCTAAATCAAAAGAAATATACCTATCTAAAAACATACCTTTGACGACGACTCAGGTTTTTATTATTTTTATTTTCCTCGTATTCGTAATGAAAAGCACAGTGTTTACCTCGGGTTCAAAAGTTATTTAGTCCCTCGAACTATTAGCGACCTCGCTCTCGCTCGGTCGCCAAGAAATTTCTCGGGACTAAATAACTTTCTTTCATCCCTCGTATAACAATGTACTATTACACGTCATTTTTTTTTATGCTAGATGAGTCCGGACTGGCCGGCTAGGACTGCTACCTTCAGATCTCATGATGGCAAGGAGACACGCAAGGAGACACGCACGTTATCTTCGCACCATCCGGATGGTCATGACCCTCTGGCATGCGTACAGCTCGCAGTATTGGCGCCCATATCAGAAAAGTGTTCAGGTTAGGAACTTAAGAAATCGTGCTCCGGCGATGTGATCCATCACATCGTTGCTTTCCATCACGTGAGATCGTGGCCAAGCAAGACCTGTCAATAATAAAAATAGTAATAAAAAACAATGCTTACATTTAATATTATCTTAATAATGACGCGTGTATTCAACGTCAGACAATATTTACAAAATAAGAGATATTAAACTGTAATACGTATTGTTGCCATGTCTACAGACCATTTATCAAGTTTCGCTGTTTATTGTAGTAATAGTGTTAACTGTGAACATATAATATTATCGGTAGCGACTGGTTAATGATCCGGATTGTTGTCTGCTCGACTAAAGGTTAGATCAAAATAGAGTTCATGCTTTGAGATTGTCAGCATTTACATGCGTAGGGATGTCTCGCTTTGAGATTGTCAGCATTTACATGCGTAGGGATGTCTCGCTTTGAGATTGTCAGCATTTACATGCGTAGGGATGTCTCGCTTTGAGATTGACAACATTTACATGCGTAGGGATGTCTCGCTTTGAGATTGACAACATTTACATGCGTAGGGATATCTCGCTTTGGGATTGTCAACATTTACATGCGTAGGGATTTCTCGCTTTGAGATTGACAGCTTGCATGCGTATCTCTTGAATTTTAAACTTCCTTCTTTGTTTAGTATGAAAGTATTTATAAAGTTAAATATATCAAAAGTTATAAATACTTTGGTACCATCGAAAACTGATCTGATAATGGATTCAGAAGGTAGATGATAGGCTCGGAAACTCTGTAGTAAAACTATGAAAGTATCCTATCTGTATTTGGGCTTATTAGGATTGTCATGAGTTGCACTTTGATTATAAGGTATCATCGAAATAATCCGATGAGAGGAAGGGAAGGAAGCTCCACAAGAAGTGAAAGCATCCAAAAGTGTAAAATAAAAATCTCCGACTTCCGAAATTAAAGTTCTTATATACTATTGTTTATTCAGTCTGATGTGCAACTAGATTTAGTTGTCACTACATACTCATAACGATCTATCACGCTTTTGTCACTGTACAATTGAGTGTGATTTCGACAATTGGCACAAAGTAAGTGATCACGATGAGTCAACGAAGGCTCCCAGACTATGTACTTACATGACGCTTATGTTGACTTTGTATCATGAGATGACCGTCTGCCTTTCATGGTAATTTTTACATCAAATAGCTGTATAATGTTGGTAACCACTCGCAATATTTATTTAGAAAAGATATACATTAAATGTGTGCCCGTACTGTAAGAGTATTAAAGCCCAGGGGGGCTACTCTCTTTCTCCGAAAAACGAAGTTTCGATCGAAAATTCAATTGTTTCCTACCACGTGTCAGTTTATTTAGACTCAGCGCAAAGGTGGCAACCAACCACAGCCACTAGTGGCTATCGATAGCGACTTAACACACTTTTATAAGAATGTTGTATACGACGCACCACATGTGTTGCCAGTGACCGCCACTCGCTACACCAGAGTCCGTGGCTTGCCACTTTCAGTCGCTACGGGCCACACAAAACGCCAACACCGCTACTGTCACGCTGCAACACCCAACGTACTATAACGGCTAGACGTTCTACGTATCGCTCGCGTCACCATTCCAAACCACCATGCGCCAGCAAACTTTTCGTAACAGTCTATCATAAGATTTTGCAGCAGAGAATGATGAATGATGAGTAGTCGGTGGTCCGTTTGCGCCGAGCCTTAATTTCCGAAATTTCATGACAACGAAATTTCGAAGAAAGAGAGTAGACGTCCAGGTTCTACACATTTTGAACTTTTTTAAACCTCTGGAAGATCACAAATATATAAAACATGAAAAAATATTTTATTTAAATTGACTAAAGAATCAAGCGCAGGACAAAAACCAAAAGAAATATCATCAGGTGGGACTGCAGTTAAGCACTAGTTTTCTGCATTTAAAAAAGAAAATGATATAAATTGGTCGGGATCTGTTTATTTGAAGGCAAGAGACTCGCTCTTCTTTTACGGGTGAATCTTCATTACAAATAAATCATTCATGAACCATCTGATTTTCGAGCGATGTGTTCTACTACTTAAGTTTGGCAATTCCTCGGGCTACGTCAGCAAACCTTGTTTCTCCTGCGAAAATCTTCATTTCTGGTTCTACCATGAGATCAAAACATGATAGAGCAGCGACTGCGTTGAAAGTATTCCCATAAGGTGGATTATGATGAGGGTCGCGGGAATTTATTCATCGACACGCATATAGCCCGTCATTTGAGGGAGGCCTAAGTCAAACTGTGTATGTCTTTCTGCTGAAATGATGATGTACTATGACAGGTCTCCTGATTATGAACTACCTGCATTAGGGGACCCTCCGAATATCAGGATGGCGACCAGCCGTTTTTCTTTTAAGGTCTTCCTTCACCTTTGGTTTGGTTGCTTTTTTTTATGGTAGGTGAAAATCATCCAATGACGAAACCCGCTCCTGGGCGGAGCGGGAGACCAGTGTCAGACTCTTACTGACTAAAAAACCTACCCCGTACCTTCCTTGCCTTATTTCTGGAGTCGAGGTAACAGTTTGCACATACCCTCTAGGCTCCAGGAGGCTTCGACCCTGAAGGGCCCCTGCAGTTTGCTGACAACTCCTTGAGGCGCGCGGGAACGGTGCGCGCCGTTGACGACTTGGGCGCGAGAAGTTGGTGGATTTATCTCGGCAGTGACTAGTTTGATTTGTTTTCACAATGACATTTCTTATTTATATGTATGTATATAAGTATGTATTTATTATTATTATTATTTTTTTCTTTTTGTCTATCTTTTTAAGTTGCACCTACCATGTTACGTTTCTGCACCACCCTAAGGTCGACTGGTAGAAAATGCCTAAGGCATTAAGTCCGCCTTTGTACAGTATTATGTGCATAAAGTTTTAATAAATAAATAAATAAATTAGGGGACCAACATTTGATTTGAAAACAATCGAATTGAGAACCTCCTCCTTTTTTTTGAAGTCGGTTAAAAATATGCCATTAGCTGGCGAAATGCGATTCTACTATTCCATTTAAGTATTTATGTTATTGTCCTTCAAATAGTCTCTGGGTGGTCTTGTTATTAATAGGTGGTTATCTCAACTTGATTGACTTATGAGTAAGAAATCTTGACAGGTGGATGCGAAGCGAATGATAATAACAATATTGTTATATGTATGAATATAGACTTGATGCAGACTAACGCGTAGGTAATAAAGAAAATAAGATTGATAAGTGAAATTTATTATGTACTAGCTGGTACCCGCGACTTCGTCTGCGTCTTTTTTCGCAATAAAAGGTATTCTATGTCCTTTCTCAGGGTCTAAAGATTGTCTGTGCCAAATTTCATCAAAATCATTTGAGAGCTTTAAGCGGGAAAGTGTAACAGGCAGACAGACAGAGTTACTTTCGCATTTATAATATTAATAGTATTATAGTATGGATGCAATAAATTAGAATGAAATAATAAAGTAAACTTAAAACTACTTATATTCACATAAATAAAAAAAACCCTTAAAACATAAACTTAACTAAAAGTACTAATCTTTTAAGGCGTCAAAAATCTCTTCCGCATCGCTGTCGAGTGGTAAAGTGCCCAAAAGACTGGTAGCATTGTCACGTTATATGGCAATGATTATCCTCTACCCAAGGTAAAAGTCAGCCCTTGGGTCACACGAAGTGTCAACAAGTCGTTTAGAAAGCTCATCAAACAACTTGCATATTTTATTTTCTTTTACAGCAAAGGGAGGATGTTATGTCTGGTCCGGATAACTGCCCAACTATTAATTTCGGGCAATCGTATATGTTCTAAATACACGGAGAATTGTAATATTGTGTTGAAGGATTGTGTAGTTTTAGTTCCTATGTGGCAACATAGATGTCGCTACAAGTAAGATGCAGATTATTCCATTTTAGGCAATGAAGATGTTCTACCTAGTAAGTTGTTAAAGGTTTTAGGCAAATGTAGAGGGTTAATGGTGAAACATAGGACATTTTGAACAAGTGGATAAAGTTTGTTATTGCGACTGAAACGGACGAGCAACAGGCGATTGTCTTAAGGAGACAAGTGCTGTAGTGACAAATAGCTTTCAATCTACGTGTTACATAGTTTTTCAATACAGTTCGCATTTTTTACAAGCCCCTAGTCATTTTTTTTGTTTTTCAATACAATACAAAAAAATAGGGGTCGATGAACGGCACGTGAACCCAGGTCGTTTGACTCCCAGCCTGATGCGATAAATATGTACAATGAAATGTAGTGGGCGAGGTCGTGCATTTTTCCGCACTAGTGAGGAAAACAGTAAATAGCGTGCCTAAAAGTTGTAGAGATTAGAGCGGGTTTTCTGGTAAATGTATTAAAAAGGTATAGGGCAGGAGAAAAAGATAGACAAAAAAGTTGTTAACAGAGATCATGACAATGGATTAATTTCTTTTCGTAACTTTTCGTTTTTATATTCTCTTCAACCATAAACAATAACACCGGAACTTATTTATAATTTACTGGCAATCACAATCCATCCGGCTGAGCACGCCATTGTCTTGACGGCATTCATAATGTTGTTGGTAAACGCTTGGATGCGTATTATGAAACGTTGTTTTAGTAACTTTCCATAAAGAAGAAGCCTAAAAAAGAATTCCTCTTTCTCATCTCCTTAAAAGTAAAATTTTCAGAAAACCCCTTCTTAATCATTACATAGTATAAAACAAAGTCGCTTCGTCCCTATGTATGCTTAAATCTTTAAAACTCCGCAACGGATTTTGATACGGTTTTTTTTAATAGATAGAGTGATTCAAGAGGAAGGTTTATGTGTATAATACATGCATAATATATTTAATATCAGTACCCGTGGGAAGCTGGGGTGGGTCCTTAGAACTAGTAGTTTCGGCTGTGCGTTGTGTCAGTCAGTCACTCTGCAAAAGGGTTGAAACCTACTTGGATCCAGAGTCTCTTTCTAAAAGGAAGGCTTGTGAGAATGAAAGAAGAATGTACAAGTCATTCTATAATGATGAATGTACAAGTCATTCTATAGATGATATACAATAGCTTCTGCTTACATTTTTAGGAATTCAGCTTGTATCTAATCATAGGTATTTCTACAAAGAGATCCTCAAAGAGATTCCTCTATAACTGGATTATCCTAAAGAAGAATACAAAATGATACGCGTAACGCATCGGTCATATCAGATAGGGTTTCCGGCTTCATCGTTCAACCAATGAGGATGCAGGAGTAGAGTTTCTAAATACGCATATGGTCACGGGTCACTGGGTCCCTGATAGTTATCGATCTGTCCTACATAGCTCGAGTTACGTTTTAATGCATGTGGTGTGAGTTACTGGAAGACTTGTCAAGGACTACGCAAGTTTGTCTAGTAATTGGTTTCACCTAATTTGATAGACCTTCTTTATTCTTGACTAGCGACCCGTCCCAGCTTCGCACGGGTGCAATGGTGATAAATTTATTGTATTATACACATAAACCTTTCTCTTGAATCACTCTATCTTAAAAAAAACTGCATCAAAATCTCTTGCGTAGTTTTAAAGATACGCATACATAGGGACAGAGCGACTTTGTTTTATACTATGTAATGATAGTAATACACCAAACCGCATATAAAAAAGATTATTATGATATCCACGTATTATGTACAAAGGCGAGCTTAACTCAAAGTTGAGTTTTCTTTCTGCAAACCTGACCTGAGTGATCGAAAGAGATCAAAATACGTTCTAATAGAGAAATTATAATGATCAGCAGTTTGGGTTAGCCGATAATTGGGACTTAAACTCAACATTTTATAAAAGATGTGTTTTTTTGTAAGTTTCTTTGGACTTTAATGCTACTCTATCTCCATAGGAAACGACCAATTGGAACCGTACACTAACTAGCTTCTGATGTTTTATAAGTGGTCATGTTGGCCTAAGTGAAATAAAAAGTTTTGAGTTCCAATTTGAGTCTGATTTTAATGTGAGCAACCTACGGTTAAAACTTTTTAATTTTCAAGCGAAACTAGATATGACGCAGGTCTAAACTCAGTATTTTTGGAGGCCGAAAATTATATTTTTTTTGACTGGCCTGTTGTCTAGTGGTTAGTGACCCTGACTGCTACGCCAGAGGTCGTGGGTTCGATTCCCACCCAGGACAAATCTTTGTGTGATAAGCTCAATCATTTGTTCTGTGTCTGGGTGTAATTTGTCTATAATAAGTATGTATTTCGAAATATATAAGTATGTTTATCAGTTGTTTAGTACCCATAACACAAGCTCTGCTTAGCTTGGAACAAGACGACGTTGTGTGACAGTTGTGGAATATATCTACACTATCTACACTAATATAATAAAGAGGGAAAGTTTGTTTTTTTTGTTTTTTTTTATTTTTTTGTTTGTAGGAGGTAATCTCTGTAACTACTGGTCCGATTGGAAAAAAATTAGCAACAATAGAAAGCTGCTTTACTCCTGAGTGACATAGGCTATATTTTATGAACGCGGGCGAAGCCGCGGGCAAAAGCTAGTATTATAATAAATGAAAATAGAGAATCAATCAAAATAACAGTTTTATTAAAAGGGACTACCTGCAAGACTATCACTGACTGAAATTCGGTATACAGGAAGAACAACTTTGAAGGTCTGATTAGCTAGGAAGCATTATAGGATTTTCAATACTTACTTAAATGGCTTATCTGTCAATAAGATGCCGACAGATAGAACCACGTCACACGGCCCCGTATCACCCAGCAAAGTCGTAGGATTGATCTCTTTGACATTGTCAAACTTATCTGATAAAAGGCCTACAGATGACGTTATCTTAGATCTAAGATCTGAATCAGATCTCCGGATATCTCCACGTGAGACGCCAAAACAAATCCCACGTCTTTGTATGATGATAATGATAAACAAAAGTTCATTACACTAGTCACTAGATGACTACATATAGAAAGAATCTTAACGAGTAAGCAAAATGAATTTTTATTTTTGCAAATAGGTTATAAAAAACAAATTTTATCCGTCAATTTTTTTTTATCGGTTTTAACTAGGTAAGTCCAGTGTTTCTTAGCTACCTTGAGAAGTAACAAAGAAACAAACTCAGGGGTCACATCACACAAGAACCATACAGATTTGTCTTAGATGGTCTCTCAGAGAAAAAAACATACAGGTTTGAGTGGACCGTGAGCAGATCAGGACTAGAAAACTAAACTGTGGTAGATAACTGTATACGGCAAGCACTTATCAGGCACAAGCAAGCAAATTCTTTAGCCGTAACAATAGAGGACCTACCACGAACATTTCAACGCAATCCATTTGACGACCTAAACTGAACTGTTACCCTTTTCGTGGGCAATACTTATTAGTTATTACAGCTTCGATTTTGGTTTTATCATTACATAGTATAAAACAAAGTTGCTTATTCCCTATGTGTGCTTAGATCTATTGGATTTTTTTTGTGAGGTTTTTTTTAATAGATAGATTAAAGAGGAAGGTTTATGTGCATAATACATGCAAAATATATTCAATATTGGTACCCGTGCGAAGCTGGGGCGGCTCACTAGCTTATTCTAAACCTAACCAAATTGTGAAATAACATTGTTATAATAACACTATCAATTGATTTCTGCCCTTGCTGAGCGCCCCCATTTTCTGGGCTACGGCAACATTTTTGCCAATGGCTGTCCGTGACTTTTTATTTGGCAAAACAATTGCCAATGCCCCGATTGAATTTGTAAATTTTTCGTTACCAATGCGTTGTTTTCACATAATAATAATTAGTTAGTTTTATTTAAAAAGTAGCTTGATAATTATTTTGCCAATACTTGCGAAAGGGTTAAAGGGATGGAACTAGATGTATTGCTCTTCCCCCTTTCTCACTGGCATGTCTGACATTTTAAAACTTCGTGGTAAGGGTCCTTCCTACTAAAGGAGTCTCCAGGCGATTCTTTATCATATGACTTTCACACGATATTATCACATGCAACATGGATGTTACAATCATTGAATCAAATCAAAATACTATAAATATGATCAATTCCGATCGATAAAAGATGATAGTATTGAACTCAGCACATCGTAGCGTGACTTCTTATATTTTAAGTCATATGACTAAAATATAAAGTCATTGCGTTCATTGATGTCGATGGAATGTAGTTCAATTTCATCAAGGGTCAATTGTTTTGTGGGAGATGTAGTCCAACCTGACACATGAAAAATTATAATAAATCAAGCTTTGGTATTGGGTTCATGGTGTAATGGCTTCTGATCTTGCATCATGTCATTGTCATCAAGGGACATAGGGTTTTTATTTGGTCTTCCACTTTTACTGCACTTTGTTATCACATGACTCTAGTACCAACCCAAACGAAATGAATATACTTCAGAAGTGCTAAGATTTGAATATTATATTTTTGTTTTCTACTACATCTGAAATACACGTCATCATAGTGTCCTTTTTATAACCGTGTTTTTTATGATGGATAAAAATCACAAATCTTGCCCTTGGGCGGAGCGGGAAATAGTGTCAGACTCTTAAGGACTAAAACAATTCGGTCCATTCCTACGTTGCCTTTCATACCAGGGCCGAGCCTTCCTTTCAGAAGCGAACTATTGGCCTTAGTACGGTTCGACCCTTTTGCAGGGTCCTTACGGTTGATCATGCTGGTACATGGTACTTTCGAGAACATTCTACAGTAATTACCATCTCAATTGGCACTGATAGACAAGATGTGAACTTACGAACTGCGTAGTCCTTTGTTTACGTGAGAGGTATCATAAACTGGTATCGGTATTATTGAGACCACCACTAACTAACACATAATGTTTTATGACTTACACGGTGCTATTAATAGAACTTACACTAAGATAACATGTGTTTTACGTGAATTTACTAGTTTGTTTATAGTTTAGGGCCTAAACACAAAGCTGGGGTGTAATTTCGCATTGTCAAAATCTACAAACTTTGAACACATCGCAAGTACTTGAGAAGTGTTTGCATCGCACATCAATGCAACCATGACCTGGTTACCTGAATCTATGCTTTGTTGCACAAAGTCGCATCGTAGTTTTGTGTAGCCCTTGAATTTCACACGTTTTTATTTTCCTCTAGTGCAAAAATAATAACCTTCCGACTCGATTGAAACACTAAGTAATATATTTATTTATAAATAATATTTTTCCTAATAAAATATTTTAAAAAGGTCAGGAATTGGACACCATGAATACTATCGACACTAAGTTGAGTGCAAGAGCGAAATAACCCCTCAGTGACCCGGATGACATGGTGTGCATTTATAAATTGTGCAGACAAACAGGTAACACAACAAGCTTATTACTTTGTGCTTTTTTTAGCTATATAAAAAATAAAAAATAAAAAAATCAGATAAAAATAGCCATGTGTTTCGAGTTTTCCATATAGGTACTGAAACTAATATTGTATATATCGATATGTAATGTATTACGCACTAGATTAGGCGTGTTGTACAGTCATTTAGCTTCAATTATGTGATCTGCAGCACTTTTATATTGATGAAATTGGTGCAGTTTTGACGTATCAGCGCGGTAAGTTTAAAAAGTTTTGATAGACGACAATGCCAATGAAACGCTGCAGCGGACTTTTTTGTTAACTTTTCAGTATTTTGACAAATGGTTTCTAACGTGAGTGTATATTGCTAGGATAAGTCGATGATAATTGACCTCTTTGAGTATATTTTCTCATATTAAAGTCATCAGTGTTCCCCATCTTATAGTCGACGAACTAAAGTAACATCACTTTTAAAGTTTTCTTGAATTCCATTTCAAATTCTTAGAATTTATGTTTTCTGTCACGTTGACAGCTTTTGTGTAATCCACCATGTCCACTAATATCTTTTAATGTATACACAGATTTGGATTCACAAGGATCCTCACCAGTTGCGTGTAACCTAGATCGTGCGTGTGCGCACGTACAAGCTTCTGGCGTCATTGAGAAGAGGGCTTTACTCTCGACAACTAATGGAGGTGGTAGACTTTCCAGATTTGTGACGCTGAGATTTTTTTAAAATTGTTTATAGGATGATGATGATGATGATGTTTATAGGTTCGCGCTTGACTGCTATCTCACCTGATGTCTAGCGACGAAGCGGTCGACGATGGAGCGCGCTTAACTAGAAGTAACCACCAAGATCTAGTAGTAGAGATTTTTTTTAATGATGTCCCGATCCCGCTTTCTGGCCACCCGCTTCTGAAAAGAAAGGATCGGCCCTGGTATGAAAGCCAAGGTAGGTCTGTGGTGGGTTTTTAGTCTGTAAGGGTCTGATACTATCTCTTGTTCCACCCAAGGGGGAAGTCGTCATTAGATGATTTTTACCCGCCGAAAAAAAAACAAAAAATGCTCTAAGCTATTATTTGTATAAAATAGGGTGGTTAGTGAGATGACGATTAATAGAGATAAATTATTATCATAGAAGTAAAGACATGTTGCGTTAATTCGAATTATGTACTCGATGATGAAGTTAGTTTATTTAGAAATAAGCAATTCACGTTGTAAAAGTCCACGATGTTATCGCAATTTCTGCCATTGGCGCCACAAACGATATAAAACCGCATGTTACCCTTGATACATTTCCTTCTCTACAACAAAATAATCTATTACAAACCCATCAATATTTAGTATTCTGTGAAATAAACAATATAAAGACTACAGTAGCCGCAAATAATGTTGTTTTACTACAGCAATTCAGTTTATTTGGCAATAAATTGGTAATGGACGACGATTTATAGTAAGAACTGCTATGTTTCAAAGAAATAATGGATGGTTTGTAGTGAGATTCTTCCATTCGTATCGACTTTTCCTTATTGCTTTTAGTTTAAAAACAGTTTGATGGATTTGTTAGTTTTTTCTTACTCTCTGTACGATCTTGATTTGGTAGCGTTCGATTTAATTGCTTCCTGAACGAGAGCTGGAGGTTATTTCGTGGGTTTCTGTGAGTGAAATATCCCTTCTATTAGTAGAATTGGGTTATGGGTGTTTATGACAAAGTATTTGAAGATTTGGGATGATGTAGCTAAGCACCAGAAGTGGGTTTACAGTCAGCAAAAGTCTGACACTGCCTACCAAAGGGCGCGGAAATTTCATAGGATGATTTTTCCAGCGAAAAAAAACCGAATAAAGGTAAGTAGTTCTTTGTCTACCTAAACACATAAAAAGGCGTTTTAATTAATTCATGCAGTCTTTAAATCTTACAACTATTTTCGGTCAAAATAATGAAAACAGTCTTTACATAAATTAAAAGTATGTATCAAAACAAAATAAATATTTTTATAAATCAAGAAATTAAGTAATTTTTTCTCTCAGATAAAAGTCTTACTGGGGCCAAGGACCCGCTTCTGAAAGGAAGGCACAGCCCTAGTATGAAAAGCAACGAAGGAAGAGGTGGGTTTTGAGTTGGTAAAAGTCTGACACAATCACCCGCTCCGACCACGGGCGGAAGAGCCCAAATTCGATGGGCAAATTTCCTATGCTCCTTGCGCTTCCATCACTAGAACAACTCTACGACATAATAATTTTACATCGTCATCTGATTGACACATGCATGCAACAGCTCAACCGGTAACAGAAAAGTCTATCGAATTGAATTTACATGATTTGATCACAAACGTCGGAGGCAGGTGAAACTAATATAAAGCTTGCAATAAAGAGCCAAATTACCATTCATCGATAACTGTTACTATAAATAATACCTTCAGATAAATCAAAGCCGATATATCCATAAATCATAATACACCTTTTTCCACGAGCCCAGTGGGCACGGTCCACAGCAGATACCAAAATACCCTTCCCGCGTATCCTTGAACAAAAGCTGGTTCATTCGCCTCGGCTGATCTGTTCTAAATACTAACTAGATCATTGACGTAACGCTTGTAACTCCTCGTTCCTGATCTAGTTGATGGATTGGCGACTAGTTTGTTATTTTTTCTAGTTGTTTTTGTGTGCAGTTTGTTGTTTTCTTTCACAGTTTTGAGAGCAGTGGTGATGAAATGAATTACACAAAGCGCCTGGCTGGGTTTGAACTCGCGATCTAATAATTGTAAGTCGGGGGTTTTACCAATCGGCTGTCACTGCTCTATCCTAGGCCAGGCCATTGGCTTTGCTGTTTATTAACTTAGAAGTTTCATTTTTCACAGTTCCAAGGGACTGCAGAGTATATTTTTTTAATTTCATAATAATACTTAGGTATATTATATTAATCTACACTAATCTACACTTCTACACTAATATAATAAAGAGGTAAAGTATGTTTTTTTTATTTTTTTGTTTGTAGAAGATAATCTCTGGAACTACTGGTCCGATTGGAAAAATTTTGGCAACAATAGAAAGCTGCTTTACTCCTGAGTGACATAGGCTTTATTTTATGTACGCGGGCGAAGCCGTGGATAAAAGCTAGTTAATTATACTTCCAATCGTTTCCGAAATAAAGGGTATTGACGGACAGACGGTCTACAAAGTGATCCTGACTTTGAAGTACGGAACATTAAAAAATTTAAGTTGAAACAAATGTAAGAATTGAAAAGTTCAGAAAACTGTTCATCACTTCAAATCGGTATACAAGTTTATAAAGTAACTCAGAAATAGATTCTATTACCTACTTAAATAAAGAATCTATCAATTTTAAATCTAAACACATCAAATTTTTCCAGCACTTTCCGATTCTTAAATAACTGAACGTAATTCCTGTATAACTATCTATCTATGTATCTTTAGTAGTTTTGGGGTTTCGTACCTCAAAAGGTGAAAGGTCCCTTATAGGATCACGTAGTTGTCCGTCTGTCTTTCTGTCTGTCTTATTGTCAAGACGCGTGGAGCTATCGACTAGTGAAGCTGTAAATTTGTAGTTATCATAATCCTCCTCAGCCTTTTTAATGTTCCCACTGCTGGGACACAGGTCTACTCTCTAGGAGTGACAATTGACCATAATACACCACGCGGGCCCAGTGCGGATTGATAGAGGTTACATGTTTTCGAATGTTTGGTTCTAGGACATGCCGGTTTTCCTCACGATGATTTCCTTCACCGTTTTGAGAGCAGTGGTGATGATATAAATTACACCTGGCTGGGTTTGAATCTGGAGTCGTAACCGGCCACCATTGCTGTCAATTTGTAGATATAAAAAAAATCGTCGAAATCGTTTCGTGAATTGAACTGTTTTCATAGTTAAGTTTGTACGGAACCCTCAGAGCACATTTGCCCGGTTTTTTTTTCTTGATAAGGAGCATCTGCCCAAAATTTTGAAAGTTCGATGAACTGAGTTAGTATCTACTTAGTGTTGTCGTAAAATGTATTTATACAGTGGTCGATATACGCTCTTACGTTACTAAGGCTCCGAAACGGCATCTACGTCATAGTGAGGTTACTAAATTTAGAATGTAGGACGAGTGCATACGATGGTTAAATGGTGGCTCGATTTTATGGAGTACTAGCTTCTGTCAGCGGCTTCGCCCGCGAGCAAGTTATTTTCTCCATAATTATAAACTTCCAACCCCATTTTACCCTTCCAAACCCCATTTTAGTTCTTAATTTGATCGTGTCTGTTAGTGCACCTGCTTGTGTTTGAACTCGCCACATATATTTTTTTTATTGTTTATAGGTTCGTGCTCGGTCTCTTTCTCATTTGATGGAAAGTGACGATGCGGTCGACGATGGAGCGCGCTTACCTAGAAGTAACACTTAAAGATTCCCGGGGTTTAACTATCAAGAAACACAGACTCCGGCAAGGAATTCCACTTCTTGGCTGTACGCATATTACCATTCAAACCATAGCATCGCAATCAGAAAGCTTGGAATCGAACCTCGCACATCTACACTACCTTTATATAGTCACTGGTATCGTGCCATATAGACAATTTCAGGGTCACCAATTTTCCGGAAAATCGGAATTGGGATCCAAATTTCCGGCCACCGCTTGCGGACGGTGAGCAATTGGTAGCTCGCCGTCCGATCGTCTGGTAACAGTCCGGACAAAGCCAAGTCGTCGACGGCGCGCTCTGTTCCCGCGCCTCAAGGAGTTGTCATCAAATGTAGAGGCCCAACTGCAGGGCCGAAGCCTACTGTGGTTCCGGTCCGGGTTCGTTTCTGAAAGGAAGAACCGATCCCGGTATGAAGGCTAAGAAGCAATGAGGAGGGTCGTTTAGTCAGTAAGAGTCTGACACTGTTTCCCGCTCCGTCCAAGGGCGGGATTCGTCATCAGATAATTTTTTTCCCACCATAAATAATCTAAAATTCAGAGTTTAGACTAATATTACCCATACTATAGAAACACCACAGCTTCATCCCTCACAACATAAAACCATTATATTACTTTGTACATTTCGAAGTTCAAAGCCAACAATATAATCCCGACCTTAGTAGTGCTTTGTATGTTACAAAGCACCACAAAATTCTAAATCCAGATCGTACGTCATTGGCTTAACCAGAAGGCACTAAACTTAGGATTATATCGTAAACTGGGCTTTTGGACGAAACCATTCACGTGTCTGTTTTGAGATGGATTCTAGGAAAGCAGCACTTAAGGTGGACCTGTCCTACTCGCCTATCGTATACGTCAGGCATCGTTTAAAAGTTTGTTGCTTCATTCAACGCAATCCAAAGTGATGTTTGATGCAAAAGTAATGCGAAAAAAGAGAGATAACATCTGGAAACTCTGTTGGCATTCGGTAATTCTACAATTTACTCGAATGTTTCACAAAACTTGATCCAGGTAATACGTGTTTTTATTAAAACCTTAGCGATTTTTTTAATGTATCATTTAGAATCTCGATTAAATGCTCCAGGCTTCTTTTTATACAAGTGCTTTTTTATAATTTTAATATAGAAGTACATTATGGAGAGTCAAACTTCACGTAAAATAGCAGTTTTTCAGAGGTCTTTACTGGATTACTCTAACACAAATTAATGTTTTGATTTTTATAGAAGCCTAGATAATATTTGCAAGATTTCTGTGTATCCAAAATATCTGAAGAAAAAAGTGTAATAACATCATAATCACGTAACAGCGGTTGTATGGTATTGTATCTCAGGTTGGCCGCTATTAAGGAACTTTCAAAGTGGAGTCAACCCGACAGTGATGATAATGACTTTTGTACAGTAATTGCTGTGGGGAAACTGAGTTGAGGGAAGGTCGTAGAATAGTTAGTTCTTGCAAATCCAATGGCTCCAGAATGGTATTCCTCATCATCATAAATTCAGCCCAAAGAAGTCCACGTTTGTTTCTGTAGGTAAGGTTAACGTGAGACGTGGTTTAAAAGGTTTAACAAATAATTGAAAAAAAAAAATAGTATAAGTACAACCTTTTTAGGGATCCGTGATCCTGATTGGTTTAACAAATTAACAAATTAAAAGGTTTAACAAATAATTGAAAAAAAAAATAGTATAAGTACAACCTTTTTAGGGATCCGTGATCCTTCAAGGAACCTTAAAAAAGTAAAAAAAAATGTACTAATATTTTATCGTAACTAACAAACTAACTATGCAAAAGGTAAAATTTTAATTCACGTAGACACGTTGGTTTAATTTTGTATGAAATGGCACGATACGGCATTCGTCTTGTAGAGCAACGCTTCTTTTTGGTGGTCAACCAAAAACAGCCTATCTAGCCAAGTTACAGAGGTGCCGAGAAAATTACATAAGATATTCATGGTACAATCCGCGGGCACGGCAATAATCCTACATAATGACATAACTGCCCAGTTAACCCCAGTCCCGTCTGACGTCAGATCCGTATATATAGCTCGCAAATCTGGGTTATTCGACCAAACCGGTTTACAGCTTTGTTTTCACCCATTTTCGCGAGAAATATTTGCGTGTAACCCCTTTTTTACACAGCTATAAAATCAACGTGGGGTTACATCAGGGCTTGATGTAATCTTTCAGGATTTTGTAATACTGAAATTAGGTTTTTCGTCTTGTTTACCAGGTTGTAAAACAAAATCTCTGATCACGTTTGTCTGTCGCAGGCCTTCTCTCTAGGAGCGAATGGTCCGTAGTCCACGACGCGGACCCAGTGCGGGTTTGTGGATGTTACATGTCTTCGAATATTTGGTTCTAGGACATGCCGATTTCCTCACGATGTTTTCCTTACCCGTTTTGAGAGCAGTGGTGATGAAATAAATAAAGTTTACCACTAGCGGGTGGGGCGGTTACCATTCGGCCACCACTTGTCTGCCTGTATCTTGAAACAGAGCAGAACAGTGGTGGCATGAACTTAAAAACTACTGTACAAATTTTCAACAAATCTGTGTCTATACAGATTTAATGAAGGAGTTTTAAGTAGGTAAAGTACTATATTTTTTTATTTTATCTTCACAAATAGATAGTATTTCATATATCAAATCGATCCTCCAAGGGATTAAAACGACCAAAATTTAACGGTGTATTCAGGTTTCGTATATACTAAAAATATTAATAAGATTTCACCTCTAATGGATTGGTATGGTGAGAGGTTATCTGGTCTATAATTTCCGGAAGAGGTCAACAAATAAATTTCTAAGAATACTAAACTGTCCTTGAAAAACGAATCGTCCTACTTTTAACTCCCAAATGTTTGTGTTCCACTTTTATTTCAAGTAACACTTTCGATAACACCAAACATCTGAAGCAACAATTGGAATTTAATTATCGGATTTCAACATTTATGTATGCGTAAATTAATTGCATGACTTCTTGAGTACTCATTTAAACTTTCGACTACCGTAATTACAGAATTAAAGAACAATAGATGTGCGAACGCCGGTGTTCACTTGGGGCTTAAAAGTTTAAGAGTTTGAACGTTTGTTTCATTATAGGCCCCCGCAAACCGGTATGTCCTAGAACTAAAAATTCAAAGACGACGTCCACGAAACCGCTCTAGATCCGCGTGGCGGATTATTGCCCTCCCCAAGAGAAGACACCTAAGTCCCAGCAGTGGGAATATTGTAAGGCTGATGCTATGCTGTGCTATGGTAGGCCTGCCTCAAAAAGATGTCAGCAAAACCGTAGGAACTCAGCAGGACCGTAGCCTGCTAGGACCATGGGTTCACTTCTGCTAGGAAAACCTGTGGTCCGAGAAAGCAAAGGCAAAGAACAAACGTTGTTTTAATGAGTAAAGTTCTGACACGACCTCGCTAGAGAGGGAAGTAAATTCATGATTTCTCACCTTAAAAAAGAACATAGAGCAGTAAAAGGTATTTGATGATTTCTTGCTAAAATAATAGATCGTCTTTTTATATTTTATCGTTCATAAGTTCTGTTTTATCTGCCCATTGATTTTGTATCCGATTTTTCTGGTCTCTCAACTGTCAATCTGTTTAATCAGAATCAGCCTCTAAAAAGCAAAAAAATAAACAACCTGTATTAAAGAAATCCTAATACTACGTCCATTGTTTTCATAGCAACAAATAAATCAACTGGAGAGATTCCATTAATCCATTTCACTTGCCCCCCTGACCCAATCCCGGGACGTCAATGAAAGTCCATCGATCAGTCACGTCAGGAATGTTTACTGGAACTATCCCGCATGAGATACAAGTCACAAATCAGAGTTAACATGGGGGCCATTCGTTGATTATTTACTGAAGTAATGATATCAATATGACTGAGTGACTCTATAGTAATTGGTAATAATTAGTAACCTATACTTAAACGACGTGTAAATGTTCAAATATTTGGAATTTGTTCTTGTTATCTTACTTCTTTTTTTCTAAATGTTTGGCTTAAAGTCGATCAAAAAGTTAACAGATAAGTTAGTTCCTGTCTCCTCTTATGTTTAATGCATGCCGTGGCAGCCTTTAATTAAGGCTGCACTATAAAATGTAACAATGTTGAATCTTTAGCTTGTATAATGGTGTATGGTTTGTTGGTTGTCCTAAAATAAATAAACAAGTGATTGTAGTCATGATAACAAACAACTTTTACTATGAGACCAAACCTGAAATCGCGAAAACAAATCTGCTGGTAGGTACAGTACAGTAAATCATATGCAAAAGAACAATGTTACTTTTAGACAATTAAATAAACGGTTAAAGTAAGTCAAGAGACCCAACTAAACTGAAATTCATACTTCTGACTTCTGGCATTAAAAGGAATAGATCTAGAGGATATCCATTAAAGTTAACGATCCAGTTGAGAGAACTTCACCTGGAATGGGTATGATAGGTTTCGACCATGTTTCGACGCACCAACGCGCGTACTTGCGCACTTTTTTACGCACTCACGTGCGTAGGTGCGTATTGTGGATTCACGGCGTGGCGGCGGCCCGTCTTCGTCGTCTCGTCTCGCAGCCACGAACCACGTGTGTGCATTTTTCTCCGCATGTTGGCGCGTGATCTGCATGAACGCGCGTGGATGCATTTTCTGTGTGTTTGACTGCTGTGCTTGTTTGTATAGAAAATACGCGCTATTTTCTATACAAACAAGCACCGTTAAAACTCGCATTCATGCGGGTTAATCGCCTTAGAAAACGCGTATTTCCTAGGACGTCTTTTGGCTGTAATAGTGGCGAAGTAATGATTAATTTTATGGCATCCCCAGACCATCCTCAAACAACTCCTCAATAACCCCTACACAAGTTACAACACCCAGAAACTAGTGATCTATAAATAGCTTTATCAATACCCGTTCCAATTTGATTTCGAACTAATTGTTACTTTTATCTGTTCCAACATTCGTATCTATTACTATCATTTGCTACGGCGTAATGCTGTCCAATGATATCCAGATATTAATTTACAATCCTGTTGAAATCCACTCGGAACTGGTTTGAACTGGATAAACTATCGTAAAGTATGTAATTATTTGATAGGAGTCGTTGAGGATTGGTTATATAAAATGATTGGGAGTGATGTAGATTGAAAGCAATTTAGTTTTGTACATGAACTGTATTTTTTTTATTTGATTGTTTATGCAAGCTAAAGTATAGAGGTTGAATTAATTTTCTATCAGTAGACTTGGGTGAGGCAGAGACAAATTTTACCGCACAATTTGTAAAAGCAGTTAAGAGTTTACATGTTTTTAACTGCATTTATAAATTGTGCGGCAGTATTGTTGCAGCTACAACATTATATTAGATATTTTAATTACGGCAGATATACCCTATCATCATCAACATCATCATTTCAGCCGAAAGACGTCTAGTAGAAAGACGTCGACTACAGTGAATAGGCTCTTAATAAATTACTGCGCCTCACCATCATCGATTGCATCACTGCTTACTATCAGGTGGGATCGCAATCAAGCACTAGTTTATAGCAATAAAAAAAAGTGACACTGCGCAGGACATAATCCGATTTCCGTTACGGGGACCGCCACAATCTACACGCGCGCCGACACGCGACGAACATGACCCGAGGTCGTCCGTTTTGACTCCCATTTCCCCTCAGACGCTGAAACGGGGGATGTCCTGAGCATCGAGACCCTGTCGTAGGACGACTATTGCGGACAGTTGGCACGGGTTTGTCGACTACGAGCTATGAGTAGCTCGCCTTGTGGTCCTCGGGTAAGGCCAGTCATCGACAGCGTGTAGTATTCCACGCGCCTCAAAGAAATGTCAGCAAAACCGCTGGCAGCTGGCAGAGCCGATAGCAGGACATGAGGAATTTCTGAAAAGGAAACTGGTGTTCCTAGAACGCTATGAGTAAACGGATATCTCCACAGATGGGGGTTCTCGGTCGGTTCTAATCTTCAGTGTCTGTGCGGCGTCTCTCCGCAGACCATATCCCATCTTCCATCCTGCACTACGTGCCCTATTACCTGTTTACGTAAGAACCTAATGACAGCGTCAGTGGACAGCATTGCCGTGGCCGAATACTGGGCCAGGCAAGGAATATAATTGGTTTTACCATCGACACGCTAAGAATATGAATGAACATTAGATTTAGTCTGTAAAAGTCTGATACGCCCTCTTACTACACCATAGAACGAGACTCCCGGAGCTGAGGGTTGGTGCGAAAGTGTTATACCGGAGCTCTGGGAATAATGCAAAGAAGGCACGGGGTAGGTGGTTTAATCAGTAAGAGTCTGACACTGTTTCCCGCTCCGCCCAAGAATGGGACTCATCATTGGATGATTTTTCCCTACCATAAAAAAAAACCATAGAACGAGAAATCATTAAAAGACGTCCCACATCCAGTCCGTTCGTTTTATCAAAACACTTTCGCATGACGTGGATACGAGAGGAGGCACGGCTGCGGTCAACGGAATCATTTCCCAGTTGAAAGTGAAAGGAAAACACTCTAGGATATTATTAGCTGGCTACTTATCTATTGATAACCTTGTGGTCAAACGCTGACGGCGATGTGGAACTGAGACACGTCACGGTAACTACGCAATTGACTTGGTAAATGTTTTTTACTTGACATTGGTCGGGTCCGTTTGGTATGTTCAGAATTCGAATTGGTTTTTTTTTTGTCTACTGTATCTGCTTACCTTTTGCGTTGACAGGACCTTGAGAATGATCAAGGTTGATAAATTGGCGAAAAAAAAGGAACCACGTCGGGTCGGGGTGTTTTTTTTATGGTGTGTAAAATCATCAAATGACGACTCCCGCCCTTGGCCGGAGCGGGAGTCTGTGTCAGACTTTTACTGACTAAACGACCCACCTCCTTCCTTTTTATCCTTCATACCGAAGTTGGACCTTCTTTGCAGAAACCAGACCGGTACCCCAGTAGGCTTCGGTCCTGCAGTTGGTCCTCTACATCCTGCAGTTTGGCTTCGTGATGTCGGGCATCACGTCGGGGTCATCAGTTGTTGAGGTACCTATGTGGAACAGAGTGTAAAATCCCACAAATCTCCGTTGAAAAAAAAAACTTTTCCGTTCTTTTGATGGAGCTACACACCATATACACCGTTAAATTTTAGTCGTTTTAATCCCTTGGAGGATCGATTTAGTACATGAAACACTATCGATTGGTAAAGTTGATTGGTAAAGTTAGAATGAAAAAACAAAGTACTTTTTTTAAAACTCGAACTAATTTAGGCATGTTCTAAATTGATTTCTTTAAGTTAACGTCAGCTGGGCGAGTTCAATGACCTGTAGGTAGTTAGTACGCAACGATCGACAACTACCTACAAGGTCAATGACTCGTTTACTTAAAGAAATTAATTTCGTAAATGCGTATATCAATAAGAGATTTAGAAAAAAAGTACTTAATTTTTTTATTTTATCTACACAAATCGATAGTGTTTCATGTACTGGATCGACCCTCTTCGGGATTAAAACGACTTAAATTTAACGGTGTATAGCTCCATCCCTTTCACCGTTCACTTAAGGTTTTTAAACGGATCCCGTTAAGAGGCCTCGGCAGAGCTTAAGTTCTGTCCTATAGCACTCAGGTCCCATGGAGAAGGAACCTATAACTGAATTAAGAAGACAAACAAACCCATCGGCATCTGGCACTGTCCTACGTATCATAGATGGCAAAAAAATCTTTCTCCATTCTTCGAGACCGACACTTTTGGAAGTTTGCCAAAGTTCATTGCTTCGTAGAGTATCAGAACTATGCCCTCGCGAACTGCCTCGTTGACCTGGTGGTTGCAAGGGCGAGCTGCTGAGCGTGGTGGGATGTAGGGGTCACGTGTTTCATGGTACCAGCTCAGAGTTGGAGTATGGTGGTGTGATACTACCATGCCTCGGAAAGCATGTGAAGCCACTCAACTTACATCTGATGTCTCTCTGGTTGTGTCAATTTGCCATATATCGGACTAAAGAGTAAGGAGACTGCACTTGTGTTTGCACATAAATATCTTCAGTACTCATAATTGAAAATCCGCTCTGATACCTACCGCTTTTAGTTTCGTAATTTTTTGTTTTTCGCACTGGTGCGGAAAAGTACTTACTTCCACCGTTTTTAATTTAATTTTATTTAATTTATCGTATAAGGCTGGCCGCAACCCGAACCCCGCGAGACGCGTCGACACCTTTTTATAATGTCTTCGTAAGAGCATTAAAAAATGTTGTTTGATACACATGGAAATTTGTCACTGCATCCATTGACTCCATAACACCCTCTCCTCGGCTCGGGAGATTTCACCTTAGTAGCGATTAAGAGCGGTATTCGTCATTGCATGATTTTTAACTATCGTAGAAAAACCTTAGTCGCAATTACATAGTTGACTTGTATTAAAATGTACTATTTTAGTGTTTTTCAGCAGTCATTATTAGTTGTGGGTTGAAAAACCCTCTTGTAGTATGTAATTTAGTCATTTAGTAATAGATAATAATATAGTCCACGTGATTTTAACACGTGGTCGTTAGTAAAAATACGACAAATCAACTGCGAAGAAAATCTGATGTCACGTGAATTTGAAAACATACTCGTATTAACGCATTAGTCAGTGTTTTTTTTTTCTTTTTTGTAATGTGTTCCTGTATTATGACTGTGTTTTAAAGTTTTATTTCAGTGTTAATGGTATCTTGAGCACTTTGAGTACTGAGTGCTTGTCTAGTAATAATTTGACAGGAATATACTGCTGTACAAATGGGAGATAATATTAAAATAACATTTAGAAAAAACGCAATAAACAGAGAACTCTTAAAGTACAACTTCAGCGCGAAGTAGCCCATGTATAAATTAGTAACCCAATTTCCCGAGAGATGGCGCTGTACTTGGTGGTAATTTTGGGTTGCGTGAACCCATTTACTTATCTATTTTTGGTTTGAAAGAAGACATGTTTAGGATAATGATATACATATGTAAATAACAAGTTTTCAATGAAAAAATTTTTTTTCATAACAAGCTTTTATAGCGGTGGTCTATGCTTATATAAATAAAACTCGTCAAGACGATTCACACGAGCCCAAACTCGACGTGGTTGTGCCGTTTAATTACAGAGTTCCTATGGCTACCTCGCGATTCCATCATCAGATCAGCTCCATGTCATCATAATATTGCATTGTCATCCGAACTAAACGTGTATACCAAATTTCAGCTCAATCGGAAACCGGGAAGTGGATCAAATTTAAGTTGCAAGATTTGATTACAGAACGACAGACAACGGGACAGGTGAAAGTAAATAAAAGCTTGTAAAAAGTAAAACAAATACCAGCCAGTAATCATTACATAGTATAAAACAAAAGTTGCTAACCGCTGTCCCTATGTATGCTTAAATCTTTAAAAGTACGCAATGGATTTTGATGCGGGCTTTTTTTAATAGATAGAGTGATTCAAGAGGAAGGTTTATGTGTATAATACATGCATAATATATTCAATAACAGTACCCGTGTGAAGCTGGGGCGGGTCGCTAATACCTATACATAAAAAAAACTCTATAGGCAGTTATTTTATGTAAATACATACTGCAAGTCATAATATAATACCTGATACGCATTACAAAAAGTTTTACATACATAAGCAGATCCATTTTTGGACACAAATCTTAACATAAATCGTTGAATGATAATTATGGAACTGAATGACACTATTCAATAATTTGTCATTCACTCCTTGACTGGCAGACGAGGCACGATCCTAATTAATTACTAATATGTCTGTACTTACATCCTTGTTATTAGGACATGAGGTACAATGTGTGTGTACAGTGTACACTGTTTTAAGTTCTACTCAAGGGCGGGATTCGTCATTGGGTGACTTTTAACCACCATAAAAAAATACCGTGAGGTGTAAATGCTCTTAATATTTCGTATGTTTAAATTCTAATGCGAGCCAATATCCGGATGCACACTGTTAGGAGTTGGACATATGAGTATTGAAAAGGGTGAACTTGATTTCTACGAAAAATATTGTCAATTATAGAGGTCACATGTGTGTGGAAAAGAGATAGGTGGCATGAAACATTTTTCTTTAAGTAGTCTTCGGATTATCGGAGACTTCGCTTTCCAGTTTATTTATCATCAGTAAGTACATATAACTGAGGTTTTATACGAAAGTATGTGTCCTGTCTGGTAGCATGCTGCTTATTTCTCGATTTGATGTAGTTCAAATTCGAACCGAACGAATGTTACCTACTGAAAAAGTTTTGAGTATACGTGTAGATGGATGGTGAGGTAGACGAAGGCTAAAGAAAACATGGAAGGATTGTGAAAGACGACTTCAAGTATTATGGACAAGAGCAAGAAGATGACGAGTCCGGATTCCTACAAAGAGAAAAGAAAAAGCTATGCGCTAGATTAGGCGTACCGTACAGACACTTTATTTGACTTTGGTGATCTGCAAGCCATACTCCTTTACATTGTTGACTTTAGTGCAGTTTTGACGTTCACGCAGTGTGAGAGCATTGTAAGTTTTAAAAGTTTTGTTAGACGACATAATGCCAATGAAGCGCTGTAGCAGATTGTTGTATAACTTTTTAGTATTTGAAGAAACATTTTCTATAAACGTGCTTTTCTATTGCTAAGATATAGGTCGATGATCAATAAAGGTTAAAACATCGGTGTGTGTGTCGACGTTGTGTCCCAGACTTTAGTTAAGGAAATGTCGTACAAATTACAAATGTTGTAGAGAATGCGCTCGGCATAGTTATCTTTTATGCGTCCTCGACTTATGATAATTGTGTGCTAGGTATATAGAGCGACATGCAGGAACGGACTTCAGTTGCTTAATGAAAAAAAATAATTGTCTAGTTCTTTGGGAAATGGTTTGGATGGAGTGAAAATGATCTAGATAGGCTAATCTAACGAGGTTTGTTTTGACAAACCTCAGTTAGTAGGAAACTATTATAATGGACTAGATGGCGTTGTGTGATAATTGTGGACATATTATTATATATTATTGTGGACATAATACATAGGAAACGTAAATATGAATTGAGCTGTAGTTTTGGAAGGGTTAAGTGACGGTTACCAAGAACTATGTAAAGACTAAGAAGCCTTTCTCCGTCTGAACAATATTATTAATACACATAAAAATATTAGGATACAGAGAAAGAATTATTAAAGATACAATATCTATAAAGTAAAAGACATGAATTAAGCCACTCGAAGCCTACTTGAGGCCAAGGGTTCGCGTTTGAAAGGAAGGCTTGACCCCGGTATGAAAGTAATAACGTAGGAACGGGGTGGGTTTTTTAGTCAGGAAGATTGTGACACTTACTCCTGCTCCACCCAAAGCCGGGAGTTGTCATTGGACGATTTTTACCGAAAAAAAAGTACCATGATATACCAAAATGCATTAAGTCCGCCTTTTTTACTATATTTGAAGTATATAAATAAATAAGTGATCTTTTATTTGTTTTTTTTAATAACTATGAAGTTTTCGTCCCAAATGCGTGCTTAAAATGTTACTCATCCAAATCCGCCTCTGCATTCAGATATGACAATACTGTTCTAAATATGAAATACAGTTTAAAAATAGATGACATTGGCTATAATATAGCACGTGAGCCAAAACAGACGATCTCAATAACATCCGGTATGTACTACGAGGAAATACTAACTAATCGCCTATGTGCATTGTATGCAAGCTCTTATAATAATTCAAAAGACGCAAAAGGATTGAGATATATTTCTTTTGCTGTGTTAAATCATTGAACGACGTCTCCTGGTCTAAGGTGGGGTGAGAGGCCGTGTTAGACTTTTTTAGAATGTAACCACATTTGTGTAAGACCACGGTATACCTTTCAGAAATTCCACGTGGCCTTAATGGTTATCTCCGTAGCCTACAAATACCAACTAGTTTGAGATCCCAAAATCTCAACTAAAGTCCCATTGAGTTTGACTCTGCAAAAGGGTTGAAGCCTACTGGGATGCAGAGTCTCTTTCTGAAAGGAAGGTTTGACCCCATCGCGAAGAGCAAAGAAGGAACGGGGTGGGGTGTTTAGTCAGTAAGAGTCTGACACTGTTTTTTGCTCCACCCAAGGGCGGGATTTGTCATTGGATGATTTTTACCTATCATAAAAACTAATTTGGGATCAATTTCAAATCTAATCAGTTCCGGTTAAATAAATATGTTTTACGTGGCCTATAATTATGCTCCAACTCCTTGGATAGACTGATGGTCAGACACTCTGGCAGCTGATTGCTTCTAATGACTGTTAAATATCTAAAGACTAGAGGGTTGACAGAAATGTTCTTGTCAAACTTAGAAAAATGCATACATGTGAAGTGAAAAAATCACCTCGTAACTTGCCTAGTTTTGAACCTGCAAGTTATGTTAAAAATCTTGAGTGTAGCGAGGGATTCAAGCTAGCTCAAGACGAAGGCATACGTATTGGCAAACAAATTGCAAATAAATTAATATAATATAATATTCCACAACTATCACACAACGGTGTCTAGTTCCAAGCTACGCAGAGCTTGTGTTATGGGTACTAGACAACTGATAAGTATACTTATATTTTTAAATACATATTATAGATAAATTACACCTAGACACCGAACAAATGATCGTTCTCATCACACAAAAAGTTGTCCTGGGTGAGAACCGAACCCACGTCCACCGGCATAGCAGTCAGGACCATTTACCACTAGACAGCAGGCCAGTCAAACTAGTCAATTGAAAGAAAATCTAAAACACTATCGGGTGTGGTGAATAGAAACTCCGGGGGTAAATAGAAACAAATTTTTTATTAGACTTATTACTTTGATTTCATAATTTTAGTTATAAAAAACCATATTTGTTTACAATTTCAAATTTATAAAAATATTTAGATGCTGCAAACAATTTTTAAATAACGTGAAAAAAAGAACAATAAAATGTTGTTTCTATTTACCCCGTTTTACGGTATTATTTTCTATTCAAGGAAAAACATTGAAAAAATTGGCATAAAGTAGACATTCAAGTGTCATTCATTTATCAAAATGATTTCCAATGAATCTAGGTAAATGCATTGTAATATTATTATTTATCGGTCATTGTAAAAGATATCTTTTAAGTGTCGACGTCAAAAATAACACCATTGTGCTAAAATTATCAATGCAATTGTAAATAACTTTAACATTTATAATTTTATTGTGATCTTGACTCAATTTTCAATTACATGTTTTAAAAATTGAGTTTATCGCAAATAGAAATAAATGATTTTACAAATTCGTTCAATATTGAGTACTATCCGGCTTTGTGTGGAAAAGGATACTGTCAGGTAAAAGAAAAAGGATGCATGAACTTAAATGTGACATCATCAACACACAGGTTACGCGCATATTACTGCCGTGCAGATACTAAAACGCAGTAAAAGTATTGCAAAATACGCTATTTTACTGCGTTTTAGTGTCTGCTCGGCAGATTAGTACATTTTTATAAAAGTGCAGAAAGTTTGTCATTGTGACCGAGGCAGAATTGGCTGGAGTGACAAATTCGCACGCGTATCAAACAACGTTTTTTAATACACTTACAACTCGTGCAGGTTAATCTGCGCCTTGTGGGGTTCAACCCACACCCATCCTGATACATTAAACATTTTTTAGTAAAATAAAGTTATGGCGGGTGTGAAACGCGCTTTTTTTCGCATATATGCGGAAAACAGTTTATTGAGTGCCTGGAAGCGGTGCGATAAGAGCAGGTTTTCGCGTAAGTGTATTAAAAAAATATGGTGAGATGTTTCCACCACGCACACATACTTTTTAATTCACAAATTTTAAATGATAATTGCTGCTTCATTTATAAGTCATTTTGATTACGTGTTCAAAAAAGATTTTGATCAGATACGTGTCATTTGGTTTTTTACAATAAATTGTTATAATAAAATAAACATGAAAATACCCAATCAATTAAACTTATTACGACATTCAATTTGGTTTTGTGAGTCACCCTGTTACGAATCTAAACATCCGTAAAATCACCTGACTGAAAGATAATTTACTTTATTATTTATAACATTAATAAATACTGTAATCGAATATATATCGCTACGTGGCGATATAAATGATAAAACAAAAGATTAGTAACGCATTAAAACGTAAAAAAATGAGATAAACAATTTTGTTTTATTTATTTATAAATACTTTATGCACATAACACTGAACATAGGCGGACTTAATATTGTATTAAAAGGGGGCAAAATAATATTTTTACGGCGAGGGCGCTTTTTTAAATCCAGAGTGAAGTGAGGGATTATAGAGTAGAATCCTGAGCGTAGCGAGGGATTTTTTAGTAGAATCTTGAACGTAGCGAGGGATTCAAAGTACGTTGCCCGAGCCAAAAATATATTTGCGCCCGAGTGATACACTCTACTTTTCATCACCCTGTATGAGAAAATAAAAGGGCGCTTCATACCTATTGCATTAAAAATTATTATTGATTTAAAAATGTGTAACCACTAAATTGTAACTAGATAGTATCTAATAATAAAACAACTAAAACTTTATACTTACATTTGAGACATTTTCACAATTATGAATTTGTATTTAGTCGGCGGCGCGACTATTGGGACGTCGTACCAGCCAGTCTTTATTCAAACAATATTTGCATTCGATGCTTTCTTTGGCGCTGAACACTGGATGTTCTGAATTCAAAAAGTGCGCCGCAATAATATTTGCAGCGCACTTTTTGAATTTAGAACATCTAGCGTACTCCTTGTTTATGTATAAGGAGGATTTTCAAAAAGGATCGAATACGATCGGAGTCTGTCCGATCCGCAGGAATTTTGAAAAGAGTTGTCCCTGGAACACAAAGGACTTCAACCAGCAAAAACTGACACGGTCTTTCACCGTAGGGACTCTGCAAAAGGGTCAAAGCCCAATTGACCCAGGGTCTCTTTCTGAAAGGAAGGCTTGGCAAAGAAGGTACGGGGTGGGGTGTTTAGTCAGTAAGAGTCTGACAGTGTTTTCTGCTCCACCCAAGAACGAGATTCGTCATTGGATGAATTTTGCCCACCATAAAAAAAACACGCTGTTTCACTCTACTTCTGAACAGGAGAAGTCATTAGATGATTTTATATGTCTCAAAAGAAATAAAAATTGCGGTATCTCTGGTATTACAGAGATACATAAGCGGCTAGGGAGGCCGGAAGAATTCCATACTAACGAAGGGATTTTTTAAATTCATCCCATAAAGTCGATACATAGACTTATAGGATTAAAAGTATGGAAGTTCATCCTTTTTTCCAATAAAAATACCATCGAGCACACAGCTTTTTGCGTTTTATTTTTTTTAATTCAGACTCAGAGCTTAAAACTTTTTTCATTTTCCGTCAAAAATGTTTGGAGTTCCGTTCTGGTTGCGTTGTTTTCAAATTTATTTCCCTTCATGAATGTTTTTGTTTTTAATATTTGTTTTGCGGTGGCTTTGATATCATTATTAATTTTCAACTCAAAGTAGAGTTATTGCTGTTCGTTTGCAAAGAATGTTTTGTTAAAATTTTAGGAAAATTGTTTCCTTGCTGATTTTATTCCGTTCTTGTGTTTGGTAAAATAAGGTTTGGTAAAGGTATAATAATACCTTTTTTAAAATTCTCTATGAACTAAAGCGTGACTGCAATCCCACCTGATATAATTGGTCTTTTGTAAAGATTGAAGTCACCCATGACGTCACTTGCACTCTTGGATTGAGTATTGTGTGTGGGTGTCAGACTTTTTTTAACTAAAACAATACATTTGTCCTTCAGTTGCCTTTTGCGTTCTAGGATTATGAATTTCATTTTCTTAAAATGCCCACCTAGCGGGCATCGGCCCTGCTGGGCTCCTACGGTTTTTAGACATTTCTTTAAGAAGCGCGTAGAACATTACGCGATGCCGATGACTAGGGTTCGTTCCGGAAGACTGTGGGACGGTCTGCGACTGCCTGCCATTTCCCCTTACTCCACACCATGTCTACAATCAGGGCCCAGCAGCAGCGGTCATCATTACTGGTCGTCTCGACGATGACATGGCTGTTCTCCGCCCAAATGGCGGGGTACCTCCCTTATACACCACTGAGTCCTCCAGGTGGTCAACAAAGTGGTGATTACTTAATCCGATATAGGAACCGAACTTACTATGTCCGGTAAGAACCTGCGTCGAAGCCTGCAACTCCAGTCACTCTTCAAAAAGCAAACTTTCCGCTATGATAACGGCGTGCCTCTGGTGCTGAACATGTGGATTTACTTATTAGAGCCCACATTAATCTTTTCAATATTTAAAATTAAGCCTATCCTGTTTTATTGGCATCTAGCTTCCGGCAGAGGAATTTTGACATATTGAGCTACCCTGGTACTTCCATATCCAAACTATAAGAAGTAACACGCCGTCAGACAGACTTTCCCATTTTACATAAAATATAATATGATGAACAAAGCGTTTACCTAAAAAAGAAAAATGGCGCTGAAAGTACCAAACTAATTTATTTAATGAATTAATTAATTCAGCCAGTGACATAACCACACCGCACCTAATTTCCAACAAACAAACTCATTCAGCTAAAAACCAAAACGTTCTTCGTAAAAGTTCCACCTCGGTCCCAAAGCATTCATTACCTTCGTTCGTGAATAAAGAATAAACTAATGAATGAATTGTCGCACCCATCAATTACTGAATGAATGAATTATTTTTATTTTTACTGCGTATATTTAGGCAGACAAGTCTATAATGGAGTTGCCTTGACCTACTTAGATAAAGAATATAAATATATTGCGTCGCTCCGATGTGGTAATGTAATGGAAGTATGAAATTCTATCAGTTTTTTCTTATTTTTTTAATGTTTTTGTTACGGTTGGACACGTGCTTTTTATTATTCGGTACAGACTATGTACATTATCTATGTTCATGTAGGACACAGTTTTTCATGTAGGCCTTGGACAATATTGGCAGGTTCTAGTTGCGTAGAATTTACTGAACTTACTTTGGTTTTCAAAAATATTGAAAACATTGTTTTCAATGTAAAATGTATAATGAATGTGTTCCCGGAACGCCTTTTTCCTATGGTTGGGATAACCACCATGTAACAGCGCAGAACGGATGGCCGCTGGGGCCGAAAAGTTCTGGAGTGGCGACCGCGTACCGGAAGACGAAGCGTTGGAAGGCCTCCCACGAGGTGGACCGATGACCTGGTCGGGGTTGCTGGAAGCCGATGAATGCTAGACACACAGGACCGGTCTTTGTGGCGGCGCTTGGGGGAGGCCTATGTCCAGCAGTGGACGTCTTTCAGCTAAAATGATGATGATGATGATGAACAGCGGTGCAGCGCCGGTCTTATGGTCTGATGGACTTGGCGGAATGAAATTATGTAATTCCTATTTTGTGGGAAATAGCCTTTTTTGAGGTGGGGAAACATAAAATAACTTGTACTTTTCTGGCTAGATTGAAAGGGGGTGATTGACTAGAGTCACTTGTACTTCATCACGAACAATCCCGCTGCCCGGGTTGACCACTTAGATGCGTTTGCAAAGACTGGAAAGCTACAGGGAAAAATTTGGACAGTAAAGGTCTCTGCACACAGCAGTCGCGGCGCTGCGGGACCGAGGTTACCGTTGCATCGAGCGGGACGGCTCTGTGTGGCGTCGTTCGTAATATTTAGTACATTACAACTGCTCAGCGTCGCGTCGCCGTCCCGTCCCGCCGCGCCGCGCCCGCTGTGTGCAGAGACCTTTAGGGAATTTTGGTGAAGTGTAAAATCTTCTAGGAGTTGTTATATCTAGTAAACAAAATTAATTAGTAGGTTTAAGTATTATTATTTATTTAATTTAATTACATTCAATTACACTAAAAATAACCTAAATAAACTAAAAATACTCTAATATTTACAAATGATTTATTGGGCATCAAAAAATTCATCCAGCGTGGCAATGCTGCCAGCGTTCTGGGCACTTTTCCCATTGATATCGATGTGGAGCTCCGCTAGGAGCACCCAGTCGCAGGCATGTAGCGATCCGGAAGGTGGTGTCACTTAGCATAGTGCCTATGTTGGGTGACGGTAATGTCTAGTTGCTATCCAGGTATTACGACCGCAATGATAGCCTAAAAAGATTGCGCTACGCAATTATAGTGACTTTTCCACGCCGATAACCTTCAAGATCGCACTAATATATAAAATAATATGTCGGATATAGACAGAGAGATTAAAAGGTAGATACAAAGCGATAGCCTGGATTCTCTTGAAGCTTACAAAACCATACTAGACCTGAGTTTACCAAAATATCCTGAAGAAACAGTGGGCAGGGCAAGATGCCTTGCCCACTGTCTCGCAGAACAGATCAGAACAGAGAGAACAGAGAAAGGCAAAAGGTTGCTACGCTACGTTGCAAGGCATCCCACAAGGTAGCGGGAGCAGGCGGCGTTATGTGATAGTTGTGGAATAAATTATAGGGAATGAATCGAGGGCTCAAAGTATTTATGGTAAAACTTACCATTACGTGAGCAAAGCTGCTGGTAGAAGCTGGCATAACATACTCGTATAGCTTTAACTAGAGCAGTGGTGGCCGAGTGGTGACGGCCCCGTTTGTGTTATTCATTTCATCACCACTGCTCTCAAGACGGTGAAAGAAAACATCGTGAGGAAACCGACATGTCCTAGATCCAAAAATTCGAAGACATGTGACATCCACCAATCCGCACTGGGTCCGCATGGTGGACTATGGCCCATTCTGTCTCCTAGAGAGGAGGTCTGTGTCCCAGCAGTGGGAACATTAATCGAGGGTCTGACTTAGTAATTTAGAATGCAACATACATTTTGGGGGGCGAATAATGATATTAAAAAGAAGCCGGTTTACCCGTTAAGAAGTATATTTCAGAATTCTTTCTGGTTGGCTAGATACTCAATCGAATTAATATTAATCGCGGAAGATATATGTAACATTAAAATGTAAGTGTAAATTCTGATTAACAAATAGTTTTTTCTAACACAGATGGTGTTTGGTCTGTCTCAACGTGAGATTTATATTCTTTTATAAAAGTAAGACGCAGATGATCTGATGTTTAATAATGTAACACTTTTTTATTCATATTAATAGACAGAACAGTCTCGTAAAATCTAACGATGTGCGTATAGCAATGTAAATGTAGTAGATATTTTCTTTTCTAATGTTTTTTTTTGTGGCTTATATTATTATAGTTACATAATCAAGACTTGTAATGTGTTTTGTTAATAAAAGAGTAACCGTTTTTTATGGTGGGAAAAATTATCGAATGACGAATCCCGCTCTTGCGTGGAGCGGGAAACAGTGTCAGACTCTTATTGACTAAACGACCCACCCCTTTCCTTCTTAGCCTTCATACCGGGGTCGGCCGTTGCCACTAGCCCGTTGATCTTTAAAGGCGAAGAACGGGTGGAATTCTTAATTCAATAAATATAATACAAATTAAAAAAAAATCTGTACTTATGTATATAAAAGGAGATACTGGCTGAATGTCAAGAAAGACAAATTTTTGTACAAAGTTTGCTTTAATGTAAGTCAGCACTAAGCATGATTTTTAAAATTCACCCCCAACATGGATGGAAGAGACGTCCGGGTGTCGCCACTGTGAGGCGAGCCCGGAGGACACGGTGGAGCACACGGTGGAGGTGTGCCCTGCTTGGGAAGAGCATCGCCGTGTCCTCGTAGGGGTGATCGGCGGCGGCGACCTCTCGGCGGCTCGCGGACGGTGAGCAATGGGTAGCTCGCCGTCCGGTCGTCTGGTAAGACCGAGTCCAAGTCGTCAACGGCGCGCACCGTTCCCGCGCGCCTCAAGGAGCTGTCAGCAAACTGCAGGGGCCCTTCAGGGTCGAAGCCTCCTGGAGCCTAGAGGGTGGTGAAAACTGTTACCTCGACTCCAGGAATAAGGCAAGGAAGGTACGGGGTAGGTTTTTTAGTCAGTAAGAGTCTGACACTGGTCTCCCGCTCCGCCCAAGAGCGGGTTTCGTCATTGGATGATTTTCACCTACCATAAAAAAAAACCCAAAATGGATGAAGTGGGGGTCCAAAGTTTATATGGGGACTTTCACGAGGACAATGCTGGCAGAAGCTTAATATATACTCTTGAGCCCTTAGCAAACGCCGGCGTTCGCACACATATTATCTTTCTATTATGACTCTGTGTCAATTGTGTCTTTGTATTATCTTTCTATTATGTCGCTAATTACGCAGAGAAGTTTTTTTTTTAAATTGGACTCCCACTACATACAAAACGGATGAAATGGGGGTCCAAAGTTTATATGGAGGACTTTCACACGGACAAAGCCGCTGGCAGAAGCTAAATATATACCATAAACGTAACAATTAAATGCAATGTTATCTACAGATCCGAGCCCATTACTACAGTACGCACTTGGCTAGTCCTATCAGTGTCACAAGATGGAAGTAACCTTACACAATTACGCTCCATTTCATCAAGTCCGATCATTTGGCGCGACCACCAGACACCGTAGTTTATTTACCGGAAAGTTGTAAATACGGAGGCGTTTACCTTCAGATCCGAGGGTTGGCAGACGGCCAGCTGATTCTTGGAACTGCGTGATGACGGAGTCATAGGATTAGGGGTGGCTGTCATCGGAAATTGTATTACTTAAAGAGTGAAGAGAGACAAAGAGAGAGGGTAGAGAGATTAAGAAGTATATCTATCTATCTACTTTTGTGCTTGACTGCGATCCCAACTGATGGTAAGCAATGATGCAATCGTTGGTGGTGAGGCGCACTAGTTTAAGCGAGCTGCTCCAGTCCTTCAATGTATGCGGTTTAAACTTTCAAGTATCGTAATTACAGACACAATTAAAAGACAATAGCTCTGTGCGGACACCGGTGTCCTCTTGGGGCTTATTATGAATTAAACGACGAAGCAAGACGTTTAAACCGGACCGTAGAAGTTTCAACAACGTAAGGGGTGATTATCGAAGAATGTTGGGTTGTCTGATGGCAGAACGGAGATGGCGGATTCAAGTCATGCAATTACTTAATATTCTTCTTCTTACGTATCTTTAGTTTGATCAATATTTAGCCACCAAATAAACGAGGGTCGACACGATACTCGTGGGGGTCGCCTCGTGTCTCCTCTATTAACGCAATGGAAATCTCTGAATCAATTGCGGGATCGGGTTGACTACTGCAAAAATAAACTCGTAAAATGGTCTGTCCTTGACCAATTATACAATGGGTAAAGAATACACCAATTGACCAGATTGGCTGCAGCCATCGGTTCCATTAAACCCTCACCTGCGGTTCGGGCAAATGCTGCCTCAGTCGCAACAATGACAAACTTTTCAATGATTTTTGCTTTAATGTTATAAAGATCATTCAAAACCACCAAAAAAGGTCAGGAGCACTTTTCAGTTCAACTGGAATCGACAACCCTGAAGCAAGATTTTTTCAGTTTTTCTGCCCTCTTTTTCTCTCGTTCGCATTTGCATCGAATGAGAAAGGGACAGTAGATAAGACGAATTGGTTACTATGTCGTATTATTAGAGAAGTGAGGGCGTGGCGTCTATATGTCGATGTAATGTCATAGACTTGGCACGAGTCTGTATTTCGTCACTGACATTAATGGAATGGGAATCGACAGTTCCAGATTGGGCGTTTAATCTGTGGAGAAGAAAGTGGTGGTGGCTGTCTGTGTTTGTTTTTGATTTCTAATGGGGAAGAAAACGCAAAGCTATTTGCAGATGTCGCTGATGACATTTGACTCTTAACAATTAGCTGTCAGTCGTATCACTTTTTACGTCGAGTTTTAAAATATAAAGAAGTCAATAAAAATCAAATAAAATTACAAACCAGTGGCGGCAATAATGCCTTGGAAATCAGTTTCTTTGAAGTGGTTAGAATTTAACCTCGAATTAGCAGAGGCCCTAAAGTGGCGGATCTTCGTCACCTTTTCAAGAAAAAGAGTGATTTCCATTATTATTGCAACCAATTGCTACACAACATGGCGTTTTACATTTTTATAAACAACGTAAACTCGAAAAAATTACAATAGGTTTTGACGGATTATTTGGTTCAAACGATATCAGCGCCTCTAGTGACGAGATTTGTCAGTTTTTTTCCCTATTAACTGAGGCTGTACTACGAGACATTAGGCAAGATTCTACTCATTTTGAACTGTATTAAACTTCTAAAAATCCACAAATATAAAAAATTGCACACCATGAAAAATAATTTATTAAAATTGACTATGTGACCAATCGTAGAGTAAAAGTCAAAACATGATATAAATTAGTTAGCTTGCGAATAATTAAAAAATCGCGGATCTAACCGTAACCTACGGTATTTATATTTATTATCATATTATATCTACGAATACGTCCTGGAAATATTTGAAAAAAAAATTATATATTTCAAAAAAAAGCATGTTTTTAAAAGCAAGAACAAAAGTCACTTTAGTCGATCTAATTTAACATTATAGCCTATGTAGATTTTTATTGTGGATAGGCTCGCGATTGACCACTATCTCACTTGATGGTAAGCGACGATGGAGCAAGCTCGTCCTGAAGTATACAATTCTCTCTTGACTTAAAGACTCCTAGGTTGTAGCTATCAGGAAACACAAACTTCGGCAGGGACTTCAAACTCCTTAGTTGTACCCAAAACGCTTGTATCTTTTGAAAATGATAGGTTCGGATGCATGAATTACTAGGATTGCCGGCAAAGGCTTCGCTCCCGGCAATAGAAAAATGTGATAAATGAAGAACCGCTCGACCGATTTTGTGCAAACTTCATATAAACCATCTTCTAAATAGTCTGATCAATAAACACTTGCTCAGTTTCACTCTTGATGAATCTTGCTAGTTTAGATGCACGAAAATATTTTAAATTCACACTTTATCCCACGAGACCAAAAAAATAAGTGCCACGTGCTTTTTTGTTTATTTTCAACACGATTTTATAGCAAGCTCTAAATCTTTTACAAGAGCTGTTTAGTCCAAACATCGTTTAAACGTGAGGGGAGGTCTTCAATGTTTTGTAAATAAGGAAAAAATTGATTTCCTTGAATAATTGTTAAAGTCGCAAAAAATATACTCTGGCGCACGTTTACCTAAGAAGTAAATATTTTTGATTCGGTGACGGATTTTGATAGTTTAGTGTCATTATGCGGATTTTTAAAATCTACGTCATTCGTCAGGCTTCGTTGTTGTTCGTCGTCGTTTCGACAGAGTGGAAGGAAAAAACATGTTGTGCCGACCTTAAGTAATATGGGATAAGGGTAGGATTATGTTGACGTCATTCGTCAATATATGTACCTACGTAAAATATTACTTGAGTTTTAATAGTCAAACGAAAGACCACTGCTCTTTTTATGGTGGGAAAAATTTTCTAGTGAAAAAATCTCGCCCTTTGGCGAGGTGGGTGAACAGTGTCAGACTCTTACTGACTAAACAACGCGCCCCGTTTCTTTGTTATTCATCTGCCAAGGCCTTTTTTTCAAGAATACTTGAAGGTATTAAGCTGAAATAAATATCAAAAACTCAGACCTGCTTCCCTATTCTTTAGAGAAGTGGAAACAAAAATATGTAAGTAAACAAATCTTTTTTGGTGTTTATTTTGACGCTCGCGATTCTTAAAATCCTGAAAGACAAGATGCAAGGTCTCATGGCACAAATAAAGGAAAAAGTCTGAAAATCGTTTCTGTTTTGCGTCATTACTTTTTACGAATCGAAAAAATCTTCCAAAGTCGATTAGTTTACGAGTCCGACTTGCACTTTTTCTATAGTTCAGTCATTTAAACTTTTTCTTTAAGGGGAAGTCTTTGTTTAAAGTTTTCTTATAGGTATAGTTTACGTCAATACATATTGTATTGACGAAAGAGGAGTTCCTGAATTTTTATACATTTAAATTTTAAATATTGAGTTAAGTTAAGGTCAAGGCTCAAAAGGGAAAAATTGGAACCTGGAGCAAGTCCGACTCGCATGCTTATTTTTTTCATTTATATTTAAGGAACTTAAAGATAGAACTTTTTATTATCAGATGTTATTATGATTACGTACCTATGAGTAATACGTATTAGCTTTCCACGTTTTCATAATTTTATATTTAAATAAAAAATAATATTAAGATTAGTAATGATACCGACCTGTAATGATAGTTGTGAGGAAGACTTTATGTTTTTTTTTGCTACCCTGTGCTGCCCCTTTGCTGGGCCTTTGCCCAGCAGTGGCATAGATAGATAGGCCTTTGCCTCCCTTCATTCTCTCCAATTATTCCGGTTACTCGCTTTCTCGATCGAATCCCCAAGGAAGACATCCAGTTCGTCCCACCATTTCCATCGTAGTCTGCCGCGGATCCGCGTCGCTGTGTCCGGGCTGTGTTTTACGGGCCCACAACTCGGCAGACATGTCCTGCCCAGTCCCATTTAAGTTGGGCAGCATTTTGAGCCACATCAACGATATGCGTTTTGGTGCGCTATAGATTGAACCTGGCCTGGTTACAATGAATATATTTTGACTCCCAAGTTCAATGTTTCTTCTTTTAGACAATGCAGCCACATTCATTTCAACACAGCATCTATCACTGTTAGTATTTACATTTCACAGTTCATCTGTTGTGATGGATACTCTTTTATAAATATACCGTTTTGTTTTGAGATTGTTATGTTCCAACTAAGTAACTGTTTTGTGTCTGCATAATGCTATGTTACTACAATACAGTACAATATTGTATCAACACATAGCGCGTGTTGTATCAACATTATTGGAGCTATTTCTGACTATGTTGGTGTTTTATTTTTTGAGCGAAAATGTCAGACTTTTACTAATTAAAACTTACCTGTATTCTACAGATGCCCTTTGCGTACCAGAGGCAAGGAACTGGCGTCATGGTTTGATGCGACAGCAAAACATCGGTGTCTTAGAAATAAGGCAGAGAAGCAACGGGGTGGGTCGTTTATTCAGTAAAAGCCTGACACTATTTCCCGTTCCGTGGATGGAGGGCGTGATTTGTATTAGGATGATTTTTCCCACTATCATAAAAGGGGCAAGGAAGTATCTTGCGAACAGCAAAATATTTCTGCAGGTTTAGAGAGGCTTCGTTTCAAGATCACCGTCAGTCGCCTTGACGAGGACACGGCGGTGTTTTAACCAGGGACCATTTTGGTTACCCATTGAACGGGTTTTTGATAGGGTTTTGACAAAGTGTTGTTTTAAAACCCATTTCATATTGATTACCATCTTTTACGAAAACCCTCATCAGTGGATAACCTCTTCCAAACCCCTTCGATTTGTTTACCCGTATATTTAATAACCCATTCTTGGTGGTTATACTTTTTAATAGTAAGACGTTTTCAATGGGTTACCCCTTCAACGACTATAACAGAGTTACCCATTCGAACTACCAATATTGTAATTTTATTTCTCGTACCTTACTTTAAAGTACAAAACTGCATGCATTCGGCGGGTGTACGCGTCAAGTCGCAACACGCAGTCTAGGACCTAGCGACTCCACAGACAATACACATACGATTATGGTCATTATTGCAGTGATTTTAAAGTTAAATGTATGTTTTTTCTGGAATAGTCGGGATTGTTTCATATGAAATCGTATACGAGTATTTCTCAGTATTCTTCCGAAATTGAAGTTATTTTCATATTTTTAGTGAAGTCGGTACCTATATTTTTTTGTAAAAAGTTTTTTATTTCACCCTTTTTAGTTGCGATACACCTATAACCAGAGTGCTATTCCTCATGACAATTTCAATAAACCCAAACATTGTTTTTTTTTTTGTATAATAGTAGGTGAAAATTAGAGATGCGCCGAATAGTGGTTCAACCGAATAACCGAATAATATTGGGTTAAGTTCGTACCAAACCGAATAGGTATACCGCCGAATAATTCGGTAACCCAATCTACAGTTTTGCCGTGCAAACAAGTTTACAGAATATGCGGCATACCTACAAGTTGAACCATCTTGACGGTCAATAATGAGTAACACATTTTGGAATCTCAATCGAAGCGTAACAATGGCAACGGGTCCAACTTATTTTCCGGGTACTCTTCTACTCTCTACTCACTTTTTCAAGTGCCGCAAGGAGTGAGTCATACCTTGCCTCCGTTTCTAGCTGCACCCCGAAACTGTCATTGCGTACGAAAACACAATATGGATGCCAAATTTTAGTGCAGTTCTTGAATTTTGCTGTCTTGGTTTTGAAAGATGCTAAGAATCGAACAAAATCGCGTTTGTGGGAGATCTTCAAAGAAATAAAAAATTATAATAAAAATGATGTACGATGTGCAACGCAGCGTTTTCTCGTGGAGGCGCTAGGTGGAAGGAAACTTCTTCAAGTCATCATCATCATTTCATTCGAAAGACGTCCACTGTTGGACATTGGCCTCCCTTAAGTGTCATCACAATTAACGGTCCTGTGCATTCTCCAACCCTTGTCATGTCATCGGTCCACCTTGTACACTGCCACTTAAGTTTGACGATTCTTCGAGCTATCTTGATTTCTAATACGATCACACAAAGAAACTCCGAGCTTAGTCCTTTTCATTCACTTTCGCGTGACTTTAATTAAACCTTCTAAAGAGGCCCACAGTGAGCGACCACGTTTCGGAGCCAAATATCATCACTGGCTATACACACTGGTCATAGACTTTCGTCTTGAGACGTGGTATGTTGGACGACAAGACACCGCGCAGCATACCTCTTTCTCGAAATTAGATCTACCCAACTGGATTGACTGTCCGAGGTAAACGTAATCTTTCACAACCTCGAGTGGAGAGTCTCCGATTTTGATGGGAGTGGGTTCTACATAGGTGTTTATCATGACTTTGGTTTTGTCCATGATCATTTTAAGACCCACCCTTTCAGTAGCTCTAACTAGCGAGGTCACTGAGCATTGTGCTGACCTTTTCCGTAAACCCAGTCATGACTACTATATCATCGGCAAACTGAAGGCGAATGATGCACTCGCCATTGACGTTAATGTGCAATCCACAACCTGCTGTAAACAGTTTCGGACAAATGAGGCCTCGAATCAAAGATTTTGTTGTAGTCCACAAACGCTAAGTAGAGAGGCAGATTATACTCCTCGGTCTTCTGTAAAACAGGTTATACGGCAGGCCGTAGCTTATTAATGTGATACATGGTACTGGACCCTTTTTAAAATCCGGCTTATTCGGGAGGCTGGACTTCGCCAATCCTGTGAGCGAGACATTTCGGGATGACTCTGGAAAACAACTTGAGCAGCTCTTTGATTGGTTTTCCTCTGGAATTACGCAGTTCGGCCGTAATTCCGTAATCACCGGGCGATGTGTTGTTTTTAATTTGCGTCAGAACCTTCCTATACTCGTACAGGCTGACGTCCAGGATATTTTCGATATAGTGTCGGGGTAAACTAGCTCTCGGGTCGTTTGCTAAATTCACAATAGGTTTGGTAACTGACGTATACAACTATTCATAAAAAGCCTTGATCTAGCCAGAGGCTCCGATTTGGTGGGTATGACTCTGCCATCTGTAGTCTTCAGTTTTGTGAGCTGGCTCTGTCCAATAGGCAAAGACTTGTTCAAGTGCTATGAATGAATAATCGTATAATGCTGAAGCATGAAAGTCATTTTAACCATCGTCTAGTAGTATTAGCACAGGGAATATGGTTTCCGCACCTGGCTGGGTCATCATCGATTTCAACTGTGCAATCAACATTGCAGTATTAATTTCTTATAAAGTGGATTATTAAAGATACAAGTGCAAAACGTAGATACGTTACTTTATTTTGCCCTAAAGACTGATTTATAATGATCTATTAAACCGAATATATTCAGTATTTCAACCGAATTATTCGACCTAACCTAATATCTCAAAATCTGCCGAATACACTAAATATAAAACGAACTATTCGGCGCATCTCTAGTAAAAATCATCCAATCACGAATCCCCTTCTTGGGCGGAGCGAGATATTTGTCAGACTCTTACTGACTAAACAACCTACCCCGTTCCTTCCTTGCCTTGACCCCAGGGCCCTGGTAACACGCTTTCGCATCAACCCTTGGTCCCAGGAGGTTTCGACCTTGCTGGGCCCCTACAGCTTGCTGACAACTCCTTGAGGCGCGCTGGAAAAATGCGCACCGTCAACGCTTGGACTTGGTCCGGACAGTTATAGACGACTGGATGGCGGGCTACCAATTGCTCGCCGACCGCAAGCCCGCGCATACGGTGGCCGGAAATCGGGAACCGAATTGCTGCAGCGACGGCTACGGCAAGAGCACCGTTGTCTTTGCCTTATGCGATCAGCCTCCTCCTTGGCTAGCATTATTGCTTTGCAGGAGGAGGCGACCGCCTGCCACTCCTCCTCGCTGCGGACCATGGCCTGAACCCCGGCGCAAGAGGTCTCCGCCGCATATCTCCCCCACGAGGACACGGCAATGCTCTTTCTAAGCGGGGCACACTTCAAGCGTGTGCTCCACCGCGCACCGTGTCCTCCGGACGGGCCACACAGTGGCGACACCCGGGCATTGCTTCCTCACGAATGCGGTGCAGGAACCTCCCGATCTTATCATGTCCGGTGAGAACCAGCGTCATGATGGTGAGGACGCCGTGAGGTTCTTTCCAGCCACGCCTCAAAGAGGGGACTTACAGCCGAGATCATGGTGTGCCCAGCGCTGGATTGCGACAGTCGCTGTCGCCATTTCGCCATGAGATTCTGCTGGAGCTCTGTCCGCCATGCCTCGACTTGTCGTGGCAGCTGGTAGGATACATAGTTTCATTATGACGTCTTTATGTCTCCCTTCTACCTTACGACTCCATCAAGATGAGTTTGATAGTACCTTGAACCCAAAGTGCATCTCATGACAAATTTAATGAGCCCAAACACGGCTAGTAGGATACATTGATTAATTACGGAGTTCCGGTGCCTATCTTCAGGTTCCATCATCATCATCAGGTCACTTCGATGATACCTTTTTCAACATAACTACTCATAACCATTTATTTATTTGTATTGTAACGTTTTTGTGATATCTATGAGTATAATGTTCAATTGACCATTTCTGGTCTTCTTCATCAGTTCCACTTCATCAAATGTTTTTTTTTTTTTACTTTAAGTGCTAAAGTTCTAGATGAAAATACCAAAATCACCAAATGTTTTGAATTGGAATTGAAGAACCTCCTCCTTTTTTGAAGGCGGGTAAAAATACCACCGTCCTATCAAACCAAGCAAGAAACACGAATGAACAATTTTATATGATTCCTAACTTTCAAGGACAAAACCTATTCTTCTACTTCAACGTAATTTAAAATTATTTGATTTAAAACCCTTTGATTACCCTGACAAACCCTTTCAAAGGGGTTATCGCTTAAATTGTAAATCATAGAAGAACCGGTAACATCTTGTACTAGTTAACTTATTGAAAGGGTTACCCTAACGTTAGGGTTATGAACGGGCTAACACTTCCAAGAGGTAACATTTTCCGTTGCTGTAGGCGTACATGCTGTAACCCTTTCGAAAGAATTAACTTATATTCGGGGTTGTATGGTCCCTGGTTTTAACTAAGCGGTGCTGAGTTCCTCTTATTGTACACCACATCCTATGGGCGTCTGCACAATGGAATCGCCCAACAGACATGTCTGATGAGAAAGTGAGAAAACTCAAATTATAATTGTTTTTTTATTGTCAAATATTTGCATTAATTTTAGTAAGTAGGTACATGCGAAACCCGAAACACGGGTCTAGTATTTTATGCAAAAAATACTAGACCCGCGTTTCGGGTTTCGCATATACCTACTAAAAATAAGGTTGTATAAATTATTTTCTAAATTCAGTAAAATGAACATAAAAAATTGTTACATAATATTTGTTTGTGAGTTACTCTGAAGTCACATAATATTAAGTCATTCTAGTTTCTTCGATTCCCGTAACATCTTTCAAATACAGATGACAATGACACGGGTATAGAATTGAATCTCAAAGAAATCTTTCTTTCAAAACGTTTACATAATTCGGACAAAGAGAAAACAGTATTCGCCAATATATTTACATTTGTTTAAATCAAGGTCAGACTAGTCGGGGACAGTGATAAGAATATGACGAAAACATAAAGAGATAACAGCAGGCGCCATAACTACGGTGTGTTTGTGCTATTACGACACCACTGACTGTGACAGACAGAACTATAAAGAAATAGAACTATCTTTTTTTCAAAATGTGTTAGTAATGGATAAACGTTGGATTATACATAATTATGTACTAGCAAAATGCCAAAATAATTGCATATTGAATACATAAAAAAAGATACAAAAGTTAAAAATGATGATAGATATTAATTAGTATTTGTATTCACGTTTATGTTCACAACAAACACGAATAAAAACAAAAAAAAGAAAGAAAAACAGTAACATGGTCCAAGTTACCGAGCGGTTGTCAGAGAAAAACAGTAACATGGTCCAAGTTACCGAGCGTTTGTCAGAGAAAAACAGTAACATGGTCCAAGTTACCGAGCGTTTGTCAGAGAAAAACAGTAACATGGTCCAAGTTACCGAGCGGTTGTCAGAGAAAAACAGTAACATGGTCCAAGTTACCGAGCGTTTGTCAGAGAAAAACAGTAACATGGTCCAAGTTACCGAGCGGTTTTCAGGGCTCCAACGTTTGTTCTCTTTGGAGCCCTCTGCATAATAGATTCCACGTCTATCACAAAATATTTCAGAATCTGTAGCTCTTTACCCTTCCTGCATAATACGACACGCTTGTCACGTTTCATTACTGAAATAAACACTATTCATAAAAATATACAAAATGTCCTAAAAATAGCGTTTTATGCATTTCCATAGACAAATAAGCAAATACATATAACCCAATGTCTAGAGATAATAATTACACGTCATAACAATACCCCCTACTAAAACAATGATAAACACATAGCAACTAAATTTGATTGTTTTAAAATCATTTGTATTAAGATAGGACTAAATAAAGTAACAGACGATGACGTTGTTGATAAAGTGGTCAAAATAAATAGCGTGATGTTTTATCTATTATTTAGGAAAGGACAAACTGACTGACTTAGATATCAGCGCAAAGCTATAACATTTTACACAAAAGTTCCACTTATGACAAGTAGAAGTGGTTTGAAATTTACATGGAAGAAGTCTCTAAAAAACCCAGATATCAACACTAATATAATACTTAAATATACGTACCTATATAATTAATGCGAAAATAAACGTCGATTCAAATCTTATAAATAAAATTGTATTATAGGTGTTGTTGATAAATCTCGACAACGGGTCGATCGATTTAGTTCATTTTCATCTTGAAGTATTTGTAAAAGTTCAGGGATGGTTCATACAGTAAATTATTTTTATTAGGCAGTACGAAGTTTGCCGAAGCAGCTAGTGCAGCTATATATATATATATTAACTCCTGTGTATTATTCTAAAATGATCTTACATTTTTTAGGATAATAATTAGCTTACAACACAAATATATACGTAACAATTTTAAATACGTATGTTTCGTTAACCGCATTTCTAGAGTTTACATAATTATAAACCATTTAATTCTAGACAAGTTTAAAACGTAATATTTTATGGGTACTCACTTACAAAGGGCTATATAATACAATGGAAGCTGTAACTATATAAAAGCAAATCAATTTAACAATAAACCCTTACAATAAAGGAGAGGTAATCAAACAAATAATGACCATTAATCGAAAGGTTTAAGGTTACCCATTACACTGTATCATACTATGACCGTACTAGGAACGTTCTCGTATCAAGCACGAAGAGGAACACAACATAAATTAATAGAACTAATCTACAATATATCATACCCGAACATTCAATGTGTTTCACAACAGGGCATGTAACATGGACAGTTTACTCTTATCGCCCCAGTTTCAGACACGCAATACTTCTACTATTCACACTAGTCCAGAAAAGGGCGCGTGCTCGCTGTCAAATCTGCACTTGTATCAAAATGTACTTCGTTCATGTGTCTATATTTTGTGCATGGCACGCAACTGACGTGATGGTGTTGATAGATGATCGATACATTTTTTTACTTGATAAATTCCTAAGTAACATTCAAAGGACTGTTTAAATGTTACGGTGTAATAGACAGATCGCTTTACCAATAGCTTTACCCTTTCATACGAATGGAATAGAACTTACTCAGCCTGAATTACGTCGATTATGGGTTTCTATTTGTTTGAACGTCTTACAATGGCAATTGTGTACGTTTTTCTTGTTATGTCACCCCTTTTGTTGAGTGTTATTTACTGGTGCTTATGTTAGTTAATTCAGTGGCTTTGTGAGTCCTTGGCTCTGTAGTCTCAAGTACTGGACGGTAACCACCTTTCTTATTAAGGGCTTAACAGAATTTCTAAAACTGATTTGATTGTTCCGCTTGTTTTTCGACTCTTTAATTTTTTTTTTATCATCAGTTTCTTGTACTTGACCGTTTTCTTCTTTCTGTTGATCCTGTAAACCATTGCTGACGCTTGTTACCTTTCCTTTTCTATGGATGTGAATTTATACGCCTTTCTTTTATATAAGTGTATATATTATATTATTACTTATTGGCTTTCATTATCATCATCATTTCAGTCCATTGCTGGACATTTGTCCAGCAGTGGATCGATTGGCCTCCCCTATATCTCGCTACAAAGTACCGTTCTGTGCGTCTTGCTTTTATCGGTGTCCCGCGACCCTCACTAAGTCCTCGCTTTTCTTTGTGGGATGTCCTCCAATGCTACATCTTCAGGAAATTACTTGGTAAAAAAAAACCCTGAGTTTTGAAACGAAAGGTACAGAAGGAACGCTATGATTCAATAAAAGTCTGACTCGCCTTATTGTTTCGCACTAAAAATACGAGAAATCATAAAATAATTACCAACCTTGAAAAAAAAAGACGCAGAACGATCCAGAAGAGAATAATCCAGTAACCTTCGCTAGAAATGGTTGTGGAAATGAATAAGTCTGAAATGAATAAAAACATTAGACGACGCATCTGCTTAGTATTCTGCGCGCGTCAATGTCGATTGAGGAAAAGGGTCATGATTGTACTGAGAGATTAGCCAATGGATTGTAATCTTCTAGTTAATGCAATTATTGACCTTAATCCATTAACCATTGTTGAGGGATTAATGAATGGCTTTGTGAAAGAATTAGTAATTGAAGTCAAAGTTGTAGTTTCATTCTTGTTGGTTATTAATTTATTTGTCCTGTTTCCTTGTTTATACAAATGTTTTTGAATGAAGTTTTTTTTTATCAGTATCTCAACTGATGGAGCGCGATTGCCTAAAAGTATAGAGCTCAGCATTTGCCACATTTAACCTATCGAATACCTTAATTACAGACACATTTAAAGAACAATAGGTTTTCGAGCGCCGGCGCTCGCTTGGGGCTTAATGATCTGATTTATTGGTTAAGCGCAGTCCCCCACTAAGATTGAGACCCGAAAATCTGGTTGCATCACTGCTTACCATTAGCTGGGATCGCAGTCAAGCTCTAGTTTTTTTTTTATAAAAAAAAATAAAAATCATCACACAAGTCAAACCAATCATGACTGTTGGACCTTGATTGCGCAGTAACCGAAGTTACATCAACACGGTTAATTGTCAATCTCAAATGCGCAGTAAGAACGCATAATTATAGTAAATGGTTCAACTTATTTGCCCATCATTACCAACGACTCAAGATTGTTGACTTCCTTGGAGATGCTCTAAAATTAAAACGACCGAGAACTTTTTTTTTCTTTGATTTGTCTCCAATAAATGCATCTATATTTAGCATTATCATATGCAAATCAAAGACCTACGTAAATACTATGCAGTTTTGACCTTAATTATTCATATAAAATAGCATTCATGGCATATTTTCGCAACAGTATGTCCCGATAGACTCAATGACAGCATGATACAAGCTTTGCCTAGTTTGGGGCCCATAGTCATCTCTTATGTGTGTTCAAACTGTTTTCTCATTATTTGTATATTTTTTTATTTGAAACTTGTGTGTCTGCTAATAAATTATTATTACGTATGGAAACCAAGCGTGCCATTTTTTGACTACCTATTATGGTGTCACAAGCACTATTTGTGATGGGAAAATCAAATCGATTAAAAGACGCCGCTGCGTACGGCGCCGCCCTCGCTCCAACCCCGCTTTACCAGCACAATTAACCATTTTTATATTTTTGAAAACAAAAGGGAAGGAAAACATCGTGAGGAAACCGGCATGTCCCAGAATCAAAAATTCGAAGACATGTGACATCCACCAATACGCACTGGTCCCGCGTGGTGGATTATGGCCCATTCCCTCTCCTAGAGAGGAGGCCTGTGTCCCAGCAGTGGGAATATTAAAAAGGCTGATGATGATGATGATGATATTTTTAACTGATGTCCGACTAACGCTGTACACCGGTGCAGACTGACCACGAAAGTGACCACTTACGATTTTTGTACTGAAGCTAGGCACGCGAGGGCCCTGGTTCAGGCCATGGTCCACAGCGAAGAGGAATGGCAGGCGGTCGCCTCCTTCTGCGAAGCAGTAATGCTCGTAAAGGAGGAGGCCGACCGCATAAGGCAAAGGCAACGGCGTACTCGCCGTAGCCGTCGCCGCCGCGATCCCGATCCTGCCGATATCCGGCCACCGTAGACACTGGCTCGCGGACGGTGAGCAATGGGTAGCTCGCCGTCCGGTCGTCTGTAAGACCGAGTCCTAGTCGTCAACGGCGCGCACCGTTCCCGCGCGCCTCAAGGAGTTGTCAGCAAACTGCAGGGGCCCTTCAGGGTCGAAGCCTCCCGGAGTCTAGAGGGAAGTGGGAAACTGTTACCTCGACTCCAGGAATAGGGCAAGGAAGGTACGGGGTAGGTTTTTTAGTCAGTAAGAGTCTGACACTAGTCTCCCGCTCCACCCAAGAGCGGGTTTCGTCATTGGATGATTTTCACCTACCATAAAAAAAAAAAAAAAAAAAAGCTAGGCACGCGAAGTAGTTGCTCTTGCGTTATCTAGGTATACTCGTATATATATATCTATATCTGTGATCCGGACACATACAATGAGTCAGATACTTCATATTCAAAGCCATTTGGAACCGGCTGCAGCCGCTAAAATAGATAAGTATTGAATATTGATTGTGTCCTGTTATGTAAGGAGAAATAAATAATTCATATTACATAAGTCTCTTGGCACCAGAAGGTTTACTTGTATAGAAAGTTTTGTAGTAAATTAATATAACAGGTCTTCTGAAACGAGTTCTTATAAACGGGGAAGATTTTAATGTAAGGATTTTAATAAGGGCTATTTAGGCGAATAGGCTATATAGGCTCGTAAATAAAGCTATCTTCTTATTTGGTACTTGACTCACTTTTTTTTAGAGTTCCATACGTAAAGGGAAAAACGGAAGCCTATTACTCTTTGCTTTCCGTCTGTCACTAGGATATAAATGAAACAACTCTTACTATGGGATCAAAGCTGAAATCGCGAAAAAAATCTGCTGGTTAACCAACAGATTTTTTTCATACATAACTATAATGAGGTGTTTAAATATCGGTCACTACTCACCCTGTATTGACATTTATCAACCCGCACTTGGGCAGAACGGGAAACAGTATCACAAACCGTTCCTTCCTTGCCTTAATCTTAGAGCCCTGGTGTTAAGCTTTCGCGTCAACCCTTGGCCTCAGGAGGCTTTAACCCTGCAAGGCCCCCTTCAGTTTGCTGATAACTCCTTGAGGCGTGGAAACAGCGCGTTCCGTCGACGACTTGGCCTCAGTCCAAACTTACCAGACGACCGGACGACTGCAAGCCCGCGCCTACGGTGACCGGAAATCGGGATCGCAATCGCGGTGGCGGTGGCTGCGGTGAGAGCGCCGTTACACTAGGCCTGTGTGAAGGTTTACGGCCCATTCCCTCTCTCCTAGAGGAGAGGCCTGAGTACCAGCACTGAGAACATTTTAAGGCTGATGCTATTCTATGCTATATTGCCATTTCTTGTACCAACAAACCTTCTGTCGCCACTTCATCGTATTCCATTGTGTGGTAGGTCAAGTCTACAGGGAAAACTGGGTCCCTCAGACGGTGGAATGCCTGGCATACTTTATTAGCATCAGGCTTCGAAGTTCCTTCCTCAAGAGTCGTTTAGTTGTTAATGGATTAAGTAAAGACGTGTTTTGTTGTTTATTAATGAAGATGGAAGTTTCCGCGGTTGCGGTGAGGAAGGAAAACTTTGAATTGCTTTGTTTGTTGATGTAAAGATTTAAGGATAATTTTATGTCTTCCACGCATAAGATTGTAAGGCAAAACAATTAAATTTTTGACAGCTTTTTTAGGGTTCTGTAGTCAACAAAAAACAATTATAGTTTCGTCAAGTCTGTTTGTCTGTCCGTCTGCGGATAATCTCAGCGACCGTTAGCACTGGAAAGCTGAAATTTCGTACCAATATGTTTATTAATCAAGCCGACAAAAGCTAAGACAAAAACGGAACAAATATTTTTTATTACGGTACCTCCCCTGCACGTAGTAGGGAGTGATTTTTTTTTCATTTCTGCCCGTGCAACGTGTTATATATTGTTAGATAGATAGATAGATAGATTAAACTTTATTGTACAGGTTGGCTTTTTTGTATAGGTATTTAAAAATGATTAGGGGTCCCTTAAAGTATTATTTTGAAATAGTTGATATTTTTGGAAATAATATCTCTAAAAGTAAAAAACAATACGTCCCCTCTAACTTTTGAACCATAACTTTAGAAAATATGAAAAAAAAATCTCAAAAGTAGAACTGAATAAAGCCATGATAGGAATAGTACATTGTTATACGAGGGATGAAAGAAAGTTAATTATTCCCGAGAAATTTCTTGGCGAAGAGCGATAGCGAGGTCGCTAATAGTTCGAGGGACTAAATAACTTTTGAACCCGAGGTAAACACTGTGCTTTTCATTACGAAGACGAGGAAAATAAAAATAATAAAAACCTGAGTCGTCGTCAAAGGCCTGAGTCGTCGTCAAAGGTATGTTTTTAGGTAGGTATATTTCTTTTGATTTAGGCGGTAAGCGGTTTTCTCCTCTTAAGAATCTTGCGTTAAATTTATAACTGAAGCTGATGAACTTATTGTGTTAATAAAAATTTCTTGTAACAGAGATTTAGCAAAATGTAAACAAAACTATACACATCGAAAAAAAGGAAAGGAAGATCAAATCGGCCACAGATTAAAGAGAGTCTACCATTTACCCGCCAATTCTTTTTTTCAGTGTTCGGATCCCTGGCTTTTCAGTCAATATTTTTCATTTTGTCATTGTAAAAATGGGTCTGGTCAACATTTTTCTCAAATATATATTAGTTTTAATGAAATAATTGAAAGTAAATTAAAATAAAGTCATTAAAAAAAGTAGGTATTCTTAAATTATTTCTATTTCTATGTCATTTTAATTCGGTATAAAGTTTCGGGTCACGGTTCAATAGAAATGTCAAAATAGAACTAGTTTTTTTTTAAATATTTGCTGTCTAAATATTAAAAAAACAACTGTCAGTTGTAAAGTAAAACTCCCTAGGGAGTAAAAGTACTTCTTCCAGCCCTCTCCGCAGACAACTTTACATCTACTTTCAGAGTATGAGTAATGAAAAAATATTTTTAACTTACTGCATAAGGGTCGAAACCAACTGGGGCCAATGGTTCGCGTCTGAAAGGAAGGCTCTGGTCCTGGTATATATGGCAACGTAGCAATGGGTAGGTTGTTTAGTCAGTAAGAGTCTGACACTGTTTCCCATTCCGCTTAAGGGCGGGATTCGTGATTGGATGATTTTTACCTACCACATTAAAAAAAACCCTTACCATGGAAACAGTAGCAGTACCTACAAGGACCAACAAACCAGTTATGTTAATGATTACTGATAGTTTTGAATTATGCAATCAATACCCAGTTTAATATCTGACGTTAGTTGTAATAATAAATATTTATATTTTGACGTGACAACGTCTTAAATTAGGTTGCGGCTGGGAGTCACTTATGAAAAAGTGTAACGCTCGGTAACGTTACGATGAGTCACCGAACGAGAGAGAGGCCCGCCGAATGCCTTGCGTCTCTCTCCCACTCAACTATGATCGGTCTGCCGCGCGCGCAGCACTAGAGAATTAGGACGTTGTCACGTAAAATCTTCGCCCGTAAAACCGACTTTACAGGCAACCATTTTTTTTTTTATAATACAACTGTACTCAAAAATTATGATACGACTTCATGCGTAGGAGGCATCGATTTGTGACAAAAAGAATATTGATTTTCTTTTGTAAACATCCTGTTCATGTAGAATTTTTAGTAGGTACAGGACGTGGCAAATATGTGGAACCATATGTTAGGGTTACGTATAGCCCCCACTTCGTTTGAGGCAGGAAAATCGGTTATAACGTTTTTCTTAAGGTGGGCAAAAATCATCTAATGACGAATTCTTATGCGGAGCGGAAAAATTCCTGACTAAATACCCCGCCCCGTTTCTATGAAAAATAAAGTTTCATTTACTCGTATAATATACTTACTGTTTTTTTTTAACCACATAATCATTAATAATCTGTACTTCCGCAAAAAATAACATCGTTATTTATTCATTTATTTGGTTTGACACAAGTTCGTACAGAGCTACATACAAATTTGGGCAAACTCTTTTTATTTAAAAAATATTCCACGACAAACAGACCTAATATGATTACAAATATCCAAAAACATATCTTCGATAGCACACATTGATAAAACCCAATGCATCGTGTCTTGCACATGCGATTAGAGTCATAAAAACATTCATATCAGTCAAGGATATCTCGATCACTACAAAAACACATGTAATATGTCCAAATCTCGACGGAAATTGGAACAAAACAAATATATTTGTTGACTGATTAATTGCGTCAATCTATCAGTTTACTTAAGGATAGTTAATTAATGTGTTCTTAATCATTGTTTGTAAGCAAAGGATAGGTATTGTTGTTTGTGTTTTGAGGAAGTTTGCTTTAATTGTTTATTTTTTATGATAGGTAAAAATCATCCGCTCTTGGGCGTAGTGGGAAACAGTGGCAAACTCTTACTGACTAACCTACCCTGTTCCTCCCTTCCTTATTCCCAGAGCCCCGGTGTAACGCTTTCGCACCAACCCTTAGCTCCACGAGGCTTCAGATCCAGAGGTTGCTGTAATTGCTACGCTAGGCAAGCGGGTTGGCGATCGCAGGGTACACATTGGAATGCACAAAGAATACTGCTGCCGATTTTCTGGTGATGCACGGGATTGCCGGGATGCTTAGACGCACGGGATCTGTCTTTATGGTGACATTTGGGGCAGGCTTATGTTCGACAGCAGACGTCTTTCGGCTGAAATGATGATGATACAAATAGAATAAAATAAAAAACATTTATTATAGGCAACTAATAATGCCTTTGGTTATACAGTAATCACAAAAAAAAGAAACAAAACACACATAAGAAAAACATTACACCATCGGACACAGCCAGCAACATGTTTGCTGCAGCAATGTCCGATATAAGGGCAATCAAACCTCCCGGCAAAAGGATAGGTTTTTTAAAGTGAGAAATCGTCAACTTAGTCTTCCTCCTCCGAGTGCAGAGAGTATCAGATTTTAATGACTATAACCTGTATGTTACATGTGTCCTTTCTGTTCCAGGACTCCCCTGACACGGATAGATCCACAAATGTCAATGGCATCTAGTAGAAAACTTTGTAAGCCGTCAGGAATGTGCAAAGATAAACAGCGTTTTGTACTCCGTCTTATAAATCTGTATGGCCTTCTAAATATTGAGTCAATGAACTAAACAACTAAGCCTTATGAGTCATTCGCTGGCGGTTGGACCTCTTTTACCGCGTCTCTTAAAAAAATACATAAATTAAATAACCGTCTGTGTGTTCGGGATTTTGCGCGGTCTTTTCTTGTCCAATATCAGTGTCTTAAGACGAATGTCGTGTCGACCAGTGCATGTTGCCAGTGGATGACATATTGCTCCGAAAAGTGATCGAAAACAATACCCATTTGCCTAGTTCAAAGTCGAGTTTCGTTTTAAAGATTGTTGCTTCATATAACGCATCTAATGCGATGTTTGATGAAGATGCAAGGCGAAAAAAGAGAAGAGAAGAAGAGTGTGGCGGCCACGTATCGGACACAGCGTTGAAACGCCTCCCATACGGTGGACCGACATGCTCCAAGCTACCGACACTTAAAGTTTCAGAGCAAGGAACCTTCACCTATACAAGCCGTGTCCAGGAGCGCTTTCTGAATCAAGCCTTTGATCAAGTCACCTAACGCGAGGCTCCTAAGGTGTTGATCGAGGCTCTTGGTTATTAAGCCATTGACTGACACGATTATCGGTACAATGAACTCCGAGTCCACATCATACACGTCGACAACCTCGCGAATACTTGCATAATTGACCTGGGTCAATTATGGTCAATTATTATGCAAGTAATTCCAATAAAAGAAATGCCTAAGTAAATACTATCCCATCACCACATCATCACTCAGGAAATAACGACTGAATGTTGCGCAGTTTTTCGACAGTACCTACATAAATAAGCTCATCAAAGATCAAAGACACCCTTGGCCGCTGGATTTATGGCTCTGCTGGCTTTGGGCAGCTGCTGGCAGAGAGCCAGGAGAGCATGTACTGTAGACATCGTGGCTACAAGCTGATGTCAGGATTAGACCTGGTATAAATAAGGTTATGTTTTTTTTATGAAGGTAACTGTGGTTTGGGTGTGATTGTCATAAATAAATAAATATTAAAAATCTTTTATTTTAAGGCTACTTTGGCCCACAGTGTGTTAGTTTAGCATATAGCAGTTTATTTTAAACTATGTCTAAATTTAAGCTAATTTTATGAACAGATAAAATTATTATGACAATTTTTTTTGCTATTTGCTATAAAATATTATTCCAAAGGGAACTATTCCCAGCTAAAAGTCCCGTGTGCTATCCCAGGACATGTTCTTTCGTTCACATCCGTTCAACAGTTTGAGTATAATGAAGTAACAAACATACAAACACACTCACAAACTATCGCCTTAAGAATATTTGTGTAGTGGAGGGTGAGAATGAGCAAGTTCTCTTGAAGGTTGCCTATTGGGTCGACAAAACAGAAGTTTTGATAGATAGAAATCTATATTAATTATTTTACATCTTGCTTTCATCATCATCCTCAATTCAGCCGAAAGACATCCACTATAGTTGGTCATAGGATTGCCCCAGTTTCCGCCTCAATGACTGGTCCTGCGCGTCTCGCATCCATCGTAATCCCGCAGCCCTTACCCGGTCATGTGCCGGAAGATGTAGCGTTGGAAGGCCACCTACAAGGTAGACGTCCACGTTGTAGAAGACACGCAACGTCTTCCTGTACGTGATCGCTATTCCAGAACCTTTCGTTTTCAACGGCCATCCGTTCAGCGAACTATGTGCCCTGCTGTCTGCCATTTAAGTTTGGCGATTCTTCGTGCTATGTCGGTAAACTTGGTTCTCCTGCGGATATCTTCATTTTAAATCCGATCACTCAAGGAAACTCTGAGTATAGCCCTTTCTATCACCGTTTGGGTGACTAGCAGTCTTCTGATATGGCTCATTGCAAGTCCCTACGTTTCGGACATGTCTCCTTGCTGAGAAATTGGCAAATAACCCAACATAAAAAAAAATTAATCATCAAAATCGGTGTATTAAATAAAAATTGCTTGTATTGGTAACCACAATAACATTAAATAGAAGATATTAGTGAAATGAGGATATAACAGTGCGAAGTTTACACATCTGCGGTTTCCTTCAGACTTACTGACATGATGTAATGATGCTAACATTAAACAGACATACGATTGCAGCAGTTCGGAAAGATTTGCTTTGCTATCATTTATTGAAGTACAATCTATCTTCAAAACTTTAATTTTTTTTCTGATCTTCAGCGAATTGAAATAGGAACACATTTTAGAAAGAAAAGAAAGTGCAGTATGTGGCCAGCTGGAAATGGTGACGGAGACAAAAGAAAGTGGATTATGTGAGAATTGATGTAAAGGAAAAAGGAGTAAGAGATAGCATGCGAGCTGAATCTATACTAGATTGGAAGAGTAACATGAGACAAACGCAGGAAGATGATGATAACTTGAGATCAAAACAAACATTCAGCCGACTTGAGAATCTCCTCCTTCAAGTCGTCGACAGCGACGGCGAGTTCAAGGAATTGTCAGCAAACCGTAGTGGTCTCGCCATCTGTAGCCAAGGGTCCGCTTCTGAAAGGAATGCTCGGCTCTGGTAAGAAAGGCAATGAAAGAACTGGTTGGATTTTTTAGTCGTTAAAAGTCTTATACTATCTCTTGCTACGCCCAAGGGCGGGAGATGTTATTGGATGATTTTTACGCACCAAAAAAAAGACCTGCTACTTTTTTGGAAGACGATTAAAAAATGAAATTTCTCTCAGACATTTATTATTATGAGCCCAAAGCTGTTAGAGCTAAACGATGAGTCAAAGCTGCACCTTAAAATCGATTTGTAAATTTCGTATGCAAATTACAATCTGTGTCCGAACAACTGCCATAATACTTGCGGAGTCGTTAACAATGTGACGTTAATATGAAACGAAGGTTTCTGGGCTTTGGGCTTCAATTTTAATTTTTTTTTTATTTCTTTCTTTCATACTTTTTTCTTTCTAATGTAATACTTTAGTTAATTTCGTGTAAAAAAATCCGCAGTAATTTCTTTCTTAGTTTTTCCCGATATTAACACAAACTACAAAAAATTCTATCGTTAAAGTAGAAAATGGTTTCAAGAGTCCATCTGCCCGTGTGCCTTTATTCCCATTTTATTGCAATTCAGCTGTTCAAGTGTGTGACAAACACACACACACACAAGCTTTCGTTTTTATAATAATAATGTGATACAACACAAATAAAAATCCAGTGTTTACTTGTTTACAAAAGAAGGTGTGCCATGATTAATGATGTAAATATTCGTGATACGTCCGATCAAGTGTTGACGGGATTTGATAGCGTTTATCTGGTGGATAACAGTTATCCAAGACAGTTACTGTCTTTCGATATGACTAAGTGCAATGACTATACTGCCTTAAGGCCGTTTGTAAACTTTCAGAAAAGTCGCCGGGCCTATACAAGAAGTGAAGTTTCTACAATGTACTGTGTATAGTTTTTTTTTTTATTATGGTGGGTAAAAAACCATCCAATGATAAATCCCGCCTTCGACCCTTCTGCGGGGGATCCTGCAGAAACGTCGAAACCTACTGGGACCTTGGCAGATAGAGAAATAATCTTGTCTGCGATCTACGCTGGACACGACACAATGAATTTTCGTTCAGACAATAGTACATTTTGATACAAGTGCAGAAAGTTTGTTATTGCGACTGAGGTGGAATTCTGGAGTGTTATGGAGCCGAGAGCTGCAGTGACTTTACACATGTATGAAACGACGTTTTTTAAATACACTTACGACTAATGGTGGTTGATGCGCGCCTCGTGGAGACAATGTGCGCCCAGCACGATAAATGTAATAAAATGGTGGCGGGAGTAAGCATGCACACTTTTCTGGACGTGTGCGGAAAACAGTCAATGGTGTGTCTAAATCTAGTGGGATTAGAGTGGGTTTTCGAATAAATGTATTGAAAAATTCTTATCGTGCACATGATGCACGCATGATGATGCGTAGTCCTATTTGCCGCAGACACAGGGAAATTTCTTGCGTGTACAAGCGGCCTAAAGTGTATTGTCTTGGATCATGCCATAGGACGGTAGAGGTGTGTCATGATATGCGATAGCCCTCTTAAGAGGGCCTTTCATGCAGCTATCTTCAATGTCAGCTAGGTTTAAAAGTTTGTTGCTTCATACAACGCGAAGTCGAAAGTTGAGACTTTTCAACCAGAACTTGTGGACAGCAATGCCGTTGCCGGATACTGGCCTAGGCAAAGAATTTAACTGGTTTCACCATTGACATGCTAAGAAGAAGAACCATAGATTTATTTGATTTTTTTTCCCCGTAAAAAACCCAATCTCCCATCTCGAACTATCACCCAGGAAATAACGACTGAAGGTTTCAGTAATCTTGCGCAGTTTTTCCCAAAGGCAGGAAGATGATAATCACGGTTTAGTTTTGGAGAGATAAACTTGTAGGTTATGGAGGATTATGTTGTCGATTTTGCGATGATTTCCTGTTGTACCGATGAATAATAATTTATATTCTTTTAGCCACCTAATTTGACATAAGCAAAAAAGAAACTCTTAAAGGCAATGTCGTTCATTTAGTAGCACAAACGTAACATAAAATAATCAGCCTTTCAATGTTCCCACTGCTGGGAATCAGGCCTCCTCTCTAGGAGATCAATGGGCCAGGCTAGGAGAAGCAATCCATCACGCGGGCCCAGTGAGGTTTGGTGAATATCTCTTTACTGTGTGTGTGGATAAATAACACAACGACTTAATTGCAGGAAGTTCGAAACTTAAATTAAATCTCTATTTTCAAATGTTAGAAGCTTTTTTATTTTTTAATTAGTGCTTGACTGCGTACGTATTTTTTTTTTATTTATTCAAAACTAGCTTTTGCCCGCGGCTTCACCCGCGTGGTATTGGGGTCGGGGTTGGGGTTTTCATGATAAAAAGTAGCCTATGTCCTATTCCGGAGTGTATCCTATGCCTGTGCCAAATTTCATCCAGATCCGTCCAGCCGTTTTAGCGTGATTGAGTAACAAACATCGAAACATCGTAACTTTCGCATTTATAATATTAGTAAGATAGGGCTTGACTACGTTCCTACCTGATACTAAGCAGTGATGCAATAATTGATGGTGAGGCACTAGTTTATTAAGAGTCACTCTAGCCTTAATGACAACTAAATTATAATAGGATAGGAAGACCGCAGCAGCCAATCATTCCAGTCCTTCGATGTACGCTGTATAAAAGAGAGGCTCCTCCTGAAATATAGTCAAAATGTAATTACATTATTGTTCTGTTAGATGAGCGTTTTGTTCTTTATCACGAACTCTTAATGCGATTCATTTTACGACCTAAACTGAACTGTTAAACGGATGTAGCTACATAGGATGTATATTATGTATAGGGATGTCTAGCCCCATTCTGACTGACCTGTTGACATTTTGACTGGCCTGTTGGTCTAGTGGTTAGTGGCCCTGACTGCTATGCCGGTCGTGGGTTCGATTCCCACCCAGGACAAATGTTTTTGTGATGAGCACGATCATTTGTTCTCTGTCTGGGTGTAATTTATCTATAATATGTGTATATTTAGAAATATATATGTATATTTATCAGTTGTCTAGTACCCATAATACAAGCTCTGCTTAGCTTGGGGCTAGACGGCGTTGTGTGATAGTCGTGGAATATATTATTATTCTTCTTCTTCTCATTCGCACCACTGTATAACGTCATGGTAAAGCCCCTTATGGAGGCATGTGCTAAACGCATATCCACCTCACCATAATATTTACGTTTTTGACATTGAAATGGAGTGACCCACTCCAGTTTTATCACACTTGTCACGTTATATTTTAGTATCCATCTGGGCACTTGATAACAAGATAAGCACAGTATTACAACACCAAAAAATAATACTATAAAAATCTAAGTTTTTTTTTGTTCGGATAATATTTATTGTTGAAATGTTTTATTTATGGAAATAAGTAATATTTGATGTACAATTACTACTTCTCCAAATAAATGTATTAGAAACCAATAAAATCAAAGCTTTTATTTAAAAAAAAACATCTGTAGGTATATTGTCAGCCATCATCAGACAGAAAAGTGATGTTAATTTCACATTCAAAAGCGTAGATCTCAGGAGAAGAATGTTTGTATATATGGAGAAGAAACAAACTTTTGCGATTACCGACTTCTTGCCCGGGGGCGTCGATGTATATACATGAATAAAAAAAAAACTCTTAAGAACTAACTAAAAATAATCCACAGTAAGGCGTCAAAAATTCTTTCGCATCGCTATCGACTGGTAGAGTACCCAAAAGGCTGGCAGAACTGCCACGCTGTATGGCAAGGGTCATTCTTTGCCCAAGGTAAAACACAGCCCTCGGGTCACGGGAAGTGTCCACTAGTCGTTTAAAAAACTCATTTGAATTTTTTGTATTCAAGTTTAAGTATATTATTCAATTTTAGACATACCGTTCATAAAAACAACTGTGCCGTACAAATTATTCCGTCAGAAAATGTAAAAAAAAATGGCGCGTGCCAAAAAATATTGCTTACAATCTAGTTTATTTTGTTTTTACATTCAATATTAAGTCTTAGCTACAGTCAATGTCCTAATTAAACATCTTTTTATCCTCATTATTTGTTAAAAAAAATAATTGGCAGTTGGGAATATACAAAATGGTTGCCACCATCATTACGAAGCGACGTCTCTTCGCGCCATTTTGATTTCGAATGGTAACTTCCACATTTGAAAAGTTCCTAAAATATTTGTATGTAAATATCATTAAGAGTACTTTATTAATGCTTTGATCTGTTGAGAGATAAGTGGAGATTAAAGAACTGAATGTTTTAAAGGAGCTGACAGAAAGATTGGTGATCATCAACATTCTAATGTGCTGTTACTGTGTCATTGCTAAAATTAGGTTGCACTGTCGGTCGTATCCATTTTTTTTGGAGTTGCAAGAGAGAAGTTGTTCACTATATCTTTTCCAATATCCTGATTATGTTTCATTAAATATGTTTCGGGTTTAATCGAAAAAAAGTGACTGTATGTCAGCATCGTTCGGAAGACATGGCGTTTGAGAGTCCTCGTTGAAGCAATCAGTGGTGGTGACCACTCTTTCCGATCCCTGATTCAGGCCATGGCGAGATGGAATGGGTTCTTGTCGTTTCCTACTGCGAAGCAGTATTGCTAGCGAATTGTAAACTGACTGACTGCAAAAGAGCAATAGGTAGTACGCCATGTGCCTATTAAACTTTTGACTACTGCAATTAAAGACACAATTAAACACAATAGGTGTGCGAACACCGGTGCCCTCTTGTGGTTTAATGAACTAAGGACCGTCCGTGAGTCGTCAACGGCACCGATCGCCTCTATGAGGTCACAGTGGTGCTCCTCTCAAGCTAATGCCTTAGTGAAGATAGAACCTGACTTCCACCTGCAAAGAACTTAAGCACTAGATTTTTGCGAGCTACCCTAAAAATTTCTACCATCATAGGCCCACCGCACACTGCTGGAGGCGCGGCGGAGCGCAATTGAAGACAACAATTTAATATAAACCTTAACTACCTAAACATACGGTCTACAATAGTACATTTTGATACAAGTGCAGGAAGTTTGTCATTGCGACCGAGGCGAAATTGTGTTATGGAGCCGAGGGCTGCAATGACAAATCTGCACGTGTGTCAAACGACGTTTTTCAATACACTTACGACTTGTGAAATAAAGAAAGAAAGAAAAAAAAATTAATAAAAAGAAATTTAAGAAATATATAAGTATAGCATTCAAATCTGCTCTGGTCAATTTCTAATTTCGTGGGGTCGTCCAGCGACTCTGGGGGACGCCTCGCGCCTGATTCGATAAACTAAGTAAAACAAAATAATCACCCGTGACCAAGACGATAAGGAAGGAATAAAAAAGCCCTTGTTGTGATAAACTCAAAAAAGCACTTGGGTGATATACATGCTATATTGAATCTAATAGGAGTGCGATAAGGGGCAGTTTTCGAGTAAGTGTATTGAAAAAGAATACATTCGCATGCGGCGCTAGGAGCGCCTTCAAACCACTACAAGAGCATGCGTGCGAGTGTTTGTAGACCGTATGTCCAGGTAGTTAAGGTTTATATTAAATCGTTGTCAATTGTGCTCCGTCACCACGCCTCCAGCGGTGTGCGCTGGGCCATAGGATCCAATAAGTGGCTCTTGTTTTAACCCAGAGTTCATCTGACATTTGGCAAACATGTTCTGGTAAATCCCATACAAAAATAGCAGCTTCCCAGGTCCCAGGTTCTCATACATCATTTATTACAGCATCAGAGATTGTGTCAGCTGATTAGCGCGTCAGCTGTTGCAATGTGCCAGAAAAATGACCAATGAAAAAGATTAATGATACTTGCAAAAAAATTAAACGAAAATATTGCAAATCTAATTCTAAGAAAAAACTTGTGTCAAGGAATTATAACGAAACTAGTTGTCCGCCCGAGCTCCGCAAGGGTAGTAGAAATCTTTGAAGTTCTCAGTACTTACAGTAAGATTCATGTGTTATACATTCAAACCTTTATGAAAAATTATTCCGTCTATTGTTGAAAATCCATTTAAGAAAAATTATAAAACAAAGTCGCTTTCCCGTGTCTCTATGTATGCTTAGATTAAAAAAGCTAAGCAACGGATATAGATTTTTTTTTATTAGATAGTGTGATTTAAGATGAAGGTTTATACGTATAATACATGCATAATATCAACATTGCACTCGTGCGAAGCTGGAGCGGGTCGCTAGTTATAAATAAAGGTTAAAAATCCGTTCGGTTTTTAATCAAAATAAAAGACGTGACCTTATAAGTTTTACAAAGCTATCGTTTTAGTTTTACAGTCTAAAACTTACTCCCGAGCGAAGTTACTGGTAGGATACTAGTATAAAAAGCGAAACGGACTTACGTATCAATACTGGGTTTAGAAACGTGATATTTTGCATAAGGATTATTTTTATGACGTAAGCGAGCACTTGGGGGCTGCCTCCACGAGCGAGAGAATCGCGACGAGTCCGCCCTTATATCGTCGGATAATCTCCACGAACGAGCGATAATTCCGCCGCGTATCGTCGCGAGTCGTTACGGAATCGCGGCGATTCCGCGGCGACTCGTAACGGTATCGCCACGTTTCCTTGACGTCACGTTGCGAAAGAAGGAATTCAGTTACGCCATTGACAGCGCGCCCGCCGCGCGCTCGTCGCGAGAGCGCCGCGAGCGCGCGGCGGTCGCGTTGCTAGTCGCGGCGGGCTAGCGACGATGTAATGACGTTTTGCACGCTCGTTGCCACTCGTCGCATCGCGGCGATAATATCGCCGTGTGGAGACGGTTCCAAAGAGATTGTATAGAAAAACGTGGCACGGCGATAATATCGCCGCGATTCTCTCGCTCGTGGAGACAGCGCCTAAGAGAGGACTTTCCAAAATTCACCCCTAATGTGATAAAACGGGTCTCTAAAGTTTGTTTGAAAAAACCTAATATCAAGCGGGCGAAGCCGCTGGCAGAAGTTAGTTGTTATATAATCTGATATCACAGTACATATCAGACATCTAGTTCCCATCTGGTTCTTGTATATAATCGCCCCTTTATCTCCAACTGTTTTTATGCACGTGTGGATTTCATATCACTTGTCAAATCTAATCCAACGATCCAATCTATTGTATTTGTTTTTTTATTAAAAACTTGTTTTTCCCAAAATATTTAAAACAAAATTGAGTCAAATCGACCGCATCGTCGCTATCCATCAGGTGAGATAGCGGTCAAGCACGAACCTATTAACTAAAAAAAGCATCTTCGCTTGCTTCATCATCATAAGCCTTTTTAATGTTCCCACTGCTGGGACACAGGCCTCCTCAGAGAGGGAATTTGCTTGCTTGGCAGTAGAAAATTAGCTCAAATTATATTTGTAACTGCTCTAAATGATAATGATAAATGTTGTAAATTTTCTTAAATAGGTTTTTAACAACACTTTTACACGTCATTTTTGTTTTTTTTTTTTTGTCAGTTTAAAGACTGTTACTAGAACATCTCTAACTTTGCCAAAAAAGATGCAACTTATGACCATATAATTGCGTTGAAGACAAGTTCTAGTTCCATAGTTCTTTTTCAAACAAGTCCCTGGTTAAGAATCATCATTATCATCATCATTTCAGCCGAACGACGTCTACTGTTGAACATAGACGTCCCACAATTGTCGCAATAATGAACGGTCATGTGCATCTCGCATTCATCGGATACCCACAACCCTTGCCAGTTCATCAGTCCACCTGGTTGGAGACTTTCCAACACGGTAAAAAATAGTAGATTTTATTGTAAGGGAGCACAATAATGGGCCGTCGTACCAGCCAGTGTTCCAAATTCAAAAATTGCGCGGCAAAGATAATTCCAGTGCACTTATAAAGAAGATTAAAAACTCATTGCTGCTCGTTAAAAGTTTCTTATAAAAAACATCACCTTTGGGAACATTTTAAGGCGAACCAAGTCGTCCTTTTCAATTACGTGGGATGAAAATGTTATGCTAAAAACGCAATATCCCCGAAGATGTAACCTTTACCCAACCTTCCTCTTAACCCTTCAGAAGCTCTCTAAAAGTAAACCCAATAAATGTAGCGACATTTTACGAAGTGACAACTCAAGATTGGCATTGACAAGTCAAGAAGGCAGTTACGCTCCGGGGTCTTAAAATAGTTCTCTCTCGAGACGGCGCGGCGCTGCGTCCGCATGACCTTTTCACGTTTTTTTTTTAGATTTTTCTTTGACACTGTGACGCAAATCGACATTTATTCCTGAACCACTTAATATATTAGCTGTCTATTCTAAAAACGCAACGAGGACGGTGACAATCGTTGAGTTTGTCAAACGATAGTATAGGCTGTCTAATAAATGTCCGTGATATTGTGTGAAAAAAGATTGTGTTTTTGTCGTCATTCGTACGAATAGATAAAGATGTTTTATTATGAAAAATAGAATTTTATTTTATTTGGGAAACAAACAATCGTACGTTATAATAGGTATACCATAATTACCTTTTTTATTTTTAACGGATTGCTTTCTCGAGCGGAGTTGTAAGCAAACCGTAGAGATCCAACATGGTAGAACCTACAGAGGCCTCCTGAAAGGAAGGCTCGGCCAGGGTTTGAAAAGCAACGAAGAAACAAGGTCCGCCCAAGGGCGGGATTTGTCATAGGATGATTTTTAACTACCATAAAAAACATACCTCCCGCTTCATACTTGAACGGATGAAGTAATTGGACGATTTCCCACGTAAAAAGGAGTGTGATATATAAGGTGCTTTTAAAATATATGCCACGCTCTCCAGGGCGTGTAGCACTATGTTTATAGATTACAATAGTAAAGATAAAATGTAGATAATTTGTGTTTTTTTTTCTCATACAAAAATTATTCACGTATAAATTTTAATTCTTTTTTTGCATAAAACTATCCTGTACAGTTTATGAGCTGTTGCCGCTCCGCGCCGCAAAACACCGGCGCCATTCATTCTACTACATTCATTCATATCAGACGAATGCCGCCTGCGCGCTGGCCACTATGTCGTCACTGCGCAGCCCCCCCCTCCCCCGCGCGCACTTCCCCGTTCGCCGCACGCGCTGGCCGACCACCCGCTTGCCAGTCGCCCCCCGACCGCCACGGGAAGTATTATCGCGCGCGTTTTTATTAAAAACATTTAGGCAACTGAAAAGTAAAACGGACACATTGAACAAAGTGAAAAGCCATGTACGTAAGCGTGTCTACATTTGTGTGAGGTGGACTTGTGCAACAGTTTTGTGGATAAGTCGGTAGGGAGTGTGTAAATACAGTGCAATTGGTGTAGGTAAATAACTTTTAAATACGCCAAGTTCCTGTAATTTATCGTTATTTGATATTACACTTTTGAATCCTAAGCGAACGCCGGCGTTTTGTTCTTTAAATGTGTGTGTAATTACAAAAGTCGAAAGGTTAGTCTAAGTACCTACCTATCGTTTACACTAACTTGAAATGGACTGTTTTGAAGTTTATCATGGTAACTGGTAACTACTGGTAAGTAATTGCACTTTAAAACACTTGTTTGCCTACGTATTATTGCGTACCTAGTGAATTAGGTAGGGACAAGCTAGTTAGCTGATTGCATTCGTAGAACGAATGGAAAGAGATAGCTAATGCAGCTGTTTCATTGACGAAGAGAAACATCGCGCGTAATTTGTGAACCACGTTGTGCAGAAAAGAGTCAATATTTATTTAACTACTTTATTTTCTCAAACTGGATTAACTGTTCCGGGGTACGAAAGCTCTTCACTATTGTAATCTATAAACCCAATCCTATCACCCATTAAAGGGGTGGCATATATTTTAAAAGCACCTTATATGTGTATAGATAGATAGATAGATAGATATATTCTTTATTGCACACCAAAAATAAAATTAACAATAGGAACTTAAAATTAAAAGAGTGTCACAATGGGCGGTCTTATCGCTAAAAGCGATTTTTTAAAGACAACCTTTGGATGGATTTTACAAAGAAGGAAAGAAAGATACGTAGGTTCATGGTGTACTATTTACATATATACAATACATATAATATAATACATACATAACTAATAAAATACATATAATACAAACAATATATATATATATATAGAATATGTGAAGTCAAAAAACAGTGCACCTAACGTTTAGGACGACAGATAGTGATCAATAACCATATTTTTAAAAATTGGTAATGTTTGTGCTTGCCTTACCGACACGGACAAAGCATTCCACAGCCGCACCGCTTGAATTGTAAACGACTTGTCGTAATAATTAGTGGAGTGGCTTGGCATCTCTAGCCTTAAGTTTTCTGATGACCTGAGATGTCTTGAATGTGTGTCATGAAGGAACTTGAAACGTTCTTTAAGATAAGCGGGAGTTTTAGGATTGAACAGAACACTGTAGAGTAGAGACAAGATGTGTACGTTCCGGCGAAGACGTATTGGAAGCCACTTGAGTTTCATACGAAAATCGGATATGTGATCATACTTGCGCAAGCCAAATATGAATCGTATGCAAACATTTTGAAGACGCTCAAGTTTATCAAATTGTGCCTCAGTGAGATCGAGATAACTGACATCAGCGTAATCAAGGATGGGGAGTAATAGGGACTGAGCAAGTGCAATTTTAGTGGCAGTTGGCAGAAAGTTACGCAACCGTCTCAGGGACTTGGCAGAAGCAAACATTTTCCGACTTACCTCTTGCAATTGTGGGCCCCAAGAAAGATGTTTGTCTATCCAAACCCCCAAATTCTTAACCTTTTCGCTTATAGGAATAGCAGTGCCGTTGAATACAACCTGAGGAAGCTGGGACCAGTTAACCTTAGGCATCAACCTAGAGCTGCCGACAACGATAACTTGAGTCTTCGATGGATTAACCTTTAGGCCGTGTGCCTCACTCCACTCACAAATTGAATCCAAGTCCCGGTTAATGATTCTAATAGCTGCATCCAAATCCTTAAAAGGAGATTGTGTATAAATTTGCAAATCATCAGCATAGAGGTGGTAGAAGGAAAGAAGTTTTTTGGAAATAGAATTTATAAATATTGCGAAGAGTAAAGGAGATAAGACGCCGCCCTGCGGTACACCGGCAGACGTATAACACCAGGAAGAACAAGCTTCATCTATGGTAATACGCTGCCGGCGGCCAAACAGGTAACTACGAAACCAGTCAATCACGTTTGGAGATATGTTAAGAGAGCGAAGTATGGCGAGCAGGACATCAAAATCGACGGTATTGAAAGCGTTGCTAAAATCTAGCAAGCAGAGAACCGTCAGATTTCCTTTATCCATACCCAGTCGTATGTCGTCGGAAACGTTAACAAGGGCTGTAGTGGTGCTATGACCAGGACGAAAACCAGACTGGAATGGATTCAGCAGACTATTCTTGCAAAGAAAAGCACTGAGCTGATTATGGACAAGGCGTTCTAGGACTTTGGAGAGGAAAGGTAGGATGGAGATTGGACGATATTCAGAAAAAGAAGTAGGATTTGATTTTTTAGGCAAAGGAGTAATTTTGGCCTCTTTCCATATTGATGGAAAGACACCTTTGGAAATAGAAAAGTTAAGGATGTAACACAAGATAGGAAGGATTTCGTCGAGGACAGGGAGTGGTGTATATTTCGTGGTCAGTCTATAATATTATAACTAACCAGACTCTGCGTCGCTACGGTTGCTAGCTAAATTCTCATTTCCCTGCTACTCATTATTTAGAGTAGCATATTTATTTATACTCGTACAAACTATAAATTCAGTTTAACGAGTTGTTTGGTAAATTACTTTGTTTACGGCAGTTTACGCGAACTCGTTGCTAATTCTAAATGTGTTTTGTTAATTCTAAAGTTCAAGGTTTTTTGCGGGTTTTAGTCTCGTGTAGAATTGCAGCAGAACTTTATACGTTGAATCATTATGTTTTGCGTGTTGCAATTATGTCTGGGCTAATAGGTTTTTAGGAAATAAAATGACTTTGGTTCTATCACGAGGATTTGCGCTATTAGTCATTAGTCAGGTATAGTATATTTACCTAATAAAAGAGTAATGGCAGATTGTCGAACCAAATTTTGCTGGCATATTTATTTTTGGGTCAAGTGATGAAAAATATACAAACGTTTACAGATGAATAGCAGGAACATAAAAAACAAAAGCTGGTCAATTCAGTTTCCGATAACGAAGATTTCTTTAGCTTAATTTGATAAAAATTTGTAAATTATTTCGCTGCTATCATGGTTATCCTGCTGTATGGATTTTTTTTTTGACGTGTAAAAGTGTTAGGTATGGAAAACATATTTGCAAAAATAAATTTAACGCTTATTAATTTTATTAAAAAATTCCTCGCCGTAAAAGTAATTAACACAATTTAATATAATACCTCTAAAATCCCGGGACTATCTGTAGGCTATCTATATTTTGACCAGACTTATAAGATTATTATTATTATTACATATGTACCCAAATTTCGAACAGAATCGGTTTTTGCACAAATCGAAAATATCGCTCCTTTTTACTGTTCTTTCTACTACGCAAGGAGTTAGATAGTTTAAAATATAGTCAATTGGTCTCCTTTTATTATAACATTTTTTTTTGAGAAATTAACACGTAGATGTCATGTAACATTCCAGTCCAAGCCAGTCGTCGACGGCGCGCCTTGTTCCCGTGCGCCTCAAGGAGTTGTCAGCAAATATAGAGGTCCAACTGCTGGGCCAAAGCCTACTGGGGCCTCGGTCCGGTTTCTGAAAGGAAGGTCCGAACCCGGTATGAAGGCTAAGAAGGAAAGGGGTGGGTCGTTTAGTCAGTAAGAGTCTGATACTGTTTACTGTTGCGCCCATTGGGGGGATTCGTCATTAAATGATTTTTTTTTACCACAAAAAAAAATTAGATGTAATAGGTATATAAAGAGGTACTTATAATAACATAACCAAGTAAGTTGACACTACGCCGCTTATCCTGCACGTATGACCTCGATCCTTATCAAAAAACAAGAGATATAGCTCTCACAATGTTTGCTGAAAGCCACTCGGGTGCATTGGAACGAAAATATTTATTTTAGTCAGCTTCTGATAAATCCGAGCGATTCCCGGTGATGTATTGCCCTCAATTCGAACTGTATTCGTCAGAAGGAAGACAGATGTCCCACGTCTTGTAAACGCGTCGTCGTTGGGACCCAAGTTTGTCTTTCTACGAATCGACATTTTGATGCAACATTTATAAAAAAAAAAATGAGCTTCAACTTCAACTCTTAATGAATGGCCTTTGTGGAAGAGAGACCACAATTTTGCCAATAACACGTGCAAACTAGACTATCAAACGCTGGAGAGTGTTTAGCGAGAATTAACAGTAAAATAAATATAAGTATCTTTCTTTCTTAAATCAAAATAATAAAATATTTCTTAGCAGATGTTGACGAACAGTTTTGTGCAATCTTATAACCACAGAAAAAAATATGAGAAGAATAGTTAAATGACTTGACACCTTTTTAGTTGGAGTGAGATGGAAAAAAGTAAAAAAAAAGTAGACGGACAGTACCTAGTCCATCTACTTTTTTTTAGTGACCCTTTGCGTTCTAGGACCGCGGTAACTATTTTAAACTATATTTGATATTTATCACATTTATAAGACTTATCATCCTAAAAATATGATAAATATTAAATGGATGTTACATTACTGTGTCCTAAGACGTAATTATTTATCATCAACATTAGGTTATGATAATGAATCATGACAATTACCTATATCCAAAGTTCAAAAAATCTTGCAAATCATGGTAGTAAAAAAATGTGACTCACACAAAACGTGCGAAATTTTTTCGAACCAGGAAAATCGCGGAACACGTTGGTCAAAATTTAAAAGAGGTCAAGTACGACCTGTTACACTTCTCTTAAATCTTTTCACGTAATTTAGTTGAGTAAACAAATACTTTTGAGTCAAAATATTGTGGTTTTCCTGCAATTTGCCTTGAACCTGTAGCCTAATTCTCGTAATGAAAACTGTAGCGATATCGTAGCGACTTAGATATTTTCGTATTCCCATCCATCAATCGAGTTTGAACGACACCGATTTTGAACTCGTTCGATCGAAGAGAGGTCGTTTAGAAGTCGTTCGATTGTCGTTCTATCGAATCCCCATCAAGGAACACGTGAATACTGATTTTTGATAGGACTACGATCGAACGACAATGGAATTGGAATTGTTTGATTTTACGTGAATTAGGGCACTGATCTTAATTTATTTAAGAGTTTTCCTTCTACTGTTATAACTTTCTCAAGAATTTGCTGAAGGAGACAAGGTTCCCTTTTATTATATTTGCGTCAACAGTTTTATTGAGGTGTAAGTAATTTCATAAATATTCAGGATTAACTTCTTTGACCCAATTTTGTTTCGACACTGGAGAAAAGTGTTTCATTTAGGTAACTCAATTTTATTTATTTATTTAAACTTCATGTACAGAAGTGGTACAAGGCATTCTCTACCAGTCAACTTTTTCTCCTAGGCCAAGGGATAATGCGAAAGCGTAACACCAGGGCCTGGGAATAGGGTAAGGAAGGAATGGGGTAGGTTTTTTAGTCAGTAAGAGTTTGACACTGTCTCCCGGTCCGCCTAAGAGCGAGATTCGTCATTGGAAGATTTTTACCTACCATAAAAAAAAAAACAGTCACCTACCACATTGTTGTCTTTTTTAACCCAAAGGGTTAAAAAAGACAACAATGTGGTAGGTGTGTAGAATAAATAAATAATAGATATTTTAAATAGATTTTAATTTAAATTGAGTGAATTTTCCATTGGTTTTTTTTCGAAATTTGGCTAGTTGCGTCACATCTTCCAGTTCGATTTTTTACAAGCTTTTATTTAATTTCACCAGCCCCGATTTTAGTGATTAAGACTTGTAAATTAAATCAAATCTTATAAATTAAATTTGATCCTCTGAAATTTTGCATGCATGGGTCAATCAGATCATAATGCAAAACTATTATGTCGTGGAAGTGATCTGATGAAAAATAGGACGGATTAAGCCCGTCGGTACCAAAGTTAAGTAAGCCGTGGCGTAAATTGGGTCTGTCGTACTAATTTCGAGTTTGTGTTAATACTAATCACGGTGAGTTCCGTTAGAATTTGGTACGGATGGACTAGGTACGACTATGGTACGATAGACCAAAACCGCCGTATCATAGTGGAATCGTGTTACCCCTAAAATTAATTATATTAATTAGTATCTATCTATAAATAATTAGCATTAAGGACTACTCTCCTTGGATGCGTAGCTATAGTGACGAACATTCGTCATTATTCACTTGGTGTATGCCACAGCTTACCAGCCTACAAAACTGTCGACAAAGCGGTAATAACGCGACATCACGACGTATAATAACGAATACTCGCCTATCCGAATACGAAACTACGGATCTACGAAAAGTAGGCAACGCTCGAACTTGGTACGAGCGATTTGGTTCACCGTACCAAAGTCGAGCGTGTGTAACACTATTAGGGATGATTCTCATTAGAACGTGCTGTGCCCGGGGCGGGGCCCGGACGGGGCCCGGACGGGGCACGGTTTAAATCTGTTTCATATATTTTGTATGAATCAATTTATATTACAAAGTGCATTATCCGTGTCCCGTCCGGGCCCGTTCGACGCACTTCAATACCACGTTTGTTGCACGGTCCCGCCCCGTTCCCTCCACGTCCCATCGTAATCAGTACATTTTTCGTGCTGCGTCAGAAAATAAATTGCATAGCACGGACGGGCCCCGGCTCGTCCACGCCCCGGCCCTGGCACGGCCCGCTCTAATGAGAATCATCCCTTAGTGTATTGGCGTTTTTAGTTCGTATTCGTGATTATTTGTACGGATAATAATATATAATATCATCATCATCAGCCTTTTTTTTTAAACTTCCCACTGCTGGGACACAGGCCTCCTCTCTAGGAGAGGGAATGGGCCATAATCCACCACGCGGGCCCAGTGCGAATTGGTGGATGTCACATGTCTTCGATTTTTGGTTCTAGGACATGCCGGTTTCCTCACTATGTTTTCCTTCACCGTTATGAGAGCAGTAGTGATGAAATAAATTATACAAAGTAATGCGCCTGGCTGGGTTTGAACCCGTGAACTGGGTTTGAACTCGTACTCGTAAGTCGGGCCTTTACCACTCGGCTACCACTGCTCGGATAATGTTGAATGTAAGTGCACAAACTCACTTTAGGTATACCTTCACACTCTTCTCAATAAACAGTGGAATATTTTAGAACTACAGTTATCGTTTAACTTTTTTTCTCATTGAACTCGTTTTCCTAGAATTGTAATAAATGTTTTAAATAACAATGCCACGCGTCCGGGATCAAGTGTGTATGAACAGTGATTAAATGGGTTATCAGTTATTGAGGTGATTTTTTAAATAATATATGGCTTGTGTGAAGAAATTTTTAAGAGGAAAATTAAAGAGCACTTCCTTTCTCAATGGATATAATATTAGTATATGTAAATTATATATATATATATATATTTATGTAGGTTTAGATTGTACACTGGTTTCTACCTTCATATGTGATCTCTCTCTGTCACTTAAAGGTTTGCTAGTAGAAAACTCATTGTTGAGTTAAGCTCGCCTTTGTACAGAAATGTCAAATCATTGTACCTATCTACGAGTATGTTAAGTTTTTGTGTACAATAAAGAATAAAAGGAGTATAGAATAGGAGTAAAGGAGTAAAAGAAATTATACAGGCGAAAATTGTATAAACACATAAAAAATGCCGCAAGGATTTTCAGAAGAGATATTTTGGTCCAGGAATGCAAAAAGCAACTGGAGGATAAAGGTGAGGTTTAGTCAGTTAACGTTTGATACACCTAGCTCAACCCACAGCGGGCGTAGTTATTTTATGATTTTCCATCTAAAAGAATACATCAAGATTGTCATCTATTTGATGAATGAAATGCTCAAGTATTTTTTATGTGTATGTTTATTACTCTTTTACGCTTAAACGGCGGTTTGGATTTGGATGAAATTTGACCTGCTATGGACATGTTATGTAGCGAGCCTATTTTTAAGAAATTAAAAAAAAAATCTCTAGCGAGAGGCCATAAAGTATGGTTATAATCAGACAGACTTTTACTGACTTGCGTTCCAGGGTCACACCAACTCTTACTCCGGCCACCTTAGACACTGGCTTGCGGACGGTGAGCAATGGATAGCTCGCCGTCCGGTCGTTTGGTAGCAGTCCATCCAGACTGAGCCCAACTCGTCGACGGCGCGCTCCGTGCTCGCGCGCCTCAAGGAGTTGTCAGCAAACCGTAGGGGCCCTACAGGGTCGAAGCCTCCCGGAGCTGAGGGTTGATGCGAAAGCGTTACACCGGGGCTCTGGGAATAAGGCAAGGAAGGCACGGGGTAGGTTCTTTAGTCAGTAAGAGTCTGACACTGTTTCCCGCTCCGCCCAAGAGTGGGATTCGTCATTCGATGATTTTTACCTGACATAAAAAAAAATAAACGCCAACTCTTACTAACATTCTGCTAGTCCTAGCAGGCATGGTTCTACTGAACCCGTCCATATTGTTGGCAGGTCAATAAAGCATGCGCGGGACAAAACGCGTTTCGACCCAGGTTTGGTCCTTACTGGACTGGGTTCAGAAATTACCAGAGTAGTGTAGAGTTGCAACCCAGAGTCTTTATTATATGATTCAGGTAGCTACTCTAGAGTGAACCCAAATAACGCTAACTTTCCTGGAGCCTAGGGTGATGCAAACTGTTACCTCGACTCTAGGAATAAGGCAAGGAAGGTACGGGGTAGGTTTTTTAGTCAGTAAGAGTCTGACACTAGTCTCTCGCTCCGCCCAAGAGCGGGTTTCGTCATTCGATGATTTTCACCTACCATAAAAAAAAAGTAACGCTAACTTCGAGCAGGGTAGGTTGGAGTAAGCCATTGACAATAGAACTTGACGTTCGCGTTCTAAAATGCGAGGGTAGGGTATCTACTCTGTGACGTGACTAGAACTAACCTAAAATTTGAAAGCAGCCCTGGACGGCGAGTTAACCAATGCTTGACGTGCCCCAAGCCGCCTGCGCCTATGGTTTTTTTTTTATGGTAGGTAAAAATCATCGAATGACGAATCCCACTCTTGGGCGGAGCGGGAAACAGTGTCAGACTCTTACTGACTAAAGAACCTACCCCGTACCTTCCTTGCCTTATTCCCAGAGCCCCGGTGTAACGCTTTCGCATCAACCCTCAGCTCCGGGAGGCTTCGACCCTGCAGGGTCCCTACGGTTTGCTGACAACTCCTTGAGGCGCGCGGGAACGGAGCGCGCCGTCGACGACTTGGGCTCGGTCTGGACAGCTACCAGACGACCGAACGGCGAGCTACCCATTGCTCACCGTCCGCAAGCCAGTGTCTACGGTGGCCGGATATCGGCAGGATCTCTTAATCGCCCTGCGACACATTGATAATGTTGTGTCCTCACAGTTACCTCCTTCGCTATTGTTACTGCTTCGAAAAGGACTTAAAAGAAAGAAAAACAAAACAATGTTTATTTTGCCTAAAATAGACGCACAAATTACAAAAATTTGCCAGTCAAGTGTGAACGAGGTATTAATGTATTGCACCATAGACACTAGGCAGAATACTGTTGCCTTGGTCTTGGGACTTGACTGTTTACCATTCCCTTGCCTCGGATCATGGTATTACTGAGAACCAGGGTAAGAGGTGAGAGGCATCCACAAACATGAACGAATCTGGTGGCAGAATGAAGTGGTTTACATTTGTTATGGTCTTCATCTTCCTGCCTTTTATCTACAAGTTGGATGTCGGCCAAGAAATTAGTGAATTTACTCGTATGAAAGAAGGGATTGCCCTCATCAAGATCGATGACCGATGAGAAACTGGTAACTTTTTCTCGTTCCCGACCTTCGGCCAGGATATTTCTATCAGTAACAATGTAGGAGGGAATGTTTGAAATAATAGCTTATAGCGCAAAACGTAACTGAATTTTAGCAACAACATTTCTATAGCTCCCTCCCTCGGAAGCCAAAAAGCGGTAACTCAGTGAAAGTAAATTATTCTAGGAAAATAATTTATTTACTTACAAGAACTTCATGCAACACAAAGGTACACAAGCGGACTTAATGCGTTAATTTACTTCTTTATAAAGTTATATTATATTTAAAAATAGCTTATGGCCGCAGTTTCGCGAACTTATAATGTTGATAAAAATATTTTAATTCTTACTTCAGGTGGTTATATAGTAAGCTATAGAGGATGTCTGGTAATTAGTGATGGATACACGTGATTACAGTCATGATATTTACCAGGGACCAAACCAGAAATCGTAGAAAAATAAGAAACTTTCTGTACATTTTGAGCAGTTAGGCGAACAGCTTTTTTTTTGCAAATTCAGGTTTTAGTCTCGTAGTAAAAGTGGTTCGTTATCATGACTACAATCACGTGTTTAAGAATCGGTCACTAAGTACCAGTCACACTAAATATAAGTTAGTAGAGGAAGCCCATGACATTTAAGATATATATACCTATCATGTCAGTATAGTTACTTTTTTTTTTGATTTCAGTAAAATTACACGCTTTTCGAAGAACTTGTATGATGAAAGAAACAACTACAAGAATATTTTGTGATGCTGCTGTTTAGTTTCTAAGAGCAGTAAAGATTTCCATCAATACTCCAATGGCATATTTCCAACTTTTCCCAGACTTCCTCATATTTGGTAGACCGCTAACTGTAAACCAAGTGGTACAGAGTTACAGACAGATGAATCATTAACTCTGATTAATGTACCATTTGATTGGACAAAATACTTTATTTTTTGCCCAATGTGGGCGTGGCTAAGGAAAAAATATATCGCGTGATGTGTTAATATAAATGTTTAAATTACAGTGTTGATAGAACTGCCAGTTTGTCTGGGAGTATATTTAAAATAATATATTGATATCTATTACAGTTTCCTGGCGTGTTTTCTGAGTTAACAGTCGCGATTTTAAAGTAGGGGCTTAGTTAATTTACTGAATTTAAAATGGAGACTCACACTCAGTTTCTGTGTTGTGTTTTGAATCCTAAGCGAACGCCGGCGTTTTGTTCTTTAATTGTGTGTGTAATTACAAAAGTCGAAAGGTTAGTCTAAGTACCTATCGTTTACACTAACTTGAAATGGACTGTTTTGAAGTTTATCATGGTAACTGGTAACTACTGGTAAGTAATTGCACTTTAAAACACTTGTTTGCCTACGTATTATTGCGTACCTAGTGAATTAGGTAGGGACAAGCTAGTCAGCTGATTTTAGTTTTCATTCGTAGAACGAATGGAAAGAGATAGCTAATGCAGCTGTTTCATTGACGAAGAGAAACATCGCGCGTAATTTGTGAACCACGTTGTGCAGAAAAGAGTCAATATTTATTTAACTACTTTATTTTCTCAAACTGGATTAACTGTTCCGGGGTACGAAAGCTCTTCACTATTGTAATCTATAAACCCAATACTATCACCCATTAAAGGGGTGGCATATATTTTAAAAGCACCTTATATTATGCACATATTATACATATAAACTTTTCTCTCAAATCACACTATCATTTGAAAAACTGCATCTAAATTCGATGTGTAGTTTTAAAGATCTAAGCATACATAGGGACATATAGCGGGAATCGACTTTGTTTTAGAGTAATGTAGTGATTTCGAACGTTCTTAATAAAAAAACCTGTAATATTTGTATTCGATACAAGATAATTTGTGTTTCGTGTCAGTCTCAGCAACTAAGTGGAAAATTTTGATATACATAGGTATGTATTTAGGCATTTATAGACTCTCTACCTTAAAGGTACTAGTTAGACTAGTTTTCACTTTTAATATTCATATTAGTTGCAAGTAAAGTGAACCTAAACTAGTTCACAGCAGGTTGTTAGCAGTGAAGACTGAATAGGTTACTTCTAGGTAAGCGCGCTCTATCGGTCGACCGAAAAACTTTCTGCACTTGTATCAAAATGTACTACCGTAAAACGGTAACAAATTGGGGGTGAATAGAAACAAAACTTTGTTCTTTTTTTCATGTTATTTAAAAATTGTTTGTAGCATTTAAATATTTTTGTAAATTGAATATTGAAAACAAAAATGCTTTATTAAAACGAAAAATATGAAATCATTGTTCACACTAGTCTTAGTAATAATCCTAACAAAAATTTTGTTTCTCTTCACCCCGTTTTACCCGGTATTTTGCTACAGACACTCTAAGAAGAAGAATGTATTAAGTTTACGAGTATATTTGCTTTAATTTATCTTTGACTAGCGACCCGCCCCAGCTTCACACGGGTACTTTTATTGAATATATTATGCATGTATTATACACATAAACCTGCCTCTTGAAACACTCTATCTATTTAACAACAACCGCATCAAAATCCGTTGAGTACTTTTAGAAATCTAAGCATACATAGGATCTAAGCAACTTTGTTTTATACTATGTAATGATGATTTTCCATTTTGTCTAGCACACTTACCTAGTCTAGAATCTTCCAATATTACTCGTAGAGAAGAAAAATCTAATATTATCACGGTACAGCGCACCTCACGGAGACATCGTGGCACCTACGTTGATGCTATAAATTATATTTTTTACGATATACGCGAGTTTTCTTGTATCTACGTAAATTTTCATAATTTTATGTTACGAGGCTAACATTAAATGTTTTTCATTTGATCGTGACAGTTCATGTGAAATCGTTTAAAAAATATAACGTATTGTCCCTATTTTCATCCATCTCCGAAATAAATGTTCCCTGAATTGAGTTTTAACCGTTTTTAGGTCATCGCTTCGTGAGAGTTCGTGGAAAAACGATGAGGACAAGTCATCGTGACGAAATTTTAACAAGAAAAGCGCTTTCTCTGTGTTAATGCCATTATGTTTTAACAGGAGAATCTTTTGCAAAGATTTATTCGTATTTTCAGTAAGTTTTGAGGTTTATTTTTATTAATGACGGAGGATTTGCGGGCAGACTCCTTTTAACTTATATTTTGTGTTGTCACTTTTATTCGTTTTGAGAATCGTGAGTGTGAAAAATTACTAGCACTGTATTTAAGCGTGTAATCATTTCTCGTAAGTAGTAAAAATTTATTATATTGAGGAGCAACAACCCGCTACTCCGTGGACTTGTCTACAGAATCGGGGACATTGACTTAACTGCCCGTGTCAAGAGGTTGAAAGCCTCAATAAAAATTCACCCCAATCCTACGGTGGGCACCGCGCCAATAGGATGAATGGCTGAGGGTCTCAGTCTTTAGCGCCAACCTTGGTGAACCTGGCGAACACCATTGTATATAGCCTTCTCACAGGAATGGCGTCACCCTGTGAGCGACAACCATTTCGTCCAAACTCGTGGGAACAATATGAGTAAACCTGAAAATAAAACACAAAAAACAACAACACAACAAATCTTTCATAAAGGATTATTTGAAACGAGACCAAGATCTTTTTCATTCAGCGGTTGCAATAGCAGTAATAATATGACAGAAGCACCTGTCTGTAAGGAAAACCATCAGAGTACACTGCAGGATAGACCAGACAACCAAGCTAAGAAAGCCGATCAAACATGCTCTCCACTAAAAGAGAATGCACAGAATAGCAACCAATGGCAACTAGACCGTTTACCTCCTGCAAAGAGAAAGAGACAGGAAAGTCCTACCGGGCAACAGTCAGCGAATAAAGGAATCAATCCTTTGGTTCCTACACAAAACAGATTTGATATTCTTAGTGATGAAAATAACGAAACTGAAAACAACAAAAAAGAATATGTCCCAAAACCAGAGCCGATCTTTATCACAGGAGTAATCGACATAATCCCGCTGAGAGACATCCTAAATAAGGCAGTAAACCCAGATAAATATCAAATGACTACACTTAGATCAGGGCATATCATCAAGCTTATCCCAAGCGACATCGAGACTTATAAAATAATAAGAGATTACCTTATTGAGAAAGAAATACACCACTACACATATAAATTAAAAAGTGAGAGAGCGTACCGAGTGGTTATCCGAGGCTTACATGCATCCGAAGATATATCACTTATTAAAGCAGAACTCCAGGACAATGGGCACGAAGTGAGACAAGTCGTGAACGTGCAACACCGCACAACAAAACAAAAACTCCCACTTTACTTTGTGGATATAGAACAGCGGCCTAACAACAAAGATATATTCAATATAAGACACATCGGTCAGGTTAAAGTTACAATTGAGGCACCATACAAGAAAAGAGAAGTTATACAATGTAAGAGATGCCAAAGATTTGGGCACAGCAAAAATCAATGTTTTCGTCCCTTCAGATGTGTCAAGTGCGGAAATGACCACCCAACAGCTACTTGCACAAAACTTCCTGAAACAGACGATGTATGCGCAAATTGCCAAGGTAGTCACCCAGCTAGTTACAGAGGATGCAACAAATATAAAGAATATAAAGAGAGAATATTAAAAATTAAAGTAAAACCAGACTCCAACAAAGCAACTTTCGTTCACACCCACCAGCCAAAAGCTACCCCAGAAGAACCCCAACCCTCAGCTCAACCGAGAAGCTATTCCGACGCACTAAGACATAGAAAAGAATCCAAAAACCTGACCGACCAATCATTGTACACATTACAAGAAAAACAAATAAATGACAACTTGACGGACAATGGACCAAACATTACTAAAATGTTAGACATAATGTTCAATCGATTCCAAGAAATCATGAAAACCATGATGGACAGCATGATGGACCGGATGGTCCAACTAATCACAGGACTGGTCTCACAGAGGGCATAAACCTCCGTATACTCACATGGAATGCCAACGGGATAACTACTAGACGACAAGAACTTGAGCTTTTCATGGAAATGGAGAAAATTGACATAGCTTTGATTTCCGAAACAAGACTAACTCCGAGGTCATACATCACATTTAAAAACTACACAACCTATAGAACTGACCACCCTTCTGGAAATTCACACGGTGGGACTGCGGTTATAGTGAGAAAAAATATCAAGCATTATGCCTTAAACCCATACAAAACAGATAAAATTCAAGCAACTATGATCAAATTAAATTACAAAAATTCAGATACAACTATTGCTGCAGTTTACTGCCCACCAAGACACTCTATCAGTGCGGAAGAATTTAAAACATTTTTTGCGGAGCTAGGACCGACATTTATAAGTGGAGGAGATTGGAACTCCAAGCATACCTACTGGGGCTCCCGATTAATCAACCCGAAGGGTAGACAACTATACAAAGCCACAGTAGATATGAACCTTGATTGCATATCTCACGGTGAGCCTACATACTGGCCAAAGGATTTAAACAAAATACCTGATCTATTGGACTTTTATATAATAAAGAATATCAGCAGGAACTACACTAAAATAGAGAAATGTGAGGACCTATCGTCAGACCACTCCCCGGTTATTCTTAATCAAACAAAAGTTGCCATTCCCTCTGAGCCATCGACACGAATATACAATCAAAACACTGATTGGGACAAATACAAGGACATCATCTCTCAAAACCTAGAACTAAACATTAAATTGAAAACAACAGAGGATATTGAAAACAGTATTGAAAAATTCAACTACATAATTCATATGGCAGCCATCAAAACAACCCCTACAAAAAATACAAATCGCCCTCATAGAGAATATCCAAAGAAAGTAGTAATGAAAGCACTAGCGAGGAGAAAATTAAGGAAAGAGTGGCATAGGACTAGATATCCTTCGGATAAAACCAAATTAAATAGAGCCTCAGAGGAATTGAAGAAAATGATTAGCGACTATGAAAATCTCAGCTTTCAAAACTACTTAACTCGCCTGACTCCTAACAAAGACACTAATTATTCACTGTGGCGCGCGACTAAAAACCTCAAACGACCTGTAAACCACATCCCGCCAATCAAAAAAAGAGATAACACCTGGGCCAGATCAAATTATGAAAAAGCGACAGCTTTTGCTGTTCACCTCAAAGATGTCTTCACCCCTCTTGAGACTAGGAATGAAGAAAAGGATAAAGAAATTAGGGATTTCCTTCAATCACCCAACCAATTATGCCTACCACTAAGAGCAGCAACCCCTAAAGAAATTTCTAGAGAAATTATATCACTACCCACTGGAAAAGCGCCAGGGTATGATCAAATTGATTCGACCCTAATAAAGAACCTCCCGAAGAAGGGCATAATGTTTCTGGTGATGCTCTTTAATTCATGCCTAAGACTGAGCCATTTCCCATCCCAGTGGAAGATAGCACAGGTGGTAATGGTGCCTAAACCGGGCAAACCAGTAGAGGAAACCTTATCATACAGACCTATTAGTCTCCTCCCTCTCTTGGGTAAACTTTTTGAGCAAATAATACTCAACAGAATGTACGCCCACTTAGAAGAAATTCTCCCAGAACACCAATTTGGCTTTAGACAGAAACATGGTACTATAGAACAGGTGCACAGAATATCAAACACCATAAGCCAAACTATTGAAAACAAGCAGTTTTGTTCAGCAGTTTTCTTGGACATAAGTCAGGCCTTTGACAGGGTTTGGCACATGGGTCTTCTTTACAAAATAAAAAATCAGCTACCACACTCATTCTACTCCATTTTGGCAAGCTACTTAAATAAAAGGTGCTTTGAGGTAAAAGTTCAAAATGAAACATCAGAGCTATATGACATTAGCTCAGGAGTCCCACAGGGCAGTATTTTAGGCCCAGTTCTACACCTCATATTTACTGCTGATATACCAATGAAAGAAGATACTATGATAGCCACGTATGCAGATGATACTGCTATATTATCGGTGAACACCGAGGCTGCATCCGCATCAGCAACGCTACAAAGGCATCTCATAGAAATTGAAGAATGGCTAGGGTTATGGAGAATAAAGGCAAACAACAGTAAATCGGTCCATGTCACCTTCACTCTTAGAAAAGGCGATTGCCCACCAGTTACCCTTAACGGAGAGCAAATACCGCACTCTGACAACGTCAAGTATCTCGGTATGCACTTAGATAGGAGACTGACATGGAAAAGTCACATCTGGACTAAGCGGAAGCAACTGGATACAAAATTCCGAAGCTTGTATTGGTTGGTAGGCAAAAAATCCCAACTGTCTAATGAAAGCAAAATGCTAATCTACAAAGCAATCCTCAAGCCAGTATGGACGTACGGCATCGAACTATGGGGCACAGCATCCAGCAGCAATATTGATATCTTGGAAAGATTCCAAACCAAGAGCATTAGGTGCATGTATAACATACCTAAATGCATCAGCAATAAATATATTTTACGAGATCTAAATCTTAATACGGTGAAACAAGAAATCTCCATCAGAAGTTCCAAGTATCAGACCAAGTTATCGAAACATGTAAATGCCTCAGCTACTAAACTAACAGGCACTGGCAGCGTTCAGCACTCAAGACTGAGGAGAAACAGTGTTCCCTCCCTCAAAAACCGTTTTCCAACATTATAAAGAGTGAAGTCAATGGACCCCTCTTTAAATTAACGAAACACTCAGGCTGAGGTCAAAGAAAATAACAGCTAAATGTGGAAAAACAGATTGCTGTGCTAAGCAGGATTGAGAAAAAAAAAAAAAAAAAAAAATATTGAGGAGCAGTCATTATTTTATTTCTTGTTTGAGATGATAGTTACAACGTACATTTCATGACACAGTTTCTAGATTTAGAAAATAATCTACTGGCATTATGAATTTATGAGGTGTAGTAAAAATGCTCTGTTTTTATTACATGTCAACATGATCGTCGTTTCAGCAGAAAGACGTCCACCTCTGGACATAGGTTTCCCTCATAATGTGGCCTTAACGACCGATTCTCTGCGTCTCGCATCCGTCGCTCGCTGTTTCATACATTTTGACGAGTTATGTGAATATAAATCATTTGCAGAGCAGTGGGCTTTTGATGATTTTTGGGTTGATCTCATAGTAAAAGTTGCTCATATTGGTGTATACAATGATCTTTTTTAAGGAAAGCCCATCTGGTATATCAATTTTGTAGGCAAAATCTAGTTTGGGCTCTGTAGGGGCCCTACAGGGTCGAAGCCTACCGGAGCTCAGGGTTGGTGCGAACGCGTTATACCGGGGCTCTGGGAATAAGGCAAGGAAGGCACGGGGTAGGTTGTCAAGTCAGCAAGAGTTTGGTATAGATTCTCGCTTCACCCAAGAGCGGGATTCGTCATTGGATGATTATTCCCACTATAAAAAAAAATGTCAGTCAGTTTCTACTTTGCCAATATCAATATTATCTGAAGGTCACGGACAAAGATAATAAAACCCATTTATATTAAATTATTTATGTCTTGGATTCTAATTATAACTGTTTGAACTTCGTGATTAAAATATTTGTAGGGTTGCTAGTCTTAAATTTTAGTTTGTATTACTCTTAAATATTTGATAATGGTACTCAACCATGTCTAATGGTGACAATATTGCGTTTGCAACTAATTTAATATCTGATTTTCTTTTTGAAGTTAGTCACTGTTATGTAGGTGTCGGAATTTAGGTAATTTTGATTAGGCTATAAAACATAAATTAATGGCTTAAGTAGGTATAGTTTTTGTATTGACGACATTATAGTTTATCTAAGTCGCTGGACAAAAGACGGAGCGCGGGCATTTGTCTCCATGGCCTCTTTCATACAAAATGTATAGAAACATACAGACGAGACAGGGCGCGGGCGCAACGCTTTCTCTGCTCGCCCTGTCCGCGACTCGTCATGTCTTACGTCTCTTCTGTCTGGCCAGCGCTTAAAACTCGATTAAAATTGTATTCCAATTTTAGGGCTTCTATCACTCCCGATCGAGACCCGAAAATCGGTACCTGCTCATTTAAGGTCGTCCGCCATGATGGTTAAACTTAAGTGACAAGGATAAGTCACCGATTCTGGAAAAGTCATACTGTATTTTAAAACCCGTATCTTCACGCTTAACCTCCAGGCTATCACAGACCATTACAAGAACCTACTTATTTTTTAATAACAACTAATAAAAGTAATAATATAAATAATAACTTAATAATAATATAAATACCTACTTGCCTACTCATTTATCAGCCGTTAAACCGCTCAGAAGTTTCCATTACGTTCTATTGTGTCAAGAAATGTTATATTATGTTGTGAAATAATAAATAAAACATTCAGCTCTATTTCTGTGGTACAGTCAGCAGCACATCAGACATTACAAATCTGTCAGATTTCTCCAATACATTTTGAACCTTGTTATATTATGGTTAAGGCGCTGCCTATACCGGGCACCGTAAAAACGTCCTCTTTTTCGTTGCGAAGTTAGCCGTAATGCTACACAGTACAAACACCAAAAAAATACAGTATATAGTCTAATATATAAGAAAAAGACTTATGCAAAAACATTTTCTAAAAATAATTCAGAATTTTGAGAAAAAAAAAATCGCAAGAAAGTACACGAAAACGATTTTTCGTCTCGAAATACTCAGTATTTTGAGTGATAACTATTATTTTATTTGTAACTACCAAAATGGAAATTTAACCAACTAAAGAGAAATGTAAAAATATTTTAACAAATCCTTGTACTTTTTTTTTAAATATTAAAAAACTGCGAAATATCCTTCATATTAGGAGGACACGAGATTCAACTAAAATCAAACGCATAGCCATTTTCAACCTTATTTGTTCGCAGCGATGCACCATACGGAATTACCTAAAGATTTGCTGCTTACAGCGCCTTAAGAGTTGAAAATCGTTTGCAGAATTTTGACAGTTTCTTGTAGTCCATGTGCTGCTGACTGTACAAAATCGTTTGGTTTTATTGTAATATATAAACTGTTATAGGTACGTGAATACCGTTGTTTTTGTCCAGTTAGAAACATATTTGTTATAGGAGACACACATTTTAACACTTTGAAAGTGTTTCTTGCGCAAACTGTTCAGATTCTGTAGAGACCCTGCAGAAGGGTCGAAGTCAATTAGGGTCAAGGGTTTGCGTCTGAAAAGGAAGGCTCTGGCCCTGGTCTGTATGGCGATATAGGAACAGGGTAGGTTGTTTAGTCAGTAAGAGTCTGACACTTGTTTTCCGCTCCGCCCAAGAGCGGGACTCGTCATTGGATGATTTTTACCTACCATAAAAAAAACTTTTCAGTTTAGAAAAATATATAAAGTAGGGTTACTTTGGCCTTGGGGTAAAACTTTGGCACAAGTTTAACGTCTAACAGGAACATGAGAAACTTTATTTACTGCCTTCCTACGAGTATTGGTTAATTAGTTTGTGCCAAAGTTAAACCCCAGGGTCAAAGTTAACCCAATTTACTCTAATTAAAACTTCAATATCATTGTTGTAGACCTATCCACAAATAGCGTACGTATGGGTTTGATGAAAAAAAAAGTTTTAGTTCTAAGTACGGAGAAAATCCATTTTTTTTGTGAAAATCTTAATGCGGTTCAAAGAATACTTACTAAGTTTCGTCAGCATAGTTCTTATAGTTTCGGAAAAAGTGACTGTGACACACGAACAGACAGACAGACATGACGAATTTATAAGGGTTCTGTTTTTGGTCCTTTGACTACGGAACCCTAAAAATATAATATGTACCTATGTCAGTGATAAAATATCATTTGATTGACCTGTTGGTCTAGTGGTTTGTAACCCTGACTGATATGCCGGAGGTCGTGGTACCGATTCCCACCCAGGAAAAATGTTTGTGCGATGAGCACAATCATTTGTTTTGTATCTGGGTGTAGCTAATATATCTAGGTATAATTGTATTTAGAAACTAGCCATTGCCCGCGGCTTCGCTCCCGTGAACTGACTACTCTACCCAACTCTACCCTATTTTTTTTTCTTCATAAGAACCTTCTCCTAACAATAACAAACGCAACAAAAAAAGAATTAGCGAAATCGGTTCAGTTATTCTCGAGTTTTGCGCTTACCAACATATTTTACGATTCATTTTTATATATAAGATATATAAGTAAGTATGTTTATCAATTGTCTAGTACTCATAGCTAAAACTCAGCTTAGTTAGGGACTATTAAGGGTGGCTAATAACATTTTAGGACGGAGTGGAAAGGCGTGTCAGAATTTTACTGACTAAAATCCCATATAATATGTTCCTCTTTTGCCTTATTTTCCAGGGTTCCCTTTCAGACGGCCCAATTACGGTTTACAATTTTTTCGACAGTTTATAATTACGCAGAGTAAATTAAATGTGTTGACAATTTTACCGTGACATATTTAAATTCAATCATCCTCATCCTGCATCTAACAGGAAATAATATGTTTACGTTCAGTACACATATAGCATGGGAAATTCAGTAGATAACAACATAAATAATGTAAAACAGGATAAAATATATTATTAGCTTAATTACAGAATCCACAACATGTTTATTATGGTTCCTTTTTTCAGTAAATACCTACTGTGGATAAGCCAGTCACTAATTTGGATGTTCATGCCACAATTATGGCAGTAAGATCCCTCTTTGAGGCCTGGCTGGAAATACTTCATGGCGTCATCACCTTCCGCATGAAGGAGGTTCTCACCGGACATGGTAAGTTTGGGAGGTTCCTGCACCGGAGTCGTGAGGAAGCAACGAGAGTCGTCACTTTGTGGATCGCCCGGAGGACACAGTAGAAGTGTGCCCCGCTTGGGTTGAACATCACCGTGTTCTCGTGGACGGATCGGAGGCGGCGATCTCTCGCGGCAGGCCTTGGTTAAGGCCATGGTCTGGAGCGAGGAAAAGCGGCAGGGGGTCGCCTCCCTCCGCGAAGCATTAATGCTAGCAAAAGAGGAGGCCGACCGTAACAGGCAAAGGAAACGGCGCTCACGCTGCAGCCGCCGCTGCCGTGTCTCTGATCCCGATTTCCAGCCACCACACAGGAGCGGGTTTGCAAGAAGGAACGGTGGATCGTTTAGTCAGTAGAAGTCTGACATTTTCTCCCGCTCCGCCCAAGGGTGGAATTCGTCTTTCGATGATTTTTCCCACCATTAAAAAAGTAATGCATAAGCGGACTTAATGCAACTTGGTATACTCTACTACTCTACCAGTCAATATAATTAACCTTTTCATCCTCGAGCGAACGCCTACTAACAGCGAACGCCGGCGTTCGCGGGTATTAACGGAAAGTTATTTGTTTATAAAACTTTTTATTTACGTTCTTTGATAAATATCAAAATACCATATAAAAAAAATGCTCAAATATTGTACATTCTATTTTTGAAAATTTGACGAAGGCGCGTGGAGCAAAATCATGCCGCGAGCGCCGGCGCTCGCTTGGGTGTCGACGTATCTGTAATTTTTTCTCACGATGTTTTCCTTCACCGTTTGGTAAAGTAATCTAATATAAATCAAATCGTACATCCCCTTAAGCGCTGATTGTACATACCATAAGTCAACTTGCTGACCTTGAAAAATTCTTAATTGTCGTTTTTTTTCACACAATTTTACATTTTTTTTTACCCTAAGCTTTGGTTTTTATATTTTATTTACCTATTTCTATAAAAAATCAGTGTAAGTTGTTTTATTATTTTTTTAATTATTTATTTTAAGAAAAGGATCAATGGCCCCTGTCGGAGGAGGAGGCCATTGGAGGAGGGATAAGTTAGGGCCTCCTCACGAGCCCATACTATGAAGCCATAACTGCTGTCTGCAAAACAAGGTGCTCCAAGTTAACACATGATTGGAATAACCCACGTCCTGAAACTGACATAACCCATCAACATTACACAACTTAGTCTTATAAAAACTACACCAGTATTACCACTCTCTCACTTTCAATTATAACAACAAAAACACATACCCACATAATATTTGATAAGCTACTGTCGTTACGTGTACGTTACGTAACTGAAACTATCGTATTATACCGTAAAACGTCATTGTAATACGTCAAGTATGTTGTAGGATTAATGCGATTATGATAAAGGGCTTTAACTTTAATTTAACATTTTTAATGTAAACAAATTGTTAATACACAAAATAATCCCGGAATCTTAAATATTCAAGACAAGAGTGAATACGTTCACCATCATCAGCTTTTTAATGTTCCCACTGCTGGGACACAGGCCTCTTCTCAAGGAGAGGGAATGGGCCATAATCCACCACGCGGGTCCAGTGCCAATTGGTGGATGTCACATGTCTTCGAATTTTTGGTTCTAGGACATGCCGGTTTCCTCACGATGTTTTCCTTCACCGCTTTGAGAGCAGTGGAGATGAAATAAATTACACAAAGTAATGCGCCTGGCTGGGTTTGAATCCGCGACTCGTAAGTCGGACCCGTTACCACTCGGCCACCACTGCTCTCAATACGTAACTTCTTCATAAACGCGCTTCATCGTTGACTTGAATCTTGTTGCGGTCGCTAGCTTTTAGTGTCGCTATAAATCACTAAAAACATGAGGGGTCCAAGTCCTTACCTAGTTACCTTATTTGTTTTTCAGGATATCCCGAAGCGGTTGGTTGACCCAAAATTACCTGAGCTGTAGAAAATAGCCTGAATTTAAAGAACTAAAACAACGGGAATATTAATGAAAGGTTAGCATTCCAATAGTCCTGGCTCCTGAGCAGTGCAGCAGTACGGAGCAGTGGTGGCCGAGTGGTAAAGAAACCGGCATGTCTTAGAACCAAAAATTCAAAGACATGTGACATCCACCAACCCGACCTGGGCCCACGTGGTGGATTATGGCCCACCTCTTGGAGAGAGCCTGAGTCCCAGCAACGGGAACATTATGCTTTAAGGCTGATGCTATGCTATGTTATGACTACTGGACATCAACTCAAGGTTGAAGCATCGAACCCTCTTTTCTCAGGATTGAATGTTCGTAGTCGATAATGACTTTAAGGCTAAAAAGTATGTCTCGATGACTCAGGGCAAAACGTCTGGTAAAAAATGACGAGGAAACTCCAAACCAATTAGTGTGATAAGGTTAAGTAAAGAGAGCGATTCTAACCGATTCGCAAAACTAGGTAACAAGCGCAGACGTAAAATAACAACTTCAGCAAGTCAAGCGCATGCGAAGTTGACGTAATTTAACACAAAAGCCACAGAATAGAAAGATACAGAAGGATCACTTGGATAGCTTTTTTATGGTAGGTAAAAATCATCGAATGAAGCTCTTGGGCGGAGCGGCAAACAGTGTCAGACTCTTACTGACTAAACAACCAACCCCGTTCCTTCCTTGCCTTAGTCCCAGAGCCCCGGTGTAACGCTTCCGCACCAACCCCCGGCCCCAGGAGGTTTCGACCCTGGAGGGCCCCTACAATAACTTGGATAGCTGCAGTTTCTACCAGAACTCCTAATAAATGTGCAGAACGCCGTGCAGCCAAAGACAGAGATTTCTGTAGTGCAAGGCGCTACATTCTACTATTTGAATACCGTAGAATTATAGTTATTGGAACATCTTATACAGTCATAGGGACCCTGCAGAAGGGTCGAAACCAACTGGGATCAAGAGTTCGTGTCTGAAAGGAAGGCTCTAGCCCTGGTATAGATGATGACGTAGGAACGGGGTAGGTTGTTAGTCAGTAAGAGTCTGACACATTTTCCGCTCCGCACAAGAGTGGGATTTTTCATTGCAGTATTTTACCCACCACAAAAAACAGGTGTATGAATTTCTATTTAAATACTTGTATGATTTCTGATCTTCATGCATTGTTGCGCACTTCGACACATGTTGCTCTAGTTTCTACTTTATGTTTTTTTCACCTAGATTTCTTATTTTAAACCGAGAATCCAGTTATTTCTGCCTATATGACATTATTTATAATATTAATAATTTATTAGCTGTGTCATCTAACTAGATTGTTACATAAGTAAATTAATTATTTGCCTCAATATTTTTATATTATTTTTAAACTTGAAACCTTCTCTGGATTCTTCTAGAGGTGGGCAGAGGATCAGGCTTGAATACTGACTAAAACAATCTAGCACCCCTAGCCAAGTAACGGTCGTTTCGTTAACGTCGAAAGTTTAGAATTTGCCTACGCCTTCAATTCCTTTGTTTAGACCACGTGATGAGCGTTGAGATGACATCAGAAAAAAGGAATTAATTGGAAAGAAAAACGTGGTCAACTCAAAGCGTTTGACGTTTTCGAAACGATCGTAACTTGGCTAGGCGTCCTCTCCCTCTCCATCCATCTACTCATAACTCTTTTAATAACATGCTTTTCATCGTTTTATCCTTTGTCCAAAAATCATAAAAAATTTGTATGAATGTTAATTAGACACAATAACTACCTGTTGTGTTGTTTGTCTGTCACTATTTATCTAGGAGTCCCCCACATGACGTAATAGTATGATGTAACGTTTAATTACACTGGCACCTGCCTACAGTGCACATGAATATGAAGAGCTTAATTCGACACATGCACTAGAATATTTAGACATGAATTAAGAGGAGTCGGATTACGGTTGCACGTGTTAGTGTATATTAAATTGTAGTTCTTACAAAATCGAATATGCCTACTGCTAGATTTGTCAAAGTTAAAGTCAAAATATTTTATTTAAAGTAGGCCTACATGGCAAGTCGGTCGTTTCCTAAGGAGAAGAACCGACAAGAAGCTCCATGGTTATCCATAATTAAACTATTAACCAAACGGGGACCCCGTTTGGTTGATGGTTTGGGTCCCCATTCCATAGTATTGCTGCGCAAACAACGTCTGTTAGAGTTAAGAAATGTGTACGAGGTGAAAAGAAATAAGCTTTTGCCTAATAGAGTTGTAAACTTATTAGTGGCGAAAAGCCCTTATAACACGACTAGCTTATGCCCGCGGCTTCGCCCGCGCGGTATTGGGGTTGGGGTTGGGGTTTCCGGGATAAAAAAATAGCCTATGCCCTATTCCGGAGTGTATCCTATGCCTGTGCCAAATTTCATCCAGATCCGTCCAGCCGTTTTGGCGTGATTGAGCAACAAACATCCAAACATCGTAACTTATGCATTTATAATATTAGTAAGTTTCCCATCGGCTTTCCTTATGAAAATCTAACGTAAAGATCAACAACCTTGTTAGTTCGTTCTATTGCTCATTGTGCTTCCAATTTTTAAATGCTTAGAACTTTGAAATTAGAATGTCAAAATCTCAAGCCGAAAAATACCGAGTTCCTTATTCAAACATCCAAATCCCGTACTACCTATGCAACTATCTCTCTCTCTTTCATATGAACTAATTTCTATTACTCAAAATCGTTCTGTATCTTTTTAATACCCAGAAAATTGTACCAAAATAACTCGCTACATATAATATGAGTAAAATAAAAAATGGTAATCCATAGGTGTTGAGGTACAAGACCATAGTACTTAGAGATGTCTATGCACAGGTGCAAGCGAGACAGAAAAAATAATTTATGATATTTTGACTAAGTATAATGATTCAAAATAAGAATGCATTTAGCTGTATAAAACTCTTACTGGCGAATAATAAATTTTATTTGGCAGGATTTTTTATACGATGAAATTGACATGGCGGCTATTGTGTTTGTGTTCCGTTTTTTATATTGTTTTCTTGTCGTTTTTTATTTGTTTTTAACGTTGATGTGTGGTGAACCAAGTGTACTGTACATTTATTTTGTGTGTTGGGTTGCATACATCATTTTGTAATGGCATTTTATTCATGTAGACTGCTGTTTAACAGATTATTTGTTGTGATTCGAAATATTGAGTCTATCTTTTTACATCACGGAGTGTGCTGTATTAGGTAAGTTGACTTTTCAAACTACCCTTCAGAAAATATCCACCCTTCGCCACTGAAACTTATTCTTCTTGCATCATAATCTACCACTGCTTTTATTATAAATATTAAATTATAATTTCAAATATTCTTGATTAGTTCACGTAAAAATTTATTAGTGCCGTTGAGCAAAAGAGTTGAAGCGTACTGGAGCCCAGGGTCTATCTCTGAAGGCAGGCAATGGCAGGAATAAGGTGGGGTGTTTAGTTAGTAAGAATCTGACACTGTTTCCCGCTCCGCCCATGAGCAAGATTCGTCATTAGATGATTTTTGCCCACCATAAAACCAAAACAATATTGGGCACATCTCAAGTTTATATATTAGGGCGTTTCTATCATACTTCGTTGTATGTGCTCAGATCATAGAGGTATGGTTCGCCAAAACATACTTCGCAACATAAAGAAAGAAAATGAATTTATTTGACTCACGACCACACAGTGCAGTGAACTGTGGTGGCCGAGTGGTAACGGTCCCGACCTACGAGTTGTAGGTTATGAGTTCAAACCCAGCCAGACTCATTAGTTTGTGTAATTTATTTCATCACCATTGCTCTCAAAACTGTGAAAGAAAAAATCGTGAGATGTGACATCCACCACGGCCCCCTGTCCTAGAGAGGAGGCCTGTGTCCCAGCAGACGAACATTAAAAAAGGCCACACGAACAATTGCAATAGAATGGGTGATTTGGAATCGCTTTGCAGCGACCTTTGCAGACATCTTGCTGAAAGGATGAACGTATACTTAGACAGGAAATATCAACGGTAAGATATATATATAGATACACTAGCGACCCGCCCCAGCTTCGCACGGGTACTGATATTGAATATATTTATGCATGTATTATGCACATAAACCTTGAATCACTCTATCTATTAAAATAAACCTCATCAAAATCCGTTGCGTACTTTTAAAGATTTAAGCATACATAGGGACAGGCGACTTTGTTTTATACTAGGTAATGAAGATAAGCAAAATTGACAGTTAAAAGTGATCTAAATATTCCGGTTACAGTGTTACACAATTGCATTTCACCTGTATTGCAGTAAGGTTAGCACCGCAAGTGCATAATGTGACATAATCTGATACTTGACAACGCCGGCGTCGCGACGCTGGCGCCGGAATCAGGTTACAGCTGTGGCGAGGTCGATGTCGATGGCGTGCATTGTTCCCGTGCGCCTCAAGGAGTAGTCAGCAACTATTGCATCACTGCTTACCATCAGGTGACTGCGAGTCAAGCACTAGTTCACTGCAATTAAAAAAAACTGTAGGGGCCCAGCAGGGTCGAAACCTTCTGAGGCCAAAGGTTGATGTGAAATCGGAACACCGGGCCCTGGAACTAAGGCAAGAAGGAACGGTGGGTTGTTTAGTCAGTAGAAGTGTGACACTGTCTTCCGCTTTGGCCAAGGGCGGGATTTGTCATTTCATTTTTTCATTTCCCACCATAAAAAAAAGAAAGAGAAAGAGCTATGATCGGAGTTTCCTTGCGTTATCGTATACTTGCAAAGCGCAGGGTAAGTAATTGTACGCAGAACAGATGACCACTGCCAGAGGTCATCTAACCCCAGGGGTCGAAAGTCAGTGGTGATGAAATAAATTACACTAAGTAATGCGCCTGGCTGGGTTGGAACCCGCGACCTACAATATGTCGTGACCTACCACTCAGCACAACTGCTCTCAAAAACACGTGTAAAATGACATAATCCGATAATTGACAGTAATGCTGACGTTGTTGCTAAAATCAGGTTGCAGTACCGAGTAAGGTGAATTGCTGAGGTGGGCTTTATTCAAATGACTGATCAACTTTGCTTGTTGCCAAGGCCATTTTACTATTAGAGTTCAAGCTTTTTTTAACGTAGGAAATCATACAATAAAATTATTGTATGATTTCCTGCTGGAGTCTGTGTTGATAGGTTCGCGCTGAATCTGATAGAAAAATGGTAATAGCACCACTGCTCTCAAAAGGGTGAAGGAAAACATCATGAGGAAACCGTTATGTCCTAGAAAATTTGAAGAAGTGATATCCATTGTTCCGCACTGGGCCTGTGTGGAGGATTAGGTCCCATTGTCTCTCCTAGAGAGGAGTCTCAGCTGTGGGAATATTATAAGGCTGAGATATGCTTATCATATGCTTATATAAGATCTACTTCTGTAAAAAATAAGGACGTCAAAGAAATTAGTCCAGTATATTCTACTCATAAAATAAATTAGCAGAAAAAATAAAAAAGCCCATTATTTCTTGCAAATAAAAAAAAATAAAGCGAGTAAAAAACTAAGCAATAAGATTAATTTTTAGTTTTTTACCGTCTTCGCTGTACGGCGCAAAGTAATTTAAAATTAATCTTAATCCTATTACAATATTAATTGCTTATTATGTAAGAACCCCGCAGATAACGAACCCCATCTTTCTTTTTTCATTTATGAACATATTATTTCTCTACACCCACTCTAACATTTCTTTCTAAGACGTACTTCCTCATCAAAATCAATTTTAAAATCATAGTTGTAGTTTCGACTAATACAAAACAATATGCGTACGCATGAACTCCGTGTCATTATGTGCGATTCGACACCCGAGCGGCGCGAGCGCTGGTTCTTCGCACGTGTCAAAATAATTAATAACATTGACTATTTCGCTGACCGTATTACCATGTGTCATAGTCTTTCGTAATCTTCTAGATCGGAATGTTTGATGACTAATCAAATGAGGACGAAAAGCGTCAGATAGCAACGTGTAGTTATGTAACTGCCTCGTAGGTGGTTTTTTATGGTGGGCAAAAATCATCCAATGACGAATCCCGCTCTTGGGCGAAGCGGCAAACAGTGTCAGACTCTTACTGACTAAACAACTTACCCCGTTTCAACGTTGCCTTTATACTAAGGCCAGAGCCTTCCTTTTAGAAAGAGACCCTGGGCCCCAGTAGGCTTTGACCCTATTGCAGAGTCCCTTCGGTTTTGCTGACAACTCCTTGACTAGGTTTTTGATGGTTTATGGCCCATACCCTCTCCTAGAGAGGAGGCCTGTGTCCCAGCAGTGGGGACATTAATAAAGCTGATGATGATGATTTGGCGAAACTGTTTTATCTTTTTTAAATTGTCTGTATACAACTATTGTTATTATAACCTAATAATCCGAGCCATGGCGCGACTAAACACGCTTAGCATTTTTCACACGTGCAAGAATCAAACAAGCCATTCACTATTACATTAATCAAGAAGGCTAGCCCTGAAAAAACTTATTGGCTAATTAACGTCCCACGTGTAACCATTCACGTTTACATTCTCATCTCGTGCCTCGTGTAGATTGCGTTTCGTTTTACGTTTTAATGACGCTTTCACAAACTTTTGTTATCAGTGGAGAAATCAATTATGACTGTTTTTTGAAACATGGTGATATGAGCATGCGTAAAAATAGCGATTTTTTTCCTATGAAAACCTACATATTTCGTAGGGAAAAAACCCTACTTTCATGAATTACGGGGGTCCGTAACGATACTTCGAATGTCACATGGTCGATAAATGGAAGGCGAGTGAACGTTTGGTCGAATAGAACTTATCGCGAAATAACCTTTTACCGACAAACGCGATTTCGAATGAACGATTCACCGAACATTAATACGGCTCACCGGTTAATAGGTGAGCATTTTGCTCTACCCTACTCTACCTACCTATGTTTTACCCTACCTACCCTAATTTTGTATATTTTTTTAACATTCCCTGTAGGCTAGAAAAGAAGTCAAAAAAGAAAGAATTGGTCCAGTCATTCTTAAGTTACTGGGTACCATGACCAGGAGAAATATACTTTATCTTTAAATATAAAAATTATTAATTGATTGTGTTAGTATTTTACTTATGTTAATATCATCATCAGACCAACCCGCACTGGGCCCGCGTGGTGGATTACGGCCCATTCCCTCTCTTAGAGAGGAGGCCTGTGTCCCTGCAGTGGGAACATTAAAAAGGCTGATGATGATGAATATCATCAGTGTTCTGTTGTACAGACCGCTCGAAAGTGAAATTATTTTGTTTTATAATCTAAGTATCCTCCAATAATTATAACTAACTAATCCAAGCTGTTATTTCGATTACTGATTTAATAAAAACGTCTTTGAACAACACTACAATGCGTTCCAAATGACAATAGGATCTATAGACATGTTTTGATATTCATTGAATGTCAAATCGAAGCAAGATATTTTTAAAATTCAGTTTATTTACGAACTGTGAACGAAAAAAGATTTAATCAGAATCCAATTTTTCAATTTTACTTATCTCTGATTTCTTCAATTTTGCTAAAATATCTTCGATTTGACAGTACGGCGTGACGTCACATCTTGTCATCGATCCTATTCATATTTGGAATGCATAGTACATTAATTGGTGACCCTCTTGTCACGTGAAAGTCACAGGAAACTTTGATAAGACCCTGTTCTTGTGTCCTCAGATTACTTATAGTAATTATATCTACAGAGAAACCTTGTTGTTTGATAAACCTTGTCATTAATGCTGCCTTCATAGAGAGGGCACGACACTAATAAAGCTAAGAACACATTTAAGATAAAGAAAAGTGATTTAGTGATTCAGTACCCATATTGGAGTCAATCAATAAAATGGAACAGACCCATAGCGAATTACAGAGTATCTTAATCTTTTTATGTGAGTAAAATCTTCTAATGACCTCTTAATCTCAATCAATGACCCTGGGTAGGACTGGAGATAGTTTCAATCTTTTACTGACTAAAAAAACCTACTTCTGTTCTCATTTGCCTTCGTTTCAGGGCCCCGGGCGTAACTTCTTCATATTACCCCATGGCCTTAATAGGTTTCGACCCTGCTGGGCCACTACAGTTTGCTGACAACTCTATAAGGCGTGCGTGGAACGATACACACCGTCGACGACTTGGGACAGCGTAGGTAGGCAGTGTTTAGAGACTACATTACTTATATTATTTGGTCACCATATTGGAGAAAATAATAAACCGAACAGACCCCATTATATTTGTACAAGTCTTAATTCTGGACAGCAAAAAAGAGGCTTGACCATACACGAGGCAACCACAAAGTTGCGATTTTCTCACATTTTATCGTACTCCGATAAAATATGAGAAAAATGCACAAACTTAGGACTACTAGTACTAAGGACGTCAACGATTTGGCGAACAATATCAAAGGATGGAACCTGCTTCAAATACTTAAAATTGCCAAACATGAAAAGAAAAGTAATCCACACAGTCTAGTCCCTATATTCACAATAATAAAATAAAATTTACAAAACTGTAACACTACTTAAAAGCATACAAATTCAAGTCGTAAAACATAAAATAAGTAAATAAAAAAGTATCTACTTGATTAAAAGTCTTACACTGCTTCTTGGACCATTCAGAACGTGAGAAATCCTTTCGTAATTTCTTTCTTAAAAAAATAATAATTAAGGAACGGAAAGTTTCGACCAATCCGTCTCTATCTTTGACCGGAGGCGGCGTCTTCACCGATTCGCGTACCTAGAAACAAGATAAACTAGAATGTATGTTTTTCATTCATTCAGAAGTCATCATCGAAATAATAATTTAATCAGCAAAGAGTTTAATAAGTTATCAAAGTAGGTATGCGATAACGATTGATATTTATAAACAATGTTACAATTTTGTACTGCGCAGGGATTTCCAACGGTGCGATAAGGACCGCCGACCACAATTATGTTGAGTTTTACCACATATCGTGGAGGCCACATAAACACAAAATACAGGATTGTACTTTGTTTTGCTCTAGGTATTTGTGTTTTTAGGTATTTTTGCGCAAAATTGGCAATATTCATAAATAAATCTATCGTCATGTTTATTTTTTCATGGTAAGTAAAAATCATCCAATGACGACTCCCGCCCTTGGGTAAAGCGGGAAACAGTGTCAGACTCTTACTGACAAAACAACTTACCCCATTCCTTCCTTCCTAGCCTTCCGAACCCTGGTGTTACGCTTTCGCATCAAACCTTAGCCTCATAAGGATTCGACCGAAACCTATCGTCAGGTACTGTAGGGACCCTGCAGAAGGGTCGTTACCAACTGGGGCCAAGGATTCGTGTCTGAAAGGAAGGCTGTGGCCCTTTTATATGGTAATGTAGGAACGGGGTAGGTTGTTTAATCAGTAAGAGTCTGACACTGTTTCCCGCTCCGTCTAAGGGCGAGATTCGTCATTACATGATTTTTAGCTACCATAAAAAACCCATCGCCAGGTTTTTGTCACACGATTAGATATCGCGTTTTCCTTCACAACTACGCATTACCTACCTAATTTAACTTTATATGTATAAGGTGACTGGTATTAGTGACCGATACTTAAACACGTGATTGTAGTCATAATCACAAACAATTTTTACCAAATTAAAAATCAACAAATACCTCCAGTACAATTTAAACAGTTAGGCGTCGTCACTGAAAAAATACACAAGGACGGCGATTATACTAGACCAATGTGGCGGCGTGTTGTGAAACTTTCCACCAACACCTGAAATGATGAACACGATCACTCAGACAAGAGTGATACCGACATAGAAGAAGAAACTAGGACGCCTGTGTAATTGCATCACTGCTTGCTATCAGGTTTTTTTATGGTAGGTAAAAATTATCCAATGACGAATCCTTCCCCTTGGGTGGAGGAAAATACTCTACTGACTAAACCACCTACCCCGTTTCTTCGGTGCCTTGATCTCAGAGCCCTGGTGTTGCGCTTTCGTATCAACAAGGGTTGATACGAAAGCGCACACACACACCCACAGGGTCGAAGCCTCGTAAGACCAAGGGGTCTTACGAGGCTTCGACCCTGTAGGGCCCCTACAGTTTGCTGACAACTCCTTGAGGGCACCTACACTGTACCATCAGGTGGAATAGCAGTCAAACACTAGTTTACATTATTAAAAAAACAATAAGTACTAGGTACAGTAAACAAACTGCATAAAGTTGTCGTGCCAAGACGAGTAACCTTGCGGCTTACATCATGAGTTGCACAACGGCAGTTGATTCGATTACTTTGTTTGAGTCCTACGGCTGATGCGTCATGCGGCAGTTTAGTGCACGTGATGGGCACAGTGTGGTGGGTGACTGTTATTGTTTTGCTTTCTAAGACAGACCGCCTGGCTAGACTTGGCAGGTGTTAATTTTTTTTTTGTCTTGAGTTGGGTAATCATCCATCATCCAATGATTTCTTCTCTCACGTTGTATGGTTTACCAAGCTTAACTTTTCCGAAACAAAAAAAATTAAGGAATTGTGATGTAATTACAAATTTTCAGTTTTTCTTACTATGAGGCCATGCTTCATACCAAATTTCAGAGTTCGATCATCATCTTCGTTCAAGTTTCAAGTTCGATCATTAGATCAACAAAAAAACTACCCATATATTCCTAGAGAGTGTCGAAATATACCTACGCTTTTTGCGACATATCATCATCATCATCCTACCCTTATCCCATATTACTTGGGGTCGGCGTAACATGTTTTTTTCTTCCACTCTGACCTGTCACCCGTCACACTATCACTAACTCCCTTTTCTTTCATATCACTTCTCACACAATCCATCCATCTCTTTACATGGCCATACCAAGACAAACGATTACCTTTCAACTTTTCTGTCACTGGCGCCACTTTCAGACTTCCTCTAATATACTCATTTCTTACTTTATCCATTCGCGTCACACCACACATCCATCTCAACATTCTCATCTCCGCTACATGCAGTCTTTTTTCATCCATCTTCTTAACAGCTCAACATTCTGATCCATACAGAATGACAGGTCTTATCACGGACTTGTAAATTTTACCCTTCAACTTCAGGGGCATCCGTGGGTCACAAGTTGTTCCCGTGACCTGTCGCCATTTCATCCATCCTGCGACATATACGGCTATATATTTTTCAATACACTTACTCGAAAACTGCCTCTTATCGCACTCCTATTAGGTTCAATATAGCATGTATATCACCCAAGTGTTTTTTTGAGTTTATCAGAACAAGGGCTTTTTTATTCCTTTCTTATCGTCACGGTCACGGGTGATTATTTTGTTTTACTTTAGTTTATCAAATCAGGCGCGAGGCGTCCCCCAGAGTCGCTGGACGACCCCACGAAATTAGAAATTGACCAGAGCAGATTTGAATGCTATACTTATATATTTCTTAAATTTCTACTGTATGTTTGAGATACGATTAAAATTTTTTTCTTTCTTTCTTTATTTCACAAGTCGTAAGTGTATTGAAAAACGTCGTTCGACACACGTGCAGATTTGTCATTGCAGCCCTCGGCTCCATAACACACTCGCCTGCGGTTCGTGCGAATTTCGCCTCGGCCGCAATGACAAACTTCCTGCACTTGTATCAAAATGTACTATTTTTCGTTAACTTAGAAATTTTTTTTCACTGCTTCAAGGAACCGCAGACCTCAAAATTTACGGTTTAATTTTCAACTCGATACCTTCATGATCCTATAAGGGTTCAGCTTTTTTCCTTTTTAGGTGTGCTACCATATATAACTCAGGAAATCCCGAAAAATGCGACAATCACAAAATTACGCCGCAGAAACATTCAAGTCCAAGATAATTCCCGTATCAATTACCTAAAATCTTAAGATAAATGTAGTTAATTACGACGTTCATTATAATGTTAATCAGACAGATTTCACGAGTCGCGTGCCTCTGATAAACAATTTACGTCAGAATGAAAAAACCTTTCTTTTATTGTATTGTAATGACAAGAATAGTAGGAGAGCTAGCGGGTAATCCGAGCCACCGGTTAGACACAAGGCTAGAACATTGTAAAATAATGTTATAATGTTCCCACTGCTGGGATTCAAACCCACACATCCTTTAGAATCTCGGGTATCGGGTATAAATAAACTGATTAGAATCAATTAACAAGGTAATTTAATGGAAAAATCATTCAATTCATTCCTCCAAAGGTAATTTATTCAGATTAGGTCAGGTTATAAATAAAACTATTTACAAGTTTATAACAGTTAAATGTACTGGTTGCATAGCAGCCTTATAATGTTCCCACAGCTGGGAATCAGGCCTCTCTAAGAGAGAGAATGGGCCGTAATCCACCACGCGGGCCCAGTGCAGGTTGGTGGATGTCATATGTTTTCGAATTTTTGGTTCTAGGACGTGTCGGTTTACTCACGATGTTTTCCTTCACTGTTTTGAGAGCAGTGGTGATGAAATTACACAAAGTAATGCGCCTGGCTGTGTTTGAACCCTAGTCCCTACATCCTACAAATCGTAAGTTGGGGCCGTTATCAGTCGGCCACCATGCTCTCTGCTAAATATATAATAATGTTATAGTATTGATAAATCATAAAAATAACGTTTTGGTAAGCATCCCATGGTTGCATCGTCATCCCCAAAATTTTTGAAAATGTAACCAAATTAGGAAAAACCACTGCTTTTACAGGGCAACCGCCAGAATTGTCTGTCTTTTAAAATAGATTATTAAAATTGTTTATAGGATATTCCTTCAAAATTACAGCCTTGTAAAAGCATGTTATGAATTGCATCCCTGTGACAACTTTACAGTGGGTTGGCACCATAGAAATATAAAAAACTCTTTTCTTATATCTATGGTTGGCACGTACTAGGAACTCTCAAAATCGAAGTTATTTTTTTTAAACATGTAAAAATAAAACAGTAAAATTTTAGGTTTGTGAAAACAGATTTTCTTTCTATTTAGGTACATTTTCAAAAATTTTGAGGATGATGACGTAACCACAGGATGCTTGCCAGAACCTTACTTTCGTGATTAATCAATATTAAAACATTATTTTACAGGGGTCAGGCAACTGCTAGTCCATCAACATGCTGAATTGAACCTATTTGGCGCAGCCGAGACACATTGTTTTTATTTTATTTATGTTTAAGTTTGTATTGTTTTATTACCAGCCAAATAAACATTTTTTCTTTCTTTCTTTCTTACAAACTTCTAGCCAATCAGGTTGCTAGGATTGACCGCTAGCTCTTATACTTAAAATTACTTCGTTCGTAGTCTGAGGTCACGTGAGAAACCCCGAGATCTTCTCTGAGAAGTCGTTCTTTTGTTAAACAAATATCACGCGATTTCTGTCATATAATTTTAGTTAGGTTTTACCTGAAGTCTCGTGCACGTGGTTTTTATACTGAAACGGATCCAGCTATTATTATATTATGTAAGATAAAATCGTGCCAGTGTTTTCCGAAGGCCTTGGCGAAGGTATTATCTAAGTACGCGACAAATACATTAAATTAAAATGGTTGTTGTTGCTAAGGTTCTTTTTATTGTAGGTAAAAATTGTTTGACATATCTATGGTAAAAATCATCCAATGACGAATCCCGCCTTTGGGTGTAGCGGGAAACAGTGTCAGACTCTTACTGACTAAACAACCTACCCCGTTCCTACATTGCCATACATACTAGGGTCAGTGCCTTCCTTTCAGACACGAACCCTTGGCCCTAATTGGCTACGACCCTTCGTCGTTGCTGAGGTTACAATCGCACTTCGATTAAGACCCGTTTGGAGACAAGCGGAACAAAGAGTAAAGTCTCACAAAAGAGAGGATCAGACCAAGGTCCGACCAGGTGTTATGTCTGGCGGGCAACTGCTCAATAATTGATTTCGAGCGTTCGTATATGTTCAAATTGCGGAGAAAACTTTAATTGCGCGATACAGGATTTTGTATTTTTCTGACAGTTCTATGTGGCGCCATAGCTATCTGTTACTGCGCAATGAAGCTCGAGCGCTAATGTGGTTCAGCGTAACCATAGCATATAGTTCAATTTATTTGCCGTGTACTTCAAATTAGATGTGCTAATGTGACTTATTTAGTAAATCATTTTGTTGTCAGGTTTCAAACAACGCCTCAATTAATAGACTTATAGACTATAATTTGGTACAGTGATGGACCATGACCTAAATTAGTAATTAATTTATTATTTCAGCAAACTCGACACAAAATAAAAGGCTCAATTTGAGATGTACGACAGATCCTAGAATATAACTTGAAACGAAACTAAACGAAATAATATTGAATTACCAAAATGGTTTTTATATATTTTATTTTTTTGGTTACGATACATAATGTGATAGAATATATTTTTATTGCGAGTATACTTTTTTGCGCCTACTTCATAGTAGGATGTTATTTGACAGCTGATGTCAAATCGTGCTTTTTATTTTTTGACAACTATAGTGTTTAATGTGTTTTCGTCCCTGAGTTCCCTGACAGTTCTTGTCTGACAATTACAGTGAAGTGACCTAACGAAATTTAATCGATTTTTTTATAATATCGATTCAGTTGGCAAAGAAAGTGGAATCGGATTGCTAATTTTCGATTTTTTTTCCTACTAATATCCTAATGTTATAAATGTGAAAGTTTGTGGATGGATGTGTATGTGGATGTTTGTTACTCTTCCACGCAAAAACCACTGTACGGATTTTGATAAAACTGTAAATAAAACGCACTATGATTAAAATATTAATAATTTATTTACTCTTCACTGTCAGAACTTGATTCTTGATTAGAGCTTATATCCATATCAGAAGGATACAAGGCAAACGCACTCGTACTGACGCGACGCAGTCGCGATTCCAAGTTGGCCATTCCGATTCATTAATTTTTTGTCGATTAGGTAGTATCAATCTCTATAGTCAGAAGTTCCGTTCAACGCATTACAGATTTTCTAAATTTATACTTTTTTAATTTATGTACTTAATTTTATGTACTTAAATTATAATCATGATAATTTACTTTGTAATTTACAAAAGGCAGTATTTTTTTATCATTCAATTTGTAATTATTTTGCCACATTATTTTTTTTTAGTCTAAAGTAGTATGCGTGCCACGGAAAAAATTGAACTGTCAGGGAACTCATCTTAGGGCGAAAAAACAATAAATTTGTATGTCAAGCAACATCTTTTACAAATTGTCCTCATTTTTGGCGCAGATTAGGTTGTATTATGTCTCAGACAATGGTGTTATTTGACCCCCATTCAACTTGGGGGTCAACAGGGCAACAGTTCTGTTGCTTTTCCTAACTAATAATTAGTTGTGTACTGTAATTGAATTGTTCTTAAATAGAACAATACGAAAACATTGTCCATTGTTGTTTGTGTATATTTTAGTTGCAAACAATGTTGATAGATACATCATTTGGAATGATTGTATAGTCGTTTTAATGTATAGGTAGCTAGTTCAACAGTATATTTAGGTATTGTAGTGCCTGCAAAGAGGCCACATAACTTACTAACCAACGAACTGGCTTGTTAGAAGTTTCGAAGGATGTTAGCAATTTTAAAATACCTAGTACCTACCTATGTTGTTTTAGTCAGTTGTAGTGCGACCGCGGAAGCGAAAATATATGTATTAAGTATAGAATTCGTTTTACTTCTGCTATGAGGATTCCAGTACCGAAGCCCTGAGTAGAATAGAATAATGATTTATTTGCTAAGAATGCAGGATTTCCTGCTTAGCCGACTCGCACTTGGACATTTTTATATAATATCTGTAGCCCACCATAACCTTCCTCCGGCGGCGATCTTTCGCGCTGGGTCTTGGTCGAGGCCATGGTCTGGAGCAAGGAGGAGTGGCAGGCGATATTGGGGCCTCGGTCCTATATCTGAAAGGAAGGTCCGACACTAGTATGATGGCTAAGAAGGAATGGGGTGGGTCGTTTAGTCAGTAAGAGGCTGACATTGTTTCCCGCTCCGAGCTAGGGCTGGATTCGTCGTTAGATTATTTTTCCCACCATAAAAAAAATCATCACCTTTCTATAAGCCTTTTTCCAACTAGTTTGGGTCGGCTTCCAGTCTACCCAGATGCGTTTGAAAACCCGTCTTACCTAAAGTGACTGTCTGTCAAACCTCCACAACCTTAGGATAGACTGATAGAGTTGGATTACGTTAAGTCTGCGCGTGGCTGGGGGCGTGCTTAATGTTGCCAGTTTAATTAATCTACTTTCCCTCATATAATAAAAAAATACAAAGCACAAGAAATACATTTTGAAATCAAATTTTATTGTGATGGTCATTCTAAAAATTACCTGTCAAGTAAGCAACACGGGCTCTAACTTTCGAAAATGGTACCAAAGGCTCGTTGTTATTTCGTTCTTCACAGGCATGTTTAACGTTCAAGACCATCTTTCTCCCAGCACTTTTAATAACTTTCGGCATAATTATGACGAATATATTCTTTTGAAATAATTAAAAACACAAGACGCGACACTTTCTCCAGACACCTGACATAAACGACCAATTTTGTCAAAAAATTAAAACAAATTTTAGCCGCACGCAGCCTTTTTTCTGTAATAGGTGTACCAGCTTCTGCCAGCGGCTTCGCCTGCGTGAAAGTCTGTTAACCGCCATAGGGGTGGAGTTTCGTAAAATCTGCTCATAGCGGACGTCTACACCCTGTAAGAAACCTACCTGCCGAATTTTAAGTTTCTAGTTGTTATAGTTTCAGAGATATAGTAATTAATCAGTGAGTGGTATTTCGCTTTTATATATTAGTAGCTTTTACCCGCGGCTTCGCTTCCGGTATCAGAAAAATGTGATAAATGAAGAACCCCTTGACCGATTTTGTACAAACTTCACATAAACCATCTACTAAATAGTCCGAACAAAGCTTAAGCATTTGGTTTGGATAGGTGGGCACGTTCTTGAGATATAAAATTACAACGTATAGTTGCATTGATCTTTATATAATACTAGCTTTTGCCCGCGGCTTCGCTCCCGCTACCCGCCAACCGCTCGACCGATTTTGTGCAAACTTCACATAAACCATCTACTAAATAGTCCGAACAAAGCCTAAACATTTGGTTTGGATAGGTGAGTCCGAATTCGAGTTATAAAATTACAACGAAAAGTGGCATTGATTTTTATATAATAGATACATTGATATAGATCCAAATCTATATAATTACTACTTTAATGAAAGTAAACAAATAGATTGAATTATAGGTTGTTTAATTAATTATTATAAAAAAGTCATGAGAACTTAGAAAATATGTACTTTATATAATATATAATAGCTTGTTATAATAGTCACTTCATTAAGATTAAAATACACAGTAGCAGTCCATTTTCAACAAACTCTTTAATAGCTCGTTATAATAATCACTTGTTAAGATTCAAATACATAGTAACAGTCCATTTTCAACTAACTCTGCCAGGCACCACTCGGGTACGAATATTCAGGGAGATTTGTTGTTCTGGTCACCCGAAAAAAATATTTGACAAATGGTCCACTTTTGGAAAATCGTATTGTAGGCCCGATATTTTCTCATTCCTCTTAACAAGCACGTTTGAATTTCAAGATAATATCTTTACCAGCACTTTTAACCATTTTCAGTATAATGATGACGATTATTTACTTTGGAAACGATTAAAAACACGGAAGACAAAACATTCTCTTGACATCTGACATAAATGTCAAGATGACGGCAAATGATTAGTTTCCTTTTTTCGCCGCGCGCAGACTTATCTAAATTCAACTCTAGTCATAGGTTTCTGGCATTTGACTACCTGTAACGACTGTCAAAGATTTACAAATGACAACCGAACCAAACATTTTATGAGTTTTCTAGGGCACGCGGTTACAGTAATGCCCTTGTATAAACTTAAAAAAGTAGGTACATAATTAACTTTCAAAAATCACTTTTATTTTAAATTTTACATTGCTACTAAAGAAACAAAGTCTATTCTATATTAAGAAAAATAAAACTCCAAATAACAATAACGCCTAAATATATTACAAATATTTTTAATCAACTGTCACTTCTATTCTTGAAGTAAACAATACAACAAATACGATTCATTGCAAAAACATTCATAAGTTGTCCAACATATCTTGACACCTCACGGTGGCGCTAGTTGTATAGACCATTTGTCAAAATAAGTATAATTCAAATAGTTCCATATTTCGCCAAGACCTAACTTAAAATGGCCACTCTGTCAACGAAATCGTTTCAGTCAGTCACGAGGCGCCTTTCAAAGTGCAAAGCTTAAATGAGATGCATTTTAAAAACAAATTAAAGTGCAATAATGACCCTTATAAGTACCAAGTTAAAGTTGTGGGTCATTGTTAGACATCAGTAAATATAAGTTGGTTCAGGAAATGCTGCCAATTTTCTGTCAAAACATTTAGCTCATCTCAGAACCTTGGCCTGAAGTTTCACAGAAATTGTAATTATACTCGTAAATGTGAAAAAAATAATTGTTGCAAGTTTTGAAATTCCAATCTCGTTGCACTACGTTTCTTAAGAAAGGAAGAAATAATTTAAAATTTCAAGTTGTTATATAAGTATTTCTTGACATAAAAAAATACTTACAAATTATTTGGGTATTTTTTTGTGTAAGTAATTGTACAAGAATTAAACTGCAATATTGGTTAATATTGCTGTTTAATTCTTGTACAATTACTCATTCTGTGCTTTAATCATTATTCAGAAAATACACTTCTCATCAAAAAAATCGAAACACCTTGCAAGTTTACGTTTTGTCAGGATTATCAGAAAAATGTGTACATTTAGGAATAAATGTTAAATGTCGTTTAATAGTGAGTAATATGAGCTTATCAAATCTTAATGTTAATGTTCTAAATTTAAATGAATTTTTCATAGGTTTCGTATTTTGTTAAATGAGTCATTTTTATTCCGTATGGAGTATAAAGGAAATGGATAAAACAACACACGTAAATGAAAAAAAAAGCTAAAAAACGTTTATTTAATAACTTGTATTCCCTCCCCGAGCTCTAATTACTGCTTCCATACGGTTCTTCATCGATCGGATGAGAGTCACGATCACATGCTGTGGTATATTGTCCCATTCCTCTTGGATTGCATCTTGCAGCTGGCTAAGTGTTTCTGGGGCAGGATCTCTTGCTCGAATTCGTCTCTTTAATTCATCCCATAGATGTTCAATGGGATTCATGTCCGGGCTTCTTGCTGGCCATTCCATAATAGAGATATCGACTTCGTTAAGATAATCTCGTACGACGCCCGCGGTGTGAGCCCTAGCATTGTCGTGCATGAATATGAAGCCGTTGCCAATAAAATGTGCATAGGGCATCACATGAGGCTCGAGACACTCTTCGACGTACCGATGACAGTTTAGTGCAGGCAGACGTGGCCCAGACACGAAAGCAAGCTCTGTCTTACCGTCGGCGCTGATTCCTCCCCAAACCGTCCACGAACCGCCACCATAGCTGACCTTTTCTTCAATGCAGCATTGTGCATAGCGTTCTCCGTCTCTTCTGTAGACCTTGTTCCTTCCGTCGTTACCATACAGCATAATTTTACACTCATCAGAAAAGAGAACTTTGCTCCACTGTAGGTATGACCAATTTAGGTGCTCACGTGCAAAGTTAAGGCGCGCTCTTCGATGGTCTGCAGTTAATTTCGGCCCATTTGCTGGCTTATGCGGTACCAGTCCACGATCCTTCAACCTTCTTCTAATTGTAGAGTCACTTACAGCCACCCTTCGTACAACACGAAGCCGCTGCTGCAGTTGAAAAGCGTTAAGGCGTCGATTTCTTAAAGAAGTTGTTACAATAAATCGATCATCTCGCTCAGAAGTGACCCGATTCCTGCCAGATCCTGAACGGCGCGTGAACAAACCAGTCTCCCGATAACGTTTATAGACTCTATGAACAGATGACAGGCTTAGATGCAGTCTTGCAGCCACAACACGCTGACTAAGGCCAGAATCCAGCAATGCCACAACTTAGGCGGCTTCTGTGGGCGAAGTATCCATACGTTTTAGAAAAAAAAACCTTTTTTCAGACGTCCCAAAGTCACAGTATTGAAATAAAAAACAAAAAGTTTAAGGATAGGCGCCAATTTTTAGTTTTTAAACGCTAAATGTACTCCAACCCTAAACACACATTTGTCTCAAAACAGTGATTCATTTCGTTTATAAGATAAACAAATGAAATTCTAATTTTGAATTTAGAATTTTCGCTTATTACTGTAATGGCCAAACTGCCAGCTATAATATATGTATTTTTTTTCATCGTATGAATTCTTTTTTGTGTTAAATTCGGACAGAAACAATGAAAACGGAAGTGTTTCGATTTTTTTGATGAGAAGTGTATTTAATCTCAGATTTTTTAGTTGAGGCGCCACGATTACATCTGTCAACTTATTTTTTTTCTGACTTTAAAATTTATTTTAACTTCACGTGGTTTCTACTGTCTGGCATAGTAGTACAGCTTAGAATGTTGGGCTGTAAAAAAGACGGATGAAAAAAAATTTCACGCAGCGGAGATGACAACGTTGAGACTTGTATGTGTAGTATGACGAGAATGGATAAAGTGAGAAATGAGTATTATTAGGTGAAGTTTGAAACTGGCTCCAGCAAGTAAAAGTTTAAAGCGAATCGTTTGTCTTGGTATGATCATGTGAAGACATGAATCGTATGTTACGAAAAGAGTTATGAGTTTACATGTGGATAGATACAGAGGAAGAGGGAGGCTAAAGAAAATATGGATGGATTGTGTGAAGAATGATATGAAAGAACAGGGAGTTAGTAGTGATAGTATGCCGGACAGAATGGAAGAAAAGCGGGACAAGGACAGGAAGATGATGATGTAAAGTAGTAGTGAGAGTAAGTACTAGAGATATGGCCTTAGTTCCAGCAGTAAACACATTAAAAAGGCTGATTATGCTATTATACTATACAGTATTCACCTCTACCGACATCTTCAACGAATTCAAGCGACTTGTTATGAAAACATCAGAATGCCGATATTCGTCAGCCATTATTTGGCCAGCTGCTACTACACAATAGTGCCTGATAACCCAGCAAAAGTAGGAAGGTAAAAAGAAACACGGGTTAGTGTAAATAGTAAAAAAAAGATGGCTGCCAGTTAAAAAAGGAAGATTTGTTATTAGAGTTATGTAAAGAGTTTACAAAGGCCATTGGTAGTTTTTTTTTAATTCATTCATCATAGATTTGTAGTACTTCGTTCTTAAGAATCCATTGTTCTATTGTGTTGTGGTTAAAGGGTTTTATTTAATTTGCATTAAATCATTTTATTAACAGTTCTTGTTAATAAAATGAACAAGGTTTCTAAAGGATTACTTTATGTTAATGTTCAGATATTTTAGATTGAATGGCAGGCCAGGAGCCTTACCGTGACATTTAAAAATGTCACTTGTGCGATTAAGAAAGTGGCATAAAGCTATACACCCTTATAGTTGGAAATGGATCGTATTAACAGATCGTGATAGCGCTTGTGCTCAGTCGAGGGAGAAACCTTTTCTATTGGAAGAGTCTTTGGAGGGATGTGAAACAGAGAGTAAAGACCCACATAATCTCCATTAAAATGGGAGATCCTCCGACCAGACAGGTGTTATATCTGGTGGGCTATTGCCTGATAGTTTATTTCGGGCTGTCGTATATTATGTTCAAATCGCGTGGAGTACTGTCAGTGCGCGATGGCACTACAAACCTAAATACATCCACAAAATATCTGAAAATAATAACGTAAGGGCGTTTATATTGGAAATGTATCTCGAATTGGTGGCTCTTAAGGACTCACACTATGGTATTCAAGCCCAATAAGTACAATTTGTGGCTATTGTCTTTTTGGTCCAGTCCCTCCCTTAGAGAGGAGGCCTGGGACCCTGCTATGCATGCTATGCTAACAAAATTTAGGCTCAGATACTGTTCAGCCAGTCCAGTCAGTAAAAGTCCACTTCATGGCCAGTCCCACTCAGAACGGGAGAAGTTATTTTAAAAGATGCTATTCCTACGCCACTGGCAATTTGTGTGGGAGGAATATGCAGGAAGTTATGCTACATTTTCTAAGAGTACTACAAAAATCGTTTGTCAAACGATGGCAGTATGGATCGGTCACCAAACTAGTTGATCTACGTTGAAGTAGGAAAATAAATCAATGAAGCGGAAGGGGTGCATGTATTTACTGCCTAAAACCACACCTGTGACCTTGAGTTGCCTATACGTTCTGGGACCACCAGTTAACTTCTCCAGAAATTCCCTATGGCGCCAAAGATTTTGATTTTTCTGACTTCGAGCCTCTTTTGAAATCTCATTGACTTGACTCTATCCAAATGGTTATTGGACAGCCGGAAGTCAAGCTATAAATTGCTCTTCGTCTGCAAATCTACCCCTATGGGGGCTGGTAGAAGGGGTTGTAGTTTCAATGGCTGGGGCATCAGAATATTTGTTCCCTCATTAGTGCGGAAGTCTCTTTCTATAGCAGGAGATTTAGCAGGAGGCGAACACCGCCTATTTCTTGTTGCTTCGGACCATTGCCTGAACGGAGGCTCACCTCCACGCTCCACCCGGGCGTTTCTTTCACATTCAACCGGTGCAGGAACCTTCTGAACCAAGACCAGAGGACGTACATCATGCATCTCAGAGAGGAGACTTATCACCATGATTATAGCATGCTCACGGGTGAGCATTTGCTTGATGATCGTAATTTGGTGGATAAACAATTTGGAAATGCTAATTACCGCACACTTTAAATAGCTCTGCCATCCTACGCCTATAGAGTAACAATTGTGAACTATTTGTTGACAAGCCATCAATCACTCACTCATTACCAGCTGTAGTCTGAGGACCTGACGTGTCACTGCGCTAAATATAAGCGGCCATGTTGTTTTAGTGACAAATCTTTTATTTATTTGGGTAACCTTGAGTGTGACCGGTATGAAATATAATAAATAATAAAATAAGTTATCGTAGTGGAGTCTGGGGTCTTTAAGTCAAGAGTGAATAAGTTACTTCTAGGCAATCGTGCTCCATTGTCGACCACATTATTGCTTAGCATCAGGTGAGATTGTGGTTGAAAACGGGAAACTAACTAGAATTAAAAAAAAAATGGAGTTTTCTTAAATTAGCTATGGTTGCAAAACTGTACCCTTCAGGGCCGAAGCCTCCTGGAGCCGAGGGTTGGTGCGAAAACGTTATACCGGGGCTCTGGGAAGAAGGCAAGGGAGGACCGGGGTAGGTTGTTTAGTCAGTAAGAGTCTGACACTGTTTCCCGCTCCACCCAAGAGCGGGATTCGTCATTGGATGCCTTTTACCTACCATAAAAAAAGTTATGGTTGCAAAAAAAAATATTGTGTTACTCATAAAACCACCTTTGTCCTTTGAGAGCAGTGGCAAATACTTATTGACCCATGTACACTTAAAAAGAGTAGTTTTTAACGTCATATAGCGACAATACAGTTACGCTAGGGCCTTGTTTCGACATTCACTTTAAGAAAAGTTTGAAAAGTTTTAAACTGCCAAAAAAGTTAGGTATCAAATCTTGAATATTAAAAAAAAACTGAATATGTATGGTCTTATACGTTCAAGGCATTGCATTGTCTCTTTTTATACCATTCATATTAATTAATTACTTAAACTTATTTAAAAACAACGCTTTTTGGTTCTGAAAAACCAAAGATTCACATTCCCACACAGTATGAGGAAATCCAACCTTAAAATAAGTAATTAAATGACCAAACAAATACCTGCCGTGATGAAATTAGTATTTTAAACAATAGAACGGTGACTGGAGTTAAATGTCACCTGTCATCATGACATTAATGACATTTCGACGGTCAAATCTAACGTTAAAGTCGACATTTTTGACTAACAGGAGATTAATGGCGGTAATCTATTGTCTGATTGTTCTGTCCGTCACGTACACCTAACTTTTAAGTTCTTTTTGTTTGGATTCCGTAGCCAAAGACTAAAACGTTAGTCTGTCTGTCACTTGGCCGTATCTCATAACCTGTCATAGTTTGACAGTTGACGTTTTTACTGATGATGTGCCTGTATTTCTGTTGTCGCTATAACAAATACTAGAAATATAATAAAATGATAAAATAAATAATATATTTAAGTGGTAATAATTATTAACATTGAATATCACGGACAGTCCTCTGTGCAGAGGATACATGGTGTCAGAAGAAACTGTCGCGCAAGCCATGTGCTCCTCAAGTTCACACCTTGGGAGCACCGAGTTCACAGCCTGAGCAAACTAAAGAGACTAATCAGCTTCTGGAATGACGTGAGCTGGTTGGAGTAAAGACCGCCATGGCCCACACACTATGGTCTAGTAGGGACTGAGTGCGGAAACCAGAAACCAGCATTGCATTACATCGGGGTGCCATGACAGAAAACCTCCTCGAGCGCCCGCAGGCTGGAGTTCCCTTGCGGACACGTCCGGAGTGAAGACCAGTCTGCGGGACGGTGCACCCCGGGAGGCCGCCATCGACCCACCCTTGGTCAATCCCTGCCTAAGGGTGCTCGATGGCGGCTTGCGAATATTCTGTTGGGAGTATCGCCTCAACGCGTGTCCCTCTGATTTAGCAGAGGGCACAGCGACGAGGTAAGAGCGGGCTCGGTGTGCACTCACCCTGCCATCGGGCAGGCAGGAGGAAGAGTTCCTCCTCCTTCTGCCACCGCTAGACTCGTAGCCCCAAAGATTGTCCAAGGTCATGTTTCTGACTTTCGATGGGGGTCGAGGGCCTTGGCTTAACCGCCCGGGCCGCGAGGAAGACAACCTCTATAAAAAATCACCCCAAACCTCCAAGCGGCGGCGCACCGTGAGGGAGGTTGTTAGCTTGACTAATGGGTAGCTAAATTAGTCTCTAGTGCGAACCACGTACTTGAGCCAGTGTAACATGTTTTTACTCGTGGGAACAGTTATGGAATCGAAATTTTTCAAACAACAAAAAACTTTTGAGAGTGACGAGCGGTCGGAGTCCGACGCTGCGTCCAGAGGGAGCTCAGGCTCGGAGATGGAGGAGGAGTTGGTGGGCAGCTCCGGAAGGGACTCGCGTTCCTTCCGGAAGCGCACCAAATCGGGGGACGGGCAGTCGTCCTCCGATGATGATGGGAAGGGTTCGGCCCCAAAAATCCCCACCGGCAGTCGCGGTGGGGTCCAAAGCCGAGGTAGAGGCAGGGGGCTCACTGTGCAGGAGTCCGCTCAGCGAGCTGCAAAGCTTGCCGCGGAAGGGCGCCACCCTGGTGCGGTCAGCGCTGGGGAGCGCCCGCCGCGTCAGTCCGGTGGCGCGCCGGACGCTGGGGCGGACTCCGCCGAAGAGGCCCGCAGGTCCTTCGGCGAGCTATTGGTCGCGGCGCTGCGCGACATGGGCCGCAAGAGGGTCGCGAAACGGTCTTCTAAAGAGAAGACCGTTTTGAAGCACGCCACCTCTTTGTCCGAGGCTTTCGACAAGGCCTTGGACAAGAGTGTGGCGAAGCTGCGGGCCGAGCTCCAAGCTGAGCTTCGGGCCGGGCCCGCGGGCCCTGGAGCCGTTCGGCGGGAGGCCGTCGGAGGGGGTTCCGGGCAGGGGCAGGGGCAAAGTCGGCCCCAGCCCCAGCCTGAGGCAGGGAGCCAGCTGCTGACGCTGGTGCAGTCGGAGCTGGCTGCCGTCCGGCAGCAGCTGCAGCAGCAGCAGCAACAGTTCCAGCTGCAGATCCAGCGGCAGCTGTCCCTGCTGGAGGGAATTGTTCTGCGCCCCCCATTGGCGACCTCCGGCCAGCGCCAAGCGGCATCATATGCTGCTGCCGCTGCGACCACGCCTGCTGCGCCCAGGGCGGGCCCGTTGGGGCAAGCCGGGCGCAGGGCCTCAGCGCCGGAGCCTGCAAGGCCGGCCCCGGTGGCTGGCCAGCGTCGCGTGCGGGCCGCTCCTCCCGCGAGGGGTGCTGTGGTGCCTGCTTCTGCCAGGCCAGCCGGCGCTCCTATCGCGGTGGCGGCGACTCAGTCGCGCCTGCCGCCTCCCCCGCCTCAAGAGCCATTGTCTGGCGCCGACTGGACGGTCGTCGGCGCCAAGAAAAGTGCGGGTAAGGCGCGCAGGGCGGCTAAGAAGCGCGCTAAGCGCCAAGAGCGCAAGAAGCGTGCCATGGCGGCGAGACTTCGCGCCCCGAAATCCGAGGCTGTAGTGATCACACTACAGCCTGAAGCGGGTAAGAAGGGCGCGAATTACGACGCCGTCATGGCGAAGGCAAGGCGGGCGGTGGAGCCCCACCTTGACGAGCTCGGAGTGCCTGGGGGCTTCTGCATAAGGCAGACCCTAACGGGGGCCCGAATCCTGGAGGTCCCCGGCTCGGCCAGTGTCGCTGACATTCTGGCCGACAAAATTAGGGTGGCCCTCAGTGCAGAGGAGGCCCGAGTGTCCAGGCCCACCAAGTGCATCGACATGCGCATCATGGGCCTGGACGATTCCGTCAAGGTGGACGAGGTGGTGGCCGCCATCGTCAGGGTGGGTGGTTGCACGACCGAACAGGTTCGGGCGGGTACCATCCGCGCTGACAGCACGGGCATGCGAGCCGTCACGGTAAGCTGCCCCGTGCCGGCGGCCAAGGCCATCACTGGCGAGGGCCGACGGCTTCTGGTGGGCTGGGTCTCCGCCCAGGTAAAACTGTTGGAGCCCAGACCTCTGCGGTGCTACCGCTGCCACGTGGGGCACCACGTGGGGGCCTTCTGTGCCGCGGAGGTGGATCGCAGCGACCACTGCTACCAGTGTGGTAAGCCCGGTCATAGGTCTGCTGAGTGCCGGAATGCGCCGCATTGCTACGCATGTGCGGCGGCAGGCAGGCAGGCCGACCACCGGGCTGGGAGCAGGTCCTGCGACCCCCCGGCCAACGTGAAGGCCAAACTTCGTCGGCCCCCGACCACCACCGCCGCCGCCGCAGCCGCTTCTTCGGCCGCCGGCGCGGTTTCCGTCGCCGCCGCTACCGCCGTGGCGGTGCCCTCTCAGAGGGCTAGGGAGGAGACAATGGACTGCCAATAACGGCCCCATTACGTCTCCTCCAGGCGAATGTCAACCACTGCGCCCCAGCTCAGGATCTGTTGCTCCAGAGCATGGCGCAGTGGTCGATAAACGTCGCCGTGGTCTCCGAGCCGCACTTTGTCTTGCCCAGAGCTGACTGGGTTCAGGACCTGAGCGGCTCGGTGACCCTTATCTCGTCGGCCGCCGCTGGTACCCCCGACCCTCGAGGCCGTCACGAAGGGTCGGGGTTGCGTGGCAGCACGGTTCGGGGACATTGCAGTGGTAGGCGTCTACCTGTCCCCGAACAGAACTCTCGCCGATCTTCACGACTCCCTCAGGGAGCTGAAGACCGTCGTCGCTGGGTATGGTACCCTCCCCGTGGTCGTTTGCGGGGACTTCAACGCCTGGAACATGGCTTGGGGTTCCCGGCTCACGAACCAGCGGGGTCGGTTGGTGGAGGACTGGGCTCTGGAAACAGGCCTGGTCGTCCTAAACCGGGGTTCTGTCCCCACGTGTGTGCGGGTGCAGGGTGAGTCCGTGGTGGACATTTCGTTCGCCAGCCCCGCTCTGACACCGCGTGTAGTTGACTGGCGCGTCATGGAGGGGGTGGAGACATACTCGGACCACCGGTATATCCGGTTTGACGTCTCCGCCCAGAACTCGACCGCGCCGGTCCGACAGACCCCATGTGGTCCGCGTTGGGCGCTGAGGCAGCTGGAAAAGGAGCTCTTCCTGGAAGCCGCGGCGGTGCAGGCCTGGGTGCAAGCACCGGTCAGGCCTGCCGACATCGACGTCGAGGCGGAGTGGTTCCGGGAGGCCCTGTCGCAAATTTGCGACGCGGCAATGCCCCGTCTCCGCCCAGGACGCGCCCGACGCCAGGTGTACTGGTGGTCGCCGGAGCTTGCGACGCTGCGCGCCGCATGCAATGCCGCGCGACACCGGTATACCAGACACCGCAGGCGCCGCTTCCGCCCGCCGGATGCGGAGGCCGTAGAGGCGGAGCTGTATGAGGGATACAGGGTGGCAAAGCGCACCCTCCGATCGGAGATAAAGCGGGCCAAAGAGGAGGCCTGCAAAGCGTGGCTGGGGACGCTCAACGCTGATCCGTGGGGACGCCCATACAAGTTGGTGCGAGAGAAACTCCGCCCATGGGCTCCCCCGTTGACGCAGAGTCTCCGGCCACAGATCGTGGAGGGTGTGGTGAGCGCTCTGTTCCCTGCGCGGGGGGACCACTCCCCCCCGCCCATGGCTCCGCCACCAGCGGTGTCTGACGCGGACCACGTCAGCGACGACGGTACCAATGCTCCGGAAGTGACCGAGGTAGAGATGAGAGTGGCGGTACGCAGGATGGGTGCGAAGAATACCGCCCCAGGACCCGACGGCTTGCCAGGAAAGGCTTGGGTCCTGGCCATGGAGGCTCTCGGGTCTCGATTGGGGGGGCTCTTTAGCGCATGCTTGGAGAGGGGCCAGTTCCCACTTCCCTGGAAGACGGGAAAACTGGTCCTCGTCGCGAAGCCGGGGCGCCCTGCGGACTCTCCGTCCGCGTATCGGCCCATTGTGCTGCTTGACGAGGTGGGCAAGCTCTTTGAAAGAGTCATTGCAGACCGCCTCGTCAGGCACCTAACACTGAAGGGGCCCGATCTCGCGGACGACCAGTTCGGGTTTCGCAGGAGGCGCTCCACGGTGGACGCCATCATGCGCGTGCGAGCCCTCACGACGGGGGATGCGGTGTCCCGGGGCAGGTGTGTCTTGGCGGTGTCATTGGACATCGCCAACGCCTTTAATTCCCTGCCCTGGAGTTGCATTAGGACGGCACTCCGGTATCACCGGGTGCCCGACTACCTCTGTCGTACAATCGAGGCCTACCTGTCCGACAGGTACATAGTCTACCCCGGTCACCAAGGAGATTGGAAACGGCGAGAGATGTCGTGCGGTGTCCCACAGGGATCGGTACTAGGACCGCCCTTGTGGAACATCGGGTACGACTACGTGCTGCGCGCCGACCTCCCCGTAGGGGTCAGCGTGGTCTGCTACGCAGACGACACGCTGGTCCTAGCGCAGGGAAGGTCGTACCAGGCGGCGGTCGAACTAGCGACACGTGGGGTTGCGACAGTCGTTGAGAGGATCCAGCAGTTGGGACTCAAGGTGGCACTGCACAAGTCCGAGGCCATGTGCTTTCACGGCCCTCGGAACGCGCCACCAACGGGTTCCCAACTAACGGTAGAAGGAGTTCACATCGGCGTCGGGTCGACGATGAAGTACCTAGGACTTGTCCTCGACAGCCGGTGGAATTTCGAGGAGCACTTCCGACGTCTGGCCCCCAAACTCAATCGGACGGGGGCTGCTCTCAAGCGGCTCCTGCCGAACCTTGGGGGTCCAGACGCCTTCTGCCGGAGGCTCTACGCCGGCATCGTCCGGTCCATGGCCCTTTATGGGGCACCAGTGTGGGCGCCGACGCTGCGTAAACGCCCGGCGGCCCAGCTGAACGCCTGCCAGAGGGTCATGGCCATCCGGATGGTGCGGGGATACCGCACGGTGTCCCGAGAGGCGGCGAGCCTCCTTGCTGGCCTACCACCATGGGATCTGGAGGCAACAGTCCTTGCACGCATGCACGACCAGCGCGTGGAGGTGCAACGCCGGGGCGAAGATCCGCTGCCCGAACATGTCGAGGCGTGGCGGAAGGAGCTCCGGCGAGATCTCATGGTGAAGTGGAAACAGCGACTGTCGCAACCCAGCGCTGGGCACACCGTAATCTCAGCGGTAGTGCCCCTCTTTGAGGCGTGGCTGGATAGACCTCACGGCGTCCTCACCTTCCGCATGACGCAGGTTCTCACCGGACATGGGAAGTTCGGGAGATTCCTGCACCGGATTCGTGCGGAGGAGACGTCCGGGTGTCGCCACTGTGAGGCGAGCCCGGAGGACACGGTGGAGCACACGGTGGAGGTGTGCCCTGCTTGGGAAGAGCATCGCCGTGTCCTCGTGGGGGTGATCGGCGGCGGCGACCTCTCGCGCCGGGCCCTGGTTCAGGCCATGGTCCACAGCGAAGAGGAATGGCAGGCGGTCGCCTCCTTCTGCGAAGCAGTAATGCTCGTAAAGGAGGAGGCCGACCGCATAAGGCAAAGGCAACGGCGTACTCGCCGTAGCCGTCGCCGCCGCGATCCTGCCGATATCCGGCCACCGTAGACACTGGCTCGCGGACGGTGAGCAATGGGTAGCTCGCCGTCCGGTCGTCTGTAAGACCGAGTCCTAGTCGTCAACGGCGCGCACCGTTCCCGCGCGCCTCAAGGAGTTGTCAGCAAACTGCAGGGGCCCTTCAGGGTCGAAGCCTCCCGGAGTCTAGAGGGAAGTGGGAAACTGTTACCTCGACTCCAGGAATAGGGCAAGGAAGGTACGGGGTAGGTTTTTTAGTCAGTAAGAGTCTGACACTAGTCTCCCGCTCCACCCAAGAGCGGGTTTCGTCATTGGATGATTTTCACCTACCATAAAAAAAAAAAAAAAAAAAAAGCATTGCATTACATCAGCCTTACAGTTGCCACTGCTGGGACGCAGGCCTTCTCTTTAGAAGAGGGAATAGGCCATAATCCACCACGCAGGCCTAGTGCGGATTAATGAATGTCACATATCTTCGAATTTTTGGTTCTAGGACGTGCCGGTTTCATCTCATAGGATAAAAAGTGGTAATTACTAATATTGTAACATACGCCCACAGAAACAAAGACATTTCTAAGTTAAAATCAGTACGAGAGAAAAGGTTAACATCCACGCGAATTTAGAAGAGCTAAAATAAAAACAAAGACTGTCTGACATTTTAAAAATGTTGTTCTAAATGCGAGACATTTTTTTAACTAGTGTTAAAAATGTCAGGCGACGTTACCTATATATATATAAACATTTATAAGAGTCTGTTTGTACCTCACTTTTTGTAAATGCATACGAATTCAAAGTCTATTCTTAAAAAAATGCATTTTTTCAATTTCTCTCTGTTTCTTACGACTGCGAAATAGCTGGGCCGATTTTAGGTGAATTTTCACAGGTAGGTAGATACGAGTATATTAGACTTTTCTGTAGACCAAAATAGTTACAAAAACATGTAATCTATAGGTACAATGGCGAGTTTATCGCTAACAGAGGTATCTACCATCTACCAGGCAACCTTAAGGACCTTACTTTAGATAACTGATTTTATAAGGAAAAACTTAGGCTTACTCTAATTTAAAAAAAGTAACTAAGTTTACGCGCGAAAAAAACTTCTCGGAAATGTGACCAAATGGCATTACACTAATTTATGAGTCTGACACAAAAGGAGGTCGGATTTGAATGGAAATACTTACTAGTATTTCCATAAATGTCAAATGAATTGTTAACTCTACAGAATTCAAATACAAACAAGAAAAGCTATAAAATTAAATGTAATAAAAACCAGTACAATTTTACGATTATGACTTTGACATCACCTTCCATCTCGTTTGCGTCCTTTTCAAGACCCAGTCGCACTTAATCAAGACGAAACCTTGATTATTTTCTAAAATATAAGTCAAAAGAAAAATTTTGCCCAAATGACATTAGATAGATATAGATAGATTAAACTTTATTGTACACCAAAAAGTAACAGAACTTATACAAAAACTTAAATCTATGGGTACAATGGCGGTCTTATCGCTGACAGCGATATCTACCAGACAACCTTAGGATGGATCGTAAGAACTAAAAATAATACCTGTGTAGTCTGCGGTGTACTACTAGCGGACTACTGATTTATGAAACAAAAGGAGGTCGGAGTACTAACTAGTATTTCCATAAATGTCAGATGAACTTTTAACACAACAGAATTCAAATACAAGCAAGAAAAGCTATAAAATTAAATGCAAAAACAAGTAAAATTTTACGATCATGACTTTGAGATCACCTTCCATCTCTTTTGCGTCCTTATCAAGACACAGTGCGACTTTGTCTTGATAATTTAAATCTAAAAATATCTACTACGTCTTACGTTAACCAGTATCCTGGACTTCCTCTCATCATAACTCAGCATGACACACCCTCAGACCTCGAGCGAGATCGTTGGGTCAAAGTCGCGCTGAAAATAGAAGCAGGATGTACCAGACCCTGATAGTGGAGTAGGGCTGGCAGACGAATCTCGGTATTGTTTTGATGTAAAAAGATGTTAGTGTTGGTAAAATTAACTTTGACAAGAAACTATATAATACTATTTTTTTATTTATTTAATCACCACTGCTCTCAAAACGATGAAAGAAAACATCGTGAGGCTACTAATGCTTGACTGCAATCCCACCTGACGGTAAGCAGTGATGCAATCGTTGATGTGAAGCACACTAGTTTATTAAGAGCCTATTCACTCTAGCCTTGAAGATACCCAAATTATAATCGAATGGGAACACCGCAGCAGGCAGATTGTTTTAATCCCTTGATGTACGGGGAATAAACGACGAAGCGAAACAGTCCAAACCGTAGAGAGATGGATACTCGCCGTGCGTCGGGATGTGCTTGAACCAAAAATTCGAAGACATGTGATATCCACCATCCCGCACTGGACCAGCGTCGTGGATTACGACCCATTCTTTCTCCTAGACAGGCCTAAATCCCAGCAGTGGGAACATTAATAATATGTACCAACAGCTTTTGTTACTCACATTATCATCATAATGTGAGTAACAAAAGCTGTTGGTATGCTAGATGCTATGCTATACAACCGAGAAGTTTAACTGTTATAAACGTGTAAATAGTCTTATTTATAACTTGACCTAATCTGACTAAATGACCTTTGGAGAAATGAAGAGAATGATTTTTCCATTAAATTACCTTGTTAACTGATTCTAATCAGTTTATTTATACCCGATACCCGAGATTTTAAAGGATGCGTGGGTCGTCCTGACATTTCGGTAGCTCATATCGATAGGAGTATATATGACATTTTAGACTTTTTTTGGTCTTTAATAGTGAATAGATTACTTTTAGATAAGCCTGCTCTATCGCCTACCACATCGTTGCTTTTCATCAGGTGAAATAGTGCTCAATCGTGAGCAGAAATTATCGACGAAAGATTTACAGTAGTCCTGGAACGCAAAAGAACAACTGAAGAAACACAGGCGAGTTTAACCTTTTGAATACCGTAAATACAAAAACGTAATAGAAATACAATAGGTGTGCAAACGCCCCCTTTCGGAGCTCAAGAGTTTTGTCAAAAATCTGACATTACCTCTCGTTTCAGTCAAAATGAGAGAAGTAATTTTATGTTTCATCATGTCCAAAAAGTCACAAGACCTTAAATAACAAGATGCAACAAATGAAACAACGTCAAACAATTTGCATTACAAAATACATCTTATTACAACGGTAATCTCATGTATTTCAATGTCAAACCGAACGTAGAAAACCAAAATATTCCGAGACATTTACAACGAATACTTTAACTTATTATTCAAATATTTCGTCACCAACATGTAGTCTACCTTCATGGTAATATAAAAACGGTACTGCACCCTATTTAGCTGTAAATAACGGACACAAACTACATCATTCATGAAAATACTCCCGTAAGCTCCAAATACATGAATTTGAAAATGGATCAAATGTAGATGAAAACATACTTAATATACGGTGCGTCAGATACATGGTCAGATACAGTGGTTGGTTTTTCTGTAGACTGTGCTCTTTCTGACTGTGTTCATTTTTTGAAAATATGGAGAGTACTTAGGACCTCACTCTTTTTATTTTTATAAGTCTTCAAAAATCATCATCAGCTCCCTTATCATCATCATCCTGCCCTCTGTTCATGTTATTTGAGGTCGGTGGAAAAAAAACTTTTCCTTTCGTTCGTTTTCTTCTTCCATTCAGCCCTGTCACCCGTCATGCTACCACTTTCTTTTCCTTGGGCCCAGCAGGGTCGAAGTCTTCCGGAGCCAAAGGTTGATGCTTGGCCCCAGAAGGCTTCGACCCTGCTGAGCAGAAACAAGGCCCTGGAACTAAGGCAAGAAGGTACGGGGGTAATAACTAAATTTAGTCAGAGGAAGTCTGACACTACGAGTATCTCTCGCTCCGTCCAAGGGTGGGATTCGTCATTCAATGATTATTCGCGCTAGAAAAAGAAAACTTTCTTTTCATTCATATCACTCCTCATCAAATCCATCTCTTTTTTCTTAGACCTCCGTCTCCCTCTCCATCCATCCACATGTATACTTATAATATAACCCTTTTAGTAGTTTAATCCTTCCTTTTTACATGACCATACCAAGAAAACCGATTCCCCCTCAACTAAATAGTAGTAGTCTTAAAAAATGAATGAATGAATTCGTAATTCTTTTTTACGAATCTTGTCTTTCTTTGTTTTTTTTTGTAAACCTTATAAAATAATATACTAAATTCGAAATCACTATTTATAAATCCGGTCTTGCATTTTTTTTAAATTTATTTCACAAATATACAATTATATACATTACTATAACACTTAACTAATTAAAGCTATATATAGGTACACTCAAGGCTACCCCTAACTAAAATATAAAAATAATTTCATTTAAAATACATTTGGAATAATTATACAATTTACAATTCATTATTTAAACATACGGCATTCATAAAAAAAACAGTTCTACTCATATTAAATAAAATATCATTTCCATTTTTACAGGTCACAATGTGATAATTATGTCACTTAATATTTTCTTTCTAGTTCTTTCTTGTCATTAAAAAAGGACATTTAAGTTCTAATTATCCAACAGCCATTTGCATAATCTTAACTTAAATATAAATAATCTTATTAATTCTTGTCAGAGAATTACAATTTTTGCTTAATGTCTGATATTCATTATTTTTAAGTATTTTTTAGCTCCTCCAATTATAATTCCTCCCGCTGACGGTGTATACGTTTTTTATATGGGAGTCCTACTTAGATATTTATATTAGAAACACATCATCTGTGAAACTTTAAATTGTCTGGCTATAAGGATCCCATTTTAATCTTTGGGTATGGGGCCCTAACAATGTTGAAAAAAAGTATACAATCTACACTAATATAATAAAGAGGTAAAGTTTGGTTTTTTGTTTGTAGGAGGTAATCTCTGGAACAACAATAGAAAGCTGCTTTACTCCTTACATAGGCTATATTTTATGTACGTGGGCGAAGCCGCTGACAAAAGCTAGTACAAGATAATTGAAAAAAATCATCTCTGCATAGTAAGAAACTGCATCAATATAACTAAACGTTTGATAAAGAATTTTAAATAAATACTAAGTAATACCGACCTTCCATATTTAGAATAAGGCACTCCGCGTTTACCTCGGTCTCAAACACTAACTGTTATTATACACTTCTCATCAAAAAAATCGAAACACTTCCGTTTTCATTGTTTCTGTCCGAATTTAACACAAAAAAGAATTCATACGATGAAAAAAAATACATATATTATAGCTGGCAGTTTGGCCATTACAGTAATAAGCGAAAATTCTAAATTCAAAATTAGAATTTCATTTGTTTATCTTATAAACGAAATGAATCACTGTTTTGAGACAAATGTGTGTTTAGGGTTGGAGTACATTTAGCGTTTAAAAACTAAAAATTGGCGCCTATCCTTAAACTTTTTGTTTTTTATTTCAATACTGTGACTTTGGGACGTCTGAAAAAAGGTTTTTTTTCTAAAACGTATGGATACTTCGCCCACAGAAGCCGCCCAAGTTGTGGCATTGCTGGATTCTGGCCTTAGTCAGCGTGTTGTGGCTGCAAGACTGCATCTAAGCCTGTCATCTGTTCATAGAGTCTATAAACGTTATCGGGAGACTGGTTTGTTCACGCGCCGTTCAGGATCTGGCAGGAATCGGGTCACTTCTGAGCGAGATGATCGATTTATTGTAACAACTTCTTTAAGAAATCAAACAATAAATAAATAAATAAAAATAAATAAAATCACACAATAACGTATAAACGTTAGCCAAAGAGACGCATAAAATCATGTTTTTATTTTGATTTAATTTTATAATCATGTCGTTATATAAACTAGTTAGACGCAGTGCTTTGCCTAATATTGTGAAGTTTTTGTAATAGATCGTGTCACACCTATAATATATAGAACCGGTTTTTTATAGGCAATATAAATAAACTTTGAAGATTTAATGTAGAGTGCCTTTTCTGTCACACATGTCTGTCTTGTCACGTTTTAGAAAGAGATTATCACTCAATAGTGTCTTTTTAGGGTTGCATACCTCAAAATGAAAGAAATGGAGCCCTAATAGGATCAATTTGTTGTCAGTCTGTCTGTCTATCAACGCCCTTTATCTTAAAAACACTATCGAGTTGAAATTTGAACCATTTAGTTAAATCTGCAATCATTTGAAGCTGTGAAAAAATCAAATTTCTAAGTTAACGGGAAAAAAGATAAGCACAAACGTTGCAAAAACACGTACTTTTCAACCCCTCAAAAGAATCCAAATTCATTGGGTACTTCCGATTCCCCTCTGGAATCGATCCTTCGAGACTTGTTGAACTTGATTGCCTTTCCTTGACTGAACTTTCGCAGAGGGCGCCACTGTTGGATCTGATTTTCAGAAGTTTCATTGGTTGGTCGGTTGCTTTAGTGACATCATCAGGTAGTGTAAGCTATGGCTGGTGAGGACATATTGAAATTGTGTTCGATTTTCAAGACATAAATAACTCGTAGAGGGCGCCACTATTGGTTCTGATTTTCAGAGGTTTCATTGGTTTAGCCGGTTGCTTTAGTGACATCATCAGGTAGTGTAAGCTATGGTTGGTGAAGACATATTGAAATTGTGTTCGATTTTCAAAACGTTTAATAATGCATTGAACATTGAGATCTGACGTTCAAAATGTATACCTACGTACTTCACATAATTAACATGAAATACGTAGCTATGGCATTTTCCATACATGTTGCTACGGTATTTGTTTGTTATATGATTGTCATTGAATTTATTATTACAATTGTAGTTTGGAAATAATGTTTAATAATGTGACTAAAAACTTGCTGAGCTCAAAAAAGATTTATTTTCAAGTGAAAATTGAGAAACATCGGAATGTCTGACTGAAGACCAGAGACAGAGGTCCAAAATTTTTTTATCAATTGTAAAAACGATTTTCATCGCTATCACTATCTGTAATTGAATTCTGAATGAGTTGAGAATTACAACTGAAATAACATTGAACATTGACTAAAGAGATGATTTTCTAGAAGGCAGGGTAGACCAGGAATAAAACATATTAAGTATGATCTCATCTCATCAAGATTAATATCTTAGAAATAAATTCCAAATTTCTAGGTCAACTCAATGAGAAAACATCTGAAAAACCAAAACAAATGAGTTCGGTTAACAAACTTATAGAAAAATCTTGAAGGTCGAATTCAGGACAATTCTACAGTCACAAGACATGGCGACAATGAGGCAGACAGTTCTGTCGAGTCGAGTCAATGGCCGCCTATTGTTCCGTTTCGGGAGGCGGTATACTTAGATGACTTACTTTTAATAGATAGTGTTGATAAGGATCTAGAAATTTCGGTCGAATTTTCGTCACGAGTGTGGCTTGGTTACTAAGGAATTTAACGGACTATGAGGCTTGAATGCTACTTGCTTTACAGTGTAGAAAATCTCAGCGATCATATGTAGAGTACGTCTGTTTGATGAATTCACTTACTGTAATCTCATCAAAATTTCTGCCGAAAGACTTCCACTGGTAGACATGACCTCCCCTAAGTTACTGTAAGCGCGGGCTTGCCAATGGCGGGCGACGGGTAACTCGCCGTCCAGTCGTCTGGAAATCATCCGGACCAAGCTTAATCGTCGACGGCGCACACTGTTCAAATTTTCCTAAGATTACCTTTCGAATTGTTAAAAAGTCTGTTAACAAGACGGATGAAGCAAGTTTCATGAAAATGTAGGGGCACTCTTTAAGAGTTTTTTACACCGTACACACCAAGCCTCCGGTTCATACATTCTAAGCGCCACATGTGTAAAATTATAAAACACACGAAGGCTAAAGGCAACTGAAAAAGACCAGAGGGGCTGCATCCAGAGCGAAAAGAAAAAAAAACTAGTCTAAGGAAAATATTATTTAAAAAAAAAACACTCTTATCCTTTTTGAATTTAGTTTTATCAGGCACGTACACCAGCACTTAACAGGATAAAATTGTTACAAATTTAAACAAGGAAACTTCGGGTAAAACCCAAAAATACCTATGTCCGATTACCATAAGAGATAACTGAACAGCAGCCGCCGTCACAACGTGAAACAGAACCGGAAAAACAGAACAAATGCATATCAGTTGTGATAAGATTTTCCTTAACAGAGGGTTTGTTGCTACCGTAAAATTCATTGATATCAGTGAGGGTATAACGCTGCTGATAAAAATGACCTCTATGACCCTTGCTGTTAAGGATATGAACGGGAAAATCCTTGGTTACTGGGCTTCGAAGTTCTTCGGGCATGTCACCCGTAACGAAGAGTTGATGGAATGATTGGTGGTGCAAGGGAGAGTCGAGGGCAAAGATCACGTGGATGCTCTCTAACAAAAATCATGCTATCACTAACAAGGGACTCAATTCCTTCATATGTCTTCCCTGACAATCCATCCATCTTTTCTATAGCACCCCCTTTCTCTCTCCATGCATCTACATGTAAAATTCATAACTATTTGTGTACCAGTGTTTCATCTCCACTCTCTACATGACTATACCTAGTTATACCTAGTTACTATACCTAGTTATATATGCATATTAATATGTTTATGAAAGTACAGTAATTCGCATTACTTTTATCACCGCTCTCAAAACGGTGAAGGAAAACCTTGTGAGGAAACCGGCATGTCCTATAATAAAAAATTCGAAGACATGTGTCATTCACCAATGAAGACTGAGCCCGCATGGTAGATTACGACATTACGACTCATTACCTCCCTTAGATAGGAGGCCTGAGTCCCAGGAACATTATAAGCTTGATGCAAAGCAATGCAACAGTAATTCTTAACAGTTTTCTTAGCTGTTATATAAATGGTACAGACCAATGAAGACGGATTGCTTCAGGATCTTGAACGGTAAACTGCGTGGGCTGGTAACATTACCAAGAAATAGTACACAAGGAAGTTATACACATTTGAAAGTTTAAATATAAATTCAGTCGTTCAAGGAAGTCATGTTGATAACGTTAATTGAATTTTAATTCGCTGTTATAATTCTCTTTGGCATTGAATTTGCCTCTCTATTATTGAATTAATGTGTCCGGCTAATTATAGCTGCTCTATTGGATCCTGTCAACGGGCTAATGAAAGAACTAGGCTTTTGTGGTTGCTGTCATTGTTTTTTTTTTTTTTTGAAAGGCTCGCGTTTGGCCACTAGCTTTATCGGGATGATGTGGTCGACGATTGAGCACGTTTGCCTATAAATATAAAGAACTTAATCGCTTTTAATTTAAAGACCCTAAGGTTGTAGCTATCAGGAAGACTCTGACAAGGAATTGAACTCCTTAGCTGTACGCACAATGATGACGATAATGCCTCTAACCACACAGCGACTGCTTTCTTGAACGAGGAGTCAGTAAGGTGGTTGTGAGTTCATATACATATGCTGCACTGTTATTAGTCCCCATATGACGAGCCATTTTTGGCTAAAAAACTCCGAGAACAGAGCAAAAACTATCAGAACTATGTCACTACCATCAACATCAGAAACACAATGGTGTTGCTGATGTTGATGGTAGTGACATAATAAATTAGTTGTTGGTGATCTAGCTTGAGTTCATTTTGCCAAGCATCTAACAAGATGAACAAGTTATTTTTATTCTGATCGTGAAGATCGTCCCACGTAAATTTAATCGTGTAGTTTCGAGTTCTATTCGATTTGAATACGACATCTAAATATGGGAACATTTGAAAGACTAACCACGGACCTAGAACGCAAACGACTAAAGAAGGAACATGCATGACTTTCGTGGGTTCTCTTCAGTAATATTCTGATAATTAAAATTATATGTATATGACTTCTCACTGCACTCTATAGTGGTAGAAGTTATGTAATGAAGTCCCAAAAAAAAAATCTGAGGTGTCCTGATAAAATCTTTCGAAATATGCAGGAAGACATCTCTTGAGCAGTTGACCAGATAAGAACCAGACGATACAGGAAAACAATTTTCTACTCTTCTACCCACCAGATAAAGATCTTATCACACAGTATATCACAGTTGCACAGCCCTATCCGAGAACAATCTCAGTTTATATTTAGCACATCCTATTTTAGTAACAATTGAGTGATTATTCTTTTATTCTTAATTCGTCACGTCGGTTTCCTGTGTTAACAATAAGGTTATTTGGCAGTGCGTTTGACGTCACAGCAAGATGGCGCATCCGGCGGCGTCTGCGCAGGCTTTTGAATGTGTATCGTAACTTCGTAAGATGTATTGTGTAAGTAGGATACATAGTTTTGAGATTTTTTTTTTGTTTGGGTTAAAGTTTGCATTGATTTATCTATAATATGTATGTATATCAGTTGTTGTGTTGTGTAGAAATATATAAGTATGTTTATAAGTTGTCTATTACTCATAACACACCACCCATAGCTTGGGACTAGTCGACGTTGTGTGACAGTTGCGGAATATATTATTATTATTATTATTTTAGACCGCATTGAAGAAATAAGCTGATGCAAACGCGGGATTAATTTTATCGTAAGACCATAAATTGAAGGATTGCGTAAATTCCTGCTGTCTATCGTAATTAATAGTTCTTAATAATCTACACTAATATAATAAAGAGGTAAAGTTTGTTTTTTTGTTTGTAGGGGGTAATCTCTGGAACTACTGGTCCGATTGGAAAAAAATTAGCAACAATAGAAAGCTGCTTTACTCCTGAGTGACATAGGCTATATTTTATGTACGCGGGCGAAGCTGCGGGCAAAAGCTAGTAAAAAATAAATAAAGAAAAACTCGTTTATTTCTCACACATAAGGTGACTGAGTAATAATTAGTGACCGATACTTAAACACGTGATTGTAGTCAGGATAACAAACAACTTTTACATTTATGTTCGTCTAACTGTTCTAAATTTACCTACTGAACCTGCTGGTTTTTTTTTCGCAAATTCAGGTATTTCCTATAGTAATGATTATGACTACAATCTACTTACCAGTCACCCTATATAAGTATCTCCAGACGTAGTACGCGCGGGCTTGTGGATGGCGAGCAATGGGTAGCTCGCTGTCCGGTCGTCTGGTAACTCTCCGGACCAAGCACCAAGTCGTCGACGGCGCGTTCTACTCCCGTGCGCCTTAAGGAGTTATCAGCAAACGTAGAGCCAGCCCAGCTACAGGGCCAAAGCCTTCTGACTTACCTTGGACCAGTTTCTTAAAGGATGGTCCGACCCCAGTATGAACGAAGGTTGTCTGTAAGAAATTGCCTTGTGCGATAAGACCGCCCATTGTACCCTTATTTTTTTTTTTTAAATATGTTTGTCCTATTTTTTTTATAATGTGGTGTACAATAAAGTATAAATAAATAAATAAATAAACGAACTAAAAAGGAGCGGGGTGGGTCGTTTATTCAGTAAGAGTCTGATACTATCTCCCACTCCGCCCGAGGGCGGGATTTATCATTAAGAACATGATTTTTTCCACTATAGAAAAACCCCATAATAAAAGTCATCAATCATCATCATCATCAATTCAGCCGAAAGACGTTCACTGTTGGACATAGGCCTCCCCCAAACGTCGCCACAACGACCGGTCCTATCATCGGTCCTATCGGTCCGGTCATAATAAAAGTAAGTATGCCTAAAAATTAACGCATCTCCCGCTTATATTCGCCAGCTTTATACCTTCATGTTGCCCAAACTTTTAGAACACGTTTCCTAAACCACTTTCCCTGAAGGTCTCGTGTCCAAACCACGCGGACTCCAATCCCTCGTTGTGATCAACGTGCAGCGTGGAGCCAAACGTGCTACAGGCTCAATCAGCTCTCAGGACATAAATTATAAAACTGTAATCATCGCATTAAAGTCAGTAACCTATAAATCATTGGCGTTAGTTGCTAAACTAGAGATTTCCTGAGCAATATAACATTTGCGCGAATTATGCCGTCAGTAGAATCTGATGTATGCAAGAATAGAATATAGTAAACTTTATTGTACACCTAAAAGTAACAGAACTTATACACAAACTCCAATCTATGGGAGTTTTTTTCTTTTAGCATATATCATCTAATTAAAAAATGGTTTATTTTAATTTGTTTAGAACATGTACTTTTTTATTATTTTAGTTACATTGTTCTCACATCATAGCAGCGACAAAAATATGTAACCTATATATTTGTAAAACACAACATGATTAAAAAGAGTGTCCACTTTTTGGAATGTGCAATTAGCGTCATTTTTTTCCTGACAGACCGACTTTATGACATTTTAAAAGTGCCTGTAAAGGTTTATTTGAAATAAATGCTTATAATTTAACTTTGATCAGAGAGAAGAAAGCTCTCTTCAAAACGTGGCAAGCTTCCAAATCTCCCGAAGACCGCGACGCATACAGAGCTGCTAAACGTGCCGCCAAGAGGGCCGTAGCCAGAGCCAGACGAGACCACTTACAGCCACTTTATGATAAGTTGGAATCGTCTGAGGGGCAGAAGCTCATTTATAAGTTGGCACGTTCCAGGGTCAAAGCGGCACTGGATATCACTAAGTGCCGCTGTGTAAGAGACCCTGACGGCAATCTGATATGCGAAGACCTCGCGGTGATGGAGAGATGGCGCTCGTACTTCCACGAGCTGCTGAACAAGCAGCACAAAGAGGTGCTGTCTCCGGTTCTCCCTCCAAATCAGGGACTTGTACCCCTGGCTACGCCTGAAGAAGTACATGTGGCTCTTCGCCGCATGAAGAACCGGAAAGCTGTCGGTGCCGATGGAGTCCCCATTGAAGCCTGGAAGGCGATGGGTCCTCGTGGTGTGGGCATCTTAACCCACCTATTTAACCGCATGCTCCTCACCGGAAAGATCCCGAGTCAATGGAGACTGAGTATTATCACTCCAGTCTTCAAAGGCAAGGGATCAGTGCAGGAGTGTGGCGACTACCGGGGGATTAAGGTTATGTCCCACACCATGAAGCTCTTCGAGCGGGTGATTGACTCTCGGATCCGACAGGAGTGCACCGTCTCGGGGTGTCAATATGGGTTTCGACCAGGCCATGGCGCCATGGATCCCATCTTTGCCCTAAGGGTTACCATGGAGGGATACAGATCAAAGAATACGCCTCTGCACCTCTTGTTCCTTGACATGCAGAAGGCCTTCGACTGTGTCCCCCGTGAGGTGATCTGGTGGGCGCTGAGATCCAAAGGAGTGCCCGAGACCTATGTTGACATCATCCGAGATATGTACCGAGACTCCGGTTCTGTGGTTCGGACCGCTGTTGGCGATACGAAACCCTTCCCCATCACCGTCGGAGTTCACCAGGGTTCAGTCCTTAGTCCGTTTCTGTTCAGTGTGGTGCTGGACGTCCTGTCCTCCAACATCAGGGACTTACACGAGCAGCCGCCATGGCTGCTCATGTATGCAGACGACATCGCGCTGGCGGACTCGGACAGTGGGCGCTTGGTTCGACGTGTGACAGCGTGGAAGGAATCGCTGGAAAACGGCGGTCTGAAAATTAATGCGGCGAAGACCGAGTACTTGGCCTGTAACACAACAAACGCTGCTCCTGTTCGCATTGGCGAAGACACAGTCGAGCGCACGGAACAGGTCAGGTACTTGGGATCGGTGCTCCACGAGTCCGGGGACGTCGATTGCGACGTCGAGTCACGTATCTCGGCGGCCTGGGCGAAATGGCGTGAGGTGGCGGGGGTTATCTGTGACCCCAAAATGCCGGTTAGGCTCAAAGGACAGGTCTATAAGACCATCATTAGGCCTGTCCTTTTGTATGGCAGTGAAGCGTGGCCTGTACTTGAGCGGCACAAGCAGAGCCTGCGTGTCACGGAAATGAATATGCTGCGCTGGATGTCGGGAGTGTCGCGGAAAGACCGCATTAAAAACTCCCGCATCCGGGGCAGCCTTCAGGTCCGTGACATAGCGGATAAACTGCAGGAGGGTCGCCTACGCTGGTATGGCCACGTTTTACGAAAACCGGCAGACTACGTGGGTAACAGATGCCTCGCCATGCCGCCTCCGCCGGGACCCGGAAAACGAGGAAGGCCTAAGAGGCGTTGGATCGACGTCGTAAGAGACGATATGCGTGTCAATGGGCTTACGGCAAAGGACGCGAAAGACCGAGCGAAGTGGAGGAGTTTGAGTTGGAAAGCGGACCCCGGGCACCGAGGTGAAAGCCAAGGAAGCAACCGGGACTAACGCTGAGATGATGATGATGATGATGCTTTGAATTTGAATTACGAATCCTGTCCTTGGGTGGAGCGGGAAACGGTGTCAGACTCTTACTGACTAAAAGACCCACCCCATTCCTTCTTAACTTTCATACCGGGGTCGGACTAAAGGGATAAAGCGGGGGTAAAAAGTTTGACTGGAGAAACCTCCATAGACGCGGGTGAAGCCGCTGACAGAAAACTAGTCTGTTATATTGGTATACAATCATTACATAGTATAAAACAAAGTCGCTGGTCCCTATGTATGCCTAAATCTTTAAAAGTACGCAACGGATTTTGATGCGTTTTATTTAATAGATAGAGTGATTCAAGAGGAAGGTTTATGTGTATAACACATTCATAATATATTAAATATCAGCATTGCACCCGTGCGAAGCTAGGGCGGGTCGCTAGTTATAGATAAATTACACACAGACACAGAACAAATTATGGTGCTCATCACACAAACATTGGTCGAAGCCTCCTGGAGCCTAGAGGGTGGTGGAAAACTGTTACCTCGACTCCAGGAATAAGGCAAGGAAAGTACGGGGTAGGTTTTTTAGTCAGTAAGAGTCTGACACTGGTCTCCCGCTCCGCCCAAGAGCGGGTTTCGTCATTGGATGATTTTCACCTACCATAAAAAAAAAATCACACAAACATTTGTCCTGGGTGGGAATCGAACCCACGACCTCCGGTATAGCAGTCAGGGTCAGTAACCACTAGACCATCAGGCCAGTCAAAAATACTCGTATATCCCGTTCACCGAACAGCTTTAGTACCTAACTAGTCAAGACCGGTTTATCCAAACCTTTACGCGTCCGAATTTGAACCGCCACGTCACAACTCTCCGACTATATTACCGGCATGTGCTATTACAAGACTAGTACTGTGTCGTGACGTCACCCGTTTATTTGAGGACGTATATACCGGGTCTATCGAGATCTCGAACGTGTTTGATTGAGATTATCATGGCGCCGTTGGTGGGACAAAAAATATTGGCTAAAAGGTTTTTTGGTGGTTGGTTCCGTATGTTGATTTTATTATTTGGGTCTGAAATACAGATTTATTTAAAAAGTGTGTTACTTAATAAATTAATGAGAGACAAAGTCAGAGAGACAAATGGATGCTTCAAAAATGTAGATGTCTTACTTATGCGATCCAAATACACACACACACTTATGTGAAGTTTTTTTTTTATGTAGGTTCATCAATTTTCTCAATACAATTACGTGAAAGCCCGCTCCTACCTCTACCGCTTATACGCAAGCAATCACGCAGTTTACTGTTTCTCATACTAGTGCCGAAAAAGTGCTAGCTAATTATTTTTCGTAGGTATATTAAGAAACTTCGTTTAATACACGTGGTTTATCACTGCAGTTGTGCTGCATTGACAAAGGGCAATACATGAAAGCCTCGCCTGAGTTGTGTTTCGCGGTATCCTAGCGCTAGTATATCGCTAGTATATCCTAGACAGCATGTTCATGCTCTGTTTCATGCTCTGGAATAATTTACTACTATCACGCAGTTACTTCTAGGCAGGCGTGCTCCATCGTCGGCCACATCATCGCTTACCATCAGCTAAGATCACGCTGAGTCGTCAAACGCGAGCCGAGGGCGAAGCCGTTGGTAGCAGATCATCATCATCAGCCATTTTAATGTTCCCACTGCTGGGACACAGGCCTCCTCTCTAGAAGAGAGAATAGGCCATAATCCACCACGCGGGTCCAGCGTTGGTAGCAGATAGTCTACACTAATGTAATAAAGAGGTAAAGTTTGTTTTTTTGTTTGTAGGAGGTAATCTCTGGAACTATTGGAAAAATTTTAGTAACAACAGAAAGCTGCTTTACTCCTGAATGACATAGTTTATGTACGCGGGCGAAGCCGCTGACAAAATCTAGTTTATTATAATTTTAATTCTACCCGCCAAGATTTAATTTAGTATTATATCACATTTAACATAAATAATAATATGTATAGGATTGAGAAGCTAATAAAACATATACGATCATATTTTATTAGCATTTACTTAAGTACTTACTATATTTACATATTTACTCATAAGTACACATCACTAGTTAAATAGAAACACGTTCATTCTGCACGTTGCAGGAGACGTGCATGAATGTACATAAAACTAGTTTTTTTAAGATGAATCAATAAGATAAATAGGTATTTATAGTTATTTACCTATGCTGATTAAAATGTCATCAGTGTATTTGCATGGAATTATACTGGAATTATAATTTTGGTTTCGGTTGCATAGTAGCATGAGTCTTATAATGTTTTAGGATAGAAAATGGGCCGTAATCCAGCGGGCCCAGTACGGGTTAGTGGATGTCACTTGTCTTCGAATTTTTGGTTCTAGGACATGTTTCCTCACGATGTTTTCCTTCGCCTTTTTGAGAGCTATGGTGATGAAATAAATTACAGAAAGTAATGCGCCTGGATGGGTTTGAACCCACGACTTAAAACTCATAAATGAAAACTCCTTACAACTACCACTGATTTTTTTATAGTGGAAAAATCATCCAGTGAGGAAGGTCGGCCTAGGGCGGAGAGGAATATAGTGTCAGACTCTTACTGACTATACAACCCACCGCATTCCTAACTTGCCTTTATACCAGAGCAAGAGCCTTCCATTCAGACACAAACCCTTGGCCCCAGTTGGATTCTGGTCTCGGTTGTCGCGGGTTTAATTGTCGCGCTGAACTAGTTTTTATATAAGTTTTTTTTTTTTAAACCATCACACAACGCCGTCTGGTCTCGAGCTAAGCAGAGCTTGGAGTTAACAGATTGATGTTTCGGGTATGAGTCTGCACTCATGATACAGGAGTAATTCCTAATTCCCCTGCGAGGCAATATTAGTTAAATAGTAATAATAATGAAGATTGACCAGCTATGCAGGAGATAAAGAAAAAATCCACATTCATTCGACTGATCAAACCTATAATTAAACGGTTGCAATAGTCAAATGATATCGCCAGCAAACAAATGATTTTTCGCACAAGAAAAAAAAGGTTTTTCTCACCGTTCCACGAAACCCTAATCCTATCCAAATATAACAAGATAACCGTCATAGACATGACGTAGAAACCACATATGAACGAATTAACTATGACGGCTTTACCGAAAAAACTATTGACGCAGATATAATACACTTGCCGGAAACTACAGTGTTGATTGATTTTTTGTGGTACCATGCGATCGATAAAACATATGGCTGTAAAAAATAATGGATTGCGTGAGGAATCAATCAATGCAGTTGATGCTGGTTCTACCATAAGCTCTTCACTCCTGGAGCCGAGGGTTGGTGCGAAAGCGTTACACCGGGGCTCTGGTAATAAGGAAAGGAAGGAACGAGGTAGGTTTTTTAGTCAGTAAGAGTCTGACACTGTTCTCCGCTCCGCCCAAGAGCGGGATTCGTCATTGGATGATTTTTACCTACCATAAAAAAACCATAAACTGTTCAAACTGATAAATAAAGAGCTATATAGTATGTAATCGGGTGTATGCCTGCTCTCCTCATCCCTCCTTTTCTCCACATGACGCAGATTCTCACCGAACTCAGTCAATTCAGGAAGTTCCTGCACCTGATTCTTGCAGATGCGCCTAGCTGCTGAAAGTAAGATCCAGCCTTGGTATGAAAGGCTAAGAAGGTACGGTTTTTGTATGGTGCGGAAAAATAATCTAATGACGAATTCCACACATGGGCGGAGCAGGAAACACTGTCAGACTATTACTGACTAAACGACCCACCCCGTTCCTTCCTGCCTTACTTCCAGGACCCAGGTGTTCCGCTTTCGCATCAACCCTTGGCTCCAGTAGGCTTCAAGAAGAGATAGAGATAGATGGGTAGAGATAAGTTTTTTAGTCAGTAAAATGTGACACTATTACTATACACTCCACAAAAAAAAAACATGTGACTTAGGATTATAGCGGGAAAATTATAAAGACTGTTACAATATCAAAACATACATTTCCATTATAATCCGACCTGTCTTTGAGTAGACTTGCACTAAAAACTGAGGTTAGCTTATACTGGAAATATCGGTACAGTTTATAATGACGTCTTATTTATGTATGTATCCAAATATGGATGTTGTGTCGAATTCGGTTGGTAACAGATCCGGTTCCGCGGGATATCCGATAAATAATGGTTGCCAATGACGCAGTGTTGGCGTTGTTTAAATTACCTAACTGGTTTTATTAACGATTATTTTTAAACGGCACAAAAACATTATTTAATGCTATTTTAGACCTACTCATAACTCTTTTCGCCTATTTGTGATTTTTTTTGTGTAGGTACAGTTAGTTGGCATATCACCCGTAAACAGGACTCAATGGAGCGATTGGTAGTGCAAGGGAAAGTTGATGGCAAAAGATCACGTGGACGCTATCCAACATGGCCAGCGTTAATGAAAACTCCCAGACCGCCAAACACAGAACTATGGTGTCGCATCGCGAGTGAAGCCATAGTATAAAGAGCAGGGAAGTAGGCTATCTTTGGACCGATCCGCGTTATAATTGCCTACTGTCTTAGGGTTGGTAGGTTTTACTTTTAGCTAAATTTTAGTTCGGTGCCTATAAATGTGCAAGGGTCGTGAAGTTGTATTTTTGACTTGTATTGTCTGGGTACAGGGTTTGTGGGGTGTGACTCTTTATGGCGCTAGATGGCACACGCGGTGACATAGACTTGTGTTTAAATTATTTTCTTAGTAGTTTATACATAATCTGGTCAGATTTTTGTATTTTTTTTTAATATGCATAATGTAGTATTTTTACACATAAAGGACCATATTTATTTTTAATTAATACAAACATGAATAATAGAAACAAATCTCAATAGATTTGTAAAAAAAATATTATTAATATAATTTTGTACAAAACGTGTTATTCAATAATCACACGTTTATTACAAAATTACAAATTAGCTACAGAAAAATGCTTTCTTCGGTTTCGACTATTACGAAACGACAGAAAATCAGACATTTTGGTTTCATTTAGCGGTGCCGAAAAGCAGTGACGCGCGAACCTCGTGCAGTGTTAGCCTCGACTGGCGCACTGAGGAACGGGTCGAGATTTTGTTACAGTGTGCGTGCGCCGACGCATAGATACTATGGCGCACACATACAAGCCGCGCGCGGTGCGTTTGTATGAAGATAACCTACTTCCCTCCTCTTTATACTATGGTGAAGCGGTGGTGCATGACTCGACCAACACATGACCACGACCACTCTGTCAAGCAAGAGTGTACGACTAAGAAGAACATTTCGTAGGTCTGAAAATAGATCTTACTTAAGCTATTTTTACCCTCCAAAGGCCTCCTCCTCGACTATAGGGATAGTCCTATGGGAAAGCGTTTGCCAAGTCATCTAACTACTTAATATAATGAAAAGCTGATAAAATCGAGTAATTTTCGTACGCCTTGGGCTTGTACTATACGCGAACTTCCTGATTGAATGGATATGGTAGGGGAAATTTCCTCACTAATAACAAATTGTTACCTAAGTACCTAAACTGCTGAAAACATGTTAGATTACAGTATAGAATAGTCACGAGAATATTCGAAACAATTTCCGTGGTCCGCAAACGACAATCGAAAGAACACGGGTGGGTTTTTGTCAGTAGAACTTTAAGACGCCCTCCCGCACCACCAGAATATCGGAGAAGTTATTTTATGACTCTCAAACTCATAAAACAGATAATACTTCTAATAAGTTAGACACCTCGCTCCACCGAAATTCGTAGAAGTTATAAAACATATAAAGAATCCTTCTAATAAGAATAATTCATTTATTTGCATAATCTCAGGTGACAGTTCCCTTCATAATTACATTTTACAAATTGTTTACATGCTGCAATGGGTACATTGATAATTGTAACCTTTTAAAATATAAAAAAATTGTATACTTTATGAAACGCATCATTACATAATTAGTATAAAACAAAGTCGCTTGCCGCTGTCTGTCCCTATGTATGCTTATATTTTTAAAACTACGCAACGGATTTCGATTCGGTTTTTTTTTAATAGGTATAGTGATTCAAGAGCAAGGTTTATAACATGTATAATACATGCATAGTATATTTAATATCACCATTGCACCCGTGCGAAGCTGGGGTGGGTCGCTAGTAATGAATACATATATGGTAAAAATATGACTTCGATTAAAAAAAAAGAATATAAAAAAATTGGTTACCCATGTTATAATAATGTGATGTTTTCTGCATAAGTTTGTATTTGTATGTTCGTAATGACCATATTTGCATTTCACAAAACAAGTTTCAGAGTTTTCACTCACAAGGGCAGACAATATGTTAAACCGATAATTGGTGTTTCAGAAAGAAGCTAATTGCTACATTCTCATAAATAATTTAGCATAGCTAATTGCCACAATTACACCACACACATTAAGAATTTCATATCATCCTTATTAATTTTCCCACTGCTATGACACAGGCCTCCTTTCTAGAAGAGGGAATGGGCCATAATCCACTACGCGGGCCCAGAGTGGATTGGTAGATGTCACATGTCTTGGAATTTTTGGTTCTAGGACATGCCGGTATCCTCACGATTCCTACATCGTTTTGAGAGCAGTGGTGATGAAATAAATTACACAAAGTAATGCGCCTGGCTACGTTTGAACCCACGACCTACAACTTGTAAGTCGGGGCCTTGACCACTCGGCCACCACTCCGGCTTGCACTGTTCCTAAAAGAATTTCATATTCACTTTGTTTTTGTTATTTTTTACTGTGTGTTTTGTAAATGTTGTGCTGTGTTTGTATCGAATAAATGTATTTCTATTCTATTCTATTCTATATGCTTATTACAATTAGCAAATGTTTTGCCACGTGGCAAAACGAATGTCAGTAAAGATATATATTTGGCCACGAGGCTCACCTATTGTTATGATACACCTGGTCCATAAAGATATCTGCATCAGTAACCGTCGCTAATCTTTTGTGTGCTATACCTTTATTTATTGTTGTCTTCTTAATTTTTTTTGCCGGTTGTTCTCAAAGGGATGGTCAGTATTATTGAAACCGTTGGCAGTTGAACACGCAACGTATTTTGGTGATATTTTCACAAAAAAATTGTTTCTATCGATTTACATTTTTTTTGTGTGTTTGGATTTCTCCTCGCAAGTCTTCTTATAAAGTCTGCTTTTACATAATAAGATTCTTTAATATAATCATTTCCTTTTTTATTAATATTTTGACCACTATCTCAACTGACGGCCACATGCCGATGATGGAGCGCGTCTACCTAGAAGTAACATATTCACTCTTGACTTAAAGATGTCTAGATTGTAGCTATCAGGAAGGACAGACACCGGCAGAGAATACTAAAAATGATTAAATCTACTCAACTTTAATCGTCAAACTATAATAGCGGGATTTTGAAAATCTGTGTTAAGTTTTACTTTACTTACCTACTAATTAAATAACCAGCGCCCCACCCTGCCTCCGGTACCCCCATGAAAGTAAACTTCATACTAAGTTTGGACCTCCGTTTCATCCCAAAATTTTAGTGCTCTCTTAGTGCTCGCCTTTATAAACGCCGTTATAAAAGGAAGCCTTGTGTAAATTTTCAAGCTCCTAGTCCCAGTAGTTTAGGCTCTGCGTTGATATGTCAGTCAGTCAGTTTCTCTTTTATAGATTACCTCGATCATGTATATAAGCTAGCTTCTGCCTGTGACTTTGCCCGCGCGAAATTCGGTTTAACCCCTTAGGGTATCCGCTTAGAACGGACTTTACAAAAAATCCATTTTGTAAAATCCGTTCTAAGCGGGCAGGCAGAAGCTAGCTTATATACATGATCTACACCTTATAAGGATGTCTACACCTTATAAGGAACTGCCAAATGAGTTTGTAGGTGTTATAGTTTCTGAGATTTCATGATTAATCAGTGAGTGATATTTCGCTTTTAAATGTAAAGATTGCCTCGATTCATTGAAATACACTTCTCATCAAAAAAATCGAAACACCTTGCAAGTTTACGTTTTGTCAGGATTATCAGAAAAATGTGTACATTTAGGAATAAATGTTAAATGTCGTTTAATAGTGAGTAATATGAGCTTATCAAATCTTAATGTTAATGTTCTAAATTTAAATGAATTTTTCATAGGTTTCGTATTTTGTTAAATGAGTCATTTTTATTCCGTATGGAGTATAAAGGAAATGGATAAAACAACACACGTAAATGAAAAAAAAAGCTAAAAAAAGTTTATTTAATAACTTGTATTCCCTCCCCGAGCTCTAATTACTGCTTCCATACGGTTCTTCTAAGTGTTTCTGGGGCAGGATCTCTTGCTCGAATTCGTCTCTTTAATTCATCCCATAGATGTTCAATGGGATTCATGTCCGGGCTTCTTGCTGGCCATTCCATAATAGAGATATCGACTTCGTTAAGATAATCTCGTACGACGCCCGCGGTGTGAGCCCTAGCAATGTCGTGCATGAATATGAAGCCGTTGCCAATAAAATGTGCATAGGGCATCACATGAGGCTCGAGACACTCTTCGACGTACCGATGACAGTTTAGTGCAGGCAGACGTGGCCCAGACACGAAAGCAAGCTCTGTCTTACCGTCGGCGCTGATTCCTCCCCAAACCGTCCACGAACCGCCACCATAGCTGACCTTTTCTTCAATGCAGCATTGTGCATAGCGTTCTCCGTCTCTTCTGTAGACCTTGTTCCTTCCGTCGTTACCATACAGCATAATTTTACACTCATCAGAAAAGAGAACTTTGCTCCACTGTAGGTATGACCAATTTAGGTGCTCACGTGCAAAGTTAAGGCGCGCTCTTCGATGGTCTGCAGTTAATTTCGGCCCATTTGCTGGCTTATGCGGTACCAGTCCACGATCCTTCAACCTTCTTCTAATTGTAGAGTCACTTACAGCCACCCTTCGTACAACACGAAGCCGCTGCTGCAGTTGAAAAGCGTTAAGGCGTCGATTTCTTAAAGAAGTTGTTACAATAAATCGATCATCTCGCTCAGAAGTGACCCGATTCCTGCCAGATCCTGAACGGCGCGTGAACAAACCAGTCTCCCGATAACGTTTATAGACTCTATGAACAGATGACAGGCTTAGATGCAGTCTTGCAGCCACAACACGCTGACTAAGGCCAGAATCCAGCAATGCCACAACTTGGGCGGCTTCTGTGGGCGAAGTATCCATACGTTTTAGAAAAAAAACCTTTTTTCAGACGTCCCAAAGTCACAGTATTGAAATAAAAAACAAAAAGTTTAAGGATAGGCGCCAATTTTTAGTTTTTAAACGCTAAATGTACTCCAACCCTAAACACACATTTGTCTCAAAACAGTGATTCATTTCGTTTATAAGATAAACAAATGAAATTCTAATTTTGAATTTAGAATTTTCGCTTATTACTGTAATGGCCAAACTGCCAGCTATAATATATGTATTTTTTTTCATCGTATGAATTCTTTTTTGTGTTAAATTCGGACAGAAACAATGAAAACGGAAGTGTTTCGATTTTTTTGATGAGAAGTTTATTTTTCTCTACTGTTTGTTACTATGTACGCGCAGAACCAGTGACGTCGCCGAAAGCTGTAATATCTAAAACGTGTAAATGACGTTACAGAGCAAACTTTACACATCAAAATAGACTTATATTTATATCTCATTAAACACTATTATCAAACGATTCATATTTGCGTAGAATTAGTCATTTACACGAAATTAACTTTATCAATGACCGAGAAGTATTTTTGTGAGGCTGAGTAAGCTGCACAGGCGCTGTTTGTCACAAGTTTTTTAAAGCTGCGTCTCCACTAGGCAACATTTGGCGCGCGACACGTGACGCTCAACATGTACAATCCGTTCCAAATGAGAATAGGATCGATGGCCATGTTGTGACGTCACGTCGAACTGTCAAATCAAAGAAATTAGGTAGAGTCAACAAAAATAATTTACGTACGAATCGTCAATGAAAAAAAATTAATCAGAATACAGTTTTTCAATTTTGTTTATCTCTGTTTCACTGTGTGATGTGTCTGAGTAGGTAAATAGAAGAAAAAGGCGAATTGTTTCTAACAATGAAAATAAGAAAGAAAATAGTTTTTCTAGTAAACTATTTATGACTTAAGACAATAAATTTGTCAAATTTATATTAAACCCTAACGTTTTTACTTCAACTAGTATTAACTAAAATTTAGTAATAAAATGCAAAAAAAACCTTTTTATTGATACGCAAATAAGATTTTTTTGCAAACCGTACTTTTCACTCAAAATTTGACAGATCGAGTTTATTGACTTTCCTGTTCTTATTTGGAACGCATAATACGGCAACGTTGTACAACAGCGCGCCACGTTGCCAGCTGACGCGCAACATGACGCGCGGCTTGTTGGTTGTTTAAAGAGAATCGTTATATTTTCTGGGTATTTTCTAAAAAACATGTATTTTTCCTTTTAAATGCATTTTTCGATAAAATTAAATTATTAGTGGTAATAATTTTATCGAAAAATGCATTCAAAAGGAAAAAAACATGTTGGTTAGAAAATTCCGCTGAAATCAACACAAGTTCCTCTGGCGACATGTTTTCGACGAGTACGTAAAGTAGTACCTACGTAGACAGACAACGTTGTTCAACAAAAGTTCCGCGCTGACTTTCAACATGTTGGGCAACTTTTTGTTCAACATGTTGCTCGTCAATGGTTGCCTAGTGGAAACGCGGCTTTAAATTTATTTGTTTTACGTATTAACTGGAATGAAACAGCTGCGTAAAAATATGCATTATCTAAGAGAGCCTATGACTAATATTTTTCAGCAGCACATACATTAATGTAAGCCACTAAGGAAATATTATGACACGGAGTTATTGAGAGGACAAAGTGACAATACACTACAGTATCTGCGATAATATTTATTTAAAAGAGACTTTGACCCCTGAGTTTGTTTCGGTGTTTCTTCGCAGGGTAGTCAGCTAGGAAACACCGGACTCATCTAGCTTAAACTGACGAAAAGAAAAAAATATTGACGTGTAAAAGTGTTATTTTAAAACCTATTTACATAATAAATATAATTTATCATTTATCAAAAAGTTAAAAAATATTTTAGGTAGACACCTTTTTTATGGTAGGTAAAAATCATCCAATGACGAATCCCGCTCTTAGGGGAAAGTAGTATAGTCAGTTTTTTGTTATTTTTACACTTACTACACACACACTTACACTTACTTTTTTTTACTTTACTTGTTTTTTGTTTTTTTACTTAAGGTACCTTTCGTCTTTCACGCAATCCAAACAATCTTTTTTCGCCGAAAAATAATAAGACATATTCAACCTTAACAATAATTAAAATCTTATTGATCAAGTTTAATAAATGACAAAAAACAACCGTATTGTTTCTGAATACTCTGATGTCTCATTATCATCACCAGCCTTTTTAATGCCCCACTGCTGGGACTTTGTCACTTTAGGCCTCCCCTTCTAAGAGAAAGAATGGGCCATAATACTTTTGATTTGACTTATTATTTTACTTAATTTGATGATTATAATTTATTGTATTTTCGACATGACTGTATTTGAAAATTGTAATGAGTGTATTTAACCTGAAATAAATGTTTATTATTATTATTCACCACGCGAGCCCAGTGCGGGTTGGTGGATGTCACATGTCTTCGAATTTTTGGTTCTCTGATGTCTGATTTATAGTTAAACTACAATGCATTGACATTAACTAAAATTTAAAGAATAATTTTTATTTACTTGACATTTCGATAATAATCCATTAGTAATTTTAATATATTCTATTGAGATTTTAATTTCAGATTTAATTGGTTAATGCGATTTTAAGTTGGATTTATGAGATCGTTGTTTTTTTTATTTATTTAGTTTTATCCTGTTTTATTTTAAACGTGTCTCACATTTAAAAGTTATTTTGATTATTAATTATTTTTTGTATTGGCTATGGACTTTTATCTGACTGTTATTACCTATTATTGTCAGATAGATAGATGATAATTATTTATTTTGCTAATAGGTTTTAAAAATATATTCACACGTAATTTCTTTTAAAATTTTGAACTAGTGAGGCTTTGTTGACTAACCTGAAAAAAACACGGAAACAAATTCTAGAAGTTGAGAGGTGTGATTTTTCTGATTTTATTTTAATAAAAAATACCATTTATTATTAAAAATATGTAGCTAAGTTCCCGCGCGCCTCAAGGAGTTGTCAGCAAATGTAGAATCCCAATTGTAGGGCCGAAGCCTACTGGGGCTCGGTCCGGTTTCTGAAAGGAAGGTTCGACCCCGGTATGAGAAGCTAAGAAGGAATGGGTTGGTTGTCCCCACCACAAAGAAAAACTATATAGCTATATAAAAAAAAAATATATAATACATGCACTCTTTAACCATATAGAGGCATGTTATATTTTAAATCGAGATCAATCCGAGACAAGTAAAAGTGCGCACGCGCAGGCTCGGCCTGTTAAGGTAAGGTCAGCTCACTGAGTAATGGATGTTTATATAACCTTACATGGGTATAAGTACCAGACCGTTGTTTTATGTAAGGAGAATTTATTTAATGATTTTAGTACTCAAAACCCAAGCGAGCGCCGGCGCTCGCGGCATGATTTCGCGCCATCTATGAATGTACAATATTAGAGCATTTTTTTTTTTTGGGTATTTTGATATTTGTTCAAGAACGTAAATAAAAAGTTTTATCTACATCTACACTATAAACAAAAAAACAAACTTTACCTCTTTATTATATAATAAAGAGGTAAAGTTTGTTTTTTTGTTTGTAGGAGGTAATCTCTGGAACTACTGGTCCGATTGGAAAAATTTTAGCAATAATAGAAAGCTGCTTGACTCCTGAGTGACATAGGCTATATTTTATGTACGCGGGCGAAGCCGCTGACAAAAGCTAGTAGACTAATAAATTTAAATTTGGAAAATAAGCAACTTTTCGTTAATACCCGCGAACGCGGGCGTTCGCCAGGGTAGTTGAAATATTAACGACTAAGTAACCAGGGTCCGTATTCCAAGGAGTTGTCAGCACATAGGGACTCTGCAAAAAGGTCGAAGCCTGCTGGGGCCCAGGGTCTCTTTCTGAAACGAAGGCTTGGCCCCAGTGCGACGGGCAAAGAAGGAGTGTGGTGGGGTGTTTAGTCAGTAAGAGTCTGACACTGTTTCCCGCTTCGCCCAAGGAGGGGATTCGTCATTTTGATGATTTTTGCCCAACATAAAAAAGGAGTTGCCAGCAAACTGGGGCCCAAGGTTGTAGGAGCCCAGCAAGGTCGAAGCTTCGTGGGGCCAAGGGTTAATGTGAAAGCGTAACACCAGAGACTAAAGCAAAGAAGGAACGGGGTGGGTTTTTAGTCAGTAAAAGTCTGACACTATCTCCCGCTTTGCCAAAGGGCGTTGAGGGAGTTGTCATTGGATGATTATTGCCTAGGTACCACAAAAAAACGAAAAATGCTTTGGTTTGGTCCTGTTACAGCCAGAAGGAATGGGTCATAATCAAAACCGCATATTGATTTTTGGTAAAAATAAAACTCATGTGATTTTCGTGCAAAATCAACTTTTAATTGTAAAATGTCCAAATTAATATAATTAAAGGTTCAAGTAAGATCGAATTTAACTATTTTTGTAAATATAGTCACTATTTATTTTTTATAGACCACAAAAAAGATCGAGTTGACCACAAAAATTAATGAAATCAACTTTTGAATCAATAATGTTTATCGTATTTATGAACAAAAAATATTATAATGATTAAATATATCTGTGGCATAACAAAATAACCAGCATCTTTATGAATCATATTTTTAACTGTGCATCAAAAATCTTATCCATTTAATGGACCTTTTTAAAGAAGCTGGGTCACCCTGACTCGAACAGGTCAGGTTAGAATGGGATAACGAGATCAAGTAAGCGAGCAAAAAGGTCAAACACAGACCCGTCCTGTGTACGGATTTGGATCAAATTTTGCAAACGATACCATACCATGTCTTAAAAGCACATAAGTTTTTTTTTATCCCAGGACTATATTTGCTTGGTATAAACCTTCTTGCTAAAAGTTCACGTGGGAAAACCCTAAAGCCACAATCAGAAACCAGTGAATAAAACATAATATTCTCTCGGATAAATAAAGCAAAACATGTCAAGAGCCTTTTTTAAATTACATAACCGTAAACTACGGTTACTTTAAATCACATTTCCTTTACATGCAATACAAAACAAAATCTAAATAATGACATACACTCACAAAACCGTTTTAAATTCGACTAGACCGGAAAAAACAGCGCGAATACAAAATTAAAATTACACATTATAAAACAGATTTGAAAATAGAATATTAGGTACCAGTGTTATATTCTAAAGCATAAATAAATAAAATAAAAGATTTGTATTCGTAAAATTAAAATTTTAAAACATTTAGAATCGAATCATTTGAAATAAGAATACAATGGTTTTAAATGTTTTATAAGTTTGTCAATATTAAACATAAAACAGTTTTGAAATTGGAATATTACCAGTATTATGGTATAGTTCGTTTTGTAATCCTAGACTACGATTTGACAACTTAAAATATCAAACTCCAGAAAATTGGGAACATATTTCTAGAGTGTGACATTCTGAGTTGTCAAATCGTAGTCTAGGATTAAAAAAACGAACTATAAAGTTTTATAAGTTTGACAAAATTAAACATTAAAAATTTAAAATTGGAATATTGCCAGTATTATTGTATAACGTTATGATTATATTAAATAAATGAATCGTTTGACAATCGACTCACGTGTGGGTTTGCCGTCCACAATATTACGGTACACAGTTAGCATCTTTTATTCATTCAACGATTGTCCCACGGTCACACCTGGCCGAAGTATCGCAGTTTTTTTACTAGCTATGTATTTGTAACTGGTCTTGCTGGGTTCGAAGTTGCTAGAACGATTTTGATTGTCGTATTGTTCGTTGCGGACAAAGAGCGAAATTGTGCAAAGATCAGCTGTCTCGTTTTTGAAGTTGGGATTTGATTTAAGTTCAGGTAAAATGCAACGTGAGTATCACTCCATCCAGATTGGCAATAGTACACTTTGATGTAAGTGCAGAAAATTTATCATTGCGACCGGGACTGATTGAGCGACTGAGTTATGGAACCGAGGACTGCAGTGTCTTTGCACGTGTATCAAAAGACGTTTTTTAATACTACTTGTGGGAAGGAGGATATATGCTCACACTCATAACACATCATGATTAGGGAACCGAATGGTATTTTGTTTTTAAAGTATCACCAAATTAATTATATGAATATATCTGACTGGCCTGTCAGCCTAAGTGACCTTGACTGCTAAGCTGGAAGTCGTGGTTTCGATTCCCACCCAGGGCAAATGTTTGTGTGATGAGCACGATCATTTGTTTTGCGTCTGGGAGTAATTTGTCTATAATATGTATGTATTTAGAAATTATCAGTTGTCTAGTACTCATAACACAAGCTCTGCTTGGCTTGAGACTAGAGGGCGTTGTGTGATAATTGTGGAATATTATTTTATATCTCCCCTTACCCTGTATAGAATAGGTTCTAATACGTAATTAAATAAAAAAAAATCAAGGAAAATTGTAGTTTTTACTACAAAATTTAGCAGAATAACCCATACTTTTATGGGTTTAATGTAAATTACCAATTCCATGGAAATTGTCGGTTTAGTTAAGCCATTAATGATGTCAGCACATACATATATTGTGTTACATAATCTTTACATATTATAAAACAGTGTCCTCCATCGTGTAACGCTTCATGTCTGTCTGTAAACAAACAAACTGCAAACAAACTCAAAAACTACTGAACGAATTTTCATGCATAAAGGGGAAAAGAAATAGGTTGTAGTCCACCACGCGGGCCTAGTGCGGATTTGTTCACATAATATCTTCGAAGTTTTGATTCTAGGTCCGTTATGAAAGCAGTGAGGTGTGTGTGAAATATAACACAAAGTAATGCGCCTAATGTAAATAGGAGTCGATACCACTTGTTCATCACCGCTCTTAACTTCATGCTTTTTTACCAGTACACAGAACAATTCATATGGAATACATGCATAATATGGTAGAAAAAAAAAACAATAATTTGAAGGTAGGTACCTAATACTTATAAGACTCGTTCAAAGCCAGGAAGTGTCGCTAGTTTCATTATATTGTATCTAAGGGCATATGGGATGACACAGTATGATGTAATATATAGCAATAAAATGTATGTTACTCACTGAGCACATAGAATAGATCATACTGACATAATACGCATTTTATAGCTTTGAGCACATTCATGAGCCAACTACATTAATTTGTAATGGCTGATCCTCATGAGTACCGAGAATTCACGCGCCAATTCACGCCATGAATAAACTATACAAGTTGTACCCCGCTTAAACCGTCCATGTTAGCGTTCACGCCTGTTTACGGAGCTTCACGGCACTGACCTGCAGCCGCCATATAATTGAATGTTTACTCTCAGAACTGATGGTCACTGAGATAAAAGTTCTAGAAGAAAACCACGTATTATAGTATATACATAAGTCGAGCTTAAGCTGAAAGGAAGAACATATCCCGAGCAACTAAAAAAATGTAAGTGGCCTACTTTTTCTCGGTGCTACTATGGGGGATTGCCTCGTATAAAGAGATAGTTAAATGGTCATGATATAGAGATTAAAAGCGTAAAATATTGCTCAAGGTTTCCTTTTATGACGTAGGTGAGCAGTAATTCACCCTTAAAAGTTTACGCGCACTGTTCCCGCACGCCTCAGAAGTTGTCAGCAAACCGTAGAGATCCTGCAGAAGGGTCTAAGCCAACTGGGACCAAGGGTTCGTGTCTGAAAGTAAGGCTCTAGCCCTAGTAGATGGCGAAGTGGGAACGGGGTAGGTTGTTTAGTCTGTAAGAGTGTGACACTGTTTCCCGCCCGCGATGACTTTTCCCACCATAAAAAACCCCTATTGAATTGAAATTGAATTGAAAATATTTATTTCAGACTATGCACAAAGCGATTATACAAGTCCATATTTTGTTAGTAGATGAAAACTTATAACTATGTTAGTAAAATTTAAAATGCGTATTGCTTTGGACATGCATGAGTGACCACTGCCTTAGCATTTCGCTGTCCACTCTGTTCGACACAACACTCAACAGCGTGTTGGTGCTACCCTTTAAGCGTGACCACAGGGAGGCCGTTCTTTTACGCAGCACTGCCTATAAGTTTAAACGAGGGTTAATTGGTAAGGAGAAAAGTGCTATCAGAAACTAGCCAAATTTGTATATTCTTATCGCAACGTCCTTTAAAAGCCAATTCTCCATATTTACCTTGTTACTTTATAAGTGCATGTACTACAAACATATGCCTGACATTTATCCACACAGCCGCTTTTCGCTCGACCTCCGCCGATCAGTACCTATATAATTACCCTAGGTATTATACTATATGCTATGCGATGCGAGGCACAAACGGTCATTACATGGTCTACTGGACTATGTGAATGGGTCGGAACGTAAATATGCCAATGGTTATGATACCAGAGTAACGTATAGAGGCTAGTTTTTAGAGGCTAAAGTTTTCATGTGTGTTGCTATATTTATTACACTTTTACATAAAAACTTTATTCATTTATGGTAGGTAAAAATCATCCAATGACGAATCCCGCCCTTTGGCGGAGTGGGAAACAGTGTCAGACTTTTACTGACTAAACAACCTACCCCGTTCCTACGTCGCTATCTATACCAGGGCTAGAGTCTTCCTTTCAGACACATACCCTTGGCCACAGTTGGCTTCAACCCTTCTGCAGGGTCCCTACGGTTTGCTGACAACTCCTTGAGGCGCGCGGAAACGTGCGCGCCGTCGACGACTAGGCTTGGTCTGGACGATAACTAGACGACCGGACGGCGAGCTACCCATTGCTCGCCGTCAACAAGCCCGCGCCTAGGAACCTACATGTCAAATTTTAAGTTTGTAGGTGTTGTAGTTTCTGAGATTTCGTGATTGGTATTTCGCTATAATATAATATGTAGATTTAAGTACAAATACCAACTGTTATTGTCAGTCGAATAACATCAAAGTTTTTGCTCATTAGACCATAATAGTTCTAAAGCAGCTAGCTGTAAACACATTAGGTAGGTGAGCGATGGAAATATACCAGAAAAAAAATCATGTTTTGTTGATCGGGTACCACGTACCCAGTTACGAACAGAAAGGTCACTTGAGTTTGTTCTATACATCGACTTCTTTTCTAGCGATAGACAAGCACGTTCTTAGTTCAGAAACGTTATAGATTTTAAGTTAAAACCACTTTGATAATCACAATTATTAGCATTCTAATTATTACCTAAGGTTAATAAATTGAAAATACATTAATATTTACAAATGATTTAAAAAAGAGGAAGAAACTTATTGGGCATCAGAAAATTCACCCACAAAAATATCAATGAGAAAAGTGCCCAGAACGCTGGCAGCATTGCCATGCTGAATGACAATACTGATTCGCTGACAGAAATAAAAACTCTTTGTCAAAATACTAAAATGTTAATACTAAAGTCTGCTGCAATCTATCAAAACTTTTTAAAACTTAACGCGCTGATACGTCAAAACTGCACTAATGTCATCAATTTGAAAGTGTATAGCATGCAGAGCAGATCACTAAGTTGAGTAAAGTCACTGTACGGCACGCCTCATCTAGTGAGTAGTACTAGTGAGTGGCATTGATTTGTAATGGTATGTGGAACTAGGTGCATAGTTTAAAAAAAATCCATTGAAATGAGAGGATCCTTCGACCTGACGGTGTTGTGACTTGCACAGGGTGAAACGGGCCTCTGCCTAATCGTTGATTTCAGACAGATTAGAATCCCTAGCCAAGTTACGATCCTTTCGTTAACGTCGAACGCTTTGAGTTGGCCAGGCCCACAATTCTTTTGTTCTGACGTCATATCAAAGCATAGTCACGTGGTCAGAGCAAAGTTATTGGAAATGTGGTCAATCCCAAGCGTTCAACGTTAACGAAACGATCGTAACTTAGGTCGGAGAGGTGTACTGTATGTATATGTGAATAGATTAAAAAATATAATGAAAATACTTTTATTCAGGACAGTTACAAGATAACGGTTACAAACACGACGTAAAAAAAAACAAAATTACAGAGTTCGTTGACCGTGCCTGCACCGAAAGGGGTTACCACCACAGCATTTGCTGGGCGTCAGACACCCGGTGCTGGTTCTCAGTTGGCACCCCGCAGTGACGCTTGAAGGTGGTGTTGAGTTCGAAGTGGAATCTGAGAGCGAAAGGGAATATCAGACGTTTATACTGACTAAAGCAAGTGAGCGAGAGTGTTTTGACGGAACGGTTGGCGCAGGTTGAGTGATTGACTGCTGCGTTGCGGGTCGTAGGTTCGATTCCCGCTTAGAACAAGTGTTTGTATGGTCTACTAATAGGTGTATGCGAGTTTAAATATTTGTAACGCACGATACAGGAGAAAAAGTTGAAAGGAAATCGTTTGTCTTGGTATGGACATGTGAAGAGGAGAGATGAAACGCATGTCACAAAAAGAGTTCTGAGTCTACACGTGGATGGATGGAGAGGAAGAGGGAGGCCGAAGAAGAGATGGATGGATTGTGTGAAGAGTGATATGAAAGAAAAGGGAGTTAGTGATAGTGTGACGGGTGACAGGACAGAGTGGAAGAAAAAAACATGTTGCACCGACCCCAAGTAAAATGGGATAAGGGTAGGATGATGATGATGATGATACAGGAGAAATTCTTAGTGTGGGGCAATGTTTTTTTTTATTTATTTTAAATCTACATGTGTTCCTTAAGGTGCATTTGGTATTCCAGTACGATTCTAGGACGATTTCCTAATGACCTATTCCTTCACCATTTAGAGACAAACTATAATGAAATAATTTACAAAAAGTAGAGAGCCTATTCAACCCGCGACAATTATCACTCAGGCCCGACCTTTATCACTAGACCACCACTGCTCATTCAAGACATTGTAACAAATTAAACAAAAAAACAAATGGCTTGGTCTCCCGATCGTAGCTGCAAGCCATATGGCAAAGTGCTCATAATCAACACATCTAAATATAGACATCACATGATCAATAAAAGTCTCTAATCTTTTTATACACTTTGTAAGTTCAAGAATATTGGACCGATCTGTAAGACGCCACTGAATCATTTTCATACATAAGTATGTTTCATAAATTATTTTTGGTTGACTATGAATTCTCTGGATCATTCGCTAGTCTGACTAGACGAATTGGGTGTTTCGTCAGCTAAACATTGTCTTACAAGGATTGTGGAAAAAGACCCCAGTTTACCCCAAATGATTTTTAATTCTAAAAAATTACTGCGATAATTATCTCGATAGTTTTAACGCGCCAAAGTGGGATGCTACACTTTAAATTTGCTTTAGTTGTTATCGCATAACGCCAAACGGCAATGTTAAAGCCGTTGTCAAATCATTATAATCGTGGCGACAGCTAACGTTAACGTCGATTATCGCGATAGTCACGGCAGTTCTCGTTAGCGTAGCCCGGAAATTTCAATGATGCCTAAACGAAATATTGTGCAGCGGTGTACTCATTAGATATACTTATACATTAGTTATAATATCCATAAAGAATCGTTTCATCAATTAAATCATCCAATGACGAATCCCGCCCTTGGACGAAGCGGGAAACAGTGTCAGACTCTTATTAACTAAATACCCACCCCGTTCCTCCTTTGCCCTTCACATTGTGGCCAAGCTTTCCTTTCAGAAAGAGACCATGGGCCCCAGCAGGCTTCGACCCTTTTGCAGAGTCCCTACGTGTTTACAATCAAGTGGGATTTCAATCAAGCATTCGTTTATAGCGAATAAAAAAAACAATTAAAGTATAATATAACTAAATCAGGCACTGTCCTTCAGTTGCAAAAATCTTGCAAATTAACACATATGCGTACTGATAAAAAAATGTGTAATACAACTCTTAAACGACTTACACAATAATTATAATATTTAAAACACACATAAACCGCAAAACGTTTACATAATTTCCTATACTTTCGAAATTTTCCGTAATAAATAAATTACTATTGGTAGTAAATATTTTATTGGTTATGGCACAAGATATTTTAATGTTTACGCGTTCAAGGAGTCAGTGTACTGAACACGTGTAGGCTCTGGTTTCAAGTTGCTTTTAATTAGATTTAATTAGTAATTTGTACGATGATTTCATTAGCAAAGTAATCAACAGTTTGTTTAATGCGCATAACGGTGCAATAATAATTAATCATTAATTAGATAGCCTTGTAGTCTAGGTGGACAAGTGATGGTAATTATGCAATGCCCACAACAGCTGTACATTTTATTTTTATGTGAGAGATCGTCAGAAGTAAGATGATTTATCAAATAATAAAAAAAAAAACAAAATATAAGTTGACAGTAGGTACAAGACCAAAATATCCTAAAATCTTAAAGACTAATAATAAAAACAGCATAATATGTGAATAGAATACAAGAAACTTAAAACTGAATTATACATGTGTTTACAGGTATGGTTTTATGATTTATGCTGCTCTAAGGTGGAGTGAAAGGGTGTGTAAGACTTTTACTGACTGAAACCACACCTAAGTTCCTTCAGTTGTCTTTTGAGAGTCAATCCCATAGCCCCTTTGGTTTTTTGGACATTTTTTTAAGGTGCACGTGGAACACTACTTGCTGTCTTGCACTACTTGCTGGGGTGCTGTGTAAAATTTTATAATAAATTACCAGTAGAGATAATACAATTGAATGAATCCAAATTTAAAACTTGCATTAAACGCACGCTATGTAGACAGGCATAATATTATAAACTGGAAGATTACATTCTTGATAATAATACCTGGCTAAATGCCGTTCCTGCTCCACAGCCAGTCTACTTTTGCCTACTAATTTGTTATTTTGTTAACATATTTATTGAAAGGATGGAAGTTGTTGCCCTTTTTATATTGGCGTGTTCGTAATAGTTTTATATTTATTTTTTTAATTGAAGCTCATGATCATCTACTATATATATATTTTTTTATGTGGATACAGTAGCATTGTATACCTAATGTAGAAGCACTTTTTAAATTTTGTAAATGTGAAGTACCATGGAGCATTTTTCGCTAGGTTGCAACTTATTTGACATAAACGAGCATGGCAGTTGAGAGTTTGTCATGCTCACTCAAATGTCTCGCTGATGGTGGCGCGTGTGTTGGGTCATTCTGTTCCCTCTAAAATGGTTGAGCGGAGTGGGGCTGATGCGCGCGTCATGCTCGTGAACGGGTGCCATCGGTTGAGACTGGTCATCTCTTGGCTGCTAGGCGCTTATTTGAAATTCTTTTTTTTTTTTAATTATTATTTTACTTTTTGTTAAATACCGCTACATCGTGCTCGCATAATAGAAGCAACATAATTTTGTAACAAAATACATAATATGTAAATATATAAATTTGATTTAAAAGAGTGTCCATGGAGTTTCTTGCACGTTCTTCTCCATAGGAGTCTACGCCTTGGAACGTACAAATTAGCTTCAATTTTGACATTTCAAAAGTGCCTGTAAATGGTCTATTTGAAATAAACGAGTTTGAGTTTGAGTTTTGTCATCGCCGACTCGAGGTCGGTTCTTATGGACCGAGCGGACGGCGAACTACTGTACGCTCGCCGTCCGCAAGCCTGCCCAATTAGATAGGTATTTGAATAGTGATTTAGTTAGTTAGGAAAACACATTGTGTAACACGTATAACAGCTCAATAAATTAATCAATAGTTGGGAGGCGTGTGGTCTCAGCTGATAATACAATGATATGTGATAATACTGATGAAGGGAAATATCCGAATTGGCATTTTATGTCTTTATAATTAAATCAGTAATTCACTCAATTAATAAGTAATGGAAATAGAATAGTACCACAACTGTTATTTTGCAATTTGATTACGACGATCGACAAACTTAAGTATATTTGAAAGTGGCGCCAGTGACTGAAAAGTTGAAAGGAAATCGTTTGTCTTGGTATGGTCATGTGAAGAGGAGAGATGAAACGCATGTTACAAAAAGAGTTCTGAGTTTACACGTAGATGGATGGAGAGGAAGAGGGAGCCCGAAGAAGAGATGGATAGATTGTGTGAGGAGTGATATGAAAGAAAAGGGAGTTAGTGATAGTGTGACGGGTGACAGGACAGAGTGGAAGAAAAAAACCCAAGTAACATGGGATAAAGGTAGGATGATGATGATCGACAAACTTAAGTATGCCCAGAAAACCGGTGCAGGTAAGAATGGAGCAGGAGCAAGCATCAGACACTAACTATCTTATGTCCACCTGTGATCCTTATAATTCTTACACTCTTGAGCCCCAAGCGAACACCTATTGTCTTTCTATTAGGTCTCTAATTACGGTATTTGAAAGGTTTCTTCAATTTTCGCATAACCCTCGCTTATAAAACTAACACAACAATTTACGAATTGGGTCACAAAAACTCTAGAATACAGCTAAAACTATTCACAGCGACAATACTATTGTGGGAACCGCGATATTTCTGCCAATATACCAGAATTAAACCGGCATTCCCAGTTCTTATAATAAAATACAACGACAAAATAGCAAGCTATACTATGCCAGTATAAGATGACCTCGAGCTGAACAACTTTCCGTACAAAAAGAGATCAGCATATACTGGTCTTTTATAGTTCGTTTTGTAGGCTATACTTTCCCAGCATAACCTGACTTCAAATTGTACAACTTTCCGTACAAAAAGAGATCAGCATATACTGGACATTAATAGTTCGTTTCATAGCTTGTATGACTTCTTTAAAAACAAATACATTGTACTATAAATATCAGAGTTTTTGCGAGTACTAAATTAACATTAAGTAATGACGATTATTTATAAATTTTCTCTCGCTGTTCGTTATAAGTATACTTTATGAAAAACATACGCTACCTACCGTGCGAAACGTCTTATTATTTATTTGGTTTTACAGAAAAAAACTTGTATTGTTGGTTTGGAGTTCTATAGTTGTTCAGGTTTTAATATATGAGGATATTTAATGTATCTCCATAAGACTTCAAGAGAAATATTAAAGAGCACTTCCTTTCATAACTGACTTTATTTTTTAGGCGTTAAACAATTTATTTTTGTACGAATGCACAAACGTTAAAATTCGTAGAGCCTAACTTCAAGCTAGCCAAGGAAGGAAAGCCGTATTGTAAGTTCCTTTTATATTGTAATCTGGATCATACCCTTATGCCTAACTTACACGTTGGCCCAACCTCGGCCAATCGCCTTGGTGTACCCATTGTATAAATCGGGAAACCCCGTATACATAATAGTTATTGGCCGAGGTTGGGCCAACGTGTAAATTAGGCATCAAATGTGATCTCTCCCTCAATAAATTGTTGCGGTACAGCCCGCCGTATTTTTCCGCACTAGTATGAAATACACAATATTGCAAGCCTGAAACCAAAAAAGAGCGAATTTTCAAGTAAAAGTGTTGAAAAAGTTACTTTTTATTGCGTCCAAAATAAGTAGGTTACAAATTTTAAATGACACGATTGTGCAACGCAAAAGTGACGTATTTAGATGTAACACTTACTGAGATATATCGATTACTTGATTGATGGGTACAACAAGTATAATATTGTGATAATTCGCAACGTGGGTTTCATAATCATATCATTTGTCATCGAGTGACGTTTCTTGAGCTCACATGTTATGAGACGCCTGGGTGTGTAGACCTTCCAGAGGACACGTTAGAGCACACGGTCGAGGTGTGCCCCGGTTGGGCAGAGCATCGCCGTGTCCTCGTGGGGGCGATCGGCGGAGGCGATCTCTCGCTACGGCGCGAAGCCGCCGGCGCCAAGCCCTGTCTTCGACGGCGCGCACTGAAGAAGTGGTCAGCAGACCATAGGGACCCTCGAGAAGGGTTGAAGCCACCTGGAGCCAAGTGTTCGTGACTGAAAGAAAGGCTCTGACCCTGGTATAAAGGCAACGTAGGAACGGGGTAGCTTGTTTAGTCATTACCGCTCCACCCAATGGTTTTTTTTTTTATGGTAGGTAAAAATCATCGAATGACGAATCCCGCTCTTGGGCGGAGCTGGAAACAGTGTCAGACTCTTACTGACTAAACAACCTACCCCGTTCCTTCGTTGCCTTATTCCCAGAGCCCCGGTGTAACGCCTTCGCACCAACCCTCGTCCCGGGAGGCTCCACCCAATGGTGGGATTCGTCTTTGGATGATTTTTACCCACCATAAAAAAAAGCTCACGTCATGTCATTATGTAGAGTTATAGCAGAGCAAAACAAGAACCTAGACGGGGTCAATAGCCATTCAAAGTGAGGGTACTGTAGCGAAACGACCGTATCGAATATTCTGGCTCCTACCTAGTTAAGCTAGGTGATTATTACAATTAATGGGTTCGATACCCAGGTGAAACAATATCAGATTGGGGTTTTTCGTTTAAAATTACACAAGACTTGGACTTCTTCCGTTTTAGGGTGAGGCGAGAAAGGGGGGCGTGTCAGACTTTTACTGACTAAATTTTTTTTTGCAGTGTTCCAGTGTCCTGGGGTTCAGTGTCGCACAACCCATGGGTTCAGTAGGCTTCAACCCTGTTAGGCCCTTATGATAAGGTATATAGAAAGAAAGAAAAATATTTTATTTGACACATATGTAGATACACACAATACAGAAACCACATGCAGGCATAATATATGATTTAAAAAAAGGTAAAAAAAAAATTGTGTGGCTGCGCCAATTAGGTCCAGTTCAGCAAATAAAGGCATTATGTTACCTATGTTGTTATCATTCATTACATAATATTCAGTCATGAACTTATCAAAGAAAGCAGACATAAACAAATGAAAATAGAAAAAATAAGCGAACACGTTTTTCATTTGTTTTTCCTCGTCCCTCGAATAACAAAAGAAAACGTTTTTGAAATGTTTAACAACTTGTTCCGACCCTGAAAACAACTCCTTTGTACGAATTCAAAACACTGGTGATATAATCACAACCAGACTGATCGATTTTTGTAGATTTTTATCGATGAGTAAAAGGAAAACCTGCACATTTTTAATACTACTTACTTCTGACCATGGAAATGGGACCACTTTTTTAAATATAGTAATATATAGGGTGACTGGTAATATAATTAGTGACCGATACTTAAACATGTGATTGTAGTTACGATAACAAACCAATTTTACTCTGGGATTAAACCTGAAATCGAGAAAAAATTCTGAAAGAAAAGAAAGAAAGAAGAAGAATTGATTTATTTGTGCAATTTTTTTTCGTGATTAAAGGGTTGGGCCCGAAGTAAAAGTGTTTGTTATAGCGACTATAAGCACGTGAATAGTATCGTCACTAATTACCAGTTACCCTAAAGACAAATAATAAAAAAATATATATTGAATTTTCCGCACAAAGTTATGAATTGCGTTTATAAAAGTTAAACTGCAGTCCGAAGTTAAATTTCATCTTTTTTGCGTTTTTCTTGGGGTCAACAAATTGTTTTTTAAATTTCATTCTTCCCCTTCAACCGATATGCTTACCAACCAGTTCCCTTCCCCTTAGTTATATCACTATTTACAATGTTGAATTATTAATTTATCTTTTCGTAGAACACCCAGCCATGCGCTGGGAACATAGCCAAAAAGTTCAATTGGAAAATACGAAAATGTAGGCGTCACTAAAGTTAGTGTAGGCGAAATGACAAGCTCGTATTTTGAAGTCTGTGGGCATTGTGGGGGAAGCCCAGCATCAGCGTAGGTGGCAACACAGACTAGTGTTTGGTTATGTTAATAATACACTTTATGTGGAACCAAATTGTACTTCATACATACGAGGACAAGGTCCTTATGTAGGTGGACTAAATTTAAATTCACCAAATGAGATAAAACTAAATACACACTCAAGATGTGGATAAACCAAAACCCCAAATTAGAAGATTGGAAGCATGTAGGCGTTGACAAGGAACTAGGTCAAGTAGAAGACGCTAATCAAAAAACTAACAATGATTATAATGATATTACAAAACATCTTGCGAACACAGTGACAACATCCTTGTAAATGGTGAGCAAAGAGATAAAAAATTCTGAAACATGCTAACTGTAAAAACAGAGAGGTAACATAGAAATCAAGAAAAAACTTCACCAGATGGCGGAGTCAGAACGTTTGATAAGCACAAGTTATAAGAAGTCTAACACAAAAGAAAAAGGCTGTCCCTAAGTACGTTGCAATAAGGCAAATAACAACGTTCCCTTATCAAGAAACACAGGGCTTCAAATGATTGCCCGAACAATAGCAACGCAAATAATGGCGCAGTAGTAGCCTTGCGAGCGATGCCCTACCTGCACAAACCATACACAATGCAGGCAGAAAAGAAAACATTGAATGAAAACTTGTAATTGGAAAACCTGTTTTCTTCGTCGAGAAGAATTTTAAAGACTCTCCCTAATGTGTTCAAGTTGACCATACATGTTCGTAACTACTGAGCGACTTATTGACATCATTTTGTAAGGCAGTTATGGTGTCTGGCCATGTCTGTACGACCTTAAACGGTGCCTTGTATTTCTGAATGTACTTATTTGTTATGCAACAGTGACTACGTATTATGGGAGTTTTTTTTTAATATTTTATTCTGACGGAAGTGACAATGTTTGTCTATTCGCTCTTTCCGTTATCCCATTTCGTTTTCTGATTGAATCTACATCTAATAAACTGTTTTGCATTCATATACCTCTATCCGCTTTATTTTAGTATTTATCCTCTTACGAGCCGTGCGATATTTTATACTATTATCTTATCTTCTATATTATTTTAAACTTTAAACATTAGATAAACACCGTCTGAAACTAAAGTCTAGATCTAGATCATTGTCACTAATTTACCATTAATTTAGTAGCAATAAACTGTACTTAACCTTGAAGAATTTTGATTGTAAACTATAAGTCAAATCCTGAAAAGGTGTACTTATTGATTGGGTCCATTTATTTATATTACCTGGAATAAATTACATATCCTTGAAAAATGTTCTATCTATCTTCTATCTATCTTTGTATGCATAATCATCGATATCATCAAGTTTGTCTAGCATATTGATTGACCAATCATCTAACAGATTGTGAGACGTTTTCATAATAGATCCATATTCATCAGTCGTTAACAATCTGATATGTCAATTGTTATTAACTGATAAATGTGTGACGATACGTCTTCTGGCCACAGTCAACACAACGTGTTATGAACAACGCGTCGTAGTTCTTACCGATAACAGTTGTTCACACATGCGAGTGTATGCTGCTACGGATCGCAAGTCGTTGCCAACCGGTCGGTAGACAATGGCCAACGTGCAATTGTTGTCAGATGACACTTACAACTACATTTGCGTTGGATTGTAAACAAATGTTAACGTCGTCTTTTATTTTAGTATCGTATTGTATGGTTTTGAGTGCTAGAAAGTCGAGAGTGGTTGCAATATTTACTTGTGTGTCAATTTTACAGTTGGCCTGTAGTCTGGAATCGTGTCCTGCTAATGGTTTCTATTATTCTATTTCATGGTGGATATCTCATCCACAGTCACAAAATGTTTTGAAACGTACTCATTGTATGTACAGCTATAAGAGGTAGAATTTGAAACCTGGCAGACTTTAAATTAAAAAAAAAATAGTTACATCTAGAACGTGCTCCATCGTCGATCGGGGTAAAAACAGGGAAAACGATGTTTTTCCCTGTTGAGATACTAGTCAAACGGAAGCATGTTTATACTTTAAAAATGGGCATTTATACTGCCGAAAAGGAAGACAAAATACTCGTATATAGTTATACTTGCAACATTAGGAAATACTGAATCTACTATACGAGTATTACCAAAAGTTATGACGGGGCTGCAGGTAGGTTTGAAAGAATTACTGCGGCCCTGGAACGCAAAGGGCAACCGATCGATCACGGCCTAGTGGGCTTTAGTTGGTAAAATCTGATACTTTCTCTGGCTCCACCCAAACCGGGAGAGTTAATTAAAAATTTCCCTCATCAAACAAGAAAAGTAAGACTGTGGCCGAGGTGTGTCAACAGCATTATGTTATATTATTATTAAAACACATTATTTTCAAATTCTTTAAGTTATTTCGAGACTTATAAAATTTCATAGTGTTACCATGACATTGTTTGCATATTTTATGAAATTTCATTTCTAAATACTCACAGTTAATGAGGTCATAAATGTGAATATGTTTTTTAAATATCGAAATGTTCACATAGCTCTATCGTTACATAATTTTCGGAATAATATATTGTTTTCAAAACAAGTTATTTATTTTCCTTAATAATTTCTGCTTGTTTACAGGAAAATTGATTTGTCTTACGAATAGAGCAGTTACAATTCATAGTAGAGGCAGAAATTATACATTTGAAACACAAGCTCTGCTTAACTTGAGACTAGACGGCATTGTGTTATAGTTGTGGATTCTTTTTCTACATTTATAGAATTTAAAACTTCAATTTTCTAAGGCAGTATTAACTTCATTATTTTAGCGTGTTTCAAAACAGAGTTATTAAATTTTATCGAATATTTTCTTGCAAATTGAAAGTATTATAACCATAAAACTTGTGATATGCATGCCTCAATATGTAATGTTATGGTTAGGTTACGCTATATTTTTAACACCTTTATGTAATAACCCATATTAGTTAATAAATGATTATTAAAAAATCTAATACAGCCGGTTCGTATTTTCCAAATCAACTAAAAACTTTTTAATTTTCATAAAGAATGAATAATCTTCTCACAGCCTTTGCTTTAAGTCAACTAAAAAATCTTCTCTTTTAGTCTCTTAAATCTTTAAAAAAATATACCGCAATAACTATTTTTTTTCCTAATACATATTGATATTCCTTAAAGTCGAATATATGTATAAATGTCGCCTAAATGTGCGCGCTTATCTCCTTTCTCGCCATACTGTATTAGTCAAATGTTAATTTTCGATTAAATTTCGTCATTACAGTACCAACGACCTTTATATGACCAAAATATAGTTACTAATGTGTTTATTATCTCATTGCGTAAGATATCAGCTATTAAATACAACTATTGCAAACATTGAGTAACTGGGTTTATCTATAAGTCTAACATTTAATGTATTTACTTTACTTTTTAATAGGTTAAGTTCTAAACAAACCTCATCATCAATGCCATTTCTTTTTATGTAATTCCATTGCCAAGTATCTAATGACGATTCTATGAGTGTAAAATTTTGTAATGTTTACATCATAGATTTGTTTGTTTTTGTTAAGAGCTTCCAAAGAGGTTATTTGCATAATAGAAGAGCGATACTCGTTTATGCAATCTTCATTGAAAAACAAACAGTGCATTTTCGATGTAGCATATGCTGCTAGTTGCAAAAATGACGAAACAGGAGGATTATTGGTCGTCGAAACTGCAGGATTCCCTTGTAGAGATGACTTCATTTCTCGCTGCGTAGTTCAATTTCGCCAAACTTGACCTACTATGTTTAAACTCTGCGCAGGTTAAAGGGCTTTGACTCGTCTGCAGTTCTAAGTTCGGAGAGGCTATAAATTTGTATGTCTGTGTAAGTGTTCAATGTTATTCATTTAAATTAATGTAATGTCATCGTGACTTCCATTGTTTTTCTGTTAATGCGTCTCAGGTAGCCGTGATACTTGATCACTCAATTCAAGGTAATTTCAGATAATGTCTTCTGTTTTGTCTTCCATGTTTTTGTTTAAAAATAAAATCAAGTATTTCCTGTATATTATAATATCAAGCTTGTCGACAAAACATTGTCTCAAACCTTTAAAGTTTTCTATCAAACAACTGAACGAAAAAGGAAATTAGCCTTGATTTTATTTTATTCAATGTTGTGAATTATGTCAAGGTGCAAGTACTTACGTAGAACAGAAAATAAAGACGTAAAATTCAGTAAAAACACATTTTTATTCCCGTTATAAAACTTATTCTAGACCTATCACCTACATTGGCATATACTTTGGCTAAACAACTTTTTGGTTTCACTTCACAAAAATTGTCCCAACACTTTTCACCGTGGTTTTTTGCTTTTTCCAAAGGTTCACTTCTCCAGGCGGTTCAAACTTCACAGTACTCCTTCAGAATCGTTCAGGACTCGAGGATTGAAGCCGAACAGCCGGCCACAGCTTCATAACTTCATCCGGGAGGCAGGAGCGGGATGATCAAGGCTCCTCGTCCTCGGAGAGAGAAGGCAGCGCCAGGGTACGGCGCAGCTTCTGCCGTTGTGGAGAGATGGACTTCTGGCGTCGGAGGCCCTCCGTGCGCATCACATAGGACCTCTGCTCAGGCTCGAAGACTTCCTCGGAGTCATCTTCCACCAGCGCAGGGAGTGCAGTTCCCCTCATCTTCTGCCTTCTGCGGCAGTCAGTCACAACGCTGTCCATATCGCGGTGTTTGGGCAGCGACGGGTAAACATCGGCGTAAAGCGCGGCAACAGTTTCTAGTTTCACAACCATGTTGGATACTTGTAACTTTATTGTTTGGTATTGAGTAAGGTTTAGATCGCGACGTGCTCTCTTCGAGTGCTCGTTGCAGAGTGCGGGGCGGCGGGTCTGCGCGCCTATTTATACTCTCCGGGGCCGTGATAAATTGGTTTGTGTGCAGTTCGTTTGGCGTCACTAGCTTTGTATGTGTTTACGTTAAGGTTCGCATTCACTTGGGGCGTGTAAAAACCGTTTTGCTCATAGCATAGTACGTAGAAGAAACACACCTTTGTAAGATTTTACATCTTTTTGCGTAAACACGTGGCTTTTTGATTGCCTTTTTGCAGAGGTGTTTCTTGGAACGTGTTTTTAATGTTTTTGGTAATGCGTTAATAGAGATGGGTTTCCCGATTGGCGATTTACTTTTTTTGAGAGTTTAACTAACATTTACTAACATTTGATTCCGGAAAATTCATTTGTTTGCAGTTATAAAGTCAAAACAAACCTTATCGCTGTTCTAGACGTCTCCCACGCCAAACGAAATCAATACCCATACAAATTGTTCTGTGTGACAATGTGGACACTTATGCATACAAGCTAACGACGTAATAAAGATGGATATGTCTCGTATGCATGAGCTTGACCTCGTTAATCGGATTGAAGCTCTTCAAGTGAGGATCATTGCAAACAGCATTGCACTGGCTTTGTGACCTTCGAATGCAAATAGTTTGACATGCAATGTTATACTGCACATACATTAGCTACCTTAATGTTTTTTGCACGTCTTAGCGTAAGCAGAAATTTTCTCGATAGTTTTTTAAATAGGTATACGTATTTTATTAGAAGACTTAATGCTCAGAAAAAAGTGTGTTAAATATACATAGATACTCGCACTAATATTTTATGGAAAAGTTTTATTTTCTTTGAAGAAAACGACTGATTTCTGTTTGGAAAACTTGTGTATACATTAGTGTTTGGTTTGTTTTTTCAAGTTTTTCATCGAACACGTGATTTCTCGTCATGGTAACAGAACTCGTGAATATCGGCTGAGAAAATGTTTTTAAGACAATTTAATATATTATGTAGATGTTTTTACTGATTCGCTTATTATATTGCTTAACATTTAGATGTTTTTTGCGTATATATGTTTTACTGAACTTATACGTTTTTAATATCGGATAGATTTAATCACGCAAGCTTTTCGTTTGTTCCCTTAGGGGTTTTTTTTGTAGTGATTGAAAATCATCTAATGCCATTTTCCACCCTTAGGTGTAGCGGGAGATAATGTCAGACTTTTACTGACTAAAAAGCCCACTCCTCTTCCTTCTGTGACTTTCATACAAGGTCGGACTTTCCTTTTAGAAGGTGGTCCTTGAATGTTGGAAAATGTCTCTTAGTGCTTGTCTACATCATAAAAATATCTTGAGCTAAATTTTATACATTTAAGTCTCAGTAGTTTTGGTTGTGTATTGTTATATGTCAGTCAATCGTATTTATATACTCTTATGTAGCTTGACTGGTTATTAGTGACTAATACCTGATTGTAGTCATTACTCACAACTTTTACTATGGGATCAACCTGAAATCGCAAAAAAAAATCAGCAAGTTCAGTATATTTTGACCAGTGAGGCAAACGTATTACCAGTAGTTTTTTTCGAGATTTCAGGTTTGGTCCCGTAGTAAAAGTTGTTTGTTATCATTATTACAATCTCGTGTTTAAGTATCGTCACTCTATATGTATAAATGATGAGTATATTACAGGGTGCAATGAAAAAAAAACGTAATACATTTGGTATGTTACCTACTCAGTCACTTAGTTGAAGATTGAAGAGATTTTCATGCATGATTATGTCAATATATCTCTTACCAAATTGAGTGATAAACCCTCACCTAATTTTGAACAACATACGAAGTTTTATCAACAGATTACTTCGGATAATCGTTTGTTTAACACAAACAGAGATTGTAATCTGTTTCAAGAATCGAATATAGATTTTATACATTTCGTTCCAGGATTCAATACAAACTTCCAATGACCTAGTAATGCTTGTTATAGAGTTATTCTGAGAACTATATACTACATGCGTGGGTGGGATCAATTCCTGCTAGGGCTGTGGGTTTTTACGAAAGCAGTACTGAAGGAACGCGAATAGGTTTTTTTTCTGTAAAAGTCTGTCATTCTCTCTTGCTTTACTCAGAGCAGGTTTTATTTATTATAGTTGTTTTTATGGTAGGTGAAAATCATCGAATGAAAACCCGCTCTTGGGCGGAGCGGGAGACAGTGTCAGACTCTTACTGACTAAAAAACCTACCCCATTCTTTCCTTGCCTTATTCCTAGAGCCGCGGTAACACTTTCACACTAATTGGCGGGTCCAGAAGGCGATGGTCTTTTTTTCGGTGTGGAAATCGTCTAATGACATCTCCGCGCCCTTGGGTTGGGCAGGAGACAGTGTCAGACTTTTACTGACTAAAAACCCACTCATACTTTTCTTGGCTTTTCATACCAGGGCCAGAAGCGAACTCATGGCCCCAGTAGGCTTCAAACCTGCTAGGCTGCTACGGTTTGCTGACATCTCCTTAAGGCGCACGTGGAACAACACCCGCCGTCCGTATTGCTCGCCGTCTGCAAGCTCACATAGGAGAAAAATTGTTCTGTGCTACCGTTTACGACCAACAAATATAACTAGTTTACAAATTCCATTATTCCGTGAATCTTGTTTGGTTTGAAAAATTGCTTTTATGATAATATTATACATTCTGAAGTGATTTGTATCATACCGTACATCTACGAACAGTAAACATAATCATCGACATAGTGAACACAGTTCGATTAGTATAGCATAGCATAGCATAGCATTGCATAACATAGCATCAACCTTATAATATTCCCACTGCTGGGACTCAGGCCTGGAATGGGCTGTAATCCACCACGCAGCCCCAATTCGGGTTGGTGGATGTCACATGTCTTCGAAATTTTGGTTCTAGGACCTGTAGTTAAGTAAAAGTTCGATTGATCTAAACAAAATCGCGATGATGGCATGGTGCAGGCTTGTGGACGGCGAGCAATGGGTAGCTCGCCCATGCCATGCCATGGTAAGGGTAAACGCCGTCCGGTTGTTTGGTAACAGTCTGGGCCAAGCAAAGTCGTTGAAGGCGTGCTGTTCCCGCACGCCTCAAGGAGTTGTCAGCAAATGTAGAAGCCCAACTGCAGGGCCGAAGCCTGCTGGGATCTCATCTGACCCCGGTATGAAGACTAAGAAGGAAAGGGGTGGGTCGTTTAGTTAGTAAGAATCTGATACTGTTCAACGTTTCGCTCTAGGAGAGGGAATGGGTCATAATGGATTATGCGCGGCCCAGTCGCACGCCCAGTGCGGATTGGTGGATGTCACAATATGTCTTCGAATTTTTGGTTCTAGGACATGCCGGTTTCCTCACGATGTTTTCCTTCACCATTTTGAGAGCAGTGGTGATGAAATAAATTACACAAACTAATGCGCCTGGCTGGTTTTGAACCCACGACCTACAACTCGTAAGTCGGGGCCATTACCACTCGGCCACCATTGTTCAGTACCTTATAGTTTCCAACTACTCATAATTTTTCCATAATCATCAATGGTAATGATGACTTCAGACGAATTATACAACTCATTTTTTATCTTTAATAGACAAAATCAGCCATTTTACCTCGTATTGTAATTGCAGTATTTAGGTGTAAACGTTAGACCATTAACAGTTATGGCATCAAGGAAAATAAGTATTTAAGGAAAAATAACAGGTTTATTGGAGAAATAGATTAACGAAGACTTTTTTAAAAGCAATTTAATATTATTTTCCTTCCTGTTCATAAATTTCGCCCTCACCTCATATTTTTTATACAAATGGTGGATAAATTTATCTTTTGTTTGAACCTGCGTCATCAGATAGTGAGGTCTTTCTAATCACTCCTCAAAGAAGGGACTTACAGCCATATTTATTATAACTATAACTTTTGGTAACCATTTAGTATGTGGAATGGCTCACGGACTAGAATGTTCTATGGTAAAGGGCTACCTTACACTCATTTCATGTTCTCAAATTATAATTCTGTAATTTGTACTATAACCTTTTTTTATGCTTTGTAGACAGTAGCTATCAGATTCATATATTTACACAATTTAATAAAAATTGTTCACGACATAAACCAATCAATACGGCCTCCAATGCTAGCCTCACCTGTCATTAATCAGCCTGATAGGTACATTTAATTGTGATAGGCCCTAACCGCTGCACTTTTCTACACTAGTGTAGAAAAGTATGGAAGTTTGAGCTTGTATGTGGTTTCTAACAAATGTGTTGAATTTTTTTTTCAAACCTCGGGTAGAATCGCCAGGACAAATAGGTAGCTAGCTCTTTATATATTATGAATCAGACAACTATCGCCCAGACCATCTTACAGCAATATTGTAGTGTAAGTGTAAAACACGACCATCAGAAAATGACTACTCCTCTCTAAATAGGCCAAGTCGTAAAGAAAACTGAGATAAGGGTTTCTTTACACCCATTCCTATATCCTTACTTTAGGCTAGGGTTGTTACGGATATGAAACTTCGGATCCAGATACGGATACTGATCATCATTTCAGCTGAACGACGTCCACTGTTAGACATAGACCTCCCACAACTCTCGCCATAACGACCTGTCAGATTTCCACGACCCTCAACAGATCATCGGTCCACCTTGTGTGGCCATCCAACGCATTATGCTCTGCCCACTGCCATTTTCTTTGGTCTATATACTGATATAGCCCGTTACCTTTGTTCGGATACAAGAATAATAATAAATCGAAGTAATATTAAAAATATAATACGCATATAGCAAGATTTGACTTTTATTAATTTCTAATCTTTACACGCTGGTAAAGCTGTCAGAAACCAGTATTACTGCCGAAATTTTTTCTGAATAAATATCTACAGCATGATTACTTACTACCATCGTAAAGTATTGCCCTCTTAGTGGTAGGAGTACATTTCTAATCTAGATTACCTACATTAACTGAATCCTGTAATAATACGTGGTTTAACCTTTCGAATACCATTAATAATTAGGGACAAACTTGAAAAACTTGACACCAGTGCCCTCTTTTGGTTTAATAAAAATCCACCTCTATCAGAAACTATCTAACACTTTCATAATGTATTCGACGACTTGGGCTTGGTCAAGACGATGAGCTACCCACTGCTCGGTGCCCGCAAACGCAAACGCTATTTCGGATATCTCGTTTCTGTTACTTTTAGCAGTTTCATAACATCCTTACTCCAGATAGCTTAACGATCGCCTCAGGCACGAATCACATCTATTTATTGATTCTCTCGTGTGTAACCAACCCAATTCAGCCCAATGCCGTTCGAGGGAAAATAGTCCCAATAAAATGTTGGCTGCCCCGCACCCCAGAGTGTGCTAAACTACCCCAGCCACCCCTAAGCTCGGTTGATGTGAGGGGTGCAAAAATTTACGATGGCAGGAAGGTGGATGTACGAATGTTTATTTCGTCTGAGAAGAAATGGGATATGGGAACGGGTGAAAAAATAGTATCATGTTCCTTTTTATTTAATACTCGTTTATATCACAATTATTTATTACTATTAGTGTTTAGTTTCTCGTCGAAAATTGTGTATATTTTGCACATATCATCATTACATAGCATAAAACAAAGTTGCTAACCGCTGTCCCTATGTATACTTAGATCTTTAAAACTACGCAACGGATTTTGATGCCGTTTTTTTTAATAGATAGAAGAAGGAAGAGAAAGGAAGAAGAAGGTAGGAAGAGGAAGGTTTATGTGTAGAATACATTCAATAATAAATGCATAATAAAAAAAAATAATGCATAATATGTGCATAATATATTCAATATCAGTACCCGTGCGAAGCTGGGGCGGGTCGCTAGTATATCTATAAGAAAGTCGTGTTAGTTACACTATTTATAACTCAAGAACGGCTGAACAGAACTTGATTTATAGATCCCTATCTAAGAACTAGGAGAAGGACACAGGATACTAAAAATCTTATAAAAAAATCTGCTCATTTATTGCCTCTAAGGCGGAATAAAGTTCACCGGGTCGGCAAGTATAATATATTTTTATTTTGTCTATTTACAATACCTAAACCAGTTTTATTGAATTTTTTTTTTCATTATTTTTTTATTTTCTTCATCATTTCATTTGCAAATCATCAAATGGCTTCTACCGCTCTAGCTTAGGTTTTAGCTTAGCTTAGGTATAATCCCCGGCACTCCTAGTGCAGTGACAGGGATTATACCTAAGACTGACTAAAATATTGTTTAGTCAGCCTTAGTCAGTGCTTTAGTTAGTTTTCCAGTTGTCATTTGCGTTCTAGTGTCACGGTTATTCTTTCATTCGTTCCTGCAGCTCATGACGTAAATCCATAACAAAAATAAACAACACATACACATAAAATACCAATTTCTCATTCCGTACCTAGAACTTTGTACATAAATGTCAAGTAGAATATAACCAATTTACAAGTAAAACTCATCATCAGGACTATTTATTTTCTGTCATTAGACAGAAAATAAATAGTCCTGATGATGAGTATTAACTCACAGTGCTCCTTCAGTTGCCCTTTTGCTAAGACTATGGTAACTCCTTTGAACAATCTGTAGCTCGTAGACCGTAGGAACCCTGCAGAAGGGTCGAAGCCATCTGGAGCCCTAGGGTTTGAGTCTGAAAGGAAGGCGGTGGTATGAAGGCAACGTAGGAACGTAGTGAATTGTTTTGACAGTAAAAGTCTGACACTAATTCCCGCTCCGCCCAAGGGCGGGATTTCTCATTGGATGATTTTTACCCACCATAAAAAAACCTAACCAGAAATAAATACTTCTTCCAAAAACAGGTTTTTTGTGATTACAAATAGGTTTTGATTGAAATTAATGCATATTTAGTGCATGCATTTCTTTGAAACACTTTAGGTTGAAAATTTTAAATAATCTACCAATAAACTAATCATCATTACATAGTATAAAACAAAGTCGCTTCCTGTCCCTATGTATGCTTAGGTCTTTAAAACTACTCAACGGATTTTGAAGCGGTTTTTTTAAATAGATAGAGTGATACAAGAGACAGGCTTATAGGTATAATACAAGCATAATTTCAGCATTTCATCCGTCGAAGCTGGGGCGGGTCGCTATTATATAAACGTGAAGAGCTCGTTTGTTGGTTTTACCGCGCAAATCTCAGTAACTAATTGCTCGAATTGAAAACATATTTTAGTGTTAGTTAACACTTTTAGCGATTAAGATTATAGGCAATCTATCGATTAGATACGACTCACAGAAGCGGAGCGGTTACCAAAGATTCGTAGTGGGTAAAACAACAGGTTGAAACAATATAAAATTTGGAAAAAAACATTATTAATGTTAACAATATAACTGAGAACACTCTCAGTAGATTTCCAATAAGATCACAAAACAGCCACAAACTTCTCACACATTGCACAATCATAAATTATGTCATAAATCAAACATTACCCATTAATTTTCACACTACACTACACGAAACAAAATTATCTGTTCACGAACGAGATAACTTCTAGTACACATTAGTACATACACCCCCCTCCTTTCACCCCACCCCCCTTTTGTTTCCCCCTTTGTGCTAACACACCTCGTCTAATAGACGCTGTTTACTCGACAATATGGCGACTGCAAGATTCCTAGACGTTTAAATTGTAAGGTCAGACAATTACCGTGGAGGTTTTCCACGGTAAAGCGTAGTAGGTATTAAATTAGTACCTACGATTAGTTAAGTTTTTAGACTCTTATACCCCAAGCAAACGCCCACATATTGTCTTTCTATTATGTCTCCAATTACTGTATTCAGAAGGTTAAATCGTGGCGAAAGTGATTATTTAACAAGTTTTCAATGAAAAAAAATTTTTTCATAACAAGCTTTTATAGCGGTGGTCTATACTTATATAAATAAAACTCGTCAAGACGATTCACACGAGCCCAAACTCGACGTGGTTGTGCCGTTTAATTACAGAGTCCCTATGGCTACCTGCATTATCATTGCATTGTCATCCGAACTAAACGTGTATACCAAATTTCAGCTCAATCGGAAACCGGGAAGTGGATCAAATTTAAGTTGCAAGATTTGATTACAGAACGACAGACAACGGGACAGATGAAAGTAAATAAAAGCTTGTAAAAATATGTTAAAGTACTAGCTATATAATTAGTCCATTTTTGAGGTGATAATCATCCAATGACATCTCCGCGTTTGGGCGCTGCCATATATATGTGATAGTGTCAGACGTTTTTTGTATAGACAGTAAAAGTCTTACACTACTCACTTTTTTCCTTCTTTACTTTCGTTCCAAGGATTTTTTTTTATGGTGGGAAAATCATCTAATGACGAATCCCGCCCTTGAGCGTAACGAAAACAGTGTCAGACTCTTACTGACGAAACAACCCACCCTATTTCTTCTTAGCCTCAAACCGGAGTCGGACTTTCTTTTCAGAAACCAGACCGTGGCCTCGGTAGGCTTCAGCCCCGCAGTTGGGCCTCTTCATTTACTGACAACTCCTTGAGGCGCGCGGGAACAGAGTGACGACTTGACTTGCATTTTTTTTTAATCGCTCGAGGCACGCTAGGAATTACTCTAATATTGTGGGTGCGTTCATGAACATGTAAACTCACACACACATAATACTTTTAGGATATGTGACATGTTTATTGTACAAATACAAACAAGGAAACAATAAACAATGAGTAAAGAAACAATAAGACCCTGCCCCATGGCGCAGACCCATGCAGACCTTCGAGAATACATAGGCTATAAGACTATAAGGAAACTAGGCGACAAAGAGTATAAAGTATTAATTAATAGGTGTAAGATGCGGAAAAATAATTTTGTCCTAAGAAACAAAACAACAATGAATATGCATATATATCAGTTGTGATCAGGTAAGAATTAGTTTATCCAAGTGGTTTACCACAGGTCGTGCGGAAAACCCCTGTTTTGAACTGAAAATGGTCAGATAACGTGTATGTACGCAAAAGGTTTACTTAAATGGGCATGAATTTAAAACAAGATATTGCTTAAGCTGTATCACAAATCTAAGTATACCCAACGAACGCCAATTATGTACGTACTAACTTTTGCTCGCGGCTTCGCCCGCGTGGTATTGGGATTGGGGTTGGGATTTTCGGGATAAAAAGTAGCCTATGTCCTATTCCGGAGTGTATCCTATGCCTATGCCAAATTTCATCCAGATCCGTCCAGCCGTTTTGGCGTGATTGAGTAACAAACATCCAAACATCGTAACTTTCGCATTTATAATATTAGTAAGATAGGTGTAAGATGCGGAAAAATAATTTTGTCCTAAGAAACAAAACGACAATGAATATGCACATATCAGTTGTGATCAAGAAGTAGTTTATCCACAAGTGGTTTTCCACAGGTCGTGAGGAAAACCCCTGTTTGTGCTGAAAATGGTCAGATAACGTGTATGTACGCAAAAGGTTTACTTAAATGGGCATGAATTTAAAACGAGATATTGCTTAAGCTGTATCACAAATCTATGTATACCCCTCGAACGCGAATTATGTACGTACTAGCTTTTGCTCGCGGCTTCGCCCGCGTGGTATTGGGATTGGGGTTGGGATTTTCGGGACAAAAAGTAGCCTATGTCCTATTCCGGAGTGTATCCTGTGCCTGTGCCAAATTTCATCCAGATCCGTTCAACCGTTTTGGCGTGATTGAATAACAAACATCCAAACATCGTAACTTTCGCACTTATAATATTAGTAAGATTAACAATTTATGTACGTTTGCAAACCCAACCAGGCGCATTACTTTGTGTAATTTATTACATTACCATTGCTCTCAAAACGATGAAGGAAAACATCATCGTCAGGAAACCGGCATGTCCTAGAACCAAAAAATTCGAAAACATGTGACATCCACCAATACGCACTGGGCCCGAGTGGTGGATTACGGCCCATTCCCTCTCCAAGAGAGGAGGCCTGTATCCCAGCAGTGGGAATATTAAAATGGCTGATGATGATGATGTACTTTTGCAAAGATGAATGATTTTGAAAAAACGCTAATTTTCGTACTGGTACTCGCACGGATGTACGGAATTCATTCAACCGAAAATTTTGGTTTCAACTTGAGAAAGTAATTTTTAATGAGATTTCCTAGAAAACGCGCATTCACGTAATAATAATAACTCCCCCCCTGCGTGAGGGAATACTAGCCTTAGAAGGTCATTGGCATTTAGCTTTTCCAGTGGTAAATAGGAGAAGCCACTGTACCGAGGGACTGGACCGCAATGGCTAAAGACAAACGTGAAGACATATGAGGAAAAGGCAGAGGAAAGCTTTAACCCAACAGTGCGATACATCTTACAATTTAGATTTGAGAATTAAGCATAATTTAATTATTACTCTGTACACATAATAATAATTACCGGAAGACGCAGCCTTAGAAGGCCTCTCACAAGGTTGACAGATGACTTGGTGAGGGTCTCGAGAATCCGATGGATGTAAGACACACAAGGCCGGTCGTTGTGACGACCCTTAAGGGAGGCATATGTGACTAACAGTGGTTTTCTTTTGACTGTAATGATGATGATGATACTAATTATAAAAAATAAAAACTATAACGTGAAATAAATCAGATTAAACTGGAAATATAATAAATACAAACAGTTTTATAGAGAAATCAATAGTAACAAAAAAAATATCTGCGTTAATGCCATTGGGAATAATTCTCAGAACGTTGTTGGCAGCTTGGCCACCTTGAATAGCATTGTTAATTCGTTGGCCAAAGAAAAGTACTGGCCTCAGATCACGCGAAGAGTCGACAAGCTATCTGTTGATATTTCGAACTACCAGTGTATCTTTCTCCTCTGTCAAATCCATCGCAAGGTTGTCTTTAAAAAATTTTAGCCATAAAATTTAAGCTTTTAGCCATAAGACCGCCCATTGTATTAAATTGTATTTATGGTGTACCTACAATAAAGAGCATATCTATCTCGAGGGTTTCTGTACGGCGCGTACCGTTCCCGCCGCGAAGGAGTTATCAGCAATCACAGAGGCCCACCAGGGCCGGAGCCGGTATAAAGCGCTAAGAAGGAACAGGGTGGGTTTTTTTAGTCAGTAAGAGCCTGACACTATCTCCTGCTCCACCCAAGGGCGATAGTTGTCGTTGGATAATTATTATTAAAAGCAAAAAAAAATGGACCAAAAGGCCTTATCATGACATGAACTGTCAGGCGTGGAAGTGAAAAAGAAGGATGCTCTACAGTTAGTTATACATCCTTTATAACTCTATCCCTTTTACAGTCCAGTTTAGGTCATGACATGAATCGCGTTAAGAATATCACCTCGATGGAGACCCAAAAATTAGTTATAAACCTCGTCACACAATTTGAACCATCGTGGTTGTCGACCTTGAATGCACAGTAACAGATTTTCGAGCCTCAATCGAAGTGAGTGACGGCGGTTAACTATAGGTAGCTAATATACATCCAGAGCCTCTCAACAGTCCTTCGAACCTCGGAAAAGTTGACGTTAAAAAAATGGGGGCATTACCCAGGCGCCGACGGGGACTATGACTTCCAACTAGCCCGCCAAGGCCGGAGACTGAATCATAGCGGCATTGACTCATACATGATTTAAAAAAACAAACGGTTAGTTTATAGACCTCGGACTTGAACACCGACCTTTAAATCTCAACGTCTAAGCAAGCTTGTGAATTCGTTCATTGACTCCATCATCAGTTGTACGCATTACGCCTTAGAAGTAAGGACATCTTGTCAATATTGCCATGACAGACGTTGTATTTACTAAACATCGGATTAGAAAAAAAAAAGAAAAGAAAAAAGAAAAGAAAAAAGAAAGAAAGAAAAAAAAGAAGAAGAATATATCTACCTATCTATCTATGAGTAGTGGTCCTCGCTGGGGGACACACTCCACCTGTATCAATCCTTCAAGACATCTGCTTATTTAACTGATTGCAGATAAGCCCAGAAGAGAAAAAAAATCATCAGTTGTATAGTGGTCAAACGTAAATGTCGCGGTTTCCTCCTAATTGCGTATTAGTAACGTGAAGCTCCGTAAACTGGCGTGAACGTGAAAGCGTGAATGGTTTTCTCGGGGTGTTCACTGGGTACGACTTGTGTAGGTACTTTATTCATGGCGTGAATTCGCGCGTGAATATGCTGAATACAAGATACATTTCACAAAATACTAAAAAGATTTAAAAAGAGGGATAATTCAGAATAAAAAGCTATTATTATTTGATGTAAGAAATGAAGCCTTAAAGCCTTCCTTGATCTTAATAAATTTATTATTTATTTATTTAATTTGCTTTTCCACTACTAAAAGATTTTTTCAGAAAAACTTACTAACTCTTTAGATTTATAATATAAACATCATCAAATTAAAAACAAAAGGTAACGTAATTCTGAACAAACAGAACTTTTAACCGACTTATCTCAAGTCGGTTAAAAGCAATTTAACGAAAAACAGAATAAACAATAATAAAATACCTAAGTACCTACTTTATTTCAGGCGCTCCGATTGAAATCAATAAGTATTAAATAGTACTTAACTGTCTATTTTCAAGTAAACAAATTAATTCCTACAGTTTCCATTAAATTACGTTTTCCTGATTTTTCAAGGAAACAAAATACCTAATATAAACGCAAAACAATTTCAATTAGTATCGCAAAAACAAATCTCCATCAAATGTGTTATTGTATCCATTTGATCGTTTTTTTTCTAGAGTAACTACGAATAGAACAGTTAAGAATACAGTTAAAAGAAGTCGGGTAGGAATGCGTTATGAGACCAAATAAAAAATCTGGTTCACAATGTTGAGTTCAACCTTTTTCTAGAACAGTTTTGAAGTCATTTATTTGACCTGGTAATAACAGAAAACAAAAAACTTTCATTCTACTCAGAATCAAAACTAGATTTTTTTTTTTTTTGTATAATTGGTATTTTTGCAAATAGGTATAAGAAAAATCACTTATACAAATCAATTTGTACTAGACGTCATGGCTAAATCAGAGAAAGATGGTAACCAAGTACTATTACTCATTCTAGAGCTACGGGATTGTTCGAAAGAGGCATTTGAAAGGCAAAGGACTACTAAAGGAACACGGAGCTTAGTAATAGTCTGAAGCGACCACTCCCGGCACACAGAATGAGAGAAATTATTTGATAAGTTCCTAACCAATAAAAAGTACTGCCCTAAAACGTTGGGGTTAGTGCAGCTGTGTTCTTTCTCATTAAATACATCTTTATTAACCATCATCTCAATGGTTGGGGTATCTCTTGAAAACCATTTCAAGAGATACCAATTCATTCTTTAAAGATAAGTATAGCTACCAAGCTATACTTATCTTTAAAGAATGAATTGGAATTGAAGACCTTATGAAATTCGTGGGGGCAAGATGACGCACAGGTTCAGATGCCCCACATATCTTGGCCTGACCTCTTAAAGGGTTGGAACTACAAAGGTTGTGTAGGTCCATCTTTCTTGACTGACATTAACACGCCATAGAAGGCTCTAGATACTTAATATTGCGACAAATAGCAGCACATGACAATGAAAACGCCAGAAAATGCTCCTCACAAACAAATCTACAATTGTAAACATAAGTTTCACAAGTCATTTCACACATTAGATTACATCAGCGCATACATTGTCTCATGTCCTACATTGAAGACACAAACAAAACTCAAATAGGTCTGTTTGTTTTTCCACAAGGCGGACAGAACGGTAACTACTGAGTCAGTGTTCCGTAAAACGGTGAAATCCTTTAATGGTAATGGTGTAAATAAATGACTCACGAGGCGTAACGAGGCGGCCAGGATTGCCATTGGACTGAAAATTACCGAGTTGACCTGAATATAGTGATGTTTATGGTATTTATATTCGCATCAAAGAATCGCCAAACTTAAGTGGCAGTTGGCGACCACGTACCGCAAGACGCAGCGTTGGAAGGCCTCCCATAAGGTGGACCGATGACATAGTGTGAATCGCGGAAATCCGATTAGATGCGAACCGCACAACCATCCGATAGATGTGAACGTTTTTCGACTAAAATGAAGATAATAATGACAATTTGTTTTTTTAAATCTCATTTAAAGGTGTTCTTCGCTAATGCGAATACGACACTCGTGAAGTCGTGATTACATTCCTCGAGCCTTGAAAGTACATAAAGCCGTTGATCCCAGTTGTCATTTGCCTGTCTGTCTGTCTGTCTGTCTTATGACAGTCGTTACAGGTTGTCAGAAAGTCTGACCTTCAGTCTATAAAAGGAGTGTTTCGTGTTCCCTAGTAACTGGGTTGAAGAGGTCTGAAATACCACCGTTGGTGGTGCCACGGCTCCTCCACATAAACACATAGGCAATCCAGCCGCATATATTTAGACTGGAAGCCGACCTCAAGGTACTTGGGAAACAACTAGACAGATAATATAAGGGATGGTGGTTTAAAAAAGAAAATAAAGTTAGTTTTTATGAATTTAGTAAGTAACTATATTTCTTTTCTATACGATAGAACATGCTGAAGATAAAAAAATATTACAAGAATAATAATAAAAAAAAATACACTGGCTCCAGTCGTGAGATTGTCGACATGTGGGATGTGAACTCAGGAGTCATTGTACCGATAGGACAGTCAAGAGCCTCGACCAACTTCTTAAGAGATTTTTGTTAGGAAAACATCAAGTGCTTGACTCAAAAACGGTACTTTTGGACACGGCTTGCATTCCTAGGAAAATAATTCCTTTGGAGCCTACACCATCGGTAATTTGGACCCTGTTTATACCCCGATACCGTTGCGATTGCTTACTGCTTATTTTTTACATCATAGTATTTTTAATGAAACGTTTTAAGATTATATTACCTATGTGTTTGTATTTAGTTATGTATACATTTGTATTAAACGAATAAGCATAGGGTTTTTTATTATTCTAGATAGGCTCTCGTTTGACCATAATCTCACCTGATGGTAAGCAATGATGTGGTCGACGATGGAGCACGCTTGCCTAGAAGTAACCTATTCACTCTTGACTTAAAGAGCCCTAGGTTGTAGCTATCAGGAAACACAGACTCGGGCAGGCTTTACAGATATTGCCCGGATGTATGTTCAGTGTGATTGTGTTTTCTACTTTAACGAAGGCAAAACCATTGACTTAAGCTAGTATATAATAAATAAATAACAAGATAAAAGAGACGTTTAGTGTAGGTGTAAAGGGCAGACAGATTTACGGAGGTGGCAGAAAATTTGAAGTTTAATAAGTTTTCATTTCAGGAATCAACCTCCCACAGTAAAAGTCTAAGAAAAACCAGCGCCCAGATAACTGAAGCTTTAAAAACAACGTTTATTTATGAAATGAGAAAATTACCATTATTATTATATACAAGAGGGGAATCTTTTCCCTATTGTTTACTAGAGTTCGTTGAACAGACTAATCTCAGACTTCAGCTAACTGCTCTTTTTAGGGTTCATCATCATCATCATTTCAGCCGAAAGACACTTCAGAGACATTTCAGCCTCTGCTGGACATTGGCCACCACAAGGTGGCCCAGTGACCTGGTCAGGTTTGCTGGAATTCAATGGATGCAAGACGTACAGGACCGGTCTTTGTGTGGTCCTGCCCATTGCCACTTAAGTTTGGCGATTCTTTTCGCTATGTCGGCAACCTTGGTTCTCTTGCGGATATCTTCATTTCTGATTCAATTACGCAAGGAGCAAGCCATATGTCATTATGTCATCTTTTTAGAGTTCCGTACCGCAAAAGGAAAAACAGAACCCTTATTAGGATAACTTTGTTGTCCGTCTGTCTGAACGTCTTTTTATCTGTCAAGGCCCTTTATATCAAGAACGCGTGGAGGTATCGAGTTGAAATTATAACTGTATGCGGTCCCTTGAAGCTGTAAAAAATCTAACTAAGTTAACGGAAAAAAGATCTCCCTCAAAGTTGAAAAAATCTAAGATTTGACATGAAGCATGGTCTCATAGCACAAACATACGGAATAAACTGAAAATTTTTAGTTACATCAAAACCTTTTTTTTTTATAAGATGATAAGAGCTTAATTTTCGAGACTCAATTTGCTTAATGAATTATTTTCATAGGTTTGTACGGAACGCTCAGTGCGTGAGTTCGACTCACACTTACCCGGTTTTTCTATAGCAACTTCCTTCTCTGTATCTTTCATGAAATACCTCACTTTAAACTTACCAGTAATGCCCACTTTTGAGGCGAGAAATCTATAGGGTGGAGCGAGCGGGCGTTTGAAACTTTGACTGACTAAAACCCACTTGTGTCCTTCAATTGCCCTTTTAGGGCCACGGTTTCAAGAAATTCACTTTCAGAAATTCCCCGTGTGGAATCTCTGCGGCTTATTTATGACTCATCGGAGTTAACAATGAACGTGAAATTCTTTTACCTACATCAGTACTGGAACCAAATATGGTAATACAAATATTGTAGGTAATTTCTATAAACTTCAGGAAATGTATTATAATTAATGCATTTACTACCTAGTGACTTCTCTATATGAGTTAATTATGACAAATCGGGTTTTTCATCACTTCAAACACCACTTTCAACAAACGTCGTGGTTTTAAACCAAAAATGGTTTACCATATAGACTCGTATATAGGTACTTATATTATACACTAGCTTTCGTCCGCGGCTTCGCCCGCGTACATAAAATAGCCTATGTCACTCAGGAATAAAGAAGCTTTCTATTGTTGCTTAATTTTTTCCAATCGGACCAGTAGTTCCAGAGATTACCCCCCTACAAACAGTGGCTGGATAGACCTCACGGCGTCCTCACCTTCCGCATGACGCAGGTTCTCACCGGACATGGGAAGTTCGGGAGATTCCTGCACCGGATTCGTGCGGAAGAGACGTCCGGGTGTCGCCACTGTGAGGCGAGCCCGGAGGACACGGTGGAGCACACGGTGGAGGTGTGCCCTGCTTGGGAAGAGCATCGCCGTGTCCTCGTGGGGGTGATCGGAGGCGGCTCTCTGGAACTCAGAGATTACCTCCTACAAACAAAAAAATAAAAAACAAACTTTACCTCTTTATTATATTTGTGTAGATTGGTGACTTGTAATTAGTGACCGATACTTAAACACGTGATTCATGATAACAAACTATATTAAGTGACAAACCTGAAATCGCGAAAAAAAAAAGTTCAGTAAATTTTAAAATGTACTAAACTCCCTGAGTTTTTCGTGATTTCAGGTTTGGTCACATAGTAAAAGTTGTACAAAATAACAGTTTTTAACAGTAATAGCAACTGTAAATTGCATTTATTTGTATAAACCATTTATTTTTTTACGAGTTTTCAAGCGCTAACATTCGCAGAGCCTTCAGACTCGCTAAGATCCGACGGCCGTGCTGTAATACTTCATCTTGGTCACCTCTCTCTGGAGCCTTTCGGCCCCATCAACCATCTGTTCAGCGAATATTGTACCTCCCCATTATTAGACAAGGGGTAGGGGCCCTTCAGGGTCGAAGCCTTCTGGAGCCGAAGGTTGGTGCGAAAGTGTTACCGCGGCTCTGGAAATTAAGGCAAGGAAGGAATGGGGTAGATTTTTTAGTCAGTAAGAGTCTGATACTGTCTCCCGCTCCGCCCAAGAGCGGGTTTCATTATTGGATGATTTTCAACTACCATAAAAAAACCATTATTAGGCACGTAAGTCAAAAAAATACGCGTCGTAAAATGTAAATATTGTGATGACACCAACAGTCTCATAGGAGCAAAGTTCAGTTAGTATAGTGACAAAATTATTATTCCGATATACTACGTCATCAACGTAGCTCATAATGAAATCAAGAGGAAATAAGTTTATTTTCCTCTTGTTTGTTTACCTATTAAATTTGTTATTTCTATTGCTTTTGCTGTTTTCACTAAAGGTTATTTCCCTGTCACTGAAAGGTAACGACCCAAACAGGGGCATTACAGGATTATAAAGTTGTTCCTTATAGAATTCCTCCTCCTTAGTCGTTCACTCTTGACAGAGTGGTCGTGGTTGATCATGTTGCATTTTCGTTGGCTATTTAGGCTCCCGCGATGCGTCTCCTCTTGACACGGTTTACGGCGTCTCGGAAACTCTGGACCATGGGTTTGGTTTGTTTGGCTTATAGAATTAGATTCCACATTTTTTTTTGTATGTTTGCGCTTGACCCTTGACCACTATCACACCGATACCAGAGTCCTGGTGACATTTTCACATGAACCATGGCCCCAGGAGGCTTCGTCGTTACTTGGCAACTACAGTTTGCTGACAACTCTTTAACGGAACAGAACGCGCCGTCGACGACTTGGGATGAAAAGGTTCGTACGGAACCCTCATAGCGCAAGACCGACTTGCAATTGCCCGGTTTTTTCCCTCTAATTTTAATTTTAAACTCTTGAGCCCCTTGAGCGTTCGCACACCTATTGTCTTTCTATTATGTCTTTAATTACAGTATTCAAAAGGTAGAGGCGGTTAAAAATGTAAGAAAATTTGATAATTTTAATATAGAGGTTATCAAAGCAAACAAAATGAAATAACGAATTTAAACAAGTTTTCAATGAAAATATTTTTTTTATAACAAGCTTTTATAGAGGTGGTTTATACTCATATAATTAAAACTCGTCAAGACGATTCACACGAGCCCAAACTCGACGTGGTTGTGCCGTGAAATAGCACAACCACGTCGAGTTTGGCTGATTGTGCCGTTTAACACACAGACACACAACAGACAGAGTTCCAATGGCTACCTCGCGATTGCATCATCAGGTCAGCTCCATGTTATCATAATATTGCATTGTCATCCGATTTACACCAGCATGCAAAATTGCAGCTCAATCGGTTGAAGATATCTGCTTCAAAATTGAGTTGCCAGATGCGAGCCGAACATACATAGTTACATTACAAGCTAATAAAAAGCTTGTAAAAATAGGTCAAATTGTTTTTTACTTTCAGCGAGAGTAATGAACAGCAATTGATCTGGGTACCAACGGAAGATTTAGCTACCGCCCAATTTCGGGTTTCTTACCTGAAGCTATCAATCACCCTTCTCTAACATTTTCCCAATTTATTTACAGTGAGCGCTGTAGGTAGGTACGTCTTTTTCAACCATCTAAAATAACTAGCTTGTGCTAACGGCTTCGCCCGTGTGAGAGTTGGATCCAATATACAAATTCCAATCCAGGTTCATTTTTTTCGAAAAAAATCCCCTTTAGGGGTAGAGTTTCGTTTTTTTTTTTTACCCGAACCTACCTGCAAATGAATGCCTTTTATATAACAATATTATACACTCAACTTCTGCCCGTGTGAATGTCGGTGAACATTCTTACAGGTTTCGTAAAATCCGGGTATCTACCTACACCATATAAGGATGACCTACACCTGCCATAGACCTGACAAATTTTAGGTTTGTACTATAATAGTTTCTGGGATTTCGTGATTAATCAGTGGTACGGTAGTAGTGGTGGTTCGCTTTCATATCATTATCATTACATAGTATAAAATAAAGTCACTTCCTTCCTATGTATGCTTAAATCTTTAAAACTATGCAACGTATTTGATGCGGCTCTTAATAGATAGAGTGATTCGAGAGGAAGGTTTATATGTATAATACATGCGTAATATCAACATTGCGCTCGTGCGAAGCTGGGGCGGGTCGCTAGTACTCGTATATAAGGTAACTGGTAATTAGTGAACGATACTTTTAAACACGTGATTGTATTCATGATAACAAATAACTTTTGAACTTGCTGGTTTTTTTTTAGACATTTTGTTGTTACACATACCTACTCGTACACTTTGTATTAACAACGACAACAATTATAGTACATTCTTATAAAATAAAGAGGAGAATTTGGAGAATTCCATATCTTCACGAGACAGTACCCGTACGTTTACTTCAAAGGTCATGTTTTTCATCCTCACAAAGAATTCCGATAGAGCGATGTAACCCCTGCCAGGGACCGATGACCTCAGTGACCTCTTTCCTCCTTGTTTTTACAGCCCCGGGCTAGAGGAAAATACTGAGATATTATATAAATCTTGTGGAATATTGAGATGAATTCCTCCGAGATTGATTTGGGTTTTGTGCCTATTGAAGACTTCAAATAGATTTATGTTGATTACTAGCTTTTGCCCGAGACTTTGCTCTCGTTAACTGACTACCGACAATTATAATAATAATATATATTCCACAACTATCACCCAACGTCATCTAGTCCCAAGCTAAACAGAGCTTGTGTGGGGGTATTAGACAACTGATAAACATACTTATATATTTCTAAATACATACATATTATATATAAATTACACCCACACACAGAACAAATGATCGTGCTCATCACATAAACATTTGTCCTGGGTGGGAATCGAACCCACGACCTCCGACAAAGCAGTCAGGGCCACTAACTACTAGACTAAAAGTTTTTACATTTAAACCTTCCCTTAATAAATCAATCTCGCAGTTTTCGAAGTTTAGCGAGGCTAACGAACATCTAATGATTTTTATATTTAGGCATAAATGTGGATTATTTTTTCTTTTAAATAATTTATCAATATGAGTAGTTTTTTATGGTGGGAATAATCATCTAATGACGAATCCCGGATCGGGGCCCCAGGAGGCTTCGGCCCATTTGTTGACAGCGTAGCAAATGTAGAGGCTCAACTGCAGGGCCGAAGCCTACTGGGGCCTCGGTCCGGTTTCTGAAAGGAAGGTCCGACCCCGGTAAGAGGACCAAGAAGCAATGGGGTTAATCGTTTAGTCAGTAAGAGTCTGACACTGTTTCCCGCTCCGCCCAAGGGCGGGATTCGTCATTAGATGATTTTTCCCACCATAAAAAAACCTGTGCAAACTTTAAAAGAGACTTTGACCTCAGAGTTTGTTTCAATGTTTCTTCAAGCCATTCTATTTTTTTTTATTTTTTAATCGCCGGCCTCATCTAATTTAACTGACAAAAAAAAATGACGTGTAAAAGTTTTTTTTTTTAACTTAAATACAATTTCTCGCTTCCCTATATTACCGCTAATCAATCAAACGTCATAAACGGGAAAAACCTATTTAATATAAATAAAGTCAAATAAAGAAAGAAATAGAAAATGGAATGGGTAGCTCGCCGTCCGGTCGTCTGGTAATCGTCCAGACCAAGTTGTCGACGGCGTCCACTATTCCCGGACGCCTCAAGGAGTTGTCAGCAAATTTAGAGGCTCAACTGCAGGGCCGAAGCCTACTGGGAACCCGGTCTGGTTTAGTCAGTAAGAGTTTGACACTGTTTCCCGCTCCACCCAAGGGCGGGATTCGTCATTAGAAGATTTTTCCCTCGATGAAAAAAAATCTGAATAAACTTCAAGAGAGACTGACCTCAGAGTTTGTTTCAATGTTTTTTCTATGACACTAAACAAGCACTTGTATTTTTAATATTTTTTAAAACACCAGCCTCATGTAGTTTAATTGACGAAAAAAAAATGACGTGTAAAAGTGTTTTTAATACTTAAATATAATTTCTCACTTCTCTACACTACGGTTAATCAACCAAACGTCATAAACGGGAAAAACCTATTTAATATAAATAAAGTCAAGTAAAGCAACCTTTGTATTTGTGACTAACAGATGCCATCACTAATAGAAAATGGAATTATCAAATAAGGACACGACACAATCGCTACAGACAGACAGACTCTTAACAGGAGACAGATTTCAATTACAACTCTACGTTATCTGTTCAGACAGACAGACATCCAGACAATTCGTTATCACTACAATGAGACTCGTATTGTTTCCGAGATAATTGCCTGTGACAGACAGACGGACGCGTTTTGAAAATGTTCTAGAATAGTGATATCTTGGAGCGTTTGTTGTTGTAAGTGTGTACTTGTGGATATTCAAAGAAGCAGTTCAAATAAAATTTGCTTAAAATTTAAAAAAAAAAATGGGCAAGTGCGAGTTGGACTCGTGCTCTGATGGTTCCGTACAATCTTACTTGTAAAAACAGTTCAATCCTTGCTTCATACCAAATTTCAGGATTCTAGGTCAAAATAATCCCAAGAAGCTAGATTCTACTTAAACCATAGTAATCTCCCAAAAAGACAATACCAAAACTCCACAGAAACATTTGTCGTAGGAAAATGACGTAAAGAAAAATAAAATGGTTTCTCCCGCTCCAGGGTGGAACGAGAGGACGGGTCAGATTTTCATAGACTAAAACCCATCTTTGTCCATCTGTTGCCATTTGCGTTCACTGTTTCAAACAGCCGGCAGCTCATGACGTAAATACGTAACAAAAATATGCGGATTACACCCCGCATGCGGATTTGCTCCGCATGCGGATTTACTCCGCATGCTTATCTCCGCACATGTCTTTTTCATAAAAATATTTATTGTAATACATGCAATAAGCACGTGGGTTTTTTGCCTTCCAAAATTTTTTGCATGTGGAGCCTCTATGAAATCCGCAATACCTACAAAATAATACCATAAAACTCCATTTATCCATTCCATTCCTAGAACCTCGAACATATATGATCCATTTTTTTTTAAATTGCAATAAACTAGTGCTTGACTGCGATCCCACCTGATGGTAAGCAGTGATGCAATGTTGATGTTACCATGGCGCACTAGTTTATTAAGAGCCTATTTACTCTTACCTTGAAGACACCTAAATTATAATCGTACGGAAAGACTGCAGCCGGCAAACTGTTCCAGTCCCTCGATGTACTCGGTATAAACGACGAGACAAAACGCTTAGTCCGGGCTGCAGATATCTCAATAGACAAAACAATCACATAAAACTCAATTTTTTTATTCCGTTCCTAGAACTACGATCATAAAATGTTCCATATAATATGTATGAAGAATAATATGTAGAATAACAACCAAATTACGAATGAAACTTATCGTCACGACGAAATGTGTGCAAAGACCAGTTTTCCTCATGATTTGCATACTAAGTGTTGTTTTTCCGCACTTTGAAGTCAACGCACTTTGATAGCACGTTCATTTGATAAGGAGACGTTAGTTTAGATGAAAACTCAATAACTTACACACACTACTTAATTTTGTTGTTGTTACAGAGAACTCAGAAGTTATTTTTCAATACACTTACACGGTAACCCGCACTTATCCCACCGTTTACAGGCATGCAATGGACTATTTCCAGCACTAGTGCGGGAATAAGCACGTGCTATCCCCTGTGTCAATGTTATTGTAATAAAAAGTGTACTTGTGTGCAAATTGGTCGCTGCAGCCCTCGGCTTCATAACACACTCGCCTACGGTTCGTGAGAATTCTGCCTCGGTGGCAATGGCAAACTTTCTGCACTTGTATCAAAATATACTAATAACAGATTGTTAATTTTATCAGATTTATTTACTATACTTAACAGTGTTAACCCACGCTCGAACTTGGTACGATAGATTTCGTTAGTCCATTTTTTTTTTTTTTTTTTGATTATAGGTTCGCGCTTGACCACTATCTCACCTGATGGAAAGCGACGATGTGGTCGACGATGGAGCGCGCTTACCTAGAAGTAACCTATTCACTCTTGACTTAAAGATACCCGGATTGTAGCTATCAGGAAACACCGACTCCGGCAAGGAATTCCACTCCTTGGCTGTACGCATAATGAATGTGTTCCCAAAACGTTTTGTACGTATATGTGGGATATCCACCATGTACCGGTGGCGCAATGTCCATACCAAGGACGAGCGTAAGTAAGCGTAATTATTATTAACACATGCTCAAACTCGGTACGACGGACCAAACTTACTCCAAGTCAACTGAATGATAAATGATAAATGATATTTATTTTTGTAAATAGGTTTTTCACAACACTTTTACACGTCATTTTTGTTTTTTTTTTGTCAGTTTAAACTAGATGAGTCCGGTGTTTCCTAGCTGACTACCCTGAGAAGAAACACCGAAACAAACTCAGGGGTCAAAGTCTCTTTTAAAGTCCATACAGTAATAGTCAAATCTTATGAGAACAATGCAGATTAGCGTCTGGTCTTTTGAGGAAAGAACCATACAGATTTGAGTGGACCTGTCCAGTCAGTGCAAGCATTTGTCAGTATTCGTATAGCTCAACTTAGGAAAACTAAGGAGCTCAACGATTTGACGATCAATGCCAAAGAAGGGACATTTGGGTAGGCCGCAGAAATACTCAAACTGCCAGACATGCGTCAAAATAATTGAACATACGGAAAAACGTTAATCAAACTCAGGGAAGTTCTATTGCGGGAAGTGCATCGACGTGTAGTATACGGACGTCGGATCTTGGTGAGTCTGAAATTAGATTCTACGAATTTTAGCGCTTGAAAACATATAAAAATTAAATAGTTCAAGCTCTTATACTCCATCCTAAGGTTGTCTGGTAGATATCGCTGTCAGCTATAAGACCGCCTTTGTACCCATTCATATAAGTTTCTGTGTAATTGTTACTATTTTGGTGTACAATAAAGTATTATTCTATTCTATTCTATTCTAGTTCATACAAATAAATGCAATTTGCAGTTATTATTAGATACTTTTACAAACTTTTATTGCCATTTTTTTTTAAACCTATATTTTTATACGAGTTTTCAAGCGCTAAAATCCGCAGAAGTTAACTTTAGACTCGCCAAGATACGGCGGCCGTACTGTTTTGTCACTAACAACGTCTTTTGTAGTTTCGTATTAACATTCATCGATATTTTGTGCGCCGATATTTCATATTTTGCTCCTGATTCTAGCAGACTATTAGTACTTATTTGATAAAAAAAAAAAACAGTAAACCATTTTTTTATAGTAGGTAAAAACCATTCAAAGAAGAATCCCGCCCTTGGGCGGAGTGGGACACAGTGTCAGACTCTTACTGACTAAACAACCTACCCCGTTCTTACGTCGCCATATATACCAGGGCTAGAGCCTTCCTTTCAGACATGAACCCTGTCCCAGAGGAACAGAGAACCTTGAGCAATTCATGTCGTATTTAACCTTTAGGGTTAAATGTAGGAGTAATATTTAATGTATCTATGTATTATCCTTTCACCCTACACTTTTCAGTTCACTTAATTTTTCAATTTTCGAACAATGAACTTCCAGAAAGCCTGAACTTTCTTTCAAATTAAATTATACAGGTTGCATTAATATTTTATTGTGTTCTCGAAGAATAGAATCTAATTTCTTTGTGAAAATTTGCAAGCTACTGAGTTCAAATCTACACTAATATAATAAAGAGGTAAAGTTTGTTTTTTTTATTTTTTTGTTTGTCGGAGGTAATCTCTGGAACTAATGGTTCGATTGGAAAAATTGAAGCAATGAATAGAAAGCTGCTTTATTCCTGAGTGACATCTTACTAATATTATAAATGCGAAAGTTACGATGTTTAGATGTTTGGATGTTTGTTACTCAATCACGCCAAAACAGCTGGACGGATCTGGATGAAATTTGGCACAGGCATAGGATACACTCCGGAATAGGACATAGGCTTTTAATACAGGAAACCCCAACCCCAATCCCAATACCACGCGGGCGAAGCCGCGGGCAAAAGCTAGTTCTTTATAATTTTCTTCGTCATTTTAAATTGAATTTTCTTGAAAGTGAGTTCAAACAACTATACAGTGTATAACCTTCGGTTTCACCTCTTTATTAATTGAGCTCACCTCTGACTTTCAAATTGGCGTAGAAAATTCGCCAGACATGTACAAATGGGTCCTTGATCCAATGCTCCCTGACCTAGTTACTGAAATAGTCTTCAATATTAGGAGTCAGGATGTTAATTTAATTACGAAACGTAATTTGCATTCGGTTAATCGGTTTCTACAAGGCTACGCTGTGGTTCGAGACGTGTTGTGTGGGTGTAGTCCTGAAAATAATGAAGCAAAATATTGGGTTTTTTTATTATATTACTGGCTTTTACCCGCGGCTTCGCTTCTGCTCTACCCTACCTACTCTTTCCTTCTATATTTTTCATGCAATATTTAATCAAATTCCATTAATTTTTAAAGCACATTGACCTATCCAGTTTAGACATAAAGACATATTAAAAGAGCGTTGGAAGGCCTCCTAAAAGGTGAACCGATTACCTGGTGCATGAGCCGCGGGAATCCGAAGGATGCGAGACGCACAGGACCGGTGGTTATAGCGACGCTTGGGGAGTCCTATATTTTATTTTAAATTCTAGATATTGTCGCGTTTGACCACAATCTCCCCTGATGATAAGCGATGATGTGGTCAACGATAAAGCACGCTTGCCTAGAAGTAATCTATTCACTCTTGACTTAAAGACCCCTAGGTTTTAGCTATCAGGAAACATAGACTCCAGCAAGGAATTCCACTCCTTAGCTGTACGCATAACGAATGTGTTCCCGAAACGCTTTGTACGTATGGGTGGGATCTCCTCTCCACCATCTCCTATATTCAAAAATGGCTGCTGAAATAATGATAATGATGATTTTATTAAAGAACTGCTATAACAGTTTGAAATAATGAAAAAAATCTCTTAAGGATAAAACAAATTAAACCAAAAGCATGTAGATATTCTCAAAGCCTACATCGACCCAGATTTCGCACAAAAAACCCCATGACGCCCACACATTCCGAGAAATCATTATGTAACGAACATTTGAACTTTAACATTTAGTGTAATGGGAGGACTACGTCTAGCCATGGTGGAGCCAGTCTGGTAACCTACTTTATGAAATGCTAGCTTATGCGAGCGGATTTGCCTTCGATCCCCCATGAAGGTTTATTGTGGTGGGTAAAAATGATCCAATGACAAACCCCGCCCTTATACGTAGTGGGAAATAGTGTCAGACTTTTAGTGACAAAACAACCTACGCGGTTACTTCGTCGCCTTCATTCCAGGGCCCTGGTGTTTCGCTTTTACATTAGCTATGATCACAGGAATCTTCGATCCTGCTAGGCCCCTACCGTTTGCGGACCACTGCTTGGGGCGCGTGGAAACAGGACGCCGCTGACTACTTAAGGTCGTTTCGCTTGCTGTTTGCAAGCCCGCGCCTACGGTGGGCCTTCATAAAGGTAGAAAATCATCCCTAAGGAACGTATTTGAGACAGATTTAAATTATGTAAATTATGAGACTGAAAAAAGAGTATATAACACGTGAAGTTTATATTTGCAAGTATATCCATGAGCGAGCTCCGAATATCAGGGCATTTCCGACACGGATAGGTTAGGTTCGAAGAGATGATGGCGGCCATAGCGAGTTTTTTTTTTTTAATCATTTTTATTCCAAATAAACCATTTACAGGCACTTTTGAAACGTCAAGTCAGTTTGTCCTAAAAAATATGATGCTAATTGCACATTCCAAAGCGTAGATCTCTATGGAGAAGAATGTGCAAGAAACTCCATGGACACTCTTTTCAATTATGGTAAGTATTACAAATATCTCGGTTACATGTTTCTTGTTGATACTAGTATGTGAGAACAATGTAAATAATAATAATAAACACAAACTATGCTAAATATAGATATTAAAATAAACCTCTGACAGCTAAGAGATGACCAATCTCAATTGACAGCGCCCGTTCACGGACATGACGCACATATCAGCACCACTCAGCTCAACCATATTATAGGGAACCGAATAATCCAACATACGCGCCACCATCAGTGAGACATTTGTGTGAGCATGACAAACTCTCAGCTGCCGAGCTCATTCACGTCAAATCAAACAAGTTCTATAGTAACCTAAAACCATAAGTTGTTCCATGGTACTCACATTTACAAACTTTGAAAAAAAAAAAATGCTTCTACATTATACAATTCTAAAATAAAGAAAAATTACCCACTTTGAAAACATAAAAAAATATATGTATATATATTTCAAAGCCAATCAATTATTACGCCCTGGTGGTAGTGGAGCTGGACCAGCATTAAGCCAAGCATTTTTATCTAGAATATAATCATCCAATTTATAATATGCCTGCCTGCATAGTGTGCGTTTAATACAAGATTTAAATTTCGTTTCATTGAGTTCCCAAAAGTGATCAAACGAGGCCACTGTTATCCTCTTCGTAAAGTTTATTTGGTGGTTGGAGCAGCAGAACTTGTACGATTTGCTATAGCACCGAGTGTACGGGTTCAATTTCTGCAAGGAGCAAATACTTTTATAGCCTAAAAATAGTCGGTCCGGGTCCGTGTGTTTTGTGTTGAGATACTCTTTTACAGGTGCTTGAACGCACCCACGATTCAGAAGTAATTCCTATTGTGGGAGCTAACTTTAAAAAGTATCTTTTGCGTTTTTCCAGGTCATGGACTAATCGTGTGCAAAATTTTATCCAAACCCGGTCAGCCGTTTAAGCGTGAAAGAGTACCTTGCAAACATACACCTACACACACACCTACTCGTACAAAAAAATGTTTGCCTGTAGGTATATGTAGGTACTAGCTTTTGTCAGCGGCTTCGCCCGCGTACATAAAATATAGCCTATGTCACTCAGGAGTAAAGCAGCTTTCTATTGTTGCTGAAATTTTTCCAATCGGACCAGTAGTTCCAGAGATTACCCCCTACAAACAAAAAAACAAAAAAACAAACTTTACCTCTTTATTATATACTAGCTTTTGCCCGCAGCTTCGCCCGCGTACATAAAATTTAGCCTATGTCACTCAGGAGTAAAGCAGCTTTCTATTGTTGCTTAAATTTTTCCAATCGGACCAGTAGTTCCAGAGATTACCCCCTACAAACAAAAAAACAAACTTTACCTCTTTATAGTGTAGATTGTCGGTGAAACACAGACATGACGTGGGATAAAAATAGGACAAAATTATTGATCTTGTGGATTTACAGGAAGAGTCATTTTTTTGGAGTGGTCTTCCCCACTCCCCTGTCGACAACATCGAGCAAGGTCATCGGACAACCTGACGCACGGTGAGTATCCACCCTTACGTTGTTGAAACATCTCCGGTCCGGACTAAGCGTTTCGCTTCGTCGCTTATACAGCGTACATCATGGGACTGGAACATTTTGCCGATACGGTCTTCCCATCAGATTATAAATTGAGTATCTTCAAGGCTAGAATAGGCTCTTAATATACTAGTGCACCTCACTATCAACGATTGTAGTACTGCTTACCATCAGGCGGGATCGCAGTCAAGCTTTAGTTTATCAATTATTTTTTTTATAAGTTCGAAAGCTTGTTGCTTCCGCATCTAACTCGATTTTTGATGAAGAGACAACGCGAAAAAGAGAGATAACGCCTGAAAATTGTATTGGCATTCGGTAATATCGAGATTACTTGAATATTATACAAAACTTGTTCCAGGAAACACGAATTATTTTTTTTTTAATTGGGCAAAATTGTCGTCATTCAGAATCTCGATTAAATGTGCGAGGATACCTACTATAAAAGTATTTCTGTGTTTTTTTTTAAATATTTGAGTAAATTACGAATGGCCAAAGTCGACGTGAAACAACAGATTTTCAGTGGTCTGAATTAACCTTACACTTTTCTGAAACAAACCCTATTTATTTCAATCAACACGTAATTAATTGGTTCTTATATAATACTAGCGACCCGCCCCAGCTTCGCACGGGTACTGATATCGAATATATTATGCATGTATTATACACATAAACCTTCCTCTTAAATCACTCAATCTATTAAAAAAAAAAACGCATCAAAATCCGTTGCGTACTTTTAAAGATCTAAGCATACATAGGGACAGCGGTAAGCAACTTTGTTTTATACTATGTTATGATGCGTATCAATGAAATAATCCTTCAGCATCATTCCTTATCGATTTCCTTATAACAGAAGCAACATGTAATGCTATTTATAACTAGGAACCATGCGGTAACCCCTACAATTTATTATTTAAACAAATAATAATAGTCTTTCAAATACCCTTCATAATCCGCGATGATTCTAGAGATAAGCCAATCGATCTTGCTCTTTTCATCCGAGATTGTTACATGAAGATATTTCATCATCCCAATTATACAAACATGCATAAAATCACGTGGGTGGACGTGTGGGTGTGTGTTTGCTTCAGAGGTAGGCAGATGCAGATGGGTACGTATTGTAGAGGCCTAGCTGTGTGGAAACCTGACGGGACAATGGCAACAGCAAAACCGTAGAGACTGCAAAAGGGTTGAAGCCTACTGGGGCCCAGAGTCTCTTTATGAAAGGAAGGCTTGGCCCCAGTGCGAAGGGCAAAGAAGGAACGGGGTGGGGTGTTTAGTCAGTAAGAATCTGACACTGTTTCCCGCTCCGCCCAAGAGCGGGATTCGTCATTGGATGATTTTTGCCCACTATAAAATAAAAACCTGGGGCTCTGGAATGAAGGTAAAGAAGGAATAGAATTGTGTTGTCAGTATAAGTCTGACACTATCTCTCACCTTACTATTGAATTATTTTTACCCACCTAAAAAAAAATGGGATGTAATGTCGGCAAACTTGGCTGAGGTATTCAACACTACAATAAATTTTGTCAGCTCCATTTCCCGATGTCATATACGGATATAAAACTACACCAATTTTAAATAATTATTTCCTCTAGAAATCAATTTGGAAATTTTTAAAACGGCAATTGAAGTTCACTCGAAGAAATCCGATCTTTACTGGAAAAAATCATTTTCAAGCTTTGCTTAGCTTTTCTATGGTGGGTAAAAATCATCCAATGACGGGAAACAGTGTCAGATTCTGACTAAACAGCTCATCTTGTTCCGTATTTGCCTTTCGCACTGGGGCCAAGCCTGCCTTTCAGAAATAGACCCTGGGCCCCAATTGACTTCGGCCCTTTCCGCAGGGTCACTACGGAAGCTCTGCTTAGCTTGGGACTAGACGGCGATGTGTGGTAGGATAAAATATAACCCTCCAAAATCTCTGGAACCTTCTAGTCACTACTAACCCTCACAATGCTACATGATACTATACTATAACAATATCCAATTAAGGGTTCACGCAAAGTTCACCAGGGTCGGAATCGATCCCGTGACCTCCCTGCAGTCTGCGACGTAGCCGGGGTTATTGACGTTACTGTTTAATTAACGCGTCTGCCAAGAGATTGGATAAATAATTAAAAGTGAAAAAAGTTTTAAGTTAAAATAAATAAGTATTATTTGCTCAAAATAACTTCTTTGTTTGTCAGTATTTTAAAATATTATTAGAAAGTACCAATTAATTTTTTTCAACAGGTTTTTTTTTAAGACGCAATCTTTAATTTATGTTTAATCTATTAATTTATGTTTATTCTTTTCTACACAATAAACATAAATTAATATACTAGGTACATAGTTTGACAATTTTCTACTAGTTTTTCTGTTTCTACCTTTTTTTGTTGTAGAACTCTCTTCCAATGACATCTCCCGCCCTTGTGTGGAGCGGGAGAGAGTGTCAAACTATAACTGACTAAAAACCGACCCCGTTCCTTCTAATCCCTACACACCGGGGCCTTACCTTTCTTTCAGAAATCGGTATATAGTCCCAGTAGGCTTCGACCCTGCTGGGCCCCAACAGTTTGCTGACAACTCCTTGAGGCGCGCGGGAACAGTGTACGCCGTCGACAACTTGAGCTCGATCCTGACTGTTACTGTCAGACAGAGAGCTACCCTGTCTCAATATCTCATATACTATGGTTATATATCCTTTTGTTATAGCTGTTGGTTCTCCTTCAATTAAATAAATAAATAAACAAACTTAATCATTCTTGGAGATACCAAGCATCGCTCGCTCCATTGCTCGCTGGGTGATCTTGAGCCTTCTTAAAAGACCCATAGTAAGCGACCACGTCTCACTACCATAGGTCATCACTGGCAACACACACTGGTCAAAGACTTTTGTCTTGAGACACTGAGGTATTTCTGACGCGAATCAAGTTTAGTCTCTCAAAATTAAAACCTGATCAATTTCATCACGCCTTCATCTCAAATCCTAGACTAGAAATAGGTCACAATACTGTGACGTCATAGCGACAGAACTACGTACTACCTACGTCTGTCATGAAACAGTGCGCAGAGCTCGAGGGGGGAGGGAGGGGTAGTACGTCACAGTACCCACCCCTTGGTTAAGGAAACATGATCTGTACGTACTTGCTTTATTTACGGCAAGTCTGTTGCTGGGTTGGCTTTGAAAACGTGTTGTGTCTACGTCATAATTATATAAAGCTGGTATTAATTAAATCTGTTTTGTTTATTTAGTATAATCAGAATACTTATAGATACTACTTACACTACTACTACTACGTCGTCGTCTACTTACTTGATACTTATGGATACTTATAGTATTTATGAGTTTATAATATTAGCTTAAATAAGTATTTTATTATTATAAGCAACTTGTTTATTTTAAATATATCGGTTTTCTGATATTTATTTATTGTGAATTGTGCACACCTACCACAGTGTTGATTTTTTAACCCAAAGGTTGACTGGTAGAGAATGCCTTGTTGCATTAAGTCTGCCTATGTACCGCTACTGTACATGACGATTAAATAAATAAATACTTATCCCTGTTAAGTCGTTAGAATAATATTCCACAACTATCTCACAACGCTGTCTACTCTCAAGCTAAGCAGAGCTTGGGCTATGGGTCCTAGACAACTGACAAACATACTTACTTATATGTTTCTAAATACATACATGTTATAGACAAAATTATACTCAGATACAGATTTTTTTGTAATGATCGTGATCACACAAATATTTGTCCTGAGTGGGAATCGAACCCATAAACTCCGGCTTAGCAGTCTGGGTCACTAGCTACTCTTTACACAAGTTCTACTTAGCTTGGGGACTAAAGGACGTCGTATGATAGTTGTAGAATATTAAAAAATACCGATTCACTCTTGACTAAAAGATCCTTGAAAAAAACAATAAACGTGTTGACGAATTATTTTTGTGTATATTTTATGTAAATTAATTTATTATGTAATTCTTATATCTATATACATTGATTTAGTATAATGGAAGATACGTTATACGCTAATATCGCAATCAGAAAACTTGCACTCGTAACTCACGCACCTACGCTACCTGTTGTCACTGATAGACAAGGACAGAGATAAGAGCCGGCGCTATCGTGCAAGCAAAACAACGTTAGTCGCCGAATATGTGTGATCGTCGCAACCAATGTGAAATCATGACTATTGTCACAATTTCAGCGATCCACGATTTAATTTACGCCTAGATATTATTGAAGAAAAACCTCCATCCCCCACCTAAAGCATATCTTAAAAAAAAAACTTATAATTGTACAAGACTTTTTTATCAATTTTACCCTTTTTAACCGAAGTAGCGTATTGCAAATTTTCAATTAATTCATTAAAAATATATATATCACACAATTTCTAAGAACCGAAACACTTCTTACTTACCAAAAAAACAAAACCAAAGTCTTAACCAGGATATCCCATATAACTTTCTGTAGCACAGGTGGATGATCCCATCCCCTATCCACCCATGGTACACAATACCCATGGGAAACGAAGGGGCCACGTTATTCGGAAGGGGATCCATATTAATGAGGCCGTCTTTTTTTGTAGTGTCATATTTTGTCTGTGGTCCCCGTGAGAATAAGAGAGGGATCTTATGGGTAATATTTCTTTGGTATATGGGATAATAATGGCTTTTGATGCGTGTGATTTGGACGGGATATTGCAAATGTAGACTTCCCGTATGCAAAATTGTTTACTTCCTTTTTTATTTTTGTTTTATAGTAGGTAAAAATCATCAAATGACGAAACAGTGCCAGACTCTTAATACAGACTAAACAACCTACCCCGTTCCTTCCTTCCCTTAGTGCCCAGGACGCTTCGACCCTGTAGGGCCCCTACAATTTGCGTCGTAGCTCGGTCATTGAAACTGACAAACACATAATTATCGTTTAAATCATTCAAGGCCTAAATGCAAACAAAACAAAAACAAGCCCTAACATTTCCTGCAACCAAGTAATAATAAATGAACATTATGAATAATAAATATACTAAGATAGCAATCAACACCGTTGTTTACGTACAAAAATAATAATAAAAAAACAACTATTATCACTGTCGACTATTATTATCTTCGTCGTTGTGTAATCTATCTGGACATAATCCTCATGGAAAATCACCTTCATCACGAACTGAGGCGCATAAGAGCAGTGGTGGCCGAGTTAAAGGCCCCGACTTACGAGTTGTAGGTCGCTTTATTTCATTACCGCTGCTCTCAAAACGGTGAAGGATAGATAGATAGATAGATAGATTAAACTTTATTGTACACCAAAAAGTTACAGAACTTATACAGAAACTTAAATCTATGGGTACAAAGGCGGTCTTATCGCTAACAGCGATATCTACCAGACCACCTTAGGATGGATCGTAAGAACTAAAAATAAAGAAGGGTTTAGTCTGCGGTGTACTACTAATGAAACCGGCACGTCCTAGAACCAAAAAATCGAAGACACCAATTCTCACTGGGCCCGCGTGGTAGATTATGGCCCATTCCCTTTCCTAGAGAGGAGGCCTGTGTCCAGCAGTGGGGTATTAATAAGGTTGTTGATGATGATGATGATGATGCGCATAACAGTAGAAAAACATTAGATTAAAAAAAAACAACAGCGAAGGATAGATCACTCGCCTCTAAGCGTGGACCGCTGAAATTGTATCTATAAATCACGATTAGAAGAAGACAAGGACGGTTAGTATTATTTCGCTCGCACGACAATCTCTGTCCTTGTCTATCATGATGACACTGATCATAGATGTGTGAGTTTCGAGTCCAAGTTTCCTGATTGTGATGTTAGCGTGTAACGTATCTACTCTTATTTATAATGTATCAATGAGTGAAACATTATTTTATAGTTACAGTTATGTATTAAGGTTGCTGACATAGCGAAAAGAAGCAATGGGCAGGATACATTGCACGCAGAACACATGGCCGCTGGGGCTGAAAGGTTCTGGAGTGGCGACCATCTGCCGGAAGACGCAGCGTTGGAAGGCCTCCCACAAGATGGACCGATGGCCTAGTCAGGGTTGCTGGAATCAGATGGATACGAGACGCACAAGGCCGGTCTTTGTGGCGTCCTATGTCCAGCAGTAGACGTCTTTCGGCTAAAATCATGACGATGCATATGATGACGGTTATGTACATCATTAAATACCTACATCTCAGTTAATTCTCAGATTAGGTAGGAAAATGAAGATTGCAATCAAACTATTAGAAGTTTTTTTCCAATGAAAATATCTCAACATCATTTCAGCCGAAAGATTTCCACTACTGGTAACATATAATTTGTTAGCGTAAAGACACATTTTACCATCAGTTGGCACACAAATCATCATTACATAGTATAAAACAAAGTTGTCTGTTTCTATGTATGCTTAGATCTTTAAAACTAAAGTAACCGATTTCGATGCGGTTTCTTTTAATAGATAGAGTGATTCAAGAAGAAGGTTTATATGTATAATACATGCATAATATCAACTTTGCACCCGTGCGAAGCTGGGATGGGGCGCTAGTATTAAAATATGATATGATTTTCACAATGCAAACCCATCAAAAAGAGTTTGCCCTAATTTGTATGTAGCTCCGTACTAACTTGTATCAAACCAAATAAAATGACTATGTTTTATTTTGCGAAAGTAGGAATTGTTAACTATATTGTTTTTATTTTTACCTATTGTTATTAAAAAATCAGTACATTATAAGGCACGGCCATCAGATCTTGGTGAGTCTGAAATTTGACTTAACGAATTTTAGCGCTTGAAAATTGGTATAAAGGTGTTAAAAAAATAAATTCCAATAACAGTTTTTAATAGCAACTGCAAATTGCATTTATTTGTTTAAACCATTTCTTTTTTGACGTGACAACGTCTTATAAATTGCTTTGCCGGGTGACACTTCAAGAAACTGCGTTACGCTCCGCTCACGTTATGCGCTCACAATGAGAGCGAGTGAGAGGCACGCGTCCCTTCCACTCGGGCATGGTTAGCCCGCCTAAGAGCGAGAGAGACAGACATAAAAAGTGAAAGGCACGCGTCCCTTCCACTCGAGAACAGTTAGCCCGCCTAAGAGCGAGAGAGACAGAGCGAGAGAGAGAGAGTGAGAGAGATAGGCATACACACCGGTTCATTCGTTGTCACGTAAAACTTTCGCCCGTATACCGACTTTACAGGCAACCAATTTTGTTTTACGAGTTAGCAAGCGCTAAAATTCGCAAAGCCTGACTTTAGAGTCGTCAAGATCCGACAGTCGTACTGTAAAAATAAATGAAACATTATTTTTATATGTATTAGTATACTTGTCACAATATGGTACAGAGATAGGATTTCAAAAAGGAAAAGAAAATCTTTTCCCTTTTGAAACATATTAAACCTTCTGAACTCACTACCATCAAATATTATTTTACGTCTCAAGCAGTTTGATTTGGACCAAACTGCTTTACTCAATACTTTATGGTATTCCATATTATGTACACAGATAGTATAAAAATTTCACAAGATCAATATGGACCCTGTCGGGCACAGCAAAATTAGGAAAGAGGAGTCATATTATTATTAAAAATAATGTTGAATTATTAAATTTCATGAAAACAATTTTTTTTCAATGTCACGGAATAGTAAGAAAAATAAGTGAAATAATTAAAATGTCGTTCATTTTAAATGTCATTATTAGAGACATTGTCATTGTTTTGTTTTATTTGAGACGTAGAGACGTTTCCAGAGATAAGCTCGTTTAATTAAACAAACAATATATTCCTCCGCTTTATTATATGAGTAGCGACAGATTAATTGAATGCAGCGGCATGGCCGTTGTGTACGACCTTTGCAACAGCCTTTGTGTTAATTAAACAATTATCTATTTAAACTTGAGCAACGGACATGCTACTCCTGACCTCCAATCTCTTGGTGTGGTCTCGTTCATTGCCAGGGTCTGAAACATCCCGATTATCCTGGCAATGACCGAGAGCACGCAAGGACACGGAGCAACGTCCGACCCCGGTATGAAGACTAAGAAGGAATGAGGTGGGTCGTTTAGTCAGTAGAAGTCTGACAATGACTCCCGCTCCGCTCAAGGGCGGGATTCGTCATTCGATGATTTTTCCCACCATAAAAAAGGTATAATAAGTTGAACCCGTTGCTATGGTTTCGCGCAGCCCACTTCGATTGAGGCCAACTTGTGTGACGAGAATATTACCGATTTTGGAGTCTTAATCGAATAAGAGAGCTGCGTGTACTCTTAGCAAGAGGTACAACTTATTTACCGCGTAATTAAGCTTTATAACATCACGCTGTGACTGAAGAAAACTCACGTATGTAAAATCGCAGGTAAAAACGTATACGAGTAGAAAAAAATTTGCTCAGTAGGTACTTGTCACCCATTTCGTCTCTAAAATCTTGATGATTCTGTGTCTTTTAGGATTTCTAGTTAACTCCGAAACCTTAAGGATTGTCAGAATTCCCGTACTTATGTTGTCTTTAAAAAATCGCTTTTAGCGATAAGACCGCCCATTGTGACACTCTTTTAATTTTAAGTTCCTTTTGTTCATTTTTATTTTTAGTGTGCAATAAAGAATATATCTATCTATCCATGATTCTAAACCGCTACCGGCTCCAGCCAACCTCATGACCTCTCCAAAAGATTTCCGTAACGAATGGATCTAAATCCGTACTACCATGCGACCTTCAAGTCTTGTGAGCATCAAATTCAGTGCCATGTCATCAATCAACACTCAATACTAAGAACAAAACGTTAAGCTGTGCTCACAATGTGGTGCCAGATTAGGATTGTAGTAAACTAGCTTTTTTATGGTGGGGAAAATCAACCAATGACTATGACAATCCCGACTAAACAACACACCTCGTTCCTTCTAAGTGTCTAAACACACTATGCCGAGGATACGCGACGGAAGTTCGGCATGATTACGCCTGCAATGCTATTTAAATTACTGGCGACACATTATGCCGAAATTACTTCAGTCGGGCATAAGTTCAGCGGAAATTCGGCGGCAATGTATTCTGTAGTACACACATTATACGCGACCGAAGTTCGGAGTTTTATTTTGCATTTGTCTGTCCGGCTGTTTAGATAACACGACACGACGCCACGACAGCGCTCAAAACACTGAATATACACACAAAATTGCGCAACTAAATTTCTGCCGCGTAAGTTCAGCACTTATGGTGTGTCATATCAGCCGAATACGTTGGCACGTAAAATCAGCCGCGGAACTTCGGTCGCGTACGTTCGGCATAGTGTGTTTAGACACTTAGCCTTACTTACCGGGGTCGGAACTTCGTTTCAGAAAGTGGTTCATTGCCCCAGTAGGGTTCGGCCCTGTTGGGACTCTACGTTTACTGACAACTCCTTGAGGCACGCGGGAATTGAACAAGCTGTAGACGACTTGGGCCCGGTTCGGACGGTTACCGGATGGTCGGGCGGCGATCTACCCATTTTTTAGTAAACTAATTTTTTGCCAGTGGCTTCGCTCCCGTCCTAATACTTCCTCACGTCATAAAGTATAGCCTTTTTTTATCCTTTCATCAAAATCCGTTCAATAATTTTCGCGTGAGAGAGAACCAAACATAGATTTTCGCCTTTACAATCGTATAATCAGTGTCTAAAATCGCACACTTAATAAAACTAAATTTAAAGCAAAATAAAAATAGTGTGATCATCTATACTAATATAATAAAGAGGTAAAGTATGTTTTTTTGTTTGTAGGAGGTAATCTCTGGAACTACTGGTCCGATTGGAAAAATTTTAGCAACAATAGAAAGCTGCTTTACTCCTGAGTGAGATAGGCTATATTTTATGTGCGCGGGCGAAGCTGCGGGCAAAAGCTAGTAATAAATAAATCAAATTTTAACATAAAATCACAATAAATTAATTAAATCTGGAATACAAATTAAAATCACAACAAATATTAGTGTGACATCTAAAACTACATTGTCACAGTCATTTTTAAGGAAAAGCAAGGCACATTTCTCGGAATGATGGATGGTCGGTGGAGTCAAATTATTCTGCAGAAAATAACGGCTAATTATTTTTGTTGCCTCTAAATGTAAAAAAAAAATATAAACAAACTGATTAAATTAAGTTCATGACGCATGCATCAGCTATCAGTAGCAATAATTATGAAGGGTGAATTACGAAATTATGAAAGAAAATGTTTATTTAAACAAATTACATTACGCAAAGCTTTAATGATGATAATAATATAAACAAAACGATCCAAGAATTCTGAATAAACATTCAAATGACATGTAAACATTTAAAATTAAGTGTTACCAACATCATTAAGAAAAACTGTACCAATATAAATCGTACATTAGATCATTACATAGTAAGTCTACAATAATATAATATAAGTAAAGTTTGATTTTTTGTTTGTAGGAGGTAATCTCTGAAACGACAGGTCCGATTGGAAAAAAATTAGCAACAATAGAAAGCTGCTTTACTCCTGAGTGACATAGGCTATATTTTATGTACCCGGGCGAAACCGCTTCTCAAATTTCTCTTGGGCGGAGCGGAAAACAAGTGTCAGACTCTTACTGACTAAACAACCTACCCCGTTCTTACATCGCCATACATACCAGGGCCAGAGCCCTCCTTTTTAGACGCAAACCCTTGGCCCTAACTGGCTGCGACCCTTCTGCAGGGTCCCTACTACGGTTGCTGACAACTCCTTGAGGCGTGCGGGAACAGTGCGCGCCGTCGACGAGTGGGCTTGGTCCGGACGATTACCAGACGACCGGACGGCGAGCTACCCAATGCTCACCGTCCGCAAGCCCGCGCCTACGGTGGCCGGAAGTCAGGATCGGAATCCCGGCGGCGTCTGGGGCGCAAACGCCGTTGCCTTATGCGGTCAGCCTCCTCCTTTGCTAGCATTACTGCTTCGCAGAAGCAGTCGACCGCCTGCCACTCCTCCTCACTCCGAACCATGGCTTCTACCAAGGCCCGGCGCGAGAGATCGCCGCCGCCGATCGCTCCCACGAGGACACGACGATACTCTGCCCAAGCGGGGCAACCCAGATGTGACATCAACCAATCCGTACTAGTGGATTATGGCCTATTCCTTTTCCTAGGAAGTAGGCCTGTGTCCCAGCAGTGGGAACACTAAAAAGGCTGATGACGATGATGATGATGACTTTGTTTTAGTCGCGGATATCGAGGGATATTATCAAATTGGTTTTAATTTCAATCGGCGGCTATACGTTCTATTCAATCGCTTTGCAATTGCGTACAGTGAACATTCATTTTTAATGTAGATACTATATGGTAGGTATATTATTAAATTTATATTCAGAAACAAGCGCGTCAGAGCAGTCTCCCATTTAGTGAGAAGCGCGGTGTTTCACGGAAATCGTTCGTAGTGAGTAAAATGGTTGGCAAGCGACCAACAGCGGAGGATAATGATCTTTTACGCTTCACTGAAAGGGTTTTCTCAGAAGCTTGTAGTGTTTGGAATTAAAATGTGGGTAATTAGGTGATGGGCACCGCAGTACAGTGTCGCTTTAAAATTATACTTAACTAGCTTTTGTCAGCGGCTTCGCCCGCGTACATAAAATATAGCCTATGTCACTCAGGAGTAAAGCAGCTTTCAATTGTTGCTAATTTTTTTTCCAATCGGACCAGTATTTCCAGAGATTACCTCCTACAAACAAAAAAAAACAAACTTTAAGTACCTCTTTATTATATTAGTTTAGATTGTCCTAAGTTCAGAAGATTTTCAAATATTTTTCGTACAAGGAAATTTTGTGTTAATTTTCCGTTTGATGAGTTTTGCTTACTAAGCATCTCATATCATATTTTAAAATTTATATGCCAGATAATGGCGAAATGTGTCTTTGCCCTAATAATGTTACCATGTCCTGTACCACATTTTATACAAATAAATGCCACACTTTGACATTGATTTTAATGGCTACAACCACCTGAAATGAACCACCAGAGATATCGCTCATCAGGCCGCAGCCTTGGAGGCAAACGACGACGGCGTGCAGCGACCCTGTCCATCATGGACAGCCAACCATGCAGAATAGTGGTCACTATTCTGCATGGTTCTCATATGATTTGACCAATACATGGTTACTGTATGGACTTTAAAAGAGACTTTGACCCCTGAGTTTGTTTCGGTGTTTCTTCTCAGGGTAGTCAGCTAGGAAACACCGGACTCATCCAGCTTTAACTGACGCAAAGAAAAAAATATTGACGTGTAAAAGTTTTATTTTAAAACCTATTTACAAAATAAATATCATTTATCACTATGTCAAAAGTGGCCGACTAAGAAGAAGAAGATGCGATGGACTTCAGGGCCTTTTGAAAGAGTTACCGAGGCCCTAGGCGCGAATGACGCACCGTTAGAAGGCCTCCCAAAAGGTGGACCGATGACCTGGTCAGGGTTGCTGGAATCCGATGGATGTTAGTCGTAGTGGACCGGTCTTCGTGGCGGCGCTTCAGGGAGGCCTATGTCCAGCAGTAGACGTCTTTCGGCTGAAATGATGATGATGACCGAGGCCCTAGAATGCAAAGGGCAACTGAATATTATTTGCCGCGAATTGTAATGAACTTCTTTGCTAACTGATTGGCCTGTTGATTTAGTGGTTAGTGGCCCTGACTGCTCAGCTGGAGGTCGTGGGTGCGATTCCCACCCAGGTCAAATTAATGTTTATGTGATGAGCATCATCATTTGTTGTGCCTGGGTGTAATTTATTTATAATATGTATGTATTTATAATTATATAAGTATGTTTTTCAGTTGTCTAGTACTCATAACACAAACTCTGCTTAGTTGGGACTAGACGATGTTATGTGATATTTGTGGAATAAAAAAAAACTTTCACCTCTAATTATAAAATAATAATATATTCCACAACTATAACACCACGTCGTCTAGTCCCAAGCTAAACAGAGCTTGTATAGTGGGAACTGATAAACATACTTATATATTCTTAAATACATACATATTATTGATAATTCAGAAATACTTTTGCTCAAAGTTTACAAAGAATTGATTCGCTGTAAAATTTTATACTTCTCGACTCTTAACTACGCAGTTTATGATGTACGTAATACGTAGGTAATCTAACTGTAAAGATATAACAGTTTTACGGAACAGATGTGAAGAATTCTCATAAAACTGTAAACTATTACTAACCTAACATTATTTCAAGTCTGTAAGTTGTCTAGATTGCGTGGTAACATAGACGTTGTAGTTTGTTATTATAAAAGATTTTTTTGAAGAGAGAAATTGTAAAATCGCTTGTTCCGCTCTAGAGTGAAACGAGAGGAACTATCAAACTATTACTGATCAAAACCCATCTGTATTCTTCAGTCATCCTTTGCATTCCAGGACCACTACCCTCATTTCTGTGGTCTTTTTTTTTATTTATTTATTTAATCGCATTTTGTTACATAAAAAAGTCTTAATATAACATCTGCCAAACTGCATAGCAGTTTGTCGGCAGTACGTTCTCGTGAACTTTGCATATAATTATATATAGATACCTAATACAGATTCTTTGCGATACAGTACTACGTATACCTATGCTAAATATCATCGGTCGTTGATTGGTGTCGTGAGACCAAATCTGTTCACTCCCCAAGTTTGTATTTATTTTGTGGTAAACAGATGCAGGCCCACAACACCAACCGACTCGACCGACATGCCGCTACAACTATGGACACATAGACAAATAGTGTTTCATTAGTAGATTTTTTAGACAGTTTCTATTTTTGTGGGCATCGGCATAACTGGACCCCTACGGTTTTACTGACATGTTTAATAGCAATAACAACTGCAAATTGCATTTATTTGTTTAAACCAAGTCTGCTTGAGACTTGGTTTAAACAAATAAATGCAATTTGCAGTTGTTATTGCTATTAAACACTGTTGGCATTTTTTTAACCTTTATTTTTGTACGAGTTTTTAAGCGTTAAAATTCGCAGAGCCTAACTCCAGACTCGCCAAGATCCGACGGCTGTACTGTACTAATTTTGTCTGAATTTCTTGCGTATACTAAAAAACATTTTGACCTACCTACATTACAATTTAAAAAAATACTGGCTTATTGGTTATGATTGTAACTCGCAATTTAAGGTGTATAAGGCTATGAGTTTTTAATTTAACTTTTCGAATACCGTAATGAGAGACATAATAGAAAGACAATAGGTGTGCTAATGCCAGCGTTCGCTTGGGGCTCAAGAGTATAATTTAAATTTTCTAATACCTACCATAAATAGAGCAGTAATAGAAAGACAATAGGTGTGCAAACGCCGGCGTTCGCGAGTGACTCAAGAGTTTAAGTTTAATTAATGTTATCGCAGTGTTGTGTTACGAGAGTCGAGGAAGACTATCTTACCGTGATGTGCTACAGTGTACAGTGTAGTGGACAGTCTGAATCTGGTTCAAACAACTAAATAACTATGTCCAAGAAAGGGGCAGCAACAATATTACTATGTAAGTTTAATCATTTTGTTAATTTGTTTTGGTTAAATAATAATCTATACTAATATTATAAAGCTGAAGAGTTTGTTTGTTTGTTTGTTTGAACGCGCTAATCTCAGGAACGACTGGACCGAATTTAAAAATTCTTTTTGTGTTGAATAGGCCATTTATCGAGGAAGGCTTTATGCTATATAACATCACGCTGTGACTAATAGAAGCGAAGCAACAATGGAATATGTGGAAAAAACGGGGAAAAGTATTCATCTTTGAGGGCTTCCCTTGCGTGCGCTGCAAAAACGGTTAAAGATATCAAAAAAATATGTATCAAAGAATTATTCCTCTTAAAATGATCTAAAAAAATGTCCGCGACAGTATATGTCTATCTTTTAAGATTAACTCACTAGAACCGTTTTTATGGGAATCAAATTTGGCCGAAATTAAAGCATTATTTGTTAGAGTTGTATCAACATAACAATATTAAACTATATCCAAATAAATGTGTTATTGATTAAGAGTATGTAATTGTGAACAAAATTGTAATTGATATCACTTATTTTCAATGAACATCTTAGAATATATTACAATTTTAAAATAACTCCGATATAAAATTCACACGCGCCGCATGATGTGCAAAATGTGACGTTGCGCCTGGCCGGCGGGCGAGTAGTTGCTTGCGGGCGGTGCGAAGGGTTTTTTTATGGTAGGTAAAAGTCATCCAATAACGAATCCCGCTCTTGGACGGAGCGGGAAACAGTGTCAGACTCTTACTGACTAAACAACCTACCCCGTTCTTCCCTTGCCTTATTCCCAGAGCCCCGGTATAACGCTTTCGCACCAACCGTCAGCTGCAGGAGGCTTTGACCCTGAAGGGCCCCACAATTTTCTGGCAACACCTTGAGGCGCGCGGGAGCAGTGCACGCCGTCGACGACTTGGTCTCGGTCTGGACTGTTACCAGACAACCGGACGGCGAGCTACCCATTGCTCACCGTCCTCAAGCCAGCGTCTACGGTGGCCGGAAATCGGCAGGATTGCGGCGGTGACGGCTCCGGCGAGGGCGCTATTGCCCTTGCCTTATGCGGTCGGCCTTCTCCTTTACGAGCATTACTGCTTCGCAGAAGCGACTGCTTGCCATTCTTCTTCGCTGCGGACCATGGCCTGAATCAAGGCCCGGCGCAAGATGTCACCGCCGCCGGTCACCCCCACGAGGACATGGCGATGCTCTTCCCAAGCGGAGCACACCTCCACCATGTGCTCCACCGTGTCCTCCAGGCGGTCCACACAATGGCGACACCCGGGCGTCTCTACCGCACGAATTCGGTGCAGGAATCTCCTGAATTTCCCATGTCCGGTGAGAACCTGCGTCATGCGGAAGATGAGGACGCCGTGATGTCTATCCAACCACGCCTCAAAGAGGGGACTTACCGCCGAGATTATGGCGTGCCCAAGGGTAGCTCTATGAAGTACTTTTAGATAATTATGTTCTTTTAAAAACGAAATTGTCTAAAATAATAACAGAAATTGACACGGGCAAAGTAGTGGGTAACAGCTATAATTTATAAAGCTGAGGAGGTTGTTTGCAAAAATAAATACGATGCCCAAAATAACTATTCCACGCGGACGAAGTCGCGGGCACAGCTAGTAATTAATAAATTGGCACACACATAAACCCATCTTACACTAAAGATGGCAGACGGCGACCCGTGGGTAGCTCTCCGGCCGGACATAGCCCAAGTCGTCGACGGCGGATTACAGTTCCCGCGCGCCTCAAAGAGTTGTAAGCAAACGCGTTGGCTTAACTGCAGGGCCGAAGCCTACTGGAGTGTTGGACCAATTTCTAAAAGGAAGGTCCGATCTTTTAGTCTGTAAGAGTCTGACACTATTTCCCGTTCCGTCCAAAGGCGGGATTTGTCATTTGTCATTAGATGATTTTTAACTGCCATAAAAAAAAACCATCTAGTTTTAATGCCAATAATATAATCTACATCTACACTAATATAATAAAGAGGTAAAGTTTGTTTTTTTATTTTTTTGTTTTTTTTTGTTTGTAGGAAGTAATCTCTGGAACTACTGGTCCGATTGGAGAAATTTTAGCAATAATAGAAAGCTGCTTTACTCCTGAGTGACATAGGCTATATTTTATGTACGCGGGCGAAGCCGCGGACAAAAGCTAGTATACTATAATAATATTCTTATTCTTACTAAGTTTACATCATTAGTGTAATTATTCAACATCAACGTGTAATAGTGTTACCTGAAATCTTGATATATGATAATATTTCGCTGGAAAACCTATTATTTCTGTGTAATTCCCCGTACCCGGTACCGTAATAGCTACCTAGAAGTATCGGCACATTAACATAATACCTAGTCTTTCTTAAACATTGTTACTATACGAATCATTTATTGTCAACCCACGTGGGTTTTTTTTCTTAAGCAAGAAAAGAGTCTGAGGTGGACTCGCGTAGTTTTTAAGTTTAGTTATAAGTGTGATGAGGGCATGACGAATGCCATAAATTGTAAACAATAAAAAAGTATATAAGCAATTATTGTGCATACTATAGAAAAGTGCGCGGACCACCATGTCTGCGGTAAAATATATTAAAAAAAAAAAAAAAAAAACCCACGTGGGTTTGGGCGTATAGTACAAGATTCAAGATTCTTTTATTGTTGTTTGTCACAGGTGTAAATTTAGTTCTTAAAATTAATATCATAACAATGTATCACTGCAACATACCCATGGGGTGTACAAACTTTAATTTTTTACAATTACATGTCAAAAGCAAAAAATAACGAGTCAAGTAACATAATAATCACTAGAAAAAAATAAATTAATAATAATAACAAAAAAATAATAATAACAAAAAAATAATAATAACAAAAAAATAATAATAACAGTACGGCCGTCGGATCTTGGCGAGTTGAAGTTAGGTTCTAAATGAATGGTGAATTTTAGCGCTTTACAAACTCGTGCCCGCGCAAATCGGGGCACCAGCCCTCCAGACACAAATAAAACGTTCTTAACTTGGCTAGAGCAGTGGCGGCCGAGTGGCAACGGCCCCGCTTACGAGTCCAGGTGACGGGTTCAAACCCAGCCAGGCGCAAAACTTTATTTCATCACCGCTGCTCTCAAAACGGTGAAGGAAAACATCGTGAGGAAACCGGCATATCCTAGAACCACAAATTTGAAGACCTGTGACATTCACCAATCTGCATTGAGCCCGCTTGGTGGATTACAGCCCATTCCCTCTCCTACAGAGGATGCCTGTGTCCCAGCATTGGGAACATTAAAAGGTTGGTGATGATAAACTTGTCTAGAGGGGTTATCAATACTAATCACAACACACATTAAAACTGAGTCATAACAATCTTTTGCCAAACCGCTGTAACAGTCAGGGTATATTAAAAAAATCAGCTTCATAACAATCAGTTTACACACTTCCTTGTTGTAATCACCTAAGAATAAGTTGGCTTGGAGCCAGCACCAGCTACTACTATTACGTGAAACAATGATCTCACACTGGTAACCACTTGTCTTCCAAAACGAAGTATTATTTACTAGCGCCCCGCCCCAGCTTCGCACGGGTACAATGGTGATATTAAATATATTATGCATGTATTATACACATAAACCTTCCTCTTGAATCACTCTATCTACTACAAAAAAAAACCCCATCAAAATTCGTTGCGTAGTTTTAAAGATTTAAACATACATAGGGAGGAAGCGACTTTGTTTTATACTATGTAATGATATTAATGATGATATTAAACTAGTATATATTTTTGAGTGAGGTATATCACTGTATGGTATTAAATGACATACATGGTATGTAGCTAGATACTCTTTTACAAGAGGAACCATAAGTGCGTTTTCACAGCTCGCCGTCCGACCGTCCATTACCAAACCCTAGTCGCCCGCCCTTCAATCTTGACTGGCCTGTCAGCATAGTAGTTAGTGACCCTGACTGCTATGCCGGAGGTCATGGGTTCGATTCCCACCCAGGACAAATGTTTGTGTGATGAGCATGAAATGATCGTCATTTGTTCTGTGTCTGGGTGTAATTTATCTATAATATGTATGTATTTAGAAATATATAAGTATGTTTATCAGTTGTCTAGTACTCATAACACAAGCTCTGCTTAGCTTGAGACTAGACGGCGTTGTAATGGTTGTCAAAAAAAAAAATTCGTTGGATTTTTTTCACAATATCTTTCTTTATTTATACTCTTATACGTACGTTTGTATTTATTATTGTTTTTGTTTCTTTTCTATCTGTCTGGATTTTTTTTTAATTGCAACTACCATGTTATGTTTCTGCACCACCCTAAAGGCGACTGGTAGAAAATGCCTAAGGCATTAAGTCCGCATTTGTACAGTGTTACGTGCTTAAAGTTTTTATAAACAAATAAATAATTACCAAATAATAGTAAAAACTGCATAATATACTGCATGCAATAATAGTAATTCATTTAATACTTAATTGATTTTAGCAATAAAATTAACATAATTGTCTATTATTACTCATTTTGTTTTTTAAATAACCATTAAAATCATTAATCACAAATTCACAATATAATAATATAACATAGCTTGAGACTAGACGGCATAATGTGATGGTCGTCAAATATTATAAAAATAAATAAATAAATGAGATAACAGCAAAAAGAACCACGCTCACAAGGGCCGATACTTATATAAGGCATTTTTTAAGGGCATAATCATCAGACCCCCTATGATTTATTTATTTAGTATATGCTTTATTGTATACAATTACGCATACAAAAAATAAACTAAAACACATGTGTATACAGATAGGCGGCCTCATCGGATTCCGCGATCTCTTCCAGACTTGTTTTCATCAGACTTTTACTGACTAAAACTTATCTATGTTCCGTCAGTTGCTTTTCCGTTCTCAGAGCACGGGTAACTGGTTACAGCGGTTAACGGTTTTCAGAAGTCGACTCACGGCCCTAGAAGATTTTGGCCCTGCTATGATCTAAAGGTGTTGCTGACCTCTCTATGACTCAGGCGTCGTTTACAAGAAGCTGGGACGTTGGGATGTCCGTTCCCTCACGCGTGATGCCTGAATATGATGCTACGGGATTTTTAAAAAGACTCACCATGGCCCTGGAACGCAAAAGGCGACTAAAGGAACAAGGGTGAATTTAACTCAGTAAAATACTATCAAGCAGACGAAGCCGCTGGCAGCAGTTAGTCTAGACATAAAAAAGAATACTACCTAAGTAAACCTAACAGACATGTAAAAAGAGGCTTACTTGACAAGCCATACACAACTATTGTTTGAAAAACTTGACAAGTCACGGTCCTCAAATGTAAACACTAATTCAGTATTCACAAACAACACAGATTACGTTAAATAACAATAAAAAAAAAACCGGCCAAGTACGAGTTGGACTTGCGCACGAAGGGTTCCGTACCATTATTCCAGTTGTCTAGTACCCATAACCACAAATTACTAAATAGTTTGCAATAACACAAGATTTACTTAGCTTGGGACTAGACGAGGTTGTGTGAAAGTTGATAAATAAAAACCAAACCAAATATTATCTGTAGGTTTATGGTAGGTAAAAATCATCCAATGACGAATCCCGCCCTTGGGCGGAGCGGGAAACAGTGTCAGACTCTTACTGACTAAATAACCTATCCCATTACGTGCGCGCCCCCGCCGTTATTGCAACAACAACATAGATCAGCTGTTACGAATAATACTAACTGTGAAAACAAACAGTTGACGGAGCATACGAGTAATATTATGATGGCCTACCAAACTGAGGCGGCTGGCAGGGATGACGGTGAGGGATGGCAACGTGTGTCACATCGTAGAAGACGTATGAATTACCGTTATCACGGTACGGCGGGCAGTGCCAGAGATAACGCAGGGAAGTTCAAGGCCGCCGTGAAAAAAGTGCCTATATTTATTACGAAGGTGCACAAAGAAACGACAGAGAAAGACATAACCGATTACGTCTATCAAAAAACGGAAGAGGTTATATCTCTTGAACGAATATTGTTGAAATATCCGAAACCGTATAACGCATTTAAATTCCTTGTGGCGGAATCTAAACTATCTTTGTTTCTGAATAGCGGATTATGGCCTGAAGGAATTATTTTTAGACGATTTGTGAATTTTAAACTAAGAAATTCAAACGCGAACGGTGTAAACATAGGCACAGTGACCGGCTCAATGTAACTAGCTAAATGAATATAAAGTCTAAATTCAAACTTATTAGTTACAATTGCAAGAGCTTAAAGCGCTCCGTGGATAGTGTAAGGCAGTTGTGTCGCACATCTGACATAATAGCCTTACAGGAGACATGGTTGCTGCCGGGAGATATTTCGTTCCTGAGCGAGATCGACAGGGAGTACGGCTGCACCGGGACGTCGGCGGTGGACACCGGCGCCGGCATGCTGCGCGGCCGCCCCTACGGCGGCGTAGCGCTGCTGTGGCGTAAAAGTGTGTTTACCGATGTATCAGTTGTGCAGTGCGATAATCCACGAGTGTGTGCGGTTAAGATAAACGCGGGTCAAAGGTCATTCATGGTTTTCAGTGTGTACATGCCAACGGATAAAGATGTGAATTTGACGGAGTTTACGGACTGTCTCGGTTTGGTGAGTGCTGTCATAAACATTAGTAGTATAGAATCTGTATACATACTCGGGGATTTTAACTCTCATCCGCATGAACGATTTTACAGTGAGTTACAGAACTTTTGTGTAGAATCGCAGTGGTTATGTGCGGACATTGAGTTCCTAGGGTTGGATTCTGGAACTTGCACATTTATAAGTGAGGCGAACGGGTCTAAGCGATGGCTTGACCATTGCATAGTTACTAAATCAGCCCGGGACACTATTGTAGGTGTGCGGGTTAAAGAAGACGTCCTATGGTCCGATCATTTTCCACTCGAGATTGAAATTTTGTTAGATAGCATCAAACCTAAATTTCAAAATAATTGTAGGCATTATAACGATGTTCGTTGGGGTGATAGAAACTCTGAACAATGTGACATGTATAGTAATTTATGTAATGATAATTTAAAATTAATTGACTTTCCCAATGAAATGACTGAATGTTGTGATTATGTATGTAATAATGTGGACCACAGACTTCTTATTGATAATATGTACAGTGACATAATTCGGATAATAAGCCAGGCAGCTTGTGACAGTCGTTCGTCAAGTGTTCCCAGAAGGAGGAGTCCTGTTCTCGGTTGGAACAGGCACGTAAGTGATGCTCACAGGACGGCCAGGGAAAAATTTGAGTTGTGGATGTTGTATGGCAGACCGACGGAGGGTCGCTTGTGGAATGATATGCAGACGACTCGTAAGATTTTTAAATCACGTTTACGCTGGTGTCAGAATCATGCTGACCAAATAAAAATGGACATTCTTGCGTCAGATCACTCCAGGAGCGATTTCCGTAGTTTCTGGAAGTCTACAAACAAACATAATAGTAAACCAGGTCTACCTGTGAGTGTCGATGGTGCCTGTGACCTGTCGGCAATAGCAGATTTATTTAGAGACCATTTTACCGTTAAGTCACCTCTGGCATCAACACAGTCTTCGAGCAATGAGGGTTGTAGTGGTCGGGAGATTAGCACCTGGTTTACGGCCAAAGACGTACGAGAGGCCATTAAATCAATGTCAAGGGGTAAGTCTCCAGGCCATGATGACCTGAGCATTGAACACCTAAGGTACGCGGGACATCATATGCCTAGAGTGCTGGCAATGTTCTATAGCTTGTGTGTAGGACATTCATACTTGCCGGCGCCGATGATGAGGACTGTGGTGGTGCCAATTGTTAAAAACAAAACCGGTGATATTGGTGACAAATGTAATTATCGACCTATTTCTTTGGCCACTATTGTCGCTAAGGTACTAGACAGTTTGCTGAACACTCAGCTTGATAAACATCTACAGATACACGACAACCAATTTGGTTTCAAATCAGGCCTATCTACTGAAACGGCTATACTGTGTCTGAAGCAAACTGTCAAGTATTACACGAATAAAAATACGCCTATTTTTGGGTGTTTTCTTGATTTATCGAGAGCGTTTGATCTGGTTTCTTACGATATTCTATGGCAAAAACTACATCAAACAACGATGCCCGAGGAACTAATTCATACTTTCAAATATTGGTATGTGAACCAGATCAACGTTGTTCGGTGGTCGGGGGCATATTCGACTCCGTACAGGTTGGAGTGTGGCGTGAGGCAGGGGGGGCTGACATCGCCAAAACTTTTTAACCTGTATATAAACGCGCTTGTGGAGGAGCTCAGCAGCACACATGTCGGCTGTCATATTGATGGAGTCTGCCTTAATAATATTAGTTATGCGGAAGACATGGCGCTGCTGAGCGCTTCTGTAGGTGGACTGTCACAGCTGCTGGAGATTTGTGAAAGATATGCTGAGCAACATGGGTTATTGTATAACGTCAAAAAGAGTGAGTGGATGGTCTTTCAGGTTCGGGGAAGGTCCATAAGTCAAACACCTCAGGTTAGACTGAATGGTCACCCCATTAGCAGGGTAGAACAATTTAAATATCTTGGACACTTACTAACCCCGGATCTGAAGGACGATAGTGACATAGAAAGGGAGCGTAGAGCGTTGTCTGTTCGTGCGAATATGATAGCACGCAGATTTGCTCGCTGTTCGAGGGACGTCAAGATCACCCTGTTCAGGGCTTTTTGCACGTCCTTCTACACGAGCAGTCTTTGGGTGAGTTATACGCAGAAGCAGTACAGCGCTCTACGCATCCAATACAATAATGCATTCAGGGTGCTTTTGGGGCTGCCTCGCTTCTGTAGCGCGTCAGGGATGTTTGCCGAAGCGCGCGTGGATTGTTTTCACACTACCATGCGCAAGCGGTGCACATCCCTGGTGCGCAGGGTGCGGGTCAGCCCGAACAGTATCCTGAAAGCCTTCGCCCAGCGCTTCGACTGCCAGTACGTGTATCACTGTGACATGGTACACGTACGGGCTAATGTGGAAATATTGTTTTGATTATTTTTATTTGTATTTTATATTGTATTCTGTCTGTTTATTCTAAGTTATGTCATGAGTTGTAATTGGTCCTTGTTGGCTTAAATAAATAAATAATAATAATAATTACTATCCATTATTCTATATCCATTATTCGTTGCCATATATACCAGGGCCAGAGCCATCCTTTCAGACGGGAACCCTTGGCCCCAGTTGGCTTCGACGTTTCTGCAGGGTCCCTACAGTTGGCTGACAACTCCTTGAGGCGCACGGGAACAGTGCTCGCCATCGACGACTGGGCTTGGTCCGGACGGTTACCGAAAGATTGAGCGGCGAGCTACCCATTGCTTGCCATCCACGAGCCCAATTATATTTGGCTTTATGTAACAAACAATTATTAATCTTACAATAGGTCCTGATTTTACCTATTGTTTGCGGAACCCTAAAAAACTAATTTCAATAGTAACGTGCGAAGATTAGCATGACAGTGTCCCGTCACGCCAATCTCTTGTAATCACCGTCAATTTGGCGGAGTGAGCGTGGCTAATAACACGAGATGGTAAACATCAAGCCTGAAGTACGCCACATTGGACATGTCTCTGTTATTGTTTTTGTAGATTTATTTTTCAGTTACGTAGCTTGTTTTTTATTTATTTTTTTATTCAAGGTAGGCTCGCGTTTGGTCACAGTTTCACCTGATGGTAAGCGATGATGTTGTCGACGATGGAGCACGCTTGCCTAGAAGTAACCAATTCTCTCTTGACTTAAAGACCCCTAGGTTGTAGCTATCAGGAAAGACAGACTCCGGCAGGGAATTCCAGTCCTTAACTGTTCGCATAATTAATGTGTTCCCAAAACGCTTTGTACGCATGAGCTCTATGTATTGTATTTGCTGTACCGTACAGCAGTATTGATAATCTACAACCGTTAATGCTGGCAAAGGCAACGGCGTACTCGCCGTAGCCGTCGCCGCCGCGATCCTGCCGATATCCGGCTACCGTAGACACTGGCTCGCGGACGGTGTGCAATGGGTAGCTCGCCGTCCGATCGTCTGGTAAGACCGAGTCCAAGTCGTCAACGGCGCGCACCGTTCCCGCGCGCCTCAAGGAGTTGTCAGCAAACTGCAGGGGCCCTTCAGGGTCGACGCCTCCTGGAGCCTAGAGGGTATGTGCAAACTGTAACCTCGACTCCAGAAATAAGGCAAGGAAGGTACGGGGTAGGTTTTTTAGTCAGTAAGAGTCTGACACTGGTCTCCCGCTCCGCCCAAGAGCGGGTTTCGTCATTGGATGATTTTCACCTACCATAAAAAAAAAAAAAAAAATACCGTTAATGCTAGTAAAGTAGCTAGTCAAATTTATGGGAATATCTTCATTTCAACGAAATTATTAGCCAAGCTCACATCATTCAAAATGACAGAATGAAATGTGATCGTTTCTACTATGATCATCGTTAACGATGTAACTTGGCTGGAGGGCCAGTACGGCCCTCGGATCATGGCGAGTTTAAAGTTAGGTTCTACTAATTTTAGCACTTGAAAACTCGTACAAAAATAAGGGTTTTAAGATAATAAGCCAATAACAGTTTTTAACAGCAATAACAACTGCAAATTGCATTTATTTGTAATGAGGAAAACAAAAGGCAACGTAAGGAACAAGGGTGGGAAAGTCAGTAAAGGTCTGACACGAAAACCATACTAATTCAAGAGCTACTACTACCTTTCTGAAGTCCATTTTACTAAATAGTTTTTTAACTTCACACATTTTCGTTATAACAATTCCAATTGGAAATCGCCACCAAGGTGACAAAAGACCGCACCGGCCTCACACAGCGGGGCAATCAATCATCTTCGCAATATTTATTTTATATTTTTAAATACTGAATTGGCTCTCGACAAACTATTTTCAAGATCATTTCTTCTTTACTGTAAAGCCCTTGCCCTAATTTTAAATTTCTTGGTCAAGGCTGAAAAGACCATTGGCCGTTAGCTAAGACAAACAAAACTTTGATATTCAGGCGCGGATCTACCGTTAAGGGCACTATGGGCATGCCAACCCTAATAGTCTTTCGATTGTGTCGTTACGTTTTCACGGTCATTCGGCTGATGCTCCTTTTTTTCTTAGTTTTATTTACGTGGCAGAAAATAACATTACAGGTTTGAGCCTTAGTGGCCTAGTGGGAACCGAGTTGTAAGTCACGGGTTCAAACCCAGGTAGGCGCGATCGCATCCTAGAATATGATTTTGATAATAAATTCGAAAACATGTGACATGCACCAACCTGCACTGGGTCCACGTGGTGCATTACAATTACGACACATTTCCTGTCCTGGAGAGGAGACCTGAGTCCCAGAAGTGAGAACATTACAACGTTGTTTATGTATATACATGTTTATTAATTTACTAGTATTCACCCCTCGGCTTTACCAATATGAAACTTCCTGAAAAAAATCTTGGTTAATGCATCACATAATTATTTTGAAAACACCTCTTCAAGATTGGTCTATAACACTATATATCGATCACAAGCAAGATCATAAGTCGACTCGCACTTGGGCCTTTTTCCGATAGTTATTAGCAATAGATCCAACCCTGAAAGTTGTAAGACCACAATCTTTTTTGGAATCCGCCTTTGTGCACACCTCACATGTCGACAACCTCCTCCTGGAGCCGAGGGTTGGTGCGAAAGCGTTATATCGGGGCTCTGGGGATAAGGCAAGGAAGAAACAGGGTAGGTCATTTACTCAGTAAGAGTCTGACACTCTTTCCCGCGCCGCCCAAGAGCGAAATTCGTCATTGGATGATTTTTACCTACCAAAAAAACGTAGGGACCCTGCAGAAGGGTCGAAGCCAATTAGGGCCATGGGTTTGCGTCTGAAAAGGAAGGCTCTGGCCCTGGCAGTGGCGAAGAGTCCATATAACACGATTCCCATCGGCTTCCCTTATGAAAATTTGTTCTACAGGTCAACGACCTTGTTAGTTCGTTCTATTGCTCATTTTACTTCCAATTTTTTAAATGCCTACAACTTTGAAATAAAAATGTCAAAATCTTAAGCCGAAAAATACCGAGTTCCCTTTTCAAACATCCAAATCCCATACAATGCATCTATCTCTTACTTTCCCATAAACTGACACCTATTCTCTAAATCGTTCTGTCTCTTTTTAACTCGCAGAAAATTGTACCAAAATAAGCCGCTGCGCGCCGGGTTATTATGAGTAAAATAAATAATAATACGAGTAATGCACAGGTGTCCAGGTTCAAGACCATACCTACTCAGCGATGTCTATGCACGTGCGAGCGAGACAGAAAAATTAATTCCTATTTGACTATAATGATTCAAAATAAGAATGAATTTAGCTGTTTATAATTCTTACTGGCGAATAATACATTTTATTTGGCAGGATTTTTTATACGATAAAATTGACATGGCGGCTAATTGTTTGGGTGGCGCGAATAATTCGATGTTTTGATATTGTTTTCTTGTCGTTTCTTATTTGTTTTTAATATTGTTGTGTGGTGAACCAGGTGAACTGTACATTTATTTTGTGTGTTGGATTGCGGTGGATTGCGGACATCGTTTTGAAATGACATTCATTCATGTAGACTGCTGTAATTAACAGATTTTTGATGTGCAACGCAATGTTAATCCTATTTTTTTGCATCATGGAGTGCGCTGCATTAGGTGAGTTGACATTACGCTCCGGCTTCCCTTCAGATAATATCCACCCTTCGCCACTGGGCCCTGGTATGTATGGCGATGTAGGAACAGGGTAGGTTGTTTAGTCAGTAAGAGTCTGACACTGTTTCCCGCGCCGCCCAAGAGCGGGATTCGTCATTGGATGATTTTTACCTACCATAAAAAAAAACATGTCGACAACCTCGCTCACGTGCTGTATACCGAGTTGCGCAAATGACATGTGTCCTATACACATGTCATTTACTTAACAATATACGCAGTAGACGAATTACGTGTTCATATTTAACACCTGTGACATATTAACATCTTATTATAATGAAACCTAGTGGTTTTATTTATATTTAAAAAATCTGTCACATAGGCCATTTTTAGATAGAATAACATAAATAAACAAAAAATAAAAAATAAATGAACATCTCCCGCTTTTGTCTGCCAATAACAGAAATTTGTTGGATTTTTTTTTTACAATAACTTTCTTTATTTGTACTCGTATAGGTATATATTTTTTTTTATGGTAGGTGAAAATCATCGAATGTCGAAACCCGCTCTTGGGTGGAGCGGGAGACCAGTGTCAGACTCTTACTGACTACAAAACCTACCCCCTTCCTTCCTTGCCTTATTCCTAGAGCCGTGGTAACAGTTTCACACAAACCGGCGGCTCCAGAAGGCTTCGACCCTGAAGGGCCCCTACAGTTTGCTGACAACTCCTTGAGGCGCGCGGGAATGGTGCGCGCCGTTGACGACTTGGACTCGGTCTGGACAGTTATCAGACGACCGGACGGCGAGCTACCCATTGCTCACCGTCCGCGTGCCAGTGTCTACGGTGGCCGGATATCGGCAGGATCGCGGCGGCGACGGCCACGGCGAGAGCGCTGTTGCCTTTGCCTTATGCGGTCGGCCTCCTCCTTTACGAGCATTACTGCTTCGCAGAAGGAGGCGACCGCCTGCTACTCGTATATGTACGTCTGCATTTATTATTGTTTTTGTTTCTTTTCTATCTGTCTGAATTTTTTTAATCGCTACTACCATGTTATGTTTCTGCACCACCCTAAAGTCGACTGGTAGAAAATGCCTAAGGCATTAAGTCCGCCTTCGTACAGTGTTACGTGTTTAAAGTTTTTATAAATAAATAATTACCAAATAATAGTAAAAACTGCATAATGTACTGCATGCAATAATAGTAATTTATTTAATACTTAATAGATTTTAACAATAAAATTAACATAATTATCTATTATTACTAATTTTGATATTTAAACAACCATTAAAATCATTATCATTAATCACAATGTAATAATATAGGTATATTAATGATCAATAAAATTATTCAATTAATTTAAATATTCAAATTATTTACATTATTATGTGGGTTTATTATTTTGCGCGCTCTCGCTTTAATTTTTATTAAAAAGTATTATTTTATTTATAAAAATAATAACTCGATACTTCCACACATTCTCGAGACAATTCTATGAATTTTGATTGCTTGAGAATATCGAAAACGTAAACATAAACGGCTATATCCTTTTTTTTCAGAGTTTAATTATTTTACAGTTACAATGGATCGCAGACCTGAAAATATGGTTTGACATTTTAACTCCACCCTCCACGTGTTCTCGAGATAAAGGGTCTTGACAGACAGACAGACAGACGGACCACAAAGTGATCCTATAAGCACCCTAAAAACACAAGGTTTAAGTCTGATATTCCCTTTTACCTTGTTCGACTGAATTTCGTAATGACCAGCCTCCTCATTTCAAGACATTAATTTATGTAATTGGTATTCTACAGGCCTATTGGTCTAGTAGTCAGTGGCCCTGACTGCTTTACCGGATTTCAAGCTCTGCTTAGTTTCGGATTAGTTGACATCGTGTGAAAGTTCATTATCATCATCATCAGCATTTCAGCCCAAAGACATTATTCGACATAGGCCTCCTCCAAATGTCGCCACAAAGATCGGTCTTGTGCGTCTTGCATCCTTCACCAGTTCAACGATCCACCTTATAGGAGGCCTTCCAACGCTGCGAAAGTTAAAGCAAAAAATATTATTTACTCACCAGCCTCTCCATTAATGAGTTTCTAATTTATTACCACGTGTGGCCACACGAGAACAGTTTTAAGGTCAGACAAGAGTCAACAGTACGCCAGTGATCGAGCCAAAACCAATAAAATTATCATCTTGACCAGACGATTAAAAAAATATGGTAGGTATACACTCGACGTCATTGGTCGACCGTCTGGTGAGCGGAGTTACTCCAGACATTTAACATAAAACTGTGTGAAAATGAACAGTGCAGTGTAGACGTACTGACTGGTTAGTTTATGAGATTATTGAGGGAAGGCCGTATAATATGTGAAAAATCTTAAGCCTGCTCTACACTACTCGCGAAGTTGGTCGAAGTTAAACGAATACGTTAGTATAGAAGGGACTTCGCTTCGCTTCGTGCAACGTCGCCTCGCTTCGGGCGATTTCTAGTCGTTGTCAAAAGACTCAAAGTACTCCTCGCTAGGTTGCACGAGGGTGTAGTCACATACTTCGGACTTCGATCAACTTCGTCGAGGCAACTTCACGAATAGTGTAGAGCAGGCTTTAGATTTTTCACTTATTATACGGCCTTCTCTCAATAATCGCATAGTGTAGTGCAGGCTTTACATCTGAATTTATATCCCGATGTTAGGCACGTACGTTTCTGTGAACTAATATTCAATCTACTAGCGAGCGAAGCCATTGTATAAGCATAGATCTAACTTACCGTAGGCGCAGACTTGTGGCGACCGTCCGGTAACCGTTCAGACCGAGCCCACCGGCTTTAGGAATTGTCAGTAACCGTAGGGACCCAACAGGGTCGAAGCCTACTGAGCCCTACTGTAACCAAAGATCGATTTCAGAAAGGAAGGTTCGGCCCCGGTATGAAAGGCAACAATGCAACAGGACTGGTATCTCCCAAGGGCGCGGAAATGACATGCCAGCACTGCTCTAAAACTGCTCAAAAAAAGGTATATTTGAATCATAAAACATGTTTCAAAAATAAGGTTCTATTCTTTATTTGAGTTACGCGTCTTTTTAATTAACCTTTTCAAATTTGAGGCTTTATAGAAAGCGTTCGCTAGGGGTTCAAGATTTAAAGCGTAAGATATGGAATGTCCAAGAACCAAAAATTCGAAACATGACATCCACCAACCCGCACTAGGCCCGCGTGGTGGACGGCCACGGCCATTCTCTCTCCTTGAGAGGAGGCCTGAGTCCCAGCTGTAGGAACATTAATGGCTGATGCTATGCTATGCTAAAATATGATAAGTATCAACATAGCTGATAGAATCGTTCTTTGTTTAATACTTTTGTACCATCGGGAATTACCTCAGCTCCGAATGTAGACAGTTATTTTATTCAATGGTAATTAGGTCCTTATTGAATGATGGAATCATTCATTTTGTAGTGATAATGCGTCTTAGTAAATACGTCCTCTTAAAAGCGGCCAACCCGGCGTACATTTTTATACAACCGCGTGATTATGATGTTATTACAATCCATTTTTCAAATATTTTGGATACACAGATATCTTGTGGATATTATCTAGGCTTCTATAGAAATCAAAACATACATTTGTGTAAGAGTAATCCAGTAAAGACCTCTATTAAAGAAAATCTGTTATTTTATGTGAACTTTGAGTCTATATAATGTACTAAATTACTAATATATTAAAAATATATATCATCATCAGCCTTTTAATGTTCCCACTGCAGGGACACAGGCCTCCTCTCTCTAGGAGAGGGAATGGGCCATAATCCACCACGCGGGCCCAGTGCGGATTGGTGGATGTCACATGTCTTCAAATTTTTGGTTCTAGGACATGCCGGTTTCCTCACGATGTTTTCCTTCACCGTTTTGAGAGCAGTGGTGATGAAATAAATTACACAAAGTAATGCGCCTGGCAGGGTTTGAACCCGCGACCTACGACTCGTAAGTCGGGGCCGTTACCACTCGGCCACCACTGCTCTAAAAATATATTAAAAAAAAAATATTTCTATAGAAGCCTAGCGCATTTAATCTAGATTCTAAATGTTGTAATTTTGTTTTCAAAAATCCTTAAGGGTTTATAAAAACACGTATTTCCTGGAACAAATTTTATGAAAAATTCGAGTGAATCGTAGAATTACTGAATGCATGCAAACAGAGTTTTCATATGTTATCTTTCTTTAATCGCAATAATTTTGTATCAAACATCACATTGGATTGCTTTAGGTGAAGCAACAAGCTTTTAAACCATATTCTAGACGAGTCGGGAAGGCCCACCTTAAGGCTTCATATAAATAAAGGTGTGTTGTGCTAAGCAAATTGGACGGGGCCCTCTAGGGACGATATCTGGGGCTGCGGGATTGTTCGACGAATTTTAAATGGAACGCAAAAGGAATCTGAAAAAAAAAACCAGTGAAAAAATACCTCGTTAGCATTTGTGTTTTTAAAGAAAGAAAAGCATTTATTCAAATTTTACACAGTAGAAAAAAAAATTAAAAATGGTCAAAGAAAAAGTAACATTAAAATCTATGCAAGGACAAAAATGCACCTAACTCAGCAAATCCTTAATAAGGAAAGCCCATCTGTCGCTTGTATAAGTGAAGTAGTAATCAAAGACACAAGTGAAACCAGCAGTGAATAAAAAAATGTATCTAAAAAAATATACCAGACAGTTTACAACACTTAAGAGATTAAAAAGATTAATTAATTATCGTGTTAACCTATTGTTAACAATATATTGTACAAGCAAACGTGCCCTGGCACTTCGCCGACTAGCGGCTACGAAACTACTTACCTATATAAAAACACGTTAATATTATTCATCAAGAAAATGTAGCTACTTTTTAACCGACTTCGGAAGTCGGTGGTTAATAACGAAGACGCCAAACTATTATAGAAATACAGAATCCGAAATTAGGGTTATTTTGCACTTCGTTTTTTTTTGTTTTTCTTTGAAGACGAATTTTTTTTTTTGTAGAAAGTTTTTTGTTTATTTTGAGTATAAAAACTTCATAGGAAATCATCAAATAATTCCTCCCGCATTGGTGGTACGAGAGAAAAAGTCAGGCTTCTCACCTATTTTCCTTTATTTGCTCTTTGCGTTCCAGAATGCCTAGTGTGAGCTAGTTTTAGGCATAGATATTATATCTATGGTTTTACGTAACGCTACAAGCGTACGTGTATTGTTAAATAGCAATTCTGATTATGATTCTAACTCTCTAAGTAGATATGACAAAGTATTAATTTTATGTGCCGCTATAAAAGTCTACGGCTACAAAGATAAAAATATAGGAACAATCCGACGACGTCGACGCGTTACGTCACAAGATAATTATTATTATCAACGTGGGTGTGTTTAATTTTCGTCACACTCGTCACTATCAGCTGTTAAAACTAGATCAGTAGGCCAATACTTGTACCGAAAAACAGAATGACAAGAAACCATTTTAGGGCTCCGTAGTCAACAAGAAACCCTTACAGTTTCACCAATTCTGTCTGTCTGTCCGTCCGCAGATAATCTCAGCGACTGTTAGCACTAACAAGCTGAAATTTGGTACAAAAATGTTTATTAATCGAATTAAAAGAAGATACGTATCTTCTTTTAAATAAAAAAAAACGACATCTCTTGGGAAATAGGGTTACTAATTTTAAATACATTGGCTATTTTGCACTGTTAAACCGTAATTGAAGGGTTCTGTTACGAAACTACGGCACCCTACACTGAGAGTGGCCCGACACGGACGGTTTTATTTTCTAATTATTTAAAATAAAATTTCATTAAATTCAACCCAATCGCGGATCCATCATTACGGGCACAATGAGCATGACCACAACCTGTGAGTAATATTGAATGTAGTTAGTTATGGTGTAAGTGTGAATAAATGAGGAACATTAATATCAATTAATACATAAGTATTGTATTGTTATGTTATAATGGTATAGCATAGCATCAACTTTATAATGTTCCTGGGACTCAGGCCTCCTCTTTAGGAGAGATAATGGGCCACAATCCACCACGCAGGCCCAGTGCAGGTTGGCAGATATTATATGTCTTTGAATTTTTGGTTCCGGTTTCCTCACGATGTTTTCCTTCACCGCTTTGAATGATACGGTGATGGAATAAATTACTTTAATCTGGTTTTCAACCAAAGACCAACAACTCGTTAGTCAGATCCATTAGACACTCGGTCACCAACGCCCCATTTTATTTTTTCATTGTTATGTTATATTGGATAAATATTTATACTATCATTTGGCTAAATTACGTTCGATTGTATTTAATTAGACATCAATAAATAAGTAACTCTACATTGGATTAAGGCCTGTAAAAACAGCTTGAGTATAAATAAACCTTAATTTGCCTTGTGATGTTGCTCTAACAGGGTTATGCAGATGATGCTACTGGGCTGATGTTGGCAGATTCTTATGCGAAAAAGTTATCAATTTACTTTTTATTTTATTTTAATAATTTATCTCACCTGTTTTTTTTATGGTGGGAAAAATCATCTAATGACGAATCCAATCCCGGCCTTGGGCGGGGCGGGAAACTCTTACTGACTAAACAACCCACCCCATTCCTTCTTAGCCCTCAAACCAGTGTCGGATCTTCCTTTCAAAAATCGGTCGGGGGCCCCAGTAGGCTTCGGCCCGGCAGTTGAGCCTTTACATTTATTGTCAACTCCTTGAGGCGCGCGGGAACAGAGCGCGCCGTCGACGAATCTCACCTATCTTCACGTCATAGCTATGCCTAACATAATCACACTGTACAAAATCTTGGTCAGGGTGTCAATCATTTTGTAAACATTAGCTTAGTAAGATTGCACTATGTAAACATTTACATCGCATTTCGCATGTAACCGATTTACGGGTGGATGTCAGCCGTGACTAAAACTTTTTTAGAGTTTCGTACCACAAAACGAATAAAAGGAACCCTTAGTTATAAGATCACTTTGTTGTTCGTCTGTCTGTCGGTTAAGAATCTTTATCTCGGGAACGCGTAAAGGTATCGAGTTGAAATTAAAAAACATTAACTCAGGTCTGCGGTCCCTTGAAGCCGTGAAACAATCGTACTTTTCAGTTAATGGCAAAAAAAGATACGACTGTTTAGAACACAAATACTGCTCACTAAAAAACTCATACGACTAGACAGAGGCAGCCTGCGCCTGGTGGCGGGTACTATCACTGGACACTGTACATTGAATAAACATCTCCACACAACAGGCATCACGGACAGCCCCCTGTGCAGAGCATGCTTGGGGCAGGAGGAGACAATTGCCCACGTGCTCCTGGGCTGCACAGGTGTTACTAACATACGCACACCAAAATCCGAAAGGCCTAATTAGCTTCTGGAGAGAAGTGGGCTGGTTGGAATAAGCCCACAAAGTTTATGGCCGCTATGGCTCACGTACAATGATCTACACAAGACTAAGTGCGTAAACCATACTCAAACATAACATAAGAACACAAATGCTGTAAACTCTCAAGGGAATCAAAATTCATAGGGTCTTGACAGACAGACAGACAAACAACAAAGTGATCCTATCAAAAGGGTTCCATTTTTTGCTTTTAAGGTACGGAACCTTAAAAATAAGGTTCAATTAGTTTTCATTAATTACTTAATCAAGTGAGATATAAAAAACAAAAAATTCGAAGACATGTGACATCCTCCAATCCGCACTGGGTCCGCGTGGTGGGTTATGGACATGGCCTATCCTAGAGAAAAGACCTGTGTCCCAGTAGTAGGAACATAATAAGGCCGATGCTGCTGCTATAGCAGACCAGTAGCGTAGACCAGTAGACCAATAGCGCTATTGGTCTAGTGATTAATAACCCAGAGTGCTATGCCGAAGGTCGTGGGTCGGAAAAAGGCTAATGATGATGATAATGATGATGTCACTCATCATCACTATCTTCATCATCATTCTTTGGGATGGGTTTTTAAATTTACCAAACAGCTCAAAACTTTTACGAGTACAATACTTAGAAATTAAATAATAATAAAGCGTTTAATTGACTTGTTCTTGTTAACTCTTTGTTTTTCTGTTAATTCATGTTGTGCAAGAAAAACATATTATTAGTAATACTTATTTACTTGATGCTATACCTAATAACGTGCAAAATAATAACAACCGTAGTACCTACAATAATACGAGTAAAGGAAAACTGGTCACAAAAATAAAACGTAATTAGTGTTTATTCTTAGAAACGTAAACAAATCATGTTTTGTTCAGCTTTTTTTGAGGTGGCAAATCATACAATACCTGTTTTCGGTCATGAAAGGGGTGGTTGGGCTCCCTATTTTTATTTTGCCTATTTTATCGCTCTGCTTGACAAAGACCTCCTTCTATTTCTTCCTTTTCTTGAGCTATCACGCACGAACCAGCACTTAAGTTAAGCAGATCATCCTATCACCTCTTCTCAGGTCCACTTTGGTTCCTTTCAATCATCATCATCTTCCTGCTTCTTGTCCCGTATTATTTAGGATCGACGCAATATACGTTTTCTTCTTCCATTCTCTCATGTCACCCGTCACGCTATCACTAACTTATTTTTCTTTCATATCACTTCTCACACAAACCATCCATCTTTTCTTTGGCCACCCTCTCCCCCTCCATCCATATGTATATTCATAACTCTTTTAGTAACATTTTCATCCCTCCTCTTTATATGGCCATACCAAGACAAACGATTACCTTTTTAACTATTCAATCAATGGTAGCACTTTTAAACTTTCTCTTATGTATACCTTGGTTTTTTTATGACGTGTAAAATCATCTAATGACGAAGTGGGAGTGTCAGACTTTTACTGACTAAACGACCCATCCCGTTCGTTCTTAGCCTTCATACCGTTGTCGGACCTTCCTTTTAAATACCGGACCGGGGCCCAGTAGGCTTCGGCCCTGCAGTTGGGCCTCTACATTTGCTGACAACTCCTTAAGGCGCGCGGGAACAGAGCGCGCCGGTGTATGTATACTTTGGTTCCTATTTAAAAAAAATACAATAAATACAGATAAAAATTATAGCAACCGAGTAATATGTATAATTACGGTCACATGTTTACATCTTAAGTATTTATAAAACCATATCAAGTTTTAATAAAAAAAATCTAGAAAACAATCCAAATCATGATTGAAAAGACGCGTAATTCAATTATTTGTTAAACAACATAAGTAGACATTAAATGGCGTTAATCGTCAGTAGATATCGATTCTAATCGACCGGTTTTTCCCTTATCAACGTAACTAGGCTCTGATAAAAATTTAAAAAACCTAAAACAATAATATTTTGTAGTGATAAGTGATAATTATGTGAAGTAGTCATTTATTCTGGGAAAACTGTAATTCATATTTTTGTTATGACATTCCCGAATTTTCCATTCTTTAAGTCTTCCTTTTAATGATCCGGGTGTTTATTTTTATCAATATTTCCTTCACCTACGTCACAGCTAACGGAACCCTAATTAAGCTCTAACAGACGGATATATACATAACATAACAATATATCAAAATATTATGTTTAATACACTTACTCTGAAAACCGGTCTTATCCTACCGCTTACAGGCATGCAATGTACTTTTTTCGCACTAATGGCGAAAAGTACACGTGCTCTGTTTCAACACAATTTTATTGTAATAAACTAGTTTGTCGTATTAGGCTAGGTGCACGTCGACCCCCACGAGGAGCGGGTTAAATCCCACCTGTCTCAAGTGTACTGAAATAGTACATTTTGATACAAGTGCAGGAAGTTTGTCATTGCGACCGAGGCGAAATTCGCACGAGCCGCAGGCGAGTGTGTTATGGAGCCGAGGGCTGCAATGACAAATCTGCACGTGTGTCAAACGACGTTTTTCAATACACTTACGACTTGTGAAATAAAGAAAGAAAGAAAAAAATTTTAATCGTATCTCACAGTAGAAATTTAAGAAATATATAAGTATAGCATTCAAATCTGTTCTGGTCAATTTCTAATTTCGTGGGGTCGTCCAGCGACTCTGGGGGACGCCTCGCGCCTGATTCGATAAACTAAGTAAAACAAAATAATCACCCGTGACCGTGACGATAAGGAAGGAATAAAAAAGCCCTTGTTGTGATAAACTCAAAAAAGCACTTGGGTGATATAGATGCTATATTGAACCTAATAGGAGTGCGATAAGAGGCAGTTTTCGAGTAAGTGTATTGAAAAACGTCTTTTTCAATACACTTACTCGAAAACTGCTCGTGCGAATTTCGCCTCGGTCGCAATGACAAACTTCCTGCACTTGTATCAAAATGTACTATTAAAATGTCATTGCAGTCCTCGGCATGATAACACACTCGCCTACAGCTCATGCGAATTTCACCTCGGTCGCAATGACAAACTTTCTACACTTGTATCAAAATGTAATATTTAATTTCTTGTTAGTTTTTCAGTTGCCGCGTCACTTTCAGTTTGTTTTACGGCTGAAACTGGAAGATTAACATTCGATTTTGGTTCCAGTTGCACCTGCAAATCGTAATTCCTTCGTACACTAAAAACTATATTGATAGCATACTAGTAATTTCAATTGGGATGGCAATTTTTTTTCCCGCACACAACGCCATCTAGTCCCAAACCAAACAGAGTTTATGCTATGAATACTAGACAACTGATATATTTCTAAAAACACCATTATAGATAAATCACTGAACAAATGATCGTGCTCATCACACAATCTTTTGTTTTGGACAGGATTCAAACCCTGACCTCTGTCTTAGCAGTCAGGGTCAGTAACCACTACCAACAAGCCAATCAATAAAATCATTTCAGAATAGTAGATATTGGGGTCAAAGAATATGTGATATGTAATCTACACCTAACCTAACATGCCATTTCCTTCACCGTTTTGACAGCAGTAGTAATGAAATAAATTACACAAAGTAATGCACCTGGCTGGGTTTGAACCCGTAACTTACTACTTGTTAGTCGGGGACATTATCACTCGGCGACCACTGCTCTTGACCAACAGCCAACAGGCCAGGCAAATATTATATGTGAACAGAAAATATTATATGTTTAAGACATTTTTTTAAACATTAAATTGGGGTCAAAGAACACCCGATATGCAATCTACAAGTCATAGCTAACATTGAAATTTGACAGAATAAACTGGCTTGCATCGTGATACACTAATATTCGAGTACATTATGTACCTCGTCGATTCGTGGATGATAAAAACTCCTGCGTCATTCTATACAATTTTATGGAACTGCGCAATAGTACACAAGCGCCAAAATAACTGTTTCATGGTGTCAATAGCTTCTATTGTGTTTTGAATTTACTCACACTAGTAAACTTTAGGTACGAGTATATAAAACTTTTAGAAGAACGTTCTTTTGAAATAAGAATTACCTTAGTTTTTTTTTAGGTGTAAGAATAAATAATTACCCTTAGTTATTTTAATCTGGGAAAATCATCCAATGACATCATTCTTGCGCTCTTGGGTAGAGAGGGGCATAGTTTCACACTTTAGTATAGTTCAGATTTACTGACTAAAATCCCTCTAAAATTTCTTCTTTGCCTTTATCCATAGAAGAATTTCCTTAGTGCTTTTTTTCTCTAAATATACATAATTTTATACAATAGTCTTGTGGCGGAGGAGAGCACGTGCTTTTTCCTGCACCAGTGCGGAAAGTAGTCCATTGCATGCCTGTAAACGGTGGGATAAGGGCGGGTTTTCGAATATGAGTGTTGAAAATATAATACTAATAGCAAAAATTAGAAACTGACCAGAGCAGACTTGAAGTCTGCTCTGGTCAGTTTCTAATTTCGTGGGGGTCACCCAGCGCCTCGTGGGGGAGGACTCGCGCCTGATTCGATAAACTAAGTAAAAAAAAACACCCTTTACCGTGACGATAAGGAGGGAATAAAAATCCCTTGTGATAAACTCAAAAAAGCACTTGGGTGATATACATGCTATATTGAACCTAATAGGAGTGCGATAAGAGGCAGTTTTCGAGTAAGTGTATTGAAAATAATATTTCTACTGTATGTTTGAGATACGATTGAACGTTTTTTCTTTCTTTCTTTATTTTACAAGTCGTAAGTGTATTGGAAAACGTCGTTTGACACACTTGCAGATTTATCATTGCAGCCCTCTGCTCCATAACACACTCGCCTACGGCTCGTGCGAATTTCGCCTCGGTCGCAATGACAAACTTTCTACACTTGTATCAAAATGTACTATTTCTAATGTTGCTTTTTTTAAAACCCTGAGATAATGATGAACGAGGCTCTTCAATTGACCTTGTACCTATAACAGACCTGACTTGTGACATTCATACTCACTTACACGAAGACTCTCTATTTATTCAGATGTTCTAGAGTTCTTTTATTATATTTATTTGTGCAATATTTTCCGAATGTATAATATATAAGTAAGTGCATGAATTTTTTACCATTTCAAAAGATATTGCAAGTCATTTTAAGATCTTCCGTAACATTAAAATTGCTAATTAACTTAATAAAAATGTGTACCTACTTAGTTATACTTAACTAGCTTTTGTCAGCGGCTTCGCACGCGTTCAAAAAATATAGCCTTTGACACTCAGGAATGAAGCAGCTTTCTATTGCTGCTAAATTTTTCCAATCGGACCTGTAGTTCCAGAGATTACCTCCAACGAACAAAAAAAAAATAAACTTTACCTCTTTATTATACTTATATACTTAATTTAAATGAATATAAAAGTAGTACTAGAATGTAAGGTGTTTATTATTTAAAACTAACTTCTGCCAGCGGCTTCGCCCGCGTGAAAGTAGGTAGGTTTTTCCATACAAACTTTGGACCCCCTTTCATAATTATGTTTTCGTCGAGTTTTCATTATTTTTAAGATGTATTCTGCTATTTGGAGCAGGGAAAAAATCCAACGAACCAAAAACCATGAAAATTGGTGTAGCCGCTCTCGAGTTATAAGTGTTGTAACAAACCCGTCTTTGTTATATATATATATAGATATACTTCACGTGGTGTTCTTTATACAGGTGTTTCAGGATTCAGTCTTCACGACCTAGTATTAAGTTTTGTATGCAAACCACGTGCTTAAAGTATCTAATTGAATTGCAAACGAAGTTCAGTTTCTGTTTTACATATTTCAGGACTGTTTATTGTACCAACACCCCTAGCCAAGTGACAATCGTTTCGTTTAGAGTTAGCGCTTGTAGATAGCCACACCACCAATTCCTTTGTTAGGATGACATCAGAACAAGATAATTAGGGGCGTGGCCAACTACAAGCGGTAACTCTAAACGACGCGATTGTAACTACGCTAGGGAAAATAATGTTACTCTTACTGATGATCTGAATGACCATTACGTTATAAACCTTTAACCTGACCTTTGTCATTTGTGTGTTTTATTAAATAAAAGCATTATATATTATCCATGCCACTTATCGTCGTAATTTTATAACTCAAAAACGGGCTCACCTATCCAAACCTACTACTACTATTGCTTTGTTCGGACTATTTAATAGATGGTTTATGTGAAGTTTGCACTAAATCTGTCGAACAGTTCTTCATTTATCAAATTTTTCTGTTGCCGGGAACGAAGTCGGGGGCAAAAGCTTTTTTTTGTTTTTTTTTATGGTAGGTGAAAATCATCCAATGACGAAACCCGCTCTTGGGCGGAGCGGGAGACCAGTGTCAGACTCTTACTGACTAAAAAACCTACCCCGTACCTTCCTTGCCTTATTCCTGGAGTCGAGGTAACAGTTTTCCACCACCCTCTAGGCTCCAGGAGGCTTCGACCCTGAAGGGCCCCTGCAGTTTGCTGACAACTCCTTGAGGCGCGCGGGAACGGTGCGCGCCGTTGACGACTTGGACTCGGTCTTACCAGACGATCGGACGGCGAGCTACCCATTGCTCACCGTCCGCGAGCCAGTGTCTACGGTGGCCGGATATCGGCAGGATCGCGGCGGCGACGGCTACGGCGAGTACGCCGTTGCCTTTGCCTTATGCGGTCGGCCTCCTCCTTTACGAGCATTACTGCTTCGCAGAAGGAGGCGACCGCCTGCCATTCCTCTTCGCTGCGGACCATGGCCTGAACCAGGGCCCGGCGCGAGAGGTCGCCGCCGCCGATCACCCCCACGAGGACACGGCGATGCTCTTCCCAAGCAGGGCACACCTCCACCGTGTGCTCCACCGTGTCCTCCGGGCTCGCCTCACAGTGGCGACACCCGGACGTCTCTTCCGCACGAATCCGGTGCAGGAATCACCCGAACTTCCCATGTCCGGTGAGAACCTGCGTCATGCGGAAAGTGAGGACGCCGTGAGGTCTATCCAGCCACGCCTCAAAGAGGGGCACTACCGCTGAGATTACGGTGTGCCCAGCGCTGGGTTGCGACAGTCGCTGTTTCCACTTCACCATGAGATCTCGCCGGAGCTCCTTCCGCCACGCCTCGACATGTTCGGGCAGCGGATCTTCGCCCCGGCGGGGGCAAAAGCTAGTATTATAATAATGTATACTAGCTTCTGCCAGCGGCTTCGTTCGCATGAAAGTAGGTTTGTCCCATCGATACTAGATAGTTTGTCCCATCGGTACTTCACACTAGATTAGGCGTACCGTACAGTCACTTTACTTGACTTAGATGATGTGCAGGCCATACACCTTTATATTGAGAACATTAGTGCAGACTGCAGTACTGACGTATTAGCACTGTAAGTTTAAATTTTTTTGTTAGACGATATATCGTTGGTGGTCGTATATATAACGATGTATCGTGGCATTATAATGCCAATGAAGCGCTACAGACTTTTTTTTACGGACTTTTGTACTTTTCAGTATTTTGACAAATAGTTTCTGAACTATGAACGTGCTTGACTATAGCTAAGATGTAAGTCGATGCTTTGTCCATACAAAGTTTAATGAATTTTGGAAAACCCTCTCTTAATACTCGCTTATGTCATATAGGGAATCCACTTGCAAAATGAAAATTAGTTAATTGCATGTCTAACTTTACGTAACGTTCGAGGGACTAAATAACTCTTTAACCCGAGGTAAACACTTTGCTTTTCATTGCGAATACGAGGAAAATAAAAATAATAAAAACCTGAGTCGTCGTCAAAGGTCTTCTTATGTTTTTAGGTAGGTATCTTTCTTTTGATTTAGATTTAGGAGGCGGTAAAAGTTGATAAACTGTTTTCCTTGCATATGCAACAATAACAATATTGTCAGATAACGCATTGGCTCTAGTACGCAGACACAAGTATGCTAATCCTTACAAGATTATTAAATAAGCTTCGATTATAGATAATTATGCTGTTTGCTGACTTTGACCTCCAATTTCATTCAATTGAATCTTCAAATAATTCAAATCTTATCCTTATTTTGCTACCAGTGTAATCCTATAATGGATACTATCTACAATTAGGTGCAATGGCTTACTGAAGATAATTTTATATAATAAAAAAGATTATGAGTGTGTGGTTGTTGCTTGGCTACGCTTGAATGGCGAGACGGATTTTGATGAAACTTAGTAAATGGTGTTTATTCGGATATCTAGAATCTTCGTTTAAGATAATTTTCTACTATCACGCGGGTAAAGCCGCTGGTAGCAGTCAATAGTACAATGCGTTCCAAATGAGAATAGGATTGATTGCCATATTGTGACGTCATAGTTCATACTGTCAAATGGAAGAATTACTAGGGTGAGCAAAATAAGATTTTTTTTTTATTACAATAAACTAGTGCTTGACTGTGATCCCACCTGATGGTAAGCAAAAAAATTAAAATTTCAATTATTTAAAATTCAGTTTATTTGTATATGAACTGTTAAACAAAAATGTTTAATCAGGTTCCAGTTGCCCAATTTTACTCATCTCTGTTTTCGTCAAATCTCAAATCTTTATTGCAATCCATAATGTACATATGTCAGGTGATATGTAATAAAAAATTGAGATAATTATGGACTCTTTCAGACACAGCAACATTAAAAATGATAGAAGAGAGGAGGAGCGTTAATCAATTTTCTTATCTGTACTTACATACCATTTAGTCAATTGTCTATTTTGACAAAAATTTCTTTGATTTGACAGTAAGACGTGGCGTCACAACATGGCGATCGATCCTCTTCTTTGTAGGAACGACATATCTATGGTAGGAACGCATTTTACTTCATAACACGGCCCCAAGGGGTCAGCAGTGCTATAAAAAGTCGATGTGCTCAAATTAATGGAAAGTACCTTCGTACGTATGTATAAAACATTTAATTTAGTCAATCGGTCATGCACCGACCGCGTGTAGCGTGGTAAACACCGCGTCAGGGGCGTAGCTACCGCCGTATCTGCCGTATCAATTATACTGGGCCCCGCGGTATAGGGGCCCCGACCTAGGCAAAAATTCGCAACATGTTATCCACAACCGTCTCATAGGGCAGCTAAGCATCAATACATAGTATAAAACAAAATCGCCTGTTCCTATGTATGCATAAATCTTTAAAACTAGACAACGGATTTTGATGCGGTTTTTTTAATAGATAGAGTGATTCAAGAGGAAGTTTTATGTGCATAATACATGCATAAATATATTCAATATCAGTACCAGTGTGAAGCTGGGGCGGGTCGCTAGTCTGTAATAAAAATAGGTTTTTTTTTTATACGGGGCCCCCGAAGGACTTTTGACACGGGGCCCCTGTGGGACTAGCTATGCCACTGCACCGCGTGTATGTAAAAGTTAATGCATGCTAACCAAACAGCCGTCTGGGGTGTCGCGTTGTAAACAAACTCACGATGAATATTCAACACTCGTCTGTATTGTTTCGTAAATTACATACATTTACGTAAATTTCCAATACGTAGTCTGAAAAGTAAAAACTGTGTTTTTGTATGAAGGATAGATCATCTGATCTATCCTTCATACAGTCTGCAAGCCGGGCTTTAGAACGCGTGCTAGAAATCTTTAAAAAGTTTGGCTTTTTTCTACTGTAGATAATATACCTGTATTATGATACTCAAACCTGTTTAATCAGTCACTAGTCTATTGGTGAAAATCTAATGAAAATTCGCTCTGCAGTTTCCCATTTTGCGTTTATAATACAGACATATTAACGCGTGGACTTTGTTTTATAACATGTAAGGATATTATTAGGTACTAGCTGTGCCCGCGACTTCGTCCGCGTGGAATAGTTATTTTGGGCATCATATTTATTTTTGCAAACAACCTCCTCAGCTTTATAAATTATAGCTGTTACCCACGACTTTGCCCGTATCAATTTCTGTTATTATTTTAGACAATTTAGTTTTTAAAAGAACATAATTATCTAAAAGTACTTCATAGAGCTACACCCGAACTTGGGCACGCCATAATTTCGGCGGTAAAGAGGGGACCTTTGAGGCGTGATGTCTATCACGGCATCCTCACCTTCCGCATGACGTAGGTTCTCACCGGACATGGGAAGTTCAGGAGATTCCTGCGCGCCGGATTCGTGCGGAAGAGACGCCCGGGTGTCGCCACTGTATGGTCAGCCTGGAGGATACGGTGGAGCACACGGTGGAGGTGTGCCCCGCTTGAGAAGAGCATCGCCGTGTCCTCGTGGGGGTGATCAGCGGCGGCGACCTCTTGCGCTGGGCCTTGGTTCAGGCCATAGTTCGCAGCGAAGAAGAATGGCAAGCGGTCGCCTCCTTCTGCAAGGCAGTAATGCTCGTAAAGGAGGAGGCCGACCGCATAAGGCAAAGGCAACAGCGCCCTCGCCGTAGCCGTCACCGCCGCAAACCCGCCGTTATCCGGTCTCTGTAGACGCTGGCTTGTGGACGGTGAGCAATGGGTAGCTCGCCGTCCGGTTGTCTGGTAACAGTCCAGACCGAGACCAAGTCGTCGACGGCGTGCACTGCACCCGCGCGCCTCAAGGTGTTGTCAGCAAACTGTGGGGCCCTTCAGGGGCGAAGCCTCCTGCAACTGAGGGTTGGTGCGAAAGCGTTATACCGGGGCTCTGGGAATAAGGCAAGGGACGAACGGGGTAGGTTGTTTAGTCAGTAAGAGTCTGACACTGTTTCCCGCTCCGCCCAAGAGCGGGATTCGTCATTGGATGATTTTTACCTACCATAAAAAAACCCATCAGCGCCGCCCGCAAGCAACCCCTCTCCTCGCCCGCCGGCTAGGCGCAGCGTCAAGTTTTGCACATCATGCATTGCGTGTGAATTTTATATCGGAGTTATTTTAAAATTGTAATATCTTCTAAGGTGTTCATTGAAATTAAATGATGTCTTAGACAATTTTGTTTACAACTACTTACTCTTAATCAACAACACATTTATTTGGATAAATATTATATTATTATGTTGATACAACTCTAACAAATAATCGGTAAAAATTTACTAAATTTGATTCGCATAAAAACGGTTCTAGTAAGTTAACCTTAAAAGATAGACATATACTGTCGCGGACATTTTTTTAGATCATTTTAAGAGGAATAATTCTTTCCTACATATTTTTTTGGTATCTTAAACCGTTTTGGCAGCGCACGCAACGAAAGCCCTCAAAGATGAATAATTTTCCCCGTTTTTTCCACATTTTCCGTTGTTTCTTCGCTTCTATTAGTCGCAGCGTAATTTTATATAGCCTAAAGCCTTCCTTAATAAATGATCTATTCAACACAAAAAGAATTTTTCAATTCGAACCAGTAGTTTCTGAGATTAGCGCGTTCAAACAAACAAACAAACAAACTCTTCAGCTTTATAATATTAGTATAGATTTGTGTGGAAACTCTCTGTGGCGTTATACTCATATTTCTTGCAAAATCTTATTGTATGTAAGTCAACAGTGAATAGGTTACTTCAAAGCAAGCCTGATCCTATGTCGTCTCAATACTCTCTGTGACCCCATCCTGGCGCCAAAGCTGGATCTGCCCTTGATCAGGTGAGGCAGTGGTCAAACGCGAGCATAACAGTAATTAAAAAACGGAATCTTCGCAAAAAAAAAATTGTTCAACTATAGTTGTAATTAAAAGCCTATTCTATTCCTAGGTGAGATCGCGGTCAAGCACTAACTTATATAAATTAAGGCAGCAATAAACGCCAGTGATCTTGAGCGATCTAAAGAGGAGCTAACGTCACGTCCCGAGCATCAAGATTATTTGAATAATATTAATGCTTCATTTATTAAACACAATATGAATAAAAGCTGTATATCAAAAGATTGGTAATTAAATTCTCTTTTAGTTTGTGAAAGTTTCATAAAAATACATCATCTACAAGCGCTAACTCTAAACGAAACGATTGTAACTTGGCTAGGGGCAGATGTTTTAAACTTTAATTCTACAATTTTAGAAGTTATCATAAAAAAAAATACGTGTGGCACTCGGGGACTGCCGCGGTAAAGCTATTGCATAGCATTCTGTATCAACTTATGCAATTATAATTATTTATTTTTTATTTTTAATTTATTCATACAATATTTCTTTTTCTTTGATATTAATTCAAGTTACACTTTTTGAGCGTGGTGACCGATAGGAAAACAAATTTTTCTTTTATTAAATAAATAAATAATAAATGCACTTTGTTCATTCATATTCAAAACACTTTATACACAAATTTTACAAGTACAGCCGTTCACTGTTGTAGATAAATACTTATACACCTATATACTTTCTCACAAACAGCTGATTATGTATTCGTCCGATTTCGGAGCAGCTCGTCTCGATTCGGGCGAGTTCCGTAAAGTCGTACAATACGCACGACACACAGCGCCGTGTCGAAGACTGCCGAACTGACACGACGTTAGACGATGCACGGCCTTCAAGCCACACCTCCGTGCCCGTCGGAGTGGGAAGCGTGAGGTTTTTTCGTTACGGAATTTCTGGATTTAGTCCCCGCGCTCAAGGCCTGCGATAGAAGCTACGCAATAGCTTAAAAATTAAAATATTTATAGTTTTTGTACGAGTTTTCAAGCGCTAAAATTCGCAAAGCCTAACTTCAGACTTGCCAAGATCTGACAGCCGTACTGTAATGTAAGTAAAGTGACTGTAGGTACGGTACGTCTAATCTAGTGCGTATTATAATAGTACATATTATACACTGTGAAATTTAAATGGTTGTTTTCCCTCAGCGAAATGGTTGTGTCTTAGTAATACAAACGTTTGATAAAAAAATAAAATATTAAAAACTAGCTTCTGCCCGCGACTTCGTCCGCGGAAAATTTTGTGAGACAAAAGTTGTGATAGCTCGGTTAATATCCATGTTATATAAATAATTTATAGCCTATGTCACTCAGGAGTAAAGCAGCTTTCTATTATAACTTCAATTTTTCCAATCGAACCATTAGTTCCAGAGATTACCCCCTACAAACAAAAAAACAAAAAAACAAACTTTACCTCTTTATTATATTAGTGTAGATAAAAAATGGACCTGTAGAGTGCAAGCTAATTATGACGTATCACAACGTGCGAGAGCTTATTTTGGTTTAAATATTTAATGAATCGGTTTCCTTTGACGGCGTGCTGCTCATGCTACTCTAGTAGTACCTACAAATTACGTCTAATGTTACTATTGTTTTCGCTTTCTTGAGTTGATGAATATTTTTAATAATTACTTATAAAAAAAACTTTTTATTTTTTTATTTTTACTGTATGCTTCAAAAGTACTCCTTATGGCAAGTCATTCTGCCGCGGGAAAAACAACCATTTAAATTTCACGGTGTATAGATTCTCGTAAGTGTACATGACAATTCACAAATCTTCAAACATCAAAAGGAAAGCGCTATATCATGATCCATTTATAATCTCTAAATAATTTCTAAACACCTTCCGACAACGATAATGGGTTGAACACGTACCACAGAACTTCTAATTCGCTAATTATACAACACATACACCAAGCAAACAAGATAAATATAAAACTTTAAATAGTAAATTTTAATCCCGTGGAGGGACGACGATAAAATTAAATAAATAATGTACTTTTTTTCAAAAACATTTACGGAATTTATTTCTTAAAGTAAACAATCAGCTGCACGAATCTAATGACCTGTAGTTGTTAGTCGTTGCTTACTAACCACCTACAGGTTAAGTAATTAATTTCGTAAAAGCATATATTCATTCCAGTTTTAATAAAAGCGTATATTCATTCGTATATAATGTATTCGTATATAAGCGTATATAATGAAAAAAAGAACTTTTTTGTATTTCTTTCAAACCGATCGATAGTGTTTCATTTAACGTATCGACCCTCTACGGTATTAAAACGATCCAAATTTTGCGATGTATAATACGCGAAATATAAGTTGAACCAAAATGGCGATCGACCTTTAAAGCGTAGTAACAGATTGTCTCTTTTTTTTCACGTAACATAGTAACAAATTAAATTTATTTGCCTAGTTCTATACGACAGTAAAATCTAGTTAAATGACGCACTTTCGCTCAATACACGTCATTCGTAAAAATGGTTCGTGTTATCGCGATATATCGTATCGAGTATTGAATGAATTCGTTTCGGTAAGGGCTAGTACGTCAGTATTTACATTTATATCGAGTGTTTGCGTAGGTTGTGCGTATTGAATGGACAGGAAGCTGAGGACACCACTTGAGTTGCGTAGTGATACGTAAAAATAAGTGAAAACTACGCAAGTACAGATACAGTACGGCCGTTGGATCTTGGCGAGTCTGAAGTTAAGTTTAGCGCTTGATAACTCGTACAGAAATAAAGATTTTAATAAAAATTTATGTCAATAACCGTTATGAACAGCAATAACAAATGCAAATTGCATTTATTTGTTTAAACCATTTGTTTTTTTTTTTTTAATACTTGTTCATTTGAACTTTGAACTGACGATTGAAATCTCATCATCATCATCAGCTTTATTAATGTTTCTACTGCTGGGACACAGGCCTCCTCTCTAGGAGAGAAAATGAACCATAATCCACCACTCGGGCCCAGTGCGAATTGGCGGATGTCAAGTTTTCGAATTTTTGGTTCTAGAACATGTCGGTTTCCTCATGATCTTTACCTTCACAGTTTTGAGAGCAGTAGTGATGAAATAAATTACACAAATTAATGCGCCTGGCTGGGTTTAAACTCGCGACCTACAACTCGTAAGTCGGGCCTTCATCACTCGGCAACCATTGTTCTTATTAAGTACTATTTTATTTATTTATGTAGTAATATTTGTATGAATTAGTTCTAGTATTATAGATGCCTTGACTGCTCGTCCGAAAAAAAGAGTAAGACAGAAAAATGTTGCTCGAACGAGACGGGTATGTAAGCTAGTTGTATAGATGAACATTCGGTGCTATGTTAATACGTACCGAGTATTCGGCCGAGAGCACTGTCTCGCTCGCTACGTGTGATCAACGCATTAGTCCTGATTACTCAAGACCGATAAAACAATACAGAGATAGCCATCAAAACTTTTTTAGCGCATTCGATAATGAGGTATTACACACACATACGTAATGAGGAAGTATTTCATATCCGTTTTTTTCAATGCATGATCAAAGAGTTTTGATAAAAAGCACTCACATTAACTCGGTCAGTTCTGACGTGGTTCATTACTGTTTGTTTTCATTCCGGTCTCTTAACCGCTTTGTCTAAACATTTCCCATCTACTATAATTGTGTTTTGGAATAAAAATCTTTGTTTTGCACTCATTATTGTGACCTACTTTTCATATGAAATCAATATCCCATTCCCACTCAGGACAAATGTTTGTGTGATGAACATGGTGTTATTTATCTATAATATGTATGTATTTACTCATAACACAAGCTCTGCTTAGCTTGGGACTAGACGGCGTTGTGTGAAAATTATGAAATATAATAAAAAAAATAAAATTATATAAAATTAAAGAAGATTTTTTTTGGTTTTACACTCATCTAGTGTCGAATCCCGTCCTTGGACGGAGCGGGAGACAGTGTCAGACTTCTACTGACTAAACCCCGGTATGAAGGCTTCGGCTGAAGGAATGGGGTGGGTCGTTTAGTCAGTAAGAGTCTGACACTATTTCCCGCTCCGCCCAAGGACCGGATTCGTCATTAGATGATTTTTCCCACGATAAATAAAAAAAATAAAAAGCTACCCTTTACTTGACTTCTGTAAGATTGCGTCTTGTAGTTTAGTTGTGTGGCGTCTGTGGCGTAAAGATTTCTTCTTCACGCTTTTCGCTATATCTTACTATCTCCATTCCCTCTCACACCGTACCATAGCCTGAACTAGGCGTGCTCTACCCAAGCAGTGCACACTTAGACCAACACCTCTGGCAATCTACACAATGATGTAACAACGATCGGTTACCAGGTAGTTATCAGAAACGAGACTCCTACAAATGTTGCGGCCCATTCCCTCTCCTAGAGAGAAGGCCAGCGTCCCAGCAGTGGGAACATTAAAAGACTGATGACTGACTATGCTATAATAAATGTAACAAGTCGCAGTTAAGAGCGGTCAACCCGACGTACATTTTCATACAACCGCTCTTACGAGATTATGATGTTATTACACATCTTTCTTCAAATATTTTAGATACACAAATATCTTGTGGATATTATCTAGGCTTCTATAGACAACAAAACGTGTGTAAGAGTAATCCAGTCCTTTTTACGTGAACTTTGACTCGCCATAGTGTAGAATAGAATAGAATAATACTTTATTGTACACAAAAAAAGTAACAATTACTACCTATAACAAAAATATAAAAAAATACTTCTTTATAAGCCTAGCGCATTTATTCGAGATTCTAAATGTTGTATTTTTTTTTTCAAAAATCCTTAAGGGTTTAATAAAAACACGTAATTCCTAGAACAAGTTTTGTGAAACATTCGAGTAAATCGTACAATTACTGAATGCCAAAAGAGTTTTAAGGTGTTATCTTTCTTTTATCACATCACTTTTGCATCAAACATCACATCGGATTGCTCTAGATAAAGTAACAAGCTTTTAAACCATGATCCAGACGAGTCGGCAGGGTCCACCTTAATTGGATTTCCCAATTAAATTTACTATCTTAAAAATGGAAATCAATTACTGATTTTAATTTTTAACAAATGTAAAACATATTTATTAATTATACTTATGATGTTGGATCACAAATGATAATACATTTCGTAATTACAACCATCAATCAACCTTCAAGATAGTGATAAGGGAATGTTTACGTCTTCACGTATGAGTGGTCAGATATCCGCTGGTCGGCAGACAACCATTCATTAACTGATTACATACATTGACGTAGCTATGTAGTATTATCTAAAGTATTATACAAACATAATGAAATATTTTGATATTGAATATTTTGACAGCTCTTAAAGCAGTAGTGACAGCCCCAACTTACGAGTTGTACTGAGCTGAGCTGTAAAGTAAAGCGCCTGGCTGGGCTTGATCCCGTGATTAAGCCCAGCCAGGCGCTTTACTTCATCATCAATGCTCTCAAAACGGTGAAGGAAAACATCGGTGAGGAAACCAGCAAGTCCTAGAACTAAAACCAGCAAGTCTAAAAAAAACATTACTTTGTGTAATTTATTTCATCGCTCTCAAAACGGTGAAGGAAAACATCGTGAGGAAACCGGCATGTCATAGAAACAAAAATTCGAAAACATGAGACACCCATCAATCGGCACTGGACCGTATTAGATTACGCGGCCCATTCCCTCCTAAAGAGGAAGCCCCTGCAGTGGGAACATTAAAAAGGCTGATGATGCTGAATGAAATATTTTACTTCGTGCCTAACGAATTCACCAGCTTCCCAACTCCCCTGTGTATCTTCGAGAACGCTTTGAGTATCTTGTTCCGAGAAGAAAATCTTGTCGTTCTTCGTAATGTCTTTTCCTTCATATTCATGCCCATTCTATTAGTCGTTAATTTCGGATGGCGTGAAGCGATTTTAATCATTCTTTTTTTGTTTAAAAGAAGATGCGTTGAAGATTATGAAAACTAAGTTTAAAAAATGCTTACGGTAAATTACAAACTCACTTCAGAAATTAGTTAGTAAAATTCTAAACTACTAAACTTTTTAGTCAATCAAGATCAAAATAATTTTCCTAGAAAGACTTTATAAAGTTCCTTTCTACTTTTGAGATTTCACATTTTCTAAACTTAAACGTTAAAAGTTACAAAATTGTTACCACCCCGACACAATTATTTTTAACTTTGAGATTATTCGCGGACGGACAGACAGACGACGTGGCGAAACTATAAAGGTTACTAGTTAACTACGAAACCCTAATTAGATTAGATTAGTATCTGTTCGTTAGTCTTGTTTTTAATTTTGTGAACATTTTTCGTACTTCAACCAAAACAGACTGAACGAAAAAAAAATCATGCAATTCCAAAACTAAAATTAACGAAATCTTCGACAAGAGTAAACATATTACATGATCAAAGTCACAAACAAACGCAATAGTTAATCCGTGACTGATTAATTTATCAGCTGCCATTGACGCAAACTCCAAAGTTTTATTTTACTTAATTATATACACGATACATATCCCACAATAAATTATATAAACAAACGCATACATATCTATACACCCAAATATACTCTGAAAAATCTTACTATATAAAGCTGAAAATCGCGTGCGTAGTTTTCGTGAATGTTCGATTGTAGATCCCACTTAATATTCAAAACACAGAAATGCAATGAAGGTAAGCAAGGGCGGATCCAAGATTTATTTATGAAGGGATGGTGGGCTCAAAAGCTATAGCAATATAGGGTATACCATCAATGACATTTAGTTACTATAAAATATAATACGAGTGATTAAACAATTTGTCTCGTTGTTCTAGTAGACGTAAATATTACGGAACTGCACACATTAAACCCAGGGCGGTTTGATGCCCAGTTCGGACAAAATATTATTAAGTTTCCCATCCAGTTTAATTATTTCAGTAGCAGCCCAAAGTCTAGATTGCAGTAGGCTTGCCCCCGTGTCTCTTCCGACTTCATAAACATAACTGGCGCAATTTTGATGTTATTGTATTCTCTTCTCCCTTTTGATGTTATGTAATCCTCTTCCTGGCTGTTTCGGAAAGAAAGTGATTTACATAATGTTTCGTGTGATATCTATAGCAGGTGTAGACATTCGCTAAGAACAGAATTTACGAAACTCTACCCTTAAAAGGATGAAACGGGGATTCTAAGTTAACACTAGCCACTGGCAGAAGCCAATCAATTATAATATATTAACTATTTAATTTATTCTTTCTCTCATGCATAACTTACTGAAGCCATGAATTCGCTTCTGAAAGGAAAAGCAGGGGTCCTGGAATGCAAGGCAAAGAAGGAGTATGAGTAGATAGGAGTGGATTTTAGTCAGTAAAAATCTGACACGTCCTCCTGGTCCTCCCTAGAACGGGTCAAGTCATTGGATGTTTTACCACCTAAATAAAGAACAAATCTGTCACTCTTATCTTGATTCATTTAACCTTTCGAATACCGTAATTAGATACATAATAGAAAGACAATAGGTGTGCGAACGTCGGCGTTCTCGGGGCTCAAGAGTTAAAACCGGAGTCTGTGTGTCCTAAAGGCAACAACCCGGGAATCTTTAAATCAAGAGTCATCATCATCATCATCTTAGCGACCATCCCGGTTGCACACCTTGGCTGTCACCTCGGTGCCCGGGGTCCGCTTTCCTACACAGTCGCCTCCACTTCGCTCGGTCTTTCGCGTCCTCTGCCTTTAGCCCATTGGCACGCATATCGTCCCTTACGACGTCGATCCAACGCCTCTTTGGCCTTCCTCGTTTTCCGGGTCCCGGCGGAGGCGGCATGGTGAGGCATCTGCAATCTTTAAATCAAGAGTGAATACTGTGAATATGTTACTTGTAGATAAGCGCGCTCCATCGCCAACCGCATCGTCGCTTTCCATCCATGCCAAGTTTTCGAATCTTTGGTATCGTATCTCTTTCTACTAACGAAACGCCTCAGCGTAGTTATCATTAAATATCATAAAACTACAAGATGTAGCGATGATCATTGTAAAAACGATTACATTTCATGCTGTAATTTTGAACGATGTGAACTTGGCTAAGGAATTTGTTGAGATGATATAATTTTCATACATTTGCTTAGTTTTCTACTAGCGATAAGAACTGTAGATTATCAACTTGGCTAGAGGCGCTGGTGTGATCGCGGTCAAGCGCAAACCTACCGACAATAAAAAAAACCGTCTCGTCTTAGAAAAGTACCCGTGCCCTCCGCCCCCCTCGTCTAAATCCGCCCTTGTCAGTAGGTACATTTTTTCAGTACAAACAAGATGTAATCAATGCGCATCTAGTTAACACCGTGTTGTTGTTTTACGTCAAAACGTTAATTAATGCAACGACGACATTTGTTATGGGTGAATTATATTATACTTTCAAAGATTTACAATGAGAGTTGTGACGTAAGTGTGTGTACTTTGTACTTCGTGTGTGTTATGAAAGGCGTGTTCCGAATTCGATTTTAACATTAGGCATGCTGGTTTTAGTAGGGGATCCAGAATCCAGAATCCAGATAGCGATTTTCCGCCCTCGAGTGAATCAGAAAATCATATGACGAAAAACCTTGCACCCTGTAATGTACCCCTACCAAATAATTATGAAGCCTTTATATAGTATGGTGCGTTGAGGGCAGCCCGTCCGATAGTAAAAAAAAAACCTTGGATGATATCAAATGTCTGCACAACTGGATAATATGAGGAGTCATTAAAACAAGCGGGATCTCAGTAATATGAAGACAAGAATTTTTCAAAACATTTACTTGACAACCCGCTCTTATCTCACCACTTCTAGATACACAATGGACTGTTTTCCGCATTAGTTAAGAAAAGCGCGCGTGCTTGCTCCCGCCATTATTTTATTGAAATACCATTTTTTTATTGCATCTAATCTACGAGCCACAGACAGAAACAGATGTTGGTATCCAAGCCAAAAACGTTAAACTCTTGAGCCCCAAGCGAACCAGCATTCGCACACCTAGTCTTTCTTATTATGTCTCTAGTTACGGTACACGAAAGGTTAAATACAAAAACAACGAACAAATCTATGCAGCTATGTTTTTTCCTTCCAAAACCACGTGGCGTTCGGAAGCGCATATCAAAGCAATGCCTTCTGGAATTTTCGACCACATCATCGCATACCACGAGGTGACACAGTGGTCATTCTGAAGCCAATCTGTAAACAAACATTGGCAACAAAGGCGGTTTGTTTACTACTGCTCGTAAACACTTGACAATGATTACAGAGCTGCAGCATATTCGCAGATAACAGGGATATGTGTCGAGTGTGTTATCTGTAGCAATAGTACCCGTGGGTGGTAAGGATTAAGGTACTTCCACGAGGGGGCTTCGTGCTTCGGTTTTGTTTACAAAATCACCCTTTTAATGTTTTCACTACTAGGACTAAGGCCTCCTCTCTAGCTATAGCGCTTTTTTATTGTAGGTAAAAATCATCCAATGACGAATCCCGCTCTTAAGCGGAGCGAGAAACAGTGTCATACTCTTACCGACTAAAAAATCTACCCGAAACCTACGTTGTCTACACTAATATTATAAAGAGGAAAACTTTGTTTATTTGTTTGGTTGTAATGAATAGGCTCAAAGACTTCGTATATAAAAAGGCCAGAGCCTTCTTTTCAGACGCGACTATACTGTCACACGTCAAACTCCTCCTTCTCCTTTTCTTTCTTTCATATCACTCCTCACACAATCCACTTATCGGTTTTCTAGTCTCCCGCTTCGTCTCCAATCGTCGACGTGCAAAACTCAGAATTCTTTTAGTAACATGCGTTTCATCCCTTCTCTTCATATGACCATACCAAGATAAACGATTTCTTCAAACTTCTTTTAATATACAGTACGGTCTTCAGATCTTGGCGAGTCTGAAGTTAGAGACTCTGCGAATTTTAACGCTTGAAAACTCGTACAAAAATAAATGGTTTAAGTTTAAACAAATAAATGCAATTTGCAATTGTTATTTCTGTTAACAACTGTTATTGAAATTATTAATTATGTTGGGCCGTGGAAAAGACGGATGAAAAAAGACTGCATGTAGCGGAGATGAGAATGTTGAGATGGATGTGTGGTGTGACGAGAATGGATAAAGTGAGAAATGAGTATATTAGAGGAAGTCTGAAAGTGGCGCCAGTGACTGAAAAGTTGAAAGGAAATCATTTGTCTTGGTATGGTCATGTGAAGAGGAGAGATGAAACGCATGTCACAAAAAGGGTTTTGAGTTTACACGTAGATGGATGGAGAGGAAGGGGGAGACCAAAGAAGAGATGGATGGATTGTGTGAGGAGTGATATGAAAGAAAAGGGAGTTACTGATAGTGTGACGGGTGACAGGACAGAGTGGAAGAAAAAAACATGTTGCACCGACCCCAAATAAAATGGGATAAGGGTAGGATGATGATGATGATGAACTGTTATTGAAATTAATAATTTTTTTTTAATCGTTTTTTCATTTATTTTTATACGAGTTACCTGTACTTTCTTGTAATTTACTATCAAAATTTCGTCATACTTTTTGTAGTAGGTATACTTTATTGACACAAGTGAAATTTTTATAATAATATGTGTGTCGTTAGAAACTGACGACACAACAGTAAAGTAAATAAACATTTGTATAACACTACTGTATATTGTAGTTATGAAACAGCTGTCAGGTTTTGTGGCCTTCTAAAAGTCTTGTGTTTTCACCACTTTTTCACGGCCAAACTGAAATTCAACCGCTCGAATATCCCTCCCTCCTTAGTCGTCACTCTTGACAGAGTGGTCGTGGTTGACAATGTTGCATTTTCGTTGGCTAGTGAGGCTCCCACGATGCGTCTCCACTTGGCACGGTTTACGGTGTCTCGGGAACTCCCTACGAAATTATATTTCAGCCGTATAACGTCTACTGGTAGACATAGGCTAACCCCAAGCGTAGCCAACATACCTCAAGGAGTTGTCAGTAGGCCCGGCAGGGTCAAAGTCTCCTGGGGCCATGGTAATGTGAAAGTTTACATCAGGGCCCTGGAACTAAGGCAACGAAGGAATTGATGTGATTAGATGATTTTTGGCCACTGAAAAAAAAACACGCGTTTTACACAAAGCCCGAACACAATTCATGATTAAGTTTTCTGCAAGATTGAGGAGTCGAAATATATTTCTATATGTACAACTTTTACTATGAGACCAACCCAAAAAATTTACCACATTGTCGAGTTATGTGAATATAAATCTAATGGAGCAGCGAGTTTATTTTTAGGTTGGTCTCATAGTAAAAGTTGGTCATATTGGAGTGTACAATTATCCTTTTTAAGTAAAGCCCATCTGATGTATCAACTTTGTATATTTTAATACAAAAAGTATATATAAGTAATAACAGGTAGGTAAGTAGTAACAACAGTATAAGGTAGTGGCCCTGCTAATTCTTTCTGAAAAACTTTTCCACAAAAACACACAAATAAGACCTGTTAACATAATTTAAATGCGTAACTGTCCAGCTTATCAGTAGGTCTACTACGTTTATTAGGCACAACGCAGAAATAACAGAAGAGCCAGGGAATAAGTACTGCTGAACTTATGTGATGAGCAATGGAAGCTCGCCGTCCGGTGGTCTGGTAACTGTCCTTACCGAGCCCAAGACGTCGACAGCGCGCACTTTTCCTGCGCGCCTCTAGGAGTTGTCAGAAAACTTTATTGGCCCACCAGGGTCGAAGCCTCCTGGGACCAAGGGTAGATGCGAAAGCGTATACCTAGGCCCTGGGATCAAGGCAAGGAAGGAACGGGTTAGGTGGTTTAGTCAGTAAGAATCTGACACAGTTTCCCGCTCCGCCCAAGGGCGGAATTCGTCATTGGATGAGTTTTACCTACCATAAAAAAAAGCTGAACTTATGTGAAAACTAAGGGTTACGCTGCGTAAAGCGGGAGCACGCGGTCCCATACAAAAGAGCTCCGATCGGGATCGCCGCGCGGTCACCCGTCACATGCAGCCGCACCCCGCACCCTGCGCGTACGTAACAATATATTAAAGTTCTTCATATAAAGACTACATGCACTCTGTTAAAGTTGTCAAGTTGTCTTAAAGTTGTCTCATCCAAAGACTACATGCACTCTGTTAAAGTTGTCTTAATGTTGTCTCATCCAAAGACTACATGCACTCTGTTAAAGTTGTCTTAATGTTGTCTCATCCAAAGACTACATGCACTCTGTTAAAGTTGTCTTAATGTTGTCTCATCCAAAGACTACATGCACTCTGTTAAAGTTGTCTTAAAGTTGTCTCATCCAAAGACTACATGCACTCTGTTAAAGTTGTCTTAATGTTGTCTCATCCAAAGACTACATGCACTCTGTTAAAGTTGTCTTAATGTTGTCTCATCCAAAGACTACATGCACTCTGTTAAAGTTGCCAAGTTGTCTTAAAGTTGTCTCATCCAAAGACTATATGCACTGTGTTAAAGTTGAACTAGGGACACTGTGCAGGTAGTAGTCCAGTTTCCTCTTCGGGGACTGCCACAAATCATACACGCGCGACGATACGCCACGAAGAGCCGCGTGGACTTCTCCCGGCAATGAAAATATAATTTTTCTATAATTCTGGCTCTCCTCTAAAATATCTTAAACTTTCTGACTCTCATTTATAAAGTTTGCCCACCACTGCTCGAAATTATTGATAGCTTGAAGTGGTATTTCTGCCTGCCATTCCATTTACCCAAAGATCACACCACCACGTTATCTGGTAGCGGTCACGCGATAGCAACCAGCGTCCACATCGTCGCGGGCGCCGCTATCTGCCTGTTTATACGTTGCTTCTTGTCATTCAACGGCGATATGGCGTGTGATATCAATTAATTGTAACTTATTACGTATTTCTACGATTATTTTTCTTATTACCATATTACGTATATCTACGATAAATTTTCTAGCATATCGTATTGAGAAATAGAGCTAGGTTTAATGAGACTGTTAGCATTGCCACACATAATAATACTTGGGACCCGCCCCAGCTTCGCACGGGTACTGATATTGAATATATTATGCACATAAACCTTCTTCTTGAATCACTCTATCTATAAAAAAAACCGCATCAAAATCCGTTGCGTACTTTTAAAGATCTAAGCATACATAGGGACTAAGCAACTTTGTTTTATACTATGTAATGATTATTGCCACAGATAATGTTATAAACTAAATAAAAATACTTCAATTCAGACTTAATGCATGTCATGTGATGTTTACTCATCATCGTCAACATTATCATTTCAGCCGGAAAATGTCCACTGGGGGATACAGGTTCCCCCAAGAGGCGCCATAATAAAAAATAGAAAAAGTAATAATAAGTAGAAAGTTAAATCGATTTAAACTGAATAAAAAAGAAAAATGGTTTAACAATTGAGCTGAATTGAGTAGGCTTCAATTCTAATAAAATAAATTAAATAAATTGAATGCCTTTGGAATTGGCAAGAAGTGGCTTAAAACCGAGAACACTGGAAAGACTGAAGGGAGGCTTTTGCCCAGGTGTGTGGGCTAGTTATAATAAAACTAGCCCATACTGTCCCACATAATAATAAATTAATTGTATTGAAAGGAATGACAACAAATTGTGTTGAATTAATCTGACCAACTTATTGGACTCCTCTCCCTGAATTTTTTCTCATCGACTTTCTAACATTTCCAGGTTATCACCTCTCTTTCTGGCAAAGTCGCCAACGAAATCAAAGATTCTTCTTTGGCATACCTATGGTAACTTGAGTTTGGTTATTATGGAGTTCGTCGGATGCTCAGTCCAGTGGTTTCCAAACATTTTCTTCCAACACCACATCTCAAATTGTTTTATTTGTTTTGTGGAATTATTTTTTTATTTTTGTTTGTTTAGGATTTTTTTTTAATTGAAATTTATATGATAGCTTTTATCGTCTTCTGTGCAAATACGAATCCTCAAGTTCTTCAGGCATACCACCTGTAACGAGGACTCAATGGAGCGATTGGTAGTGCAAGGGAAAGTTGAGGGCAAAAGATCATGTGGACGCTATCCAACACGGTGGACGGACCTTATCAAATCGGTGACGCATTGCAGCGTCAATGAAAACTCCCAAGTCGCCAAACACAGAACTGCATGGCGTCGCATCGCGAGAGAGGCGGTGGCGCAGGACCAACACATGACCACAACCTCTCTGTAAAGAGTGCACGACTAAGAAGATGTTGGCTTTTATTTATTAGTTCAAAGTTGTGGAAATGTTCATCATCATCATCATCAGCCTTTTTAATTTTCCCACTACTGGGACACCGGCCTCCTTTCTAGGAGAGGGAATGGGCCATAATCCACCACGCAGGCCCAGTGCGGATTGGTGGAAGTCACATGTCTTCGAATTTTTAGTTCTAGGACATGCCGGTTTCCTCACGATGTTTTCCTTCACCGTTTTGAGAGATAAATGTTATTATTGTTTTATTAAATGTAAAAATACATTTTCAGTTTCTAAGTTTCCTTGTGCAGCGCCTTGGATATACTCTGTTATGTTGTACAAGTTGTAAATAAATAAAATATCTCAAAAGAGTCAATCACGCATCGGCCAGGCTCTAATGCACTTCTAATGCAGAAAATGATTCAGACTTTGTGAGTGTTCTCTGAATCCTCACCCTCAGCTACGCAAGTCCTCGCATTACTCACAACTAGGAACATAAGTACATACACTAGCCAGCTGGTGTTGTTTACGTAGAAGTCCCCTTATCATAACAATTTGTTGCATAGGAAAAACACTTTATTTAGAACATGAATAATATTGATAAGATTTATTATTGGTGCTCTATAATTGTAGAAACGTCCAGCATACCTATATAGGACTAGTCACTAAGATTATAAAGACGAAAATTTGTATGTAGTACTGCTGTGTGCTCTTCTCAGGTGGGACACACCTCTACCGTGTGCTCCACCGTGTTCTTCAGTCCCCTCAGTTTACGATCGTCTATCGTTGTGCTTAAATCTTTAAAACTACGCAATAGATTTTGATGCGGATTTTTTAAATAGATAGAGTGATTCAAGAGGAAGGTTTATACCGAGTTTTCGTGCGAAGCTGAGGCGGGTCGCTAGTAGGTATATACCTATATAAAAGGAAAACTGACTGACTGACATATCAACGCACAGCCGAAGCTACTGGGACTAGGAGGGTGAAATTTTACACAAGGCTTCCTTTTATGACGTAGGCGAACACTAAGAAAGGGTTTTCCAAAATTTCAGCTTCTGAAGGGACACAATGGGGGTCTAAAGTTTGTATGGAGAACCTGACTTTCACGCGGGCGCAGCCGCTAGCATAGCAGAAGGCTAGTTTATATCATAAACCGAAAAAATGTAGCGATGATCATTGTAAAAACTATTACATTACATTCTGTCATGTTGGACGATGATGTGAACTTGAGAAGATAGCATTTTCATACATTTGATTTTTTTCTACTTTCTACCCAGCACTAGGTTGAGACAGAGGCAGTTGCCATTACATTCTGAAATCATAGATTTGAGTTAGTAAAAGTCTGATATAATCTCCGCCCCACCCAAGGGCGCAGTAATGTCATTGGATGATTTTTTTTCCCGCCTAAACAAATATGCTTATGTGGGTGTTTGCGATGATGTGGCTTTTTATTTATTTATACTTTATTGTAAACTGCATCAACTACAAATATACATAAGAAAAACATTATTAAAAATAAGGGGTACAATGGTCTTATCGCACAGGGCAATCTCTTACAGACAGCCTTTAGATAGACTGAGCGAGACTTTTTTTTTGATTTTGGGTGATATTCATCTTTTGACATCTCCCGCTCTTGGGCGGGACGGAGTGAGAGATAGAGACTAACACCCGTATTCACAAACAATACTCAAACGACCCTTGACTAAGCAAACGCACAGCGTTGAAATAGGGCTCTGTGATTGGTTCGTTTGTGTTGCGTAGTTCACAAACCCTGCCCTGTGCGCTCGCGAGCACTGTGAGACCGCATAGTAACGTTTGTGAATACGGGTGTTATACTCCACACCTAAGGAAGCAAACCGATTTTCACAAGGCAGATGCCGCAGGCTAAGCTAGCTATCTGATATAAATATTTACAAAAATGAATCGCGAATCCAATTTATTACTCCACAACCCATTTTCCGGATGTGTGAACACGCGGAGGACATGCAAATACCTGCTGATAACCGAAGCACCTGATAAGAACGCCTCTAATAATATAGATAAGGGTTTATTTTCATCTCTTATCTCTTAGCAAACTGGTTTAGTGTTATTTTTAGCTACCTCAGATATTGTTAGTCATATGTTTTTTCAAGTTTTATCAGATTGTTAGCTCTTAGTATGGAGTTGTGAAATTATTTCAAGGAGTTACCTACGTGGCGGCTGAAAAGGAGTTGACGTAAATGGAGATGACTCGACAATAAATACTTATTTTCCGTATCAAGGACCCAAAATAAACACATATAGTGAACGTAGTAGAATAAGTACAGTAGTAGATTTAAAAATATGCCATTAGCAGTTGTTATTGCTGTTAACAAATGTTAATGGCATTAATTTTTTATACCTTTATTTTTGAACGAGTGCACAAGCACTAAGTTGGCAGAACCTCCTAGGGCCAAGGGTTGACGCGAAAGTGTAATACCATGGTTCTGGGATTACGGCAAGAAAGGAACGGGATAGGTTGTTTAGACAGTAAGAGTCTGACACTGTTTCCCGCTCCGCCCAAGGGTGGGATTCGTCATTTGATGATATTTAATCCAATGACGAATCCCGCCCTTGCCCTCGAATCGGCGAGCCTGATTTTTGTTCTCTGAATTCAGGCTCACCGTTCTAACGGCCGTACTGCACCCGGCAGTTGAACCAAAATTGCCCTCGATGCAGTGGTACCCAGCATCAAAAGACGTATAAAAGACACTATCCCCCGCTCCACCCAGAGCAAGAAAAGTTTAGTTTTTTTCAAACCTTAGATATGATGAATTCTCAAGTAAAAATCCCTGACCCTTTTTTGCCCTGGACAGTTGATCATTTGGCTACACTATCTAATATAAGATATTGGAGAAATAAACTATATTTTATATTAACTATCGATTTTAAGGTTATGATAACCACAGCATCAGTAGTGCTAAGCACCTCGTAGTGGGCTGCGCGATTATTCGTATGTAAAGTTAGTCAGTCGTAGTCAGTAAAATACTGATGCGCCCTTTCGAATCATTTAACGAATTTTCCGCATTTCCACTTCAGAGTAAGAAGTGCGGCTAGGGACCCTTCAAACAATGACGTAATAACAATGTTACTCAGTTTATACTATTTGTTTTATTTATACTACTTGTGCTATTACTTATTCTGTGGTCATACTTGATAAGAAATAAAGATATTATCTTTGCCATTTCGTCATTTTCATATCAATACCACATTCAGGGACTTTTTTGTAATCAACAATTTATTTTTAATTTATTTGATAGTTTCTTAATGTTATCTTTTTTATCTTCATCTATATATAAAAGCAAAATACCAGATATCTCAGAAAATATAACGTCTAAAACTTAAAAATTGGCGGATTTCAGAGGTTTCTTATAGGGCTTAGACATCCACTAAAGCAGATCTTTTGATCTTGAGCGAACGCCGCGTTCGCGCGCCATTAACGGAAAGTTGCTAATTTTCCATATTTAAATTTATTTCTAGTTAGTTCTTGTATAAATACCAAAATATCCTATAATAAAATACGCTCAATATTTATGCTATGCGAACGTTTGTTGTTCAACCGAATGGCGCGAAATGACGTGCGAACGCTTGGGGATCAACAGGAGCAAATTCAAAAACGTTGACGTCACAATGCGTGGCATGCGTGTGCTCAGAATGCCCATTCGTGCAAACATCGGAAATCATCACGTCGGGGTCACCAATTTGTAGGATAGCTATTTGGTGCTCCGACATCGAAGTCCCCCGTGCGCCATCATCATCATGTCCGCCGAACGACGCCCACTGGTGCCCACCAGTGGGCGTCGTTCGGCACACATAGGCCTTCCCCAAGGATCTCCACAACGATCGGTCCTGTGCTGCATCCAGCGGCTTCCCGCGACATTCACCAGATCGTCGGTCCACCGTGTCCTGTACGTGTTAGCCAAAAAATAACTACTTTAATTCCATGCACAAATAATACACACACAATTTAATATTACGCACTAGATTGGGATTAGCATACATTTAGGGGAGAGTGTGTATGAAAGAGCCAAGCTTTGAAAGAGCCGATGCGATTATCTCCCACTTAACAAAATCCTACCATAATTCAATTTTACTCTTTGTATGGCGACACTAGGCAGCTGCCATCCACAGAAATTTGACAGTTTTAGAATATCAAATTGCGTCGTAGGACTGAATTGAAAATTTTGAAGGCAAAATGTAAGTATTTTTTGGTTTACTTAAGTTTTTTTGACAAGAGGTGTAAAGCATAGGTTGACAAAATGAATATGTTGTATTGATAAGCCTATAGTTGGCATTATTTTACGCTAATGTTATTGTTATGATGATATGATTAACAAGCTGTAATTTGAAGTTATATTTTTTAATACAAAATGTTTTGAAAAAGCCAGCTGTCGAGTCCATGAAAGAGCCGAAGAAGAGTGGTACCAGTGCAAAATATGTGAAGGATGGACAACATGAGTGTTGTGGTAACAAAGGAGTGATTAATTTCTTTTGCCAAAAATGTTTTTAATTGTTCTATGAGAGTTTTATAAAAGTATTATTAATGATTAAAATTATTGTAAGATGATTATTTGAGACTGATCAAAAGCTGTGATTTTTACTTACTAGGACTTAATAATGTAAACGTTTTTATTATATAAATGATTCAATAGTATAAAAGAGATATTAAAATTGTTGAGAAACTGGTTTGTTTATACAAAGTGGAATCTGGCTCTTTCATGGCACATGGTAGCTCTTTCATTGACAGGTTGTTTTGAAAGAGCCAATTTCCCATTTTTTGTTTAAGTAGCTATATTTCAGATTTCTTTCATTGTTACCTATTTTTTTTTCATTTCAATACCATAATTATTAAACTTATTAATGAAAAAAAGGATTTTTATTTAAAAATAATCAGCCTAAAATGTTTTTTTTCAATACTTTTTAAAACTGGCTCTTTCAACCACACTCTCCCCTACTTCACTTAGGTGATCTGTAAGTCATACATTTTTATATTGATACATCTTTACACGCAGTGTGAGAGCGCTCTACAGTACGGACGTCGGATCGAGAGATTGAGAACTTGAAAATTCGTAAAAAAAGTAAATGGTTTAAATAAATAAATGCAATTTGCAGTTCTTATTGCTGTTAAAAACTGTTATTGGGATTTTTTTAAACATTTATTTTTGTACGAGTTTTCAAGCGATAAAATCCGCAGAGCGTTCAGACTCGCCAAGATCCGACGGCCGTACTGTAAATCTTAAAAGTTTTTTTTTGTGCTTGTCTATCGCTAGGATATAAGTCGATGATTAATATGTCATCATCATCATCAGCCTTTCAATGTTCCCACTGCTGGGACACAGGCCTCCTCTCTAGGAGAGGGAATGGACCATAATCCACCACGCGGGCCCAGTGCGGATTGGTGGATGTCACATGTCTTCGAATTTTTGGTTCTAGGACATGCCGGTTTCCTCACGATGTTTTCCTTCACCGTTTTGAGAGCAGTGGTGATGAAATAAATTACACAAAGAAATGCGCCTGGTTGGGTTTGAACCCGCGACCTACAACTCGTAAGTCGGGGCCGATACCACTCGGCCACCACTGCTCCTGATTTATTTTGTAAATCTTTTATTTTGATTAATATGTAAATCAAGTAAACATCGTAGCACGTGTGTTATACCGTAAACATGCGTGTTAATAATAGTCTGTATTAGTCTACTAGCTTTTGCCCGCGGCTTCGCCCGCGTGGTATTGGGGTTGGGGTTGGGGTTTCCGGGATAAAAAGTAGCCTATGTCCTATTCCGGAATGTATCCTATGCCTGTGCCAAATTTCATCCAGATCCGTCCAGCCGTTTTGGCGTGATTGAGTTACAAACATCTAAACATCGTAACTTTCGCATTTATAATATTAAGTAAGATTACCGCAAGTGTAGACAATACGTCACTAATAAAACGTGTTGTTGCTAACTGAAGATAATTCATGAACCAGCCATTAATGAAAACCTTCGTGAATGGAGGGACAAGGTAATATAAGATGCGGCGACCTCTCGCGCCGGGCCCTGGTTCAGGCCATGGTCCACAGCGAAGAGGAATGGCAGGCGGTCGCCTCCTTCTGCGAAGCAGTAATGCTCGTAAAGGAGGAGGCCGACCGCATAAGGCAAAGGCAACGGCGTACTCGCCGTAGCCGTCGCCGCCGCGATCCTGCCGATATCCGGCCACCGTAGACACTGGCTCGCGGACGGTGAGCAATGGGTAGCTCGCCGTCCGGTCGTCTGTAAGACCGAGTCCTAGTCGTCAACGGCGCGCACCGTTCCCGCGCGCCTCAAGGAGTTGTCAGCAAACTGCAGGGGCCCTTCAGGGTCGAAGCCTCCCGGAGTCTAGAGGGAAGTGGGAAACTGTTACCTCGACTCCAGGAATAGGGCAAGGAAGGTACGGGGTAGGTTTTTTAGTCAGTAAGAGTCTGACACTAGTCTCCCGCTCCACCCAAGAGCGGGTTTCGTCATTGGATGATTTTCACCTACCATAAAAAAAAAAAAAAAAAAAAAAAGGTAATATAAGATAAAGGTGATATAAACAAAACACTCGAACATAGTCAATATGTTTAGTCATCCTGAAACATGACGCTGCATATTTTGGGTTCGACCATTTTTCCAGAATTTGTGTAGGTAGTTATGTACCTACTGTTAGGATTGTAGATAGCACAAATGCTTATGCACGTAAAACTGTAGGATTTATTCCAATCGAATCCCTTTTTCAAATTAATATAATTATAAAACCCGTTAAAGTAACCAAAGTCATGAAACATAATACTTTTTTTAAAACTCGATTTACTGTTTATTTCCTTTATTTATAACTAGCTTTCTGCCAGCAGGCTTTGTCCGCTTCAAAATAGGTTTTCTCACGAACTTTGTCACACGTTTCATCCCTTTAGGGGGTGAATTTTGGAAAATCCTTTCTTAGTGTTCGCCTACGTCATAAAAGGAAACCTTGTGCAAAATGTCACTCTCCTCATCTCAGTAGTTTTGTCTGTGTGTTGATATATCAGTCAGTCAGTTTCTCCTTTTATGTATAGGTACATATAGATATGCAAGTTCTAAATTTTAATAGTAAGAAAATAAAGAATAACAACTTTCGGTTATCAAAAAAAACTTTTTGCTCGTATTTATATAAGTAAGAAAGTGTATTTCATGATAGTTCAATCGCAAAAAAAAGTAATTTAAAAAATTTAAATATTTTCAACTGGTATTATAAAGTAATGGAAAAGCGTTTTTAAGACGACACAAAGCAATAAAAATTTGTGAGAATTTGGATTTCTTGTAACATAATGAGAATTCCCAGCAAAATACTCAAACTTGAATAAGTTTATGACGTAGCATTAGTTGCAACAGGTTCAGCCCTGATGCAAACTACTAAGAAATGGGAAGGATGACGTACCAATACGATGTAGGTACAATGACTTCGAAATTACAGGTAATGCAGACCCACAAGCCGTCGACAGCGCGCTCTGTTCCCGCGCGCCTCAAGGAGTTGTCAGCAAAACCGTAGGGACTCTGCAAAAATGTCGAAGCCTACTGGGGCCCAGGGTCTCTTTCTAAAAGTAAGGCTTGGTCCCAATGTGAAAAGTAAAGAAGGAATGAAGTGGCGTGTTTAGTCCGTAAGAGTCTGACACTGTTTCACACTTAGCCCAAGAGTGGGATTCGTAATTGGATGATTTTTACCTACCATAAAAAAAGCTAAAGCAGGCCAGATTCATGTTCCATCCAAAGAAGTATATTCACAAGGACTCTAGTTTCAGAACTGTGACTGCTTTTACCGATAACTCCAAAATGAATCATGGTGGTGGTTTCTTACCGGTGAGGACCTGCGTCATGCGGAAAAAAGCTACTCCACAAAGACTCGTTTTTAAGGAGGGGCTGGAGTGGCAACACGAACCCAGCACTAGGTTGCAATAGCCACTGTTGCCATTTCACCATGCCTCAATTGTTCACAGCAGTGGAATGATGCTAGTGATGGTATATACGTGTCAATCATGTCATCAAATCATCAATTAGAGGCTTGAATGATATTCAGCCGGTTCTTCTTATACAATACTAGCTTCTGCCAGCGACTTCAACCACGCGAAAGTACCTAGGTTTCTACCACGGTTTCTACATACAAACTTTGGGCTCCCGTGTTCCGAGAGGAGAATCCTAAAAATTAGTCAGAATTCATTCAGAAGACGACAAACAGACTAAATAACATCTATAAATAAAATGCAGTCTCAATAACACCTAGCATTACCTAATTTATTTCCAAGAACGGCGGTATTTGTCAAGCAAAAAGATTGCTCCATATGGCCTTTGTATTGTTTGCTAAGACCTTTGGTTTAGACAAACAACCGTCTCTGCACTTGTTTTTCATAATATGATTCATCGGTGAAACGAATTGTTTACGAGGATAATATATTATGAGTTATGACTAGGGTTGCCAGGTGTTAGGATAAAGCAGGACATACGTAGGATTTTTGATTGCTTGTCCGGCCAAAATAAGCGGCATCCGGCCTGTTAGGATTTAGGTAGGATTTTTCAATTTCGAAATTCGCGCGCGGATCGAGATCCAATCACGCCGAAGAAAATAATTTTTGTTTAAAGAGAGTTAGAGACTGATTTATAATAAAGAAATATTAGCTTCATTTTGCTTTTGTTTAATTAAAATGCAATCAGAAAATCCCGGATTTCCATATTTTTTAAGTAACACCAAAATTTTTCAAAAATGTGAGGCGTCCGGATTTTTCGACCGAATGTTAGGACAAAAAAAATTAGTTTTACACTTTTTATAAAAAAATGGACAAAAAAAAACAAGATGTCCGGATTTTTTACCCAAATGTCAGGACAAACTCACAGGTCTGTCCGGCTTTTACGTCTGAGGACCTGGCAACCCTAGTTATAACTACTTTACGTGCTCTTTAATGACTTTACTTACGTAAACTAGGTAGATAATTATAGGTGATTCACTAACTGAAACGGAGATTTATAGAAAAAAGAAAACATTGTTTAAATAACTTTATCATTCTCTTTCTACCGGTCGACACCCAAGCGAGCGCCGCCGCGCCGGCGCCGGCGCTCGCGGCATGATTTCGCGCCGCGCGCCGTTGTCAAATTTAAAAAAATAGAATGTACAATTTTTGAGCATTTTTTTTATAGGGTATTTTGATATTTATCCAAGATAAGAGAAATAAAAAGTTTTTAAAAGTTAATACCCGCGAACGCCGGCGTTCGCTGTTAGTACCCCTGAAAATATGGCAATTGGCACGATCTCTCATCGAATCACACACATTCGGCGGCTAACGCTATTTCGTAGATGTGTAAGTTTCGAGTTTTCCGATTGAGATTTAAACGCGTAAAGTATCTTAGTAGAATGAGAGACGAGAAATAAACGTCTGTTTCTCGACACTGAAAAAGTTACTCCTAGGCAAGCTTGTTCCAAAAGAGTTTAAAAAAGCCTTAGAGAATACGTTAAAACGAAACACTAACACCCTAGTAAATCTAACAATTCTTTTGTTTTGTTTAACCGTATGTGATCATAGAGCACATACACTTTTATTTTATAATTTCTATACATTTCTTGAACCATGTTCTTTTTTGAAAAATCCGAATCGTGCTCCATCGCCGGCTACAACATCGCTTACCATCAGGTAAGATAATGACTTATGTGTTTGTTTGTAGGAATATATCTAATGCCAGTATAGTAGGTATAGTAGTCGGCAAATAATTTGAACCATTTGCTACAGTTACGTGCATTCAAGGTTGACCGCCATTTTTTTTATGGTGGGCAAAAATCATCCTATGAAGCATCCCGCTCTTAGGCGGAGCGGGAAACAGTGTCCGATTCTGGCTGACTAAACAACTCACGCCGTTCCTCTTTGCCTTTCGAACTGGAGCCAAGCCTTCCTCTCAGAAAGAGACCCTGGGTCTGAGTTCTGCTGACAAATCCATGAGGTGCGCGGGAACAGAGTGCGCCGTCGACGACCTTAAGTCCGCAAGCGCGCGTGCAAGGACTGTTGCCTCCGGATCCTACGGTGGCAGGCCAGCAAGGAGGCTCGTCGCTTCGCGGGACACCATGCGGTATCCCCTGATCATCCGTATTACCATGACTCTTTGGCACTGAGCCCTCGGCTCCGTTTGCAGTGACGCTGCCCACACTGGCGCCCCGTAACGAGACATGGACCGGACGATAGGTCGACAGCCATAACGATTCAACTTGTATAACAAGGATTCTAAGGGTATCAATCGAAGTGGGAGCTGCGTGTAACCATAGAAAGTGGTTGTACTTATTTGTCGAGTAGTATACTGCGGCAAAATGACAAATTAGATAACGAAGCGGTGGGAAAATTCTATAATTCCTTATCATACCTACTTCCTCTATGACATAGAGGAAGTAGTATTTTCAGTGTACAAATATGGAAGTTTGTATACAAAGTAACTCATAAATTAAAATAACTAGGTGACGAAATACTTCACGATGAATGGGCGAGGTGTTGAAACAATATTTATTGTTGGTAAGTACTGCGTCAACTAATTAATGTACATTTATATGAATGGACTTCCTCCTTGCTTAGTGAATTTCCTCCTCGAGGATGAATATTTATTTAAACTTTATGTATAATTGTGGTACACAGGTAGAAGTCATACAACAAGGCATTATCTACCAATAAACCGTAGGGACCCTGCAGAAGGGTCGAAGCCAATCAGGGCCATGGGTTTGTGTCTGAAAAGGAAGGCTCTGGCCCTGGTATGTATGGCGATGTAGGAACGGGGTAGGTTTTTTAGTCAGTAAGAGTCTGACACTTGTTTTCCGCTCCGCCCAAGAGCGGGACTCGTCATTGGATGATTTTTACCTACCATAAAAAAAAAAAAAAAAAATCTACCAATAAACTTTTGTGTTCATAAAGAGTACCCAGTATTATAGTTATGAACGGTAAAAATAATATTAAATATATATGGCTATAACTATAGTATATTATGTGACGAGGATATAAAGCACTGACTTTAAAACGGCGGCGGCAAGTTGAATTTCGAACAAAATTAAGTTTGCTAAGTTTTAATCCCGAACACACTGAGGGATGATAAATAATTAACTTCCGAGCTCAGCGAGACAGAAGCGTCTCTAGCCTTCGGAGTTCCCGTGTGAAACCAATACCTTACGTCGTTTAGTTGATAAGTTGGTAGCCTCAAATCTATGATTGAACTGAAATAAATTCCACCAACTGCAGCGGACTGAATAAACCCCACTTTTTTTAAGGTCGGTCTTTTTAACACATTACTCTCCTAGAAACAAGGCGTTAGTCCCAACTGTGGGAACATTGAACAGGCTGATAATTATGATAATGATTTTATTTTAAAGATACCTTTTCATTAGTCTTCGAGAAAAGTTTTACAAATGATACCTTGAAAAGAAAAGCAGATAAACATGCTACTATCACTATACTACTAACATGCTACAACTAAACCGAAAATGTAACAAGGTAGCAATACAAATAAGACTTAGCTAATCTTACGTAAAGCAGCTTACCTACATAAACATTTACTTCTACCTTCTTTATTACAACAACAAACAATTCCGATTTTTACTACCAATCGACATAGTAACCTGATTACAAAATTTCTGACTAAAGAAATAAACATTGTTATTCCTGATGAAGGAAAATAAGTGACCCATCAAAACAAATGTATGAGGAATAATCAAGTGATACGGGGGGACGGAATAGTGAATAATAAGTGAGATGAACAATAACATGTAGCTTTTACAAACAACTAGACGACGACGACACGACGCAACGCGTTGCGTTAGGTAGGTATATTTTGTCGACACCGAACTTGCTAAAGGCACCTAAATTATAATCCGATAGAAGCAGCAGGGAAATTATTGTCTCCTAAAAACACACTTAATGGCGAGCATTGACTGTGATCCTTTCTGATCATCATCATTTCAGCCAAAAGACGTCCACTGTTGGACATAGGCCTCCCCCAAGCGTTGCCACAACGACCTTCCCTTATCCTCACTGATGATAAACAGCAATACAATCGTTGATGGTAAAGATGGTTTATTCTGAGCCTATTCACTCTAACCTTGAAGGTACCTAAATTATAATCAGACGGTAGCAGCAGACAAATTGTCATCTCTTAAAAAGTCACTAAATGGCGAAAATTTACTGTGATTCCTTTTGATGGTAAGGTGGAGCGTGCTATTTTACTTTGAGCCTATTCGCTCTAGCCTTGATGGCATCTAAATTATAATCCGACGGGAAGACCGTAGTAGGGAAATTGTCGTCTCTTAAAAATGAACTCAATGACATGTGATCCCATCTGATAGTAAGCAGCAATGCAATCGCTACTTTATTCTGGGCCTATTCATATCTAGCCTTGATGGCATCTAAATTATAATCCGTCGGGAAGACCGCAGCAGGGAAATTGTCGTCTCTTATAAAGACCCCCATTGCTCGCGGGGGACAATCATGCAAAGGTCACGCTGCACAAACAGCCAGCTCCGATAAGCATTTTATGTTGCTACTTATTTAAGAGCATAATATTATTGTGATGATAATGCGTTATGTTGTGTATATATCCAATTATTGTTATACTGTATACTAATAGTCGGAAATACCTACCGGTAGTAGCAGGACATGGTTTTTGTTCTTCACTTTCATAGCTCCAGTATGGTAGCTAAACAGTTTTAGGGCTGACTGCCGAAGTATCTGATAATATGCCTGTAGTGACTAAGGGTGGTCTGTAAATTAAGTATTTTGAGTAAGTATTTTAAGTTACGATACTCAATTACGACAAATTCTAGGTAGTTACTTCATTGTCAGGTCTTAGGTTGAGTTTAACTTTTAGTGTACCGTAATTACAGACATAATAGAAAGACAACAGGTGAAATTAACCGATTTTTGAAATCGGTTAATTTGAATCAGGAATTGGGAAAAGGCCTTGCCTATTCTAAATTAAGTAGCTACCTAATCTTTAGAATTTTCTCTGAGACACGATTTTTTTTTAGATGGGAAAATGTCCAATGACTTCTCCCGCTCTATGGCGGAGCGGAGAGGCGCGTCAGACTTTTACTGAATAAAACCACGCATGTTTACTAATGCCCTTTTGCGATCTAGGACCACCAGTCTTTTTTTTCAGAAATTCCCCCATGGTCCTTCTTAAACAACGGTACCTACTTATGATATGTGGAAAAGGATATAAAGATCCAAATGACGACTGTAAAGTTTCGATTAGTACTAACAATCATTACATAGTATAAAACAAAGTCGCTTCATGCTGTCTATCTCTACGTGTGCTTAGATCTTTAAAATTGCTCAACGGATCTTAATGCGGTTTTTTTTAATAGATAAAGATTTCTCTTGAATCATCAAGAGAAAGGTTTATATGTATAATACATGCATAATATATTTAATATCAGCATTGTACCCGTGCAAAGCAAGGATATTATATGACTCTATAAAAATAGCAGCAAAAGCTGCTATTTTTATGTAAAGATTTCGATGTAAAACAACAGAAAAAGTTTAAAACTTAACGTGGGTTTTATTGCTGTTACCACGACCCTGGAACTGGGGCACTTCGAGAGAGTCCTCGAGGAGTCGCAGTACCTACTAGATTGTTTTTATGGTGTACCTACAATAAAGAATAGGTATATCTATCTAACTATCTATCTATCATGTTTAATCTTGAATCACTCTATCTATTATAAACACACTGCATCAAAATCCGTTGCGTAGTTTTAAAGGTCTAAGCATACATAAGGAAAGACGCGGGAAGCTGATCTGAAACTGCTAAATGAAATCTGACAAAAGCTTATGAATTTGCTTAAACAATTTTATGTACCTATTGCCGGTTCCATTTTACTAGTATTTTGGAGTACATGTCGAAAATTCCTTATCAACGTTATCAAACGCTAAAAAGAATTGCTTGAAAACTGAAAATGACGTCTTTCGATGATGATATTTAGGTATGAATGTTTATTTTAATTACATATACTTTTGTGAACATATTTTCCTTAATCCATTTATTTTTTAAATAATATTTATGTATTTTTAAATGCATCTGTCATATTATTGTCTCTCCACGACCTAGGTCAACTGGTAGATTAATAGGTACCTAAGTCATAAGTCCCTGTAAACCCCTATGGATGCGTGAAGCGCGCGAGATAAAGGCGGTTCACACACTGCCCCGCATCATGCTGCATGTTGCGTTTCAACGTATATACGCGCGTTCTTGCGGGAGTGCAAATTTGCATCATCGTGCGTGTTTTATACGCACACACGCGCGTAGGTGCGATTGTAGATTCACGCACGGTGGCTCTCATTTCATTCAAAATCACGCGCGGCACTACGGGATTCGGTGTGCCATACCTTGCGTCTCGCCCCGCACCTACGCGCGGGGGTGCATGTTTCTCCGCGTATATGCGCGTGATCCGCATGAACGCGCGTGGATGCATTTTCAGTGTGTTGGACTGTGCGTGTTTTCCATACAAACGGAGATACTTATAAGCAACGGAGGAACACGCATCCACGCGCCACGCTGCATCATGCGGGGCAGTGTGAGAATCGCCAAATGTATGAAAAGGAGGCCTACGCCGCAGAGCCGACTACTAACATACGAAAATTAGATAAGTTATAAAACATTACAATCCAGATAAACGTATACGTGCATTATTTACCTTATGTAATATGTAACGCTAGAACTGTAGTAAGAAATAAAGGCTGATTTTATTTTATTTTATAAACCATAAGTCCGCTTCTTCAACAAGTTGCAAGAAAATTAAATAAAGCAAGGCAAGCTGTCGCCAAGTGTATTTATCATTAAGTACACAAAAGTACAGTTGCCTACGTCAAAATTGCGTCAAGTTAAAACACTTCAATTATAAGATACATAGAAATTAATTACCGTTGTTAATTTTACTGATCTGACGCATTTCCTTACACGACTCGAGTAAGATTAAAATCATACGTATTTCTGAACAATACGATTGTAATTTAGAATACAATGCTTTTATAAGTACTTTAGATTTTATAGGTACCTAGGTATCTAGGTAATATTTATTGCATTCTATCTACGTATTTCATGAATATCAGCGTACGTGTTACGAAATCATTACAATAGAGTCATAATTTCTACTATTTATTGCCTGAAGAGGGTTGACGCAAATCGTTAAAGTTGTATGGATCACCAATAAACAGTTGTGACATTTTTATATTTTATCTAATAGTTCTGAGAAAATTGCAACTGTTGGTAAGGTAAGATTACTTAACGTGTTTTTTCATCACTATCACTATACATAGTTGTATAAAAAAACACGGGTCGAAAGGTTCTATAGTGACTTGGTGACTTCTGCGCACCGAAAGACGCAGCGTTGAAAGGTCTGTCTCTCACAAGGTGAACCGATGACCTGGTGAGAGTTCGTGGACTTCGATGGACGCAAGACTCACAGTATACCTAAGTAAGCACATTATTGTAGCCACTTGGAGCAGGTCTATCTTCAGCAGTGGATGTCTTTTGGCTGAAATTATCGATGACTAGCTTTTTTGCCAACTGCTTCACCCGCGTATTTATTTCACGCGGTTGTTACGGGGGTTAAAAGTTTGTATGGAAACTTTTAACCCCCGTTTCATCCCTTTAGGGAGTGAATTTTAGGAAATCCTTTCTTAGTGTTCGCTTACGCCATAAAAGGAAACGTTGTGCAAAATTTTACGTTCCTAGTCCCAGTAGTTTCAGCTGTGCGTTGATATGTCAGTCAGTCAGTCAGTTTCTCCTTATTAGATTAAGATGATGATAAAATAACATACCTAATTACCTAGTTCATTAAGCCCCAAGAGGACACCGGTTTCCGTATACCTATTGTCTTTTAATGTTGTCTTTAATTACAGTAGCTACTCTAGCTTAGAAATCAGTTTATTTACAAGTAAATTCTAAATTCGATGTACGTAACGCCATCTATGTATCGATCTAAGAACTTTTAACGGCTTCAGTTTCAGACATAACTTACTGAAATGGTTTTCATTTTGTATACTTGAGAGGTCCTCAGATAGCTTACTAGATGGAAGTTTATTTTTTATTTCGGTGACGAATTTTCAAGTGTCCGCCTGCTCTGGCTGGACAAGCTTGGGCAAGAAGGAGTTTTAGACTTTTACTGACTAAAACTATCTATCTTTATGTATGCTCCTTTAGTCCGTCACTTTCGAACTATCCCTCAAGATTCTTAAGAGCCAGTTATAGTCACTGAGTAGATATATTGTATGAATTCCAATGGGGTTCATGTCGACTTCGCGGCCCCGTAACAGCGGATTTATTTTTATAAGGAAATAACCGACAAAAAGCTTGTCTAAACTACGATTTAACAGCGTCAAGTAGCCATGTATAAATTAATAACCCACTTTCCCGAGAGATGGCGCTGTACCCTGTGGTAATTTTGGATTTCAAACGATTTTAATCTTTTTTAATTTTTACTTTTGGTTGTTGTGACAACGTTAAGAGGATCGTTGACCTGGTGAAAGATGTACTGGACCGGTCAATGTGGCGACTAAGCAGTGCTGTAAATAGTCCATGCTCAGTGTGGGGTCGCGATAGTAGAATGGTTGGCATTTGTTTTTACATCATTTGGTATTTTTCTGTTTGAACCATAGTATCATTTCATTACATAGTATAAAACAAAGTTGCTTATCCCTTATGTATGCTTAGATCTTTAAAAGTACGCAACGGACTTTGACGCGGTTTTTTTTAATAGATAGTGTTTCAAGAGGAAGGTTTGTGTGTATAATACCTACATGCAATATTCAATATCAGTATCCGTGCGAAGCTGGGGCGGGTCGCAAATTGCAGTTCGGATGCAGTTTGAATGCAATTGACACGACTGCAATAGAATGTCCGTAAGGATTGAGGAGCCACATCAGATTTTTAAAATCTGATCTCACAATTATTTAGCAGCAATGTAGCTTATTTTGCAGCACGTAGTCTAGATTTAGCAGCAAAATATATCACTAGTTATTTTAATGCAAAAGTGGCTCCTCAATCTAAACGTCTGAATTGAGGAGCCACCTGGAACTCGTTAAGTAATAGATGAATATTTATGAAAATGTTGTATCATTTAGTAGCAATTTTGCATATTACCGTCTAAAAATTTAGCTTCTGTAGCGCTAAAATGAAAGAAAATACAATACTTTTAATATGGCTCCTCAATCTAAACTCAAGAGGTGAATTTCTATTGGATGTGAGCGATCAATTAATATATTCGACATATTGATCATTTAGCAGGTGTTGTTTGTTTTTGCAGTATAGAAGTAAAATAGTAAAACAGAGTAAATTTTGTACATGAACGCATTTTCTTTGGCTCCTCAATCCTGACGTTCTAATTATATATGTTTGACTGTAGCCACCTGAGATCTCAACGGAATCTAAAGCCAGAGATACTAACATTTAGCAGAAATTTCTGCTAAATATATCTGCACAGTTCAGCAAAGTATATATTTTGGATTCTGAAAAAACAAATGAAACCTCAACTCAGTATAAAACTCGTATAATAAATTTATGAACGATAACATCACTAGCGTAAAGTATAGTAATATTGAACAACATTGGCATAAACTTGCGCCCCTGCTCCGGACGCCTCTCCTGTATCAACGGCGCATGCTATACGCCGACGATTTCACTCGCTGGATCTTTTTGAGAAGGATCTGGAAAGATAGAAAGATCCTGTGAATTACAGGCAACCAGAAATGTGAAAGTATGTCTACAGACATCCCGATTCGTAGGCTCGAATCTCAATGTGAACTTAACAGAACGGAACGGTGGATTTTGAGGTAATTTGGCTCGCCCCAATAACGGATTTTAGCAAAGATCATTTTTTGGCTTAAAACTTTTGAGCCCCAAACGAACGCTTGCGTTCTGTTGTGTGTTCGTTACGATAGTCGAAAGGTCAAGTCAAGATAAAACTAAGACCTTGTCCAGAAGAAGCGAATTCGTCACGAAACGTTTTCGTGCGAATTCATCGCGAAACGTTTCGCGCGAATTCATTCGCGCGCTATTGAGATACTAGGCACGAATACATCGCGTCAACAAGCATCGCGCGAATTCAAAATACGCGCGTAAATCGCGTGCATAACGCCAGACCCTCGACTCGCGCGTGATTCGCGCGTATTGCGCGCGAGTCGAGATACCCTTGTTGCGTCCAGTTAAACGCGCGAACTCCGGCCGAGGGGACGTATCGGGAACAATGGAGCGCCAAAATTTTGCCTAAATGCTCGCGCGTTGGTGCGCTCTTTCTGGACGCAACGATCGCGCGTGATTCGTACGAGAGAATCGCGACAAATTCGCCCTTTCTGGACAAGCCCTAAGTAATACACTAAAAATAAAACTTAACTAAACGTATTGAGTTCAGCGACATATAGCGAAAACACGACCACGTTCGGGCCTATAGCTTTCACCCTAAAGTGGCGTTTCTTAAATTTTACATATTTTTTAAGGGGTGCTATTTAAACAGGCTTCTTTTTAATATCATATTTCGCCCCCAAAAATGTAGGTTGCCTTCTAAATTACTAAGTCAGCCACAATTAACGAGCATCTAAATAATACTATCATAACCACTACTTATCTTCTATGTGAACCACTCTAAATACAACTCAGCACGATAGTTATTTTTTAGCATCTAAATTTGTAACAAGCATTGTAACAGTAAACTTCTAAAATACTGTTAAATGACATCAAAAAATATATTTATTTAGCTTCTAATTTTTTAACTCAGTACGTTTAAAATGTAACTCATCCCATATTAATTGATCGTCAAAAGTTTGCTAAAAATGACATCAAATATATACTATTGGCCACTAATATTACCAGAAGCTATTAAGGAGAGACAAAATAATTTACTTTATTTTTGAAAAATCAATTTTTTTTATTGAATTATCGTCATTTTACGTATAGTAAATAATAGAAACGTAAAAAGAATGTAGACACCTTCCTAGACGAAAAAGAAAATAAAACCTTATTGGTTAATTAATGCAGCTCGCGCTTCAGTTGGCTATCCACGCTTTCTTTTTAATCCCAGTGGTTGTGACTTTGCCTCTAATGGTTTTTTTTATGGTAGGTAAAAATCATCCAATGACGAATCCCGCTCTTGGGCGGAGCGGGAAACAGTGTCAGACTCTTACTGACTAAACAACCTACCCCGTTCCTTCCTTGCCTTATTCCCAGAGCCCCGGTAACACTTTCGCACCAAACCTCGGCTCCAGGAGGCTTCGACCCTGAAGGGCCCCTACAGTTTGCTGACAACTCCTTGAAGCCCGCAGGAACAGTGCGCGCCGTTGACGACTTGGACTAGGCCTGGACAGTTACCAGATGACCGGACGGCGAGCTACCCATTGCTCATCGTCCGCGAGTCAGTATCTACGGTGGCCGGATATCGGCGGGATCGCGGCGGCGTCGGCTACGGCGAGGGTGCTGTTGCCTTTGTCTTATGCGTTCGGCCACCTCCTTTACGAGCATTACTGCTTCGCAGAAGGAGGCGTCCGCCTGCCATTCCTCTTCGCTGCGGACCATGGCCTGAACCAAGGCCCGGCGCGAGAGGTCGTCGCCGCCGATTACCTCTGTAGCTGTACTTGCGACAAAAGTCTGGACAATCACAGCAACCAGTAAACCACTCGGTCTAATTGTTCGGTAGTATTACGCTCCAAGCTGAAAAATACACTTTTTTGTATTCTTCAAAACTCCTGAATTTCTTGTCAGCTTGATTAAAATTGAATGAGTTGTTGCCTGGAATTAAATACGTGGTGCTGGCTGATGTTGAATGTAAGACTCTAATTTTGGTATCAGTTTTAGCGATAAAAGAATATGATGTATTATATTACATGCCAAGTTATAATAAATGATGCTTTCTGTCGAAGTTTGAATTATATTTTTTTGAGGACAGTGTTTTGAAGCTATAAAACGTAAAATAGTGACGAGATGTAAAATCCGTGGCCGAGTTAGTAAATTAGGTGGCAATGTGTAAATGAGAAGGACAAGTCACAATAATTGATGATCTTTACTTGACGCTTTCTATAGCATATTTAGTTGGCGGTGTAAAAAAGTCGAATTAGTTTATTAGAGGCTATGTTATTTTCCCGTTGCTTAGTTATAAAATTAGAAGTTTAATCTAGTGTCCAATAAATAATTTTGTGGCTAGACTTATAATTTCCCTTTTTTAAGTATCTAAGTATCAAGTTTTATGGCGCTTCTCGGCCATAACGTAAATTAATTTATGAAATTATAATAGTTATTAAAATCAATAATACAACCCTTTCAGTTCTCTCTTTCAGTTGTAGGTACCAAGCTGAATGACTTGGCCAATATTAGGTCAATCAATTAACCCAATTGTGTATGTACCTACTTCAAAATATTTTCCAACAAATGTTGTATTAAATCGGGACGTGTGAAGCCATACTAGATAAACATTGAAGCTATTAGCAAAGACTGTGTTAGCAGGCATGCAAAGTAACTAAATCGAACGAAAGACTAAATAGAACGCCTAAAGTAGGCAGTTTAGGACATCACATACTGTTCATATTGTTGGGGACTGACGATCGTCAATAACGCTTAGGATTCTGCCTCTTCTGAAAATAGAGATTGGCAGATTTAGATCTTTGCCCGTCTTTGGACCAGCTTCCCGAAGAAATCCTTCTGCTGTTGCTTTACAATTACAGAACCGTCTAAATAACAATGTGCTGAGTGTGAGTTGTTTTTACGTTAGCGTGATCGAGACGTTTAGCGTGTTCGGCTGTCTGATTGGTTATAAAGCTTAGAGCGGACCAATCGGAACGCCGATCGTTATAAACGCGTCGATAGTGTTAGCGTAAAACAACTCACACTCAGCACCCTGTACCACTCTAATGTTGGCGTTCCGAACTTCCGCGAATTCGCCATGATTCTTAAAAAGAATGACTGCGCAGCCAATTGCACGAAGTTCGGAGCGGTCAAGATATTTCAATCTTATTGTAAGTTAATCAAAGTTTTGTACGCCAAATACTTATTTTGAATGCTCCTGATGATCGATCACCAAGTTTATCAAAAATCAATCCTGACGGCTCCAGATTACTGTCGTAAAGGTCTAAACATGCGCGAACGTGAATGCGGAAGTTTTTCGCGGAGTATTCGCGAGATACGACTAGTATAGTATATTCATGGCGTGAATTCGCGCGTAAATTCACGATACTAATGTGGAGCCGCCATAACACTTAGTTGAAAGATATTCTGTAGAGTAAAGAAGCGACTCTTGGAAAACTTTGAAAACAAGGTCTCACGTTGCCCCTTGGTAGAACTACGTCCAGCAGTGCTACTAAGAACTTTTAATGCGATTAATTATACGTCCTTAACTCAATTGTAGGGAAGAGTATGGCTCAGATGGCGCTCCGTCTTTCTCGCCCGCACTACTAACATTTTAACATGCCCTTGTAATCCCCTAATATTTAAAGCACTCACCATATTATCATGATCTATCTTCCTCTGCTGGTTCTTGCGGCAGACGGCAGCTGATGGCACAGGCCTCCGGGGGGCTTCCTGCTCCTTAGCAGGTATGGAACTCTTTCTTGCGTTCCTGGCACTCAAAATCTTCGACAACAGAATATGGTTGTGTCTTTCGATTTCCCGAAGGCGTTCATTCGTGAAAGACATGTTGATTCGGCGAGCTTTCGTTCCGGAAACCGACCTTTAATTAGGAGACGACAGATTTTGCATTCGTTTATGTACTAAACATAGTTAAATCATTCTTGATTAAATAAAATATGAAACCTATTAAGTAATGTGGGATTTGTATATCTTTATAATGCTCTAAGATCTTTATTGATGTAAAATAAGAGCGTTTTCGTCTTTTTTTTATGGAAAAGGCTGTTGGAGTACAGCCTCAATGCTCGATTTCATGCTTTCTGCAACAGCAGGTTGCTCTACTGTAGCACATTTTTCTGCTGATGTCAGTCACATGTACCGGCACGACTCGTTGAGCGCTCGGTAAAAGAACGTGAATTAATCTCAATCTCAACTGACTGTAACGTGTTATAGTAGAGCAAACTGCTGTTGCAGAAAGCATGGAATCGTAAGCTGGGACACCTCAACTCTAATAAATATACACATCGTTGTGTCTACATTTCTCATCCAACTTTCCAATCGTAGGTCTGCTGGAAGAAATTTCGTTAGAAATAAGCAGTACCTTTGTACTCTTCTATCTGTATGTGTTATTTTCTTTTTGTAAGTGTTTTTGTGTACATAAATAAATAAATGACTATGGTAACTCACCCAAAACTGGTAGATCTCCCGGACATGGAACCCGGTGGTTTACTAGTAATAGAAGACTGGCTTTTGGTTAATTTAACGGAAGACCTTGTGGTAGGTTCTCTACTCGTATCAACAGACTTCGGTATAGACTTGACAGAGTCAATAGACCCCTCATCCTCACTCTTCGCATCTTCCTCGGTTTTATCATCTTCAAACTCATCAGAATATGCGTCTTCTTCGTTGTAAGCTTCGGAGACTTCGTTTTCGGAACCAGATTCTTCGTAGACGCAGGATTCAACGCATATATTTGGTCTCTTCACCCCGTCGACTATGCAGCCCATTTCAGAGAGGTCTTTCGATAGTTCATCCACCTCGTTGTTGTTCTCTTCCTTGTAGCGTTTTGATTTCATCTGTTTACAGTCCCCAGATGAAAATTCAGTGTCGATATATTTCAGTTTTACGTCTTTCTCTTGGCGTGCCATTGTGGAAGCGTGCAAGTACGTCTGCTAAAAAAAAGAATTACTTAACTACGGGTGCTTGTTAGTTTACCTACTTAGCGAGAGGAAATAGTGTGCCTCAATGTCTAGTGGGAGATACTGTAATCACTAAATCAATCCTAATCCAGCCTCCGTAGCAAAGTTACTATCGTTTCGTTAACGTCGAACGAATAGGCCACGCCTCCAATTCCTTTGTTCTGACAGCATCTTCAAAAATATAGCCACTTGGTCAGAACTAAGGAATAAACGCGTGGCCAATTTCAAGAGCTCGACGTTGACGAAACGATCGTAACTTGGCTAGGGGGCAGACCAGATATAAATATTTACACCTTTTTCTAAGTAATGCGTTGAGTTAACAAATGCAACAAAACGACGGGTTATCAGCTGTAAGTATAGCTTTCGCTACAGTGTAGTACGTATTTTTGTGAGTCACGTGTGAATAACTAATTTTGTATTAGATCGCCGTTAGCCCCTGCCACTTATTTTGGCCACAAGATCTACATACATGGCCAAATAGAACAGTAAAGCCATAAATTAGTACGCGAATAGATTATTTCAAAGCTAATTAATCCTCAAGAAATAGAACAAAATTATTATATACACAAAACCAGAAGCTGGAGAATATAATAAATACACTGGAAACGCAAGAAGTTCCTACTGCAAGTTACCACGTGTAAAAAGAGGAATTGTAAATCAAATTTCCTACCAGAAAATGTGCTAACGCCTGACAATAAACTTTTAGCAAATTGAGTATCTACTAGTTAAAGCTATAACATATAGTAAAGTAATAATAAATATTTAATAAAAATCTTTGATTACGGTCAATAACAACCAACAAATTGTTTTCAACGAAGCACTAAGTATTACGAAATAAATTAATATTGTACAAATGAAAATGAAGCTCCGAAAACAACAACAAAAGACTTTTGTGTCAAAATTATCTTGTTTTTGGAATCTTACAAATGTCGTTTCAAAGATTATAAGCTGCCAGTATCTCGTCCGATATTCTTTCACTATAAAACCTTTCCGTTACTTGATTCAACCAATATTTTATTGAAATCAAAACTTTACAGAAAATCGATTACACCTAGCAACAGTTAAACAAATGTCGCGCGGTTTGGTTACCAAGTTTGCGTTCCGTTTCTATGCTATAACTCCGGTGCACGCAGCTAAGTTTTCAATTGTTATATTGATATGTTAATAGATTTCGAGAACACAATAAGGTGTAGTTAATAAATTCGCGAATATTTCACTGCTAAATAATATAAGTGGGTTGAATTTAATTAGTGAATTGGTACATGAATAGGATACTTTATATTTTAGCTGAATCTCGAGAATATCAACTCTTTTACGGTCGATGTTGACATTTTGTATGAATCATTCACTCACTCGTTCACATAAAAAGTACCTTTGGATGTGGGAATTCGTGTGTGCGATAATGATTTTTGATAAATTCTGTGTTATTTAGTTAGATTATAACAAATTTATCATTTAAAATGGTGACTATAATAAAGAACCAATTACTAAAACATCTATCGAGGTATGTACACCCTTTAGTTTCGTAGAAAACGTCTCCTGTTCTATAGATTTATTACTATTATATTAATTAAATTATTTTTCAGTGATTAGAGCTTACGGGTCTTTAGTATAATGTGTACGCAATTTAGATATGGTTTCAATGTATGATACAAACGTAATTGACTTGGCATACATGTCTTCCTTTGTTTGATTTATTTATGTATTGTTATCATACCTGCCTATGTATTTCAAAAATATTTCGTGTAAGCCGTAAAATTTAAAAGAATGGTTGTATTACATGCTCTATTTGCGTGAAAATAGTGCATAGAAAATTAAAGAAATAGTTATGTATTTAACTATGTCCCTAAAATAATTATTACACAAAAAGAAATGTACCTAACTGATTCTTATTAGAGTCTCGAGTCATGAAAGTGCGTCTATCTGACGTGTAAATTATCAGACGGTCAAATTCGTTAGTCGGGAGCTACACATGCTTATGAACTATATAAATTAGGCATCTGTTTCAAGGAGAACACAAGACCTTGAAATTTTCATGTATATCTTGTTTACATTGTTCTGTAGTGTATGTTTCGTGTTTGTTTTTTTATTATCCGTATTTTTCCTTAAAGAAACTTGTTTGTTCTTACTGGAAAACCCCAGAGAACCTGGAAATTTTATTCATTCTCAAGTGCATTCAATGTGCATACTTGTTTTGTTTTTTTTTTTCAAAGCCTAGATATGGAGATACTTTTGTTAGTGAGGACTTTTTGTTATGTACAAATATTAAATTCCACTATGACATAACATCTATATGTATTGTGGTTAGACTGCAGAATATTAATAATAATAGAATAATATGCAGGCCTCCTCCCTCTCTTAGAGAGGAGGCCTGAGTCCCTGCAGTGGGAACATTAAAAAGATAATAACAGATCAAATAACAGAATAATATTGATTGTTCGTCTTTATTTCCAAACTGTGTAAAAGAAACAGGTATAAACTTATTCAAAATTAAAGAAAAATAAAGTCCTGTCCTATTCTACTATTTAAAATTGCTGGACTCCTAATAAATAGTCTTAAGACTAACCAGAAGGTTCGCAACAAATGTTGCTCACTTTGATAAATTGTTTAAAATAACAATACCAATTTTAACACATTTTATGAGCGGAGGTAACACATGTAACAAGTTCATTATCACATAACCTGTATTCTTTATTTATTCTTACAGTTTGCATTGTAAATACAGGTACAAAAACACTGATATGAAACCATTTTTTGAACTACAGTCTTTAGAAAGCTGTTCACAATTATAAGATTCTAGCTTCTACCTTTGGCCTTGCCCATTTGAAAGTAGAATTCGATCCTAAGGAAACATACTCCTCTCCTGGGACCAATGGTCCATTCGAAAGCATATTTCTGGGCCCTAGGAACAAGGCAAGGAAGGGATGGGGTAGGTTTTTTAATCAGTATGAGTCTGACACTGTTTCCCGCTCTGCCCAAGGGTGGGATTCGTCATTGGATCATTTTTACCTACCATAAAAGAAAAAAAAAGGGAAACATACTCCCAAGATAAAAAGAATCCCATATGCTATTCCAGGATGTAGTGTACCTAAGTTCTATCCAAATTTTTCAGCCATTTAAGCATTAAGAAGTAACAGACAGGCCTCAAATACACAAATTTACTTACCTCAATATTGGCTTCTGCCAATGGTTTAGCTTATGTCAAAGTTGGTTTATTCCCATAGGGGTGGAGTTTCGTAAATTCCTTTCTTAGGGGACATCCACACCTTATAAGCAACCTACCTACCAACATGTTTGTATTTGTTAAAATTTCTGAGATTTCCTGATTAATCAGTGGTATTTTGCTTTTATATGTATAGATTAAATAATCCTCATTCCTAAATCTGCATAACTTGACAACCTTGTAAGCAGCAATTTCCGAAAAATATCTATGTTGGAATTTTTTGTTTTTGCTGCAGCAAGGCATATATTTCATCCCTTTGACGTCTCGAATCTCTATGGTTAAAGGAGTTTAACCAATAGTAAAAAACACAATATTTTGAACTTAAAAGATTTTGAATGTTGCCCAGTATGAACCTAAATGGTGTTCATGTGACTTTTGAATAACTTCTGTATTCAATTTGTATTATTTACTTGAATCGGTGATTTATAAATACTTGAATCAAAAAACACTTGAGTTGAAGTGTAATACCAAGTGGCAATCATTTTAAAATGTGATAAGGTCTTACTTTGTAAGTGGTGATAACTGTTTGGCATATTTATTAGTATAGAACATAGATCATCACCTTTCTGCCCTTCCATATTACTTGAGGTCTTCATAACATGGTTTTATTTTCTGTCAGACTATCACTAATTCCCGCTTTTTTCATATCACTTTTCACTAAGTCTGTCCATTTTTTCCTTGGCTTCCTTCTCTCTCTCTATCCGCTTTATCACATGTAATACTGGTATCTAGCAAAATTTAATTAAACTGAAAAACAACCCAAACATAGTTGGTTGAAAATTTTATTTATTTTAAATACTTTTTTATTTTTATAATTCCATCTGTTGTATTTTTCATTATCTATGTTTAATTTTGTAGTAATTTTTTTTTATCTGATATTGAGTAAGGTGTGCATACCTATCTATAACTTACATGGTACCTATACCAGTATTTTTTTTTATGGTGGGTAAAAATCATCCAAAGACAAATCCCACTCTTGGGCGGAGCGGGAAACAGTGTCAGACTCTTACTGACTAAACACCCCACCCTTTTCCTCCTCTGCCATTCGCACTGAGGCCAAACCTTCCTTTGAGAAACCTATACCAGTATTCAGATTTTAATATTGTTTTCCATATTAATTTTGTACATGTACTGCTATTGGTGTGCCAATAATAAATAGTTACAAACCGGCTAGGCATATTGATTTGACATCTTTAAACCCCATGGGGGGAACCCCATGGGTTTCTCAATATGGGGTATGGGGAACCATACCCCATATTGAGAAACCCTGTCTTGAAGAAATATCAAACTGTTATTATAAAACAAACAGGTATGTTGTTTGTTAAATAGGTACTTTGGTTTCTCATTATTCTATTTTCGTAATAAACAGAATGAATAACTTAATGTGAAAGAGGATATAATATCAAAGTAGAATTATTCATAAATAAAGTTCTGTAATGTACTTCAAAGAACATTAATTTATTTTTGTAATATCACGAAAGTCATGTTTAAATTATATTTTTATTTGTATGAATTTGTTTTTTGATAATGTTTTAATTTTGTCGAAATTTTCCATTTTAAGACTAGTAATTAGAAAATTAACATTTCATAATCTTGCCTTATCTCAACATTTATCTCCGGGCGTATAAATTCACTGAATGATTTATCCACAGTCACAATAAGCACGGGCTTTCGAACGACGAGCGATGGGTAATTCCCTGTTCGGCCGGTAAGACTCCGTGCATAAAATTCATTCCCTAGAGTTTAGGCAAATTCGCTGTGAAGCTATGTTTGTGTGCATCGTGCGTGCGCCTACACGCACACGCGCGCAATAGTCGAGCTTAGTGAACGTTCAAACAATGTTGATCCTTTAGAAGATATAATATTTTATTTTCTTATTTTATGATGTTCACCTATGTACCACTTTTGTACAAGTAGATTAAGTAACAAAATCATATAATAAGTACGGTTTGTAAATAAAAATCTGGAACTTGTGTATATTTTATACTAGCTTTTTCCAGCGGCTTCGCCCGTGTACATAAAATATAACCTATGTCACTCAGGAGTAAAGCAGCTTTCTATTGTTGCTAAAATTTTTCCAATCGGACCAGTAGTTCCAGAGATTACCCCCTACAAACAAAAAAACATAAAAACAAAAAAACAAACTTTACCTCTTTATTATATTAGTGTAGATAGTGTAGATTTATCACAATTGTCAAAATAGTTCAGTTTAGTGTTAGATGGATGTTGATACATTTAGACATTAAAAAAAATGTTAAATACAAAACTATAAATGACAATTACGATAGCTAATTTATGTAAAATGGTTGTAAAAAAAAAAACATTTTCAAAATTCTGTTTAATTTTGAAAATGTTTTTCGTCAAAAATAAATTATGTTTACGAGATTTCTCTTTTAAGGTGGCATTTTTCTACTCGCCTAACCATTGAGCGTGGTTGGAAAACGTGTTGCTTTGTCCATATCCAACGCAATGTTTGATGGAGAGGCAACACGAAAAAAGAGAGATAACGCCCGAATACGAATACACAAGCTTAGAAAGTTTAATTTACTATTACCTGCTTCGATGGAAAAATCCTAAACGTCAATCACCGATCACTAAAAAACGCTTTACTCAGCCCTCAAATGTATAATAAGGTTTCAAAAAGAGCAGAATTTGTCTCCTGCCGCAGGGCAGATAAAAAGAAGAGATATTTTAAATAGTCCTATGCATACATTTGACCAGTGGCGCACCCCTATGGATGACTCAAGACCGATTTTTTTTAAAGATTTTTTTTTTTGTACTCAAATTATTACGCGTCTACGGTAGCCGGAAATCGGAATCGGAATGTCGGCGGCGTCAGGGGCGTGAGCGCCCTTGCCTTATACGATCAGCCTCCTGCTTTGTAGAAGGATGCGACCGCCTGCCACTCCTACTCGCTCCGGACCAAGGTCTATATAAACCCCGTGCGAGATATCGCCGCCGCCGAATGACTCCACATGGACATGGCGATGCTCTGTCCAAGCATGGTATACCTGTACCATGTGCTCCACCGTGTCCTCCGGGCGCTTCACACAATGGCAACACCCTGGCGTCACTTAAGCACGAATCCAGTGCAGGTATCTACCTCCCAAACTTACCATGTTCGGTTACCTGCGTCATACGGAAGGTGAGGACACCGTGAGGTCTTTCCAGCCGGGCCTCAAAGAGGGGACTAACCGCCATACCTGCATCGGATTCGTGCGGAAGAGAAGCCCCAGGTGTCACAGTAGAGGTGTGCCCCGCTTGGGAGGAGCATCGCCGTGTTCTCATGGGGGTGATCGGTGTCAGCGATCTCTCGCACCGGGTCTTGGTGGAGGCCATGGGCGCAACCCTCTGCGAAGCAGCAATGCAAGTCAAGGAGGAGGTGGACTGCATAAGGCAACGGCGCAAACGCCGCCGGGCTTGCGGACGGCGAGCAATGGGTAAATCACCGTCCGGTCATCTTGTAAGTTGTAACAGTGCGGACCAAGCCCAAGTCGTCGACGGGGCGCTCTATTCCCGCGCGCTTCAAGCAGTTGTCAGCAAAACGGTAGGGACTCTGCAAAAGGGTCGAAGCCTGCTGGGGCCCAGGGTCTCTTTCTGAAAGGAAGGCTTGGCTCCAATGCGAAGGGCAAAATGTTTAGTCAGTAAGAGTCTGACACTGTTTCCGACTTCGCCCAAGGGTGGGATTGGTCATTGCATGATTTTAGCCCACCATAAAAAAAACCACTGTAATTATGACGTGCCCAGAACTGGGATGCGACAGTCGCTGTCGCCATACCACCTGGATATCCAGCCGAAGCTCTGTCCGCCATGCTGCAACTTGTTGCGGCAGCGGGGATTCGCCCTGGCGTTGCATCTCCACGCGCAAATCGTGCATGCGTGCTAGGGCTGTTGCCTCTAGTTTCCATGGTGGCAGACCAGCAAGGAGGCTCGCCGCTTAGCGGGAAACCGTGCGGTATCCCCACTCCATCCGTATTGCAATGGCCCTCTGGCATGCTTTTGGATGGGCCCTCGGTTGCTTTTGCAGCGTAGGAACCCGGTGGCGGCGCGTTCCGAGGGCCGTTGAAACACATATTCTTGGACTTGTGTAGGGCCACTCGCTTCTAGTGCTAATTGAAAGTAAAATCTTACATTTTCTGGAAACGAAGCTACAAGCAGTGCATTAATCTTGCGTTCTTCAAAAACTTTTCTTGCACGTATCAGCCCTACCTATATATTTTTTTTCCTTTTAGCAAGGCATTCATAATGCATCCCTTTCTATCGACCCATTATCTACAAAAAAGGATCTAGAATACTAGATTTTGCATTTGCCCTAAATAAGTACGTAACCACGTGATGAATGATATTTATTTTGCAAACAGATGACAGTGGTGTTTCTTAGCTGACTACCCTGAGAAGAAAAACCGAAACAAACATAGGGGTCAAAAATATAAAAATTCTGTACATAACGAATACGTAAATAGGTCATAAACATTGTAGAAGTCATAAGTGAAAGAATTGTAATTAAATAGTAATAGTAGAGTAGTTCTGGAAATTATCTTTACATACAAACAAACAACCGTTACCTGTAATTATCATTGAAGTCAAAAGAAATTTTAACAATCTTAATAAACAAACCTAAAATAAACAATGGATCAAAATGTGGTAGTCAGCGTACAATAATGGGAATTTATTTACGTAAAACTCGGGAGCGGCTGCGGAACAAAGCGACGCGTCCTCGCGCTGGGAAGGCCCGATTGTGACTGACGAGATCGAATTTGCGCGGTCGATAATATATAGTCAATTTTGTTTTGTAATTTACGAAATGAAGTTATTATTTATTTGTAAATTAAATTTTTGATTCTTGTAAAGAGATTTCTTAAGATTATTTTGCATATTTTAAATTTTCTTAAAAGTGTTTCCAAGGTATAGAAAAAAATACTTATTTGTACACATATTTTCCAAGAATTACGTTTCTTCAACATTTTTTTTTAGCTATATTTCCAATCAAAGTCAATAATGTAATCAGTATATGTTGTAGTAGACCATGTAATGATGTTACTGGTATTTTTTAAATGTCGTAAAATCCCGTGTAATTTTGTGTAAACCTTAGCCAACCATCACTCGTTCGTTATTTTTGCGAAAAAAGGGTTTGGAATATGGCTAATTGCCATTAATCCCCTCATTATTTTACAAAAATTCTCAGTATATTTAGGAGAATAAGAACTTGACTTTTATAATCTATAAAAAGAAGGATTAAAAGTCTTCTCTTTTGTCTCTCAAACCTTGATCAAAAATGTTCAAAATGAGTTGATTTCATACAAGGCCCCGTAAGGACCGAACTCCAGTAGACCGCGTTTAATGTTCTACAAGTGCCTCAAAGAAATTTCAGCAAAACCGAAATAACTCTGTAGAGCACATGCCTGCTAAGCGCATTTTTAAGACCGGAAATCATCTAATGACTTCTCCCGCTCTAGGACGGATCGTGAGGCCTTGTAATGACTAAACACTAAATCTAAGTTCCTTTTGTTGCCTTTTGCGTTCTAGGACAATAGGTTTCCCTTTTTCGAAGTCGACCCATGACACCTGTAGGCTTCAGCAAATACCTGTTAGTAGGAGTCTTAGAAAGAGTTACGATTGTCCTTGAACTCGGAGGGCACGCGCTAGAGTGGAACGAGCCATATGTCTACTACTAATAAAAGTCTCCTATTGGAAACCAGTCATCACAACCCTAACTATGATATCTTTTCTCCCATCAGGTTCACTAAGAATCTGTCACCAGAACAGATCTCCCTCTCAGCGCTTCGAGGGTCGGGTGAACTGCAGGACTTGACCTTGGATGAAGAGCTTCTGACTGACCTCTTAGAGCTGCCTGGATGGGTCAGGCTCACGTCTGCCAAATGCAACCGGGCTTCCTTCAGGATACAATGGACCAAGCTGAAGACTGTGCCCATCGTTTTGGTAAGTTCTAGTTTTTACTTTCTTAAGTACAGATACCGGCACGAATCTTGAGCTCTTGCTGAAAGAGTGAAGATCGCTTTGCGCATCGAACACATCAACAAGCCAATCACTAGTACAAGGATCGCACACCCTGCCCCAGCGTCTCATTTCATATCACTAAAGAAACCCGATATTTCACTTCTGCGCAAGTAAAAATCCTTGAAGCAAAAAGTCAGCTCTGAAGATCTGTGCCGGTATCTTTATATCGTCTAAATCATCACTATATAAAACTATGCTGTAGGATTGTCAACTATAGCTTAACTCCGGGAATTGAACAGGGTCCATGCTATCTACCAGTGGTTACAGGTTAGGACTTCTGAAAGAGTAACGTCTTAACACTAGGAGCCATGTCCAGAAGTGTGCACTGCCCTCTGAATCAAGTTGCTTAGCGCGGATTTCCTAATATTGCTCAAGGCTTGTGGATAGATAGATAGATATACCTACACTTTATTGTAGATACACCATAAACATAAACTGGTACATTAGAACACTTAAAATTACTACGGTGTTACAATGGGCGGTCTTATCGCTAAAAGCGATTTTTTTAAGTCAACCTTTGGATGGATTTGACAGAGGAGAAAGATACACAGGACTTGTATTTAGTAAACTATTGACTGAAGTGATTATCGGAACAATTATCTTTAAATCTACTTCCCGTATATTCGTGATCCAAGTCAAGATACTTGATCTGCTTAGATTTCTTTACTATACTTGGTTGACATCATGCAAGATTGAATCAAACTATCATTAAACACATCTCCATTTGGTCCACCATCATTAAGATATATCAGGCTTTTTGGTTGCAACTGTCCTATCGGTGATTATGGACCGATCCCAGGACAATGTGATATTGCCATTACTTGAGAACTGAAGCGCGTACATACTTGTAGTATGGAACTTCTGATTCCTCAAAGAGTATTTTACAGTAAATTGCTGGTGAATAATCCTAGTTACAACAAGAAAGTTAGCTAGATGAGACAATTAAATACAATGTGGTGGATTGATTCTTTCGGAATGTGGCGTTCCCGACATTCTTCTAACGTACCGTCATTCATAATCTTGAAATTATTGGATGAAAATTATTTAATTAATTTCAACTCTTGAGCCAGTACACGCCGGCGTTCGCACTCCCATTATCTTTCTATTATGTCTCTAGTTACGGTATTCAAAAGGTAAATAGGCACGGTTGCTGCTCGTCGCGAGTGTGAGTTCGATTCACGCACGGCATAAATATTTGTGTCGCCCACATTTACAGGTGTTAAGAGTCTGTATGTGAGTTAACATGTTTGTAAACGCATCAACGATACAGGATTGATACAGTCTGTAGCAACGATTTAAAAAAAAAAACAGTCTTCTAAAATTAATTGAATCAGTAGAATAGTAGAAAATCCACAAATTTTGTATTACAGTCGCAAAACATAATGATGATATTGATATTGATCTTAGTTGCTGAAAACAGCTTCACAGTAGGAGTCGTTATAATTATCTACATTAGCACGTTTTAATGCTAAATAATTACTTGGCTACAATGTAGTTTGTGTTCGTCGACATCGTCCATAATAATGTTAATAATTATAAATATTTGTCTGGTTGATTTTTTGAAGGCCATTTTTTCTCGATTTTTTTAACAAATATGTACAATCTAATTTTGAGTTCCGAGAATTGCTCCTATTTATCACAGTTGGGTATATTCTTGTGTTTATTTTTATTGATCGTTTTAATCCCGTGGAAGTTCGACCCGGTGCATGAAACACGATTTATAAAAATATTTTTTTTTCTAAAACTGGAATTGATATATGCATGTACGAAATTAATTTCTTTTAGTAAACATCGGCTAACTTAAATCAATGACCTGTAGGTAGTTAGTTTGCAACGTCCGATAACTTAAAAGTTTTCTGTCACTACCTAATTTCTTATTTAACTACAAGTAAAACATATAATCATCACTTAATTCAAAGCGTTGGCGACTTCATTGAATGACCGATCGCATATCAATCACGTTATTATGGAATGGTGTGCTTCGTCAACTCTCATTTGTGATAATCACCTATTAGGCAATATCTATCACTTCACACATGTAACATATTATAAAGGTGAAAGTTCGCAAGTACACATATATTGACTGGCCTGTTGGTCTAGTAGTTAGTGGCTCTGACTGCTATGCCAGAGGTTGTGGGTTCGATTACCACCCAAGATAAATGTTTGTGTGATGAGCTCAATCATTTATTCTGTGTCTGGGTGTAATTTATCTATAATATTGTTACGAACGTGAGTAATCAAATGCCGGTTTACTAGTAGAGAGATTTATTTTCCACAAACAAAACACAAACTTAGTCCAATCGTCAATAGACCACTTCGTAGTGCACTCTAGAGATCCGTAAAAATATCGCTTAGGTCGTCGTATGGATGAAACAATCTTCACTTGACTTGGGTAGTTCGCTCTTGATCGCTGTCGAAATCAAACTGACTACGTCCGGCCAGTGAACACGTATTTATACTCAGAGCCAAGAAAATTCTAGATACCGAAGGTTCGAGGCCACACCGGAACAATACCGAACAATAAACATTATTTTTATTACTCATAGGTAGGTATCACTTTACCCTACGACTCATACGAATTTCGACTCTATGGTACAAGACGGAAGGTACAAATTCCTTTACCAGGTTACTTAAGTACCTACAAAAGTTCTCAGAATTATTGAGTACCTACTTATACGTGTCGGATTTTTCTAGAATTTGCTAGGCCCTGGTACGTACTTCTATTCTGGAGGTTTCGATTAGCAATGCGTTTTAATTATTCGGTGATACTCTTGACTTTGTCGAAGAAACGGCGTGTTCTATTTCCACGGCGTAACAATATTTATATATTTGGAAATATATAAGTGTGTTTTTTAGTTGTCTAGTACCCATAACACAAGCTTGGGACTAGACGACGTTGTGTGATAGTCGTGAAATCTACACTAATATAATAAAGAGGTAAAGTTTGTTTTTTTTGTTTGTAGGAGGTAATCTCTGGAACGACTAGTCCGATTGGAAAAAAATCAGCAACGATAGAAAGCTGCTTTACTCCTGAGTGACATAGGCTATTCTATTATATTTTATGTACGCGGGCGAAGCCGCTGACAAAAGCTAGTATATTATATAAATAGTATATGTTTGTTACTCCTTCACGCTTAAACCTCTGCTTCGTAGCCAAATTGCGATCGTTTCGTTAACGTCGAACGCTTTAAGTTAAAGATAACCTTAGTTCCAATTCTTTTTATTTTGGACATAGGATACTTAATTTTTTCTGAGGGTGTGTCCCTTAGCAGAAGCTATACACTCATTATTACTGTAACGTAATACTAACTTCGCTCACTTGACAATCATAAATTATCCCAAGGGAACGAACTCACACGATAAAAAGTAGATAAGTATCCTCTGTCCTAATTCAATGTACCTATGTCTCTGTGTGGTTTGGGTCTAAATCCATTTTGCTGTCGAGGCCTAATTGAAACATTACATTACGCATACTTATTAATATTATAAATGAAATTAATTTTTATCTAGAGCAGTAATTTTCAAACTTTTTGTGCCCCGGGGTCGTTAAGGTTTTTGTTTTTTGTTGTATTTAAAAATATATTTATCTATTTATACATCTGCTATCTATGGACAGAAGATTTAAATGTTTGTTTGTAATGCATAAATACAAAAAAACTATTCCTCGATAGAATATACTGATCTGGTACTGATCTAGTGCGTAGTACATACTACGCACTAGATCAGGCGTACCGTACTGTCACTTTACTTGAGGTGATCTGCACGCCGTACACCTTTACATTGATGACATTAGTGCAGTTTTAACATTCACGCGTTGTAAATTTTAAAAGTTTTATTGGACACTAGCTTTTGTCAGCGGCTTCGCCCGCGTACATAAAATATAGTCTATGTCACTCAGTCAGGAGTAAAACAGCTTTCTATTGTTGTTAATTTCTTTCCAATCGGACCAGTAGTTCCAGAGATTACCTCCTACAAACAAAAAAATAAAAAAAACAAACTTTACCTCTTTATTATATTAGTGTAGATAAAACAAAGTCGCTTCCCGCTGTCCCTATGTATGCTGAGATCTTTAAAAGTACGCAACGGATTTTGATGCGGTTTTTTTAATAGATAGAGTGATTCAAGAGGAATGTTTATATGTATAATACACTAGCTTTTGCCCGCAGCTTCGCCCGCGTACATAAAATATAGCCTATGTCACTCAGGAGTAAAGCAGCTTTCTATTGTTGCTTAAATTTTTCCAATCGGACCAGTAGTTCCAGAGATTACCCCCTACAAACAAAAAAACAAACTTTACCTCTTTATTATATTAGTGTAGATTATATCAATGAAGCACTGCAGAGGTCTTTTGAGTAATTTCAATAATAATTTAAATAGTTTCTATTAACGTGCTTGTCTATCTATCAAAAACTAGTTTTAAAAATCTTTTCCCAGAAAAAATTGTATTCTAAAGTAATCTTTATGCAATCCGGACTACACATTTAGTTCGCAGTTCTATTGCAGTCTTGTCAACTGCACCTGAACAGCAATTTGCAGTTGGATTGCAGTTGAATTGCGGTCCGTCTGTCTATAGACTTAGATAAAGTATTAGTTCTATAGGTGACCTCAACATAATTAAGAAAAGACTAGTCAAACAATAATGTAGTTATAAACATTGTATTACAAAGTAACATCACGTTGTATATTAAGTTGACTCTCGGATATATCGGTGCACTCTGCTCCATCGTAACTTTGCACCGCTTCAGCGTTTTCCAATTATAGAGTTGTAATACAATCAGAATGCTTAACTAACAAGTAATAGCTGGTTCGCTGCTTGCTCTGAACGTTATTCGCGGTGATTTAAATACTGCTAATCTCCATCCAATAAACTGCAGACTGTCTTTTCTATAATAATTTGGCTTTTTAAAACTCTGGCCACACAAAGCACGTTTTACGCCGGATTGGTCAGATCTTACGCCCCCGCACACCGGTACATGGTGGAGATCCCACCCATAAGTACAAGGCGTTTTGGAAACACATTCATTATGCGTACCTAAGGAGTGGAATTCCCTACCGAAGCCTTTGTTTCCTGATAGCTACAACCTAGGAATCTAAGTCAAGAGTAAATAAGTTACTTCTAGCCAATAGTGTTCCATCGTCGGTCACATCGTCATTTGCCATCAGGTGAGATAGTGGACGTCCAAACGGCTAGCTTATACCAGAGCCTCTAAACCGTTGGTTCTCAGCTTGAGATCCACGGACTATTGGTGGTCCACAAGAACCAAAAATAACCCGCGAAAAGTTGATCGTTTCAAAATAAAAGTGTACCTAATAGGTATTGATTCTATCAGATTTAAAATTCTTATCAAAAAATGTTGTCCTTTCCATGACATGATCGTTAATTAAGATTTTAAATAATTAGTCTGCTATTATTTAGAATTTATGATATGCAATCGTCAGACTCGTGACTTCGCTCACGTGAAAGTAAAGTTATAATCGATAATGAAAGAATGTCATGTCAATCATTCCTTGCAATTAAAAATCCTAAATTACAAGCCATTCCACTTTAAATATTTACACAAATAAAAGAAAAATGTACACATATTTTTTCGTCTGATGTTCTGGTTCCTGCTAGCAATAAAGAAGCTTTATGGGGTCCCGGGGCACATAAAGTTTGAGAATAATTGCTCTAGAAGTCTAGAGTCTATACAAATACGTTAACGATTTAAAAAAAAAATACAATCACTGTGTCTAAAAAGTCCAGTCTTCCTCAGAAGTCTTCCAAGTACTTTTAAAACTAGAACTCCCTCAAGTCCCAACCAATCAAACTCTCCAACATCAGAAACAATCACGACCCAATTCCAAATTCAAATACACCTACATTTTTCTTTTCCATTATATTTCTTTAGCTCTTGATAATTCGCTTCACAAACAGAGATTTCCATTAAAATCGTTAATATTAAATGTGTATTCAGTATCAAAATGCTGTTATCCTGTACCTTTGTTGGAAAAGGATTACGTTTCGTTCCCTGAGGGCTTATGAGATCGTTATCCGTATTTGCTTATGTATCAAACGTACGTATGTTCCGGATTTTTTTGTTTAATCGTGTCTGTATAGTTCTGTGAATTGTACTTGTTAAGAGTGTGTCTTTGTTAAGAGCTATAGAAAACAAGTTAACACTATCCCTTTCTTTTCATATCAGTCCTCACACAATCCATCTATCTCTTCTTTGGCTTGCCTCTTCTCTATCCAACTACGTATGAACTCGAGAACTCTTTTATTAGTACAATACGGCTGTCGGATTTTGGCGAAGTTAGGCTCTACGAATTTGAGCACTTGAAAACTAGTACAAAAAAAAAACTTTAAAAAAATTAATGCCAATAAAAAAAAATAACGGCAATAACAGCTGCAAATTGCATTTATTTGTTTAAACCATTCATTTTTTTACGAGTCATTAAGCGCTAAAATTCGCAGAGCTTCAAACTCGGGCAAGCGTATTACATTGTGGAATTTATTTCATCGCCACTGCTCGCAAAACGGTAAAAGAAAACCGGCATGTCCTAGAACCAAAAATTCGAAGACATGTGACATTCGCCAACACGCACTAGGCCCGCGTGGTGGATTTGTGGCCCATTCCCTCTTCTAGAGAGGAGACCTGAGTCTTCAGTGGAACAGGTTGCAACTTATTTGACATTCGAGCATGGCAGCTGAGAGTTTGTCATGCTCTCTCAAATGTCTCGCTGATGGTGGCGCGTGTGTTGGGTCATTCTGTTCCCTCTAAAATGGTTGAGCGGAGTGGGGCTGATACATGCGTCATGCTCGTGAACGGGTGCCGTCAGTTGAGACCGGTCATCTCTTGGCTGCTAGGCGCTTATTTGAAATTTTTTTTTTTTATTATTATTATTTTACTTTTTGTTAAATACCGCTACATCGTGCTCGCATATTAGAATCAACATTTTGTAACCAAGTAATATGTAAATATAAATTTTGATTTAAAAGAGTGCCCATGGAGTTTCTTGCACGTTTTTCTCCATAGGAGTCTACGCCTTGGAACGTGCAAACTAGCTTCAATTTTGACATTTCAAAAGTGCCTGTAAATGGTCTATTTGAAATAAATGAGTTTGACTTTGACTTTGACTTTGAACATTAAAAGGCTGATTATGCTGAATGATTTATGACATTCCGGACTAAAATAAACAAAATAAATATAATTTAAATGAATAGGTACCTAACCAGTATCGCTGAATGAACTGCTCGTCATATAATCATTATAATTAGATTACGCAAACCGCATTACCGTTTGGCTAATCCTTGATAACGTGATTTACATAGGTAATAATGTTAAAGTAAACTGAACTAATTAAAATTGTATGTATTTCAATGGTTATTTTTATTTTCTTTTTATTTATTTTTTTAATTATATATTTTATACTCATGTTATAGTAAACTGAACTAATTAAAATTGTTTGTATTTCAATGGTTAATTTTATTTTCTTTATATTTTTTAAAATGATATATTTTATACTCAAAAATAAAATGATTTAGATAGATAGATATACTCTTTATTGTAGGTACACCGTAAACAAAACTTGATTTTTATGTTATTTTTTAATTGTAATTGTTGCATTTTATTTTTCTTATTGGTCATAACGGACCATATCAGAATGTATTGTTTTTTTTTTTTTTAAGTCAGACCATAGATAGATGTCTTTTGGTGACTTTGAAAAGAAGGAGGTTCTATATTAAGTTTTGTATTTTTTTTGCATTAAAGTCAATAAACACAATTGACTTTAATGCAAAAAAAAATACAAAACTTACTTTACTTTTTATTCCAATTTATTTTGTGGTCCTGTGCGAGTTACAAAGCATAAACTTTTGTTATTTCTTTCTTGCGAAGTAATCATTGGAACTACCTACTGTTCTCATTACGAACATACACTATTGTTGAGCAAAATAGTTTACTTTTTCTACCGAAAAATATATAGCTCCTGATTCAAGGCTGTGTTGATTGAAGGCATTGTTAGGAAGAGTTTAGCGAGAACTACGTTAGTTACCTACATTGTTCTCACATCATAGCAGCGACAAAAATATGTAACCTAGATATTTGTAATTCATAACATGATTAAAAAGTGTCCATGGAGTTTCTTGCACATTCTTCTCCATAGAGATATCTACTCTTTGAAATGTGAAATTAGCGTCATTATTTTCTGACTGACCGACTTCTTGACATTTCAAAATTGCCTGTAAAGGTTTATTTGAAATAAATTAATGTCCGACCGAACTTTCGGTTTCGGTTTCGGTTTCGGCCGAGTTTCGGCCAAAAATCAAGTTTCGGCTGCAGTTTCGTTTTCGACCAAAATCGGCCGAAACTTTTGCCGAAAACGAAACTTATCTCGCAAGGTCACGCACGTTCGCCTAACTTCGTTTTCCGCGGCAAAGCTGTGTCGTAAGCCGTCGGCTCTGTTCGGGAATCGTCGTGTGCCGTTCGGATAGCTCTGTAGTAATGCAATAAAACTTAGTCAGTGCGTGTGCGTCCGACGGAAACATTATTTTTCAGTATTTTAAGAAATTTTATACTTGACCATGTGAGTTTCGGTTTCGGTTTCGGTTTCGGCCGAAACTGAAGCCACGGCCGAACATTCGGTTTCGGTTTCGGTTTCGGCCGGAAAACCAGTTTCGGTCGGACACTAAAATAAATGCTTTGAATTTACATAAAACCGAAGCACACGTGTGCCACATCTGATTTGTACATAGAACGACGTCGCAAGAGAAAAAATCAGATGCATGCAATAAATATTTCAATAAATGATTCCGACAGTACTAACTAGTATCTCTCATTGAATGAACGCCACCTCCTATATTCATACTAATTAGATTATGCAAACCGCATTTACGTTTGGCTAATCCTTAGTAATATGATTAACTACACAGAGACCGTAATATTATGGTAATGGTAATTGTTGATTTCAATCCGTGTAGACAGCGGTTGTAATCCATGACCTTCAGTGCCCTTGGTTGTTAGGCGCGTTTTCCCAACTCCGACTGATTTAGCGCGTAGTTTACGTCGATGTATCCGCAACACTGCAACATAATAAACCAAGCTCCAACGGTCGTCTGGTAACAGTCCGAACGAAGCCCAAATCGTCGACGGCGCGTACTGTTCCTGCTCGCCTCATGGAGTTGTCAGCAAACTGTAGGGGCCCAGCAGGGTCGATGCCCCCTAGGGCCAAGGGTTCATGCGAAAGCGTAACACCAGGGCTCTAGGACTAAAACAAGGAAGAAACGGGGTAGGTTGTTTAGTCAGTAAGAGTCGGACACTGTTTCCCGCTGCGCCCAAGGGCGGGATTCGTCATTGGATGATTTTTTTTTTTTACCTACCATAAAAAAACACATTGACCTTGATAGGAACGCTAGTTTGCAACCGCTTGATCCGCCCTTTATACAACTGCGTTCAAAGGCAGAAATGTAACAAACTTACAGATAGATTTCGCTTTTACTTATGATGTTAGCATGAAGGTTGGATACATGATAATTTGGCAATCATAGATTTCCAAATTATCATGTATCTAATGTGTGCAATTCATTGCAGATAAGATATCGATCGATTCAGCCGTTTTTATCAGTGTCTGAAAGGGTATTGAACTGTTTTTTTCGCCCGCGTGATAGTAGAAAATCGTCCCAAGGAAACATACTCCTGGGATAAAAAACATCATACAATATGCTATATTCCAGGACATGGTCTACCATATGTAACAAGTTTTTTATTATTGCTAGGATCCCGTTTAACCACTATCTCACCTGATTGTAAGCGATGATGTGGGCGACGATGGAACACGCTTGCCTAGAAGTAATTTATTCACTCTTACTTAAAGTGTCATCTAAATTCATCCTTTGGTTTTTGTGTGAAAGAGTATCCGACATCGATACATACAAACTTCGCGTTGATATTAGTGAGATTTATTGACTCGCGTTCAACAAAAAAAAGTTCATTCAATATACACGTTTGGGTTACCTTTATTTTAATATTGAGTGCGTTTTTATTTTAAGGTAGGTTAGATTAAGAACTCACGAAGCGGTTTTCACCCGCGGCCGTCGCGGTTACGGGCTTCGATGGCTTGCGATTTGAGCTTCTGTAGAATGCATATTAATGCACATTTTACGATGCAATTCACGCCCGCGCAGTTGTTCGCGGCTCACATTGCACTGGCGATCTTGTAACCGCATGTCTTGCGATAATCACCCGCAGGTTTGCGGGCGAAAATCGCAACCGCGACGGTTTCGTAACCGCACAATATTGAGGAGAAATGCAGCATCGGTTTCCTGTTCCGCAGTAGGCGCAGTTGAAAACCGTTTTGTGAGCTCTTAGCCTTACCCTTTGCGATCCCGAGCTGTGGGAGGGAACTGTTTCGAACTATCTCGCAGCCGTGAGCGTTTATCTATCGATCAGCTCAAATATTTGCCCAGCTGCTATTTGCTTTAAAATATTAATCAATCTTAGTCTTTATTAAACAGTGATCAACTATCTCCCGCCTTTTAGGCATTCGATCATTTTGTTGATTGAATAATAAATATGTGAAAAAAGAAGTTTTTAGGTATCGTATTAAGTTATTAACCCTTAGTAATGAACGTACCAAGCAAAAACCAAAATGATGGATGGTAATAGAAAGAAGCTTATCTACCTACTGTTGAGGTGAGCCATGAGGGCTATAGTAAAGATGTATGGAAGAAAAGCACATGTTGCGCTGATCCCAAATACAAGATGTCTCAGAAATGAAAAACTTTTGTGGATACATATAAACTTGCCCCGACCCGCACTGCGTATTCCCCGCATTACTATAAATACTTGACAAAGGGACATCCGCATGCGATAGCCAGCTATGATGACCGCGTATGACCACTATTAGTATTCTATTAGTTCGTATCTTACTAGATGGTAATCGATGAAGTGGCCGACGATGGAGGACGCTTGCCTAGAAGTAACCTATTCTCTCATGACTTAAAGACCCCTAAGCTATAGGTATCAGGAAACAGACTTATGCAGAGATTTCCATTCCTTAGCTATTGCATTGCATCAGCCTTATAATATTCGCACTGTTGTGACTCAGGCCTCCTCTCAAGAAGAGGGTATGGGCCGTGATCCACCACGCGGGCCCAGTGCGTATTGGTGGATGTCACATATCTTCGAAATTTTGGTTCTAGGACATATCGGTTTCCTCACGATGTTTTCCTTCACTGTTTTGAGAGCAAGAGTGATGAAATAAATTACACAAAGCAATGCGCCTGTCCGGGTTTTGAACCCGGGACCTGTAACTCGTAAGCCGGGGCCGTTACCACTCGACCACTACTGCTCTCAAGTGCCTTAGCTAAACCCAATAAAAGAGTCTTGAAAAAAACATTATTCAAAAATGTCGTCCTTTCGCTACTCTGGTACTCTTCAAAGCGTTCCTCTCACATAGAAACGCGCCTCACAAGTCGAGTAGGAATTTATTGATTTTTTGTCTATTGTTTTCCTTCCTACCTGTATAGTTTTGCTAAGTTATTCCTGTGCATTATTAATATTTGATCCGCTCACGTCGGTTATGATAATAATAATGAATAATTTATTTTCAGATATTTTGGGCCATAGATATACGAGTAATCGAGTATGCGTTACAGACTTTACATATATTATGTAAACTGTATTACTTTATATATGCATGTATACAAAATTGATACAATAGATGGGGAGGATCATTGTTCACACCAATATAATATGAACAACTTTTACTACAAGATCAACACAAAAATTACGAAAAAAAACCGCTGCTACTTAGATTTATTTGGAGCAGCGTGTTTATTTCGTATTTTTTGGGTTGGTCTCATAGTAAAAGTTGTTCATATTGGTATATACAATAAGCAGGGGCGTAGCTACCGCCGTATCTGCCGTATCAATTATACTGGGCCCCCGCGGTACAGGGGACCCGACCTAGGCAAAAATTCGCAACATATCCACTACCATCTCATAGAGCAGCTAAGCATCTGTAATAAAAATACGTTTTTTATTATACGGGGCCCCCGAAGGACTTTTGATAAGGGGCCCCTGTGAAACTAGCTACGCCACAGACAATAAGGATCATTGTACACACCTATATGAACAACTTTGAGACAACAAGGCACCTTTTTAGGTACGTACTTCTCCTGTTTTCTGTATTTCTTTCTCCTACTATCTACTGTGTGTACATAAATTATTAAATCTACACTAATATACGAGTAATAAAGAGGTAAAGTTTGTTTTTTTATTTTTTTGTTTTTTTGTTTGTAGGAGGTAATCTCTGGAACTAATGGTTCGATTGGAAAAATTGAAGCTATAATAGAAAGCTGCTTTATTCCTGAGTGACAGGCTATAAATTATTTATATAACATGGATATTAACCGAGCTATCACAACTTTGTCTCACAAATGTACCGCGGACGAAGTCGCGGGCAGAAGCTAGTAAATAAAATAAATAAATAAATAAGGAAAGCCCATCTGTGGTATCAACTTTGTATACATACTTATTTAAAGTAAATACAGTTTATTGTTAATAAATAAGACTTGTGACTGTGTATGTGTGAATGACTTATGTTAGTAACACTTCCACTGAACTAAATTCAAATTTTTTCAAATTCAAATTCAAAGCGTTTATTTCAAATAAACCTTTACAGGCACTTTTGAAAAGTCATAAAGTCGGTCTGTCAGGAAAAAAAAAATGACGCTAATTGCACATTCCAAAAAGTAGGTCTCAATGGAGAAGAATGTGCAAGAAACTCCATGGACACTCTTTTTAATCATGTTGTTGTAATTACTTTGTGTTGTTCTGTGGCACCTGTTAGCAAAAGTGAAAGCCCTACGGCATTACGGCCCCACGGCCAAAAGTCGTCCTTCAACATGAGGGACAAAAAACTGTTCGGGACTCGCACGACGAACGCCTTGAATTAAACTGTACACTTGTAGTCTTGTACAGTACGGCTGTCCGATCTTGGCGAGTCTGAAGTTAGGCTCTGCGAAATTTAACGCTTGAAAACTCTTATGGCGCACGTACTCCACGATATCTTATCCCGGTCCCTTTTTGGTAGATCCGATATACCAAAAGGGATAATAAAAGCAACAGCTTTTATTATTTGGGTTGCACTTGCCAGCGCTGCTATCACCTATGGCAATTGAAGAGCTAAACGTGATTAAGTATTGGGTCGTGGATATGAGACCCTGATAATGAACACTAGTCAGACCTATGTGATGCAAAGGGGGGCTAATAAGTATCTAAATAAGCACTCGGGTTATTCTCAAGTATCTTCGTACCGAGAAATGTACTAATGTGACTAAACCGTTCTAATTGCGCATCAGTCTCGAGTTCACCTTAATTCCGTTAACCTAGTTCACTCCAGTGAACTTTTAACTACGTAGGAAGACGCTTTGCGAGTACTATTTACGCTGTACGGAGATTAAGGTGAATATACGCAAGCGAGAGTTTCATATGACAAGTAATTTAAAACTGGAGAGAATTTAATTAAGTGAGCAAGTTGATCCCATGTAATATACGGGTATTAAACTGCTTTCATACATTGACAAGGGGCAAGGCATATTGCTCGCAGAACGAATGGCCGTAGTGGCCGAAAAGTTCTGAAATGGCGGCCACATACGAGAAGACGTAGCGTTGAAATGCCTCCTACAAGGTAGACCAATAAATAACCTGGTAAGGGTTGCTGGAATCCGATGGATGCCAGACGCACAGGGCCGTTCATTGTGGCGACACCTGTGCGTGGCCTATGTCCAACAGCGGACGTCTTTAAACTAAAATGATAATGAAGCTGCATTCTGTAGTCCAGTGAGATTGGAACTGGTAGCCGTTACTCCCAGTTGTCGTTTGTATTATAGATCATTGACAGTACTTACAGACGCCAGAATGTCTAATCTTCAGTGCTTGTTCACGTTGGAACGCGCGGGCGCGGTGGCGGGCGCGTTCGCGAAAATGTGGCGGGTTCGTGTTCACATTGACCGCCAGGCGTTTGCGTGGCGTTTGGGTGTGACGCGCTATGTACTTACCTGACGTCGCGAGTGAATCGCGCGCTCCGTCGCTAGTTCGACGTGAACACACACAAACATCTCATGCGTTTGATATCGCCGCGCGAGCGGCGCGCGCGCTACTCGCTAGCTTGCCCGCTACTTAGACCGCACGTGCGTTTCCTACGTGAACACTTGGGTGTTACGCCATATGTTTGATATTTCGTGACCGCGCCCGCCACCGCGCCCGCGAGTCAACGTGAACAAGCACTTAGTTTTTCCGAACATTACAATAAATACTTTTATGAAAAGGACATTTGTGGAGGTTAAACATGCGGATTTGATCCGCATTTGTGATGACGACCACACGATATTAAAAACACTCTAATTCAGACAGATATTTGTATTATATTGATCTCGCAACTAAAAACTATTTTTGTTTCCACAAATGCGGTTAGTCCGATGCGTTTCAAAATCTGACCGCACTAACGTCGTCAACTTATACGCCTTGTCGTTTTCCCTATTCAGTTAGGTATGTAGAATCTTCCAGACGCAATCTATCTATAATAATATTATGAAGCTGAGTTTGTTTATTTGGTTAAACGCGCTAATATTGGGAACTACTGGTCCGATTTGAAAAAAATCTTTCTGTGATTTTTTTTTGTGGTGGGAAAAATCATTGAATGACGAATTCCGCCTTTGGGCGGAGCGGGAGACAGTGTCAAACTTCTACTGACAAAACGACCCACCGTTCCTTCCTGTCTTTGTTCCAGGGCCCCGGTGTTCCGCTTTCGCATCGTTCTAGGGCCCCGGTGGTCCGCTTTCGCATCATCTTTCTGTGATAGATAGCCAATTTATCGAGGAAGGCTATAGGCTATAGAACATTACGCTACATCCCACAGGAGCAGGGCAGTAACTAAAGATGCTGGTAAAACCATGGGGGACAACTAGTATAATATAAACTTATTAGCTGTACGTGTCAATGCCAACGCGTTGTTAAAACAATACAACCTAAACGTAGCTACGGATACTGCAAACACTATGTTGCATGATAATTTTGCTGTCTAGTTCTTTGCAGTGCGATATTTTATAGTAAGGTTCTGTACATTTTTTTATGCTGGTTGCACCTACCACTGTTTGTCTCTCCATCACCCTAAGGTTGACTGGTAGAAAATGCCTAAAGCATTAAGTCCGCCTCTGTACATTTGTGCATAAAGTATTAAATAAATAAATCTACACTAATATAATAAAGAGGTAAAGTTTGTTTTTATGTTTTTTTGTTTGTAGGGGGTAATCTCTGGAACTACTGGTCCGATTGGAAAAAATTTAGCAACAATAGAAAGCTACTTTACTCCTGAGTGACATAGGCTATATTTTATGTACGCGGGCGAAGCCGCTGACAAAAGCTAGTAAATAATAAAAAACATCTAATGACCAATCCGAGTGGGAAACTCTTACTGACTATACAACCCACCCCATTCCTTCTTAGCCCTCGTACGAGGTCGAACCGCCCTTTCAGAAACCGAACCGGGACCCCTAGTAGGCTTTGGCCCTGTATTTGGGTCTCTACATTTGCTTTCAACTCATTAAGGCGCGGCGGATCGCAGTGAGCCAAGAAGGTTATAGCCGGACAACTTAGATGTCTTCCTTAGGAATTGGCAAGTAGTGGCTCAACCCCAAAAACACTGAAAGGAATTGAGGAAGGCCTCAAACCAAAAGGACCAGATAGGATTTTTTGCGCCCCTCCAGGGTCTGCCCTATGCCTAGGTACCGCTGGCACCGACCTAGTTACGGTACTGGTCATCATAGCCATCATTATTAGACCATCATCTCGCTGGTCTTCTAATGATGGCTATGTCTTCGAAATAGTTATTAAGTATTTTGAAACGTCTCGCAGCCCACCTATTATACGTCTATAAAATTTCCCCGCTTTGTTTGTTTAACCTTGTAATATACGAGTTTAAATTGCCACTAGCTTTTGTCAGCGGCTTCGCCCGCGTACATAAAATATAGCCTATGTCACTCAGGAGTAAAGCAGCTTTCTATTGTTACTAAAATTTTTCCAATCGGACCAGTAGTTCCAGAGATTACCCCCTACAAACAAAAAAACAAACTAACAAAAAAACAAACTCTACCTCTTTATTATATTAGTGTAGATGTAGATTTCGTCTGTATTTTTTCAAATTCTACTTTTCTTCAATAAATGCTAAACAGTCGGCAAATCGGTAGCTATCTTTACATTATACAGAATTCAGCTAGAATAATACTATTTTTCCTCATTTCCGAAGTATTTCGCGCATCACAAAACCACGAAACCCTTTCTATTGCCTCGTGTCTCAATATCTTATACATTTTCAACAGAATAAACGTATCTATTACTTTTACTACATTAGTATTCGACAACTAATATTCCACAACTATCACACAACGCCGTCTAGTCTCAAGCTAAGCAGAGCTTGTGTTATGAGTACTAGACAACTGATAAACATACTTCTATATCATCATCATCATTACATAGTATAAAACAAAGTTGCTTAGACCCTATGTATGCTTAGATCTTTAAAAATTCGCAACGGATTTTAATGCGGTTATTTTTAATAGATAGAGTGATTCAAGAGGAAGGTTTATAGCTATAATATATCACCCTTCTTGCACCCGTGCGAAGCTGGGGCGGGTCGCTAGTTATAGATAAATTACACCCAGACACAGAACAAATGCTCGTTACTCTTCACACAAACATTTGTCCGGGGTGGGAATCGAACCCACGACGTCCGGCATAGCAGTCAGGGTCACTAACTACTAGGCTGACAGGCCAGTCAAACATTATCAGGAACATGAACAATTTTCACAGACGCTGAACCCAAATACACAATGAATAATGCAGTTAAATCGCTTCGCTTGGCTGAACACCGTAACCTTGATCTTACGATGAATCACTATGTTTTTATTTGCTTATATCCTGCAGCTGCTACTTATTCCAAGTGTATATACGTACGCGGCTAATAAGTTGAACCAATTTTTCATTTTTCATTTTATTTACGTTAAGGGGCAGATATACGATTTTTGTTGATTTGAAATCGAACATTACGTTTGTTAAAAAAATGTGTTAAACAATTTGCCTAATAATTTTATATACGAATATTAATTTTTTTTTATATAAATCTTGGTGTGATTTATTTCCAAAGCTATGTCTAACTTAGACAAAAAAGCGAAGATTGGACAAAACAAATGAGTGTTTTACTATTTTTATGAAACTTTCATAAACTAAAAAATAAACTTAATTAGCCAAACACTGATGTACGGCTTTTATTCATATTGTTTTTAATAAATGAAGGATAAATTATTATTCGGATAATCTTGGTACGCGGAGAGTAACGCTAGCATCTCTTTAATTCGCTCAAGGTCACTGGCGTTTAGTGTTGCCTTAATATCTCAGCTTGTACCTAGAATAATAACAGCTCCCAATATCGTAGATACAGATATGTCATTACATAGTATAAAACAAAATCACTTCCTGTCCCTATGTATGCTTAAATCTTTAAAACTACGCACGGATTTTGAAGCAGCTTTTAAATAGATAGAGTGATTCAAGAGGAAGGATTCTATGTATGCAGAATATATTTAATATCAGCATTGCACCCAGGCGAAGCTGGGTCGCTAGTTAATTAATAATAATATCCAATTCAATAGTCAAGAGTGAATAGGTTACTTCTAGGTAAGCGCGCTCCATCGTCGACCGCATCGTCGCTTTCCATCAGGTGAGATAGCGGTCAAGCGCGAACCTATAATCAATAAAAAAAAAACGTCTAAAGTTTAGTAACCCTTGACTCTACTGATTAAACTCGACAGGTGTTCCTCAGTTGCTCTTTGTTCCAGCACCACGGTAACACCTATGCCAAGTCTTCCCTTAGGGAATTTAGCCATGACATTACCTATGTGTTTATATAATATATGTATCCCTCAAATAGTAGTTGGGATTAGAGATGTTACGGAGTTCCGTCTTCGCTTCCGATCTGTCGTGCCGACACTAAAACGCAGTAAAAAAGCGTATTTTACAATGCTTTTACTGCGTTTTAGAATCTGCACGGCAGATATACCAAAACTTTCGGTTCATTTCACACCTTCGGTTTTGGCTTCGGTTCCGATTGATTTGAAGCGGAAGTTATACTGGCTGGCTTACCGGTTTTATTATTTCTGTCACAGTGATTTATGAATATCTGACCCGGCCTTAACTTATTTTCTGTCTCAATACTCCTTGGTTCACCTCCGGTTCCGATTTCGGTTCCGTTAAAACAAAATTCAAGACTTCAGTTTCGGTTTCGGATCCCGCGCTGTTTCCGCGCGACTCAAGGAGTTGTCAGCAAACCGTAAGGACCCTGCAGAAGGGTCGAAGCCAACTGGGGCCAAGGGTTGGTGTCTGAAAGGAAGGCTCTAGCCCTGATATGTATGACGACGTAGGAACGGGGTAGGTTGTTTAATCAGTAAGAGTCTGACATTGTCTCCTGCTCCGCCCAACGGCGGGATTGGTCATTGGATGATTTTTATCTACCATGAAAAAAACCTTGGTAACATCTCTAGTTGGGATTATTGTGAGTTACTACTCTTCTAGCGCTGGAGAAACAAAAAGGTCGTTCACTGAAAGTAGTTTTACTTAGGTATTCTCTCGGGAAATGTTTAAGATGTATTTTTTCCTTTTATATGACATCTGTTTTGGTAGCCAGATATATTATTGTTCTACGCTTTTTGTATACTTGTACTTTTTTATGGTGTGTAAAAATCATCCAATCACGAATCTCGTGAAAGGAGCCTACCTCGTACCTAGGGACCCTACAGAAGAGTCGAAGACAACTAGGGCCAAGGATAGGTGTCTAAAAGGAAGGCTCTGGCCCTGATATTAAGGCAACGTAGGAACTGGGTGAGCTGTCTAATCAGTAAGAAGTTTGCACAGAAAATCTACTTTTTTCACACATTTGCTGGCAGCTGGCAGTAATGTTAATAATTATAAAGTTGTCAGAGGCAAATAATACCTACACTTCAATATCTAGCTTGATTCGTACTTTGTACACGGCGCCGTCACGCCGTCGCTGCTTCCGCGTTTTATTTACCGGTAGGAAATGAGTCTCTTTTCCTCCTAAACCTATTTGTCCAACAATGAGAAAATCTACTTGTCCAACGTCTTAAGACAATCTGGAAAATTATTTATTTGTAATCGGAACTTGTTAGGCCCGGTATCCACCAAAGCGGAGAGGAGAGGAGACGAGAGGAGATGTGTTTGAATAAACCAATCCGATTTCGTTATTCCCACATCTCTTCTCCGCTTAGCTCTGGTGGAAATGGCTCAAGCGGAGAGGAGAGGAGATGTCTCATTTTTCTATAGAATTTTGTGCAGCAAGCGGCGCGGCAGTTGGCTCTATGTGAGTGCTAAAGGTTGCAATCTACTTTTACAACCAAGGTTATGTCTTGATTGAGGCTTGGATGTAAACCACGCGCCAACACGTTCGAAGTTCAATCGCTGTAGTTGAGAAAATGCACCTCTCAACCAAGGGTGTTGAAGGTCATGATTTACAACCAATGTCTCCACGGATTAAGTCTAGCAAGGTCACCGTTTATAAAAAAAAAGATGTACCTAAGTACCTACAAAAGTCCGCTGAAAGGAAGCGCCATTGGTATTTTTTTTTCTAACAAAACTTAAAATTTACAGAGCTCTCACACTGCGTGAACATCAAGAACTGCACTAATGGCATACATGTAAAAATGATAATGGTAGGTGACCTGTAAGCTATACAGCTTACAGGTCACCTATATCAAATAAAGTTATTTTACTTACGAAACGCTTGACAGCATTGCTGCCAGTTGCCATGGGCATAGATACTCACATTGCGAGCATGCGCTCCGCACGGCGCACAACGCATGCCTCGGCTTGACGCGTGCGTGTTGACAAATTATACCAACATATGCACGGGTCAAGCCATCGCGAGCGAAGCAAATGCTCGAGGCAAGTAGGCGCGCAGACTTGGCAAGGCATGCGCTATTCGCTGTGCGCCATGTGGCGGCCGGCTCCTTGCGAGTAGTGCGTTGCGTTTGGATGGTTGTGTCCGCCTCGCTGCTGATGTACGCGCGCATTATGAACGACAAAGAAATGTTAAGAAAAGCATTTTTATTATGCGAAAGTAATAGATTATTATGGGATGCGGAGCGCATGCCTCGCAATGTGTGGATCCACCTTAAGGTGGGCCTTCCTGACTCGCCTCGAGGATGGTTTAAGAGCTTGTAGCTACATCTAAAGCAATCCAATGTGATGTTTGATGCAAAAGTAATGCCAAAAAAGAGACATAACAATGAAAACTCTGTTGGCATTCTGTAATTCTAAGATTTACTCGAATATTTCACAAAACTTGTTCCAGGAGATACGTGTTTTTATTAAACCCTTAAGGATTTTTGAAAATAAAAGACATTATTTAGAATCTCGAATAAATGCGCTAGGCTTCTATAGAAGTACTTTTTTACATTTTGAATATAGGAGTACATTATGGAGAGTCAAAGTTCACGTAAAATAGCAGATTTTTAGACGTCTTTACTGGATTATTCTTACACAAATTTACTTTTTGGTTTCTTTAGAAGCCTAGATAATATCCCCAAGATATCTGTGTATCCAAAATATCTGAAGGAAGATGTGTCATAACATCACAGTCACGTAAGAGCGGTTGTATGAAAATGAACGACGGGTTGACCGCTCTTAAGGAAGGTATTGCAATTGCAACTATCCCAAATCAATAAGATCACACGGCAAATAATTATAATGATCTTCATATGTTTTCCTTCATGTTTTCCTGTAAGCCAACAAAGATTCGAATATGTTTTTTTTAAATGATAGTTACTATAATATCTAATCATTTATGAATACGACTAGAACGTAGCTCTGATAGGTATATTTCATTCTTATCTATCACCTATGAATACACGTGTATTTTATACTTATCTATTCTCAGTAACTAACGAAAGGAATTAGCGCCATTTAAGTAGTCAACGATTATATAGCATTTGGAATTGTTTAAAGACAATGGCGTCTAATTAACTTTTTATCAACTAATATTTTTTTCTATGAGTGGCCAAGGTCAGAAGTTGTTGGTTTGTCGTAAAAACTTGCATTATCACAGTTAAAGGAAGATGTCATTTTTACGATTGTTTTGTTTTCTTATTATTAATAGGCTCGTACTTGACCTGGTAAGCGATGATGTGGTCGACGATATTGCACGCTTGCCTAGAAGTTAGTTATTCACTCTTGACTGAAACACGGTTGTTGCTATCAGCCCACGTAGCCAAGTTACAATCGTTTCATTTAGAGTTAGCGCTTGTAGCCACGCCCCCAAATCCTTTGTTGAGATGACGTCCGAACAAGGGAATTGGGGGCGTGGCCAACTACAAGCGCTAACTCTTAACGATACGATTGTAACTTTGCTGGAGGCAGGAAACATAGACTCGTAAAACAATTTTATCTCTTATTTACGAGACGTAGGTATTTGAGAATAGATCATACAAATATCATCCAAACTGCAAGAATGTAGTTGGGACTGATTGATCTAAATGCTTTGGTCAATATTATATAATATACTAGCGACCCGCCCCAGCTTCGCTTGGGTGCAAATGTGATATATTATAGCTATAAACCTTCCTTAAGAATCACTCTATCTATTAAAAAAAACCGCGTCAAAATCCGTTGCGTAGTTTTAAAGATCTAAGCATACATACGGACATACAGCGAAAGCGACTTTGTTTTATACTATGTATTGATAAGTCCTATTTGATCCGAAAGACGCAAATATGCAGTCCAGGATGCGCTAGTTGTCTTAATACCACTAAATCTGAATTTCCACTGCCGGAGATTAGCCTCCCCCCAAAATCGCTACAGTCATCATCTTGCATCCGCGTAATGCTACCTTCAGAAGTTCATTGATCGGAGAGCATGTTTATTATGTGCACCTACCTCTCTTATTACTTGGGATCGCAAAATATCAAAAACAAAGGCACTGTCCCGAGAAAACCACTAAGTGGTTGACAACTGCTCAAAGGAATCAGAAGGGTTAAAAGTTGGGCCCTCAGACGCAAAAAGTGGTTTAATTAGGGCCTCATGCGGCTACCTTATAAGCCCTGTAACTTTTAATGAATCTTCAAAGAGGCCTGTTTACATACTCTCCCGTCAAGTAGCCACTCGTAAAGACTATTTCAATGCGCTAGCTTAAACTATAGTTCGTTTTTTAATACTAAACTACGATTTGACAACTTAAAATGTCAAACTCCAGAAAATTATAGAGTGTGACATTCTGAGTTGTCAAATCGTAGTCTAGAATTAAAAAACGAACTATAGATGCTATGTTTTATAATTGCGTCTGTGCATCACTGGCTGGTTCCACGCAAATTCTCAGAAAAGATATTAATAACATTCTTTTTGCTTCACACTTCGGTTTTATATCACAAAAACTATGCCAATGTACTCTTCGAATAGACGTAGACCGGGAATCCCTCGTATGTTTGTTTATAACGATCGGAATGTTTTTAATTTAATAGAACTAAAAAAAAAGTAGTTGACCTCTAAAGTGTTCTCTTGAATGAGTGAACGTTTGTTGTCCACTGATAAGATAGCTTTCGAATGATAATAACACGTTCCTTGTTAGTACGACTTTTTTATGGCGTTCAATATTCAATACTCAATTCTTTATTGCAATCCGCAATATAGGCTTAGGTGGTATACATTAGCAAAGAGAAACACTCATGGACCTTGTCGGGTACAGCAAAAGAAGGATATCTATCTTCTATATATATATATAAAAGAAAGTCGGGTTTGTTACAACACTTATAACTCGAGATCGGCTGAACCGATTTAGCTGAAAATTGGCAGGGAGGTAGTTTAGAACCAAGAGAATGACATAGGATACTTTTTTTTTACTTTTTTTTTAGAGTAGGGTAGAGCAGGATAGAGTAGAGTAGAATAATCTGTTGCGGGGAGCGAAGCCGCTGGCAAAAGTTAGTTTATAATAACCAGAGGAGAGGCTTTATCAATCAGGCATTCCATAATCCGATTACCTTATTGACTATAAAACTAAATGCTTTGACTAAACAGTCCAGAAATACTTCTACATAATATGAGAGGGCCGGGATATGTCTTTTTTTAAATATTATTTCATTAAACTTTAAAACAATACTATGAGCGTACTAAGAATGCGTTACGCTCAAAAAAATCTTCTTTGTATTGAAAAGAATGAGGCAATGCCAACGGATTTGTCAGCCAACACCGTCGCGTGTCGGGGGAACACAAATTAGATGTTCCTATAACTTACTACAACATACTATTAAGTGGTAAGTTGCAGGTAACTTACCACTTAACCTTTTGAAAACCGTAATAAGAGACATAATAGAAAGAAAACAGGTATGCAAACTTTGGCGTTCGCTTGGGGCTCAAGAGATTAATAGTAAGTTACTATCGACGACGCAAGAGCTTGAATAAAAAGATTGATTAGAAAAACAATAATTAATAACATCATATATTGTTGTTAAATTAATAACTATTTTTGAAAAGATCTACTTGTATCCCTCTATCACCAGATGAGAGTCTCCATTCCCAATTCATTATTTTCTATCGACCCAACCTTATGAACAAAATCCACTACTGGCCCTATTTTCTCACTTTCATTGTTCTTTGTCTCCAGAACTTGGACGAGGTGCACATAGCTCTAGAAGTATGCCAGGAGCCGCGAGTGATGAACCCGGGTGCAGCAGGAGCCATCCCAGCGCCGGGGAAGTACAGCTATATACACAAGGTATATTATCTTTCTACTTGATGGTAAGCAGTGATGCAAATGTTGATGGTGAAGCGCATTAGTTTATGAAAAGTTGAACTCTAGCCTTGAAGTCACCTAAATTATAATCGTACGGGAAGGCTGTAGCCGGCAAATTGGTCCAGTACTTCGATGTACGCTATGTTATTTACGTAAATTTCACATATCAGCAACTTTCTTACATGTCACAAACACAGATATAGATATACCTAGATAACGCTAGAGCAACTACTTCGCGTGCCTAGCTTACGTACAAAATCGTAAGTGGTCACTTTCGTGGTCAGTCTGTATCGGTGTACAGCGCTAGTCGGACATCAGTTAAAAATATAAATATGGTTAATTGTGTTGGCAAGGCGGAGTTGGAGCGAGAGGAACGCTGTACGCGGCGGCGTCTTTGAATCGATTTGATATTCCCATCACAAATAGTGCTTGTGACGCCATAATAGGTAGTCAAAAAATGGCACGCTTGGTTTCAGATGCAGCAAGCAGATCGTGATGCTTGAGTTATCTAGGTACATCTATATCTGTGGTCACAAACGTAACATCAATCCCCAGCAAACATTTTCGTCATATAATAAAACATTTATATGATCTTGAGTCTTATTAAAGTAATATTACAGTATTATTTTTAACTCTTCATCATGTACTGGTGCATTATCTGACCGAATAGTCGTATACAGTTTTTGTCGTATTATAATGTCGTATAGACGTTATATCGATTTTCTTATACAATCGTCATATAATAGTGTCTACGACGACATCTATAAGACTTACATATACAACTTTTCGTCGTGTAAACGTTTTCATAGTATAAACGTCATAATACTGTCAATTTCGTCATATAATTACTTTTTATACAACTGCTAAACGGATAATAATTGTTTAAACGTAGTTTTTGTAACCATTACATATCATTCGAATATTAGTATTACGAACGGCCTCTATACAACCTAAAGTATCACAAACATGACAACACGACTGCTATTTAATTAATAGTCGTATTAAAGGTTTATAATAACCTTCTATACCACTTCCACCATTTTGAAATCGTATTTATCATATTTATTTAGGTTCAACATGGATCTAAAAAAGTGGAAAAGTGTTAAAAGAAGTGGTGGATTCAAAAGAAAAGTTAAAAACAATTATCATTCGATTCAATCACGTACTTTAATACAAAGTGATTGAGCTCAAGCTGTGAGTGAGGAAAATGGGAAGGGTTCCGTATCACATTTAAATGCAAGTTTGACCAATCAATTATAAAAAGTGGGCAATAGTGTTTCATACAACTCAAATATATATTTTGCTCCGCTTATTCATACATTTAAGAAATAGGTAATAAAAAGGCAGTAAAACTTGTTTATTTTTTTTTTAATTATTCCCAGGAACGTAATTAACATTTCAAGTAATTCAAAATGTGACACTTATTGAACATCAATATTAAGGAAAGATTTGAATTACTACTAGTTTTAGAAAAATTTAGTTTTATTTATTTATTCACTCTTTGAGCCATAAATGTAAATTAACAAAATCAAACCTTCATTTACTTTGCCATATTGAAACATCTAATTTAGCTAGCTAGCTAGTAATAATCTCACAATAGAATATACAAAACTACTACACAACAGGTATCTTATACATATAATTATTAAAACTAAAAATAAGACTTTGGTGAATGTTTTAATCGCGTTCGAATGCGGTAGGGTGCGTTAATCGATACAAACCTATTTTAAACTTTCGATATTAGGAACTTTTATCTTCTTAACATAACATACTAAATCACAAAAATCAGTCTAAGTTCAAGAAGAAGAAGAAAGAAGTTAACAAAATCCTGATATCACGTTTTATTGTATAATTATATATCCACGCTCAGTGTAGGGTTCCGTAGTTTCCCATCCTTCACGCTCTTATCATTTCAATAAAGTCCATCTTTGTTAAAAACTTATCAACATCCGCATAATTATAAATCATCGTGGGGTTTACCTAAAACAAAAGTTTTATTAAGATTTTACTAAATTCTAAGGCCCGGTGCTCATTATATCGGCATCGGCAAGGAAAGGAATCTTTCGGCATTTGTTATTACGATCATATAATATAATAATATATTGCACAACTATCACACAACGCCATCTAGTCTTAAACTAAGCAGAGCTTGTGTTATGAGTACTAGACAACTGATAAACTACACACACATACACATACATACAACACACACACACACTACATACACTACACATACATACACACACACACACACACACTGCACACACACTACATATATCATGGAAATTTCTACTTTATTGCCATGAAATAAATGTATAATGCTTTTTATTACCAAAAATGCTCTGCCATGCCGATGCCGATAATGGGCGCCGGGCCTTTGTCACGTAAATCCCCTTGTTCTTAAAATATAAATTCTTTGAATTAAGTTAGCTAGGGTTTTATTATTTTCAGTATTGATCCCTAAATTAACATTCATGGCGTACATATTTGCAATGAACTTGCAGTTTATAGATCGGGAAGTTATATAGCAGTCTTATAACGCCGTCACATAATAAATTATTGATAGAAATATCTGAAAACATTAAAATTTTAAAAGCGCATTAAAAATTTGTTAAAAAAGTACCTCACATTAATCAGTAAATTTGATTGCACAATGGTCTACCACTGATGAAATGAAATTTATCACCTCAAATAACAGATAAAATGCAAAATGAACTCAGCTGTCAAAAACACTGCTAAATTAATATTAATATTTTATAATAATTTGTTCAAAATGATCTTTAAATGACAATAACTCACCCATACATCATATAAAAGTCATATTGTGTGACACGAAGTCGAATACAAGCCGCAACAGCTATCATTACACGACATGTAGTCAAATCACCGACGTGTATACGACTACTATGCGACTAAATAGGTATTTATATGACTGTTACACGAAACTCTTAGCACCTTAAGTTGGATAAAATGGGCCCAAATGCCGTCGAGTAAACGTCCTTATGATATTTATACGATTATACTAAATAACATTAAGTTGCTACCAAAACGTCTACTCGACGTCTAAAATGTTTGTTGGGTCATGCATTACTTATATATTTTTGAAGTTCCGAAACTACTACAGTCAATACACATTACAATGGCCTAGCGTCATATCCTTTCACCTTAGTCTTGTGTTTGTCAACATAGCCGACTGCGTAGTTAATGTAATTTATACTTCCTCTTTTTTTTCATTATGACTTATCTGAAAAAAATTAAAACGCTTACTCGAAAACCTGCTCTTATCTCACTGCATTTAAGCACGCAATGGATTGTTTTCTGCACTAGTGCAGTTAAGTGCGCGTGCTCGCCCCCACCACAATTTTAGTATAATAAAATTGGTGTAGTAGGAGGCGCGTGTCGACCCCCACGAGGCGCAGGTCAACCCCCGAAAGTCGTAAGTGAATTAAAAAACGTCATATTTTGACACACGTGCAAATTTTTACTGTAACCCTCGGCCACATAACACACTTGCCTACGGCTCGTGTGAATTCCGCCTCGGTCGCAATGACAAACTTTCCGCATTTGTATCAAAATTAACTATTTTCTTATTCTACTCAAATCTTTTTGTCGTTTGTTTGTGTCGAAAGGCGAGACCCATCATTAGATGAGCTGATGACAGGATTTTTACCTACCCTAAAAAATACCGTCACTGGCGCACACCGAAAACCAGCGGTGTCGACTCGATGCCGTCGAAATGGACGTGTATTATAACATGTTTATATTGTTTTCTTCTTGTCTCTCCTTTCGCAGGTCTGCTGGAAGATATTTCTATTAGAAATAAGCAGTACCTTTGTACCATTTATCTGTGATTATGTATCTCCTTCGTATTTATGTGTGTACAAGAATTGTAAAATAAATAAACATGATTATTGCATTTTCTTGTTCCAGGTGATAGATGGAATCTCAGTGGCTGTGAACCACGTGCAAATAGACTTTAATTGTGAAGCATTCACCAGCAGTGTTCAGGTAAGACTAATATACCTAAAATTATACAAACCGGTTTTTATAGAAGTTCATAAATTAAGTAGTGACTTTTCAGACATTATGAGTAGGTATTGATCATCACATCACTCACTAAAGCGCTCCCCTTGACACCCAAGCGAGCGCCGGCGCTCGCGCTCATGATTTCGCGAAACGCGCCGTTGTCATCGAATTTTCAAAAATATGTTTTTTTTTTCTTTTTTTTTTTGTAGGGTATTTTGATATTTATCCAAGAACGTAAAAAAAAAGTTTTTATAGACAATAGTACATTTTGATACAAGTGCAGGAAGTTTGTCATTGCGACCGAGGCGAAATTCGCACGAGCCGTAGGCGAGTGTGTTTGGAGCCGAGGGCTGCAATGACAAATCTGCACGTGTGTCAAACGACGTTTTTCAATACACTTACGAACATATAACACTTATAATACACTTACTTTCTTTGAAAATTACGACGCATTTTTGTTTATTTCTTACTGAAGAAAAATTTCCAAACTTGCCGTACATTTTAGATTTCGATTTTGCAGCAAACTATAGTAAAGCACAATATTTGAAGGCAGCGGCTTATTGTCTAAATAAATCTCTTATATCTTACATTCAACATATTTTTCACAACTACCAATAAATAAGTTACTTATTAGGACTATTATTTATAGACTTTTCCCGCGCTTATCCTTTGTAGGATGAAAAAGAAGCAAAGACATCAAAACGCTATACATCCTACTTAATATTAAGAATAGAAATTCAAATATTTTTGAATTTAGAACACAGATAAATGTTAATTTGTTGTTAATAACAAATAATTGCATAAATAATCATGTTTATTTATTGTATTCTGTTAAAAACACGATTTAAATTTTAATTAAGTATTAAAACCTCAAAAATCTGCAACTCTTTGCATTAAAAAAAAAAAATTACGCTTGACCGTGACGATAAGGAGGAAAAAAAAAGCCCTTGGTATGATAAATGAAACAAAAGCACGCGGGTGATATACGTGTCATGTCGAACCTAATTATAGTGCGATAAGTGGCAGTTTTCCAGTAAGTGTATTGAAAATAACTTTCCGTTAATACCTGCGAACGCTGGCGTTCGCTGTAGTACCCGCGAACGCCGGCGTTCGCTTGAGGGCTGAGAGGTTAAGAAAATAGTGACGTCGTCGTTATTATTCTCTTATACTTAAAATTGTACAAATCTGCTCGAATAATTTTAATAAACGAACTAGTGTTTCTTATAGACGTTTTGAGTCTCGATGTGACACTATAGCCTATTCGCATTAGGAAAATAGTGACATCATCGTTATTAGTCAGTTTGGCAACATTGCCCTATAGCAGTATGAGGTGTTATACTCAACAATCTCTTACGTTTATATTTCTTATAGATCTCAAGAGTGACAGTGGAGTCCCGAACGCCTGACGGTCGCAAGGGAGACCTAAGACTGACTAGAATCAAATCGCCTGACACGGGACAACTGCTTATTTTTAAGGTAAATACAACCTTCACATACTTGTATTAAAGTTCAATTTTCATAATAAAAAATGCTTAACGATTTACAGGGTACAAAACGTCTTTTAATAAAAAATCATTATATAATTGGCGCACAATAATGAACTTTATTTCCTTTCGACAGGAGTTAGAATGGCAAAGCGCCCGCATAGAAGCCAGAGCTCACGGGGCTGCCAACGCCAATCTTCCACCTTTGCGACTTCTATTGGGGAACACACACTGTCGAATTGTAATCAAGAAGAGATTGTCAGGTATAATTATGCATTATTCAACTTTATTTTTATATAAATACTAACGACCCGCCCCAGCTTCGCACGGGTGCAATGGTGATATTATATATGTTATTATACCTATAAACCTTCCTCTTGATTCACTCTATCTATTAAAAAACCGCATCAAAATCCATTGCGTAGTTTTAAAAATTTAAGCATACATAGGGAGGAAACGACTTTGTTTTATACTATGTAATTATAAAAATATTAGAACAGCTGATAAATCTTACTGTAACGAAAATAGAACACACATATTTATAAAAAGGCGCCTCCCTCGCTGTACTCGGGGCTACAATCCTTCGCGTCACTCGGGTTTGAATGTTCCCGTGACATAAACAAGGCATTGCTTTCTACCTATTGTTAAGAATCAACTATTTTAATTTTCCAGACTGCGCAGTAATAGGATCTCGTCTCGCGATATGTCCGGAACCTCTAGCCTGGGCTTTAACAGACGGACAGATGCGCGCCATGCTTGCTTGTGCCATAGCGCTGGCTAAGCCTGTGCAGAAGGCCACTGCTGCTGCTACCAGGATCAAGGCACTCCGGAAGGTAAGACTAGCATATCTAGCTGCAATTTTAAATTATTTTTGTGTAGGTTTAACGGTTTTGGAAGCTGGTGCAATGCCACATCGGACATCTCGGCTTTGTCTCTCTCAAAAAGCTAATGGGCTTGAAACTTTTACCTTAAGTTTGCATGAAACCGACTTAACACATGACAACTGTCACACACATTGGAAAAATTACCTTTTTAATAGAGTTGCTCGGAAACCCGCTCTTATCCCATCGCACACGCATGCGATGGACTGTTTTTCGTACTAGTGCGAAACAAAGCTTGTGCTTTCCCTACCAAAATTAGAAAAACGTTGTTTGATACGCGTGCACATTGCCACTGCAGTTCTTGGCTCTATAACACACTCGCCTACGGCTCGCGCGAATCCCGCCTCGGTCATAAGGACAAACTTGCTTCACTAGTTGCATATTATGCCATTACGAAAAGGTTATTTTTTCATCACGTATATTGTTATAAAAACTAAACCCAGAAATGCCCCGATAATCAGCCATTTTCTTTTGTCATTACAGATCGAGGAACCTCTAGAACAAATCTCCAGCAGATCAGCGACAGGCGAGCGGGACATCCTAGCGCGAATGTTCGCTAAGCACGACGTCAGAGAAACCTCGTACCATCTGCTGGCGCCCAGGATAGACCTGCATCTGTGTGATGACCCAGGATGTAAGTATAGTTACTATACAGGGTGTCATTGACATCGTACCACAAACGAATACCATGAATCCAGTACATAATTCTAGATACTCCAGTGGTAAAATTTTTTGTCGGTTTTTTTTTAACTTTTAACTATATAAAATCGTTATTCTAACCAACCCCAATGATATTTAAAAAAAAGAAAAACACTTTTTATAAAAAAAAAAATCATCGAGGCAAATAAAGTCGTTATTCTAATCAAACCCAATTACATTTTTAATTTGGAATGTAATTCATTCATTTTTTTTCGCAAAAATGTTAAAATAACTTTTTTTTACAGTAAAAAACGTAAAAAAAAAATCATTTAAAAAATTTAAGAAAAAACCGACAAACAATTCCATCACAGGGGCAGGCCTCCGTCACTCCATGTACTTGCGCGGTATAATTACCTACCGTCCGGCCGAGCGGTCTCGAGCCGCCGGCGCCCTAAATTCAGTGCGGTTGTCGCAAGCGAAAAGCACGCACGTTGTTCAATTTTAATAGTTCCATTCGTTCGTACTCGTACCGCAAATCAAGTAAAAGAAGTGATAAACACCTAACATTTTTAACTTTTATAGATTTTTTATTTTAGCTACCCACTGACGTCTATAATTATGTTTTATAGATAGATAAACCATTTATTTGTTACAATACAATGTATACACGAAAGCACATTCTGCCCTTCTAAGCCAAAAAGCGATATCTCACAAAAACAGTAAAGTTGATTTTTGTACAATGGTATAAAAATCAACTTTATTATTTTGTTAAATTAATTATTAATTAATTAAATCATGAATAATTATTTTTATAGCTATCACATTAGATAGCTTTTATTTTAAGTAATTAAGGCTTTTAGTGCAAACTTGTCCGAAACATAAAAAAATATCATTAAGAAAGTTTTCCCTGTCTCAGTTTTGATGGCACAAAAACAATATTTAAGATTTTTTTGAGATACCGCTTTTGCGCTTTGTAGGGCAGAATTAAACTTTAAAACTAAGCACCTAACTATATAAATACAGTCAACATAAACAAGAAACACATGTCGGTACTTAGGAAACAAACAAAGAAATACAAGGTTGACAATGGTTTTATTTAGACGTATTACACAGTCAGCACCGTCAGCACCAATTTATAAAAAAATATTTTATAAACGATACAATTTTAAATTTCCACATATAAGTCAGAACATATTTACATTTTTCAATAACATAGAAAAAGTTATGTTAATTTAATTTTATCGAAGAAATAGCCCTGCGATTTCTCGGTGAGCTGCGATTGATCACGCGGTGCGATGCAATCACAACTGTACGCTTAAGTATTAAGGCACATTTTGGCATGCAGTGGTTGCTGACGCGACGAAGTAGGCTATTATAGCAGTAGGTATTGAGAATTTTGTATGGAGTGAAGTATCTGTTACGTAGTAACTATTTAGTAATCTGTGACAGGGGGGTCTAAAATCATGTACTGGATCTATGAAATTCGTTTGTGTTACGAGGTCAATGACACCCAGTATGTGATGGATAAGTTTGAGACCCGAGCGCAGTGGCGACGTGTTGTCGCGGTGATGACATTTGTCTATGTCGGCTCGTCCAGGATGCTTCGAGCTGTGATTATCTACCAGGTGGGCCTACAAGGGCATCGTGCAATGAATAAAAACGGCTAGGAATTGAATCAGTTTACTTCTCAATACATTTCGGTACAGTGCACTATTACTAGGTAAGTACAAACAACAAAACAGACAGTTTCAGAGCGTCTTCATGCAGCGACGGCCTGGCTGAGTAGAGATGAAGCGTATATACTAGAACAGATCCCGGGACTAGATATTTATCGATACTAAGTTGCACCTATTCCAACTTTCAATATACTTAGTCCACCTAGTCCAACTTAGTCTCACGTACTATGCGTACGGCACCCGTGGCGCGCTCCAGCCAGCGCGCTCGAATCAAAGTACCTACCTAGCTATAGCTAGTACAGGCGCAGAGCGCGGGGAAGCGAGATAGCACTACTTACTAGTCTTCTATGCCGCTCAGGCGCTCACTCATGTTTACCAAATCATTTGCTTGTTAGTCATTTGAATTTGAACCATATTTCAATGTGAATAAAACTCAAAACTTTAAGTTTTTAGTCCAGTATCAACAAAGACTAGTATCATATCTAGTATCAAATACGGACTCGGACGCGAATGTGATCTTGATACTCGTAGACGCCGACGCCGGCTCGAAGTATTGATACGTAATACGCGAACGCGAACGTTTGATTTTGATACGCATATCGGATTAAATAATGGTTTAAGAGACTGATTATAGTGTTTACAATTAAAATGGCAATAACTGATTGTTATTATATTTTAGATAAGTAAAAAAGAAACAAAAGAACCATGAAGAAGGTAAAAGTCTGATTCATCTGAAAAACTAATTGAAAACGAGGTTTACGTCGTAGGTACGCCAACAGTAAATCTCTAAGTTGACAGTCCTAAGTCTGTGTAAAGTATGAAGGGAAGATTATAATTCATTAACGCATACGTTCCTACACGTATATGGGTACGCTTTACGCCGAAATAGTAAGAATACTTCGCACTTTGTATGCGTACTTCATGGACTAGGTGGAATAGGTATTTGGATCAAGTATCTGTACGGAGCAGGACTAGATGCACCTAGTACGCATTTTAGCTAGTACGACTCATCTCTATGGCTGAGAGTGCCCGCTTTACGGGCGGGTTCTCCCTTCTTGAGCTCAGCTTTCCATACCTCTAGTAGTCAAGAAGCGCTATTTCTAATTCTTCTAGTTGCCACCAGATGGCGTGCCATGTTTCGTTGTCACCACAAATCAACACCGGATCCAACACCTATATTATATTTACCTTAATTATCTTATGTTTTCAACTTATTTCTTTTTTAAAATAAATTTTCTTCATCTTCTGTGCAGTGGGCAGATCAGAAAAGCCGTCTCTCGCTAATGGTGGTGCTCTCCAAGTGACGCTGGTTAGCATGCAAGCAGACCTGTTCCCTTACCACAAGGCGTCTGATGATAGAAGACATTGGAGAGGATACAGGTTAGTCGTACTATCTTCATCATCTTCCTTCAGCCAGAAGACGTCCAGTTCTAGATATTGGCCTCCCCCTAGCACCAAAGTAGATCAAACCTATGCTTTTCACATTTAGCCACTGGATATTGGCCTCCCCTAAGCACCAAAGTAGATCGGACCTGTGCTTCTCACATTCAGTGGATTCCTGTGATTATCACTAAGTCATCATCAACATGCATGGTTGAAATAAACTTAGACAACATTAGTTTTAGTAGAAGCGAAACCCGAAACACCTATCTATGTTCAAAATTTCATAACTAAATCATGAGAAACCACAAAGTTTTAAGCTTGTTATGTTACTTGATTACCCACATAAATACATGGTTACCGGGCATTCTGGGAGACTGAGAGTTTGTATTGCTTCTGCACTCAGCTGTGTCTATGTAGAAATAACACATATGGTCATGTATGATGACATAATTTTATTACGGACCCCTATATAATTATTTGTATACAGACTACCTTTAACCAATAGCTTTATAAACATTCGCACCGTAAAATGTAAATGCTCGTGACAACTTTATTATCACAGTTGTAACTCTCGCCTCATATTCCCAAGCACTCTGTATATTATATTTTACAGAGAAGCAGCAACGCCGCACAGTCAGTGGCTGTCACAAGCTCTGTCATCATTTTGTACCACACTACTCGAGAACCTAGACCCAAGGCCGCTTACACCCAGTATGAAGGTATGTAACAAGTTATACTTACATAATAAATCTAGCGTAGAGTAGGTAGCTCGCCGTTCGACCGTCAGCTAATCATCCTGACCGAGCCCAAGTCGTCGACGGCGTATTCTGTTCCCACACGCCTCAAATTGTCAGCAACGTAGATTCCCAGCAGGGCCGAAACCTACTGGGGCCGTGGACCACCTTTTGAAAAGGTCTGACCTCGATATGAAAGCTAAGAAGGAACGGTGTCGGTCGCTTAGTCAGTAAGAGCCTGACACTGTCAATGGATGATTTTTCCCACCATTAAAAAAAACTTACCTAACACATTGTCAGGCTCCGGGTATCACGATCAGAGTGCATAATTATACCCTTTGAAAATAAAAATGTTCAAAGGGTATATCATCGTCGCTTTCCGTCAGGTGAAATAACGGTCAAGCGCATCAAATAACCAATTAAAAAAAATTGGGACATGAGAGTAGTGTACCGAATTATTAGCGAATGACCTGCAGGTAGTTGTTGATTGTTGCGTAATAACTACCTACAGGTAATTGAACTTGCTCAGCTATATTTATCTGCGCTTTCAGACGAGTCAACCCGAGAAGCTTGAAGAGCCGGTATCGAATGGTATCAAGCACAAGCAGGCGGCCACACAACAAAGTGCTTCCAATGCTCCGTCCACTAACACTACTACTACCTCACAAGGTAACTAACAACATGTACAGTAGATTGTTCTGAAAGAGTTACGTAGATTCTTGGAAAAATGTGACCTACATTAAAAAGTGATTAAATCGATTCTGCTCGTTATTCTGAACAAACTATTTTCAGGTTTTGCGCGTTTAACATTACACGTTGTATAGCTCCATCCCTTTAACAGTTCAGTTTAAGCCAAATAGATCGCTTTAAAAGCTCGTAGTAGTACTGTCGCTTTCGATCCGTGTACTTATCTTGCGATAATATAATTTTCATGTTTTTATGGTAATAGCTTGTAATCTGTGTTTGCAGCATCGCCGACTAGGACTCGCATCCTGCAACAGCTCGGCAAGCTAATGACTACGTGCCTAGTACTTAGAATAGACGACTTCACTGTTTATAAGGTAAACATTACTTATAAATCTATATACATTAAAGCGAAATACCACTCACTGATTGATCACAAAACCTCAGAAACTATAACTTAAATTTGATAGGAAGGTTCCTTATAGAGTGTAGACGTCTTCTAAGAACAGATTTTACGAAACTCCATCTCTAAGAGGGTTAACCGACTATCACGTGGGCGAAGCCGCTAGCAAGAGCTAGTGATGGATGATTTTAGAAGGAAAATGGACATTAAAAAAAAAAACAATACGACTCTTGTTTTGTAGAAGCGTTTACAAATTTGTAAACTCACTTTGTACCCAGATCCGGAACAACTGTCAATAGTCCATAAAAATATGGGAATCGAAGCAGCCAATCGCAGATAGATTGAGTTTCGCTGCACTTCTTCAACACACAACTGGTTTGAACCTGCTAAATTGGTATCCGGCTCGAACGACGGCCGGTTGGCAGTTCCGATACACTTATGGTAACTGCACAAAAACTGCGGCCTTACCGTGACGTGTTAAAATATCAGGCATGCTAACGAAAAGAGAGGGAGGACCTATACATCCTATATAGCTCTATGTTTCGTCTAGTCCAATTTAGATCGTTAAATGTATCGAGTCAAGAGTTCGTAGTAGAACGTCTATGTAAACCAGCCATTTTATTCACCTTTTGGAAACATACAGGTGATCATTTATCATAAACAATTAATAAACTAGTGCGCCTCACCATCAACGATTGCATCACTGCTTACCATCAGGTGGGATCGTAGTCAAGCACTAGTTTATAGCAATTAAAAAAATTGTTGTCCGTAGGTGTCGACAGGGTCCCGGTCGCGCGAGGTGCCGCGGCCGCTCGTGAGCGCGGAGAAGGCCACTCTACCGGGAGACGCTGGGCTGCTTCACGCTGAGCTTACATTCTTCTATTATCCTGGCGACGTGTGCTTCCCTGGTAAGTATTTAAGTTCTATAGTAAGATCACAGAGCTAGGGACACTTTCGCGAGGTCATGAGTTGTTTGGCGCCCGAGTTTAGTCTACGCTCGCAATAATACATTGTTACTCTAGGGATGAAAGTAAGTTATTTAGTCCAGAGACGTTTGGCGTCCGAGCGTAGAGAGAACGCTAATAGTTCGAGGGAACAAATATATGTTGCAAATTTTTGTAGCACGGGGCCCCCATATCATTCACATGGCAGATACGGCGTTAGCTACGCCCCTATGTATTAGGAATTGTACAAATTTATTATGGAATGAAATACCAAAATAAAAAAGCCGTCTTTCAAACCAATTCTTCTTGCCCACATTTCCAGCCCCAAAACTGTAAAATAATCCAAAGTCTCTTACACCGATTCTTGCCCACAGTCCCAGCCCCAAAGCTATACGTGCAGCTATCGCCCGTGCTGGTGTCCGTGGACGTGAACAGCGTGGTGTGGCTGGGGGCCTTCCTGCCGCACGTGGTGCCGCGCGACCAGGCTATAGAGGACGCGCCGCCCGCCTACATGGACGTCAGGATGGAGGCCATCATGCCCAAGGTAAATACTACTAAACCAGAGAATACTTACCATAATTGAAAAGAGTTTCCATGGAGTTTCTTGCACATTCTTCTCCATAGAGATCTACGTTTTGGAATGTGCAATTAGCATCATTTTTTTTAGGACAGACAGACTTGACGTTTCAAAAGTGCCTGTAAATGGTTTACTTGGAACTAGCTGGTACCCGCGACTTCGTCTGCGTCAACCTCTTCATCCCTTTTTTTCGCAATAAAAGGTAGCCTATGTCCTTATCAGGGTCTAAAGATTGTATGTGCCAAATTTCATCAAAATCGTTTGAGAGGTTTAAGCGGGAAAGCGTAACAGACAGACAGAGTTACTTTCGCATTTATAGTATGGATAAAATGATCTTGACTTTGGAAATGGTAGACTAGACTGCATAGCCTAAATCTGTCCGCCGCTAATCTCCGAAATAACCGAATGCCAGTTCGTGCAACATCAGAAGTCGTGACTAGGAGATGTCAGTCATCCCACACCGCGAAACAACAGTGCGCTCTTAGAGCTCCGATCGATATACATGTACTACGCACTAGATGAGGCGCACTTTACTTGACTTAGGAGATCTCCAAGCCATACAACTTTACATTGATGACTTGATGATTTTAATGCAGTTTTGACGTATCCTCTATAAGTTATTTACTTCTGAATTTTTTAATAGTTTCTATATAATGCCCAATCAAGAACTGCAGCAAAGTTCTAAGTATTTAGTATTTTGTCAAACAGTTTTCATGAACATGCGATAAAAGTCGATGATGCTAAATTATGCCTGTATAATACACCTCTAAAATGCAATATTGTTTCTAGGAACAAAAATAACAATATCAAACAAAGATGTGTCTTGTTCACAGGTCGTGTTAGAAGCGGGTTCGGAACACGTCTCCCAGCAGCGCGACCGTCCCAAAGAACTGCAGATTTGTACCGCCAGAGCAACGCTTACCAACGTCAGAGAATCTCCTAGAGCCAGTTAGTTTTGTTATTATATTTTTTTCTTACTATGACTTCTATATCATCATCATAGCTAGCCTGTCGTGTCCCACTATTGGGCAAACGCCTCCCTCCATACCTTCCAATACACTTCTATATACACGGCTTAATTTATTTTAATCCCATGGAGCTTCGATCCGGTACATGAAACTCTATCGATTTGTAAATACAAAATACTAGAATTAATTTTTGTAACAAAACGTCAGCTGAGCGAGACAATGATATGTAGGTACTGGTTGGTCGTTGCGTACCAACTACCCTCTTATGTATCGAATCGACACTTCACTGGATTAAATCAATCAAAATTTAGCTGCGTGTATTATGTAAATATGCATCTTTCGTCGCCGCGAACGGTCAGATATAAAGAATTTAACATCGCGTAAAAACACACCATTGAATTTCCAACGAAAGGTAAAAATCTGCTATGCGTTTTACTGTTGAAATAATGACGATTTCTGTGTTCAGGTAAAAATAGTGTTAATCAAATGCTTGTTAACGGAGACGCGGCGCGATGAACGAGGCGTTGAGCGTTCGCCGTACATTGCAGCACTGAGCCGTGTCATCACACGCGCAAACATATGGTAATGTACGACGAGCGCCCATCGCGCCGCGTCTCCGTAAACAAGCACTTACTATTACTATTCGTCTCAAACCGCTTCAAAGTATGTGACTTTGTATTTAGACACATCTCAAAACATTTCGTCTGTACCTTAGGCTATTCTGCTGCCTTCATTTCCTTCTCCATCTTATTAAATAACTAGTATAAACCCCGCTAGGCTACAGGCCCCGTTTGTTGCAGACTCGGCGGGCACGCGCGCGGACCTGGCCGCCATCATCTCGGCGCTGCGGCGCTCCGCCCCGCCCCGCGGGCAGTTCCCGTGCGCGCACGACGACATGGACCCCATACATGAGCAGTTCATACTGCACGCTGATAGTGAGTATAAGCCCCGCAAATTGATATTGCGATTGGCGGCCATCTTGGTGACGTAGTCGACGTCGCACCGTCAGTACCGTTCGCAAGGTCAGCCCGCGCTTACTTGCTCTTTTTTACGACGGATGACGTCATGCAGCTGTTATTGTGACAAGGTTCCATCGCAATATCAACTTGCGGAGGTTATATAATGATACCACCTAACTGTACCTTTACCTACAAGGTGGACCGATGATCTGGTGAAGGTTGCGGAAAGCTACTGGATGCGGACAGCACAGGATCGATTGTTGTGGAGGGGGAAGCCTATGCCCGACAGATGGGGTCGTTCGGCTGACATGATGATTTTGATAAACTATACCAATGCATGGAAACAGTCTCTTCTCTTACTGATAAAGCACGAGCATTGTTCTCATATGATTTACTGTAAGGACTTCGAAAAAGGTTTTTAATACATTTACTTGTAAACCAGTTCTTATGGTACCGCTTCCAGGCACGCCATGGACTGTTTAGTGCGAAAAAAACGCTTCACAATTTTACTGTAATAAAAACGTTTATCGTATCAAACGCGCATCGACCTCCACGAGGCGCGGCTCAACCCCCACGTGTAGCGGGTGTATTGAAAAACTTCATTTACAAATTTGTCACTGCAGCCCTCGATTCCACAACAGACTCCCTTGGTCACAAGGAAAAACTTTCTGCACTTTTATAAAAATGTACTATTAAACCCTGAGTTTGTTACGGTGTTTCGTTTCTGGTTAGGAAACATCAACTAAGTAACAACGTTGTCGACGTTGTAGTCTTCTAACTGTATTTGTTTAATTCTCAGATTTAGACGACATAGATCGCGGCACCGCCATCACTCCGGAACTTTTATGGCGCGAAAACCGATCTGTGTGGTGCGCGAGAGTGGAGCCACTGTGGGCCGACTTCTGTGGCGCTAGAGCTACTAACAATAAACCTGCACCTTTGTTGGACGCTACGCCACTTACAGCTTGGGTAAGTAGCCTTTACGACCTTTCGCTCACCTCAATTTCTGACTGATCACTTAAAAAAAATTTTGCTTGAATTATGCGGTGCGATGCCAAACCAAACCTTTGTAGTTTTCGTTTAGAGTGCAAGCAAAAATGGACTTAACGGTGCTCAGGCGGAAATGTTTTCGATAATACTCAACATTTTGTCTATCGATTTGAAAGCAGATCAAATATATATTTTTTCGCGATTTCATAGTAGTCACATTAATAAAATGGTTTATAATGATGAGTGCAATAACTTTTGAGCAGCTTTAGGTTAATTTTACTAGCAACAGCAAACAAATAAAGCTGTAAGGTGAAATTTTATTACATGTAGCAAACAATTAAGAGCTTTTTTCTACATGACGGTGATAAAAACTGCACAAAAAAAATATATATTTCTAAAAAGATACTCCTTTAAGGAATACTTTTTTCTTTAGTTTCGAGAAAATGTTGTGCCATTTTTATTCAACTTTTACATATTCACAGACATTATTTTTTTTTTAAATCATCGTTCTTTTACCTTCCACAAAACTAGTTATAGAGACATATTTTTTTAGAGTGACTGTTATTCTTTACTTTGAAAAATCGGTTCAGGTCATAGACTGACACAAACCACTTATATCTTCCAGCTATGTTTCGACGACAACTTCTCTCGCATCTGGATAGTCGCCCGCACCAGTGGGCTGGCAGGACTTCAGCTGAACCACTACCAGATGCTGTTCCTCATGAGACAACTGGAGCGGATCTCAGAGATGACCGCCTGGCTCGCGCACGATGCTGAGAGGCAGCCTGATAATGAAGATGGGTAAGTTGGCTGAAGTACTAGCTTACTGATCTTCAGCTGAACTATTACCACATTCTATGTGCGAACGCCGGCTTTCACTTGGGGCTCAAAAGTTTTTTTTATTAATTAACTAGCGACCCAGCTTCGCACGGGTACAATAGTGATATTAAATATATAATGCATGTATTATACCTATAAACCTTCTTCATGAATCACTCTATCTATTAAAAAAACCGCATCAAAATTCGTTGCGTATTTTTAAAGTTCTAAGCATACATAGGGACACAGCGACTTTGTTTTATACTATGTAATGATATTAAGACATTTTTAATCTCAAGTAAGAAATTTCTTAACAACAAGTAATTACTGTATTTTTTGGTTGCACAACTATTCGTGATTATTATTATTATTATTTTTTTTATGAGCCCTAACTGTCCCACTGCTGGGCAAAGGCCTCCCCCAAGTCCCAAGTCAAGTGGAAGGATTATTATTTATTTATTATTTTCATAAATAAATAACTGATTTAATTTAATTGTCTCCAGGACAATAGTTGTAGGCATAGTGGTGCCTGCAGTGGAGTTAACGTTCGTACTTCCTTCCAACTGCCCCGGACAAGAGTCTTCCAGGGACCTGGACAGCGTGCCGCTCGACTCATCCAGTTTGCAGGACTTGAAGATGGGTGAGTGGGGCTTACTTATTCAGGTCTTTTTTTACTTGGCTTGGTTAAAATGACAGCAGGATTAAAATATGTATTATTAAGATGAGAGAAAGAGATAAATAGCTACTTTGTATGAATCCTACAGGTGTCGCCCGCATCTTCCTATAGGAGTTTTAGTAGACATAGTAGTATTGGAGTAAAAAATACTAAATTATTATAGATACTAAAAAAATACATTTGATATTTGTAAGCCTTACTATAAAATTGGTTATTGAATGTACTATCAGTTACCATATAGCCATAATTGTATCGTTTATACAAAAGCTGCACTCAAAACCGGGAATCATAGACGTAGGTAATTAATATTGACAGCCTCGAATTTCTATCTAAAATTTATTTTAATGTGCCGCAAAAATAATTACGCAATAATTTACTCTTATGGTTTCCTCTAGCATCAACAAATTATCTATATATATAAAAGAAAGTCGTGTTAGTTACACCACTTATAACTCAAGAACGGCAGAACCGATTTAGCTGAAAATTGGCCGGGAGGTATTTTAGAGCCGGGAAGGACATAGGATACTTTTTTTTTAGAGTAGGGTAAAATAGGGTAGAGTAGAGTAGAATAATCTGTTGCCGGGAGCGAAGCCGCGGGCAAAAGCTAGTTGACAGAATAGTTTTATTAAACGAGCAAGTAAGCAGTTCAATAATGTATAGGGTAACCATGAAGTTGCCGATTCTTCTCCATAGGAAACGACCGATTTGGAACAGTGCGCTTGCTTCTGACGTTCTATAAGTGCCCATTTAGGCCTATGTGAAATAAAAATATTTTGAATTATGATTTTTTTTTTTATATAAGCAGCATGATTTGGAAACCTTTAGGACCATTGTGACATCAGTCAGAAGACGCATAAGTTCTTGTTTACGGAAACGCGGCGTGTTGTGCGGTCGTCGTACATTACCATATGTTTGTGTTTGCGCGTGTGATGACATTTTTACTCCGGCGTTTGCACACCATTTGTTCTTTACTTGTGTCTATAATTACCAAAGTCGAAATGTGACAGCAACTATTCGTCGTATATCAAATTCAAAAATAACTCAATATTTTTTGTTAGCAATAGGTACAATGTCAAGGCAGTGAGTTCAAATACAATGTATCGATTCACTATGGGTGGCCTTGCTAGGCATACAAATATTGTTTGTCGAATGGTATGAGTTTTCATTTCTTTGTCGCCTTTTTATCTTTACTATTTAAACATTATGTTATTTCTTCTTTAAATTATGTTCTTTCTTATTTCTCCATGTATTTATTTCCACGTCTTTCGGTGGGCAGAGCACCAAACTGTCTCTACGCTAGGCGCGTCAACGCCGCTTGAGGAAAACTGCAGTAAGTTTTGGGTTTACAGATAAATATGCATCAAGTAACCATTGGTTTTGCATTTTATATGTTATGTGTGTAACCAGCACTTGCAATTAATAACACAGTACATTAAGATTAAAAAAAAACTTTAAAGTGAAAGGTACGGAGTTGTACGTGGCATTTTTGTAACTAGATGGCGCTAAACTCAACTTTTTTTAGTTTATTCAGTTTGTTTGGGAGATTTTTTTTTTATAATTGATAGGCTCGGGTTTGACCACAATCTCACCTGATGGTAAGCGATGATGTGGCCGACGAAGGAGTACGCTTGCTAGAAGTATTGTTCACTCTTGACTTAAAGACCTCCAGGTAGTAGCTATCAGAAAACACAGACTCTGGAAGGGAATTCTACTCCTTAGCTGAACGCATAATGAATGTGTTCACAAAACGCTTTTTTAGTTCAGTCAATAAAATGATGTCTGGTAAAATTGAAACTGATTTCTTGATCTTGATCAAATTGTTGCCTAAAAATTCATCGTATTCGCTAAAACACCTAATTTAACATCCGACTCTTAACTATAGTACTTATGTGTTTTGACATTCGATTTTGAAGCAATCATTTAACTAAATTCAATATAATGAAATGTTCGATTTTAGCAAATACCATTTCTTTCACTTAATAATGCTTTAAAACATTAAAAAAATAAAAATAAACTAAAAATATTGAGTTTAGATTCTAGTGAGAAAATGACCACAGTCAGGCTCGTAGCTTTCATCTTAACCTATTAAAAATAGCTATCACCGTAATTTTGTAAATGCCAAATTAATTACAATGTATCTCGCAAGATTGTAAACTGTCGAAAGATAGTGGCACGTGTTTGGTTCCTAATTCTGTGCACACAGAATGGTTTACTGTAAAACTGACCAATCAGGCACAACCTTCGACTAGTTGACAGTTTAATTGTGATGTAACAGTTTCACTCCGATAGATAAAAATAAACCGAAAAATATTGTGTTAATTTATATACAGTATTTATTTATTTAAGTATAATTCACAATTTTCCATCAGCCTCCTAGCTAAGTAACAATCGTTTCGTTTTGCCACGCCCCAATTCCATTGTTGAGATGACGTCCGAACAAGGGAATTGGGGGCGTGGCCAACTACAAGCGCTAACTCTAAACGATACGATTGTAACTTGGCTAGGGGGGCAGATACAATCTCACGAGACAGATTATAATTTAACGGTATTTACAATTATACAGTGGCATAGCCAAGTAAGCTAGCCCACAAAAATCACTGTTAAACCCTTCATACCCATGCTTACGCAAAAGCAGTTGTGTGCCAGCACTTTCCTTACTTACTTCTTTTTTCATACTAACACTTATTCACTCTTATTTTTTTGTGTATTTATTTTTTTATATTGCAACATTCTTATACTTCTTTGTAATGCAGCTGTCACAGTATTTTGTATTAACTAAAACTATTATTATACACCACTAAATTCACCGCTTTATCATTTCAATCCTGTGGAGGGTCGATCCGGTACATGAAACACTATCGATTTGTAAAGTTAAAATAAAAATAAAATTAAGTATTTTACATTTTATTAACATAACTACCTACAGGTCATTCGACTCAATTCACCACAGAATTTCAGAAAAGAAATGCTTTATTTTTTTTTGTTTACAAATCGATAGTGTTTCAGCTACCGAATTGACCCTTCACGGGATTAAAACGGTGACAATTTAGCGGTGTATAATGTGTGTTTAGCACCATCGTTTACTAATCACAGTATTTATTGGTAATAATGATATCTAAACTTAATTTTTCTAAGAGATAAGATTGTTTGTTTTTATAGAACGTAATGTCTGGGAGTACTAAATAGGTTTCGGCGCAGTACTAGAATGTGTTAAATGGCGCGCCTTCGCGGATGAAATGGAGATTAGAATCTAATCCATACTAATATTATAAATGTACTAATATTACAAAACCGATTTAAATTAAAGATACGGATTAAGGTTGAACCATAATTTTTATCTAGCTTCAATTTTCTTATCTATAACCAGTGACCTCAACTATTTAGTACAATAGACTAACTGCCGTCAAACAGCGTTAGTCCCAAATTGATTTTACCATATTGGCGCTGTCGGTCGTAGCGAGTGTCTACGACACTAAAACTAGTAATGTTGCCCCGCTTACAATACACTTGACCTCATTTATCATAAGTTTTTTATAATCCTGAAGCAGTAATAACACGGAATTCGAACAAAATTAATTCGAAATTCAAAAATACTTCAGAGTACTATACAGTTCTCCGCAGCCATTTACATTATGTCAAATTAGTTCTCTGAACGTCCGCGAGTGCCGCTTCAAATATGTGACAGTAAAAAATTGACTGTCAAACATATAGACCAGCCTGTTCAGTGGTAATAGTAGAGATCAGTGGCTATAACTGACATTCACGCAAACGAAGTCTTTGGCAAAAGCAAGTAATAAATGATTATTGTAATTTAAGAGATTTACAGCCAAGATCCGAAGGCCATCGGATCTTGGCGAGTCTGAAGTTAGTTAGCTAGTAAAAAATAAATGGTTGAAACAAGTAAATGCAATTTGCAGTTGTTTTTGCTGTTATTGGTATTTTTTTAAACCTTTATTTTTGTACGAGTGTTCAAGCGCTAAAATTCGCAAAGCCTTTCTTCAAATTGGCCAAAATCCGACGGCCATACTGTATACTCAGTTTTCGAAAGCCCGATCAACGTAAAAAATCAACTAACTAGGCGTCAAATCTCTTGTCAAGTGTCAATTGATGTGCATAAAGCATGAAGCGACTCTGATTTAATCATCTTGTTAGTTGACAACGTAGTCAAACTTCTATAGGAATGGCATGTCAAATGCCATGCCATAGATTTTTTAATTTTTTCGAAGCATCGTATCAGCAACCTAAATTAATTTCGCACAGCTGTTAATTTAACAGTTATCAGTAAAATTACAATTTGATCAGGCTTTTAGAAACTCGGTGTAAGTGTGTTTCCATAAGCACTGCAATTTCAAATCATCACTCTAAACCACATTCCTTAAAAATTACTTAAAAAAAAAAATCGTAAAAACTAACGTGTACAAATCCCAGTAGGTTCCGAAGCAACAATGGCGCCGTCAATGCTGGATCGTGACAGCGGCGTGCTAGCTACTACGTCCGTAGAAGTCTACCAGCCCATCGTCATCGAGGAACCGCCTCCGCCGAGCCCGGGGATGAGTTTTGGAGGTCTGTATAAGTGGTTTAATGGTCCCTCATACGCAGGGACTTCTTGCAGCTGCAGCAGCGGCAATATTATATGTAGTAACAGCGACCTACTGAAAGCACTGGATTCACATCACTCTAGAACGAACATTGTACGTATGACTACATACGTGCAGATGTTTCAACACTCAAAGTGAAAGGTATCAGCACAGATCTAGAGCGCAAACTTGCACTTCTGCTAGCTAAGTTACAATCGTTGGGTTTAGCGTGAACGCCCACGGCCATGTGAGAGAGTATTGAGATGATGTCAGAACAAAGGTATTGGGACGTGGCCCACTAAAAGCGTTCACGCTAAACGAAACGATTGTAACTTGGTTAGGGAGGAAGAATTGAAATATCGAAGAGAGAAAAAACATCAACTTTATCCTCAAATAACTGCTTCTGCTTACATAATATACAGGGTGTCATTGACATGTTAACGCAAACGAATACCATAGATCCAGTTCATGATTCTAGACCCCGCAGTGGTGAAAGTTTTTGTCGGTTTTTTCTTTTATGAAATTTGTACGTTTTTTAAATTAAACTGTATAAAAACGTCATTTTAAAATTTTTTGCGAAAAAAATGAGTGAATTACATTCTAAATTAATAATGTCAACGGGTTTGTTTAAAATAACGACTTTATTAGCCTCGATGTTCTTTTTATTAATTTTCATGTACTGGATCCATGGTATTCGTTTGCGTTAACATGTCAATAACACCTTGTACGTACATTATGATATTATAACCAAGGTATTATATTCATAACTTTCTAAATCCTCCATCCTCCAGGTTTCACCTCAATGCGTCGCGGCTTCAACTCCTTAGTGACATCTATAGACAGCGCATTAACTCGCGACGACACGAGAAGCGATGCGGCCTCGACTGCGAGCTCCGACAGCGATCGATATGTCGTGGTCGGGCTGGCTGCCGAGTCGCCCGATGATGCTGATATGGCATTCAGGTATGATAGGCTGACCCTAAACCATATTTTTTATAATTCGTTTTTTAATCCTAAACTAAAATTTAACAACTTAAAATGTCAAATGTCCAGAAGATTGGGAACATATTTCTAGAGTGTGACATTCTGAGTTGTCAAATCGTAGTCTAGAATTAAAAATTGGTTGCCTGTAAAGTCGGTATACGGGCGAAAGTTTTACGTGAAAACGACTTTGAGTGGTAAAATAATTTTAATGAAACTCTCTCTCTCTCGCTCTGTCTCTCTCGCTCTTAGGCGGGCTAACTGTGCTCGAGTGGAAGGGACGCGTGCCTTTCACTTTTTATGTCTGTCTCTCTCGCTCTTAGGCGGGCTAACCATGCCCGAGTGCAAGGGACGCGTGCCTCTCACTCGCTCTCATTGTGAGCGCATAACGTGAGCGGAGCGTAACGCAGTTTCTTGAAGTGTCACCCGGCAAACCAATTTATAAGACGTTGTCACGTCAAAAACGAACTAAAGGGTGCCGTAACTCAAAAGGAAAATACGGAACCCTTATTGGATCACATTGTTGCCCGTTTGTCTGTCTGTCTGTCAAGATCCTTTATTTCCTTTACATGTTGCCCTCTGGTAAATTATTAATATTCTGTAGATTTATCTATTAACTGCTCCATCCTTATTATAATATATAACTTCGTTTTTGTCACATTGCCGTAACAATATTCCTTGTATCACCATTTTATAGATACATCTTATAATGTGATGGTCTTACTGAGAATTATGATTATTTGTTTTGCTTTCATATAGCCTCTTTCAATAATGTAAAAGTGAGAATTTTTACGGTACGAGTACAATATTGACTGGTCTGCACAGTCCTTACATAATTTATGTCTTAATACCGTAATCTTACTAATATTATAAATGCGAAAGTTACGATGTTTGGATGTTTGTTACTCAATCACGCCAAAACGGCTGGACGGATCTGGATGAAATTTGGCATAGGCATAGGATACACTCCAGAATAGGACTACTTTTTATCCCGGAAACCCCAACCCCAATACCACGCGGGCGAAACCGCGGGCAAAAGCTAGTATGGAAATATAACAACAAACCATTTTTTTTTAAAGTAACCATGGAGTTGGTTGCCGGTTCTTCTGAATAGGAAACGACCAAATTGGAAACGTGCACTAGCTTCTGACGTTTTACAAGTAGGCCTATGTAAAATAAAAAGATTTTGACTTTCGACTCATGACACGATGTCACGTGAAGAGTCGACCAGTTGTTTTCAGATATGACAGTCAACACCATGACGACACATGAAAAAGCATTAACTCAACAAAAATGTTACTACCTGATGACCTCTTTTTTCGTGGTATTCGTAACTAAATTACTTCTCCTTCCACAGAGAGTTCGAACACGGACGTGCTTCAAGCGGCGTCAGTGGCGTGGAAGTGGCCGCTGAAGTGGTGGAGCGATCATCTTCCCCGAGCGACCACTCCGTTACCAGCTCCTGTAGGAGAAGAGATGTCGTATGTACACTTACAACTGGGAAAACACTTTTTTTTTAGTTCTAGATAGGCTTGCGTTTGACCACAATCTCACCTGATGGTAAGCAATGATGTGGTCGACGATAGAGCACGCTTGCCTAGAAGTAATACATGGATTAGTTAGGAACTATGTCATATAATGCAACCAGTAGCGTTTGAAGGGTGTGGAATTTCTCTAAATAAATATGTTACCTAGTGACGTTTTTGGGATAGTAATTAGTGACTGATACTCAAACACGTGATTGTAGTCATGATAACAAACAAATTTTACTACAAGAGTTTAGTATCGGTCACTAATTACCATTCACCCTATACTCTGTTTTTGATCTTTTAAATCCTATAGAGAGTCGATCTCACTACATGAGACACTGTCGATTTGTAAAAAAAAGTTTCTTTTTCTAAAACTCGAATTAATATACGCATGTACGTAATTTTCTTTTTAAGTAAGCGTTAGCTGAGTGAGTCTAATGACCTGTAGGTATTTATGGGTCGTTGCTTACTAAGCACCTACGGGTCACTGGACTCGCTCAGCTGATGTTTACTTTAAAAAAATATCTGTACAAATCGATAGTGTTTTATGTACCGGATCGACCCTTGAGGGGATTAAAACATCAAGTAATCTATTTGCAGTACAAAATTCTCCAGGATAGAAGGTAGATGGTTGTAGGATACAATATTGTCTTGAAAATTATACCTTGATTATTATTTATTTATTTTTCTGAAGATCTCGACGAGTACTTGGCGTGTCAACAACATCCACATAGTACACCAGAGCGGAGGAGGGAGCTCCGCCCTCCGCCTCGCCGCCGACGACCTAAAGACCGATGAGTGTAACGCTATACCCTGGGATGAGTTCCAGGTGAGTTTGCTGTTGAAAAGGGGTTTGTGGGGGCTGATGTTTTTGTTGGAGCTGTTTGGACTTGACTGTGGTGTAGACGGGTTAGATGAAGTGTCTATATGTGGCATTGACAAAGATAATTTTGAAATCTCGATTAATATACGCTATATCAGTCATTAAGGCTAATTCACACCGGAATGGTAGCGGCCGGCAGCGACGCAGCGAGCACTTTCACTGTGAACTAATTCTAAACTTAATCTCCAGATTTAAAAGACCAGTATCGCGTGAATATTTTGTCGTTAGTTCTGCCCGCGGCGAAGCGAAGCCTTTCCAAGCTATTCACGCGTTAGTGATATTTGTAAAACGATAATAGTAGATTATGAGACTAGGGGATAAAACAGTGTCTTTAAGTCGAAGGCGATATATTTATAATAACTTTTAATCCTGAACGTTAGTGAAGGAGGTGTAGAAACCTGAGTGTAGTGAGGAATTCAAGCCGCTCAAGACAAAGACAACTCTATCCCCTTGTTGCATACTCTACTTTTTTCACCATCTGTGAGATAATTTAAAAACAATTTATCAAAACAAACTTTATTTTTTTAGAGAAATATCTTTAAAATATTTCTAGCAAATTTTCCAAATTCCAAAAATTCAATCAATTCAGTACTCCAAGAATCTATAGTTTTAACTTTCTATAACGCTCCCGCTCATTCATAACATTTTATACTTTTTTTTTTTGTTAATGGCTTTTTAAATTTTCGAAGTAATGTCGCCGGCAGCCGCTGCCATTCTGGTGTGACTCAGCCCTTACGATTATTGATTGTATACCGCAACCCAATCCTCCATTTTACTTGCCGTACATCATCAGTCAAGTTTAAACAGTTTCAAACAAATAACTCTGTGTGCATATTTAATAAATTGTACTAAAAATGTCAGTGAACACACATCAAAATACAGCTATTTAATAAAATTTCTTAAATACTTGATATCTTTAGTACATTTTTTTTTCCAAACATCATACACATTCACTGGTTTTATATGTTTTCCACACATATGTTTGACAGTATTCTTACTATTATGAGAAAAATAAACATATATACTAACATTACCCAACATCTTCTTCACCTTTCTACAATATTTCTTTTTACTAAGTACTATTATTACCTACAAATCATCTAAATATTTCAAAGAAAAATACAAGTCTCACAGAACACAATATTTCAGTAACTTAAGGCGAAGTTACTTATTTATGGCATGCGTCGATATTTAAGAGTCCGCATTATTATTTATTTTCTGACCTTACATCTAATGATAGACTTCATAGGTAGAGGCAGTGTCATGGGTTTTTTGTATATTTACTTTAATTTAAGTAATAGTAGTCACTGTATACGCTTGTTAAAATTATCTACACTAATATAATAAAGAGGTAAAGTTTGTTTTTTTGTTTGTAGGAGGTAATCTCTGGAACTATTGGTCCGATTGGAAAAATAATTAGCAACAATAGAAAGCTGTTTTACTCCCGAGTGACATAGGCTATATTTTATGTACGCGGGCGAAGCTGCTGACAAAAGCTAGTGTTAACATACAATTTTAGTCGCCATTTCGGACAATGGTGATCGCCAGTAAATCTTCTAAATTTATTCATAACACTAAATTATTTACTTCAAATTACATGCAAGCTTACATAATTACCTAGTCTCATGCACATAACGCGACAAATAGGGCGCTGCGTTAAAAGTATGACAGTGTATAAAATTATGACCCGCGATGTGGCGCTATTGAAGTTAATTATTAACCTGTTGATCCCCAAGCGTATATATAAAATATTGAGCGTTTTTTTACGGGGTATTTTGATTTTTATCCAAGAACGTAAATAAAAAGTTTTTATAGACAAATAAAATTTAAATTTGAAAAATTAGAAATTCCACCACTGGAGGTCCAGAATCATGTACTGGATCCATGGTATTCGTTTGCGTTAACATGTCAATGACACCCTGTATATATTGTCACCACTTCACAACAACGGTCTAATAATTTTTATTACGCCTATTGTACACTTATTTTTTATAAACGTTTGTCCTGTGACAAGCTAAGGTGTGTGCCTAAGCCTAGTGCTGTTTTTACACGACTGTAATAAGCAGGTTTGTGTTATGTTAGTCTGGTATGATGAATTACAGTGTAATGAAGAACTGTTCGAAAACTCAAGTCAGAAAAATATATAAAATATCCAAAAGAAATATCCGTCTTGATAAAATCATCTGGCTTTTCAATATTTCCCTTCAAGACATAATTGAAGAACAGGTGAGTAAGCGTATGCGGCGACTCATATAATTCGTGTAGTTTCTATGACGCTGCCTCATCAGATTATGTGCATGACCGTATCATCACAATCATTGTATTTCGTACCCAGTAAGGTGTATCGCTGTAATACTAAACTATGTTGATAAGGCTTCGGGTTTAGGAGCGAGCGATAGTGGGGCGACTGTTTTGTTGCCCACTTTAATATTCAATAACGTAAAATAATAATTATGGTACTTATAGAAGGTATTAACGGCCATTTAACCACCTTTTTTACTCAATTTTTGTTGCAACAGATGAACTTTCATTACAAATGCAAAGGAAACACATCACAGTCAGTATCAATTTATAATGGTAATTTTTCTTCGTATCAACAAAGGCACTAAACTTATTAAACGATTGTTATTGTTGCCAAACAGTAGCTCAACTGTTGCCCAACAGTGGCACAACTGTGGCCCAACAGTCGCCCGACCATCGCTCGCCTCAAAATCCGTCCTCAAACTGGAATGCATCCATTTTATCTCTAACTATATGTGTCTATGTGTGTTTTTTCCTCTATGGCAATTCCCGCCCGCTCGGCTATCGTGAAACGAAAGAACCGTCTCAAGGTATTTAACATGCGATCTATAGATCTGATCTATAGACAATTTGACACGATGTAGTGGTATCATTATGTTGAGTGCCCATAGATGTAGAGGTTATGTGTCGTAGCCAAGGGGGTTTGTCTGTGAATGAGTGAGTGAGACGAAAGATGTTTCTGTCTCTCTTTTTTTTTGTTTTTTTTTTTTAATGTGCTTGTGTTTGGTTAGTAACCTAAATTTTACGAATGTCAATCTCGCTTTACGAAAGGTACAGTTAAGAAATCTATTACATTGAATTATCAATTAAAGCTTGATTTTTTGATTGACTTGATTAACTGGGTCCAAAATTATTGAAAACTATTTTAATAAATTCAAATGCTGCTATTTCTTTTCACACATTTTCAATCGAAACACAAGTACATTTCTTCTACAATAAGTTTTGACCAGAAACATCTTTACAAATGCTTCATTGCTATCTGTTACATGTCCGCCATTTTAGCTTCGCCAGCACCAACCGAGGGCACAGGTAGGATGCATTTTGCAGCCTATTTTGTTTCTCCACGCCATGTTGTCCCAACCTTGGGTTTTCAACGGTTGAAGAGATAACTACCTTTATCCAATGTGACCCGTTTAGCATGGTAACATTTCTTTAAAATCTTTGCGAGGTTGAAAACTATAGGCTCAAGCATATTCTCAATAGATGGCGCTAAACAAAATATTTAATTTATTTTGTTTTTAAGGGAAATGGTGGTAAATACAGCGCAATGTTGTCCGATGTTAGGAAATACCATAATAAACCAATAAATAAAAAAAAATAACACGCCATAGCCACCGAATACTAGCCACTGTAGATGTGGGCTTGCGGACGACGATCGATGGGTAGCTCGTTGTACTAAGCTAATCTGAACCGCTGGCACGTACCTAATGTTTCACTTAGGCCGCAATAATATGTAAGAAAATACTTTAAAAAATAGACTAAAAATAAAATGTAAAATGAGTTCAATCAGCTACATCTACCGAGAATATTACCATGCCTGGACCTATAACTTTCATTATAAATCATGTTTTTGAAAGTTGTAACAACATAAAAACGAAAAAAGAGTAAATAATGTTCTACACAAAAACAAAAAAGTTTATTTCTATGTTATACTTATTAAGTGTATCCTAACTATATCTCTAAATGTACATAATATTTCAAAACTAAAACACTGTCTTTAAAAAAAATATCGATATACAAACCTATTATATCTCTTCTAAGCTTTTGCATGAAACAAACAGTTTGAAACAAAAAATAAAAGATTTGCACCACTTCTAACAAACAAATAAAATTACTATTTTTTTCAAAAACTGAACAGATCAATAATCTTTTTATGAGAATTAATTTAATCATCTATTAATAGTATGCGGCATATAAATTGAACCATTTCCTGTAGTTGCACGCGGTCTCCCATTTTAAATGAGACCTTAAAATCAGTTACTACGTATTCAAGGTTGACTGCCATGGTAGTTCAACTTATGTGACGAGGATTATAGCCGATTTTCGGGTCTCAGTCGGGATCGGAAGCCATGGGGAATAGTTCCAACTTTTTTTCCGCGTACTATACTAAAATTGTTATGACGTCATTGAAATGAAAGTCGTTATAAAGTGGTGTTAAACTTTTACCAATGTGTGTTTTCTATATGTAGCATGTCCGGCACAGTCCTTTCATCACCATCCACACTTAGTGTTGTAACCATGTTTGTGACGTGATATCCGCTTAGTCTGACTATGTAAATAACATCCGATTGTCTGGTGATACTTATGAACGTGATTTTTAATTGAAATCTATTTTCTATCCAATTGGATTTGTTTTTCCAAAATAGGTAACATCTTACTGATTTTTTTTTTTGGTTGACTGTACTAGATACAACTATCATTAAGAGACCCAATAACATATGTATCAAAGAAAATATAAAAAAAAAGAAATGACAGTCTGGTTCCATTTTTTAATTGTGTTCCATAATTAAATCAAGCGTTCAGCAGTATCTGACTTTCCCCCCAAAACCTGTTTTCGTCGCCCTCCCTTCCTCCCGTAACGAATCCCTCTGAACACAGAACAAGTTCTCGATGCGGGCACGCGCGTGGACCGAGCCGCCGGTCGCGGAGGGTGATGAGTTGGTGCCGAGAGACGCGCCTCTGGTCGCAGCTAGGCTGGTCAGGACGCAGATGCCGAGGGAACCCGATACTGCGGTAAGTAAATAAATAATATTCTGCAACTATCACACAATGTACCATCTAAGACATTTTGCTTCCTAGGGTTGATGCGAAAGCGTTACGTTGTCTGTCACTGTTTCCCGCTCCACCCAAAATCTGGATTCGTCATGCGATGATTTTTACCTACCATAAAAAAAAAATTAAGACATTTCCGCCCGACTTAACTTAGCTGTTAAGTTCATTTTTGCTTGCACTCGAAACGAAAATTTCAAAGGTTTGATTTGACGCAGCGCTGCAGGATTCAAGTGACTTTTTTGACCATCTTGTTTTAAAATAAGTGATAGTATCAACTCAATGGATCTCATTTATCCTAATTATAGATTTTTTTTTATATAATAGATAAATTACACCCCAGACACAGAATAAATGATCATACACATCATCCAAAGATTTATCTTTGGTAGGAATCGATCTCACGACCCTGACTGCTATGCCAGAGGCATAGCAGTCAGGGTCACTAACGGGAAAGGGACTATTTAAAACCAAGAGACATATTGGTAAAAGGATATTCTAAACCTGAACCATTTCAAGTGACTTTTAATATAAGTTTAATTGACTAAAATCACAATTTACTGAAGTCGCAAGAGAACCAAGGTTGCCTGCATAGCGAAAAGTATCACCAAACTTAAGTGGCAATGGGCAGGGCACATTGCACGCAAAACAGATGGCCGCTGGGGCCGAAAAGTGCTGGAGTGGCGACCGCGTACCGGAAGACGTACCGTTGGAAGGCCTCCCACAAGGTGGACCGATGACCTGGTCAGGGTTGCTGGAATTCGATGGATGCGAGACGCACGGGACCGATCGTTGTGGCGATGCTTGGGGGAGGCCCAACAGTGGACGTCTTTCGGCTGAAATGATAATGATAATTATTAAGATCTTCCCTTTTTCTCTCAGGGTCTAGCACCTTTTGAAGAACTGCTGGAGGCTCGTATCCGTGACCTAAGCATAGCCCTCAATATGAGCACCGCGTTAGCACTCGCTGAACTGATTGAAGATGAAGTGGTGGTGCCGCCTATGCCGCTTGAAGTAAGATATATGTAATTTTGACTTAATCTTATTTGATCAAAAACTTTTTAGTAGTCGCCTGACACTATTTAACTAATGGCGAACACTTTAATAGCATTTTTATCGTATTTAATAAAAATGTGTGGTGAAATTTTACGTAAAACTGTAAAGGAAACCTGTTCTAGTGTACTTTTTTAATATTTGATTTTTATTATATTTAGATTATAACATTTACTCAACAACAAATAGCATAGAAAACTAATGTGTCCTTTAAGAGGCAAGTAGTGGCCGAGTGGTAACGGCCCCGACTTATAAGTCGGCCAGACGCATTACTTTGTATAATTTATTTTACCACCACTGCTCTCAAAACGCGGAAGAAAAACATCATGTTGAAACTGGCATGTCCTAGAGCCAAAAATTCGAAGATATGTGACATCTACCAACCCGCACTAGATTCGCGTTGTGGATTACGGTCGGTTCACTCTCCTAGAAAGGAGGCCTGAGTCCCAGCAGTAGGAAAATTACAAGGCTGATAATGCTTATATTATGACCTTTATTTAAAAATTAAAACAACAACCTTTTAAATTTTGTATTATGTCAATCTTTCTACTTCCAGGTTCTAATAGAAAACGTAAAACTCCACCTAATAGAAGACCGTCCGACCCGCTCTATTTCATCCCCTCCCCCACAACCCTTAGACATAGACCTGACCACCTTACGTTTGACGCGGGACCTAGCGGGGGTTGTTCGCCTAGGTCCCCCTATCTCCACCCCTTCGACGATAGCTTCCCCAGCCACGCCACAGCCACAGCCGGAGTTAGATGAGGCCAGAGACAAGATTGATAGGCTGAATAGAGAGAACGAGGAGTTGAGGAAACGGCTGGTCACGCTGGCAAGGATTGCGGAGGATAATCGGGAGTTGAGAGCGTAAGTTTTTTTATATACATACCTAATAGCTTTTGCTAGCGGTTTAAGCGGTTAGAAACAACTAGCAAAAGCTTCTCCATAGAAAGTTTTCTCGATCATTGAGCACTAACTACCTACAGGTTATTGAACTCGATCAGCTGATGTTTATTTGAAATTAATTTCGTACATGCGTATATTTTTTTCGAGTTTTAGAAAAAAAAAAGTATTTTATTATGTAGTTTTGTCTTTTAAAATTGATAGTGTTTTATGTACCGGATTGACCCTCCACGAAAATAAGACGATCAAAATTTAGCGGTGTGTACAATGAATGACGGGAATAATAATAACTTTATTTCGGGTAGCATTTTTTTTAAAGTAGCCTATTGTATGTCCCACTGCTGGGCAAAGGACTCTCCTTTTTCCTTCCAAACCTTTCTATCTAGGATGACCTTGTTTGCCCCGCGAACATGATGAGGTCGGCACTCCATCTTCGCCGCGGTCGAACTGGACCATAGAATTCTTAACCTATACTTAAACAGCCTATTATTCTATAAAGCTCTTAAAAGTGCGTAATTTTTTAATACTAAATCTTACGTATTTGTACTAAAATTTACAGGAAAGTAGAAGAAGCGTCGGTGTTACGACAATGCGTGCACGCAGCGCAACAGGAGGCAGCCAGTTTATTGGCGGACAAGCAGGAGCTTTTAGAAGCCATGCGTATGTTACAGGTGCGTGACACACACACACAGACCAACACACATACCCAAACCACATAGCAAAGCACCTTCTAAGAGTTCCTTACGCAAAGGGTAAAACGGAGGGAACGTATTCCTAAGACTTCCATACACGTTTATTGTATGGAAGAACCACTTAAATATTTATTATACTCTATTTTTTTTTTATTTTTGTAATAATAACAACAAAAATACATCTGTGAAGATGTCAACAATCAGACAAACAGACGGAGTCTTAGCGAAGTATCTATTTTGGAAAGCAAAAAATTGTACCACATAATTTCAATAAAGGGTGAATTGATGAAAACATGCAACTAACCAAAATAAATAAATAAAAAAACTTCTTACAAGAGATCCATGTATAACAAATAAAATTAAAATAGTTACACTTTCCAATTATCTGGCTTATATTTTATTTAATCTCTGAGTAGATTACTCAGAGATTAAATAAATAATATTATTTTTTTAATAATAATAATGCTACTAACTACTTATAATACTATATTTATTCTTGTTACCCTCTGGTTATAAAGACATCAATTTACATGTTTTCCAGGAGCAGATATCAGGCGGTTGTCGCGGCAAGAGATAGCGGTCGCGAGGCGGTCCTCCACAGGGCTGCCTCGACTGTACAGCGTGCTGTGGGGACCAGCAGACGTAGAATAACACCCTGTATGTGTACCTAAACTAAGGATATATGCTCGGACCTATGTAGCAAGTAAAGACTAAAGTTGAAACAAGTTCTTTACACACCCTGTATATGTACTAAGTATGGTCAGAAATGTGCGTTTTGTGACGGAGAACAAAGCCTGGATAGGTATGTATCACAGCCAAGTAGCTTAGTTTGTCACCCTGACACGGGTAGGTTAGTTTCAGCTAGGGTTAGCGAGCAAATTTACTTAACTAAGCCTCAGTCGTCTCCTTGTTAGGTTCCTTTGAATGCTGAAAACAGAAATAGGAGCCCTCTTGGCGGTTTAACGGTTCTTTTTTATTTATAACCGTTGTCAGCTTTTTAACGCAATTACTTAATTAAACATCACAAAACCAAGTTATTTGACTACGTGTTTGATTGAATGACTGGATAAGTTTCGGGTGACTAGTTGGATGGCGCCGTCTAGTAGAAAGGTTATTAACTAACTGGCAAATAAGGCTGTTTGGCTACAATTTACGTGAGGTCAGAAGAAAGTACGCAGAGTTAGAAAATATAGTCGCAAGAATTATACGACTAGCATATAAATATAAAACAATGTATATATTGGATGAAAACCTGTCTATGTATGTATGCAGCGCAGGTGGAAGGACTATGTTGAGGACAATTTTATTAAGGTTCCCTTGTATATGTACCAACTACATAGTGAAGACTTAGTTGACTGGAATATATTATGGTCTTAGTATTCGAGTATATGTATCAAGAGCATAGTAATCTTTTTGATCGGGGCAACCCTGTGATTCCAGCCTTTAACAATAAAACTGAAACAAGAAGATTCTTTCAGATTAATTGGCGTTAAAAGTCTGTCACGTAGTTGTGACCGTGGCGTGCTGGACACATACTACTTTGTCATAATTTTTGTTTTTACTTTGACATGACTTGCAGTCAAAAAGTTAAAGGTGTTCTGTATACATAATATATATCATAAATTCCTTTTAGATGTTACCAATTGTGCAATAGGCTAGGCCAACAAATAAATCACTGGACATGAGGATTATGTGGCGAAGTGAGTAAGTGCGCGGAAATAGGCTAAATCTATATATTGTATTGTTGAAAAGGAAAGTTTTTTAGACTCTTTGGCCATATTAAAAGTTATTTTTAAGGTAAAAGCTAAGGGCGCCAGTGTGGCTATTTTCTCACTAGATATATAGTTTAGTGCAATACTTAGATACATGGACAGTCAGAATTAGTAAAACGCAATGTCCGATTTTAGCAAATACCATTTCCTCATGACTTTATAATTTATTTTTATTTCATTTTTATTTATTATAGGTTCGCGCTTGACCGCTATCTCACCTGATGGAAAGCGACGATGAAGTCGAGTAATGCTCAGATTCATAAAAACATTGTAAACAAAAATGTTGAGTTCAACGCCATCTAGCGTCAAAATAGCCACAATTAAGGCCGTAGTTTTCACTTTAACAGTTGAGATTGTAATTTGTGGAATATAAAGTAAGACTCCAATATTTACAATGGCATTCTCTTTTTGAGAGTCATCTCCCTATGAAAGTTTTAAGTACTTACAACAGCATTTATAACGATACTTGTAACCTGCCCCGGTTCCGTTCGGGAGCGAATTATACACAAGAACCTTCCATGTTCATTGCTCTTTATATTAGTGAAATCCGCATCAAAATATATTGTGTGAATTAGCAAATAAATTAACAAACGAACACGAAAATTAACTTTGTTTTATAAAATCTAGAGACTAGCTTTCGCCTTCGGCTTCACCCGTGCGAAAATTTCGCCCGGAGGACACGGTGGAGCACACGGTCGAGGTGTGCCCCGCTTGGGCAGAGCATCGCCGTGTCCTCGTGGGGGCGATCGGTGGCGGCGATCTCTCGCGCCGGGCCTTGGTCGAGGCCATGGTCCGGAGCGAGGAGGAGTGGCAGGCGGTCGCCTCCTTTTGCGAAGCAGTAATGCTAGCAAAGGAGGAAGCCAACCGCTTAAGACAACGGCGCTCACGCCCGAGACGCCGCCGAGATTCCGATCCCGATTTCCGGCCACCGTAGGCGCGGGCTTGTGGATGGCGAGCAATGGGTAGCTCGCCGTCCAATCGTCTGGTAACCGTTTGGACCAAGCCCAGTCGTCAACGGCGCGAACTGTTCCCTCGCGCCTCAAGGAGTTGTCAGCAAACCGTAGGGACCCTGCAGAAGGGTCGAAGCCAACTGGGGCCATGGGTTCGCGTCTGAAAGGAAGGCTCTGGCCCTGGTGTATATGGCAACGTTGGAATGGGGTAGGTTGTTTAGTCAGTAAGAGTCTGACACTTGTTTCCCGCTCCGCCCAAGGGTGGGACTCGTCATTGGATGATTTTTACCTACCTAAAAAAAAAAAAACCCGTGCGGAAATTTCTTCACACTACTACAAACTTTGGACAACCACTTTATCTCCTTAGAGCTATGGTTTCCAACATATGGTACGCGGACCACTGGTGGTCCGTAAGAGCTAAAATATGGTTGGGGAGGAGAATAAATATTTTAAACTGTCCCACAGAAATGAACAGATTTTAAGTTTCTATTACAAATGTGTTTTCTATGACATTAATCGTTACTTCTGATTTCAAAGAATATGTGTGCTGCAACCAACCACTGTCCCTGGGGTCCTTGCTAACAGCAGACTAGATGAGTGGTCCCTGGTTAAATAAAGGTTGGCAAATCGAACTATTTGAGGGTGAATTTTAAAAATTCCTCTCTTAGTACTTCATCATCATCAACCTTTTTAATGTTCCTGCTGCTGGGACACAGGCCTCCTCTCTAGGAGAGGGAATGGGTCGTAATCCACCACGCGGGCCCAGTGCGGGTTGGTGGGGCTTAATATTTGCCAACGCCAAAAAAGGTAACCTAGTGCAATATTTCACACTACTAGTCCCAGAAATTATGATTGATTCATTAAAATATGCACCTACTCTACAAGTTCAAACGAAGTTACCGTAGGAATTGAAAATTAATAGGCTATCAAAATGGACGCTCATAATGCTATAACCTATTTTTACAGTCAATCTTTAAATTAATTTGGAAGTAGAAAAAGATACGTAAAAAGTTCGGCTGTGCGTTGACTTATCAGTCAGTCGTTTCTCTTTTTACATATATGAGTTTACAGATACAAAACTTCCCTTTATAATTTTTAGGCATTTTGTTTTTCTACGTCTTGGCATATCAAAAATCAATCATGTTTCTTGAACAGACAACACAACAAAAAGTATATTTTGTTTGATTAAATCTGTTCACATTTCAATTTGATTCTTTCCTGTGTTCATTTATGTACAATATTTTGTTCTAAGCGAATAACAAACTAAGCGAAAAACAATACTAAAAAGAAAAATACGCGATGTAGTCGTGGAGTTGTGGTGGATAGTCCGAAATAGTTTTTTTTTTTTTTTAATTCTTTATCTGAAAAATAAATGCCAATAACTGTTTTTAACAGCAATAACAGCAAATTGCATTTATTTTTTTCAAGCTATTTTTTTACGAGTTTTCTAGCACTAAAATTCGCAGAGCTTCTTCAGACTCGCCAAGGTCCGACGGGCGTACTGTACATACAATAGAAAACCACAGACACAAGCCTAGCGCCTATAATCTCTGATCGAGGTAGAAGCCAGCCCTTGGGTCACACGAAGAAGTCAACTAAGCGTTTAGATAACTAGTAGAAATTAGCATTTGATATAATATTGGTATGAGGAAAAGCGGGCCTCAGGTCAGAACTCTTTTTCACGCACCTAAGGCACCTCTACCACCACCACGGTGACTTGTAGCGCGTGGGCGAGGGGTCTAGCCCAAAGTCGTAACGTCACATTTCAGTAACTGCACTCTAATCAGGCTATCTGACAGTTTCCATTGTTTCTTTTGTCTGACTTTGATAATGTTAAACGGATTTGGATTTTCTTTTTTCTATTTGCAATTTTGGATAGTTTCTTTTGAAACAAATAATATCCAAATAAGGAACTAAGTCTAACACTACCCAATGTTATAAATAAAAATGAATTGACTAGTGATCATATTATGTAATTAATGCATTATGGAATTTATAGAAAATGTGACGATATTTGGCTGCTTATGACTTAAATTTTTAGTTAGGTTCTGTAGATTATACCTTAAAAAACTTAGTTTTACATGTAATCTGTTTAATAAAGCCCATGGTATTTTATACCATAGAGTAAATATATGCAAGCGGCCTTCGGTCATCAATGTACTAGATCAAGGATTAACAACAAAATCAACACATAGTGGTGGCCCAGAATTGCTTCGCGCCGCATCCCCGTAAACAAGCAATCACCCGCCTTTGGACATCTTCGATATTATTCGAAACCGTTACTGTGGCCTTAGAACGCAAAGAGCAATTGAAACACTGGTGGGTTTCAGTCAGTAGAAGTCTGACACACCATCTCCACCCAGACCGGAAAAGGATAAATCAAACAAAAACAAGTGCGAGCCGGACTCGTGCAATGAGTGTTCCGTTCAAACAGTTAGTTACGAAGATTTTTCCGAAACGCAAATGTTTTTTTTTTTTTGTTGTGACGTAGCTCCTACATAAATGCCAGTATCTTTTTTTGTTAACTCAGAAGCCTGATTTTTTCACAGCTTCAAGACTCCTCAGACATCCTTTTAATTTCAACTCGTTACTTGTACACATTCCCGAGATAAAGCGTTTTGACAGACAGACTGACGGACAACGAGAACAACAATTTTGAAGTAACCTAAAAATAATGTTCCAACTACATCGCAACCTATTTTTTTAGATCATTGATTGTAGTAATAATTTAAAAAAAAAAAATTTACTTGAAAACTCTAATTAAAGCTAAATTTATTCTTGAGTTGACGTCGATGCTATCTCGAATTATGTATTCAAATATACATTTAATAATAAAGTAATCAGTCCCAACCCAAAAACAAATAAATTCCCTATAAATAGGAAAGTAAGAATTTGAAAATGTTGCAAGTTAACAGAAAGATAAAATTCTGAAATATTACCTCAGTATGAAAATTAATGTTTAATGTTAATATTTAATTCCTATTTTTGATTCTCAATAAATGCATAGGACTAGGAAGAATTAAAATTTTAAATGGCGGCAGATTAAGGTAGATACGTGGATTCATAAATTCATTGTGAAAAAGAGACGAAACACACGTGATCGATAGCACCATCTCTTTTTCACAAAAGAAATTATACACACACATTAATACCTCATACTATAGCCCCTTTACTGCAATGCAAAAGGCAATTTGATGCTACACGGTAAAAACATAAAATAGAAATAAAGATTGAAATGACTAATTTGCTGAATTCACCATTAGAAGTTGAGAATATGTCGAAATCAGGTTGAATTGGATACATTCTCAACTCCGAATTCTCAATTCAGAAACGGCCCTTAGTAGAAATGTAGCTAAATAACATCAGATGTTTGTTAGATATATGAGTGTTTATTATTCGTGATCACTCACAGGAAATTCTAAATAAAGGCTATGAGAGAGTAATTGAAGCAATAGAGCTGCTTATTGTATATTTATAATATTTATCAAGCACTAAGAGGCTTTTGATGTACATTATCGTATTATAAAATATATTTGTAATGTAATCGTTCAATATTATTTTGGTGCCAAAAGCGCAGACTGTATTAAATGTTTAAATATAAACAAAGTTCTTTGGCTCTAAATATTCACTTAACCGGTGCGTCTTCCATGTTTTTCGTTCGATATAAAAAAGACGTTCCATTTTCAAATATCTTACATATCTATCAAACCATAGTCCAAAGAACTATGTTTATATTTTTAAATTGTCATTTTCAAAGAGGTTGTACATAAAAAGTTTTATATTTTTTTTAAAGAAATGATTGTTTTATTTGTGTGATTTTAAATTAATGTACATAATTTTATGAAGTGATGTAATGTAGCTATTTTTTCAGATCTTTTTACTGTTTATTGATAGTATTTTCATTGTGAGGATTCCATTTGGATAAGTTGTTTTAAGGAGTTTTTAAAGGGTATTAAATATACTTTCGAATGGGAACAATTTCGTCTCAAATGCTTGAGAAAAGTTCTATACTTGACCATCTTTAAAGTATTCTTGCTGACATGCTAGTCTCAGTATTTAAATCTCTTTAAACACGCCTTAAAATATAATAAAATAACTGTATTATATATAAATCTTTGAAAAGTTCAGTGAGAAGTTTTTTAAAAGTAAACTTTTGATAGTGTTTAGGTATTTACCAAGTCCTCTAGATTGTTAGCCAGTTGAAATCAATTCGCAGTTCAATGTCTACTAAAATCATGTTGCGTTTGTGTCTTTTATGATAATGCCGTTAATGGTGGTAATACTTTAGTAAATAACTGTTGAATTCATATTTTGGTGCTGCATTTTTTAGACATGGAGTATTACACAGATGGAGTGCTAACGTAAGTTGTTCGCTCTGTAATCAGATTATTAAGTAGACTTTATCATCGTAGGTTGCCCTGTATTATTGTCTACGCCAAGGGTAACGACAAAACGGGATAGATATTTTTAAGTGGAGCGGTTTTTTTAATAGACGTAAACCTTCATTTGTTTACTTCTCTATGTAAGAAGAGTACCAAATAAATGCAGTATGCTAAAATATTAGCACCATCATTTTAGGCGGCTTTTATATCACTTGTTAAAATGCAATGTATTACAATTAGGGGCCTCTAGAGCTCTATATATCTTATAATACATTTATCTCTTTTACTCAGTGTTAGGATAAAAAAACTCGTGCCTGTAATAATTAGGTACATAATATATTATCTGCTTTATGGTCGTTGCTGCCTTTTTATACTCTCATCTATTTAATCGATGTAATTTTTAAGAAAGAAATTGTCCTATGTTCGTCTGTCTGTATTTTAGCACAAGGATCTTTTGGCGGGAACTAAACCTGTATAACTAAAACCACCTTATTTCTTTTTTTTATCGACTTTCATAGATAATTTCACAAATTATATTACTGGCAGCATCAGAAAAGGGTCAATGAATGATAGTTTTGGCGCCAAAAGATCTGAAAAGCCTTCTATACGATTCAAGTGACATTTAGTTACCGAAAAATTAGTATTAAAAATGCACTTGAAATTAAAAATGGTGTCGGTATTTTTTATTATTCTTTTGTGTTTTGAAGTTACTAAATGTCATTTAAAATCGATTATATTTTCTATGCTTTTTTTTGTAACGTGTTGTTTGGTACTGGTACTCTGTCCAAGGTATGCTGTTTCTTCGTTAGATGTGTGTCGAGCGATCCGACTATTAAAATGTACCATAACGTTGTTGCGATTTATTTAGTTACTAAGGAATTGTTAAAATTAAATTCAATATTCTATAGCTGGTTGTTTTATTTTTATTTTATGATTCCATGTATCAGCTAAATAGAAGTTATAGTATGTTGCAAATAAGTTAAACCCCTCCCGGAGCTGAGGGTTGGTGCGAAAGCGTTACACCGGGGCTCTGGGAATAAGGCAAGGAAGGTACGGGGTAGGTTCTTTAGTCAGTAAAAGTCTGACACCGTTTCCCGCTCCGCCCAAGAATGGGATTCGTCATTCGATGATTTTTACCTACCATAACAGGCAACCCTTACAGGCAATATATAGGGTAGAAATGAAAAAGAAACAGTCCCCACTTTATGTGTACGGGAGCTGCCCTATTAAAACATTTTTTCCACTTTTTTTCTTAGCACTTTGTCGGCGTGATTGATAAACGTATTGGTATCAAATTTCAGCTGAGATTATCCGCGGACGGGCAGACAGATAGACAAACTTGGCGAAACTATCAGGGTTCCTTGTTGAGTTAACCCATTGGGACCATTCCTTTATTTTGGTTTTGATTTATAAATGAATATTAAATATATCTAGAATCTATGAACAGTTGGCGATGGTCATCTGATGACAGTCACAGACATGTACTTATTTACTCAAATAAAACTTATTGTAACACACAGAAAAAACAGTGATATCGAATACTGTATTTTTAATCCAATTGGATTTCCTTCAGCTATCTTGGCTTTTAAATTTACCGCTCTAACTTTGCTGCGTGTATCGGAACGTAGAATTTGATTAATAAAAAACAGTGTTATCAGCTTTATAAAAGATACCCATATTTAATGTAAGTTTTTAGCATGAAACATTGTACTGCAAACTTAATAAAAAGAGTTAAATAACTGTACTTTGGACTTATTTTTGGCCATCATTTTTACTCTCCATTCAGATTTTTTTTTTTAAGTTTTGGTTTGTTCTGTTTACTTCTTCTTCAATATTGTAATGTAAAAAACTTTTCACATTCCAGCCAAATTAGCCGTATAAAGTAATAGCATCTGCTTACAAACCATAGTAGTTTATTGAAGTAGTACAAGCTATAATTACAAAAAATAAAGTTACAGCTACCAGTTATTATTATTCTTATATTTTTTCAACATTATAATAAAATGAAAACGTGCAAGTCTTGCGCTGTTATGCAATTCGAGTTTTGCAGGTAGATATTTAATAAATTTTGACAAAGCAGAAAGTTATTAACTAAGGGATGTTACTTTTGTTGTCCCTTTAATAACCACGTTACCTAATAAATGCTACGTTTGTTATTTTTTAAGGAAATAACAAATTACTTACATCGATAGCATTAATTTTGATATTTGTTACTTCGGTACCTGTTGGTTACTGGTACTTTCACCCACCTGTAGTCTCGATGGCTATTTTATACTGGTTACAGCATTTTTTGCTTTGGTATTTTTTCTGGGGCCATTTAATATTTCGAAGTGGTAACAAAAATACACGTGAGTCAAGAAGTGGGAATAACGTGACTTTCATATGGTGGCAACATTTTTAGTGATGGCCGATGTTTCAACTTGAACGGGATGCTAACGACCGTTGCCGAATTTTAGTGTTGAAATTAATCTAGTTTCTCATAATTCGGTGTTTTTATGTGAATATTATATATTCTATTAACATTTAGTGTGATATTGTGTGTTTATTAGTGACAAAATTGTAAGTGTTGTTCGGTAAAGAATGTTTGTTGTGCCCTCGCTGTAACAGGATCACTGGATAATAAAATATTGGATTACGGTTTGCTGTTTATTTAATTGTTGTGAACTAAAGGTAAGTCGCGTTACTTGATTAACTTGTTACTTGTCTAGTTTAAGGCTTATGTGACGGTTTTTTAATGCCACGAAAGCTGGTACGCGTGATATGCGACAGCCGCGCGCCCGGCCGAGATAACGGAAGATTATAGTAGATTGCAAAGATTCTGATAAGATTCCTTTCTTCACGGTACTGCAAAGCCATGAGTACACACCATAAAACTTGTCATACGTGCTCGAAGCGACAAGTGTACACTAAAACTTGTTTGAACGTAACAAACACTGAATTGAACATGCTTCATGCTCTATTTCCCACTGAAAAGTTTGATATAAATTGAGAAATCGCAGTGAGAGGTATTTACGTACCCATTAGACATTTCGTGCAACACATTCCACTCAGTTCTGCATCACAAAGTTGATGGAAAGGGGTTATTTATTAAAAAACTTTGTTCATACTTACTTTTGAACATTTGAGTGCACCTCAAACTTTTTTTACTACTTTTGGATTATTTATTAAGTTTCTATAAACATCCTATAACTTATATAAGTGATCCTACACAATACACCATGCTGGTTCCTAAGTTTCCTCGTCCCTAACTTATTTCTCACTCAATGTAAACAATTTTAATTTTGTCATTGACACTTTATCTGATGGCCATTCACATTTTTTTCTATGTTCTTGACCTAATGTAATAATGTTTCCTTATGAATAATTTTCCCACAGTAAAAAAAAATACAGAAGAATATAATAAGTAATAATGTGATAAATGTATGAAGTAGTTAAGATGCTTAAATTACATCATATTCTATGTATTATTTACTTGCCATTTCAAATGTCAAGTTCTCAACTTTAAAAATATTTGATTAAAATTATATGTAATCTAATTCAGGGTCTGTAATAGAATTATTTTTTGTTAGCCAACTGTCTCACTCTTGAATAGAATTCTGTCTTAACTACTACCATTTTAACAGGTCTACATTTGCCTGTTTTCCCAACCCTGTTACCATTTCTGGCAAAATATGTCTTATTCATCTTATCACCTTGATTGCCAGCCACCACGCCTGACTCAACTGATTATAACACAGTCCAATATGAAAATAATGTTGAAAGTGATTTATCCTCAATTTTGAAACATACCACCGGTAAGGTAATTCCAAAATAGATTGCAATTTGATCTAAAATGTCCATTTCGTATGATTACCTATAAATTATTATTCAATTTTATATTCTGGTTTCCTGTTATGTCTATAAACTATATATCACATTAAACTGTTGAGCCCTGAGCAAACGCCAGCATTCCACACTTATTGTCTTTCTATTATGTCCCTAATTACGGTATTCAAAAAGTTAAGTAATACCAACCTGGTAATTAAAATATGTATGTCATACTTTAAAATAAATATTGATAAACAATATCAATGACATAGCTATAGTACAGTTATCATAATCAAGTTTAAAAATAATCTGAATTCCAAAACTTTTCCTCCATATCATCACTTTCAATCAAGTGAGATTAGTGGTTACATGTGACACAAAAAAAAAATTACTGTCACAAAATTATTTACTTATATTAAGTATCTTTATTCTTTATGCAACAAATAGCTAAGCAAATGAATTTTTAGTGCACTCCAATCTTTGTTTTTTTAACAAAATATGTGTAGTCTGGGTAGAGCGAGAGAGTATCCAATTAAAACAACAAATTGCTGTATACTCTGGGTCCAGCGAGAAAATTTCCAATTTGACTGACTGTAACCTACCTATCCTACTACTATTATAAAGGCAAAAGTTTGTAAGTATGGATGTATGGATGTTTGTTACTCTTTCACGTAAAAACTACTGAATGGATTTGAATGAAATTTGGCACAGGTATAGGATACACTCCGGAATAGCACATAGGCTACTTTTTATCCCGGAAACCCAAAACCCACGCGGGCGAAGCCGCGGGCAAAAGCTAGTATATCCCATAATTTTGGCTTTACGTTATAGGGTCACGGTAACTGTTTGAAACATTTGCTCTACCGATGCACAATCTCATTTTGCCAATTGTACATCAGGATCAGATGATGCCTAAAAGACTCACAGAGGTTCCGCATAACCACAAGAGGTGGTAAACTCAATGACCAGTCCGCCCCGTAATATTTTTTTTTAATAATGGATAAAAATCTGCCAATAATCCTGCGATTCGGTGGAGCGGAAAATTGTGTCAGATTCTTACTGACTAAACAACCCATCTCGTTCCTATGTTACCACCAGGGCCGCCTTCCTTTCAGACATGAATCCTTAGCCCCAGTTAGCTTTAACCCTACTGATAGTTGAAAAAAATATTTAGGTATTCTTTTAGATTTTGTGGTTCACATCTGCCATCTTTAATGATTTAATTTTTTATATCAATAATATTTTGTAATACCAGTATCAATAACTAGTTAAGCACAGTATTTATTTGATGACATCACTGACATAAGCTACGGAGGTGGCATATATACAAGGTCAGCGCTTGCTAATTACCAATAGCATATTTGTTTCCTATTGAATGGTTGTGACTCTAGCGTTGGTTGCAACATTATTACTGTGTGGTATGGCTAATGTTGACTTTACTTGATTATGTATTTGCTAGAAAAATATGGTCAAAGTGGTAGCTAGCTATAGAAGTACTAGTACTGGCCTATTGGTCAGATAGTAGATAGTGATCCTGACTGCTATGCGGGAGGTTGTGGGTTCGATTCCCACCCAGGACAAATGTTTGTGTGATGAGCATGATCATTTGTTTTGTGTCTGAGTGTGATTTATCTATAATATACATATATGTATTTTGGAGTATAATAAGTAAGTTTATAAGTCGTCTAGTACTTATAACACAAGCTCTGCTTAGCTTGGGACTAGATAATGCGGTGTGATAGTTGGTGTTTTTTCAAGGAATTTTAGTAAAAAATTTTACTGTCTAAGCTGTTGATACTCATTATATGAGGCATGTTATAATTATGGGACAAAGAATGATAAATAACGGATCCGTGGGGAATTACCAGCCATTATGTCCATTGAATTGATTGTGGCATTTATTAATAAAATGTAAACAACTTATAGTCAGCCTATAAGTAGTTTACATTTTAATGTAATGTGTAATGCATACTCTATAGTCTATACCATAACTTCTTTTAGTTATTAGAATTATTCTCTCACTGTAAAACGGCCATCCCAAGAATTTCACAATATAAAGTAGTGTCCTAATTATCTATTTTCGATGTACTTATCTCATTTCCTGAATGGATTGTTAAAGACATTAACACAGAGGTAATTTTAGCTTTTCGTATCAGCCGACTGAACGAAGCGGTCACCTATTTGGCAAGGCGCCATGTTTACCATCATAATCTTACAAATCATGTTATATACTTTTTTTCATAAACCTACTTTGTTTTTAGGCTGAGGACTCATCATTATTTATGGTCTCTTCAAAATATTTAAAAAAAGAATTGTCCAGAAATAAAGCTGACACATCAGACGCTTATTTTGTTCTAAAGTAGCTGTGTTATTTTTTATGACTAATAAAATTCGTTTAAACATCCAATAAATAAGTTGTCCTTTTATCTTTGATGATTTTAATTATTTTATGATATACTAGCGACCCACCCCAGCTTCGCACGAGTGCAAACGATATTATTAAATGAACATTATGCATGTATAATACTTACATATACTTAAACCTTCCTTATGAATCATTTCTATCTATTAAATTAAACCGACTTTGTTTTATACTATGCAATGATGTAACATACATAAATATCAAAAACATATTTTTTTCCAATGATTCACGAAATATGCGGATCTGAATTCCATGTGTCTTAAAGTTGATACTCAAAGCAAAAGAGAAGTACTAGTTAAACATAATTCAGTACTCAAACAAATTAAGCGAGATTATAATCATATTTTGAGAACAAAACTTTAATTTAGTTTGCACTAATAATCACGCGACCACGTCCGCAGCCGGAGTGGTAACAAAAAACGATGAGTTCTTAAATACCAGTCGCTCCACATACGAGTAATATCAAATAGTAATTAAAACAGTACCATTCGAGTCGAACGAAGATAACGGGTACGTCAAATTGAGCTTCACTTGTTTATTTTATTACCTGTCTGCAAACTAAAGGCGATTATCACACGGGACCGCGCACCGCCGCGGAGAGTGGTAGTTGTAAAGCAGATTTCGTCCGCTCGACCGCGCGGTCGGAAATTCAGAAATTCCCTATGGCCTTAGTGAGCGTCTGCCCTTCTGGTCCCCTACGGAAATCTTAAAAACATAGGCTTAACAATAATCTTACTCAAGATTATGTGTAGTAATGAACGGGCTTAATACTGAAGATGATTAAACGCCTAAAAGACTTAATCTAGTAGGCCTAAAGTTTAAGGCCAGGTCCTTTCTATTCATTTACTTACCACATTTTTAAATCTCGATAAAAAAAAAACGCCTAAAACTTGTGATTTCAAACGTGTATGTCTACGAGGCTATAATAAAAAAAAAAATAAAATAAAAAATAAAAATAAAAATACTTTAATTCAGACCTTAATCCATATTATGTTAGTACTCACACACCCTTAAAACTATGTTAGTAAAAATAAAAACAGTACAGATCTTAATTTAAATATCTGCTGCGTACACTCGACACACCGGGTACATGCACATGCACATGCACCCAGTGTGCAAAAATGGTGCAACAGGGCTTATCACTAATGACCTTCAGAATGCTATTGCCGCTCCCACGCACTCTGCGCATCATGGACGCTACCCTTTTTCTTATGATGGCTGCAAAACCATCAATATGTGCATCGGCAAACATTCCTGATGCACTGCAGTAACGTGGGAGCCCCAACAACATCCTGAAGGCATTGTTATACTGAACTTTAAGGGCGTTGTATGCCCGCTGCGTATACCGGACCCACAGGGTGCACGTGTACAAAGACTGGCAGAATGCCTTAAAAAGAGTTATTTTCACTTTTGGTGTACAACGTGCAAACCTGCGGGCCAACATATTGCATCGGACAGCCAACGCCCTCCGCTCTCTTTCCATGTCCTCATCGTCTTTCAAGGACTCAGTCACTATGTGCCCCAGGTACTTAAAATTTAACACCCTCTCAAGGGCCACACCATTCATTTTAACTGGTGGTACATAGGCTGGCTTTTTGTGTCTCACTTTAAAAACTAATAATTTGCTTTTGTTCGCATTGTACACAAGTCCGTGCTTCTCTGCATAAGCCTCACAGACCGCCAACAGCCGCCCGAGTGCGCCGACTGATGGAGCTAGCAGGACCATATCGTCCGCATAACTAATACTATTGACAAAAATACCGTCAATAGAACATCCGACATGTGTACCGCTGAGCTCGACAATCAGCTGATTTACGTACAAGTTGAAGAGCGCTGGCGAGGTCAACCCTCCCTGTCTCACCCCGCACTCCAACCTGTACTCCTCAGACGACTCGTTGGCCCATCTAACTTGATTAGTTTGATGACCGTACCAATACCGAAACATACTTGTTATGGCGTCAGGCACACCCGCTTCACGCATCTTACTCCACAACAAGTCATACCTAACAAGGTCAAATGCCTTGGAGAGGTCAAGAAAAGCTGCATAAACCGGGGTACTTCTCTCCGTGTAATACCTGACAGTATGTTTGAGGGACAACACAGCACATTCAGTTGATAGCTGTGGCCTAAAGCCGAACTGAGCATCATGTATTTTGAAGTGTTTCCTAAGTTGTTCCTCAAACACCCTGTCAAGTACTTTAGCCGCAATAGTCGCTAACGAGATCGGTCTGTAATTATTCTTGTCGCTGACGTCACCAGTTTTATTTTTCGGTATTGGCACGACCACCGTCCGCATCAACTCCGCGGGCAAGTAGGTGTGGCGAATACAGAAGGTAAAGAATAACGCAAGCAGTCGCGGGAGATGCTGTCCGGCATGCACAAAATGTTCGATGCTCAGGCTGTCATGTCCCGGCGATTTGCCTCGCCTCATACTTTTAATTATTAAACATATTTGTTTAGCCGTAATACGAGCAGGCACCTCCGACACAACAGCCCCAGCAACGACACCATTTACATCCGGTTTCGAAGGTGGTTGTAATTTATAATATGTTACGAAAATATATTTGAAATAATAGGTATTTGAAAGTTACAAAAAAAAAATAAAGCTTGTTTTTTAAAAGCTCCTCGCAAAAACACTTGAATAGTTAAGTATTGTTTATTATTTTTATAAAAAAAAAAGCACCGTATCGGGGCCGTGAAGTAGACATAGACTCAGGCGGAGTTCATACAAAATACTCAATGGATACAACCGGCTCTTAACACGATCTTAATACTCAATATTTTATTTATTTATTTATTATTTATTCATTTTAAAAACATACACCCTATCCTTACAGGCTTGACCTAATGCGACAGTGGTTTACAAAAATGCTACAGATTGCTTTACTTACAAATATATATTAATATATATTTTATTGCAATCCATATGTGCACATAGATGGTGTATAAAGTTTTCACAGATCAATATGGACCCTGTCGGGCACAGCAAACATTAGGAGAGAGGAAGACGGCTAAGTAGCAATTTATGGGATTCAATAGTTTTGTAAATCTAATAAGTTCAATAATACTGAATAAAATCATTATAATAAGTGTGTATAATTTAGATTATGTCACGTATTTTTGTTACGACTATTTACGTTTGAAAATCCGTTGATATTTTAAATCTCTATACCAAAGAACCGGGAACTGTAAAAACTGATGAATTTTTCACAAAAACTTTTAGTACTGTATTTTCTCCAATGAAAACTGCCGTTACATTTGTTGCGTCATAAACTTGTTGAATATTATTAATAGTAATTGCAACCAATATCAGAGACACTGTCTTGTCTGATAGAAATAAAGGCATAGGTTTTATACCGAAGAAAACTAGTATTCAAACCTTTCTTTAACCATTGAACCGCCTCATAGATTAGGCGTAATAAAATCTACAAGCAATTGCACCTTTGTGTTATGTGGTAAATAAATAAATTATAGAGTCAGACGGATAACCTATGTAGAATTATATTGTACACTGTATCCTAACCACGAATGTGATCTCTCTATCATTTAAAAGCTGGCAGAAAACTCATTATTAAGCTCACCTTTTTACGTGAATCGTATTGATGTTGACTTTTGTGTTAACCTTCAAGCGGGCGCGCGACTATTTGTAACGGCAGCGGTCGCGCGTAACCTAAAGGACCGCCGGTGTATTTCATGAATTTAGAAAATTGTTTTATTAATAATAAATAATCACATACATCAGACATAATCTATTTTTCAAAGGAAAAATAATTTGTTTAAAATTGAAAACATAATTTTAAAGTTACACTACTTTTTTGGATTAGGTATCAATTTTGCTCGGTATAACAAGAGTTTTATAGTGAGTCTTACTTATATGTCCAATCAATTTTTTTTTACACATATTATATTACAAGAGACCAAATAATAAACTTCATAGAGACTTTCAGCTATTTTGGTTAAATTTTCTTCAGAATCAGCCTTCTCTGCCATGTAAAAATATGAGGCAGGCGCGTGTAGTCTTTTCGACGTCTGCGCCGCGACCTGAACATACACATTCTGCGTCTCTCAGGAGGAGTGGACAAAGAAGAAATGGAGTTATTTTGGTCCGTAGTGAACTAATGACAAGCTACTAGAAATGATACGTACTTCCGACAAGCAATTTTGAAAATACGATCGTAAATATAACGAGTGCGGTCGATTCGACGCCGCGCGCCCGCTTGAAGGTTAATAAAGAATTAAGAATAACACACCTGTGTGAACTTGGCACCCGACTTTGGAAAAATTGGTTTTTTCAATGGTTTTTCGAAAGATTTCGATTAGTTGTGGATAGTAGTAAAGCTATTTTCGTTAGTAGTAATACCGAAAAAATAGAAAAAAATAGTTAAAAAATGTCATCCCCCGAAATTTTATTCTTAATTTTTATAGATAGTGGCTAAAACCTAAAACCGTTGTTTGCAAAAAGCAAATGCTAAAAGCAAAAAAAAAAAAACTCGAAGATATTCCAATTTGTTAACGCAATGAAGACATAAAACTCGCCAAATCCTCGCAAAAAAACGGGTATCAAATATATCAGATCGTCGAACACTACAAGTTGAGCCGGTAATCCGCCACGGCCCGATTAAAGGCATCAATGGTCCAATGGAATTCGGGAATGGGATAACGGCCGAATCGGCCTGTACTCTCGACAAGGCCGTGCCTGTCACCCAACCGGTTCCTACTAGCGTTTACGTAGCCGATTTAGCTTACAATGTGAACAAAAATATAGTCTGAGGCTGTTGTAATGTTATAATTGGCGGTTTTAAGTTGTACGCTCTTATTATTGCAGAGGTTATTGAAATAACATTTTGGCGAGACCGAAACAGTGGGTAAGGAACAAGATATGTCGAAGTTTGTGGTTAAATCTCAATTTTTTTATTGCCGTTCATTCTTTTGGGATAAAAAGCGTACCATAAAACTCAGCGATAGAGTACTTATAAAGTCATAACCATACATATATCGGGCTCAAAATAAGTCACAAACTACGTTTATTCCGAGAGGATCCGCCTCGTTGAAAGATACAAAGTTGATTAGGAAGCGTCCGATAATTTCCCCTATCCGCCCGCGGCTAGTTACTCAAGTTACGTTCAGCGACCTGCCGAGTTTTCTTCGCATTCCTATTCGAAACCAGTCCTATACTAAAAGTATTTGCGTTACATAATAAACGTAGAAGCTAGTTAAAGCTTCTTTAATGGTTCAACAAACCCGCAATCTGAAATGGCAGCAGAAGATTACGATCCATACTGCATTTTAGTCCATATTAGTCACTGCGGTAGTAATCACAGTGCCACGAAAATCCTCCTTCAAGTCGTAAATCCGTAATGCAAAATGACAATATTACTTTTTGCTTACAAAGCATTCAATGCATTATTGAGCAACACAAGTTTTGTTGCAGTAGCGATTTTATTACTCACTGTCGCTAAGTACGAGTAAATTACTCACACAAGGACAACTGTGGCATATTTGACATAGTTTTTTCACTACTACAATATCTTTATCTTCGAGCTTTACAGCTAGTATTAAATTGTAATTATTTCTTATTTATGTCGCTTCAATTACCGAAACAATGTCGTAGTCACGTCTATTTGAAATATGAGCTGTAAAACGAAATGTGTTAATATGTGACTTGAAGTATGTTCTTGTATTCATATAAAATTTCTAATCAACTCCCTCATCAATTTCGCATAAATCCAATCTCCAACAAAAAAATGTCAAAACCATATTTTCCGCCCATAATATTATGGCAGTATTTTACATAAGGATCCACCATCAGAACTCCCTTTGGGAAATACAAGTTGCCACGGTGTACCCCTATAATACCTTGACAAATCCAAAGGGAAAATATGTTGCGGGCGTAATGGTTTCTGCCGAGGGCTAAACGGCATATTTGGGCACACCTATATGTCCAAATGACAATGCTGTTAGAGGTCAACGCTCTAAATAGTTGGGGACGTCCTTACGGCTTTTGCTTATGCGATATGGCCTTGATTCAAGAACGATGAACTTTGCTTAAGTGAATAATATCGATCGACAAAAACGTTTTGTCGGTTCATTCTGCCACGCTCTTTAGCTTCCTACCATTGGGGCATTTTAAGGAATGCTGTTTAGATTATCCTCGCTACAAGCACAGGTACCTATGTCATTAACTCCATTACATAAATGCAATCATAAACAGGTGAAAATCAAAGAAAAAATCACCTGTAATAAATAATAAGAAAATGATTCAACAAGTTATAAAATACAGTCTCGAATCGAAATATAAAATCTATTTGAAACGATGTTTCTACAAAGTAAAAAAAAAAAATTGTAACCAAGACTCATTGTGCAGTAAATTGGAAAAATTTTATAAGTCCAGCAACTTTGCTGGCAAGACAATAGAATATCATCCGAACGAAAAAGCTGACCCCATTGCAACGTAATATTTTTAGAGCAACCTCTTTTAAAATTCAATTTTCGTGCCAAAACCATTTTACCAAAACATCTAGGAGTATTTTGGGTCTCACCTTGAAGTTAAGATGATCATTTGAGATGGTATATCTATATATTAATACAGCGTGAACGTTCAAGCTCAAGGCACTATTTCATGGCAGTAGTTTATCATAAACCGGGGCATGTGTCAACGACTCTGCCCAACTATCCAAGCCCAGAATAGACTTACTAATTACTTAGTTGTCTCAAATTGGTTTTACGAGCGATGTATACGCAGACGCTAAGTCATGATAAAAAGTCTCGCCTCTGACTCAGTTTTACATCGCTAATTTCAAAACTGGTTGTGGTTGATTGCTTTTGGGGTATTCCAGAAGCCCAATAATGTCCAATTACGTGCAATTAGTTCTTTCGCCCTTTGATTGGGTACGCAATCATCGTTTTTATGTGTGATGGAATTTTTAATTCGATTCATTTTTAATATTTTTATTCTGCCGATAGTTTATTCAAACAGAAACAAGATTCTTACTGGCTAAACATTTTTCTGTAGATACTACGCGTACTAGTAAAGTTTTTTTGACATATTAGCGAATTGGTCTAATGTGTTCTCAGTCACGAAGATTTTCAGGGCTCCTTTGTTCCATGTCCTCTATACAACTGGCAGTTTGTCAGGCGTGCATTCTCATGATTATCATAACCACTCTCGATAGAACTAGGCCAACTCATCTATTATATCGTGCACATCATCATGTGGCTGTCAAAACTGCGCACGCCATTGTCGTATTAGGTAACGTCATGCAAACACTTCTTCATCGGTCATTGTTCCGGCGTGTTACATGCAGACCTTGGTGAAATTGTTTAATGTCGAAACTGCAGTGATTCTCCGGCCGTCAAATAACTAATGATAGTGGAAGCACGCTCGACCGCCCGCCATGTTGCAACCAGGCACCCAGGTTATTTCCGGAAGCGCTTAGAAACTGTACCGCATGCGGCTTGCCGTCCGTCCGCCCGTTTCTGCAATAGACCTTGTGTTCGAATATTCGGTGTTTTATTCAACGTTTCGTTTCCTGGATTATTAAACGCCGTTCCCTTTCCGAATTGTGCGGAAAGCGATTAATTAAGATGTCCAGAAACAATTTGTCTATTATTATATACAAACAGGATGGAAACTAAACTGGTCCTTTTAAACTATTAAAACTTTTGGGTATCCTTTAGTCCATGATTTACATAATACTAAACTATCGGAACTTCAGTTTTAATTAAATAGATTGCTTTGTATCGCATCGGCCTAATAGCGGAGAGTGCGTGATGATTATTTTTATGGTAGTGGTATTCAAAACCGCGGCCGCGCCTTGTTTTGCGCGTGAAGTTGGCAAGATTGGAACAGCCCGATTTGTGGTGGAAGCCCACTTATTTTAATTTAGCTCAGATATGTAGCAAAGTTTTCTTGTGAAGTTTTTTGTTCCACATTTCATATTATTTTTATTATTATGTAAGACAGTGTTAGTGCTTCCTCGCGTGTTTATGGCCCGTATGATCAAAGTTTAGTCTTATTGTTTTCATTCGTTATTCAACAATTCTTCGTAATCTAGTTTCGTCAGCGTATGTGATTGTGGAGTCTTTTTTTTCGTTGTCAAATTACTATTTCCTTAACTCCTCTACTGAATATGAAATACCCGGTTCATTCTAGAAGTAGCCAGTATTATTGCATCATTTTAAATTTAAATATAATTGGCAAAATAATGTATCCTTTTGTTGTCGAATTACTTAAGTGAGAGAAATACTTACGCTCTGGGAGAGGAAATGTCAGACTTTTACTTACTAAAATCTAATCGTAAGGATACAGATGTTATGTCGAATAATTTACAAAATTTAATGCATTTGTGTGGAATAATTTACAAAAGTCTATGCATTAGTGTCTAATACAAAAGTCAACTCATTTGTGCAACCAATTACCTACGAAGTTAATGAAACACTTGTGAGTAACATTAAAACCGGTAGCTTATCTATACTAGTAGGTATAAAAGCGAGTGAAACAGCGCGTAGATAAATATTATTCGAAACAAATTTCGAATAATTTATAAAAAAATATGCATAAATTTAATTTTTAATTAATTTATAAAAATATATGTCAGATAATTTTACAAAAGTCAAACTATTCATTCCAACCAAAAGTTAGAGCCCCAAAAGTCTAGGCATTTGTGTTTGTCTAATAATTTACAAAAATCATGTATTTGTTTCGAATAATTTACAAAAGTCTATGCGTTCCTGTCAAATAATTCACAAAAGTCTATGCGTTCGTGTCAAATAATTAACAAAAGTCTATGCGTTCGTGTCAAATAATTAACAAAAGTCTATGCGTTCGTGTCAAATAATTTACAAAAGTCAATGCATTTGTTCCAACCAATTACAAAGTTAATTAAACACTTGTGAGTAGCATCAAAACCGGTAGCTTATCTACACTAATGTAAATAAAAGCGAGTGAAACAGTGCGTAGATAAAATTGTATCGATGCTTTAACCTAATTACTCGTACCTGTCTGTTACGTTATCGCCAACAATGCTAATTAATGTATTTTTAAAACAATTACGAAACTGCATTGCTCGCATTTTAATGCTTGCACTGCAGAAGGGCTGTGGAAACGTTTAGCTGTGATTTCTTCATTATGGTTAATATTTTTTACATTATTAAGTACTAGCGACCCGCCCTAGCTTCGCACGGGTGCAATGTTCATATTGTGCATGTATTATACACACAAACCTTCCTCTTGAATCACTCTATCTATTAAAAAAGCCGCATCAAAATCGTTTGCGTACTTTTATAGATATAAGTATACATAGGGCATAAGCAACTTTGTTATATACTATGTAATGATTTAGACAACAAGAAACAAAGTAAAACGCATGTTACTAAATGAGTAGAGATTTCATGTCGTTGGATGGAAAAAAAAAACATGATGAGAGAGATGTAAAGGAATAGAGGTAGTATTGAAGAAAGTAAGGTATTGAGCCAAACTCATGTAAAATGGTATCTGGATGTGAGAAGCTAAAGACTGATTGATTTCACGACGCTTGGTGGAAAAAAATGATGATGATAGACGAGGACTGAGATCAGGAATCATGTCTTATCGCCAAGGAATGCCAAGCGCTCAACCTTCCTGTGATAATTTTGTTACAGTCCATCATCTTCGCTTCAGCCGAAAGACGTCCACTGCTGTTCATAGGACTCCCCCAAATGTTGCCACAATCATCTGACCTGTTCCTCTTGCATATATCGCATTACCGCAACTTTTACCGAGTTATCTAACCACCTTATGGGAGGCAATCCATTTTTGCGTCGCCTTACCAGAACCTTTCAACCTCAACGACCGTGTTCTACGAGCAATATGCCACAATGTGTGGGAAGCCTTTCAAACTTGCCTCTTCCGGAACACTTCTCTGTTCCACATACCTACCTCTAAACTGTTGACCAGACGTAACCCGTGTCTGGTCGAAAGATCCTCCCTTTTCAATGGAGATTAGCTGGACTCTACTCTCTGTTCCGCATACTTCCAAACACTGTAACATTTATACTACTAAATTACTTACTACTCCATGATACATATCTTCATAGCTTTCTCAGCTTGATTTGTACCCCTACCGTTACGACAGCATTGCCTAAGTCTGCAAGTCAGCCTCCTAGACAATTTCAGACTAGCTGTATCGTTATACCACTTGCCAGTTATGGTGGTTGCTCTCATAACCATTAGCGAGGAAAGCAGAAAATATACTTTATATTGCCGTAACGGCTCTGTCAACTCATTTTATCTTTACAGTTTCTTTTTTTTATACCGTAGTTTTCTAGTAATGGGAATGGAATAGGAACAAGAATACTTTTACATTAACAAGATTAAGAAAGGAAACTGAATACAGGGGTTAAATATTGTTTAGGCAGAGCCACCACAAAAAAAAAAACTGTTGATTCAGGCTGTTGTATAATGTTCTAATTGCGCGGAAAACTCTGATACCACGATGCAGGATAGTTCCTATGTGGCGACATAAATCTCACTACAGTGGTTAAAAAGTTGAACTAGTCGAAGCATGTTGAATCACCGGGTATATCAATCGCGATCTCATCCTCTGATCCTCGTGATCAAACCTGTCCAAGTTTAGAATGGACAGGAAAGCTAAAAGGAAAAGATAACGGATAGCCCATCCTACAAAAGCCGTTTACCTCAACTTTAGGATACTCAAGGCCTTCGCTAACATCCAGAACATCAATAAAACGTAAAACTTCTTCCTTTATCGATAAAATTCATACCAGTTATTGGCGTATCTGTTATGGACAACCATTGCGGACCTGCTCTGGAAGGTTCCAATCGAAATTGAACTTTTTCTCCCATGAATAAAGTCGGTTATGGTGTGGTAGTTGGGTTGTAGGCTCTGAATGCGTGGGCCGGACGGTATTTTAATGGTTACGAGACTTGAAACATGTTATTTTAGTTGCGTTTCGCTTTCCGTTGCCGCTGCCTTGGTACAGGAAAGATTTAGTAAACCGAATTGAATAATTGTTGACGGTTTGGATTGAGTTGTAGCTTTTCAGGTCATGATTTGGTTGGAGAGGATTCGAAGATATTACGTGTATGAAAGGGAAAACGTGGGTTACATTTTTTTAAAATTAATGATCCTTTAACTTCTCCGCCGTGTCGGTCTGTCTGTAAAAACGCTATATACTTAAAAACGATTGATCTGTTTGTAAATTAAATAAGTGCGTACGTGAACAAAAAATCATTTGAATTTGATCATTATCTTGTGGTAGGTAAATTGTTAACAAGTCAACAATTTACTCTTGGCTTGTAGACCTAAAGTTATAGCTAATAGGAAACACAGGCTCACTCCGCATTCCGCTAATGAAACAAAACTTTAATCTTAAATATTTTTATATATCTACAATCTCCGATAACTTTTACCGCGTCATCAAATATACCAAGTCATTTCACCCATGTTCGAAAGCTTAAAGAAAATATTGATCTTTCGAGTCAATGTTTAATGTTTTAAGTCAAATAGCTCGCATCTCTAAACATGCATCTTGTACGTGACGGTATGAACTACAAAGAAAATAATATACCTAATAATAATATATGCTTTTAAAAGCAAAGAATACTAAGCAATTCCTTACAGGTTAAAAAAAATCCGTCACCGCATCTATTTGTATGGACGCGTTAAACTCAAAAATTAATAAACGGATTTTCTTGCAGTTTTCACCAATAGACAGAGTGATTCATGACGAAGGTTTAGGTATAAAATACATGCTTATTATAGCAGATAAAACTCGAGATTTTCAAAGATTTGAGCTTCGCACAAGTGTTACAAATCTTTCGCGTCTTATCTGTAATATTTGGGCTAATATGATACAAAGTCCTAGCACTAGCTTCGTATCAAAGTAAGGAACAGATTTTCAACAGGCCCATGAAGGTGTGCTCTAAGGCAGGTCACTCATGATAGCTTGTAGAATGGCACGAAATCGACATAGTGTGATCCTGGTAACATAATGAACTAGCTGTGCCCGCGACTTCGTCCGCGTGGAATAGTTATTTTGGGCGTCATATTTATTTTTGCAAACAACCTCCTCAGCTTTATAAATTATAGCTGTTACTCACGACTTTGCCCGTGTCAAATTCTGTTATTATTTTAGACAATTTAGTTTTTAAAAGAACATAATTGTCTAAAAGTACTTTATAGAGCTACACACCCCCTTGGACACGCCATAATCTCGGCGGTAAGTCCCCTCTTTGAGGCGTGGTTGGATAGACATCACGGCGTCCTCACCTTCCGCGTGACCCAGTTTCTCATCGGACATGAAAAGTTCAGGAGATTCCTGCGCCGGATTCGTGCGGAAGAGACGCCCGGGTGTCGCCACTGTGTGGCCAGCCCGAAGGACACGGTGGAGCACACGGTGGAGGTGTGCCCCGTTTGAGAAGAGCATCGCCGTGTCCGTGGGGGTGATCGGCGGCGGCGACCTCTCGCGCCGGGCCTTGGTTCAGGTCATGGTCAGCAGCGAATAAGAATGGCAAGCGGTCGCCTCCTTTTGCGAAGCAGTAATGCTCGTAAAAGAGGAGGCCGACCGCATAAGGCAAGGGCAACAGTGCCCTCGCCGTAGCCGTCGCCGCCGCGATCCCGCCGATATCCGGCCACCGTAGATGCTGGCTTGCGGACGGTGAGCAATGGGTAGCTCGCCGTCCGGTTGTCTGGTAACAGTCCGAGACCAAGTCGTCGACGGCGTGCACTGCTACCGCGCGCATCCAGGTGTTGTCAGCAAACGGGGTAGGTTGTTTAGTCAGTAAGAGTCTGACACTGTTTCCCGCTCCGCCCAAGAGCGGGATTCGTCATTGGATGATTTTTACCTACCATAAAAAAACCTCTCTGCGCCACCCGCAAGCAACCCATATTTCGCAGCGTCATATTTTGCACATCATGCGGCGCGTGTGAATTTTATATCGGAGTTATTTTAAAATTGTAATAACTTCTAAGATATTCATTGAAAATAAGTGATGTCAAAGACAATTTTGTTCACAATTACATACTCTTAATCAACAACACATTTATTTGGATAAAGTTTAATAATACTATATTGATACAACTCTAAACAAATAATTGGTAATAATGCATTAATTTCGGCCAAATTTGATTCCCATAAAAACGGTTCTAGTGAGTTAATCTTAAAAGATAGACATATACTGTCGCGGACATTTTTTTAGATCATTTTAAGAGGAATAATTCTTTCATACATATTTTTTTGGTATCTTGAACCGTTTTCGCAGCGCACGCAACGGAAGCCCTCAAAGATGAATATTATTCCCCGTTTTTCCCACATTTTTCATTATTTCTTTGCTCCTATTAGTCGCAGCGTGATGTTATATAGCCTAAAGCCTTCCTCGATAAATGATCTATTCAACACAAAAAGAATTTTTCAATTCGAACCAGTAGTACCTGAGATTAGCGCGTTCAAACAAACAAACAAACAAACAAACAAACTCTTCAGCTTTATAATATTAGTATAGATAACAAGATATTATATGAAAAATAATAAGATTCATGTCAAGGCATTAGACAATTAATGTAATAATTAATACTTAATATGGCCTAAAATAAATCATGAAATAATCATAATTCAGCTCCGAATGCTATTTTATTTTTAAAGTTTACACTGAGGAGAGTCACCTATGAAAACTTGTGACGTGTTTCGAAATATGCGAAATGTGCCAAGGACACAAAGATAATCTCCTTCTAATTCCCAGCTTAATGTAATCTAATTCAAGAACATAAAATATCGGCTTACCTTGGAATGTCAACAAGTAGGAAGTTTAAACATAATAGGCTTAGAAAGAAATGATACTTTAACTAGCGACCCGTCCCAGCTTCGCACGAGTACTGATATTGAATATATTATGCATGTATTATACACATAAATCTTCCTCTTGAATCACTCTATCATAAAACCGCATCAAAATCTGTTGCGTACTTTTAAAGATCTAAGTATACATAGGGACAGCAGTAAGCAACTTTGTTTTAAAATACTATGTAATGATTTTTCGAGTACTTACGTACGATTATTAGAGACATAACAGAAAGACAATAGGTGTGCGAACGCCGGTGTTCGCTTTGGGTTCAAGAGTTTAAAGTACACTTTAATGAACCGTTTTGTAGTAAGGTAAAAGTTTTTATAGCGGTGGTGTCGAAATTCAGCAAATCGTGTGACATGCCGTACATTTTTGGCAGCAACCCAAAAACATTTTTGCAATCCCTGAATGTGAAATGGAAATGCAAGTGATGTTTTACTTACTATTTTTATTACTTGTAGCATGCAAAAAGAGGTTTGGAAATTAACACAGTTTCGAGCAGAAAAAGAATAAATAATACGAGTAATATATCCTCCTTTTTGAAAGTTAGTAAAAAAAAAACTATTGCGGTTATAGTATCAACCATAACCACATCACCATTTTACATTGTATCATCATTTTACATCTGTAAAGAGAAAAATACTAGACATTTTAAAAACAATAAATACGACAAATAATATGTATTTATTATAAACTTTATTTCATTGTAGACCTCATAATGTCGACAGGATAAACATTTAAAAATGGCCGGTCTTATCGCACAGGGCGATTTCTTACACAAAACCTTAGGATAGATTAAGCGAAAGAAGATAATGTATGTTACAAAAGAATTTCCAGCGTACAAACATCAACATTCCGATCTGATCTACGAGAATTTATGCCTATCTCGAAACAAAATAAAAAGACGTACATATTTATTTCCTTTTCAGCATATTGGTTTTGACGTCAGTCGGAAAGAATTTGATTTCAGGACATAAAATGTAATATACGTGTATGTGCATACATACATAGAAGGTCGGTAGGTACACTTTGTTACCATGTTTTACGCGTCTTCGCAATTTTGTCATGTATATTCATTCAATTCGTTAATATAATATCTAATTTTTTTTAAGTATCTCTTCTTTACACCGAATTTTATATTGGGTTGATTTGATTTGGTGATAATCCTTACAATTTTGTCTCCCAAAGACCTTGTGATTCAGAATCAATAATAAGTTTAACCCTTATTTTTCCTTTTAAGCCAAGTCCAAGGAATCTCTTGTTAGTTCAAGGCAAACGTGATTTTGAAGACCCCTTTTAGAAGTACGGTTAGAGCTGTTTGAACAGAGAAAACATTTATTTGACACAAGCACAATACAAGCAAACCAAACACAAAGTAAAAAGGAAGAATAACAAAATTGTCTGTAGTATGACAAAAATTCTATCAGTGTGACAAACACGTAATTGTAGTCATGATAACTAACAACTTTAACTATGGGACCAAACCTGAAATCGCGAGAAAAATCAGCAAGTTTACTACATTTTGACCAGTTAGGTGAACGTAAATGTACTGATCAGTACATTATTTTTCGCGAATTCAGGTTTGGTGACTACAATCACGTGCTTGTCACACTGACAGATTTTTTGTCACACTGCAGACAATTTTTTTTTTTAATTCTTCCCTTTTACTTTTTGTTTGGTTTTATTGTATTGTGTCTGTACTTGAGGTATCACACAGTTTATAATCTTGAATCCGAGAACACTGTCCTATAATATCATACTGGTGATCCGTGAGTATGAAAGAACATGCATGGATTGTTTCGAATTTGCAATTCTATTTGTAACCCCTATCTGGTGCGTGCATTATTTTTTACTGTCCCATTATCTTCCAAGTTATTTGAGATAGGTTTTAGTCTTATAAATGCCATTGCTTAAGTGGCAGATATGAACCAGTGACCTTGAGCGAACAAAAGAGTAAAACATCACTTCCCCGCGCATCATGATTATTCGAGAATAATAATTTGTTCTTCATTTATTAAACACAATATGAATTAAAAAAAAATCAAAACATTGGTAATTTATTATCTTTTAAGTAGTTTGTGAAAGTTTCACAAAAATACACTCAATGGTTTTGTATTGTATACATAACTTTGAAAATAAATTATACCATTTAAATCGCCTATGTACATCACCTATTCTTTTATTTGTAATTTTTAAATGTGTACAATAAAGAATATAAGAATATAAGAAAAATTTAAATATTCGTTTATCAAATTATTAGAAAAATAGTGTAGTTTATTATGACATGGAGTTTAGACGTAGTGTTGGATTTAAAATCATCGAAAGTAGCATACCTTCTCCTCCTTAAGTTGCAGGATAATTTGCAAATTGGAATGCTTATCTCACGATGTACTTCAAGGACTTGAGAATACTAGGTTTGGTCAATCCTCTTCAATTCATTTCCCAGAACATTGCGTGTTGAATTGAAATGTAAACGATATTTTTACTGGCATTTACACATGCATTACATATACTTATAAAAATAATTCGAGATAATTTCAATTCTTCGCCACCAATTCAAATATCGACTTTAGATGGTGTGTTTTAGGTTGATTTTAAAATAACGCTATGGGTTCCAATGGAACTTGAACTTTTTCTTAAGACTATTGGAGTGCTATTCCAAAATTTGAAAATGATATTATATAGTTTCGCCATGTCTGTGTGTCTGTCTGTCCGTCCGTGGATAATCAGTGACCGTTAGCACTAGAAAGCTGAAATTTGGTACCAACATGTTACATATCAATCACGCTGACAAAGTGGTGAAATAAAAAATGGGAGTGATTTCTTTTTAATTTCAACCCTAATGTGTTATAATATATATCGTTTGATAGGTATTTAAAAAGGAAGAGTTTTAAGAAAATCATTTTTTGATAATGTTAATCAATATTTTCGGAAACAATCGCTACAACAGTAAAAAAAAAAAAAACAAAATGCCCTCCAAAAAAAATCACACTAGCTATCTATCTACATATCTATCTCGTCTCTACACCCTAAAATATTAATTTTACAACAAGTATGCATATCACTTCAAACCTCTCCGGTAAATTATTCACAGCTACCTACTCTCAAAACAATTTTCACACAAACTCAAACCGCTTCTTTCACAAATTGAATTCTAATTAACTTCAATTAGTAATTAATTTTATATAAACGAGTTTAATATTAATTAACGTGCCCTCATTAACGAATTAATTGTCAACATCACCATAAGTAGGCAATTAACATAATTAGGATTTGTTAATAACTTTCCTGTTAAACCGGAGAGCTTAATTTAAATGGTTGTGTTTTAAAAGTTAATGGTGTTTCTAGATATAATAATTGTTTAACACGACATGATGCTTCTGGCTAGACAGCTGTATATTAATAGATATTTAATCTTAGGAAAAAAACCTTGTTTTTAGAGTTCCATACCCTAAGGGTAAACATACCCGATTAGACTCCACTGTCCGTCTGGTTATCACTGGTATGTACCTATCTCATGAAAAGTGACAGCTAGACAACATTTATGATGTATTTCTGTTGCCGCTATAACAACAAAATCACTGAAAACATAATAAAATAATTTGTATTTAACTAGCGCCCCGCCCCAGCTGCGCACGGGTACTGATATTGAATATATTATGCATGCATTATGCACATAAACCTTACTCTTGAATCACTCTATCTATTAAAAAAAACCGCATCAAAATCCGTTGCGGACTTTTAAAGATCTAAGCATACATAGGGACAGCGCTAAGCAAGTTTGTTTTATACTATGTAACAATGATAAGTTACCATATTTTATCCCTTGCTGTACCATATTGATAACCAAGAAACGTCAATGTCCATATTACAAGGTACAATAACGTACATAGTAAATACCCAACATTCCAAAACCTTACTCAAACATTGCGCTTGACCATACCTTTACAACATCACTGACCAAAATATTGTATTTACTTTCTTTTACATCCATTGCGCGTTGCAGCACAACGCTCCTAACAGATCCCTTTAAAAAGCACGCAATGAATGTCGTACTAACAGTAACAATCGTTTTATGTAACCCCATAAGGACTTTCAATCAAAGGTCACCATAGATATCCCGCTGTGACCAATGGCGATTGTAAACTATCTCAACTTTGCTAATGTACTCCGTAATATTACTTCAAGGCTGTTGAACTGAAGGTCCCGCAGTCGTATTTGTTATTAATTTAATTAAAATTGAAGGTGAAATCTTAATTAAAGAACAACATGATTATTTTGTTTGATAATCTTGGTCTGTTAGAAACTAAAGAAAAAAAGGTTTCCACACAGTCCTTTAATAACTAAAAAAAAAATTGCTGGTAAATAGAGCTGGTATTCAGTTATGGGCCGCTGTGATGTCACTGACATACTCACGGAAGTTTATAATAGACTTACCGAAATAAAATGTAATGTGACTTTCCTCATATAATATACTTAACTGTTAAGTACTTAGTACTCAGAAATAATAAAAAATAACTTATCATCATTATTGTTTGATTTACCTTCATAAATAAATACATTTAAGTAATCGATTTTTCTGAGGCTTACCACACGATTTTTTTGATGTACTTTGTATCATCAGAAAAAATACAGTCTGCAAAACTACCTATATTATGTTACCTAGTTATTTTGGTTTGGGTCCTTTTCCAGTCTTGCAGATTGAAGCTGAATATTAGTTTTAGCAATGGAACTTACCTATCCGTAACTCTGCATCATTATAATATTGTCTAAGCTAAATATCTTCTTATTCCTCAACAATATATCCTAAATTCCTAACTCAGTTTCCTGTCCCAATAACCCATATTCCATAGCAGATTATAGTTGGAGATAGATAAATTACGTAATTGGCTACATACTAAGTCACTATGATGATGAACGACGTCTCCATCCGTTGAATGCCACTCATCATGTTGCAGATGCAAATTGTTACTAGTCTCGAAGTGGGTCTGACAGAGTTCAATTGTGTTAAGAAAGACATCATGATCTTCACTTCTGCATTTGACCTTTTAGTAGATAAGTTTCCTTAAGGTCTGCTTATGACAATACTTCCGCGCGCCTCAAAAATTGTCAGCAAACTGTAGGGGCCGAAGCAGCAGGGTCGAAGCTTTCTGGAACCAAGGGTTGATATGAAAGCGTATTACCGGGGCCCTAGGATCAAGGCAAGGAAGGAATGGCGTAGGTTGCTTATGACAGGATCAACTGTCATAAATACGGAAGAATTCTGTCTAAAAACTGTACTGCATTACACTACTTATCCGACATAACCTGAAGAATCGCCAAACGAAATGCCAGTGGGTAGGGTACATAGCTCGCAAAACAGACTGATAGTCGGTGGGGGTTCTAGAGTGGTGACCGAAGCCATTTCACAAGATAATAGATAGATATACTCTTTATTGCAGGTACACCATAAACACAACTTGGTACATTAGGAACTTAAAATTACTAAGGTGTTACAAAAGTGTTCAAGGTAGACCTAGTAAGGCTCGCGGTGAATCCGATGGGTGCAAGACGCACAGGATAGATTGTTGTGGTGGCACATAGGGGAGGCTTATGTCTAACAATGAATGAACGTCTTTCGGTTGAAAAGACAAAGCAGCGTCGCCACATCACGCATAGCAGAACATAATTGTAGGTACAGAAAACTTGTCTGTCTATCCAGTATTAAGTATTATAAAGAAATACTTAGTTACTCGGTCACGGTTAAACCGCTGAAAGGATTTAGCAAGCGGGTAGACCTTGCTTTGGAACAGGACATGAAATATTTTTCATCCTGCAAGAATGTTACTTTAGATACTATTCTACTTCCAACAGGCTAACTGCTGGTAGAAGCTTATGGATAATCAACCAAATTGCAAATGATTGCTCTCGTACTGTTCGCAAAAATTTTTAGTTAATTTTAGTGACTAAACCTGGTTTTTCCGCCGATTCATTAGCACTACCAATTAGCATTGTAGCACAGGAAGGAAACTTCTCCATTGATCGCTGTACATCACGCAACGACAACAGTTAGGTGCCCATATCTTACTAATATTATAAATGCGAAAGTTACGATGTTTGGATGTTTGTTACTCAATCACGCCAAAACGGCTAGACGGATCTGGATGAAATTTGGCTCAGGCTTAGAATACACTTCGGAATAGGACATAGGCTACATTTTATCCCGGAAACCCCAACCCCAACCCCAATACCACACGGGCGAAGCCGCGGGCAAAAGCCAGTTAATCATATTCATACTTTGATTTAGGTTGGCATCAGTATTTAACAAGCGGAAAAGTGCCTTTTATGTAGAGAAATCTTTATTAAAATTTATGGGTTCTAAGCATGGCATCGTGTAACTTTTTATCACTTTGCTTGAAATTTATTTAATAGGGCTTCATGGAAAGGTGGTGTGAGAACATTATTTATTTATACTGAGAGTTGAGGCTCAGCGTTCTGGGGTCTAAAAGTGTATACTCTAATATTATAAAAGCAAAAGTTTTGCGTCTATGTGTTTTTGTAACTTCTTCTCGCTTAAAAAGGCGAGTTTTTAAGGCGAGGAGACCTGTAGACCAGGTCCTAGAATAGCACATAGTCTTTTGTTTATCCCGGGAGTATGTTCCCTTAGGAGAATTTTCTTCATACACGCAGATCATCAATAACTCCTCTCACTCTAGTTAGAATGAGAGGCTCAGACTTTTGCTGACTAAAATCCAATTGTGTTTCTTCAGTCCCCTTTGTGTTTCAAGTGGTGACTCTTTGGAATAATCCCGCAGCCCATCAGAGATGGCTTAGCCTGTAATGTCTTTGGCTTAAGATTAGTTTCGTTTTATTACTTCTCAGTTGGTGAATTATCTAGTTTAAGGACAGTAAGCTTAGCCTGATCATTTAGAGTACTACTGTCTAAGAATGTTCGGGATTGTCGTACAATCAGCTTGGTTCATCATTGTGTTTTTAGTTATGAACAATCCGCCTCGAATGTATGTTAGCGTTACTTATAGGTGTTCTCTAGGGGTTTTTAGATTACTACTGAATTCTTAAAACAAAACTTTTTACTAACGCGTCACGAAACCGCTCCGCTCTAAGGTTGACAAAACTTATTTTTTCAAATATATAAAAACGTAATTCAAGAATGTGGTAAAACGGCAGAATATAGAGCCTTCTGTAATTACACTAATATTAATAGGACGAAAGTTTGTGTCTATGTTTGTTACTTCTTCAGATTTAACGGATTTGGATATCATTTGACCTATGGTTAGACCATGTCCTGGAATTTAGAGCAGTGGTGGCCGAGTGGTAACGGCCCCGACTTACGAGTCGTAGGTCGCGGGTTCAAACCCAGCCAGGCGGCATTACTTTGTGTAATTTATTTCATCACCACTGCTCTCAAAACGGTGAAGGAAAACATCGTGAGGAAACCGGCATGTCCTAGAACCAAAAATTCGAAGACATGTGACATCCACTAATCCGCACTGGGCCCGCGTGGTGGATTATGGCCCATTCCCTCTCCTAGAGAGAGGAGGCCTGTGTCCCTGCAGTGGGAACATTAAAAGGCTGATGATGATGATGATGATGATGATGTCCTGGAATAGCAAAAATTGTACTTCTCATTTTGGAAAAAATTATGTTCCTTCGAAACATTTTTCTACAGTCACATGGCTTAGCTACTGCACGCAATCAGGTAGCAGTTTTATTAAAAAAAAACCACAGTAGTAATTATTACTGGCCAACTGTTATTTGGCCAAAATGGCGGCCAAAATTCATTAATTCAGTCTCTATTGTTCCGCTTCACAAATGTCTGCTTCGTCATTTATTTCGTCCACATCAGCCCCTTGTCCGTTCACGTACGATTACACATCACCCTTCGAGAATTGCTAAACCCGTTCCACTACACCATAGCAACGGCACGGTCGCTTGCGCTAATACAATTTAGAGGATTGCGGTCGAAGCAGACTTAGTCGACTCGGCCTCGTCGCGGCCTGATCCGTTTGCTAACAAACAGGACGACGCGACGCGACTTACTACTTAAGTATAATACACTAGGTTTTGCTCGCGACTTCGTCCGTCTGAATTTCGGTTATTCGAAGACGACGGCAACATATAGGCCCGCTTTTGACCACTATCTCAGCTGATTTAGCCGGCGATGGAGCACTCCTTTTGGCCATCTTTCAACAACACAAATAAGAAAAATAATAATTTCTTGCATTTTTTGTCATGTCATGTAGTCGTGAGCAGATCATAGATATGTCGTCATGTTACATAATATGTTGTGGCCAGATCATAGAATTTGATCAGTTCATGAGGTGGTCAATTAACTGGCCAGATCGTTGAAAGTTTGATAGTATTTCAAACCTCGTATCGCCGATTTTCTTTAGGCGTTTTGTTATCATATGAACCCTATATCAAAAACTCCTCTGTTTTTCTACATTTCTTCTTGTCTCTCCTTTCGCAGGCTAGTGGAAGAAATTTATTTTAGAAATAAGCAGTACCTTTGTACCATTTTTCTGTAATTCTGTATTTCCTTCGTATACATCCGCGTCAAGTCAATCAATAATTTGGCCAACCATATATATAACCATATTATATATATATATGGTGGGCCATATTATTGATTTATTTATTTTACAATTTCTTATTTTACAATCGACGTTTTGGACGTCGATTGACATATCATCAATTGACGTTTAAACGTTCTGACCAGTTTTAATTGGCCACGACATTCATGACTATTGCGGTTAAAAGTTTAAAGGTAGCTTAGTAATAGTATTATTATAATGTACCAAATTAAAATCGGTGGTTTAACCTTGAAAACGTAACAGACATGAGTTACTTTAACATTTTGAATGTTAGTATGAATGCTTGTTTGACGATTCTATTCCCTATTTTTGCTGCCCAATTTTATTTCCAAAACAAATTCTTGTCAAAAAGCCTTTCTTGGTGAACTTAGTTCTACTTAGCTTTATCCTAAACTAGCGACCCGCCCTAGCTTCGCACGGGTACTGAAATTGAATATATTATGCATGTAATATACACATAAACCTTTCTCTTGAATCAATCTATCTATTAAAAATAACCGCATCAAAATCCGTTGCGTACTTTTAAAGATCTAAGCATACATAGGGACCGCGGTAAGCAACTTTGTTTTATACTATATATAATGATGGTATTATCCGATTTATATTTATGAATATTTTCATGGACTCTGTAAATATATATCGTAATGCGTATTTGAAAGCTTTCGGTTATATAAAGTTGAAGGTGACTATGAAGAATTTATGATTATTGACCATAATCGTGATATCAGCTACCGTGTAGATTTTTGATAAGATGACCGAGATTTATATTTGAATCTGGGGCGGGTCGCTAGCTTTTATAAATAAGAGAAGATACTGGAACCAAATATGACAAAAACTCTTAACAGAATCTACTATTTTATGAAGCTAACTGCGTGCCCTGTTTAGCACAAGAGCTATTTTTTATTTCGATTTGGAAAACAAAGACAATCTGAATCTATTTAAATACTTAGGTTCACAGACTCTTACTGACTAAAAACCCCTCCCCATTCCTCTTTGCCTTTCGCACTGGTTAGGGTAGATGCTATTCATGCAGTTTCAAATAAATAGTTCCAAGGAAAAAAATGCTTACAAACGAATTTCTTTCTTTGTGGTGCTGGGTTCAATTTCCAAAACCCTTTATTAACCTTGCCTAGGATATAAAAGGAGGCCTTATGTAAATTTTAAATTCCTAGACCTAGTAGTTTCAACAGTGCGTTGATATGTCAGTTTCTCCTTTAATATATTTTTGTTTATTTAAAAAAAAAACCATTACGAAATGCTTTATGTTATGGAATAAAAGGAGAATTTAAACCAGTAAAGCTGGCCTCTCGCACTGGTATTAGAGCATAATTTAAAAAACTTGAATACAGTGTATTTTCTACATCTGTAAATCCCCTCATAAATGTAAAAGGCCCACCTGAGTTCAAAGCATTTAGCTCTCCCCTCCTTGTCCATTAATCAAGCAGGTTATACATGCAAATATGATATTCATGACCGCGGGAATTCTCCAAACGAAGAACCCATTTCGCTTCCCCTAATCATTAAAACTCACACTTAGTTACTACTAAAACACACTAACCACCACAAACCTCACTCAAAATTAGACTCTAAATTTCTTGTTTTAAAGTTACTTTTTGGTCAGAGTGGTTTATGAAGTACGTCGTGAATGGGTGCCGAGTCGAGGGTTGGCCAAGGACGGCCATTGTCAAGATTTCCCCTGTTTGCGAGATGAGCTCTGGGCCCAGAACTATGTGTATCGTATACATAGAATAAAGGTCATTTTGTGTTTTAGATTGAAGCTTGAAATTTGTATCTACAACGAACGATAGATAATAACTTATGCGTAGTAGAAGGGACAGTTCTAAAGCTCTTTGGTTAATGTTTAACTTAAAGTATACATAGCTTTGACAGCGGTTTCGTCCGTTTGAATGTCAAAAATGGTCTCATGGGAAAAAGGTCCTAATCCAAGACATGGTCTGTCGGAGGAATCTCATAACCCTCCTCCTTTTGCTAGGTTGTGTCTGCAGCAGACTACTTGGATGAGCAAACAAATTAATAACAGTCAAGTGTAGGTATAACATAGCGGTATAGTCAAGTGGGAACATTTTATGGTTGATTATTATCTGCCTTATAATATTCTTCCCACTGGCTGAGATTCAGGCCTCCTAGTAAGTATTTATTCACCATGGTTGTTACTTGCACAGACTAAGGAAACATCCCCGAAAGAGGTTATCTCTCTTCGTCATGAGACTACAATTATATTTTTATTTATTTATTACACCCTGGAGGACTTACAGCTTAAACTACATAAAAATAGAAGCCAACATAAACTACTGAAAGCCAATTACAAGTCCTCACGTACAGTGATAGACTTAAAATTGAGAAGTGAGCATATCAACATTTTCAAAGTGGTTACAGCTTATTAAAATTGTACAGTTAATTAAAAAAGTTAAATGCAAGGATCAACTAGAAACTAGTATTAACTAGAAACCTTTAGTTACAAGAATAAGTAAATGATAAAAATATTATAAACATTTCCGAAAACTAGGAATACAATCAAAATGCTACTTAAAAAACTTGAGACTTATGCGTCTTCTGGCCGACGCCACGCTAGTCGTAAAGGGATCAAAGTCATACTGCTTGCATATATTATTGAACTGTCTACCTCCTCGTATAATAAAACTATTCTGTCTGTAATTTGTTGATGCTAGAGGCACACGTATAGACTAAGTTACTGGTGATGAGGAGCATTATAATTAATTCATGTTAACAGTACAGTAACATAAGCAAAGTGATTAAAAATTACTTTAACAAACAAAGTGTAAAATAATTGTTAGGTACAACACTGGCAACAAAAACAGCGATTACTTTTAAAAACAGTGGCGCCCAAATTAACTGAAACTTAGAAGGCTGCCATTACTGTCTTAAATGCTTTTAAATTGTCCCCGAGTAAATGGGCAGCGTGGCCTAATTTACTGGGGAAATTATTAGAATAGGCGCGTGTGGAACAATGCGCCTGGTTCCTTGTTGGATGTCGATCTACTTATTGCTCGTCGACCGCAAGCACGCCTCACCTCTTACATCTTTACAGAAGGATCGATTTCTCATGCCCCCTCACTCCATACCATGTTCTGGATTAGAGCTGGATGGAAAGACGAGTAATTGGTCAACTCATACCACAAACCTACGGCCCATTAGGTACGAGTTGCAGAAAATAATTTATTACATATATCATTTTGTCATACATTGCATGTCGAGGAGTCTCCAGTTAGACATAAAAATGCCTGAAAATAAAAATAAACATTTAATGTCACTATCTCAATGAGAAAAGGTATAATTAATTGCAAAATTGTTAGTTAGAAAATAATAAGAATGTAAGGAGCAATAGAGTTTAAAAATAATATACTTAGTTTATAATTTTTATTCTTATTTCATTTCATAAATTGTTAGTTAACAATTATTTATTCCGTTCGTATTCCCTATTTAAATTTCGCAAAGGCCAGGCAAATATTTTGGTTGTGCCTTCAAACTAATTGGGGTTTGGGTTTGAGGGTAAGCACCGCGACTATTGATCGGCGAGTTGACAAGCGACTGACAAACCTTAATTAAAAGCATTCATTAATCAATCAATTATTGCTACGTTTTAAACGATATTACGGAGACGTCTAACCAGAAATTAAGAAAATAGCTTTTTTTAGGTGGGTAAACATCTAGTGACTTCCCCCGTTGTGGGTGTAGCGAGGAGCAAAAGCCACTACTGTCATTTTTGCCTGCGGTACGCGCTGTCCCTAATCTCTGTTAACATGAGTGACCTTTAGAAACCAATGCCGCAGTAGACATAGATTACTTTTTTCATGAGACAATCTGGCCTTAAAATGTATTTAATATAGAATCTTATGGAAACAGCTTAAATAAAGCCTTACCATGACAGAGAGAAAATGGTATACACTATATAGCTTTTTAACCGTTCAGTTCAGGCCGTTAAATGGGTTGTGTTAATAGCTCATGGTAAGGCCTTTGTTGTGTAGAATTGCCTGTATCTACATACTTCATCGTTACCGACTTTAATCCAGGTAGCTTAAAAATATAATCCTTGTCAAATTTGTTATCCCCTTTTGTAAAAGTTATGTAGGCCAGTAGGATTATTAAAAAAATCTCCCCCCTTCCCCCTTTTTCACAAGGACAAAAGAATGTGTAGTTCTTGCGCACAATGCTTGAATTTCTCGAGGTCTATTTTTTCTGGGGTAGCAGCGCGAAAATTAGCCTCCGTGAAGATTTAGAAAATTCTTTGTACATTTTTAATGAAGGTTTTTGAAGTTTTCGAAATTTGGTCTTTTGGTGCAGATCTGTGGATTATGGATAGGCTTAAGTAGTTGGTTGATTCAGAAATTGAAGAAGAAATCTAACTGATTACCTTATTTTTTGTACTCAATATTAAGTAAGTTAAGTAATTTCTGGTGGTATAATTTTTTTAAATATGTTATGTATGTGATAATGATTGTACTACTTAAATCATTATCAACATATTAAAAAAAAATAGGTTCAAAAACCTATGTTTTTAAACATATTTAAATAACATAGGTTTTTGGGTTACCATGTGCCTACAAGTTTCTCAGAAATAAATAATATTATTTTTATTACCTACTGAATAAATGTACATGCATGCTCAGTACTATATCGAACATCAGAAAGAAAAAAATAACGTTGGTTATACAATGTTTGGTCCCGGCAATTATAGAAGGAAAACGATAAGGAAAGAAAACAAAGGATATAACGTTTTATTGCTTATTGATAGCCGTAATGTAATTGTTTTGTAACAACTTCAAAGTGGATCCTTCGATTAAATTAGGAAGGATACGAAAAACTTGAAGGTAGTTCACGAATTATGCCACGTCCGCCGTCAGACCCGTCTATTTAAATCAGTTGCGATAAAGCATAGCTTACATACGGACGTGTGCGTGTGAAAAAATGGAATATGTATTTTTAAATTAAATTATTAAAAATTGACTTGTATTCCTGAACACCTTTCGTCGTGTTATTGCACAAACAAGTAAATTATTGGTTTTCTTCTGTATATCTCCTTAAGTGTGTTTTTTTATGAACTCTAGCTTCAATAAAGACTAACCGAAGTTTTCTTTGTCCACAGAGCTAGTGCAAAAAGTGAAGTGCATCGATGAGACTTCACTAAGTCTTTGAAAGAAAAAAAAAGCGTCGCCACGCTGCTCGGTTTACTAACATGTAAGTTTTGACATTGATTTTTCAGATATATATTAAATTTAGGACAATAGTAGCTCTGTGGTGAAAGCCAGGAGCTTTTCTGAGTGTATTGTTTTATCACACCTCTTCTCAAAATGATGAAAAAGGATCTATTCATCCTTTCATTCTGCAATTTGTGTATTTTAAATCATCACAACTGTTGTACAAAATGATGCAGAGGTGAACTTTGTGGTATTTTATATAGTTACCAGTTACAACTGCTCTTAAAACTACAAAGGAAAACATCTAGCAGAAATACATATTTCCTCCTAACGCCAAAACGTGGAAGACATGTGTCATATCTAGTAATTCAAGATTAATCCGCGTGGTACGCTTCTTCTGCTCGGTCGTTTCACTCTTGGCAGATTGGTCGTGGTTATCATTGACGTAGCTTCATGGAAGCCGTCAGGGTACGGTGCACGACTCCCTGCCCCTTATCATCCTGACCTTGGGATTTCAGGTCCATGGCAGACGTGACTTTGACAAAAAAAAAGGATTTTCTAAATTGGTCCAGGTGTGTACGAGTAATCAAACATAACAATAAAAATATAATCCAACAAATTGAAAACCTTACATCATCATCATTATCAATTCAGCCTTTAGACGTCAATCAAGACCTCCCTCAAGTTCTCAATTCGCCAAACCGACCGGTTCTGTACGTCTTGCATCTATTGGATTCCCGCGACCCTCATTAGGACGTTAGTCCACCTTGTGGGAGGCTTTCCAACGCACTGTCTTCCAGTACTCCAGAATCTTTCGGCCCCATCGATCATCTGTTTTGCGAGCAATGTGCCCTGCCCACAACCACTTAAGTAACGCAATTCTCCGTGCTATGACACAAGACAAAAACATCTCTATCAAAGACAAAATTAACTTGACACAACCAAAATAAACGATATGCTACTCCAAAAGTAAACAATATGCTCGTATATAAAGAATGAGAAAACCAATTATGTCAGCATGTTGTGTAGGCTGAGCTACATTATGCATGAGATTGGATTGAATGCCGTAACCTTGAACTTGACCTTGGTGACATACTAGTGGGTAGTTTAGTCCTTACTAGCTGGTCCTCGTAGCTTCGTCAGCGAATGTTTATTATCCTAAAGGATTGTGCTTCTGTCATAAAGAATATGTTATTTGGTAAGCCCGGCTTTGCAAAGAAATATCTTTGGAATAATTCCGAAAGCCTGGCTTAGAGCAACGGTATTCCACTGCCGTAGAAAGCAAAGATCGACTGAATGAACACAGATGGGTTTCCGACTTGTAAAAGTTAAGACTTCCTCTCATACCTTCCTGAGAGACAGGAGTCATATGACCTTCAATAGGTTTAATTTAATGACGCGTGTTGTCTCCATGGGCATCTACCACAGCTCTCATACGATTAGGCATAGAGTTTATCAACCGCTCTATGAAATTTTAAGGGATCATCTCCCATTCCTCTTCTATGGTACTCCCCAAAAACAAACGAATGTCTTAATCTAGGACATGATGTGCTACTGCTATCTATGTGCTGTAGTTCATAAAAATTGTTTGAACTATGATTGACGTCTAAAGGAATAACGCCCGCATTTGTGCTAACATCTTTTACTTGTTTATAAAGTTTTATAATAAATAAAGATCTAGACGTCCAGACTTTATCTTCTACTATAAATGCGAGTCTTCACAAAGAGTAGAATATTAACTTTGTGACTACCCACATAAATGGCATTATCTTTCGGAATTGTTAGTTTTTATGTAACGGCGGACTCTTTTTATAGGTGCTTATTAGGTACATTATCGTAGTACTTAATTTTGTAACGGCCAATTAAGTCGTTTCAGGGATATTTTGCAAGTATTAGTAGTATTAGCACATTTGTATGAAAGTAAAATTAACTTTTGTGGAACGTTTGTTTGTTTTTATTATGGCTTGATATGGCCAAAGGCTAAAGTCAGAACGATTTTAATACAGTACGGCTGTCAGATCTTGGTGAGTCTGAAGTTAGACTCTGCAAATTTTAGCGCTTGAACATTCGTACAAAAAATATATATATAAAAAAAAATGCCAATAACAGTTTTTAACAGCAATAACAATAACACACACAAATTTTCTATCCCGTTGAAAAGGAAGTAAGCGATTTCAAACCTACTTGAATTTTCTTATAACATTGTTACAGCAGAGCTCTAAAGGTGAGAGTCTAAAGCTCAAGTTCTTTTACTTTACGATCACGGGAGATAATTATAGATGAACGCTATAATTATCTTGTAATTGACCTATGCTGGTGGTTTAGTGAAGCGAAATAATTAAATAAATCGAACTTGTGGTCTTAGAACCACAGACTCAATAAATGTGATTACTAGCTGACCCGGTAAAAGTTCTTCTGTCATATCATATCAACGTTCGACCGATTCTCAAATCTCCAAAATATACAAAGTAAAATTTATTCAATCGGTCGAGCCGTTTCTAAGCAGTGCGACCACAAACATCGAAACATTCGGTAACATAAAATAGAATTGTTACAACTGTGCTTAATTTTCATACTCTCCCGGCAACCGATTAGGCTCTTACATTTATAAATAACAATAGATAACATCATATTCTATTGAATTGTTGAGTACTAATACTTTTTAAATAAAAAACTATTTGTGTGTGTGTGTGTGGCTTTTTTGCACATCCTACTCCGTAGAGTTCTTCTCTCTAGAAAATGTCTTCATCTATCTAATCCATGGTTTTTATTAAACGGTATGAAAGTCTAATCCAAACAAGGCCATTTAATCTAAACTTAGAAACAATGACGAATTAGGCGTCTGTCACCATAATTGGACTCGTCACACGTTGCCCACCAATTGATGGCACCCCAATCATATAATGATCCACGGTCATTGCACCCGGCTGCGCTTGCGCCGATGTATCAACAATTTTGGCGTCTGTCTGTCCGCCGCGGTTGGATGGTGATGCATTCAGAGGATGGGCACGCGCCTATATTGAACAATGTACAGTAATGAAATTGGAGTTGTCAGCAAAACGGTAGGGGTTTGAGGCATCCTGGGGCCGAGGGTTGATATCAAAGCGTTACACCGGGGCTCTGGGACTAAGGCAAAGAAGGAACGGGGTGGGTTGTTTAGTCAGTAAGAGTCTGACGCTGTTTTCCGCTCCGCCCAAGAGCGGGATTCGTCATTCGATGATTTTTACCTACCATAAAAAACAGTAATGAAATTTAGGGGCCGATATTCGCCAGTAACCTTGAATTGACAAAAGACGTGCGTCACTTCCCGCGCATCAAGATTAATCGGATAATAAATTGTCCTTCACTTATTAAAAACAATATAAATAAATGCCGTATATCAAAAGATTGGTAGTTAAATTATCTTTAAGTTTATGACAATTCCATAAAAATACTTCCAATGGTTTCTGCCTAATTTTCGCTTTTGTTTTCTATGTAGTTCTAGAACCAGCATGTCCTGGAACCAAAAATTCGAAGACATGTGACATTCATGAACATGCTCTGAACCTGCGTGGTGGATTACGGCTCACTCCCTATCCTATCTTTTATAAACCACGATCTTTAAAATGAATACGAAGTTACGGTGCCCGCCACAGAATTTCAAAAAACGTTGTTAAATCTTAAAGAGCCATTTGAGTCAGAGGCTCGGTTATCTTATTAAGGATTCCAATTCAGATAAGTTAAGCTGTAATACGGCGCCTACTTATCTTAATATGGTGATTCATATTTAGATAGAAGTATGACAATGATGCTTGCTTGGCGGGTCTTTATTAGAGCCCCATTTCGCATGGATTATGGTGTTGGTTTTGAGGGTGGAAAGAGAGGGAGTGTACGACTTTTGCAGACTAAACCTATCCGTTATGTCCTGGCGTTCCAGCGCCGTGATTTATACTAAATTATAGTATTCGAGCAGTGGTGGCTAAGTGGTAACAGCCCCGACTTCCGAATTGTAGGTCATGTGTTCAAAAGCAGCCAGGTGCCTTACTTTGTGTAATTTATTTCATCACCACTGGTCTCAAAACGGAGAAGGAAAACATCGTGAGGAAACCGGCATGTCCTAGAACTAAATTGGAAAACGTGTGACATCCACTAATCCGCACCGGGCCCGCGTGGTGGATTATGGCCCATTCCCTCTCGTAGAGAGGAGGCCTGTGTCCCAGATGTGGGAAAATTAAAAAGCTTATGATGATGATAGTGTTCTAGTATTTTATGATGATGGCAAATTGCAATAGACACATCTGTAAACCTAAACTATAACTAGCGAAAGTTTGGAGTACAATTTAAGCTCTTTACGTTTGGAGAATATCTAGCGACCTCATGTTTTTAGCTTGTGATCTGATTTTATTTGCATTAAAATAAATCAATATCTGCATTTGTGTACGTATGTTTCTTTACAATAATAATCGACAGTCACGCCGGCGAAGACGCTAGCAGAAGCTAGTACAGAATACAGAATAATATTACTAACTAAGACTCCATATTAACACAGCTATTATCTGATTGACTCAACTAACTCTTAAAATAAAAAAGACACGCGTGATCAAGTCATCAAAGAGTCGATCATCACGACAAATATGCCACACGCATGCCATAATGGTAGGTAATACACCCGTGTTTATATGGTTGTTGTGACAATTAGTAAGCCAGCCCCATAGTAGTCTGCCATAGAGTAAGGAACGACACACTTGCAGCCAACCAGACGTATAATCGTGAAGTTTGGCTATTATAACCATTATAAATTAAAAAAAAGAAATAAGAAGAAAGAATTTATTTTATATTATTAATTACTAGCTTTTGCCCGCGGCTTCGCTCCCGGCAACAGTATATTCTACCCTACTCCACTTTAACCTATTCTATCCTCCTCTACCTAAATATAGATATAGATACTAATTAATAATATTAGTTTGCTTAGTATAGAATATTGCACATAAAAATCAAATATCTATTTATAGAAACATAATTATTATATACCTATTTATTAATTTGCTATAAACTAGGGCTTTACTGCGATATATTTTGATGGTGAGGCGCACTAGTATATTAAGAGCCTATTCACTCTAGTCTTGTAGACACCCAAATTATAATCGGACGGAAAGATTTCAGCTGGCAAAGCGTGTATAAAATAAAAACTTCGTATATAAAATAAATACTTTGTAGGAGGAAAGGGTGACTTACTTAAGAAGTTGGTTTGTCTGAACGGGTTTGACAATATCTTGTTTGCCGTGCCCGTTGAGAGGCGTCTGTGTTCTGTGGCTATTACTTGGTAGAACCAGGATCGGCGCCCGCGTACGATTCTTGCACGATCCGCGGTCGTGCGTGGCCGCGCCGCTTTGGAGGGTTAATAAGTGTTTATGTATCATTCTGGGACTGACATTAGTTATGTATGCATTGAATGGGCTGTTCTGGATGCTTAAAGTTAGTTGTAGGTCCAGTTAGTTTCGCTCCTATGCAGTTTCCGGACCGTGACCAAGTAGTCGAATGTGCGCACTGTCCCTGCGCGCCTCAAGGAGTTGTCAGCAAACTGTAGGGGCCCAGCAAGGTCGAAACCTCCTAGGGCCATAGGTTGATGCGAAAGCGTAACATCAGGGCCCTGGGATAAAAGCAAGGAAGGATCAGGGTGGGTCGTTTAGTCAGTGTTTCCGGCATTTCAGAAGATCTTCTACAAAGACCACCACGGATGTAATGCATCATAACTCGATACGCAACTTCCTCTGTTTATAACAGACGCATGGATACAAACTGTATTTATGAAATACATCCAAAACAATCATGTTTACCTATTTAGAGAACAAACCGAACTTCCTTGTTTACCAAACAGCTGAAATGCTCAAGATTTACTGCGCTTTAAACTACTTAAGTCATATATTAATAGTTTAGTGTATATTTTGTTAACTGCTTAAGTGGAGAAAGTTTGGGGTTTGTGTGTGATCATTGTTGGTCTTTGGTGTGTAAACAGAGATTATTTGTGTGATGATAACTATTGGAAAATGGTTAATGTTTATGAGGACAATGACAATCATCAGTTTTTTACCATAAAAAACACATGTAGTGTTTTTTTATGGTGGGCATAAATTATCCAATGACGTAACTCGGTCTTTGGCGGAGCGGGAAACAGTGTCCCACCCTTTCCTTCTTTTCCTTTCGCACTGACGCCAAGCCTTCCTTTCAGAAAGATATCCTGTGTCCCAGTAGGCTTCAACCCTTTTGCAGAGTCCCTACGAACTACATGTGGTTAATCTAGTTACTGACTTTATTACGGATCAATAGGATCTTTATTAGGATTTTGTTCCCATCGATCATTTGGACTTTCACTTTCCCTATGTCCTTCTTCTATCCGATAGTCTGAGCCATATGATTACAATGTAAACACATTCATTGTGCGTACAGCCAAGGAGTGAAATTCCTTGCCGGAGTCTGTGTTTCCTGATGACTACAATCCGGGAATCTTTAAGTCGTAGAGTGAATAGGTTACTTCTAGAAAAGCGCGCTCCATCATCGACCGCTTCGTCGCTTTCCATCAGGCGTGATAGCGTTCAAGCGCGAACCTATAAACAATAAAAAAGCATTTATAGCTTCTGACACTACGTTACTACACGTAGTGATTGTTTAAAATTGACCTTCAGACTCCTGTTTCATCAACATTGGCAACGAATTCAATCATCTCACTTAGTCATTGGGTCACCAAGTTCACACCCCAATGACTCAACATTCCACTCCACACTCAACAAGTGACCCAATATTCCAGCTTCCATTAAAAGTATCAATCGAGTCAGACGCGAGGGAATTGCGTAATTTCTTGTTTAATTGTCGTGGATCGCGAGTATATTAGCGACGCCCGTATTGGCGCGCTGTTACGCATGCATAGCGTTACGTGAGCGTGCGCGACTCACGCGCATACGTGTAGTAAGTTGTTGTGATAGAGGTGACATGAAAAGGCCAAATAGTAATAAAGTATACGCTGTTTTATTTTTATTATTTGTTGTGTTAATAATATTTTCGGACATTTTTTGTTGTTTGACCTTTACTGAATAATCCATGAAAAGCGAGCCAGTTACACTCAGCGATGGTGTAATTAATTATGGTGGTTTCTATCAGTAAAATATTTTTTTGTAATTTTAACAGAACTTTATAATTGTTTAATTATAATTATAAAATATCGTATTAATTTATAATGCTAGCTTCTTTTGTAATCAAATTATTAATAGTAGTAAATGAAAGGTCTCATAATAAAAAAAATATAAAAATAGGGAGAAAGCCCCAACATAAGTGTATTTTATGATTTTCTGAGGTAATGTCTTACTCTGTAACGCAGTTTCATGTATGAGAAAAAATAAAAACATGTTCATATTTTTTTTCTAATTTATTTTGAGCCATAGACCAGTGGGTCTGTAGTGACAAACTGTGCCATTGTGGAGCCCCTTCGTAGGATACGCCCTACATAACTTTGTTGCCCTCTATGCTTGGGCATCGATTGCAGGCGATTGGTAGCCAGCACTCTCCAGGATCTGATCTTGGCAAATAAAAGAGAGGTGCTAATTAACTGAGCCCACAAATTAACCTTTCTTAATTAGAGACGCTTGGGGCTCAAGAGTTTAAATATTGAGTCAATAAATACGAGAAAAGAAATATCTAATTTACTTTCCTGGAAAACAAATGGCGACACTTTATCACCAATTTTCTAGACAATTTTGCACTACCAGTATTCATTGACCAAGTTTACTACGAGCCTCGATGCCAAATAGTTGGTCTAGTGTAAAATTTTCTCTATGAGATTTTTTCTAACTTCATTATTTTTGTATTATATCTACGAGTATTCTCGGAGTCATCAAGCTGTGCTTTATTCGATCTGTTCCAAATAAGTTTGGATCATAATATTGAACGGATTGCACCTTCTGCAATAAATTCGCACCAATAAACTAGTAATGCGCACGGAACCGCCTGCTTTTTTGTTGTGTTATGTAAAGTTGTGGAAAGATATGTGGATATGATAATTTTTGTGTGAAGAGGGAGGGTACGGTGTATTGCCTAGTGGCTTGTTTCATCGTATTCTATATTGCACCATCACAACGTTGAGAAAAGTTCATTGTAAGTTAGATAGTACTAGTATCAGTGCCGTAGCTAGGCCCACAGGGGCCCGTATCAATAATGCCACGGGGGGGGGGGGGGCGTATAAAAAACAATGGTGCTTATTTACAAATACCTTTGTTTACCTTACGAGACGGTTGTGGATAGTATCTAGCGAATTTTAGCCAAGCAACTTCGGGACCCTCCTAGCACTGGGGCCTCATACCATTGATACGGCAGATACGGCGGTAGCTACGCTCACGAAATTTTTACACTGATAGTGTAAAAATTTAATCACCTTCGTTTTTCTTTGAAATATGCTTTTACTTTCATTGCTTAATTTAGGTAATTGCAATTAATCATTTGTCAACGAGAGTTCATTGCCTTTTTAGAGGTGCGGAATAGGTGTAAAGTCCCACATAACTCCATTAAAAAAGAAGGATTCTCCAACCAGACAGGTGCTGTGTCTGGTCCGAGTAACTGGCGAAAGTTAATTACAAACTATGGTATACATGCTCTAATCACGTGGAAAACTAATAGAACAATGCAGGATTTCGAATTTTAGTTCTTATTTGGCGTCATGGAATGAACTTACTGACAAATCATTACACAAAGCCATCTTCTGTTTACACTTTCTACAAATACCCGACATTTCATAATAAATCTAAAGCTCAATAAGGAACAAATTTAACCGTAAAATTATATTCAGTTCGTCTCTTGAGAAAGCTGTAAAGTTTCTTGTTCAAGTCACTGTTGGGTGTCGAAGGAATATGTTGTAATGAGCCATTGTGATTTTACAAGTTATTTTATGTTTTACTGTGGTTCCGAACATTAAATAAACTATTTACACTCGAACATGATGTAGCGTTCGTTTTGCTGTTAATTTTATTGCAATTTCTTTGAGTATTATGTTGTTATTATTAATATTCAGTTTAAAATCTTTATTTACACATGCTCGTACATATTTATGTTGGTATGCCCACTGCTAATATTGGGTAATATTATTATAATAGGTAATAAGTACCTAACTCCACGAATATATCGAACTTTATCAATTCTGTCCATTAGAACTTCTGGAAATCTGGACCTGTTTTTGCTTTGGTTTAATGTGGCAAGCTGGTGTTAAGCTTCTATAAGCAGAAATTTTTCCAAATACTGACAATATTAGAATTTGCTGCTACAGTACGGCCTCGTAACTCGTACAAAAATAGAAGTATTAGAAAAAGTAAATGCCAATGACAGTTTTGGAACAGCAACAACAACTGCAAATTGCATTTATTTGTTTTAAACCATTTATTTTTTTACGAGTATTCAAGCGCTAAAATTCGCAAAGCCTAACTTCAGACTCGCCAAGATCCGACAGCCGTACTGTATTTACTTGTATAGTTCGCATCTAGGTACTATATAATCTGACAACCTCACGAGTGAGGGAACAAATATATCCACACGCGGTCACGCTCCAGCTGCCGAGACCCCAATTTCGACCACGGTAGACAGCAGGCTTTTGGACGTCGAGCAATTCGTAGCTGGCCGTACGGCAGCCTGGTAATTGACCGGTCCGAACTCCAGAGATGCGCTCCTCAAAGAAATATCAGCAAACCCCTACTAGGGCCGCGGTGATTCTCTGAAAAGGAAACCCATAGTCTTAGAACGTAACTGTAGGACACTAGTGCGCTTTTAGTCAGTTAAAGTCGGACACCCCCTCCAAGAAGAGTCTACATGTTTCAATTTCATTTTCTGCGTTTGGTCTGTCAGTCAACCATGAAACTGTTTGCTTGCCTTAAAAAAATTACTTTAATTATTTACGCACACAGATAAATTGCTCCACGGACGTACAGGCCTATTTTTCTCGCAATACATATTTCATCGATTGGAACAGACAATGAGTAATGGTTTCATTGCCACTAGCAAGGTACTTGTTATTAGATAATGATGTGTAGATTTCTACTGGCACGCAAGCGCAACAATGGGCGAGTGTGAGGCAAGTTACTCGCCTGTAACTTTTAAAGGGCGTTTGATGCTTGTCGTGTTTTGGGTCGGTTAATTAATTTTATAGGATTTATTTTGTTACTAACGTTGTGTTTTGAAATTATAAGCTACCAGCGGTATCGCCCGCGTGAAGTTGATTTCTCCATACTTACTTCCAAGCCCCGTTTTATTCTCTTAGGGGTTTTTTAATGGTGGGGAAAATGATCCAATGACAAATTCCGCCCTTTCACGGGGCGGGAAATAGTGCCAGAATTTTACTGATTAAACGACCTGCCCTGTTCCTTCCTTGCCTTAAGGAGATAAAATTTTGTAAAATCCTTTCTTAGCGGACGTCTATACCATATAATGAACTATCTGCCAAATTTTAAGTTTGTAGGCGTTATAGTTTCTGAGATGTAGCGATTAATCAGTGCGTGTTATTTCGCGTTTATAGATCTCGAATCAACATAATCTGTAATAAGATTATGTTGATTCGAGATCTATAATTTTTGACTATGTCGCATTGTTGCTGCAATTATGCCGATTATCGAAACAGAGTTTATCTGTCAAGTGCAAGCAATCATCGATCTTTTTCGAGTTTTATGCTGCGTTTAATCGTAGTTTTTGGCATGCAAGTAACTTAAATTTTTTTTTTTGTTTCAATAAAAGCCAAGTAGGTTTAAAAACTTTTCAGTATATAATTTAGCCAATTAGCTTACCTTTCATTCAATTATTCCCCAGCTCGCTCTTTAAATAACTCCAGCAGCGTCATTACAACTTCCTACACATTTTTTTCTCATATCAAATCGCTTTCGTCACGCGAATAAAATCTAATTTCGAATTAATCATTTTTTCTCACAACTTTCACTGTTATTTTCTTTCATTCAAACTTTACTGTCAAACGTATTCCTACTCTTTGACCCACAAAAATGGCGCTTATAATATCGAAGCTATATTATTTATTAATTATATTTTTATGTCTGTCTTTAGGCTGCGATTATATTGGGAGAGTTTAGAGTCTGAATCTTAATTAGGTTTTTTTTTTATGGTGAGTAACTAAAAATCATCCAATGAAAAATCCCGTCCTTGGGCGGAGTGGGAAACAGTGTCAGACTTTTAATAACTAAACAACCCAAACCTCTCCTACATTGTCTTATAAACTAGGGCCAGCGCCTTCCTTTCAGACCCAAACCCTTGGCCCCAGTTATTTTCGACCCTTCTGCAGGATCCCTACGGTTTGCTGACAACTCCTTGAGGCGCCGTCGACGACTGGGTCTTACGGTAACTTACGTAGGTGCAGAAAAAATAATAGCGATTTGTCCCCGGTCAGTATCAAGCTTTTCTGCCTCAGGATTTGAACCTTATGAATTTTAACTTAATTTTCATGTTTTAGGTTATGGGCCAAACGATTTAGGTAAGTCTCAAACTGATAAACTGTTACCGTTGGTTATATAATTAGTGTGTACTGTACTATTCTTCGAAAATTGTAACAACTCTAACATTTTTCGGTACGATGTTGGTTTTATTGTTCTATTACCGTAACTAGAGAACGTAGCTTCGTAGTTCATGTTCTTTTTAGTCAATTTGGTCAGTAACTAACTTACTTAAATACTTGTAGATACAACAAAAAACTTATTCTCATCTAAACTAAGGTTCAAGTTTGAACCATAGGTACCTAATGGAGACCTATCTACCACCAAAATCAAAAGTACAAAGTATGGAGCAATAACGCAGAATTGCTAACTTGTCGGTTTTCTATCGTTTAATTTTCGAGAATTCGTCGACATCTTCGCTTACCATCACGGAGGAATAGATAATGGTCAAACGTAAGCCTATCAATAATTAACCTTTCGACTACCGTAATTACAGACACAATTAAAAAACTCTTAAGCCCCAACTCTGGAACACCTATTTTGTCTATCTTTCTATTATGTCTCTTATTACGGTTATCAAAAGGTTAATGAACTAACAATACAAAACGCCAATTAATTGTACTCCAGTCAAGTACTCGACCTTCAAGCTCGCCCAATGTGGAGACAGCCTAACAACATTTTATTGCACAATGGCGATTTTAGCATGTTTAGCTGAAGTGAAATGGTGCTGTTATGTACAATCAGTTGTGAAGAACGCTCGTAACCACGATAATCAATACTGTTATTGCGTCGTAAATAATAACTACGTTTTTTTTAATATACGCTGGCTGTTTTTACTGATGTAGATATTATACTGAAGTATCAAGGTAGAACTACGCGGTACACGTGTGCTACACAAGCCGATCTGAGCGCTTCGGTTTACATACATTTTATAATGGCAACTTGACATGTAGAGCTACAATATATCTGAGGCCGACAACATCAGGCAAAGGCAACGGTGCTCACGCCGCAGCTAGATCCCGATTTCCAGCCACCGTCCAGTTCGGTAACCGTCCTCTGCACCTAGATCAAGTCGTCAACGCTGCCGTGCCGACACTAAAACGCAGTAAAAAGCGTATTTTACAATGCTTTTAATGCGTTTTAGTATCTGCACGGCAGAACGGCGCGCCTCAAGGAGTTTTCAGCAAACTGTAGGGACCCAGCAGGGTCGAAGCCTCCTAGGGCCATGAGTTGATGCGAAAGCGTAACACCAGGGCCCTAGGATCAAGGCAAGAAAGGAAAATGGTGGGTCGATTAGTCAGTAAAAGTCTGACATTATTTTCCGAATTTCAAAAGATCTTCTACAAAGAAAGGGCGAGGGCGGCATTTGTCATTAAATGATTTTTCCCAACATCAAAAAATCCACTGCATTTTCATTTACTCAATTCATCTCAATAATGTTACGCCACTGTTTGGCAATTATTCACATTACAGTTATGGCGCTTTTATTTTATCGGTAGACAATCAAAATTTTCATGGCCAACATTTGCAACAATTTGTATGAAATGTTATAATATTAAATGGGGTATAATTAAAACACAATTTATATTAATAACCAGATTTGGGTTTTTTTTTTTGCAATATTTCTGGCATTTTTTAATATTGAAGCAGTTACGGTGTTGTTTGCATTATTATAGCAATAAGAGAACTTTTGATATTATCACATGAAATATGGATACCAATTCTTTAAAATTAAGGTTATGGAGATGGTTTAAACGGTGAGAAAATGTGGAAATATCCAACTATTAGGCGGTACCAAGTATGCTTTTTTTTTTTTTTTTTTTTTTTTATGGTAGGTAAAAAATCATCGAATGACGAATCCCACTCTTGGGCGGAGCGGGAAACAGTGTCAGACTCTTACTGACTAAAGAACCTACCCCGTGCCTTCCTTGCCTTATTCCCAGAGCCCCGGTGTAACGCTTTCGCATCAACCCTCAGCTCCGGGAGGCTTCGACCCTGTTGGGCCCCTACGGTGTGCTGACAACTCCTTGAGGCGCGCGGGAACGGAGCGCGCCGTCGACGACTTGGGCTCGGTCTGGACTGCTACCAGACGACCGGACGGCGAGCTACCCATTGCTCACCGTCCGCAAGCCAGTGTCTACGGTGGCCGGATATCGGCAGGATCGCGGCGGCGACAGCTACGGCGAGTACGCTGTTGCCTTTGCCTTATGCGGTCAGCCTCCTCCTTAACGAGCATTACTTCCTCGCAGAAGGAGGCGACCGCCTGCCACTCCTCCTCGCTGCGGACCATGGCCTGAACCAAGGCCCGGCGTGAGAGGTCGCCGCCGCCGATCACCCCCACGAGGGCACGGCGTTGCTCTTCCCAAGCGGGGCACACTTCTACCGTGTGCTCCACCGTGTCCTCCGGGCTGGCCACACAGTGGCGACACCCGGGCGTCTCTTCCGCACGGATCCGGTGCAGGAACCTCCCGAACTTGCCATGTCCGGTGAGGACCTGCGTCATGCGGAAGGTGAGGACGCCGTGAGGTCTATCCAGCCACGCCTCAAAGAGGGGCACTACTGCCGAAATTATGGCGTGCCCAGCGCTAGGTTGCGACAGTCGCTGTTTCCATTTCACCATGAGATCCCGCCGGAGCTCTTTCCGCCATGCCTTAACATGTTCAGGCAGCGGAGTTTCACCCCGGCGTTGCATCTCCACGCGCAGATCGTGCATGTGTGCAAGGACTGTTGCCTCCAAATCCCATGGTGGTAGGCCAGCAAGGAGGCTCGCCGCTTCGTGGGACACCGTGCGGTATCCCCGCACCATCCGGATGGCCATGACCCTCTGGCAGGCGTTCAGCTGGGCCGCCGGGCGTTTACGCAGCGACGGCGCCCACACTGGTGCCCCATAAAGGGCCATGGACCGAACGATGCCGGCGTAGAGCCTCCGGCAGGAGGCGTCTGGACCCCCCAGGTTCGGCAGGAGCCGCTTCAGGGCAGCTCCTGACCGATTGAGTTTAGGAGCCAGACGTCGGAAATGCTCCTCGAAATTCCACCGGCTGTCGAGGACAAGTCCCAGGTACTTCATCGTCAACCCGACGCCGATGTGAACTCCTCCTACCGTTAGCTGGGAACCTATTGGTGGCGCGTTCCGAGGGCCGTGAAAACACATGGCCTCGGACTTGTGCAGCGCCACCTCTAGTCCCAACTGCTGGATCCTCTCTACGACTGTCGCAACCCCACGTGTCGCTAGTTCGACCGCCGCCTGGTATGACTCTCCCCGCGCTAGGACCAGCGTGTCGTCTGCGTAACAGACCACGCTGACCCCAATGGGGAGGTCGGCGCGCAGCACGTAGTCGTACCCGATGTTCCACAAGGGCGGCCCTAGTACCGATCCCTGTGGGACACCGCACGACATCTCTCGCCGTTTCCATTCACCCTGGTGACCGGGGTAGATAATGAACCTCTCTGACAGGTAGGCCTCGATCACACGACAGAGGGTACCAAGTATGCTGCTCTTCCAATATAATCGCAGCGTAATGTTAGTATGCAACTGTAGGGGCCCGGCAGGGTTGAAGCCTTCTGGGGCCAAGGATTGATGCGAAAGCGGAACATCGGGGCCCTGGAACTAAGACAGGAAGAAAAGGATGGTCGTTTAGTCAGTAGAAGTCTGACACAGTTTCCCGCTCCGCCCAAGAGCGGGATTCGTCATTTGATGATTTTTCCCACCATAAAAAAAGACGTAAAAATATAATTAATAAATATAACCCGCTGACAAGGAACAAATGATCGTGCTCATCACACAAACATTTGTCCTGGGTGAGAATTAAATCCACGACCTCCGGCGTAGCAGTCAGGGCCACTTACCACTAGACCAACAGGCCAGTCAGTCAAGTCATACCATAATCATTACAGATTTGTAAAGAAATTTAATAGTGTTTAATAGTGTGCAATAATATGATCTATCTAAAGTTATTATATTAGACACTAATGCTAGATTTATAACGATGTACTTTGTAGTAAATATGCCAGTTAGTGGTGAAACAAGACCATTTTATTTATGTTGAAATCGTTGTTCGTAATCGTGTTGAAGTCGCTCCATTAGGTAAGAAAGCGTTGATGGTGCTTGTAGAAATAGCCATCAGCTGTTTACTTAATATCTCTGACCGATTTTAATATTACCTATCTTGTAAACGAGGTAAACTAGCTGACTCAGCATACTTCGTACCATGTCGGATCTTTTTCTCTATTTTTCCATATGGAAAAATTTACCAAAAGAATATCTACTGGGCTATTTCTAACCATTTAAACCTTCCCTGAAAATTACAAATATTGCGATAAAAGTAAATGGTCGCTCAGGCGTTGCATCTCCACGCTCAGATCGTGCATGTGTGCAAGGACTATTTCAAGCTTAAGTGGGAATAGGCCGCACGTAAAATCTGCCGCATGACAAAAAGAAACGGGTAAAAATAACTACGATTTTTAGGAGCATTATTGTAGTTTCCTTTTCATAAATTTCCTGTCACTCGCGCAAGTATCGGCGTTGCCGGGCTCAAATGGTTTTGCAGACATCTCTCTGAAGCGCACGTGGAACACTCTGCGCTGTCGACCATCAATTTACATAAATATTATCTTAAGTTTAAGATATTGAAATCGGAAACCTTTTGCGGATCATGATTTGGCTTTTGCACAGGTTTTTTTTATGTTAGGAAAAATAATTCAATGACAAATCGAGTTGAGCGTGAAATAGTGGCAGATTTTTACTGACTAAATGATCCAACCCATTCCTTTTTTGCCTTAGTTCCAGGGCTGTGGTGTTTCACTTTCGCATCAACCCATGGCCCCAGGACCACAGGTTGGGAAGAACTTGTCTAAAGTAACCATAAGAACACGTTCTACACTTTATACATGATACACGTGTTTAAAACAGAATGAATAAGCGATCACAGTCTTCACCTTCAAGCTGGAGTGGATTCCGATGTAAACACCGCCACCGGTGAGCGGTGACTAATCGCCAATTGTCTTAATAACTCGTATTGTATAATCACAATCACGCGTATTGTTTATTCATATGGTTTATTATTTGAACTTGTTCGGATTATATCGATGTTATCTTTTGAGGAATGTGTATGGTTCTATTCGAGTTCGTTTTTTTTTTGTTTAGTCTAAATTTTCTCACAGCTGGGCAAAGGCTCCCCAACTTCTTTTTACTAACGTCGAACGCTTTCAGTTAGCCACGCCCCCAATTGACGTCATCTCAACGCTCTGTCACGTGGTTTGAGCGTCAAGCGTTTGACGTTAACGAAAAGATAGTAACTTGGCTAGAGGGCAGGTTTTATTTTCTCGAATCAAACCTCGCAATAGTAGTATATAACCCTTTCCTTTTAGGCTTTTAATTAATTTCACCTGTCCAGGTGTCGATCTGTTCGTCTCCAAAGCAGCTGTCATACCAGTTTTGACTCTGAGGAATAGATCCATATTTTCAATCAAAGTAAATCCTGAAAATTCTCTAGCTTGTTATTAATACAGTCGACAGCTTGTACAAGTAGCAACACCATCTACTTATATTTTACCGAAACGTCAGCTTATAGTTGAAAATGTTACACCGACGTGCGGTCGACAATACCTATTGTCAGTATTGTCACCACAAAAATCCCGCTGTGTGACAAACGATACAACACCAGTTGAACAGATGACATAATTAAAACGTACACAGGTAGTACACCAGTAGAGCGGAACTCGCGAATGTCTTGCGCGCGCCGGTTCCGATGCGCGTGCGCCGATGCGACCTGACCGTGCCCCTGTACCGTTATGACGGTGTAGCACTGCGGTTACATTGCTATAGGCAATTGCTTGGTTGTGCTTAGAAAGAAATGTCTGCACTGTCTCGTTCAGGCAGTGGTCTTGACATCTGATGACAGTTTTGTTAAAAGAAAGAAGACATTGTTCTTGAAGAAAATTTGGTTCAGTCTGCACGAGATTATTGAATGACAAGAGATATAACAGTTCCTCATAAGTGCACAATCTTGGCATTTGCTAAAGGTCCTTTGAATTGAATACCTATCTGATTTATGAAATAGTTTAATTGCAGAAACGAAGCTTCAACATTATCGTCATCAACATCGTTTCACCCGATAGACATCCACTCCTGGATATAGGTTTCCCTCAAACGTCCTATGCGGACGTCATCAAATTCCTTCGACCTTCAACAGGTCATCAGTCCACCTTGTGGGAGGCCTTTTACGCGGTCGCCACATCAGTACATTTCGCCCTACTGACCTGATGATGATGAATCTGTTTTGCGAGCAAACTTCTAACGCATAGTCACGTTTACATGACGCTAACATTGGAAAGGGCAATCCATAATAACTTTCATATCTCCATAATGGTTTACCATTTTATTATAAGCATTTGTGCTTAATTTTCATTCTTAGTATCGGTTCTCATTTGCATTTAATTTCATCTTGCGGCTAAACGGAACGAATCAACTATTTTGATTCATGTATTGAGGGTGATAGATACTACACCGATTATAGCAGTTTCATTAGTGAATAACGATTTAACATTCACTTTTCCTACATCTTTTATGAATGAAATTGACGCATCAAGTTTCCAATTAAAATCTATGATTCGTTTTCAAAGACTTCGGTAATGGTTTTTGTGGGTTTGCAATAAGCATAAAGTTTTTCGTTGTATAAATGTGCAAGGAAGATTTTTTTTGAGAATTATCAAATTACTTCTCCTGTAAGTTCTGGGTGGAGAGAATGGGCGTTTCTAAATTACTGATTAAAATCCACCTTTTCCTTCAGTGCTCTTTTTCGTTCCAAGGCCGCGTTAAGACACTTGAAATATGACTAGAGTAGTTATAGTGAGAATGAACATGGAGAAATGGTGCATGATTCTGTAATGTGCCAAAACGATTTGAATTTGAACAGATAAGAACGTACGTAACGAACTTACATGACGTTTGATAGATAATAGAAGAAAATATAAGCAATGGCGGCCTAGTGATAACGGCTCTGCCTTGTGAGTTATACAGGTCGTAGATACCAACCAAGCCAAGCGTATTACTTTGTGTAATTTTTAACAACGCTGCTCTCAAAACGGTGAAAGAAAAAATAGTGAGGAAACCTGCATTGTCTAGCTAGAACTAAAAATTCTGAGACACGTCACATCTACCAATTCCTGAATGGTGGATTATTTCCTATTTCTGCATCTAGAGATAAGACCTGAGTCATAGGCATCAAAAGACTGATTATTCTGTACTAAAGATGTTGAGAAAAATTTAATGTTTCCAATACAACCTGCTAAAGTTAGCCCCGGTACAGTCTAGCCGACTAGCTAATAATTTAACCTCACACGTGCTATTCTCAAGTTGTGTGGGACGAGACGTTGAAGACATAAAACTACAATGTATCATTATAAAGAGCGACAAAACGCACGTAAAACAGAAGCCGGTACTAATTGCAATTACTAGCACAACCAATAGATCCCCATTTACGACCACCAATGGGTGACGGATATGTATACCTGTTTCAATAACGGTATCTCATATGGTTGAGCCATAAAATATTATGGAACCATAAGTGAAAGTGCATGTCTCTCTACTTTATGGTTAGCTGCAGTAATGTACGTTATGAAATTGATTAGCGCAGATTTAGAAATTCTTGTTATCATGGGAAATTGATAGCTTTCGTTTTTGTAATAGGTTGTGATCGAATTAGGTTTTTAGATTTCATTTTGCAAGGCAGGTTGCTGTATCACCTTTCGAAGAATGATTTCGATGAAACTGTTGGGTGTCTTCATCAGTTAGTAGTTATTTTGGCTTAACACAATCCAATGTTAAGCCAAGGCGTTTCCTAATGTTGGTTTCTTTTGATTTTCTTCTTCTCTAATCAAAGTAATCACAATCATCATCATCATATTAGCGACCATCCCGGTTGCTCACCTTGGCTGTCACTTCGGTGCCCGGGGTCCGCTTTCCTACACAGTCGCCTCCACTTCTCTCAGTCTATCAAAGTAATCACAATATGGGTCCTTAAACCTTACAATCAGTGCAAGAGTGTGGTGTTATAGATTTCGTTACATCTTTGTAACGAAAAAAATAAAAAATCTTGCATCGCGGTAACATAATTCTTCGCGTGATTATAACGTATATTATATACAATGAACCTAAAATCAACAATCAATCAGACATTTATCCGAACCAGACAACACCGGTTGGAGGATCCTCAATTTTGAACGGAGTTATGTAAGACTTCACCCTCTCAACAATTTAATATTGATAAATCTAATTCAAATTCAATGGTTATCGATGAAGCAGCCATGACGGTTCTAGTTCCGTTCGACCTTGTGCACACTTTACAAAATAAACCCGTAAAAACGGATATTGGGCTCGAATCTGCCCTTGGAAACCCAATGGCCCATGACGAAACACAATACCTTTATTGTACCAACCTTTGCAGTTTGACAAATAGTAGACGCATTGTATAAATTTAGTAGCGGTCATTGTATGTTGATTTTAGTTTGTGGAATTGATAATATTGGACCTGAAGGTCTACTGTAATGTTCTATCAGCGGTATTCAAGCAATCATGTATTGGTTGTTTAAAATAAAACCTTAGGACATTTTCGTAGCATATATGAATTTCTCTGATCGACTACCTATCATTTCGTCTATACCTTTGAACTATTATGAATCAAGCGCTGGTATTTTGAACCCGAAAACCAAATCAAACAGAAATTACGCATCTATCCTCTCAGGTGGCGAATCATCAAAAAAATGATTTTTTCCACTGTAGGGTGCAGCGAGAGAACTGCTCATACTTTTTCTGACTAAAACACCACCTGTGAAATACGCCACGTTAAATCTTTCAAAAATTTATGCCGCTTTTGTAAGCATTGTCCCTGCTAGGCCCAAATTTTATGCTGACATCTCTATTAAGTGCCACACATGCGTGAATCGCTAAAGGAGATATTCTTCACAATGACACAATAGTCAAACTATTTTTCTCTAAAACCACAAAACAACGGTAGGAGAGTGTGTCTGTTGTGTTAGATAACCCCTTATCACGTGTGTCGCGAAATTTGAACCCAAAAACACTCATATTTCACGACTGTGCGACAGATTTAGACGCAACAGCTACGCAGATAACTCCGGTTTAGATAAAATTTCTAAGCCCAACAACATTGACCTAATTGGCTTACTCCTATTGGTTGCAAACAATACGATATTGTTCTGTTCAAGTTATAATGAATATTGTTCTTCCAATTCTTATTAATCTTGGATTCAATCGGTATCTTGTTAACAGCATCTTCATTCAAAGTTCAAGTATTTTGCTCTTTAACGTGCACTTTCTCGAAACTCGATGTATCATCATCATAATTAATGACTTGTAAAATAATTGCTTTAGCTCACACATTATTATTATTGACGCCCAAGTGCCTACTTCTTCTATAAAATCATTGAATGTTCACCCATGGAACCAATAATTTTGATTGGGTACCGTTGCTCCGACATACCGAACAGGTGCCCACTTTTCTTCCGAATTCCTCACAGCCGGTGAAACGTTAGCCTCAACTTTGTCACGACGTAAGCTTAAGTAGTAAACCATGAAACGCAACTTCGAGTACATACCATTTCCAGTTTTACCGCAAATATGAAAGCCGAGGCAAACAGTGCTAACCATGACTTGTGGGCCGAAGCCGAGGGAGAAAGGTGTATAATCTCATTAGAGGCTGAAGGTAATTCTTTTATGTCATTGGTTGTGGCCCTTGTTAGAAGTAGTGTGGTGCGAATTCATAGACGGAGCGGGTAGCTAAGACTAACCATTGTTTTTCGAGGAAAATCATTGCATAACTACTCTTGTTTTGTACAAAACCCTTTTGCGTTCGATGTCTGCGGTAACTCTCGTTCAATCACGTAGTCGAGCAAAGCTAATTTAATTGGCTATCCTAGCTCTGCCTTTGACTTTGCCATAGCCGGGTAAAAATAGATTGTTTCTTTCTTACTGTTTGGTTTGATCCATTATTATCGATCCCCATGCCCTTGTGCCAACCTCATCTAGGTTACCAGGTAGCAACGATTTAGTCTGGTCTATAGGACTGGTTACTTGTTCCGAAAATTTCATTATCGACAATACTCAGCAGCACATTTCTACCTACTCTGAAACTTTCTTTTGAAATTCAGGCAATGCAGTGAAAAAAATGCTGCCGAAAAATACTTCAAAGATTGTTCCACTGGGTAGTTTAATTCAGGGGAAAAGCAGGGTATCAATAATGCTAATATACAGATATATTTCCAATGTCAATAATTATAATCCATAAACACATTACGTACGGTCTGCAAACTCGAATGAATGGGTAAAAGTCAATTATCGCATAAATTATTGTCATTGCATTCATGAAAAATATATTCATTACAGGTTTGCATGTTTCATTGTTTGACTATTTATGAGATTAGAGATTATTCACCACCTGTTTATAGCATTGTATTTGAGGATTTGTATGACATTCCCTACGCTTTGTCGAGGAGTTGCGGAGACCAACCAGAAAAACAAATACTAATGACATTCCCTAGGCTGACAAATTGAACTTTCAGTTGCCGTTTTAATATCTTCTAATGATGATAACATTTGGAAAGCATGATATATGCACACATTCCTACCTGAAGAATTTTCCGAAAGAGTAACCACGGTTCTGGTATTTAAGAACTCAATTAGAAGAACATAGGCGAGTAAAAGTTTGACAATCCTCGCCTTACCCAAAGCGGATGCCATTTCATTACTTGACACAAAAAAAAAATGGTCTACCAATTTATCTGGCATCTGATTAACATATCTTTTTGCACATATGACATTGCAACACTCAGTGGTATCTTCTCAGTGGTTTCCTTGTTTGTCCATAACTTTTCAATGACCTGTGTGTTATATTCCTTTGTAAGTACTACATAGTTATTCGTTTAATTGGTCTATTATAATGTAGAATTTAAATCGTGACATTGGGGTCGATACTAACGTTAGTTCAGCATGTGTACAGCACATGGCGCCAATTGTTATGTATCGTGTGTGACTAGATTCCAAGATAATATTATTCGGTTTAGTTAGACTTGACTAATTTTTTCATAACATATTATTGGGATTACTTTTAACTTGGCAGACTTTCTGTTGGTGAAATTGTGCTTTGTTTTAGAGTACACGTTGTCCTGGGTAAAATCATCCAGTGACATCTTTCAACCTTGGGCAGAGCAGAAGATACTGTCAGACAACTACAGACTAAAGCCACCCCGTTCCTTCATTGCCTTCAGGGCCTTGGTTCACTTTCACATTAGTTATGGCTCCAGACGATGGCCTGTTGTAGAAATTACTCCTGTACATTGGCTACGTTGCGTACACAAACATGTGAACTCGCTTATAGAAGACACCCTTTAATTAATTCAATTATCCAAACTTTCATTATAACAGTTCTTTCGTACATCATATTCGACTCTGCGAACAACCGTGGATGTAATGTTTTTCCATGATTTTGCATCGTAAAAATCTTGTATTCTTGAGTATTTACAGTTCCTATGCTTAATTTTATCTATGAATTAAAAGTCGCCTTGAAGAAAACTTCACGCATTACCTCTCATAACATACACCGCTGTCAAATTGTCAATACACAAACAATGAGCGTGGCAGCCGGGAGCGCACGCGCATAATGCGCGTAGCCTCTCACAACGGTGTGTTGACAGGTGACACGGGACATCTACCAGTTACGTACGGAACTAATGGTTTGACAAATTACGTTGAGACGCTGCTATTACGTCGGACAGTCTGCTAATGGCTAGAAAAGGGCGTTTGGTAGGTAATTGATGCGGTTTCGCTTTTTAGAAGTGCGGAATTTAGAGGAGTGGATTGGTTTGATGAGACGGACTCTTGTCAATCAATATCATTATTAATTGTGATTAACAGTTATTACTTTTAAAATGAAAGGAGGAAACAGAATTTCTTAGTTATTAAGTTATCGCGAACTTGTTTAATATCTTAGTCAGTATTTTATTTCCAGGTGAATCATATTTTCGTTTAAAGACTGGTATTAGTTGTAATGTTGGTCACTAGTTTGAATCCAGATAGGCGCATTACTTTGTGTTATTATTCTTCATCACTGCTCTCAAAACGATGAAAGAAAATATCGGGAGGAAACCGTCATGTCCTACAGAACTAAAAATTTAAACACATGTGGCAGCCACTAATCCGCAATCAGGCCCGCGTAGTGGGTTACGACCCATTGCCTCTCTTAGAGAGAGGGTCTGAGTACGAGCAGTGGAAATCTCAGTATTACCGCACACTTCTCTTTGGAAACCTTTGAAGTTATGAAGAAAATCATAACAAACGAAAATTACCTATCGAATCTGCAGCAACTGAACCCGAAATTCACAATTTAGAGGTACTAGACTAAATTTTCCTTTTGTAGCACATCGACTAGAAACGAAAGCTGTTCTATCGAAATATTTTAACCACATATCTTCTACAGCCATCCACTGTTAATTGCTGCCCGTTCTCACTGATTACAGTGAGGTTATAATAACTGCCAGTCGCTATATCTTACGGAGACCAGTGGTTATGTTACAAACTATGTTTTGAATGCACTTATTGCGATGCTGTGTGATTATTGGTATTTGTGTGGAGTGGATAAAAATGGAGGTGTGCCGTGTATTTGCTTTCTAAAACTGCTATTGGGGCATCATTATTTATTTTTCATTCCTAGGCCCTTGTTCTCCTTTCCCTTCCGTTTTACTCTAACCGTCAATACTCAATTGATTATTGCATCTGTACAATGTGGAACAATGTACAATTGTACATACACAAAAATATTTGACACAATTGTGGACCCTGTTGGGTGCAGCAAATGGTCATCTACTGCACTCTGCCCTGTTCAAATCCTAAAACAGCTTTTTTATAACAGCTTTTTTATAACATAGTCACAATTTTTGCTGTTTGTATTGAATCTCTGTTACTTGAAGAATTTTTCGTAAGGTGGCTTTTAAAAACTTTGTCTTGTGCCTGCCTGCCCTGTGTAAACGGGACCCAGTTGTGCTAATGTCTGATACAGGTGAAAAATTGTTAGAAAGAATTACAACTCCAAAGGGCAAGGCCTTGGAGTACCTTTGCGTTCCAGGACTCCGTCCCCTTTAGAAATTGAAGGGGCACGGGTGGGTTTTACTCAATAAAAGTCCGAAAGTCCGTCACTCCTTCTAATTCTGCCCAGGCCAGGTAGAGTTATTTGATAAGTTCCTACTTGAAAATAAAAATGAACAGTGAATAATATTTGGCTCCATTGTAAATAAGCATTGAATAGATGATGATGAACCCGGAAGCCGTCTACATCCCAAAACTAAGGTCCAACAGTTATAACAGAAGAAATATACCATTTTCACTAATCTTTTAATTCTATTAACATTAAGTACCTACATTACGCATGAATTCTTCAAAGAGAGACGCTGCGTATAAAGCTTCAAATATTTAACCTGTTTAGCAACGAACATTGCCCATCTTGTACCTCTGCCATCTTTTACCAATTTAGAACCCCCATAAAGCTATCTAAATAAAGTTCCTACAGATGTTAGAACCAGGTGCGAACATCAAAAAACTAAAACAAAAGCAGCTTGTTACAATAATGAATAGTAATCGTTTGATGACGGTAGCAGGTAGGCCACTGCCCCACCTGTTGTGTGCTATGAAGTGTGGCAGACATGTGGTGAGCATCCGTCATAGACCTGAGTTGAACGTAATAGGCTCTTTGTAGTGGGAAGGTCAGGAGCAGTACTTTGCTTATACAAGGTTTGTGGGTGGATGATACTGAATTGATGACAGGGGTATAAATGAATAGTATGTGGCGGTCTTTGAAGAAGATGGCACGTGTTGTTTCGTAATTTTTGTCATTTTACTTCTGGTTAGCGCAGTAAGGGTTCAATTCCAAGTTACAACGACTCCTTGATCATTACCTCAATGAACATTGTGTTGTTGCTCACGGTATAATGTCGTGTTGTACCAGTAAACGATGCCGTGCCGTGTGTTATAGATGGACGGTACGGTTTCGGGTCAAACGACGACATCATGTTCAAGTCGTCAAAGTTTTCGCGGTCAGTCTTCGATCAATACAAAGGAATTCGAACGTTATCAATCTCCAAGCATTCACGCTAAACGACACAATTTTAACATGGCTAGGGGGCAGCTATTTTAAGTCTTCTGTTGTGTGTGTGTGTGTGTGTAAAATTTAAAATACTTTCCCCTCAATACCATAATCGAGCATTTTACGATGATTTCCGTTTTTGTAGTTATCGTTTAATGAAAACTGGCCTGTAAATATCTAACAGAGATTAAACAGTTTGATAGTAAGAAATGTGTTAATTAAATAGATATTGATAGAAAGTGAATGTTTTAATTATACGAAGACTATTAAAGCTTAGCCACGTTTAATTAACCACATGCATGTTATAAACAGAAGTTTCAACTATCAAAAAACGCATCTAAGGGGCATTTGCAAGGTTCGAAGCCTACTGGGGCCAAGGGTTCGCGTCTGAAAGGAAGTCTTGGCCCTGGTATAAAGGTAAATAAGGAATGGGATGTTTTCTACCGTCTGACTCCTGGGTTAAGCCTGGTTCCTTTCTTCCTTAGATTTCCGTTATTTTGTGCCAGTTCTTAAACAAAGAGTTCAGACCAGGCCGCCTTCTATTTTTGTAAGCCACGTTGTCCTTTTCGTTGGTTGTGTGGTAATCTTCTCTTCTTCATATATTATTGAATTTGTTTTCTGGTGTTAACTACTAACTACTACTTACGAACAATTTATTGGTAAAATCGAAGCAATATATGTAGTAAACATTGCTGATAAATTATCTACTAGGTGACTAAAGCTACCATAGTAAAAGTTAAAGTTTTTACATTGATCTACGAACTGCCAAAATGAGCGCTAAAATTAAGACTGTTCTGCTTTCCATTCTTCAATCATTTTATTAATTCGTTTTCTTCATTTTTGTGTAGAATGGTCCTTCTGTACTTCGTCTTTTCAGAAAACTTGTAATTAAGAATAAAACTCATGTTCGTAAGCTTTAATTTCTATTTAATTATATGCAAAATTAACATATTGAAATGCTTAAAGCAGTTTTCATTAGTGTCCGACCGAAAGTGGTTTTCCGGCCGAAACCGAAACCGAAACCGAATTTTCGGCCGTGGCTTCAGTTTCGGCCGAAACCGAAACTCACATGGTCAAGAATAAAATTTCTTAAAATACTGAAATTTGGTGTTTTTTACAATTATTTTGCATTAATTAGGGCATGAAGTGAAAACACAGTATAACATGTAAGTTTTTGTCAAAAACTTACATGTTATCAGTTCCATCAAAACATAACCTCCAAATAATGTTTCCGTCGGACGCACACGCACTGACTAAGTTTTATTGCATTACTACAGAGCTATCCGAACGGCACACGACGATTCCCGAACAGAGCCGACGGCTTACGACACAGCTTTGCCGCGGAAAACGAAGTTAGGCGAACGTGCGTGACCTTGCGAGATAAGTTTCGGCAAAAGTTTCGGCCGATTTTGGCCGAAAACGAAACTGCAGCCGATACTTGATTTTTGGCCGAAACTCGGCCGAAACCGAAACCGAAAGTTCGGTCGGACATTAGTTTTCATGTTTTAAATCAACTTTCCTATCATAATTTTCAGTTTCATGTGGCTATATTTATAGTTTGTATAGAAAATAGTAAAATGGCCTTTTATGAATATAAAATATGCATGGTTATTTATATGGTGTATAGTCAATCAAAAATCAATCAAAATGGTTTTTATTTCACATAGGCCTACATGGGTACTTATAAAAAGGCAGAAGCTAGCACGGTTCCAAATTGGTCTTTTCCTAGGAGAAAAAACCGGCAAGAAACCCCAGTTACTCTTATTAAAAAATTGGTTTCTTGCAATATTTCGAAATTAAAGTATTGACATTATTATAGTATCGAACAAAACTGCTTCATCAAAAATATCACGTCATTTACCGCTTTTTTTATCTCCACAAAAACACGATTTAAATCCCACTTGTTTATAACCATACAAAGCGGCCGTAGGAAGGCAGGCGGTGTCGTAATAAATAAATTAAACTGCACTAGGTGGCGTATCGTCGTAAATCGGTCGTAACGTGTCTCTTCCTTGAGGCAGGTCCGAGCCACATTCTTGTATGGGCATAGATTATGTGGGCAGATGTGCTAGGGCATTAAAATTCGTAGACCCTGCAGAAGGGTTCAAGCCAAATGGGGCTAAGTGTTCGTGTCTGAAAGGAAGGCTCAGGAACAGGGTAAGTTGTTTAGTCACTGTTTACCGCTCCGCCCAAGGGCGGGATTCGTCATTGGATGATTTTTACCTACCATAAAAAAGGGAATTAATGTTTTGCTGCATGCTTGATTCTTTATTGTGCACAAAAATACAATTTTAGACTTAACAATTCATGTACAAAATCTAGAAAAAGAAGTGTATTGACGTTGTAATCGCTTAACATTTTGAATACCGTAATAAGAAAGACAATAGGGTGTGCAAACACCGGCCTTCGATTGGAGCTTGAGAGTTTTACGACTCGTTGTATGGGACTATGTCGCACGGGTTTAGCGCATCTTAATAATAGTTGACTGGCGCGAGTGCAACTATATTAATCTACCTTTATAGATTTCGCACAAGTGCTGGAAAATTGATGCTTAGCGGTTATAACTGAAAACGTGTTTGCTAAATTAGCGTGCAAAGTCGATTCTCTAAGCTTACGCTTACCTCGTTTTAATAGCGAATATATTAAACTCCCTTTAGAGAGATCGTAGATATTAAGATATGCACAAATGGATGTGCTATAGCATAAAGTTATAGAAAAGTGGTTAGTAGAAAGGTTAAGACAAATCGGTACTTTGTGTCCCTTTCTTGAGGCAGGTCCGGCCGCATTCCGGTGCGGACATAGACTATGAAACGAAGATAAGTCATCGTGGTCAGCAGTTATGAAAGTGAGGAGTTGATGTAAGTTCCTAGGTTCTGAGAGTTTTATTATGCGGATGTGAGAGAAAAATTGCCCATAGCCCAGTAGCCCAGAAGGTTATTATTATTACTACAGACCCAAAGGTCATTGGGACTAATGAGTCAGTAGATTCTTGCTGCTTTAACCTTTCGAGTACCGTAATTAGAGACATAATAGAGAGACAAACATGGGTGTGCGAACGCGGTCTTGGGGCTCAAAAGATAATACGTTGAATAAATAATTCTACATTTAAATTATATCATGTTTATTTTTATTGTACCGTTTTAATAAATATCCATTGCATTGCTATGCTATGGATATTTATGCTATCCACTTAAGTTGTATTTTCTAGTAGAAAATCATAACGTGTTTGCACATGTAATCTTTATAATTCAATCTTAATTTATCAGACACGATGCGTAGATAATTTTGCCGCCACTCAATTAGCATCCATTTATTGCCGATATAGACATTTCTTAGGCATCATAATATTGGCGTGACCAACATCTTGTCTGGATCTAATCTATGTTGTCTCATCTATGACGGCTCTTGAGGTTGTATAATAGTCCGAGTACAACTTCAGTGCATTAATGAAATGGTCTGGGATACCGCAATTTGTTGCGGCGATACAGATCCTTTGGTCTTGCGCTCTGTGTATCCGGCTCGAAGGACGAAGGTGTACTGTTTTATGTCAGTGTCGTTGTGGTAAGGTTATAATTCTGCGGTTAACAGGTTTACAGGATAATTGTAGTGTAAGTGTTGGGTATGATACCGGTCTGTGAACGTCCTAACGCAGGGCAAATGGCCTCTTCTCATACCCAGAAGAAATGAGTATTAATTTTAAATTTCCTTTTCTTGTATTTTTAATGTAATTCAGCGGCCTGTCTATACTTAGAAAGTTTATAATATTTACACACATTGGTTCAATGTTTCATCCTCATTCCTAAGAAGTACAAGCCCTTTAACCCCGAAGCTATCACGATGCATGGGTCACGGGTGAACATAGGTATTCTCATTTCTTAAGTTGATTCAACTTTCTAAAAGAACCTGAGGTGACTGTATTTCAGTGCTGTTACGAGTCATTTGGCAACTGGCAGCAGTTCTGAAAGCTTTAAGTTGCCAAATTGTGGATTTTTGTTTTAAGAGTCGCAATTTTTATGCCAAATGTAGGTTCAAGTAGTGCTTGGTTTTAATTGCATTCACGTATTTATTATCTTGATATTAAAGTTTAGTTATAACCAACAGTATAGTATTAAAGATTGAATAGCATGGTATTATAGATTAAATAATAATATATCTGGGCTTTTATAGGCAATGTTATGAAGAGGAAAGATTTACGAGTATGTTTTTATTTGTAATGAAAACTGCTTTTTTAAATGCTGCTTTCTTCACTAGAATACTACTTATCATCGAGTGACAGAGCTCTGTAGATACTTTTAAGGTCGCTGACAGAACCTAGTTATATTATATTAAATTGCAAAACTTCATTTAATACCTGTTAGTTTTGAAATAAGCCACACGTATTTTAGGATTTTTTTCTTTCCAGTAAAACTGATAGGTATATCACAGCTTTTAAGGGTGTGTCGCTGTGTGTGTATGTTTGTTACTTCTTCACGTTCGAACGATACACCGACCATAAAATAGCCTATAGTATTCGTTTTATCTCGGGAATATGTTCCCTTGGGACAATTTTCAACTATCACGCGGACAAATTTAACCCTCTGATTAATATGATGATGAACCATACACCTTTATTAGCATAAATCGTTAACGTCCTGAATACAAACTCACACAAGATTTACGATGTCGTTTGTTTACCCCATGATATCAGTACACTACGCGTTGCTTACTAACCGAATGTGAGCTAATATGTAGGTGTTAATAGGATTATTTTTATTCGTGACCTACGTTCCCTTGGGACAATTTTTAACTATCACGCGAACAAAGCCTCTGACTGCAGCTAGTTTAATTATAACACTCTGATTAATATGATGATGATCCACACACCTTTATTAGCATCAATCGTTAACGTCCTGAATACAAACTCACACAAGATTTACGATGTCGTTTGTTTACCCCGTGATATCACTACACTACGCGTTGCTTACTAACCGAATGTGAGCTAATATGTAGGTGTTGATCAATAAGATTATAGTGATTAATGTACTGAATACATTATGTTTTAATTACGTATTTGACACACATTTGAAAGGTCCTTGCTAGTTTAGCTTTTTGCAACTGGTTGAAACTTGAAAGCCATAAAATAGTTAATTCTGAAACTCGCCTAAATTATTTATATAAAGTAAGTTATCGTCATCATTTCAATCAAAAGTTGTCCACTGCTGGACATACGTTTCCCTTAATCATAGTCAATGACGATAATGTCTCCTGGGGTTGAGGGTTGATACGAAAGCGTTGCACCGGGACACTGGGAGTAAGGCAAGGTAGGACCAGGTTAGGTTGTTTAGTCAGTAAGAGTCTGACACTGTTTTCCGCTCCGCCTAAGAGCGGGATTCGTCATTCGATGACTTTTACCTACCATAAAAAAGACAATGAATGTAATACTATCTTATATTCATTAACGAACAGGTTTTTCAGTAATAACAAAATACTTTCGCAACCAGTCTTATACGCCCACGGTATTATGCTTCAAGGCGAGGTACTATCTCATAAATAGGTCATTCAGTTACCTACTTTGTTATTGTGTGTGTGTGTGTGTGTGCCATTATTAACAGGATTAACGCTTTGCGGTAATTACTATGTGCTTACCCTAATTGACTTGGGGCTATATCCATTTTGACGGGTGCTATATTGTTGAAGAAAATTGTAATATCCTATAAAAGAATCCGGCTCGAAGGACCCACACTTAACTGGTAAAAAAAGTTCATAAAATGTGAATCTTGGTAGTGATATTTCATTAGTTTCGTTGTTACTGGTTGTAACTCGTAACGAACAACGACTGAATTAAAAAGTAAAATAAATAAAAAACAGACAAATCACTTCACAATGTAAAGTAACAATAGTGCCAAAATAAATCAAAATTAGTAACAGGACATAGTTAATCAGAACATAGTTAATCAAGCAATTCAGTTTAATGCTTGACTGGAGCCTAAAGAAACCGTTCTGCCGAATCACGCAGAAATTACTACTTCCTCACGAGTTTGTTACAAGAACAAATTCTTAGCAAGCATTTATCTAACTGTACTGTGGCGGTTAGGTTAATGTTTATTTTTTGGTTGTTTCGTCGTATTAGATTCAACCTAATAATCTTTAAAAAAAAAACACAAGTTCATTGTTGCGGGTTAAGGCTCCATATTTGGACAGCGAACAATTCTCTATCTAAATGATTAAAACCTGTGTTCCTTCAGTTGTCCTTTGCCTTTACTATATTACTCTTCAAACAATCCCGGAATCAAGGTTTAGTGAACCTATCGGGTCCCACAGGTAAGTACTTAAATGTTGATATTTTTTGAGGTTCGTATGGAATGAAACGCGCCATCGACTCTGGCTTGGTCTTTATTCGACGGCGAGCTACCCATTGCTCGCACATTGTCTGCGCCTACGGTGGCCAGAAATCGGGATCAAAATCCCGGCGGCGTCTCGGGCGTGAGCGCCGTTGCCTTACGCGGTTGGCCTCCTCCTTTGCTAGCATTACTGCTTCCACAGTACCTTAATTTTGAGACATAAAATTAGTTTTTATTTTGATAATTTTCTGTTAGGAAAATTGCTTTCACGACTGACTTTTTAGGGATCAGTAGCAGTTGAAAATGACTGAACGCGTCCCTTTAGTCACTTCGATAGTACATTTACTCCCACTATCTATATATATATCCCACTGTTTGAATATTACGGAAGCAACATTAACCACACTGAATAGATTTCTCCACCCGATAAAGATACGCGACCACATAAACAAACTTTATTTCCGACTGCTATACACACACGTTTCCTAATCGCCAATAATTGTGCGTGGGAGTGTGATAAGTTCCGATGTGTATTTTCCGTAGGGAAAATCGTATTAGTGGACCCACATCGGCGTGACCGTTCCGATCTCTAGTTACACAGTTGATCCCAACCTTGGGCCTATTAATCGAAACGTCGATTTCGTCTGAAAGGGTCTTAATGGTAATGTGTATGAGAGCTTAGGATGTTTCTTGATGTTTCATATATTTTAGACTTCAGAGCATTTTAATAACTTTAAATATGGTAGGATTTTAGGTTTTTAACAACGGTTCGTGTCGTATTTGATTTGGGGTTCTTCTCTATGAGATCTAAAAAAGATTTATTACAATGATCACACCAGTACAGTGCCAGTGTGGAACCCCTTCACATCATCTATATCTAGATATGCGTCATCTCCTTGCTCAGCTTGCACTACCACCTGCACCTTTAATGACTTGTACGAGGCCAACGAAAGAGCTGTCCAGGTGGCGAAATATTGGTCGGACAAAATGTCAAATTGATACGAAAAGAAGAAGAATAATCCCTTAGATCACAATAAAAATCTTGCTTTATTTTTTTGTAATTTCTTAAAATATCACTGTTCCTCCTTGTGTCGTATTTCTCATTCTCATTGCTGAGGCTCGTGACCTCCCTGCTTAATCACTAACAACTTGAATGATATTCTCCTATCTATTTCTGTCTATGGCGGCGTTTGACCTTCAAACAAGTTTTCACAAATTATCCAAATCCGTTCAGCTGATTGAGCTTGAAGGAGTAACTAACATACCTATAATACATATTATTAAGTAGTGTTATGTAATTTCCTTCTTCAGCTTTATCTCAAACTCAACTTCCTAATAAACTTGTACAAAGCTTCTAATTTCGCATGAAGTATCAGCAAAGAACTCTTCAAAGAAAAGGTTTGCCTTAACGTCACCTTTGCCCATTGTCTCTTTACATTTTTACGAGTAAGAAAACGAATGCCTTGCGCCTTTTTTCATGCTTTCTGCTTTACATTAGCTTCAACTAAGGCCAGGCACTCATTATCGGCATCAGCAAGAAAAGTGATCCTTCGGCATTCTATGTCTATGTCTTGGCATGCCGCAAAGTTTGTAGGGATGACGAAGCGTTCTTAAGGACGCCGCAGTGCAAGTCCGAGTGTTATCTCGGCGTTGATGGCGCAGCAGGCGACAGCCTACCGAAGGATCCCGAAGTATTCCGAAGCAGTCTCAAAGCTGCCGATGCAGTATCCTCAAGCATACCGAAGCTATATTTTTGTTACTATGATTATATATTTGTCATAGGAATTTCTACTTTATTGCCATGAAGTTAATGTATTATGCTTTTTATCACCTAAAATCCTCAGCCGTGCCTATGCCGATAGTGGGGGCCGGGCCTAAATCGTATACTAACTCATACTTGTCTAAAGTTAGGTGCAGTGCCGCTACACTCCATTGTGTCTTATCAAATTCACAATCAGCGTTTACTTTATTAGTTACGGGAAACAGCTTTGTCAACTATGTTTCTATATTTAGAAACATTTTAACTTGCAACGCTCCTGTGATCCGATTGTGTAGAACCTGCGATGGTTCTTGCAAAACAACATATGCCAAAGAGAAAAATTAAGACTGTAACATTCACATTAAGTGTAATGTAACATTAAAAGTTAAGAAGATTGATCTTGGAGTTATGCGTGCGTTAATCTATATATTGTTAACATTTCCAAATTTGGCTCTTTGTATATCTTTGTTACTGTTGTTTCAAGCCGTGAATTGTATGTACTTATAATAGAACATACCAATCTTCGATCATCATGATCGAGGATACCAGTGCCTTAATTATCTATTTTATTAATTTATGTACCCTCACATCGGAACGCATTACAGCAATTACACCAATGGAGTAGTATTAGTTCAGAATCTGCTGCGTGTAGTTTTCTAAAAAGCGGCTCAATTGTTGTGGTGTTTCACGAAAGATCGCTGTTTTGTTCTAATTGTTTTAAAAGTACTGTGCTGCTATTAGTGTATTCATTCATTACATACGTACAACTGTGATTTTTAGCTTCTAATTTGGGCTGTGTTTAGTCCTATCAAGATACGGTTGATTTGCTAGTAGCAGGTAGACAATATCTCTTAATATATCTTTCATTACATCCAAAAAAATAATTCTTTAGACTGGCCTAATCTCTATAGCACCAACGCTTTTAGGAGAAAACCTTTTTGTACCTCGTCATAAGGTCACCTTTTCTCTCACGATAGTAACGACACAAGTAAACGAACAAAAAGCTCTCTTAATCCAATTTGGTGAAACTTCCCCATGAAACGGTAACTCCATCACTCACAAAGAGGTGACAAGTTTACTCGGAACCTTATCTCTTGGCCGCAGTGGGTTTGCTCAAAATATCTTTCTTGGTTTTTCGACCTCATCTGTTCGTATTTATTTTGGCAAAACTGACTCTTCAGTTGCTTTATCCAGTTGATTTGAACATTGTTATTTGTTAATTAGTTATGATTGACTATATTTTTGGCTTTTATGTTATTTTTATGATAATAGGCATCATTAGATTTTAAAATTCTTTTAGAGAGCAAAGTACCCTGAGTTGCCTTTTAGAACGTAGGTCAGTGCTTAAGAAGGGATTACGAAAATTCACTCCTTGTAAGAGTTTGATCTTATATAAAAATGAATCGCAAAACTGTGTTGGTAAGAGCTATCATAGCTAGCATATCTCAACAACGCCTGGACCAATTTTACCAATTATTTTTTTGCTGTATTTGTTATTGTCAGGAGAAGGTACTAATTTAAAAAAAATGGTTGAATAGGGTAGAGTGGAGTAGAGTAGAATAGAGTATCAGTATCAGACTTGAGCGAAGCCAGGGCAAAAGCAAATAGTAAAGAAAGATTTTTTTTTTTTGTTGAAATTCGACATCCTTAATCGTTACATCCGCACATGGCTTCTCCTTCAGCAAAAACTTCAAACACAATCGACTCCTCATTTATCGCAGACTGTTCCTGACGTGTCTTATCTCATATGGACAGTTCCCGTCTCCATATTAACCCTCCCCTTCCCCACAAAGTCTGGTGTTGAACTGTCGTCAAGCAGTCTAATATATTGCGGAGTGAATTTGACATTATTTATTCACTGTCCCAACCCCTTCTGGGTGTTGTGGCGTTTGGAATTTATTGTTAGTACTGCGAGGATTTAATGATGATTTGGAATGTGTCAGGGGAAGACATGCTAGAGGGTGATATGTTGAGTTAGATATTGAAGGATACAATGATATATCATGACTCACTATTTTATGATTATTTTTCTTGTGCTCTTGAATACAATATTGACTGGTCTGTACTGTCCTTACATCTACACTAATATAATAAAGAGGTAAAGTTTGTTTTTTTGTTTTTTTGTTTGTAGGAGGTAATCTCTGGAACTACTGGTCCGATTGGAAAAATTTTAGCAACAATAGAAAGCTGCTTTACTCCTGAGTGACATAGGTTATATTTTATGTACGCGGGCGAAGCCGCTGACAAAAGCTAGTATTTTATCAATTACTTAAATATACTGTAATATGAAAATATTGTAACATAAACCATTTTTTAAAGAGTAACCATGGAGTTTTTTGCTGGTTCTTCTCCATAGGAAACGATAATTTGAAACTGTGCACTAGGTTCTGACATTTTATAGTTTTTCTGTGAATAAAAATATTTTAAATTTTAAGACACACCTAAGTTAATAACTGAGACATATTACAGTAAGTTTTTCTTAGAAACTGGTTTGTAATTTGTTCTATCGTTAAATAAAATTCACGTCTAAACTTATGTTTTTTATCAAAAAACTGACCAGTTGATTTCGAGAATTACTCGTTTAATGAATTATCCTTCACATAGCTAGTTCATCATAACTTCGGCAGCTGCAACCACGTCATTACACATTTTGGTACATATCGCAATAATTCCAAATACTTCACCTAAATTAATGCATCTACACAGCTCAGACACGTATTGTTGTTCACATAACAGTTCGCCAATTGCTCTTACGTCAACAATTCTATTCACTCTCGCTTTCATTTCAATGCTTTCATTATTACCTTCCTTAGAAATATGAGCTTCTAATGACATACATGAAGCAGTTAAAAATCGACCATTAATTCTAATGTCTCGCTTATTGCTGCTCGTAATTGCATCTTTTCTAAAAGTTTTTCCTTCTTCATTTCCATTGGTGACGTAAGATACTGCAGTGATATCATCGCTGGAGTCATCCTTGGCATTGCTTGTTTGAAATTGAGCATCGTGATTCGTGGAATTCTTGAAATGTTGGCGACCTGAATGACGCAGTAGTGTCCGTATTTCATGGACTGTTTTCAGGTCAGGTGCCGAATTTGATAGTATTATGTGTCTTATAGGTATATGCAGAGTAATAACGCCCACGTTTTGGTGGTACTTTGTTTTGTGTTTTGAGGCTTGTGGGCCATTTATTATTCTTATTTTTGTTTATAACCGTACAATACTACTTAAGAAGATATGGCGAGATTACCTAGACACCCGGGGTAAGAGTTTGGAAGAATTTGGGAGAGGTTTTGGCATAGTAGTGGGAAAGTGTAAGTTATTTTTTTCTTGCATCCAAACATTATGTTCGCTTTTAAGGTACTTCCCTTATTAGGTATTTGCTAAAAAACTTATAATGAGCGCATTTTCTTCATTTGTTGATTTTCTCCTCTGAATCGCTAGAGTGATTTAATTTCACTTCTCTATTCAATATATCGCTAGAATAATTTTCACAAACTTATTCACTTCGGAATCTATCATTGAATAGAATCAGGCATTACGAATTGCTTCTAGCATTGAATTCTAGACTGGTTTTTCAATCTTTCATCAAAAAATAAATAAGCTTCCCTGATAGATGTGGGTACATATTTCTTGATCTGTTCATCCCACTTCCATTTGCACATGGCATTCCTATTACGAGCACACGAGATAAACTGCAAGTTCTCGCAGATAAACCTACATTATATTACATCTTCGAGCAACAAATTACTTCGTCTCTGGGGTTCCGTGAACGAAAATAATACATTGAAGTTTATTTTAAAGTTATTATTCAACAAAAATAATTATGTAAATCTGATATTCGCTCAGACCTTAAACTTGTGTAAGCTAATGAGGATAAATAAGCAGGGAAAATATGTGCCATAGAAAATCACTCGATTCAGCATTACACATTACTGACGTAAAGCACAGTAATACATTAAACGTTTAAACATCTTGTCAAAATAAGTTAATACAAAGAAAAATGGATAATTAATCACTCATTATTTATTATAGTTGAAATAAACACAAACGGCTAATTAACTGACTAATATTATTTTATTGTAAACTAGCGACCCGCCCCAGCTTCGCACGGGTACTGATATTGAATATATTATTCGAGTATTATACACATAAACCTTCCTCTTGAATCACTCTATCTGTTAAAAAAAGCCGCATCAAAATCCGTTGTGTACTTTTAAAGATATAAGCATACATAGGGCATACGCAACTTTGTTTTATACTATGTAATGAAGGAAAATCCTTAAAACAAAACTTTCCAGATAACAAAAACAGAAAACTATATCCTACAGAACCACAGTCTTTCAAAGCACTTAACAGCATTAAATCTTGCGTCCTTACCGCTCGTCGTAAGTGCGAAAGAAACAAAACATAGCGTGGTGAGACTCATGGGAAATGGCTTCTAACACTTGAAAGGACTGTTTATGGGTTAAAATCGCAGAATGCAGCCGGACAGACGTTACATGCGAAGTAATGGAATCCGCTCAGTTACATACGTACGAGTATAGGATTTGTTTCCGAACAAAAAGTCATATGAGGATTATCTTGTAAAGCAATCGTACAGAATATGTAGTAAGGAAATGTTTTTTGTTTGAGAAGACCGATCTCTGATTACGGTTCTTTGGTTGTAATCGTCCAACAAAAAATGGTGATGATTATAATGAGGGTTATGTCAACATTGTCTTCATCAAGGGTATTGGATAACTGAGTGGTATGAGTAGTGCTGATTGGACCGATTTTCGAAGTCATTTAAATTTTGACATCAAAAAAGTTGAAAGTAAATTTAATTTTAGTGTAAAATTCTGAGCTATTACTTGAAGTTCTCGCAATCTTAAGTCTTGATCGTAATTGTTAAAATAATAAATTTTAAGTTCTTTTAGTTGTTATAATTTGTTATTTATCATAGTGCTTAACTTTTGTAATTTATTATTAAGAGCAACTTAATTTAATAATGCTACATTATAAAATTGAAATAATATGTACACACCCACATTGTTGTTTTTTTTTTTAATCCGATAGTTGACTGGTAGAGAATGCCTTACATGAGTTAAAATAAATTAATATTTATTAACAATGTTAATGTTAGATTCTATACCAATAAAATGGGTATCCTTCTTCTCATTCAGCGAAAATCAAATTATCCCAAAAGGACGAACAAAAACATCTGAAGCCAATTGAACACAGCTCAGAATTGAACGATAAAGTAATTGAAAAGGGACTCAATAAAAATAATATACTGTAGACCCCGCTAAGGATAACGATGCTGAAAGACATAAACTTGAATGTAGCTTTTGGAAAATTGTTTTAAACTTGCAAAGTCTTGGTTCTTTTATTTCTTTGGTAGAGAAAGTTTTGTTGTAACTTTTCAGTAATGCGAGCGTGTCCAATGCAATTGCTGTAGATTTTATCTTGAGGACAAATAACGTTCCAGATTGCGAGGCTTGTAAGAGTTACCGGATCCTGGAATGCAAGGATCTACTGTAGGAATACAGGGTGTGTTATAGTCAGGTTTGACACTCCCTCTTTCATCATCAACATCATCATCAGCCTTTTTAATGTTCCCACTGCTGGGACACAAGCCTCCTCTCTAGTAGAGGGAATGGGCCATAATCCACTACGCTGGCCCAGTGCGGATTGGTGGATGTCACATGTCTTCGATAACTCCCTCTCTCAACTTGGGAGTTATTTGATGATGTTTTCTTTTACTTTTGATAGTCTTCCTTGACTACTATCTCACTTGATGGTAAGCGATGATGGAGTATTTATACCCAGAATCCCAGAAGTAACCTTCGATGAACAACAGTTTTGTTGAGATAGATATGAATGGCATAAAATTCTAACAGTAAAACTCCGTAATAGTATTTGGCACAGTAATAAAATATTAACTGGTACTGACTACTGATTACTATGGTATTTGGTTGGTATGAGTTAACAGTTCATTTCTTTTACCCTAACCGCAGAAACGGGCTCTAACTGAATGTGGAGTTTTTTGTACAGTAACCAAAACTGTAACATTTTTACAAATCTTAACCGAGATCTCGTGTAACTACATAAAAATTTACCAACATCTGTTTTCAAATAAACAGTTACAACATACGGTAGTGCAGCTGTTATTCTGTTATCTTTTAGACGTCTAATTTCCGTGTGTACACAAATAAGTCATTTAAATAATAAGTAGTAGTCATCTATACACATCTAAGACATAATACCTTGATTGTTTTTGGCTCTCTTTACCTCACAGTTAACACAATGGCGTGTGAACTAAGAAACAAGAATATGTTAACACTTTCAATGAATCAGTTCCAACTTCACAAGGTCGTTTCTCTTACAACTCGTTATTCAGCTGAAAAACAGCTACTTCCTTCTAATCTCTATTACTTTAAAGTTCATTTTCCTCTGAAAACTCTTTTAACGATTGCATTGATTAGTTTGTTTCGCTGTTCTTTAGCGTTAAGGCTCCATTCGGAGTCAGTTCGTCGGAAAATCGAGTGTCTCGGGTTTTATCGTGTCTGTGTTTTTGATAGTGTCAGTGACGTTGTTTGTTTGTTTATAGGAGTGTTTACTATGAGACGAGAAACTGTTGGATTGGTGCCAAACTGTGTGTTTTTCACTTCGTTTTCTCTTAACTAGCCGTATATTCCGTTTATTGTTTGATCATTATTGAAGGATGTCGTTCTGTCTACTGTTTTAGTATCTAGTTTTTTTTTTAATTATATTGAGGTACTCGTACTTGACCGATATCATCATCATCGTGTAAGATAGTGGTCAAGTTCATGATAATCAATTGAAGATGCGGTCGGTGAAACGTACTTGCTTAGAAGTAACCTATCTGGCTCTTAAAACGTTCGTATTTTTTTTTATTTACGAAAATCTTGACGTGACGGGAAAACAGAACAAGCGTTTCTGGTATCAAAACTCGTTGTTGATGTAATAATTGCTGACATGGAAATAACAAGATCCTGTTTTGGTTTACAGTTCAGTAAATACAATATCTTTTGCGTTTATTCTTTACTAGCTTCTGCCAACGGCTTCACTTGCGTGAAAGTTTTCTCTATACAACTTTGGAGCCGCGTGTCTTCCCTTTAGGGCGTGAATTTCGGGAAATCTTTTTTATACACAGTATAAAAGACATATAAACACAGTATAAAAGTATAAAATTTCAACGTTTTAGGTTCTCTAGACTGGGTGTTAACGAGTCAGAAGTTAGCCTTTTATAATTTACAGATAAAATATATTAAAAAAAAATAAAAAAACCAAACCGGTAATAAAAACCAACCGTCACTAACGTTGACGCGCAAACGAGTTTTCGATAATTGTATCAATAATAAAAACAACTAAGTAATAGATTAATTAAACGTAGACGTCACGATTCAAGTTCAAAGTCAAAACCGAAGTTTCACAATTTACATTTCCAAATAAATCGATGCCAGAGCTAAAGTTTTACTAAGTAAACATTATTGCTAGTCACTAATGCGTTTCTCATGACTTATTGCAACACGTCTAAATTGTGCTAATGTCAAATAAACAATCTAAACAAATCAATATAAAATATCAGCCTTCGGGAATGGAAATTGTACAGGCAAGTACGTAAAAGTTTCATTTCCGCCCTTGTACTAGTTTGGAAGAAATCACCCGGTGTACATAAGTAGAACTTTTGGTATTGAGAAATTCTGTTTATTTCAATTTTATTCGTTAAGACCAAAACTATGTAGTTCTTTTAGTAAATCTTATCCTATTATTCTGAGGTAAACTCTTCGATCAGTCTTCTTTGATGTCCAAAATCTTATCATGGTCAAATCGGTCTATGTGTGGTGATAATCTTTAAGGAAAGATCCTCATATTTGAAACCAACTTTAAAATTATATTATCACACAAAAATGCAAGGGAAAAGTAGTATGATTTTTTTTATGGTGAGAATATCATCTAATGACGAATCCAGCCCTTGGGCGGAGCGGGAAACAGTGTCAGACTCTTACTGACTAAACGACCCACCCCATTCCTTCTTAGCCTTCATACCGGGGTCGGACCTTCCTTTCAGAAATCGGACCGGGGTCTCAGTAGACTTCAGCCCTGCAGTTGGGCCTTTCCATCCTATATATAATGTGTGTACTGTGTGTGTATTTGTTGCTTCAGCCATAACTTCAACTCTTATCAGCACACAAGTTAGTAATTAATAAATCTCACTTAACTTGAAGTTATAAAAAATAACGTTTTTATTCTTGTTTAAAAATTAAACACTATTCGAAGGCACTTCATACTCATGTCTAAATGTAGTTAATTTTATACCACCGATTAAAATCTTGCAAAGACGCAGCGATATTCATTCATCTAGTTTTTGCCCGCTACAAAAACAGCAAACAAGAAACCTAACTTTTTGCCTTTGTGTTCAAGAATCGGTATCTAATTATACATATAATATACAACGGTAATCAAATGTCCATGATTATCTCGTATCCGGTCTTTTAAATTCAGATAAAATTAGGTAAGTACAGGATATATTAAACGATATAAACTAGTGCTTGACTACGTACGATCCCATCTGATCGTAGGGAGTAATGCAATCGAATGGTGGAAAAATGGTGGACGCTAATTTATTAAGAGCCTACTCATTCTAGCCTTGAAGACAGCTTAATTATAATCGCACGGGAAGACTGCAGCAGGGTCCTGCAGGGTACTTCGATGTACGCGGTACAAGTGACTTTAAGTGGAATGGTCGTGTTCTTTGTAAAAAAATACATTAAATTAATCGCCTTTTTGGTGAAGGAGGGCTATTCAAAATCAACGAATAGACAGGGATTTTTATCATTTATTCGTAATGGAAAGTGATGGGGATGGGCTTACGAGCAAGTTTTGAAGATGGATGTTCACTCCTGCTTTGAAGGCTGTTGGGTCTTAAGTATTAGGGAAATCGAATGCTATCAGAGAGTTACTTTTGGCTCTGTAATGTAAAGGAGAAGCGCTTAGTAGGAACTACTGGAAGGAAATATGACTCAGGTTTACGATTAAATCATTTGTTTTTCTGCTGTTGACATCCTAAGGCTAATAAAACGATTATAAGATATAAACAAATGACATGACGTAAGCTATGCTTAAAATGGTTAACAAGGCCTTCCTATAACTATAACCTTATTCTTCAAAAACTAAAATAATAACAAACTTAAAATAAACAAGCGTCTTGAATCCCAATTACGTATAAATATTCCTCAGATCCATTGTAAAAACTCAATTATAACATCACCTGATATAAAAACCATTGAAAAAATTCTGACCAATCAGCGCGTAGTGTTGGTTTGTTTACTGTCGCGGAGAATCCGAAGTGAACCGAACGGTTACGAACGGTGTCTGGCGAGTTTGCGACTCGTGCGCATGTCGCTATGACTCGAGTGAGGAACACACGGTGTAGGGGGAAAGTGCATCATGTGCTACAATATGTTAGGTAAGATTACAGGATAGAAGTAATACCTACATAGAATTGTGTATTTTGTGAAAAAATAAGTGAGTTTCGTTAGTGAAAAATTGGTTAAAATTCGTGAAAATGGATCGTGTTCTAAATTTTTTCAGGTACGTACCGTCTTAACAAATAGTTACTGTTCTTCTTTTCGATTCCTACATCCTACTATGTTCATTTATAGTGAATTAAATTTCTAAGATTCTTTAAAATCTTACCTACTTACGTAAAGTTGTAATTCATAGGAAATGCGTGACTAGATGTTATCCATTGATTTTTAATCACATCATGACTCGATGAATGTATTTTTCTCATGATTAGTAATGAAAAGGAATCTTAATGGTGGTTATAAAAATGCCTTATTTAATTAGGTATATTAAACTATAGTTCGTTTTTTAATTCAAGACTACGATTTGACAACTCAGAATTTCACACTCTAGAAATATGTTCCCAATTTTCTGGAGTTTAACATTTGAAGTTGTCAAATCATAGTCTAGGATTAAAAAACGAACTATAAATGAAAGCCTGTTCACGGAATGCTAAGCTAACATAGACAGGTCTACAGACGGCCTTGAGATTATTGTGTTGAGAATAGATAGCTATGGCGGTTAGCTAGGGGGACTTGTTATAGGAAATAATTTTATTATCAAATCACTCCTGCTATAGCTGGAGGGACGGGAGGATCAGACTTTTGCTGACTAAAACCCACCTGTGTTATATCAATTGCCATTTGGGAGGGCAGTAACTCTTTTAAACAATCGTGAAAGTCCTTGCAGCTATACATGGTATGGTATTGCCATCTACTACTTCGCAGAAATTTGGTTGCGGAGGTCAGAGAGGTAGCTCCAGGAAAATACTGATATTCAACTACAGTTGGTTAGGCTGAAATCCTGCCCCAATGTGATTGGCGAAAGGCTAGGATGACCTAATGAAGCACCATACATTATCGATGGTTCTCATTAGGCATCAAATGTATTCTAAATGTACCAACTGACCCAGAGATGTGAACTGTAGGGGCCCAACAGGGTTGAAGCCTCAAAGGACCAAGGGTTGATGCGAAAGTGTATTACCAGAGCCCTGGGATCAAGGCAAGGAATGCACAGGATAGGTTGTTTCGGTTGTTTAGTTAGTGAGAGTTTGACACTGTTGTCCGCTCCATTCAAGGGCGAGTTCATCATTGGATGATTTTTAGCTACCATAAATTAAAAAAATACTGACCCACAGATAGGTACGCAAAACTATAGTTTAATTATCTACAGCGTTCTCATCTCACATAAATGTATAATTTCAACATTAAGGATATAGCTATCAGTCCTTGTACGTTCTTCTCCATAGAAATCTACGCTTTGGAATTTACAAATAGATTCATCTCTTTTTCTTTTGTGTGACTGACCAACCTTGAACATTCAATAATGCTTATTAAGTAAATGTCTAAGTCTAATTAGGTGAAGTTGTTTCTTTGAGTTTTCGATTGAAAAAAAAAACAGTTTTAATTGAAATAAATACTTTGATTTGATCGCACAAAGGGACAGGGCACGCGGCAGACCAAGAAGGAGATGGCGAGACAACATGGATGCCTTCCTTAGGAATTGGCAAGAACTGGCTCAAGACCGAGAGCACTGGAAGGAATGAAGGAAGGCCTTTGCCCAGCAGTGGGACAGTATGGGCTAGAAATAACAACAATAAATACTTCGACGTTTACTACAAAACAAATAATCTGATGAAGCATGAATTCTAAATCTAACATTAACTGAGTACAGAATGTCAACGCAACCTTGTACCTGACATTTACCAAATTGAGTCATCTCAACAAAAATGCAGTCGCGTCACGTCATTTAGGCTCGGCGCAAAGGGGCCACCGACCACAGCCACGGTGGATGAAATGTGGCTGTCGCGCGCTACTGCCACATTTACAGTGTCAGAAGCGAGCGACAGCCACCGGTGTCTGAAAGCCGCCACATTTTATAACCCCAGATAGCGGAACTTGAGTGGATTTCCGATATGAATGTATCAACATCCATTGAGACGTCGCAATCCATGATGGTACGCATGCGATACGTAGAACTTCGGACGGTTAACTTCCAGGGGAGTGGAGCAGTGCGACAGTGGCGGGTGTCGGCGTTTTGTGTGGCACGTAATGACCACAGTGGCGAGTCGCAGACACTACTGTAGCGAGTGGCCGCCACCGACTACACGTGTCTATACAAAATATATTAAAAAGTGTGTTAATTCGCCGTCGCTTTCCACCGGCGGCTGTGGCCCATTTACGCCGAGCCTTAGACGCAATCATTATACATATGTCGCATCGCTAATTATGTTAGTACGCATGTTTATGATGATTATCATGTTTCTGTCACTTCTAGCTGCCACTAAGGCCGTTTTTCTTAAAGGTCAGTTAAGCTAATAAAGATTGTGCATAGATTTTATCTTTTTTACAACCTTTTGTCTAATTTCCGGACTATTGTTTTGGAACTGCTTTGCCTAAAAGGATGTGTGGTTATTGCGTGAATGGCTGAGTGCTTCTTCCTTTGATGTAGCAAGTTTAGAACTAGGTACAATACTCCGCCAATCCATCCAGCAAGCAAGAAGCAAGAAGCCCCTCAAGAGGGACCTCTTGCTTCAGAGCAGGAAGAGTTTTTTTTCTAAGCTTCTGGAAACCTGGTTTTCAAAGTTTCCAATACATCTGGTAACACTCCACGTAGTTATAGGTTCTGGAGCCTTATCGTGACGTGTTAAAATGTCATTCTTGCTAGCAAGAAGTATCCCATTTACAATTCAGTTTAGGTCGTTAAATGGATCGTGTAAATAGCTCGTGGTAGGCCTCTGATCTTCAATTTCCTCCTTTGCGTGTAACAGCACTACAAATCTCCTTTCCATTACCAAAATTATACACACCTTCCTTATCTACAACGCGAGAACTAATTAGCATTGTGCTAAGATTTATTATCATTTAATCTCCACGCTTCATGGCTCACCTTGGACGTATGGACAAACATACATCTTTATTATAATGTGTGCATAGATTATAAAGAGATTAGGTCATCACTGTGCCCTGGTGAATAACGTAGTTTGTGATAACGGAATATACGCGTTAAATAGTTGAACTAAAAAATTTGCTATGGTTTTTTTATGGGGGGAAAAATCATCCAAAGACGAATCCTGCCCTTTGTCGAAGCGGTACACAGAATCAGACTCTTACTGACTAAACAACCTACCCCATTCCTACGTTGCCATATATATACCAGGGCTAGAGCGTTCCTTTCAGACGGGATCCTTTGGCTCCAGTTGGCTTTGGCACCCCGTCCCTTCTTTGCCTTTCGCACTGGGGCTAAGCCTTCCTTTCAGAAAGAGACCCTGGGCCCCAGTAGGCTTCAACCCTTTTGCAGAGTCCCTACGAACTTGTGTGGGGATCGTAACCGAGTTTTGGCTCTCTGTCTAGGTGCGGGTTGCGCATTGCCGTGGCGTATGGTATGGTTCAACCTATCCGTCGTGTTCTTCTTTTTGTGTCTATTTTTTTAAATTGATTACTTATACGTTCGCGCTTGACCGCTATCTCACTCGATGGAAAGCGACGATGCGGTCGATGATGGAGCGCGTTTACTTAGAAATAACCTATTACTCTTGACTTAAAAACTCCCAGATTGTAGCTGTCAGGAAACACAGACTCCGGCAAGGAATTGCACTCCTTGGCTGAACGCACAATGAATGTGTGTTTTGATTTAACTTTTATTTTTTCTGACCTGTATTTGGCCACCTGAGTTCTCTGTTAAGGGTCTCATAAATCTTGAAAAGTGTAGGTTCTGCAGGATGGACAGCCTATCGTGGCATGATCATGCTTGGAATGGATTGTAGTCCAATTATACAAATTCTGACTAACTGCCGACCCTGCCATACACCGTTCCATAGGCAAAACAAGCTACAAAGGTCTTTTTTATCGCGCCATAGTTTTCCACACGATGCTTTGTCGGTATTTCAATGAAACATTGTTCGGTTCATAGAATTTGAACAGCAATACAACTGACTTCTTATAGCTAACTACGAAGATGGTATAGGGTTTATAATAGGCCCGACATAAACACAATTATATTATAATAATAAAAAGAAAAAACTAGAACTTTAAGTATGTGTATCTTGGTTACTCCTTTACAATTAACTAATTTTGATAAAATACCTGTCCTGGAAAAGCACACAGGGGACCTTCTATCCCTGGGGTAGGCAAAGCAATGGGCAGAAATGAGTTTAATTATTGGGATCATCAACATTACAAACACTGGAATATTAAAATTAGTCTAGTGTTATTGTAATATTTACAGACAACAACAACATTTGAAATTTAATATTATCAATAGATTTGAAATTATAATAATAAGTACTAGTTTCTGTCAGCAGCTTTTGGCCACGTGATTGTAGAAAATATGTGGTCTATGTCACTCACTGATAAAATAGCACGTGATTTTTTAAACCGGTCCAACAATCTTAGTTTATTCATTACAAACAAAAATACAAATCTTTCCAGATTTATAATATTATAAATATGTAAGTAATTAATATAACAACAAAATATCACGTGGATAATGTCTTTTCTACTTAACGTTTCAATCATAAAACTATTAAAATTCCATTCCTGACTCGACCACAACATTGTTGTCCACTGATGCTGTCAGGTTCCTACATGAACAGGATCTCAAGTCTGCTTTACAAGTGTCAGAATGGTCTAACATTGATTTCATAATTGTTAATTTTGACAAATTTGGTAATCTACTAATACAATGGCGTCATGACATGTCCAATGATCAACCACTCCATACGGTTATCTCGTACATAATGACTAATGAATATCTGACGTATGCAGTAATCTGCTAAAATTTTGACAGTTCCTTTGATCAGTGACTTACCATTAGAACGTTATTGTGCAGTCATTCGTTACAAGACAGCTCGTACCACAATTCTATACACGAGATCCACTGACCGACCAGTATGAATTAACAGATTACGAATTTTTTGTAATATGATAATGGGATCGTGTTGGAATGACGATATTAAAATAGATAACTTGGGCCCTTGGTACGTGATGCACAATGGAAGGTGGGACATGGTCTGCGAAGAGACGCCGCACAAACACTGTAGATGAATATAATTTGTAACCCAAGTAACAAATAGACTGATAAGCTTAGTTTACCGACTTACGAGTTTGTAGGTAGCGGCTTCAATCCCTCAGGCTTCGTCACCACTGCTCCTCAAAACCGTAACGGAAAACATCGTGAGGGAAGCGGCATGTCCTAGAACCAAAAATTCGAAGACATGTGACATCCACCAATACGCACTAGGCCCGCGTGGCGGTTAAGGCCCATTCCCTCGCTTAGAGAGTGGGCCTGAGTCCCAGTTGTGGGAACATTACAAGGCTGATGCTATGCTATGCTAAGCTTAGTTTCATTTTAAACACACCGAGCCTTGATTTTAAATTAACCATATTATTCAAGTGTGGCGCAAAACATTTTTTTATATACCAATACTCGTTTACATACTATAAATACCGTTTCACACATGCTTAAGATTATACATATTTTAAATTTAAATGTAGATTCTTATGTGATGAGGCAATATTTAAATACAATGCTGAGCTGACGTAATCAAGTGCCATAGGATTACACACTTGTATTTTAAATATGGGGTCTTTGGGTCATTAATTTTCAATGAGCCATTTGATTGTAATTGATGTTTTTTAATACCAGGGGTTTTAGACATATTGAATAGTGATGCTGCCTGTTATTTACCATCTGCAGAGTATAAGTCTCTTCTGTTACATTCGTGCTATGTTGTTCAAAACGCTGTGCTGTTTTTTTAAAGTTGGGCAAAAATCAAGGCCAATTTTCTTTATTATGTTTAGTATATTTTGTTTTTTTTTTTTTATATGTATCTAGTCTGGTTGTCTACTTTGGTTCCGTTACTCCTTGGACTTTCAGAGTTCTAAGACTTTACCTTCCATATAAAATGTATGGACGCGCCCAGAACTTCATGTGGCGCGCAGAGTAGTTCTAGCTTTAGGGCTCAGTTAGACGAGACGCGAAAATCTGCACGTGACGGCCGTGTACTTCGTTTTTCTTTTTATAGCAATTTAAACTTTATTGACTAGTATACAACGTACAAATTCTAAAGGCATAAAAACCATGAGGCGCCGTACGGCGGCTCCGCTGTTTATTTCCATTTCATACTAGCTTTCTGCCAGCGGCTTCGCCCACGTTAAAATAGGTTTTCGCACAAACTTTGGACAAGCTATTCATCCCTTCAAAGGTCGCCCTTGGAAAATCCTTTCTTAGTATTGGGCTACGTCATAAAAGCAAGCCTTATGCAAAACTTTACGCTCCTAGTCCCAGTCGTTTCGGCTGTGCGTTGATATGTCAGTCAGTCAATTGCTCCTTTTATATTCATTTCATATAAACGCACCCGAACGTACTATGTGCCATAAAAGCCCCATTCGTCCCCTTTCTGGTATCCCAAGCATAACGTTCTCGAGATCGTATGGTAACAAGCAAAGGAAGCTCTGAGGTCAAGGTCAGCAGCATTTTGTACAAACGGTTGACGTTCTTACGTAATGGGTACCGTGCATAATGGCTTCGTCACGACTTTGTTTCGACTTCTAGGTTAAAATGTTATTCATATGTCGCTTCTGGTTTATTGTGTGGATAATAGCTTGGTTATGTGATTGAAATTTTGTGTATGAATGGTTTATAGCCTTAGAGGTAGACCAGAGAAATGATGCTGGCTCTTTGGAGTCTTAAAGAGGTTTTTTTCCGTGGGGAAAAATGAATAAAAAGCATCCAATGACAATTCCCGTCCTTGGGTGGACCAGGAGATAGTGTCAGACTTTTACCGGCTAAAAAACCCACCCCGTTCTTACTTTGCCTTTCATATCAAGGTCGAGCCTTCCTTTCAGAAGCGAACCCTTGGCCCCAGTAGACTTCGACCCTTCGCGAAAGCCTTAAAGGCGTGAATTTTCTGTGTCCAATCAGCCAATGGTACTTTACACCTATTATGCTGCACTCCATTTTCCTTGGAATTTTGCTGGTTATTAAGTTACCAACGCCGTTGAGGTCAACCGCGGCGAAGATGATGTGACAATATGATCATGTTTTCGAAAGCAAACTTAGAGATCGCCCCAGAAAAAGAGAAGGCGTTTGCCCAGAATGGGACGCAATATAGGCTATTAAAAAAATTCAATTAATTTCCAAGCTCTAAGATGTAGCGAGAGTGCGTGTCAGATTTAAATTCACTATAACCTATATACTTAACTTGTCCTTTTCGTTCCATAACCATAGCAAATGTTTAAAAAACTCCCGCGAATATATTATAGCCTGCTGTTACAATATCTACTGATTACAAAATATTCCCCGAAGGAAACATCGTTAGTACATCGTTTTTCTCTAATATTTTCCCAAATTTTACCCACCTCGCCGTCCGACAGAGATGGATTTCTCCCGGGAACTTCCTGACGTTCTTAATGTAGACGGATGCCCAATTTACTCCGCCTTGACGAGATTGGATCAGCTGATGTATTCATTATTGCTGATACGATACGAGTAAAATATTCATTGGTTACCTAACTTGCGTCTTTCTGATAAACAGTTTTATTGGTTCTACTAAGTGTGAATTGAGCGCAATGTGAGTTGTTTTTACGTTGATGCGATCGACACGTTTATGACGTTCGAAGCACCGATTGGTGCGCTTCGAGTTTTTAAACAATCTGAGAGTTAGGCTCTTGACAGACGGACCGCAAATCAACTGGAATCCAGAACTGCAAAATTGCAGTTCAACAATTTTGCAGGCAGACATGACTGCAATAGAACTGCAAACCAACCGTGCAGTTCGATTGCAGTTCAACTGCAATTTGCGGTTGGATTGCAGTTGAAATTCGGTACGTCTGTCTAGAGCCTTACACGGTAAACGTTTTGATCGCGTTGACGTAAAAAACATCTCGCACTGATTACAAGCGCAGTCTTTTTTAGCCTTCGGTAAATATAATGAACAGACTCTTTTGGGTCTCGACTCTTTAGGTAGGAAAGGAAAAACAAATTCTTTGCGATAAAGTATCATTACTGTGACAAAAATACCTTACCGGTCTTGTTACCAGCATTGGCCATGACTTTCGCGTGATAGGGTTTTAATGTTATCATTTAGAGCTCCCCTCTCCCTTTGAGGAAATGCTTCATTTAAATAGTTCAAGGTTCAGCCTCTGCATTTCAGTATTAACTAACGCATGCAGTTGCAAACGAAAACACGTTTTCAGTACTTTTTGATACAAGTGGAGAAAGTTTATCATTGCGACCGAGGCTACATTCAGATACAGTAACAAATTTCCACGTGTATCATACGACGTTTTTCAATAGGTACACTGACATTAAATAGTATAAATCAAAGTTTCTTACCCCTATGTATGGTACGCAACGGATTATGATGCTGTTTTTTTAATAGATAGAGTGATTCAAGAGGAAGGTTTATGTGTATAAAATATTCAATATCATATTATAATATATTCAATATCAGTACCCGTGCGAAGCTGGGGCGGGTCGCTAGTATATAAATAAATGGGAGCTGCTTCGCGAATCATGGTCGCGCCGCGTCCCGTCTGTTATGATAATATTGTACTAGGCTCCCATAGACCTTAACAAATTAGATTATAAACAAAAATTCTAAATATTCTTTCTGTTTGTTCCAGAGGGGCGGTGTGTGAGTGTCGCACCGCCATGTCCCACCACAGCGACGAGCAGGCGCTGCTCTCAGTCGCCTCCGACTCTTTCTGGGAGCCTGGTAACTATAAGCGGACCACACGACGAGTTGACGATGGACACAGGCTCTGCGGAGAGCTACAGGCCCTCGTGCAGGAGAGAGCAGACATTGAGAAGACGTACGCCAAAAGTTTGAGAGGTTGGGCGAAGAAATGGAATGACCTCATTGAGAAAGGTAAGTTTCATACGTGTTTTAGTTGTCTCCTACTGTTTCTGATATCCTGGTAGTTAATTTTATTTAAATCGAAGCACAAGGGAACTTTTCTTGAGAAGTACAGTACAACTATTCTAACTTGGCGAGCCTGAAGTTAGACTCTGTGAATTTTAGCGCTTGTGCACTCGTATAAAAATAAAGGTATTAAAAAAAAAAAAATTGCCAACATTTGTTAACAGCAATAACAACTGCCAATGGCATTTATTTTGTAAATCGTTTATTTTTTTACATGTGTACCAGCGTAAAAGTTCGCAATGTCTAATTTCAGACAGGCCAAGTAAGAACGGCCGTACTGTAAGACAGCTTAGTTAAGCCGTGTTTAGAAGTTAAATAATGACCAGAAGCCACAAGGCTACACCATAATGATTTATTTTTGAGTCGTCGTTGATTCATTCAACAATACTAGTCCATTTATAGTTTTGTCTGACCTAGAATAGACTGTAGTTTGCTCCTATTTTTACTCTGCTGAATTCATTAAGTACTCTTTAAAAGACTCGAGTTTTTTCTTCTGACCCAATTGTAACATGTTTGTAATTGGCTGTAATTGGATTAGAAAAAAAACTTAAACAATTTCAAATACCTCTGAGAAAAATAGCCTGTTTACAAAAAATCATTAATTGTTATAGAAATATACAACTATTACTGCATGACTGCTTTTATCCTAGAAATCTCCGTAGACGCAGGGAAACACTAGGCAATCATCATGATTATGAAACGTCTATCTGTCAGTTTGTTAACGATAAACTCAAAAAATACGATCAGATTTTAAGAGGTTTTCGCAACGTCTATTGCAAGAGACATTGATTCATGCCTGAAAATACCTACAATTAATAATACTTTAAGCATATTAACGTAGAGAAAAACTGTGAAATTAAATAATTTATATCAGTAGCTAATTTTAAAAAATAAAGGACACTGTCATAATAATATTTTCATTTCCAACAAAAGTGGCTTCTGATAATAGCGCTGTTATTTCGAAGACCGAATGAAAACACAATGGGTTCGGTCCTGTCGACCCATTCATTCGGGACCATCAAAGATTGATTGTGTAACGTTCTGGTCTTATCGTTCACAATAACGTTCATTCATTCATTCTATATTCATTATGTTGGGTTGGCTTTATTTGGGTAACCTTTTTGTAAATTGTACCAACAATGTTTTAGGTCGGTCGTTTAATTTTGTGTACGTGTTGTATGCTTAACTGTTCGGTAACTTTTTTAATATATCCGTGTCGTAATTTAATTTTAATTGTGTTATTAAAACTCAATTTGTCAACCCGATAAATCAGCATGGGACGCAATCGACACTAAGATCTCGTATACTGTTGTAAGTAATAAAAACTAATGTATTATGTATTTTAATGCTATATGCGCATAAAAGTACAAAGGTTGACTAAAGGCCTTAGTCTTCATGTCTTTGCCATGGTATTTTTTTTCATCTAATGCCTTCTCTCGCTCTAAGGCGGAGCAGGAGGACGTGTCAGACTTAAAACCCACTCTTATGTTCCTTCGTTGCCTTCGTCTTCAATCCTGCTTGGCCCCTACGGTTTTGCTAGCATATCCCATTAGCAAGTGTGGAACACGCGCCGTCGAACTACTTGGACTCGGTCTGGACGGTTGGACGGCAGTGTCTAACTTTTATTGACTAAAAAACCCACTCGTTTTCACAATATCCCATGGCCCCGGAAGGGTTCGACTCTGTTGGGAAGAACTTGTTAGATTGACGACTGATCATTTAATACCACCCATTTAACTTTTCGAGTACCGTTATTAGAGACATAATAGATAGACAATACAATTGTCCGAACGCCGGCGTTAGTTCGGGCTCAAGAGTTTAAAAGTAGTATTAATATAAACATTATTTGTAAATCATATGCAGAGATCGCTTTAGTTTACCAATCGATGCTCAACATGTGTTCTGACTTGATTAATTACCTACACTTTAGTATAATTTTGAAGCACGTTGTTCAATATAAATCACAGAGCATGGAATTTTCCGAAACCGTACCGTTCCTTAATGCACCCGTTTCTTTGATCCATGTAACATACCGCTACCCCATATTCCATATAAAATACTGGCATGTCCTACAACCAAAAATTCGAAGACATGTGACATCCACCAATCCGCATTGGGCCGGCGTGGTGGATTATGGCCCATTCCCTCTCCTAGAGAAGAGGCCTGTGTCCCTGCAGTGGGAACATTAATAAGTCTGATGATTGAAACTTAGCAGTGACTGCTGCAGTACTCTGTGGTTTGGATCGATAAGTACTTTAGGAACGGCACTTAAAATCTTGATGCTCTGTCTGTTCTCAACTGAATCACAATTAGCCTAATTGGATTGAGTAAGGAGATAATTATTGTATGCAGGTTTATACAATGGTTGTTTGACTGGAGATGCGGTTGCATTGCAGCAGTAATTAAACCTTTTTAGATTGTCGTATTCAAACTAACTTGCCGAGTTTACAAACTGTGGTTTATTTAGATGTACATATTTCCAATTCTTGGATCTGATTCTGTGTCTGACATGATTGGGATTAATTTCAATCATAATATTTGACTTTCGTGATACGACTAAATATTTTAAGAAGAAAATCAAACACGATCTTTTTTGAGAGTTGAGTGAGTGTTAAATCGCTGGTTCAAGGAAAACTTTATCAGGAAACTTTAGCATAAGGCTAAAAATTCAAAGACGTGTGACATCTCATCAACACGCACTGGGCCCGCGTGGTGGATTACGGCCCATTCTCTCTCCTAGAGAAGAGACCTGAGTCCCAGCAGTTGGAGCCTTGAAAATCTGAAGCTGCAGCTAAGCTAAGCTCTCAAAACGGTGAAGAAAAATATTGTGAGGAAACCGGCATGTCGTAGGACCAAAAATACGAAGACGTGCTACATCTATCAACACGAACTGGGCCTGCGTAGTGGATTACAGGCTTACAGCCCGTTCTTTCTACTAGAAAGGAGGTCTAAGTTCCAGCAGTGGGAATATTATAAGGTTGATTATGCCAACATCTTTTGCTGACAACGAAGTAACTTGAAGTCATCTCCTCTGTCCAACATACCACACTCAAACCCAACTGGCACACACAATTAAGTATTGCAGTGACATCTGATCGAACAATGGCGTGAGAATCGGTTCTCTCTCCATGAGAACCGCATCGATTCAATAGTTCTGAATGTTCTGATGCTTCATGCTAAGCATCTGTATAAATGCTGTCTTCGTATGAATAGAATTTAATATCGCCCCTACAAATGAGTTCTGCAATACTGGTTTTGAGGAGGGTTCCGTATAAATATTGTTAATAAGAAAATTACGGTACTTAATAATAAATATTTCTGGTTTATTTTATGCTCACATTTTTCCTTTTGTACCACAATATGTACGGTAGGTACGTTGAATATGTATGTATACCTATTACCTACCTTGAATAAGTATATATACCGCTATAACGGGCTTACCAGGAAAAAAATATATAGAATAAAATAAGTTTCCGAACGGTTTCACTCTTCTTAGAAAATTAAACTGTTATAGCTTTGTGGAAATATGAATTTCCATATTCAATATATATTACATAATAAATTACATATTACAATAATACATTTACCATAATTTTTTTCGTGAAGGCAAGATAGAAATAGGTACCTAAGTAACCTAACCTAACCGTTCATTCATCCTTATTGCAAAGCAAATTACCTCTTCTCATACTGGACCCCTTATTTGTTAGCTTAGAAATACATCAAATAAGGTCGAGAGAGAATGTCAGACTTTTACTGACCAAAACCCACTTGTGTTCTTTCAATTACCCTTTGTACTGCAGGGCAACAGTAACTTGAACAATCCGCTGCAGCGTCATACGGAACCCTACAAGTTAAATCACCGACACGCTTTATATTAAAACCGGAAACTTATTCATAATATTTCTTCATTGATTAATCAAAAGATCGGCCATGTCTTACGACATGAATGTATTATGAATGTTCACGTCGACTCTATTCAGGCTTATGTCCAGCTGTTGGTATTTTATGCTTTCATAAGTATTGCTTAACTGGTATCTGGTATAGAACGAGATAATATACAATCATAGTAGTTTATTGAAAAGGGATTCTTACATAAACAAATTAGTATAGAATCATTCTTATAATGTTCCCACCTCCTCTCTGGGATAGGGAATGGGCCGTAATCCACCAGCGGGATCAGTGCGGGTTGGTGAATGTGTCACTTGTTTTCGAATTTCTAGTCCTAGGACATGCCGGTTTCCCCACGATGTTTTCTTTCACCGTTTGAGAGCAGTGGTGATGAAATAAATAACACAAAGCTATGCGCCTGGCTAGGTGTGAATCCGTGACTTACAACTCGTAAGTCGGGGCCGTTACCTATCAGCCATCACTGCTCATATACAGAATATAGTTAACAAATTAAACTAGCATCTGCCAGCGGCTTCACTCGCCTGAATGCCGGACATTATGTCAAATCCGTTCAGTGTTAGTGCCTTTGTACCTTTGAATTGCGTGAAGTTCTAACAAATATATTGACGTAAAATGATAAGAAGCCGACGAACAGTTCCTCCTTAGTCGTTCACTCTTGACTGAGTGGTCGTAGTTGATAATTTGCATTTCATTGGTGAGTGAGACTTGCTATGCGTCTCTACTTGACACGGTTTATGGCGTCTCGGGAATTCTGGTCTTTGGAGGTTTGTGTTGCAGCTCTAATGAGGTTTGTCCAACGCATAGGTGAGAGCCCCCGTGACTGATTCCCTCAAAGCTTTTTGAGTCTTTGGAAAGCCTCCCACAAGGTCGACCGGAGACCTGGTGAGGTTGGCGGAAATCCGATGGATGTGAGATATTTGACAACGTTATAAGCATTTAGAAGGTATAAACGTAAAATCCAACCAGTTTTAAACCTTTTAAAGCGCCATCAACCGCTATGTTGACTCAAATTGGAAATTAAATATTCAGTCGCGTAGCGCCAAGAAAGTGGTTTGTCGTTAATCCCTAAAGAAAAGAGATGGGACCAATTTCTAAGCGGAAACGATTTTATTTAAGATTTTTTTTTTTGCCATTATCTAAAAATGGGGATGATGTGAAGATCTAATCTGGTTCGCGGGACAAACTGGTCCAGAGAACAGAAGTAGACAAAGAAGTTTGGAAGGAGAGAAGGGAGGCCTTTGCCCAGCTGTGGGACACAAAGTAGGCTGTTAAAAAAACCTTCATTCAATCATTAGGAGTTTTCAGTTACCCCATAACCTGTTGCTTTGTACCTACTCCTCAGTTACTGGGGTTTTTACGTATAGTTACGTACTGTTGCGAGTTTTACTTGCATTTTTTAATATTCACTCTTCATAAAAACAGTCGAAATATTCCTGAAAAATAAGCAAATAGTTTTATAAAAACTTTATCATAATTATTTTGTCCAGTCCACTCTCGAAATTTGCACTTGGTAACACATTTTTCATTTGTTATTATTATTACTTAACCAATAAAAAATGTATGTACACAAATAAGAAAAATGTTACTGTGTAAAAACTTAACTAACCGATCAATTTTGTGATGATTCTACCAGCTTACTTGTAACATAAATAGATCAGCAAAATCAGACCACGCGTTTTTCTCCCGAGTGCTGCAATAGAAAGGCTGGTAAACACATTACCCTCATTTGAGTCGCGCAGTCGTATAAAAATATGGGGCAAGGGATCAAAAAATTCATTTGCTTGTGATTCATCTCGTTTGAAATCATCCAGTGCTGGGAACTTGAATAGACAGATTTTACTTCTGATTTCTCAATAATCCTTTAAGGTAACACTAAACGCCAGTCACTTTGAACGAATAAAAGAGGAGCTAGCGTCACTTTCCGCGCATCAAAATCGTCCGATAAATAATTTGTCCTCCATTTATTAAAAACAATATGAATAAAAACCACATACCAATCAAACTATTGGTAATTAAGTTATCTTTTAGTTTGTGAATGTTTAACAAAAATCCATCCAATTGTTTTGTCGGGTCTTCGCTTTTTGTTTGTATAAGTCATAGCTTTGAAAATAAATCGCATCAAGTTCTATGAAATAGTACATTGTTATACGAGGGATGAAAGAAAGTTATTTAGTCCCGAGAAATTTCTTGGCGACCGAGCGAAAGCGAGGTCGCTAATAGTTCGAGGGACTAAATAACTTTTGAACCCGAGGTAAACACTGTGCTTTTCATTACGAATACGAGGAAAATAAAAATAATAAAAACCTGAGTCATCGTCAAAGGTATGTTTTTAGGTAGGTATATTTCTTTTGATTTAGGCGGTAAGCGGTTTTCTCCTCTTAAGAATCTTGCGTTAAATTTATAACTGAAGCTGATGAACTTATCGTGTTAATAAAAATTTCTTGTAACAGAGATTTAGCAAAATGTAAACAAAACTATACACCTCGAAAAAAAAAGGAAGATCAAATCGGCCACAGATTAACCCGGCCGCACACCAGGCTCAGGCAGGTTTCTCCACAATTGTAGCGCCACATTTAAAACGCGACACAAAAAACGAACCGGTTCGATCTTGAATTATTGTAGCGCGGATGACGTCTCGCCACAAAGAGCGCCCGCTACAAATGTTTCCTCGGTGTGCGGGCTCACGTAGGAATATATGGGGGCGATAAATGTGTCGCGTTTCAAATGTGGCGCTACAATTGTGGAGAAACAATTGTATGCCTGGTGTGCGGCCGGGTTTATAGAGAGTCTACCATTTACCCGCCAATTTCTTTTTTCAGTGTTCGGCTCCCTGGCTTTTCAGTCAATAGTTTTCATTTTGTCATTGTAAAAATGGGTCTGGTCAACATTTTTCTCAAATATATATTAGTTTTAATGAAATAATTGAAAGTAAATTAAAATAAAGTCATTAAAAAAAGTATTCTTAAATTATTTCTATTTCTATGTCATTTTAATTCGTTATAAAGTTTCGGGTCACGGTTCAATAGAAATGTCAAAAGAGAACTAGTTTTTAAGCTATTGCATAGCTTCTATCGCAGGCCTTGAGCGCGGGGACTAAATCCAGAAATTCCGTAACGAAAATACCTCACGCTCCCCACTCCGACGGGCACGGAGGTGTGGCTTGAAGGCCGTGCATCGTCTAACGTCGTGTCAGTTCGGCAGTCTTCGACACGGCGCTGTGTGTCGTGCTTTTAGACGTATTGTACGACTTTACGATGACATATTGACAGCTGACAAGTAAACATTAAATGTTATTGTGCTCGTAATTAAATAATTATTTAAAATAGAAAAAGCAGTATTCAAACAGTGTATAATTCATAAAAGTGATCATAGACTCATAAACAAACAGTAACAGTGTTATCATAGTTTAAAAATACCGGATTATCATATAAACATTGATTCTCAAATATATAAACATTGACTAAAAACTCAATAAACTCAGTGCTTTAAGTGTAAATATACAAATTTTAAGACAATAGCCTACAAAATAATCATAATTATAATGGAGTGTGGTGATAAAACACGTCCAGGATAAGTGATAAAGAAAATTCCCACAACAGCTGTTCGTTGTTTTTATTTGAATTCAAACAAGTCGATAAAGCAGTATAGTAAAATAGCGACATCTGTCAGGGAGTAGCGGAACTTGGTTGACACTTGATTTACGTCTGTCATTCATTCTTTCCACCGACTTGGAACATAGCATTTTGGCACATCAAAAGAAATTCGTGCACAGGTGTGTTGCCATTATACTAAACTATATTTTCCCCGATATTAATTATTGCCACTTATAAAAAAGACATCTAAATTAGGGGAAAAACGCACAAAAAAACAATGTCTGCTAAAATGAGTACGAGAAATGTCCGCAAGATGCCTGAAAAAGTGACTTGCTGCTCCGAAATCGGACGAATACATAATCAGCTGTTTGTGAGAAAGTATATAGGTGTATAAGTGTTTATCTACAACAGTGAACGGCTGTACTTGTAAAATTTGTGTATAAAGTGTTTTGAATATGAATGAACAAAGTGCATTTATTATTTATTTATTTAATAAAAGAAAAATTTGTTTTCCTATCGGTCACCACGCTCAAAAAGTGTAACTTGAATTAATATCAAAGAAAAAGAAATATTGTATGAATAAAATAAAAATAAATAATTATAATTGCATAAGTTCATACAGAATGCTATGGAATAGCTTTACCGCGGCAGTCCCCGAGTGCCACACGTATTTTTTTTTTTAATATTTGCTCTCGTCTAAATATTAAAAAAACAACTGTCAGTTGTAAAGTAAAACTCCCTAATGAGTAAAAGTACTTCTTCCAACCCTGTCCGCAGGCAACTTTACACCTACTTTCAGAGTATAAGTAATGAAAAGAAATATAAATATTCGTTTATCGAATTATTAGGCAAATAGACTAGTTTTTTTTAAGCTTTGCTAAGGGTATTGGTAAAAAATCCAGCACTTATGGTCCTTATGTAATGAAAAATAATGTACATATTTATTCCATTGTATTGATCAAATGAACTGAATGAAAAAAATATTTTTATTATTAAAAAAACATGATCTTTGATTTAAAAACATCAAAAATCAAACATCTGCTCCTTAAGAATGTGGATTTACTCCAAGAGGATGCAAAGTGCATACTTAGAAATTGCAACATTGGAACAAGTCTCGTAAATTAGCATAAAACACGACCGCGTATCTTGTATGTAAGCGACTCACTTTCAATACCTAGTTATGTTTACTGTTACTGTACATAATGTACAATTGTAGTGTGCAATAATTTGTTACTAAATCATTTAAATCGTCATCGGGAGTTTAGCGTTCGTAGGCTGGTGTGATATGGCTGCCTTTAAGTTTTATCTTCTGAGCCTCTGTTAAAGACCAAATCTGAGCACAAGTGGTTACGGTTTTCTTAATTTATATGTACTTTTCTAAGTTTTAGTTCTAGGACATTACTGATACCCCGTGCTTCGGAAAGCATGTAAAGCTGTTGGTCCTGGTTGTCATTCGTAGATCTATGATAGTACTTACAGGTAGGCAGACGCCAGAAATTCTATCCAAGAAGCTTCGGGTTGCCTAGTAACTGGGACATAAAGGTCTAATAGGTAATCGATCCATGTAAAACACTTGCATTCAGCTTTCCGAATGTCCTGGAAGCCAAGCAACAGCTATTTGGGGAAAAGACTAGGGAGAAGCAATGATGTGACAACTATGGAGCACGCTTGTCTAGAAGTAACCTATTCTCTCTTGAAACAAATCCTCCTAGGTTATTATAGCTATAGAAAACAGACTCCTGCAGAAAATTGCACTTCTTAGCTGTTCACATAATGAACGTGTACCCAAAACGCTTTGTACGTATGCATTGAATATTCACCATATAGCGAAGGCGCAACGCCTTAGGTATAGTGGTCCAAAGATGAACGGATTTGTCGAAGTATTTAGTTTCTATTACCATACGCTTTCGCTAGGTAACATAACCAATATGGAAATGTGCAATAGGGAACTGCAAAATGCAGAGAAGCACGTACGTACAATAGTTTGGAGTAGGTACCAACTGTTTACTGTACCACTTCACTTGGGAAATCAGCGTTTGTCCAGAACAAACGTGACAATACGGATACGTTATACGGGTATGCCTTGTCCAACAAATATTACTCGTATGTCGTATGAGGTAAATAGTGATTGCACGGACACGTCATACGAGAACGCCTTGTCCAACAAATATTAGTTTGTCGTATGAGGGAAATGTGATTGCAAGTTTTACCTACGGTAGTTGTTTATACACGACAGATGGGCTTTCCTTAAAAAGGATCGTTGTAGACACCAATATGAACAACTTTTACTACGAGACCTCAAGAACAGCTGGATCTATTTAGCTAATTTTGATCTTGAAGTATTCGTGATAGTTCGGTGAAAGTTTTAACCGTGAGTAAAAATGGAAAAGTTCCCAAAAAATATGAATTCAGACAACTATAATGCGGTTCGAAGTTCGAAGGTCAGCTAGTCTCTAATAAATTTTCATGATACTTTTGATTTCTATAGAACGCCGCGTCCTTGACCGCGTATTATGCATCTTTTATGTCTCATAACAACATTCGATTCGGCTATCGATATTAATTTTATTACAAAAATGCACAAGGCCTTGTTCTGAATTCACTAAAGATATTATTGTTGAAATCACTATGTGTACTTGCACAATCTTTTATTGTATTATCTATGCTGGTAAAATATCCGATAAACTTACGATTTATTTATTGTTATATATTATTTATTTCCCTCAGATATTTTTTTGGCAAAAAAATATGACTTTCCGTGTATTTATTTATTGAATAAATGTGTTTTTACTGCTGGAATCCGCTGGATGCAAGAAACACAGGACCGGTCGATGTTTGTGTTGTCCAACAGTGGATGTTTTTCGGCTGAAATGATGGTGAGGTTTTTCAACCTTTCGAATACTTTCATTAGAGACATAATAGAAATACAATAGGTATGCGAACGTCGGGGCCCACCGTTCGCTCGGGGCTCATGAGTTTCAGAATGTTGAGTGCATTACAGGATTGGGCAAACCATAAACCGACAACTACCTACTCGACCCTAATTCGCCACGCGTAGTGTTCCACGCGCACCTCATAGAGATTTCAGCAAAACCGTACAAAAGAAAAACTTTTTACCAGTGGGAAATGACCCAATATTAAACACTAATTTACCAATTAAAATTGAAAAAAGAAAATGAAATCAACAAAAAGGAAAAATATATTAAATATAAGATTCTGTTTAGCATTCTAGCAGTGAAGAAATCATAATTCTATCACAGGTGCTTATAGAGAATTAACCTTTACAAACACATAAATAACTGATTTACCTCCTTGTATTTATTACAAGCTTTTATTTAGTTTCACCTGTCCCGTTGTCTCTGGCTCGCGGACGGTGAGCAATGGGTAGCTCGCCGTCCGGTCGTCTGGTAAGACCGAGTCTAAGTCGTCAACGGCGCGCACCGTTCCCGCGCGCCTCAAGGAGTTGTCAGCAAACTGCAGGGGCCCTTCAGGGTCGAAGCCTCCTGGAGTCTAGAGGGTGGTGGAAAACTGTTACCTCGACTCCAGGAATAAGGCAAGGAAGGTACGGGGTAGGTTTTTTAGTCAGTAAGAGTCTGACACTGGTCTCGCGCTCCGCCCAAGAGCGGGTTTCGTCACTGGATGATTTTCACCTACCATAATTGATCCACTTCCCGGTTTCCGATTGAGCTGAAATTTGGTATACACGTTTAGTTCGGATGACAATGCAATATTATGATGACATGGAGCTGATCTGATGATGGAATCGCGAGGTAGCCATAGGAACTCTGTAATTAAACGGCACAACCACGTCGAGTTTGGGCTCGTGTGAATCGTCTTGACGAGTTTTATTTATATAAGTATAGACCACCGCTATAAAAGCTTGTTATGAAAAAAAATATTTTCATTGAAAACTTGTTGTAACATCTTTTTTCAGTATTGCATTATCGAAAGATCTTTGGTGGAAGGTGTATGATTATCTGCTATTTAAAATAGTTATTGTAACTCTATCAAACCATCTATACTAATATTATAAAGCTGAAGAGTTTGTTTGTTTGAACGCGTTAATCTCAGGAACTACTGGTTCGAATTGAAAAATTCTTTTTGTGTTGAATAGATCATTTATCGAGGAAGGCTTTAGGCTATATAGCATCACGCTGCGACTTATAGGAGCGAAGAAATAATGGAAAATGTGGAAAAAACGGGGAAAAATATTCATCTTTGAGGGCTTTCGTTGCGTGCGCTGCGAAAACGGTTCAAGATAACAAAAAAATATGTATGAAGGAATTATTCCTCTTAAAATGATCTAAAAAAATGTCCGCGACAGTATATGTCTATCTTTTAAGATTAACTCACTAGAACCGTTTTTATGGGAATCAAATTTGGCCGAAATTAATGCATTATTACCAATTATTTGGTAGAGTTGTATCAACATAGTAATATTAAACTTTATCCAAATAAATGTGTTGTTGATTCAGAGTATGTAATTGTGAACAAAATTGTCTTTGACATCACTTATTTTCAATGAACATCTTAGAAGATATTACAATTTTAAAATAACTCCGATATAAAATTCACACGCGCCGCAATGTGTGCAAAACATGACGCTGCGCCTGGCCGGCGGGCGACGATAGGGGTTGCTTGCGCGCGACGCGGAGGGTTTTTTTTTATGGTAGGTAAAAATCATCCAATGACGAATCCCGCTCTTGGGCGGAGCGGGGAATCAGTGTCAAACTCATACTGACTAAACAACCTACCCCGTTCCTCCCTTGCCTTATTCCCAGAGTCCCGGTATAACGCTTTCGCACCAACCCTCGGCTGCAGGAGGCTTCGATCCTGAAGGGCCCCATAGTTTGCTGACAACACCTTGAGGCGCGCGGGAGCAGTGCGCGCCGTCAACGACTTCGTCTCGGTCTGGACTGTTACCAGACAACCGGACGGCGAGCTACCCATTGCTCACCGTCCGCAAGCCAGCGTCTACGGTGGCCGGATATCGGCGAGATCGCGGCGGCGACGGCTACGGCGAGGACGATGTTGCCCTTGCCTTATGCGGTCGCCCTTCTCCTTTACAAGCATTACTGCTTCGCAGAAGGAGGCGACCGCTTGCCATTCTTCTTTGCTGCGGACCATGGCCTGAACCAAGGCCCGGCGCGAGAAGTCGCCGCCGCCGATCACCCCCACGAGGACACGGCGATGCTCTTCTCAAGCGGGGCACACCTCCACCATGTGCTCCACCGTGTCCTCCGGGCTGGCCACTCAGTGGCGACACCCGGGCGTCTCTTCCGCATGAATCCGGCGCAGGAATCTCCTGAACTTTCCATGTCCGGTGAGAACCTGCATCATGCGGAAGGTGAGGACGCCGTAATCTCTATCCAACTACGCCTCAAAGAGGGTACTTACCGCCGAGATTATGGCGTGCCCAAGGGGGTGTGTAGCTCTATGAAGTACTTTTAGATAATTAAGTTCTTTTAAAAACCAAATTGTCTAAAATAATAACAGAAATTGACACGGGCAAAGTCGTGGGTAACAGCAATAATTTATAAAGCTGAGGTTGTTTGCAAAAATAAATATGATGCCCAAAATAACTATTCCACGCGGACGAAGTCGCGGGCACAAGCTAGTTATTTATATTTGTAACTCAATACCTAACTATATGCTCCGTAAGATATGCAGTTATAATCTTGATAACTAGTGTAATTAATTCAAATATATTTTCAATATTTAATTTAAAATAAGTAGGTACAATAAAACGCAAAAAATAGGTTTTACTATCGTTGACCGTGAAAAGGCATTTTATAATAATAATTTTATATAATAAACTAGCGACCCGCCCCCGCCTTGCACGGGTACTGATATTTAATATATTATGCTTGTATTATGCACATAAACCTTCCTCTTAACAAATAAGAAACACTCTATCTATTAAAAAAAAACTGTATCAAAATCCGTTGCGTACTTTTAAAGATCTAAGCATACATAGGGACAGCAGTAAGCAACTTTGTTTTGTAGTAGGTATGTGATGATATAAAATGCATTTCATAATAATAAATTCATGTCTTTTGAAATTACCCGGCAACAAAATAAATCAATAAATCACAGTTTTACAGTAATCACTTTTACATTCAAGGATCACACGCAAAAAGAATAACTTGATCGTCGATAACGAATTTTCTCGCTCTTGAGCAACAAAATGTGTCGTGAATAAAAATATTCTTAATGAAAAGGAAAGTTAATCGAATACTAAGGATCGAAAGATTCGGAGTAACTTGTATTCGAATCACGAACACGAATCGGGCCGAAACTCGCCGAAGGCGTGTTTTACATACCTCATTTGCCGATTTAAAAATCGAAAGTGTCGCGAGTGGTCGTTTTGAATTTAGAATGGTAGGTTAACGGTCATCGAGTTGGTGCACCCTTACGTCATGGTGTGTAGTGTAACTTTTGTTGTTATGAAATGCACTTGCGAAAATGGCCGCCTTAAGACCGATGAAGTTGCCTTGTTATGCGAAGCTGATTATGTCGCTTTTATTACTGCTCATTTCTCACTTAAGTATTACAACTTATTACTTACAACCTGTAAGGAAATGATGGCTGTAACAATATTCTGGTTATGTTAATTTCATTATGTTCATATTGTGACTTAACTCTCGTCAAGCGAGCTAAAATTAATTAATTTGTAACCTAAAGTGGCTTCTTTTTTGCTGACATCCATAACTCCTTCTTCATTAAATGGTAGGCAGCGCACCTGTGGTCCTGGTACTATAGATGTCTACTTGCCCAGTGATCACTTACGGTCATGTTAGGTGCCGACTTGTTGGACTCTATAATAATTAATAATATATAAACATAGCTAATATATGTACATCCTGAAACTAGTATGTTCAAAATACTCTACTGAAGCGATTTCAGCTATTTTTAAAGTAGGTATTGTTTTTTCCTTAAATTTAGATTATTTTAGGATAAGATTGCCTGTACCAACATTATTTTAGGATAAGGGATTGACTGCGCTTAATCATAAATAACAATAACACTCTCCCTAGAGAGGAGGCCTGTGTCCTAGCAGTGGGAAAATTAATAAGGCTGATAATGATGATGATAACAATAACGGCTAATTTTAGTTTTACATATTTGCCGCGTACAACAGATTATCGGGTCTCAAACGAAGTGTGGGGCTGCGTGTAACCAAAGCTATATCAGCCATTTTGGTTTAACTTATTTGCCGGTTACTATAGCACTTTGTTAACCACAACGAGCAACCGGTTACCGTTCGACCTACAGTGTTTACAGCAAGCGCAATGAAAGTTATTATGAGATCGAGCGAATTGGTGCCGACAACGATTCGCAGAAAAATATAGACTGGTTAAGTAACTTTGGTTGTCGGGCTATCACTTTCGTGTAGACGTATTTAAATGGGCACACGGCATACTTAAGGACAGGTTATTATGAACACGTCACTTATCTTAATTTTATTTTACAGTCGTCGGATCTTGACGAGTCTGAATAACTTCAAACACAACCTTTTCAAACGCTAAAGATCGTCGGTCGTAGTTTAAGAGTTCTGTTATATTGAGAAAAAATTTCTGAGGGACAGGAAACTACGGTACCCTATAGTGAGCGTGATCCGACACACTCTTGGGCAATTTTTATTACCCTTTGGGTACGGTATCCTAAAAACTACTAAAAGCCGCATCAAAACAATCGATGAAAGTCCAATACTACTTTTATTTTCAACATTATATCCATGATTAATTATCCATGTCCCAATCCATTTGGAATCGTTTCATCATCTTAGTTGTCACTCTCTTCCTAGTTTTATTTCGCTTTCACACAGACCATTCATCGTTTCTTCTTATTGTCAACGTAAAGTTACTCAATTGGTTAAAAAAGCAAACAAACAAGATGTCAATCATTCTTTTAATGGAGTTGAAGAACTATTGACCAATGTAGCGGTCGGTAACCTCGAAAGCTGGTTATGTCAGATTGCAAATTGTTGATAAACAACTAGCTTATGCCAGCGGCTTCGTCCGTATGATAGCATAAAACAATCCCAAGGAAACAAACTTGATGACTACCGTGATGTCCCTGAATGACCACACATAATTGAAAAGTTTCTTGTTAAATATTGGTTTATAGTTGCCAAGTGGTTTGTTAATCTCTTTCGCCTTAGGTGAAGCGAATAGGAATTTCAGACTTTTACCAACTAAAACTCTACCCTATCCAGTTTTGCGTTCCAGGACCACGGTAATTCTTTCGAAAAACTCCGCAGCCTTAGTGTATATGAGCACTTGATCGTCAATCTACACTAATATAATAAAGAGGTAATGTTTGTTTTTTTGTTTTTTTATTTTTTTGTTTGTAGGAGGTAATCTCTGGAACTACTGGTCCGATTGGAAAAAATTTAGCAACCATAGAAAGCTGCTTTACTCCTGAGTGACATAGGCTATATTTTATGTACGCGGGCGAAGCCGCGGACAAAAGCTAGTTAGTTATACAGAAAAATATATAATTTTTGTAATTTTGCTTGGCGATTGCGTGTAAACAATTACGGACTTTAGTAACCCCATATAAACCATACCTCTTTTTTTCCCTTAGCTCTCTTTTTCTTAACTCCTTCAAAGCCCCTGGACCTGACCAGATGTTCACACCATATCTTGTCTTACCTCAGGTGCCCAGTTTGTTACAATCTTTGCCCATTCTTATGCCTTACTAAACGACTATTACTAATCTCTATGTTTCTTCCCCAGGCCCAGAATACGGCACAATGGAAGCCGCGTGGAAAGGTGGCATGGTGGAGGCGGAGCGCCTTTCAGACCTACACTTGAGCGTACGTGACCGACTCGTCAACGACGTCATGGCCCAAATCAAGAACTGGCAGAAAGACACCTATCATAAAGTTAGTACTTACAGTATACTAAATATTAAAGTACCGCATCGATCACCACCCATATTGTATTGAAAGAGAAGAGATTTCTCTCCATGCGTCCTTTATGCTGAGGGTCGTGACCTCGGTGAATAAGTTTCTTGCGCACTATATATCACCATGTTATCCTATCTACGGCGATGTGTCTGGCGTCGCAGACTAGTCAGTTAAGCACGGATTTGGTCGGACCAACGTATCGGACTCCTGCGTCTGGATTTTTTCTCATATACTTTTCCTGAAAGAAATTTTTCATCATAAACCAATCAGTCTTTAGTCTGTCGTAATCGTTATTCTCTCTTGATCCTTGAAGATAGAAAATAAAACCCAAATACAAAACAGTCTCACAATAGTACAGAGAATAATAAAAGTATCTCTCTTATTCGCTTGACCTCACCCTATCTTGGACCAAGTTTGCAGATATTAAGTTCTGCAAGGATACATTCGATCCTACGATTGATAAATAAGACTGCTAGACAAACTTAATCTTCCGATTATTCGTATAACTTAAGCTAAGTTAGCACTGTAAAAGATAACACAGGTCGTCGATATATATGCACTAGAAGAATAGAATGGAATAGAAATACATTTATTAGATACAAACACAGCACAACAGTTACAAACACACACAGAAATAAAGTGTGCTGAGCGTGCCTGAACCGAAAGGGTGGCCACCTCAACATTCCTACGCACTAGATGAGTCACTTAGGTGATCTGCAGGCCATACACCTTGGGCGGAGCGGAAAACAGTGTCAGACTCTTACTGACTAAACAACCTACCCCGTTACTCCCTTGCCATAGTCCCAGAGCCCCGGTGAAACGCTTTCGCACCAACCCTTGGCTCCAGGAGGTTTCGACCCTTTAGGGCCCCTACAGTTTACTGACAACTCCTTGAGGCGCGCAGGAACAGTGCGCGCAAGATGTACATAAGTCAATTTATAATAATATCGTATAGGAAGCAAATAAACAGCAAGTGTCTGTCAGGTGTTACAACGTGTTTAATGGCTCGAAAGACCATTCGTACAAAGTTTTCCATGTTTACGTATCATTTGCTACGTTACAGCTGCTGTTGAAACTGTATCCGGTCTCGAAGATAGGTTTCTTACTTTTATTCAGACAAACGTGCGATGAAACAAGAACTATTTCCTTAAAAAAAATACGTCTCAAGTCTATTTCTAAGGTAATCCAGTTGTTAGGAACCTTTTTTGTGGTAGGAAGTCAAATAAATCCTCTCTCTTTCTTTTTTTGAAGTGAGTGGGCCAAATAACGATCGAACAATCCAGCAGGCCTGGTATCTGTAGGGGCCCTTCAGCCGCCCAAGAGCGGGATTCGTCATTGGATGATTTTTACCTACCATAAAAAAGGCAGGCCTGGCATCGTTGCAAATCCTATAAAACCTAAACTGCATCTATATCTCAATCACAGCCCTATAACAAGACATTACCAAAACCGTCGTGATTGATTTTATAGCAGCTACCCACTTCTGTTCAATATGGACTGATAATGTTCCTTTGTGTGTCAAATATGGACCAAGCTTGGCGACAAATTTCATACCAAATAGGCTCCAGGGCCATAGGTTATGAATAATTGTAGCTGACGAAATTCTGGCAGTATTCCAAGTTGATAAAGAGTTGATATAGGTCCCAGTTGGTTCTACCGGATATATTTTGGGACAATTTTCATACTGTAATATATTTGTAAAGCTTATAGGCTATGTCGAGATTATGTTGTTGATGAAAGACCCAAATTTTGAGAAAAAGCTTACTGACAAGGAACTTGATGCCTGGTTATCGCTGAAAGCAGTTTGTCGGGGCACGTAGCTAGGTGTCGGTGTAAGTTGTACCTTTATATTTGTAATTTTTGGAAATTCTATTTTCAGATATGTCCTAATTTAATATGGAAGAATAGAATAGTCATCATTTTACTATCTTAAAGCGGACTTATCCTTGTCTTATTCCACAGAAACCGTATTTATACAAGGTTAAAAGAAGTTACAACAAACGCTTTTGTCGTAATTCGTACTTAGAAAGATTACCTTCTACACGCAAAAAAAACATTTTTCCTTTTTATACAATAAAGATAAGTCCTACTAGAAATAAGTCCAGAGACATATCTGCGTTCTAAGAACCGCAATATTATAAGCATCTTTAACATAAAATGTATAAAAACAACAAAAGGAATGAAAAGGCACGTAAAGACCTCTAAATTCATAAATAATACCTCACTTTCCATCTGAAGCATCGTCATGAATTCTTAAAAGATCCTTTATTTACCTCTCTAACCTAACGAAGATAGCATTAAACTTTTCCTAAAGCATACAACTTAGAAAAACAATGCGTTTACTCTCTAAAATAAACATGTATGCATTCGCGAATTTAGAATACTAATCTAGATGAAAACACTTTTCTAAGTGAAGACCTGGGTTTAAATTGTTAATCGGAGTTAATGTGGTGATTTCATTTCCATTTCTCGGGTTAGTAGCTTATTATAGAAAACAGCAATGAGTATTAATGGGTTTTCTTATTTGACTTGGCATTGTTGTATGTTATTTAGAGTTTGCAAACATGATTTTCTTTTCAATTTTCACGTGTCACGATTTAATTCACTGTCTTCTCCTTCAGAAGTATCCAGTTTGTTGAGTGTGAGTTATTTTACGCTAACGCGATCGATGAGTTTATGACGTTCGGCGTTCCGATTGGTCCGCTCCAAGCTCTTTAACCAATCAGAGAGCCGAACACGCTAAACGTCTCAATAACGTTAACGTAAAAACCACTCACACTCAACACACTGTTGTATTATTAATTTGTCTGGCCTGTCAGCATAGTAGTTAGTGACCCTGACTGCTATGTCGGAGGTCGTGGGTTCGATTCCCACCCAGGATAAATGTTTGTGTGATGAGCACGATCATTTTTTCTGTGTCTGGGTGTAATTTGTCTTTAATATGTATGTATTTAGAAATATATAAGTATGTTTATCAGTTGTCTAGTACTCATAACACAAGCTCTGCTTAGCTTGAGACTAGACGGCGTTGTGTGAAAGTCGTCGAATAAAAAAATAAATAGTTATTAAGTTCATAATTGTATACACTATTTCGTGTTGTAATTGTCTCGTAGATTCGAAAGCAATACGCATAGACCACGCCTATGCATCCCAAATCCCAATTTTATTAATTCTAAATCATACCACGTCACCCCTTCAGTACTTTGTAATCCAGTTTAGCTATTTCTAATAGCATTCGCTAGAAGAAACTGAATAACATTATCTTCTACTCGTACCACAGAATTCTAAGTAATGTAAAGTCGTGTAAAAGTAGCATGCATTAGCTACTTATCATTCAGCTCAAGTTGTTATTGAATTGAGAGAAAAGAGTCACATGCGTACTCAGAAGTGATGGACTAGTCAATCTGCTTAGCTTTTTCTCAACTATGGCTTCTAGTGTTATCGGATGCAAGAGTAGCGACTGCCAATCTGACTTCCACAATATAGTACTGGATGACCCAATACCCCTTGACAAGGCTGGTGACAGATTTTTTGGTTTTTGACGTAATGATTATATTATCAAAGATCCAGAAATTACAACCGAACCAGTAGCTTAACGTGCTTTCCGAAGCCCTGGACTAGGGGTACAGAACTAGTGAACAATGCTATTACGCTGTTTGTATCTTCATAACCAAGCAACTTTTTGTAGAAGACTATTTGCGATGCAATAGAATGCATCTTACTGTACTTGACTAACCTGCAAAATTTGGTTACTTTTACGTTAATCATACACTGTCTCTAACGTTTCAATGACCTCATGAATATATTCTTCGTTAGCTTGACACGACGGCGAATTATGAAAGATTTTTCGATGTTAAAAGTTCAATTCCGTCAGCTGCAGCATCTGTTTCACTAATAGCAACAATCCTTCAACTGTCATTCAATGCACAAACATCTTGATGCTTGCGATACTATCTAGCTCAATATTACAGATACTGTCTTGCGACTTTATCAATTCAAAGACAAACGAGCGACTGTATCTGCGGCGTATTGTTATCTTCCCTTGTTAGCGTCGACACAATCGCCAAGTTATTATGTCAATTGATACTGTGCTGTCATCCGTACACTTGTCGTGTGGTCACGATTGTTTGTATACTGTGTTACTTCGGTAATATGTTCTCAGTGATGTTCTGCCCCCCTAGCCAAGTTACAATAGTTTCGTTTAGAGTTAGCGCTTGTAGATAGCCACGCCACCAATTCCTTTGTTAATATGTCGTCCGACCAAGGGAATTGGGGGCCGTGGCCAACTGCAAGCGCTGATTCTAAACAATACGATTGTAACTTGGCTAGGAGGGCTGGCGTTTTGAGAATCTCCTGGCTAAGTAATAGCAGTCGTTGAGCATCACTAGCCTGAAGTCGAAAATTCCTTCCTAGTCCCTGCTGTTATTGATGGATCTTTGCAAGTCATTACTTATAGTCGGGAGTCAGGAAATCTGAAAAGGTTTTGCCAAAGGTGTGATGTGTTTAACATTTATTTGGTTTTCAAATAAAATATAAAATAATTTACTGGAAGCTCTACCAACCAAGAACCAACCCAATCAAGATGTGACAAGGCTTAGCAAATTGAAGTTGTTATTGGACAGATATTTGCTTAATTGACGAACATGTTCTAGACGGTGGATATTATCACCTAACATGATTTTTCACCATTTAGCACCATAACTGTTAAATCAACATCAATATTGACTGGTTTAACATTAGTTTCTTCCCTATCATCGTTTGCATAATCATATTTCTTACATAAAACCTTACGCATTATAAATGTTTTACATATAGTTTTCTCACAATCTTACGCCATATATTTGGCCCTAACATATCATAGTCATTCGGCTCATCCCGTGTTAATAATGCCACGATTACACGTACCGAGTGAAAGGGCAAGTAAGTAAAATGTTACTCGGCCGAGACAGTGATTTAAGCGAGTTGTAAAGATAAAACTCGGCTGAGTAGTTTATACGTATACTAAGTATTCGGGCGAGAGCACTGTCTTGCCCGCATGCTCGATAAGGAACGAGTGATCAAGATATTCGGATTACCGTAACTTATTTTTCTTTTTACCTTCTATTCTATCTAAGCTTAGCCTTTTTTGTCAGTGGAAAATTGTCAAATGGATAGTAGATTTCGTTCTAGAGAGAGTGAGAAGTGTTAGACATTGACTCCCATAGAACTAGAACCCGCCTGTGTGCTTTCAATGGCTCTTTGCGTTCAAAAAACACGGTAACTCTTTCGAAAAATCTATACATATCTCATCAAAATTCCTCTTATACACCTTTCGACTACCGCAATTACAGACACAATTAAAGAACAATAGGTCCGAACGCCGACGTTCCCCTGGGGACTCAAGAGTTTACGTCCAATTTCCATCTACAATAGACTTACACCACCCTTTACCACTAAATAAAATAACACCGAATACAAATATTTCGCTAAAAGTCCATCGCACGCGCTGCTTGTCCAAAGATGGCGATTCATGAATTAAACAAGTGCCGTTCTGTAGTCAGGTCGCGTTTGTCCGTGACAGACGGACGGACGGAAACGTGCGTTTATGTAATGTGCTCGATGTGATCGTTGCGATACTTGTAATAGGAAATCGTGTGGGTGTTGCGAGGGCTTTCATGTGGCTATTTGGATAGGTGCTGTATTACCTTGGAATATCAAACTACTTCTTCAAACATAACTGTTTGATGTTCCAATAAAGTAAAATAAAATAAAAGTTGTAATGTGTAACCACATTACAGCCGAGGTATTCCAGAATTTACATATAAACTAAGTTAACGTGTAACCCACACAAATGTCCGCGAAATAATGGTATCAAACTATTTTATTAATAAAAGCATGCGTGAGAAGCTTAAAAGTAAGTACTCGTAAGTATAATAATATTTTGATGACTAAAGTGCCTAACTACTAACACTTTACAATAAGGATTCAATAGCCATACAATACAAAGTCAACGTCATTTAGTCCCAAGCTAAGCAGAACTTGTGTTATGAGTACTACACAACTGATAAACATACTTCTTCTTCTCAGTTGGTACACTCTCTTCAGAGTGGTCGTGGTCATCACCGTGGATCACGATGACTGATCATCTTAGAAACATACTTATATATTTCTAAATACATACATATTATAGATAAGTTACACCCAGACACAGAACAAATGATCGTGCTCATCAGACAAACATTTGTCCTGGGTGGTAATCTAACCCACGACCTCCAGCTTAGCAGTCAGTGGCCACTAACCACTAGTCCAACAGGACAGTCAGAATATAGAACAGAAACCTTCCATCAGGTGTATCGCCAGTTTCTTCCAGCGAGATATGTCTGGTTTTTTCGACACTAGAGCCGCATTTACATGTCGCAAAACCCACGGTTATTCTTCTAAACGTTCATAGAATAATGTTCAAGATAACTACTACCTACTGCTACCGAATCATAAATATTTTAAGCCATAAACTAAACTAAAAATATCTGCGCGGCCAACAATGGTTTCCATGCAAATAGATACATACATTAACTACAATAGGAGTTGAAACAAAGTGCAATATATTAACATAATTATTTGCAGTTATAAACTTGGAGTCAATGGGTGCCAAGGATGAAACAGAATATTAATGCTGAAAAACTATTCTAATATATAGTCGAGGTGTGACCAGTCTGTTATTTTGTAGAGCTAGCTGTAATAATTACTCATTTTCCAAGAAAACGTACCTTTAATTTTCTAAGTAAAAGTGTATGCAGCTGGTATTTGTAGAAGTGAATATATTCCATAGTTAACGACTTGGAAAAAAAAAGCAAATACATAGAACTGGTTCTCCACAACCATTGTTTGTAAAATAAAATGCTGACTGACCTACTTCTCTCAAATATTACAAACTGACCAAAAAAGAAGAAATCATCCAATGACTCTGTCCATTCTGGTAAGAGCCATAGTGACAGGCTTTTAATGACGAAAAATTCGCATGTGTTCTTTTAGTTGTCTTTTGCGTTCTAACGTTGCGGTGACACTTTCCAATAATCTTGCTAACAAAATCTGGCAGGTGAGACCCATGGGAGTTATTAAAAGTCTAATCTATATATATAAATGGAGAAACTGATTGACTGACATATCAACGCACAGCCGAAACTGCTGGGACAAGGAGCGCGAAATTTCGCACAGGGCTTCCTTTTACAACGTAGGCGACCACTAAGAATGGATTTTCCAAAATTCACCCCCTAGAGGGATGAAATGCGAGTCCAAAGTTTGTGCGAAAACCTATTTTCACGCGGGTAAAGCCACTGGCAGAAAGCTAGTAAATGCATACAGGCTTCAACCTAAAATTGCTTTTCCTAAACCATCTTACCCACAAACGATGTTCCCAACGATGAGCGTCCATGAGGGGTCGTAATGAACAATCACGGTACAGATATTACCATAGCCACCACGCTTGATGGCAGAATTCATGAATGTTGATTAGTTATTAGAGCCCTATCCAAGATGATTGATGCTTGCCCTTATCTAATCCCTTCCCTTGTGAAGGCTAGGACTAGGAAACGTGATTAAGTGGATCGAATTTGATTCATCTCCTTTCCATTTTATGCTTGTATTCTCTGCGGTTCTGACCAATACAATCTGCACTCTAAAGAGGCCACTCTTTCCTACTAACTTTGGGGTCGGTTTTCAATTTTAGGTGGACCTCTCTAACTTCTACAACCCAGAAAGTAAATCATTCATATCGTTTTATCCTCTTCTTCTTCTCTTTTAGCAAAACAAGGGTAAAATTGTACACATTCTGGCTTCTGATTGTTAAAGATGTTCAAATAGCAACTGGAATCAGTATCTAATGATTTTCAATGCACAGAAACTGTGATATGACATGGATGTTTACCCGTCCATGGACCAAGCAATAAGATAGTGAGAATATTTTGTAAAAACCAGAATATTGTGAGATAATTTCAGAAAGTTTTTCTTTTGAGAAAGGTTTTCTTCCCTTTCGACTACCTTAATTATAGACACAACAAAAAGAAAAAAGGTGTGCGGACACAGGTGTCCTTTTGGGGCTTAATGAACTAATATCTAGAACAAGTTTGTCTGTGTTTGTTATAAGTCCAAGCTAATATTTATGACTATATATCTCCAATTTTCCTCAACATTACTTAACCTTTACCTGAAGACGGTCACGGTCGTCTATTGTTTGCTAACCATCAACCATTGCTACTTGTCGCCTAACGTCTGCGTTTGCGTGTTATAATGTGTAAAATTGCTTTATTGCCTTAACGCCCCCGACCCGGTAAACAAGTCGCTTGATGGCTGTTTGAGTACTGATTAAGATGCGCATCTCATCTAAGATAAGGTGGGGATGACTCATTGATGGGATATGTTGAAGAAATATTCTTCGAATATGATTTAGTTAATATTCTTTCTTTCAACACTCTCTATCTTTTTTTTTATGGTAGGTAAAAATCATCCAATGACGAGTCCCGCTCTTGGGCGGAGCGGAAAACAAGTGTCAGACTCTTACTGACTAAACAACCTACCCCGTTCCTACATCGCCATACATACCAGGGCCAGAGCCTTCAACACAGAGAGTGTTGATCTTCATCATCTACAATTCAACTCTTATGTCCTAATGGGCAAAATCCTCGGTTTTTACAAGCTTTTATTTCGTTTCAATGGTCCCGATGTTTGTGATCAAATCTTGTAAATTAAATTTGATCTACTTCCCGGTTACCGATTAAGCTGGAATTTTGCATGCATATGTCAATCAGATGACAATGCAAAATGATTATGTCGTGGAGTTCATCTGATGATGGAACTCTGTAATTAAACGATGCAACCCCGTCGAGTTTGGGCTCGTGTAATTCCGTGCTATAAAAGCTTGCTATCAAAAAATATTTTTATGGAAAACTTGTTTCTAACAAATACTCACATTGTCATCTAGTTTCTTTTTGCTGCATATTGCTATCAGCAATAAGATCTCCTTTCTAAGAAGTTTTATAATTTTTTACTCTACAATAAAGTTTATTCAATTCTATAACACCTATATTTCCCGAAGATAAAGTGAAGTCAGTTATGTCATCAAATTCAGTATTAATCATTTCCAGTTTTAATCGCTTCAGCGCCCCAGCCGTCGCGTCTTGAATTCCGTCGTAATTCACCTGGGGCCTAATATCGATAATGGATAGATTATTCAGGGCGGGCATCGCGACCGGTGCTTCATCGACATTTCTATAGCACTTGTTATGATCCCACGAGCCTGTTTTAAGTGCTTTCCGGATTTTACTTCCATTTTCATGGACGCTGGTTAAATTTTAATTTTGTTCCGGTCTTTAAGTTTGAGAGAAGTATAGAATTGGAATTGATTTTTAGAAGTATCAATTAGATTATTGATTGCAATGCCTCAGGACTAAAAACGATTGCTTTCGCGGATGTCGGTTCTTTGTCTGTTAATGAAAATGCTACTCATGGAGTGTTTTTAATAATGTCATCTCATTTATGCACAATACTAAGCTTTGTAAATAATTCCTACAAACAAAACAAATCTTCCATCGTAATCGTAATATGTAAATGTAAGATGCTGTGTTCTCATTATATTCACCATTAATTACTGGTTCTCTGAGATAGCTAACGAGCTCATATTAATTTGAACACAGCTATGTGGTGTTCCCCTCTGTTTGTTACATTTGTAACTAAATTAGAACCTCCGAATTAAGTTTGTGTGTTCATGATCTTGGTTTGATTCAATATTTTGAAGTAGGGAACATATAATTATCTTAGAATTTCTGTTTATGAACTTCTGCTAGCGATTTTACTCACAAAACTCAAGATATGGAAATAATTTATAACCTATGGACTCAGGATAGTGTAGTTACATATTAGTGAAAGAATTTTCAGAATCGGTTTAGTAGTTTCAGAGAGTATCCCATAAATACAAAGCTAAGTTGTAAACTCCTAAACAAAGGTGCAACATTTTTTTTGTATAAGCTAGTGTTTGACTGCAATTCCACCTGATGGCTTATAATAAGCAGTGATGATGCATTCGTTGATGCTGAAGCGCACTAGTTTATTAAGAGTTTATTCACTCTAGCCTTAAAAACACTTAAACTTTTATTGGACGGGAAGACCGCAGAACGCAAACTGTTCCAGGCCTTTGATGTACACGGTATAAACAACGAGGCAAAATGCTTAGTCCGGACCGTGTAAGTTTCAACATGATAAAGCGGCAACAATGCCTTATTATAGAAATGGTTGTTAAAATGCTCTGAAATTGAGTCTATAAACTTGTCATATTGTGTGAAAACTAGCCTCAGCACAGATAAAAAGAATCGTGGTGTAAGAATGAAACTTGATTCGGTCACACACCTGCTCAGCTGATGGTTTCTATTTATGGCATTACGTTACCCTTGCCTTATTCCCAGAGCCCCGGTATGGCAACGTAGGAATGGGGTAGGTTATTTAGTCAGTAAGAGTCTGACACTGTTTCCCGCTCCGCCCAACGTCGGGGTTCGCCATTGGATGATTTTTACCTATCATAAAAAACCCTAATCAGCTTGTTAAGAAAACTAGCCTCAGCACAGATAAAAAGGATCGTATGTGATCACTATTCCGACCGAACACGCACAATGGTTTACTATCAAGATGAGTCGTAACGATAACTAAAATTGGTCCTGCCGCCCGCCTCCTACCGTTTGTGATCTTTTCGGTCGAACCCATATACGTAAGTATAAGTGTAACTGCCTGCCACAGAGAACGGATATCCCCAAACATATCATTACTCATAAAAAATCATTTTTTATGGTGGTAAAAACTCATCTAATCTATTGCCGATCATGTCTGGGTAATGTGGCCTTAGTGGAAATTGTCACGTTCCGTCAATTAGTAAAGTAACTCTCGATGATGCATTTATTCTACTCCAGGGGAGATGTAGGGTAACCCAGCACCCTTCGCAAATCCAGACCGCCTTCGGTCCTTGCCGCCAGGGCTCAACTTCAGGGTCTTGTCAATGCCCTCCCCGTCCCTTGATGGACATAGCCCACGCTGCTGAGCTTGTGAATGTTTGATCCAATCTATCCTTTGTTGTCTTCTCTCCAGCAACATCCAAAGCCGAGGTCCATACATCACAGACAGTGTCCTTAACGCGTAGTCGTTAAATTTGGGTTTAAATCAAGAGTAGGGTGTTTGTGAAGGGCCACAGCAAAATTCAGTTAAGCAGATGACAACCTCATAGGTGGATTTCCGAGAGCTCATTAATTAAAGATATACCTACAACACTACTATTAATTGTAGAGGTAAAGTTTGTTTTTTTCGTTTGCAGAAGGTAATCTTTAAAAGCACTGGTCTGAATGCTACATTTTTTTAAGTAATAGAAAGCTGTTTTTTTCCTGAGTGACATGGTTAATTTTCGGGTGATTTGCTTCATGATTTTATGTACTTATTAGCGGCTTTGTTCGCACAAACCCGCTGGTAAAAGCTGGTTAAACATAAAGCAAAACTTGTCTAGTACTCAGTGTTCTGTATGACAATCTCCCATACTTAAGACCATTAAAATACACCTACTCATTAGATAATACTAGCTAGCACGTGGCCCACGTAGCGCCTTCCTTTTTAAATTAAATATACGACTTGGAGAAACAAGCTAGAATACAAAATGCTATATTGTTTCAGAGGTTTTTTTTTTACTTTTTAATTGGTTTGCGGTGGTATTCCTGTCTTTGGAACTGGCCTTTCATTTTTTACAAGCTCGATGGATTAATGTTCAGCTAAGCTTTGGCTATTTACATGATGATATTGTGATAACATTGACCGCACCAAACATGATGCGACAATTTAAAAACGAAACCTATTAATAGAATACTTCCCGAAAACGTTTCTTTTTCGGCGCCGGAGTTTTAAAGGCAAATCCAGAAATACTATTTAATAAGGTCCCGACACTTCTGTTAATTCTGGAAAGGTTCTGAATGAATTTTCTTGCTGCTTTCGATAATTAGTCATTCATTTATTTAGTAAGATAAACCAATTTATCCAACATCGAGCTAGTTAAATACATGAATAATTATTTTAAATTAAAATGTTAATTATAACATTTTGATAAATATCTTTCTACGTCAATTAATTAGAACTGTACAAATTCCTCACTGAGATAAAAATATAACTTTGGTAACAAAATAATTAATGAATTAATCAAACTACCCCAAACCTGAGCAGTTTAAATAGCATTAATAAAATTATCATTACATTATGACGTGATAAACGAAAAATAACTGACCTACTTACAATCAAGTATCGTCCTAAACAGTATCCTAATAAGGTTCTAACTCGTTTGCGGTACAGCTAAATAACATAGATACGAGTATATGTAATGACTGGATTATCTAGTCACTATAAATTATACATAAATGTAATAAATATTTACGTGATTTCCATGAGAGAGACGACATTTAAATATGTATGTATGGTAGTTGAAATAAACATATTTCCGTATTACTTTAATGTACGTGGGTACCAGAAACTCAACACTAAATGAGATGTATAATACATGAGTATTCATTGCTAGTATAATTATCAATTAATCAACGAGACAAATGAAGTGGTATATGTCTGTGCTCACATTTACATGTAAATACATGTTTCCTCTAAACTGATTAGTCAAAGATCTGTACTTGACAATTCCAGCTCAAAGCCACGACTTGGAAGCCTCAAAACTTCTTTATGTAGGTATTCCACAACTATCACACAACGCCGTCTAGTCCCAAGCTAAGCACAGCTTGTGTTATGGGTACTAGACAACTGATAAACATACTTATATATTTTTAAATACATACTTATTATAGACATAGTATAAAACAAAGTTGCTTACCCCTATGTTTGCTTCGATCTTTAAAAGTACGCAACAGATTTTAATGCGGTTTTTTTAATAGACAGACTGATTCAAGAGGAAGGTTTATGTGCATAATACATGCATAATATATTCAATATCAGTACCCGTGCGAAGCTGGGGCGGGTCGCTAGTTATAGATAAATTACACCCAGACACAGAACAAATGATCGTGCTCATCACACAAGCATTTGTCCTGGGTGGGAATCGAACCCATAGCAGCATAGAAGTCAGGGTCACTAACTACTAGACCAACAGGCCAGTCTGTGTATTTGGCGTGCGTGAGATCAGGACTTGGTACCCCTTGGAACTATTGCAAACTTCGCAATGTGTGATTTGACTAAGTTTGATAGACTCAGTATTTGCATTCAAGATTACGTTTTACTCGAGCGTGTTGTAAAGTTCTGGGTTAAGCAACACTTGCCTAGGTTGACCCAAAGATGGCTGACAATCCGTTGCTCACCGAGATTCTTCCGTGTATAGAAAAGCACGTCAAGTCCCGGGCCTTAGTGGAGGCTATGGTCCGTAGTGTGGAGGGCTGGGAGACGGTCGCCTCCAACTCCGAAGCTAGCTAATGAGGAGGCCGAAATCATCAGGCAAAGGCGCTCTCGTCCCAGACGCCGCTAGGATTCTGATTGACCGCTCCGCCCAAGGACGGGATCGAATCCCGCCGCATTGGATGATTTTTACCCACCATAAAAAAAGTCGAGCCGTTAGTCCCTTCATTAATAGATTTTTGACAGTCCTGCCAAGAAGTATTACCTAGTTACTACTAACAGTCCTTCAGGTATAACAGTTCCACTGAAATTCCATGGTCCTGGAACCTACAGCGACTGAAGAAACAAAGGTGCTCTTGTCTGGTACTCAGAGCAGATGAAGTTTATTGAAGATTTACTACTTCAAAACCAAAAATCTGGAAGCCTATCCCAGCATTGTTGCGAACAGGTTAAGCAATGATCTTAGCATAGCATAGCTTCAGCCTAATAATGTTCCCACTGCTGGGACTCAGGCCTCCTTTCTAGGAGAGGGAATAAGCCCTAATCCACTATGCGGGTTCTATTCCTATAAACTGAAAAAAGTACCATAGCGGTCATTTCTGCCTGAACACAAACAAGTTTTCAATGAAAATAATTTTTTTCATAACAAGCTTTATAGCGGTAATCTATACTTATATAGTTAAAACTCGTCAAGACGATTCACACGAGCCCAAACTCGACATGGTTGTGTCGTTTAATTACAGAATTCCTATGGCTACCTCGCGATTCCATTATCAGGTCAGCTCCATGTCATCATAACATTGCTTTGTCATGCGATTTACACCTGCACGCAAAATTGCAGCTCAATCGGTTGAAGATATATGCTTCAAAATTGAGTTGCAAGATTTGAGCCGAATATACATAGTCACATTGCAAGCTAAAGTCGTCAACGGCGCGCACCGTTCCCGCGCGCCTCAAGGAGTTGTCAGCAAACTGCAGGGGCCCTTCAGGGTCGAAGCCTCCTGGAGTCTAGAGGGTGGTGGAAAACTGTTACCTCGACTCCAGGAATAAGGCAAGGAAGGTACGGGGTAGGTTTTTTAGTCAGTAAGAGTCTGACACTGGTCTCCCGCTCCGCCCAAGAGTGGGTTTCGTCATTGGATGATTTTCACCTACCATAAAAAAAAAAAAAAAACATTGCAAGCTAATAAAATGCTTGTAAAAAAAATTTTCGTTTCGAGTGCAAACAAAAACCAACTGAGCGGTAATCAGGCGGTTGTGTCTTTACAGATTGTTTATATTATTTTAAATTCCAAAGGGCCTCTAACGATGACACATTTAATTTTACTTAAAATCTCAGAACGCCATAACACATTTAAATACGCAAAACACATTACAGCAGGTGTTCAGAATATATGAATAATTCTTTGAAAACCTGTTTTAAAATCATATTTATAGAATAGATAGGCCATGTTACACGTCGTTGGTTTTACAAATTATAGTAATTAGAGTTCAGTAGTGTTACACTAAAGGTACTTAGTGCATTAAGCTTTCGAATACCGTAATTACAGACACAATTAAAAGACAATGTAATTAGAGTTCAGTAGTGTTTGAAAGAGAGTTTGAGTTTGAGAGTGGATGGATGGGTGTGGTTAGCTTTGTTCTTCAATAAGCTGTTGCAGGAAGAAGCCATACCTGATGAATGGTGCAACAGTACCTTGATGCCCATCTTTAAAAACAAAGGTGATGTGCTTGAGTGCAACAATTATAGAGGAATAAAGCTAATGTCGCATACCATGAAAGTATGGGAGAAAGTTATTGAACGGCGGCTGAGAGAAGAGAGTGAAATTTCACAGAACCAATTCGGTTTTATGCCTGGTCGTGGTACAACGGATGCCATATTTGCTATACGCCAGTTGTGCGAAAAATACAGAGGTGCACATAAAAACTTGCTCCTCGTGAGGTTCTGTGGTGGGCCCTTAAGGAGAAAGGTGTGCCTGGGAAGTATGTGCAGTTGATCCGAGCGATGTATAGTCGCTGCTGTACACAAGTCCGGTCTCCAGCGGGCACCACTAACAATTTCAATGTGGCTGTCGGTTTACACCAAGGGTCGGCTCTTAGCCCTTACCTCTTCCTGATAATAATGGACGCTCTGACGTCGGACATTCAGGAAGAGGCTCCCTGGTGTATGCTGTTTGCCGATGATATTGTGCTGGTTGCTGAGAGTGCCTCAGAGGTCCAGAGCAGATTGGAGGTATGGTGGCAAAGACTGGAGAGTGTTGGCCTAAAATTGAGCAGAACTAAAACAGAGTACCTGTTCTGTGATTTCGGCGGTCTCTAGTCCTGTGCCCATAGCTCTCGCCGGAACGCCCATACCAATCTGTTCCGACTTGAAGTACCTTGGGTCGCTTATCCAAGGGAATGGTGAGGTAGACCGAGACGTGGCACATCGGATCAACTCAGGATGGATGAAATGGCGACAGGTCACTGGAACAACTTGCGACCCACGGATGCCCCTCAAGATGAAGGGTAAAATCTACAAGTCCGTGATAAGGCCTGTTGGACACACTTCAGTCTCCATACATTTTTTATAGTAACTAGACTTGTAGAGCTACATTAGACGGCACGTGACGCGACTCTGAACAAATCAGCCCCATAGTCAAGTTACGTCCGTTGGCCACATCCCCAATCCCTTTGTTTCGACGTCATCTTTACGCTCAGTTATGTGGTCAGAACAAAGCAATTGGTGGTGTGACCTATTCCAAGCGTTCAATGTTAACGAAACGATAGTAACTTGGCTGGGGGGAGGCGTGGCCCACGTGTGTGTCTCTCTAATGTAATTCCCGCTTAAAAATTCGATGCATGTGTGCATCCCTACTGTTCATCTCATCGCCCCCGCAAACAGAGAATTACGCGTCCCACTACTAAAAAATGTAACTAAATGTAAGGTTCCGGAGTGAAGTATCGCTACGGAACCACACATTTGCGCAGTTTAATGCTTTAAAACGTTTTTCTTTTAAAACCTGTTTATTATCAGAACTGACCTGACCATAAGCGAGTTCAAATACATATGAAATAGCCGATTAACTGCTAATAGCTTCATATTATATTCAATTAGTATATTTAATATCTCTATCTACTTTGAGGCTTCAGTGGTCGTGTTACACTAATATAGTCGGTTTGGTCCTTCGCTTCGCTCGGGGCTAAACGTTTGTGGTGATACATCTTTCAACTCTGCCTTTCCTGGTACAGGAAAGCTAATAGCTTCATATTATATTCAATTAATATATTTAATATGTCTATCTCTATATGAGGCTTCGGTGGTCATATTACACTAATATAGTAGGTTTGGTCCTTCGCTTCGCTCGGGGCGCAACCGCTTTGATGGCGGAAATTTGGTATATCGTTCAACTCTCCCTTTCTTTTCAGTACTACCGAACGCTCTATAGTCGCATTTTCCAAACGAAAAAGATTATAATCGAGTTACCGTCATTTAAAAGTTCGAAAGTTGCACTGATCAAACTTTAGTATAAAGTTACTAGCCTATAATTTAACTGTGGGCTCGATCGTGTTAAATATATGTTATTAAATAAGATGTAGAAGTAGAGGTATCTCAATTATCTACCTCTAGACGATTGGTCCAACGATTTTGTTGTCAACATTTTGAGACTAGATGATTTAATTGAGTTGATCGTTAGGCTTGGAGACTACGTTTGACCGTTGACCTGACTTCGTACAATATAATTGAACGTGTGTACGCTGTAGTACAGGTCACCAGGTCCCCACCTGTTCTGAGTTACATAATTAGTAGCTTGCATACTGACACAGCAAATTAATATTCAAAAAAATACAAAATAAAGTGAGTGAGTGAGTCAGTGAGTTCACAGGAAATAGATTACTTTAAACAGTAGAAAAACAGTAGTAATAAGAGAAGTAATAAAGGTATGTGTTGGTATGTATGGGAGATATATGTATGTACTACGCACTAGATGAGGCGTGCCGTACAGTGACTTTACTCCACTTAAGTGATCTGCACTCAATACACTTTTACACTGATGACATTACCATTAGTGCAGTTTTGACGTATCAGCGCTGTAAGTTTTAAAAGTTTTGATAGACGCCAATGTTAATAAAGCGCTGCAGCGGATAAATGTACATGATAACATGATGCTTCTGCTACTGTAGTTTCCAAAGACTATGTTACTGAAACTTTGTAACTGTAAAAGTTCTCCGAAGTTTCCACAAGGACCATTTTCTAGTTTGATCCAACCGATTTATGAAAGTAATTTATATAAATTACGTCTGAATGTTAAATATTCTTGACTTTTTTGGATTTGTCTTTAATTTATTTCGTAACTATAAACACTTAATGAAATTTGCAACTTGCTAAGATTCCGAGATCATGCCCACAGATATAGATATACCTATATAACGCAAGCATCACGATCTGTATAGAAACCAAGCGTGCCATTTTTTGATTACCTATTATGGCGTAACAAACACTATTTACAATGGGAAAATCAAAATGATTCAAAGATGCCGCCGCGTACGACGTCCCCCTTGCTCCAACCCCACCTTGCCAGCATAATTAACCATTTTTATATGTTTAACTGATGTCCGACTAGCGCTGTCTGACCGCGAAAGTGACCACTTACAATTTTTGTACGTAAGCTAGGCACGCGAAGTAATTGCTCTTGCGTTATCTAGGTATATCTATATCTGTGATCATGCCATTTTTGCTTAAATATTAGCCATAGTTAGGTACTGATACGACCAAATTGATTTCACTAAACATGGACCTTATTAATAGATATAATTAAATCATAATAAAACAGCTTATTCAATTAACTCGCTTGGTAATTATTTCACTCACAATGAAAACAATGTTCCACCCGCAGTAACCTTGTCCCGGCGTCATTCTTTATTAAATTCCAATTTAATTTGTACGCTCCGCAAATGTCACAAGTCTGTAGCGATTTATAGAATTGTTTCTCGTAAAAGGTTTATGTTTTACTGTCAAAGTTGGGTTGTATAACACAGCTGATGGTTAGATGTATAATAAAATTTGGGCCCAGCTGACAATTTACATCGAATTGATCAATATTTAGGAACTAAAAGGCCTTTCTTCATCTATATTGTAATGTCTAATACTTGTCACTAAGTTTTGGGAGCCTAAAAACTTCAAGCCTTACACATAATAAATACTCGTATATGCCTTGTATTATCTTTATCACCGCTAATTAACATACATCAGAATGAAATAAAAATAAATATGTAATCATGTTACAGACGCCTTTTGTACACCGTGATCATATTACGAGAGCATCTTGCGTATCGTGATCATATTACGAGAGCATCTTGCGTATCGTGATCATATTACGAGCGCATCTTGCGCATCGTGATCATATTACGAGCGCATCTTGCGTATCGTGATCATATTACGAGAGCATCTTGCGTATCGTGATCATATTACGAGCGCATCTTGCGTATCGTGATCATATTACGAGCGCATCTTGCGTATCGTGATCATATTACGAGAGCATCTTGCGTATCGTGATCATATTACGAGAGCATATTGCGCATCGTGATCATATTACGAGCGCATCTTGCGCATCGTGATCATATTACGAGCGCATCTTGCGTATCGTGATCATATTACGAGCGCATCTTGCGTATCGTGATCATATTACGAATGCTTCTTGCGTAGCCATTGAGACGTAGACTGATAAGCAAAAACAACGCAAACATGATTCAGCGTGTCTTCTTGTTTATTAATTTAACCGAATACCTAAATCAACTTCAATATTTGTACTCGTAAATTGCAAACTTTGTACAAAAAATTGTAATTGTCGTCCAGCGTCGTCTTTAAGCGAATGATAAAGAAAAAATAAATTATTGAGACTTTCGCAATAACAGTGAAGTTAACATTTTTAAAACTTGTTAACACACTTTTGTTAATAAGGCAACTAATAACTTACAGGCGTCAATTATAAATCCAGCAGGGTTTGTAACATTTTGTAATGAACATTCATCATTGATTAATTAATAGCAATTAGTGGGCAAGTAGGTAAATCAGTTGTTTTATTAATTTATGTTTATAAATTAATTTAACACTTGTGAGTGGGCTGATATTAAACTTATTTTTACTCTCAGATAAATTATATTCAGCAGAACTAACCTAGACATTTATTTGTCTAAATAGTGCAGTAGTAGAACTAGAAATATACGAAGTTAATACGACAGAAGGGTTTTCCATAAAAAAGATCATTGTACACAACAATATTATGTGTATATATACAACTGTCGACTACATGTTGTCGAGTTATCTTATAAATGCGAAAGTTACGATGTTTGGATGTTTGTTACTCAATCACGCCTAAACGGCTGGACAGATCTGGATGAAATTTGGCACAGGCATAGGATACACTCCGGAATAGGACATAGGCTTTTTATCCCGGAAACCCCAACCCTAACCCCAATACCACGCGTGCGAAGCCGCTGGCAAAAGTATACCAAAATAACTCTACATCATCCCTTTCGCCCTTAGAACTCTACTAACTAGCTCAATAAACGCAATATTTAGGGTAAATTGTATTATCTATGTTATATACCTGCTGTTCATATCTGCTTTTTCATGTAAAAGTTTTGCTTTCATCCGTGAGGGAGTGTTGCCTGAGGCAGCAGACGGATTTTTGTAATGTGTGACGAATTGCGAAGTTCATGGCGATGACAGTTCCTTTATGATAGCTGTAGAAGAGAAAAATTGGTACGACTATGTCTTATTCAAAAGGGAGGGTATTTTTTGCAAGTTACTTTTTTATAGTGGGCAAAATCATCCATTGACGAATCCCGCGCTTGGGCGAAGCGGCAAACAGTGTTAGACTCTTACAGACTAAACACCCAACCTTGTTCCTGTTTTGCTCTTCGCACTGGAGCACAAGCCTTCCTTTCAGAAAGAGACCCTGGGCCCCGGTAGTTGCAAGTTCCCTTCAGGTTGGGGATCCTTTGCTAGTGCTAGCTATTGTATGGTGGGATTTAAAGGCAGACCGATTGGCCTGATATCTTTTGGTGATTCGTCCAGCTTTATAAATCCTAGTGGTCACTCTACACGATGTTTTCCTTCGCCGTTTTGAGATCAGTTGATGAAATAAATTACATACAGTGATTCCCCTGGCTGAGTTTGAACCCGCGACCTGCAACTCGTAAGGTCGTAAGCCTTTACCAGTCGGCCACTGCTACCTTCAGTGACGAATAAACTTGGATCGCTAAGAAACAGTACATTCATCTATTTTAATCGCGGCCAATCACACCAAAAAACCGCCAACAAACAATTTGTAGGTCAACAAATAAATCATTTCCGACACTACAGACATTGCTAGCCGCGATTTAGTTCAATAGACCACTCGTAAATCAGATGAAATTAGAACACCCACTGTTTTGCTCATAGAAACGCCTTGTATCAGATTAGACAATTGCTGTGACATTACACCAGGATTTACTCGTTAAATTAGCTAAAGTACCTGTTATACCTAGTTGTTTTCTAACTGTTCAATTGTTTTGTTGGTCCTCAAAGTCATATTTGCTAACTGAAATGTTTATATGATATCTTCTGGTTCGTTCTACACTAATAAAAGAGGAAAAGTTTGTTTTTCTGTTTGTAGGAGGTAATCTCTGGAACTACTGGTCCGATTGGAAAATTTTTAGCAATAATAGAAAGCTGCTTTACTCCTGAGTGACATAGGCTATATTTTATGTACGCGGGCGAAGCCTCTAACAAAAGCTAGTTTTTTTTAATATTTAGGAGTGTATAGTGCGACATGTTATTTTATGCTTCAATAGGTACTATGTAAGTTTAGAGTGAATAGGCTCTTAATAAACTAGTGCGCCTCACCATCAATGATTGCATCACTGCTTACCATCAGGTAGGATTGCTGTCAAACACTAGATTGTATCAAATAAAAAAAATGTCCTTTGTGAATATCCCATCAGACATTGCCCCAAACTCATCACTATTTCCTTTAGTTGATTAATATTTACTTTCGATATACAAACACTACAAAATTTCATTTCATGTTCCTAAACCCATCGATTTAAGCTGTTTGTTAGAAAATAAATTATTTTACAAAAATAATAACAAGAGTATTTTTTTACAATAGTGTCAGAATAGTCGATCATTCATTTCAAAATTGTTGATTTTGACAAGTTTGGTAATCTACTAACATGATGGCGTCATTATGACTGTCCAGTGATCAACCAGTGACACTTCATTGACAGATTTTTTTTGGAGAATGGTAATCTCGTACATATGTAATGACAAATGAATATTTGACATAATGCGGTAAATTAATAAAATTTTGACAGTTCCTTTAATCAGTGATTTACGATTAGAATGTTATTGTGCAGTTATTGTTTATAATTTGTTACAAGACAGCTCGTACCACAATTCTATTACCGCTGACCGCCCAATGATCAGCCATTATGAATTAACAGATTACGAATTTTTAGCAAAATGACAATGGAATTGTGTTGGAATGACAATATTTAAAAAATAGCAGACTTGGGTCCATGATGGTAAGCAGTGATGCAATCGGCTAACAAGACCCCATAGACTCCATAGAGTGTAACAACAGCATTCTTTACACATGACTCATTATAATACTGAACTGGTCTAGAATGCTAACAGAATTAACTAACAATCTACATTCCGTGCCATAACGAAAACAAAACAAGTACGTGCAATATAAATGTTAATGAATTAAATAGAAAATTGTATTGCCATTTACAAAATACACACTTTCATTGCCATTTCTATACGTACAGAGAATAAAGTCGATGTGGACTGTTGAATATTTAGAGTAAGCGCAAGAGACGTGTTCTGACGGTGTAAACGTGATTGTAGGTACATAAGATGCATGTATATCATTGCTAGGACGTTGACCGCAAGAATGTGTTTTCAACAAGGATGCTCAATGATTGGTTCAGTAGTCCTTTAAGTAAACAAAACTGTACCTTGAACTCCTGCAATATTAATTATCCTTAAGGATTACAAATTGTCCACAGCTGCAATGACACGAAAGCACAACGCTGTCACTTCGTCGACACAGGTTTTTAAAAAAGCATTACGCAGGCGTACACCATGCTTAAAATTATGAATATGTGTATTCTTGATACGTACATTTTGTTTAAGTAAACGAGTCTATGACCTGTAAGTAGCTGGCCGTCGTTGCGTACTAACTACCTACAGATCATTGACTTGCTCAGCTGAAGTTTACTTAAACAAATTAATTTCGTATATGCTTAAATTATATCGGTTTAATTTTTTTTTTTATCTTTACAAGTCGATAAGTGTTTCATGTACCATATCGACTATCCACGGGAGTAAAACGATCAAAATTTTACAGTGTATAGCTCTATCCCTTTAACAGTTCTAACAGGTCTTCAAATGGATCGTGTTAAGTGCTCGTGGTAGGGCTTTAGGTTCGGGTCAACGAAGTTGTGTTCCATTGTCCCTCACGAGTAATAATCCTAAAGAACCAGCACAAAAATCTTTTCACCTCAAACCTTCGATAACCGTCAAAGAAACTCCAAAATAAACGTAATATCCAACGAGCGCACAGTCTGTAGTTCACGTGTCTTTGTAAATAATTTATCGCGACGGCTCTTCGTAGTTAGTGCGGTTGGCAGCGAGCCAGGTGTCGGAGAAAGAGTGAAAATAACGCCAGTGACCTTTGTTGGCCTCCGCTTCACCTTCGCTCTTGAGACTGCTATATGAAATAGATAGATGTCCTTTACCTACACATTACAAAGGCTTTTTTTTTTGTTTTTAGGTGCAACATAATCGAATAACCTATGCTTTGTATGGAGCGAGAAATAACATGAAAACGTACTTTTTTTTCCACAACTATCACACAACGCCGTCTAAAGTTCCAAGCTAAGCAAAGCGTATGTTTTGACTATTAGACAACTGATAAACATTATAATTATATTAATCTAAATACATAATACATATTAAACATAAATTACACAGAAGAAATGATCATGCTCATCACACAAACACGGAACGGAACCCTACAGTGAGCGTGACCCGACACGCTCTTGGCCAGTTTTTTTTTTTATGATAGGAAATCATTGATTGATTGATTGATTATTGAACCTACCTGTGGTCCTTCAATGCCTCTTAGTGGTAAGGTCCGCGGTAACTTTTTCACATAATCTCGAAGCCCCAATATAACGGCCCATACATTTTTAAACACATTACCTTTGAGAGAACAATGTTATATGAAAGTCCGTTTTGGATACCTTCTATTCTTATTCTATTCTTCTGTTGATTAGTCATTAAGAGTCTGGCGGGATATGACGAATCCCGCCTGACTGGACTCTTACCTACCTCAGACCGATTTTTACCTACCATAAAAAAGTACCTCATTTATAGAAAAAAGTTCCAAAGAAGACCGGTTACGCGAATTTCTATTAACCATGTGGCCTTCCTCAATAATAATTATTCATGGGCACGATAACCATAAAGGTGTGCTCATTACTTAGCGCAAACTTCAGTAAACCGTGCGCAAACAGCGGACGTTTGCGCGTAACATACGCTAACTGCGCAAATATGCGGAAACGAGAACTCTCAAACAACGCTAAGCGCGTCTCTAATAAGAATGACGCACTCAATTATCTTGTTGTTAGGAAGTAAAGCTGATCTGATGGGTTACTATGATGATATGAACTAAATAGAACCGCATATCTTCTTACATATATGTTAGTCAGAAGTCTAGCTATTTAAAACCGACATTCATCATCGCCTTATTAATGTTCCCACTGTTAGGACACAGGCCTCTTCTCTAGGAATGGGCCATAACCCACCACGCTGGCCCAGCGCGACATTCGCTAGTCTGGAATCTGATGGAGCCACACAGGACCGGTTGTTGTGGCGACGCTTGGGGCAGGCCTATGTTCAACAGTGGACGTCTTTCGGCTGAAATGATGATGATGATGACAATAATAATGCGCCAGTCAAGTGTAATTCCCAAGTAATAAACAGAAGTCTATTTTAATCAAACATGTTTTCAATAAGTTCACTTGTTTTTTTAGAGAAATATGCTTTATAATGTTTCCACTGATATTGGGACTAAGGTCTCTCTAGAAGGGGATATGGGCCGTAATCTAACACGTAGAAGGCAGACCCAGTGCGGGTTGGTGAATGTCACGTCTTAAAATCTTTGCTTCTAGAATAATTATGCCGGTATTCTCACAATGTTTTCACTCACCATTATAAAGTACAGCAGAGTTATTGTATCGAAATTAATAAGAAAATACTAAGTCTTTGCTCTAGCCATGGGTAAAAGTCTAGACCTAATGCTCAACGTCGCGATCACTAGACTATTGAGCCTTTTGAAACGGAATATGACATGTGTATTCTTGCATTCATTTCACTTCACAGAAAAGATAAATTAGTTTCGGTTTGCCGACTTCAAATGTGTAGCTCCAGGATTTCCGTGGCGCTTTATTGTCTGGGACTTCTGGGACTAAATTATTATAATTTCAGTACCAAAATACCTGTAAATGTTTCTCTGTGATACTCAAGTTCCCGTTGTTAAAATTTTAGCATAAATATGTATGTATCCTTCCTCTTCGTAAAGAATAAGAGTTTCTCAGTCCTTTGAGACTTAAATAATTTGTGTAGAAGCGGGATTTTTTCCTTATTGAGGAATGGATGAGTGAGCTCTTGAACTCGAGGTCGCTTGATGGACGCAAAGTTTTAACGAGGTTTGTCAAGCCCAGACGCTGGCTGCTTAGTACGTCATAATCATCATCATCATCAGCTTATTAATGTTCCTACTGCTGGGACACAGATCTTTCTAGGAGGGAGAAATAGGCGGGTTGGTGGAGGTCACGAGTCTTCCAATTTTTGGTTCTAGGACATGCCGTTTTCCTCTCAATGCTTTTCCTTCACCGTTTTATAATCTATATTACGTATAATGCCGCAAATATAGGTCTGTAATACTCAAGTTAGAATGACATTATCACTGATAACAGATGATTGATATCGCATTGTCCCGATACGAGACTGATAAGAAACGATAGACAGTTCAACTTGTATATTCAAATCTAACTATACTGAAAAATATTGCACTACTTATTTTACGACTTTTTTTTATTTTGGGCCAAAATCATCGAATGACTTTTCTCGCCCTGAGCGTTTAACATTCTCACTAACGATAACGAAATTCGAAACTCCGAAATGTATGGAACTGACATATGCCTTCGAAAAGTCACGTGGTCAAACGTTTTCGATTCGCTAATTGTTATTAGTTGTTTATACGTCAAATTGGACGTTTTAATTCGATAACCATAGCCAAGAAGTTGTTATTTTATCGAACCAACACTTCGACTTATCGATATGTTAGTCGATGTCACTTTGTCTGCCATTTTGTGGTCGACATCGTTAAGGGGAAATCGAACTTGAGAAATGGATTCGACACGGAGCGATTGCCACTTGTCTAGGGCCCCTGTGTCCTTCAGTTGGCTTTTGCGTGCTAGGATTACGGTTTTCCTTTTCAAAGATTCCCCGCGGTCGTTGCTAGAAGGTATCGGCTCTGCTAGGCCCCTATTGCTGACACCTCTTTGAAATGCGCGTGGATTGACAGAAATGGCAAAAGCTGAGGAAAACACGAACAAATTGCCTATAGATTTGTGTGTTCAAATCCAATCCTGAAAGCTACAATCCAAGGACTCTTGAAACTTACTCACTCTTGAATTACATGTATTGGATTTACACTTACAACCTAAACAAATGTGTCAAACTTTTCCATTACTCAATGGTCCATAGTAACGGCATACATTTAAGTAATCATTTCTGTGTAAAAAAGGCGCGTCAATAACAATTAACAGCTTTCTAGTATCGTAATCGTATCCGGATATTATCGCGAATTCCTGCCGTATGTTGTAACTTGATTGATACAAGTGCAATCTCGGTTATTACCCATTACCAACTGTTACAGATAGTGCAGCGTATTTGTGCTAGATTAAAATAAAAATTGACTAAAAATAAAGATGGTAGGATACTGAAATAAAAAAATAAAGTTACTGGGATTCAGAAGTGTTCTAGTTAAATATAACATTGAATATGGCAAGAGAATGACCATAATTATATATTATACTAGCTTTTGCCCGCGGCTCGCTCCCGATAACAGAAAAATGTGATAAATGAAGAACCGCTCGACCGATTTTATGTCTAATTGGACAAGTTACTACCTTGATGCCGTTTTAGAAAATCTTTTATTACTTATTTAATCACTAACTTCCGACAAACAAACACTTAAAAGTCGTGATAAAAGTAATGTTTGTCGAAGAAAAGCTTTTTCAATTAATGTATAACTTCACATTAATTTCGGTTTTTAATATTAGTAAACTGTAAGTCGAAGAAATAAACGTTTTTCTTAATAAGCTTTTTGCAAATTCGCATAGTTCGATACCCACTCTCCGTTTACAACAAGTGGTTTCGATCGAAACTAGACTACATCCTCTATAGTTTGAAACTAGCAAAATTTGTGCATAGAAGATCCAAGGAAGCTCTTCCAAAACTTCCTAATTCCCTTGTTGAGTCTGTAACTATGGATAGATAAAGTAGGGCTTCGGAATTATTTATTAGTCGAATTTCTAGGCAAAGGAAATAACTTGCCTTACAGAATGAAATATACAATAATATATTCCACAACTGTCACACATCATCGTCTAGTCCCAAGCTAAGCAGAGCTTGTTTTATGGGTACTAGATAACTGATAAACATACTCATATATTTCTAAATACATACGTATTATAACATAGTATAAAATAAAGTTGCTGTCTGTCCTTATGTATGCTTAGATATTTAAAACCACGTTTAGGAATTTTGATGCGGTTTTTTGTAATAGATTGAGTGGAGGAAGGTTTATATTTTTAATATACTAGCTTTTGTCAGCGGCTTCGTCCGCGTACATAAAATATTGCCTATCGATATCACTCAGGAGTAAAGCAGCTTTCTATTGATGCTAAAATTTTTCCAGGACCAGTAGTTCCAGAGATTACAAACAAAAAAACAAACTTTACCTCTTTATTATATTAGTGTAGATTAAATATCAGCATCCGTGCGAAGCTAGGTCGGGTGCGCTAGTTACAAATACAGTGCAATTTGACTGACAACAATGAAAAGCAAATCACGCGCCCACCTTACCGATGACGACCATCATTGGTCACAAGGCTGTCGTATAATGGCGGTGGTTCGCTATTCATTGTGACTTATTATGCTAGACTAGGCACTTGTGCAGTAAAGATGCGGTTACGTAGGTAGGCTCAGCGTTTAGTCTAGTCACAACTACCTCATTACACCGATTTCATTCGTGAGCAGTGGTGGCTGAGTCTTAAAGGCCTCGACTTACGATTTATAGGTCCCGGGTTCAAACCTAGCCAGGCGAATTACTTTGTGTAATTTATTTCATCACCACTGCTATCAAAACAGTGAAGGAAAACATCGTGAGGAAACCGGCATGTCCTAGAACCAAAAAATCGAAGATATGTGACATCCACCAATCCGCACTGGGCCGTCGTGTTGGATTATGGCCCATTCCCTCTCCTATAGTTGAGGCTTGTGTCCCACCCTGGGGAATATTGAAAAGGGCTGATGATGATGATGAGGATATATATATTTAGGTTAGGCGATTTCCCACCTCCCAATATTTTTTTTAATACTTATGTAACCTATCCACATCACAATTTATGTTACTACGTGCCTCAAACTTATCCCCTATACTTATACTAACCTTTCAAAGTAATAAACTACACAATGCCAGTAATTTATCCGCATGCACTCAGAGATGCGCATGCGCGTGACGATGCAATCGAGGTTGTCATCAGGCATAACATCATGTGATCATCGTCTATTAACTATCTATGCTTTAATAGCTCTAGTAATTAAGATGGCTGTACAATTTACATAATAGTTTTATCTAATACATAGCATATGGCATCGCATTAGCCTTTGAATGTTCCCACTGCTGGGACTCAGGTTTCTGACGTAGGAGAGGGAGAGGGCCGTAATCCACCACGCGCGCCCAGTGCGGTGGATGTCACATGGCTTCGAATTTTTGGTTCTAGGACATACCGGTTTCCTCACAAAGCATCGTGAGGAATAAAAAATTAAATTAAATAAAAATATTAAGTATTTATTGTAATGCGTACGCAGGACGCGTTTTTTGCCTTTTGTAATTATCTGCATGCGGAGCAAATCCGCATGCGTAATGATATCTGCATGATATTAAAACCACCCTAAGGCGTGGAATACGCACGCGGTATGTGCTGTGATATACAGGGCAACAGTCCCGCATGCGGGGCAATCGATTTCATCACGCATGCTGGATATTAAAAACACCCTTAAGGGACAATAACATCCATTAATTCATATTAGACTTATTAGATTTTTTAATTATTTGAAAGGCTTAACCGGTACCTATAGTTGTGTCTTTCAACTAATCCAAACATTTACTAGAAACAAATTGTATTCTAATAAGCAATAGAATGACAGTTGAAAGTCAATAACATCGTCATTGGAAGTGTGGTAAACTGTAGACACGTTCGCTACATTGTTTCTGAACTCTGAGAAAGCCTTAGTCCTCTTGGGATGGTCCCAACAGCGATACATACTAAAAAACCTAAGCAAACTTTCAGCAAAAAGAAATACACTTTTCTACCAACACATGTATCACCAGCTCATCAAGTATGTATGTACCTGATGCTCCAAAGCACTCTACGCGTCTCGGGAACCATTTAAAACTTTACCTACACGTTAAAGTTTCTCATCATGGCAAAATAAACGCTTACGAAACGTTTATTTCGCACCCTTTTTTATGAAAATATGTTTTTCGTTTCGTTTTTTAAAGTCACTCGTCGCTAACACGAGAAAAATAAATGATAAAGGTACGTTTTATGCATCTGGTAGTTAGTTTGCAAATTGTTTTTGATGTTCTTTCTTTTTTTTTTGTCCGGTAGAAACAGTTTCGAGTAAAGTGAAATAGACACATTTTTTTCTGGTGGGTAAACATCATCCAATGATATCTGCCGCCCTTGGGCAGAGCCAGGAGGTAGTGTCAGAATTTTTCTGACTAAAATACCCACTCTGTTTCTTTTAGCCCTTCATACCGGGGCCCGACCTTCCTTTTGGAAGCTGCTCCATGACCCCAGTATGTTTACGGTTTGCTGACAAATCCTTGAGGCGCGCGGGAACAGTACACGCCGTTGACGACTTAGTTTCGGTCCTGACGGTTACCGGACGGTCGGACGGCGAGCTAAGTACCAATTGACCAATTGCTCGCCGTCTGCAAGCCCGCGCCTACGGTGGCTGAAAATCGTTATTGAAAATCCGACGGCGGCGGCTCGCTTATAAAATCGTGGTTCCTAAGATCTATCGTTACAAAAATAATTTAGCTTATTGATTTTTCTTTTAATCCAATGATAGCCACTAGTTGACCGATAAGAAATTAGGTTTCTCGTGTAGTATGTGAACCACTGTGTTCTAATTTTGTGTTAATGGCACAAATTGATTAGATAAATTTTGATATTCGTCCTTTGGAATCGAATAAGCCTGATAAAAAACAAAGAGCAGTATAGAAAATCTTCATAACATGCTACAAGATAACCGATATCAGATGAGAAAATCATTCAATAACATCTGCACTATTTTCTCCGGTGTATACCAACTTCAATGTACATCGATATCACACATACATGTCTTTATCGTTATTCAGATATTTTTTCTTATTCGTATTTTTTTTATGCCATACATATTGACGAATGCGATTGGTAGAAGACACTGGCTCTTTTAGCTCAGGTGTTATGCCTAGCGCAATAATCTGAGCTGAGGCCTCTACACCGTTAAATTTTAGTATTTTTAATCCCGAAGAGGGTCGATCCAGTACATGAAACACTATCGATTTGTGTAGATAAAATAAAAAAATAAAGTACTTTTTTTCTAAATCTCTTATTGATATACGCATTTACGAAATTAATTTCTTTAAGTAAACGAGCCATTGACCTTGTAGGTAGTTGTCGGTCGTTGCGTACTAACTACCTACAGGTCATTGAACTCGCCCAGCTGACGTTTACTTAAAGAAATCAATTTAGAACATGCGTAAATTAATTCGAGTTTTAAAAAAAAGTACTTTGTTTTTTCATTCTAACTTTACCAATCGATAGTGTTTCATGTACTGAATCGATCCTCCGAGGGATTAAAACGATCAAGATTTAACGGTGTATGTCCGTTTAGTTATGCTAAAACGACACAACCCCATCGAGTTTGGGCTGATGTGATTCGCCTTGACGAGTTTTGAATATAGAGGTACTAGCCTTCTGCCAGCCAGCGGCTTCGCCCGTGTGAAAATAGGGTTCTCCATACGAACTTTAGACCCCATTACATCCCTTTAGGAGCTGAATTTTGAAAAACCCTTAGTGTTCGCCTACGTCATAAAAGGAAGCCTTGTGCAATTTTTTACGCACCTCGGCCCAATAGTTCCAGCTGTACGTTGATATGTCAGTAAGTTTCTCCTTTTATATATACACTATCGGTAGCGACCCGCCCCAGCTTTGCACGGGTGCAAAGGTGATATTAAATTCATGCATGTATTATACTTACAAACCTTCCTCTTGAATCGCTCTATCTATTAAAACAAACCGCATCAAAATCCGTTGAGTAGTTTTAAAGATATAAGCATACATAGGGACGGGACTCGCAAAGCAAAGTCCCTACTTTGCGACTTTGTTTTATACTATGTAATGAAATTATATAGATATACCGCCCTATGAAAGCTTGCCATGCAATAAAGTATTTTCATTGAAAACTTCTTTTCATTCTCATTTGTAATTTCAAGTAAGGGTGTAGAAAGTTATCAACTTGCTTCACGTAGTGCGTCCCCGGCTGCATGACAAGTGTTGTCTGCAACGTGACATGTGCCTGCTTCCTGGCTTGTCACTTGTGCCTGCTTGCAGTTCGGTGCATGTTCTAGGTCTTGGGTTACTTAGTATTCTACGTGGGCTATGGCGTTTTTCAGATCAATAATGGGTTTTGCAATTTATCGTGGAGGTATGTTGAGAAAGTTATATCATTACATAGTATAAAACGAAGTCACTTTCCGCTGTCCCTATGTATGCTTAGAACTTTAAAACTAAGCAACGGATCTCGACTGATCAACGGAGCAGGAAAGCGACTTTGTTTTATACTATGTATGTAGTGATTATCATTGCCATCTTGAATAGAACTGGTATGGGATTCGTATTGGTTCAAGAGTATTTCTCTTTGCTTCTCATCCACGTTTTATTACCAGGTTTCATATACGCGGACAATAAGTTGAACTAGCCTCCATGGGTTCCACTTCGACTGAGACACGATAATCGGTTATAATCATCGTCACACAAGTTGAACTGTCGTGGCAGTCGCCCTTGAATGCGCAGTACTTGGTTTTCGGGTCCCAATCAAAGTGGGAGGCCGCGCACTGCCACAGCAAGAGGTCCAACTTATTTGCCGCCTACTATACTCATCTGTTTAAGTATTTAATCCTTTCCCGAAACAAAATACACGCACCCTACTCTGAAAAGATTATAAAATGATTTAGAAATCCCACAACTTGAAAAGTGGGTCTTTATGGAAACCTTTACGTGGAAACCCGCTCTCAGAGAACAAAATATACAATATAATATTTTGCCTTTATAGTATAATCTAGAATTTCCTTTGTAGCTTTTATCCTCTTTGTATAATGGAAAAATAAGTTAAAGATGAATGTCACGATGTTTCTGTTATACAGGGTGTTTGGTGCATCGTTTGCCAAATTGATTTGGCCGATAGGATAGATCATTTGCTATATCTTCAGCCCCAATAAATCATTCCTTGCCACACCGGTTTTTTTTAAACATGTTTTTAACTTTTATTCTGAAAAACACCGGATTTCAACATTTAAGCTTAAATAAATAAAAAAGTTATTAGTCTATCCAACAAAATTTATTTTTATATTTAAGTGTACTGTTGTGTGGTTCTATGAAATCCAAAATTACTTGCTAGTAACGTGTAGTTTTTCTATAAAAAACTTACAAAGTGTATGGGACATGACAAAATAATTTTAAAACTCAACTTCAAATTTCTATAAAAAAAAAACTAAAAGCGTTGGAGATCTTCGAATTTCTCAAAAAGTTCTCTAGTTAATGCCCTTTCCAATGGTGTGCAATATGCTAAAAAAAACCTTTTATTGACTTCACTAATTGGCTAAATGTAAAAAGACAGAGGTCATTTCAGAGACGATTCAGTGTGAACGTTTGGGCAGGAGTAATTGCAAATTAGGTGGTAGGACCGCACTATTTACCTGATAACCTCAACGGGGATAATTATCTTGAATTTCTTCAAACAGAGCTGCCCTTATTGTTACCTGAGCTGCCAATTTTCAATGAAGACAGGTCTTTTGTCTTTCAACATGACGGTTGTCCCGCTCACTGGCGATGAACTGTAAGGTAATTCCTAAATGACGCATTTCCAGACTCGTGGATTGGGAGAGATGGCCCTATTCCATGACCTCCACGTTCACCAGACCTAACTCCGCTGGATTTTTACGTCGGGAGTCGGGCCAAAGAACTGGTTTATGCGACGGAAGTTGACACGAGAGATGATTATGTGTAACGTATTGAGGCGGCTTTTGTGACCGTTAAACGGAGCAGTGGTGGCCGAGTGGTAACGGCCCCGACTTACGAGTTTGTAGGTCGCGGGTTCAAACTCAGCCAGGCGCATTACTTTGTGTAATTTATTTCATCACCACTGCTCTCAAAATGGTGAAGGAAAACATCGTGAGGAAACCGGCATGTTCTACAACTAAAAATTCAAAGACATGTAACATCCACCAACCCGCACTGGGCCCGCGTGGTGGGTCATGGCCCATTCCCTCTCCTAGAGAGGAGGCTTGTGTCCCAGCAGTGGGAACATTAAAAGGCTGATGATGATGTGACCGTTAAAGCAGAAATTCGTCTTCGAACTACAACTCGAGATAAGAGAAAGATGTCGCGTATGTATACGAAACAATGGAACCCAATTTGAACAAGATTTGTGATTTTAGTACCTACTTGTGAAATAAATTTTTATTTCAAGTTTGAGGAAAGTTAATACCCTTTGTAAAAAAAATAAATAATGTGCGTAAAAATGAGATATCAATATCTACCTACTTAGAGCAAGTTATTTTTTTTTTTCTTTAACTTCTTAGTGCATTTACCGTAATATAAAATATCAGCCTTTTGTGATTTGAGTGCACATTTAGCCAGTTAGTGAAGTTAATAAAAGATTTTTTTTAGCATATTGCACACCGTTGGAAAGGGCATTAACTAGAGAACTTTTTGAGAAATTCGAAGATCTCCAACGCTTTTAGTTTTTTTTTTATAGAAATTTAAAGTTGAGTTTTAAAATTATTTTGTCATATCCCATACACTTTGTAGGTTTTTTATAGAAAAACTACACGTTACTAGCAAGTAATTTTGGATTTCATAGAACCATACAACAGTACACTTAAATATAAAAATAAATTTTGTTGGATAGACTAATAACTTTTTTATTTATGTAAGCTTAAATGTTGAAATCCGGTGTTTTTCAGAATAAAAGTTAAAAACATGTTTAAAAAAAACCGGTGTGGCAAGGAATGATTTATTGGGGCTGAAGATATAGCAAATGATCTATCCTGTCGGCCAAATCAATTTGGCAAACGATGCACCAAACACCCTGTATAATACTACAAGCAGCAGGCAAAAGCCAGCGGTTTCGCCCGCATAAAGGTCGTTTTTTTTCCAAGACCTGTTTTATCCACTTAGGGGTTGTTTTTAAGGGGGTTAATCATAATCATCCAATGACAAATAGTGTCAGACTCTTACTGACTAAACAACCCAACCTGTTCCATCTGTGTCGTAGTCGCAGGGCCCTGTTATTACGCTTTTAATTAACCCATGGCCCCAGGAGACTTGGACCCTGCTGGCCCCTAAGTCTACCGGACAGTCGTATAGCAAGCTACCCATTGCTCGCCGTCCGCAAGCCCGCGCCGATCCCGATTTCCGATCCCCTTAGGGTTGAAGTTTCGTAAAATCCGTTCATAGCGGATGTCACTCTATAAGGAATCTATCTGCCAAATTTTAAGTTTGTAGGTGTTATAGTTTCCGAGATTTCGTGACTAATCAGTCAGTGGTATTTCGCTTTCATATCTATCTATACTATCTATACTAATATAATAAAGACGTAAAGTTTGTTTTTTTGTTTGTAGGAGGTAATCTCTGGAACTACTGGTCCGATTGGAAAAATGCGGGCGAAGCCGCTGACAAAAGCTAGTATTGTATAAAAGGGGAACTGACTAACTAACATATGAACATATCAAGACTTGCTTTTATGACGTAGGCGAACAATAAGAAAGGATTTTCTAAAATTAATCCACTAAAGGATGAAACGCGTGTCCAAAGTTTGTGCGAAAACCTATTTTCACGCGGGCGAAGCCGCTAGCAGAAAGCTAGTATATAAATATAGATTTGTTCAGTAATATTCTCAAAGCACTAGCATACTTTGGTGAAGCCTTTGTTATCAGATATTGTTGTTGAGATGAAGTGATAGCTTTGAGGAAACCAGATCGTAAATACCCGTTTTGAGCGAATTAATTACACTACAACTGATTGGGCTGGAATTAACGCGGCCATTATCAAAGGCTGTTGTTATCGACGCCAAATATTGCAGATAATTTTGGTAATCTAAAAAGTAATGATTATAATCAAAATTTTTAATCTGCTGAAGTTATAATGAATTAGTTGCAATTACACTATGTTCATTCTTGATTCTTTATACCATGCAAGACGGTTGTTATGTCTGGTCCAGGCAACTGCCCTTTTCAACTGAGGTTTTCAAGACTACACTCTGTTCCACATGTCTCTAAACTGGAGTTTATAATAGATGTAGAGTAAAAATCCATTTTTTTAGCTACAATAACTGGTTCTACGATTTTCGTTTCCAATCCGTTCCTCAAGGTGTGCTGTCTTTAAAAACAAGTTTTAACGTTTATTTCCCCTTGTCCACAGTCAATGATCCAGCTAAAAGAACGCAAAGAAATGGACGAGGCTTTTAAGAAGGCGCAGAAACCCTGGGCCAAACTACTGCAGAAGGTGGAACGCACCCGACTGGAGTACCACACGGCGTGCAAACAGGAGAGAACAGCACAGAACCAGGAGAGGAACGCCAGCGGAGACAGCTCACTTAGTCCAGATCAGGTCAGTGGAACCTTGGGTTTTGGTGATAGAGAAGTAGGAGATGAAAGTATTATGAAAGATACTATAAGTAGGAAAAAAATGTTTTAATAATCAAAAAGTCAATCGTGGTAAATCCGAATGTATATTCCTGCCCCCGCAGAAGTTACGATCATTTCGTTAACGTCGAGTGCTTGGAATTGGCCGCATCTTCAATTCCTTTATTTTTCAATTCCTTCAATTCCTTTTTACCACGGTACTGTGGTGACTGCAAGGAGGTCAGTACTGAATGTTGAAGTGACATCAGAACAAAAGAATTGGGTCGTGGCCAACCCAAAGCGTTCGACGTTAACGAAACTATCGTAACTGTTGAGAGGGCTGGTTCCACAACTATCTACGGAACTTACGCCTTATTTAACATTTCGTGTTCTAAACGTAAGTGTTAATATCGAAGCATCTAAGATATTTTCATCTAAGGATGTGTGCAGTTTTAATTAGCTTATTTTAAATTGAACAGATCATGCCGTATTAGTACGTCATTTTATTTAGAAAGATTAATAGCATATCTTTATCTTATAAAGTATGTTAAAACACTCTCAAAGAACAAACTCCATTCAGGATTTTTTTCTAAGAAACTCCAGTATGTAAAACATAAACAAAATTCTATATATAAAAGATATTTATCAATAAACTTGCTAGAATAAAACGTGTATTGTTATGGCGGTTCCACACTAACGCGTGCGAACAAGCGTGAACGTTAGGCAAAGTTCTGTGTTCGCCATCTTTTTAGATTGACTTGTCATTGAGAGATTAGTAATAGCGCTATTGACTTTGAAACCTGGCCATTTTGATTTATATATTACTAGTTACACTACAAATGTCTTGGGGAGCTCTAACACAAAAGCGCCAGGCAATAACGCTACGACAACCTTTTTTTACCCGACTGCCAAAGAAGGAGGGTAATGTTTTTCGAGTGTATGTAACTATGTATGTATGTCTTTTCCTTTGTGACCTCCTGTAGCCTAAACGGCTTGATGGATTTTGATGTATGAGGTATCGTTAGATTTGTCTTGATTACGGGAGTGTCATAGGATACATTTTATCCTAAAAGTCCCACGGGATAAAGACATAATAATATTTTTTCTAAATTTCCCTTTAAAAAAATATGTATGCGGTATCATTAGATTCATTTCAATCACGGGAGTAATTAATATAGGATACGTTTTTTCTCAAAATTCCCACGGGAACATGTTAATTCTGCGTCAACGCAAAGCAACTCATGCGTTAGCAAGCAAAAAGATAGGGCGTGGCCTGGCATGCGGCGCGCGGCGGTTGCGGAGTAACATCACTCGTAATCTAAAGCCAAATGTCATCGAAATAATTTAAAATGGTACTTACATATACATAGTCTTCTACATCTACAACATTTTCGTTAAATAAAAACAGCTAAAAAGTTATAAATAAAAAAATTATTATTAAAAAAACAAAATACCCGACTGCACACTAAAAAAAGAGTAAAACAAGCCCCACAATACAAATTTACTGAATATAATTTATAAATGTTGATGGAAAGCATCGCAGGCGGGGACCACCTTGACCGCCACCAACGAAAATTCTGCTAAATGGTGCACAACAGAAATGACTATAAATAAGCCTCTGTTGGTCCCCGCCTGCGATGCTTTCCATCAACATTTATAAATTATATTCAGTAAATTTGTATTGTGGGGCTTGTTTTACTCTTTTTTTAGTGTGCAGTCGGGTATTTTGTTTTTTTTTATAGAATTTTCTATGATTATACCTATGTATAAACTTTTGGCACCTGTCTGCGGAACACCACAGTGCGTTCCTAACGCAACTCTAGGTTGTTAAAGGCGTTGGAGCTGTAATGACACTGACACCAAGACGACCCTGGCTCAGAACACCGCATACTCTGTCATAAGGATGTGAGTTTTAGTCAGTCAAAAGTCTAACAGAGATCCCGCTCCACCTGGAAGTCATTAGATGGTTTGTTACGGGATCTGAAGGGTGGTACTAAGATTTCATGATTATCAGACACTTTGACAACAGTCAAAGTGTCTGATAATGGATAGATTTGAATGTGACACTACAGATTCACGGTGCCTTCTGGTGCCAAGGGTTGATGCGAAAGCGGAACACCAGGGCAATAATGGAACTAAGGCAAGAAGGAATGGCGGGTCGTTTAGTCAGTGGAAGTCTATCACTGTCTCCCGCTCCGCTTAAGGGCGGGACTCGTCATTCGATGATTTTTCCCACCACAAAAAAGTGCGGTATTTGCTTAAGAACAATAACCAGATATCCAAAAGTGTTTTGGCTACATGATCTCTTGCTCGTATTCTCGCCATTATGTTCGGAGCGAATTCGCGACGACAGTGTGGAACCGACATTAGTTTAATACACGTGGGATTCTTTCGTTATGAGGTTCGCCGATATTTCCATAGCAGACACACCGGTGTTAGTATAATGCAATATACGTTTTGGGTAAATACATATTACATACAATCTAGGGAGCTGAATACATTATCGATATCAATTTTACTGTATTATTAAAAAGTTCGGTAATTCTAAATAACGATACTTACTATTATTTTTTTTTAATTATAAACAACGTGATATACCTAATATTTTTTTGACCAAAGAATATTAGATTAAACATCATTTTTTCTAGTAAAATTTTTATACAAAAGCCAGTCGCCATACTACCGCAATCTTCAGGTTATGAAACAACTTATATTAAAGTTTACTTCGAAATTTCATTCCATTTGATTAGAAGATATTGTGAATCGAGTCCCCTGTAAAAGCCTCTACACTCCAAAGCCACTTCGGCGTTTTGCGTTTTCGTGCCGTGACTAGCCCGTCGGGAATAACCCGCCCGGCTTTCATGTGTAGAGGTCTTAAGACATTATCGTACAGCAAAGTAAGAAAGAACTGTCAAAACACCCAATATCTTCGAATATATTTCGAGATAAACTCAACAAAATATTTACTCACTTCTCACACGTACATATTTTGTTCTTATCAGTAGATTGACTTATCAGAACACGATTGTGATGAAACCCGTCGGAAAGGATAGCGATTTGATACACGTAATTAGGACTTAACAACAGCAATGAAGGATGAATAATACACAGTTGCATCTTCTTCTTAGTCTTGTACTCTTGACAGTGGGGTCGTGGTCATGTGTCGGTCGAGTCCTGCGCCACCGCCTCTCTCGCGATGCGACGCCATGAAGTTCTGTTTGGCAGCTTGGGAGTTTTCATTGACGCATACGCAGATACATATTTAGACTGTGTTAGTTATATCTTGAAACATTCAAAATTGGACTCTGTTTTCTCACTTCTTTGGTTCGCTTTCCATAAATTTGTTTCGACGAACTTATGTTGTTACTGCTCTAACAGCAATAAATGTAACATTTTTACTAACATTATTGTGATATCAAGGAAAATGTGGTAATCTAAATAGTACCGAATAGGAAATCCTTTAACAATGGTCATAAATTCGATTGAAGAACTCATAACGATTCTATACACCGTTAAATTTTAGTCGTTTTAATCCCGAAGAGGGTCTATCCAGTACATGAAACACTATCGATTTGTGTAGATAAAATAAAAAAATAAAGTACTTTTTTTCTAAATCTCTTATTGAGATACGCATTTACGAAATTAATTTCTTTAAGTAAACGAGTCATTGACCTTGTAGGTAGTTGTCGATCGTTGCGTACTAACTACCTACAGGTCATTAAACTCGCCCAGCTGACGTTTACTTAAAGAAATCAATTTAGAACATGCGTAAATTAATTCGAGTTTTAAAAAAAAGTACTTTGTTTTTTCATTCTAACTTTACCAATCGATAGTGTTTCATGTACTGAATCGATCCTCCAAGGGATTAAAACGACTAAAATTTAACGGTGTATAAATAGTTATACCCCTTGAATGCCAAACGTAAAATACAGTAAGTACGGCCGTCGAATCTTGGCGAGTGTGAAGTTAGGCTCAGCTAATAAATGGTTTAAACAAATAGTGGGATCAGTAAAAGTTTGACACTACAGTTATTATATGACCTCCAACCTTAAAAAACAGATTTCAATGTGTCCACTATTTATGGTCATTTAAACTAAACGTGTATACAAAAATTCAGATCAATCGGTTGAAGATATCCGTTTCAAACTTGGGTTGCAAGATTTCACCCGAGCAAAGCAAATTATATACACACATTGCAACTTAAATAAAAGCTCGTAAAAAGGTGAAGTCAAAAATCAGCGCTAGTAGAAATACTTAATTACTGAAAAATAATTGTAGTGCCATCTATAGCGTCTCATAAAAACTAATCCTGCATCACGCAATCAATGTTTTGCGCGCGAACATGTAAAACAGCCAGAAATCATGTATCGGACAGTAGCCCACCAGACCTAACACCTGTCTGGTCGGAGGATCCTCCCTTTTCTATGGAGATTAACGAGACTTTACTCTCTGTTACGCATACCTCTAAATAAAGAGTATCAATATTTGCCATTCAAAAACACCATTTCCTTTACGAAAGTATGACGTGATCTCTTCTCATTTGTCTTAACAGTTCCGCGTACACTTCGGCGGATGTTCGTGAATCATCGGCTTTCGGCTTCGGAATGTCTGTCCGATCACCTAGTCTGTACGATTTCTAACAATATACTTCAGAATCGGGTCGAACGGGAGGATGAAGTTAAAACAAGGATGTTTGGACAGTTCCGTTTGAGTGATGTTTGTTGAGGGAACTTCAAAATCATTGTGTTAAAGCGTGTGCGATTAATAATTTATTGTACCTTCAGAACTGTTATATTTGCCACCGTTTGCTTTTTTTTTTAGGTGGGCAAAAATAATTTAATGAAATCGCTGAACCCTTAGGTGGGGCAGGAGATAGTATTAGACTTTCATTGACTAAAAATCCTGTTCCTTCTTTATCTTCGTTTTAGGGCCTCGAGTGACGATAATCCATGGGATAGCCTTTGATTCAGCTGGGCTGGGTTCGCTGACAACTCTTTAGGCGCGCGTGAAACATGTGGTGACACTGACTGAAAAGCTAGAAGACAATCGTTTGTCTTGGCATGGTCATGAATGTGTAGAGGAGGGATGAATAGCATATTTATAAAAGAGTTATGCATGCATATAAGTGGAATAAGATTACTCCACGTATATGCATAATTACATCAATCCATATATTATGTATATATGTGGATTGTTGCAGAAGGAGACTAAAAAACACAAGGTGACTATAACAATGGTTTAATGACAGCGGGGTATTGTTTATTGACAGATGGGGCATTATTCATTGACAACTGGGCACTATCCGCGGTTGTCAGTTTAGTCCAGTTGATTATAAATCAGATTATAGTTAAGTTACTTTAATTTAAGATTTCACACGTAAATATTTAAATTATACGAAGCGCCAAAAATTTGTGCATATTTCATGCGAAATGTTGTATACAAGATGTACGTACAATTTTGCAGAAAACTTGAACTGAAGATTTTTCACAAACATGTCAGAAATTCTATACAATTCAATAATGAACTTCAAACTAACAGTAAAGCATTTCCTTTGTCAAGTTTTTACAAGCTTTTTATTAGCTTGCAATTTTTAAGCAGATATCTGCTTCAAAATTGAGTTGCAACTTTGCATGCAGGTGTAAATCGCATGACAATGCAATATTATGATAACATGGAGCTGATCTGATGATGGAATCGCGACGTAGCCATTAGAACTCTGTAATTAAACGGCACAACTACGTCGAGTTTGGGCTCGTGTGAATTGTCTTGACGACGACGTCTATACTTAATTATATAATAAGTATAGACCACCGCTCTAAAAGACTGTTATGAAAAAAAAAATTCATTGAAAACTTGTTTAATAGAGCAAAATGTAATGACATTTCCGTACTACAAGAATTCAACGAAATGTTAAAGAAACTCGTTAAAATTATACGTCTTCTAGTAAACTATAACTTTAATAGAGTAATAACTTTAGCGAACACATTAACGCGACACAATACTTTACATAGCTGTTTTAATTATGTGCAAGAAACCATTGAGTTTGCTAATAACAGAAACTTGCAAGTGAATTAAGTGACTGGAAGGACCAGTGTTTTTGAAGAGAGTCAAGAGTGAATAGGTTACTTCTAGGTAAGCGCGTTCCATTGTCGACCGCATCGTCCCTTTCCATCAGGTGAGATAGCGGTCAAGCGCGAACCTATAAATCAATAAAAATAAGAAAAACTCCTTCATCCTTCCTCTATCTTAAACCATACCAACCTAAAAGCATAAGGTCCACACCTAACACCAGCCTATAAAACTTCCGGGTCATTGTCGAGGAGTCTTATCAGGCCTTTACAACAGTCTGAAACATTCCCATATCCAGCTAGCGTAGTTCAACCTTAATTAGCAATAAGTGTCATTTTCTAGAACAACGACCTATTCTGCTGCTTTTGCAAAATAGTTTTTTAGAACAAACAGTAGAATTCATAGTAACATCTAGTATTCAAAAGTTAATCAGTAGATGTAATCGGATATATTGATTTACAAAGAACCAAATACAAAGAAAGAAACACTAGATGGTCAGATGTCAGATGGTCTAATATTCCCTCTTGCCCCACCTAGAGCAGAAGTCATAAGTCCTAAAACTGTCCCATGTTCCATGGTAGGTGATTTTTCACTTCAAAAAAAGTATAACAATATAGCCAGTAAAGACAATCTTATATTAAACCTTGCTAGTCAGCTTATAAATAGTTGAGAGAATTTTATTAAGACGAAAAAAAAATTTCGTTATCCCTCACCCCCCTTTTAACCCCCACATTTGTCAGACACCTACTAACAAGACCCCAGCCAATTACAACAGCGTAAACTTCAAAGCAATTAAAGCGACGACAACTCTGAAACGCATTAAAAGTCTAAATAGAAACTTTCCGACTTTATTAAGTTTGAAGTCGGTTGCTTGAAGTCCACGGTACAAATTGGGGAAGTGTTGGCTTTAGAAGTTGTCCTTGGCAGTTTTTTAATTGATTTGACTTGAAGATTACAAAGCTTAATTTAGAACGTTAAGTGCATCCTAGTTGGATCTTCTTGCTGCTATTTTAAGGATTACTACTGTTCATAGAGGCGTATTCCTCCTTTTACGGTTGGTGCCTGGTGGACGATTGCTCGTAGCTTACATACTTTTATCTACACTAATATAATAAAGAGGTAAAGTTTGTTTTTTTATTTTTTTGTTTGTAGGGGGTAATCTCTGGTTCGATCGGAAAAATTGAAGCTATAATAGAAAGCTGTTTTACTCCTGAGTGACATAGGCTATAAATTATTTATATAACATGGATATTAACCGAGCTATCACAACTTTTGTCTCACAAATGTTCCGCGGACGAAGTCGCGGGCAGAAGCTAGTTGTATATAAGCTTATACCTTTTTTTGAATATTTGCCTCAACATGTCTGTCGCACGCCGGTCAAACTGTGGACCAGTTAATCACAAAGTTGGTGCCCTGAAATCGCACGATGGGGTCGCGGCAGACCAAGAAGGAGGTGGCGGGACGACTTAGATGCCTTCCTTGGGAATTGGCAAGAAGTGGCTCAAAACCGCGAACACTGGAAAGAATGGATGGAGACCTTTGCCCGGTAATGAGACAGTATGAGCTAGAAAATAAAATAAATATTGAGGAAGCGAGAACGACACGACGGCATAACGTTTTATGCAGGATTACACCAAGCGTTTAATGACGAATACGTGTCTTATGAAGCTACGCGTCCTTGGACAGTAGTCCTAAATAGTTCTGCATAAGTTCTGACAGTAGATGAAGGAACAAGTCTTATAACTGACCTCTTCTTTGAGATAGGAAGTTATACTATTGCTTCTCTAGCTGTATGGACCAAAAGTGCACCTAATTCTTTGAGAAAACAAACAATGCTCTACAGGAGCAAAGCCGCAAGTAAACCTAGTTCCTTACAGCCGCAACCAAGTCCTCTACATCACCATAAACTTAGATTGGCCGTTACTATCGCCCTTTGCCGTACATAACAGTGATTACACCGTGCACCGTAAACATCTAGCTTCCTTTAATTGAATGAACCTCTATACCGAGACGACACGAAAGTGTTGCCAGCACTAGTTTGCATTCATGTCCGTATTTTAACGAGTATAGCTGGAATTCCCTGAAATAGTTTAGTAGTGTTCGTGCCAGAATAATTGTACCATCGGTATTGTGTTTTATTTTGTGTTACTATGAAATTGCATGTCTTGGAAATATAGTCTGGTTTTAGTAATGGAGCAAAATGCCGTTAAAATTTACCTCGTTTTTTGTGGGGTTCGTTCTTAAGACTTTAAATGACATGATTTTGGTAAACGTTTATCATAGTTGAAAAGGTCTTAAATTGTTTGTAGTTCTATGTGAGATAGACGCGCGTGCGAGGTGTCAGGAGACGCGTCTCTTCGCGGAGAAGCTCAAAAGAACCTGTTCAGAATTACTTTTAGTAGGATTTTTTTGAAAAATGTTCAAGAAACCAGATTTTTTTGACCATATTCCCAAACATTTGTGAAATCTATCACGTTTATTTTCGAGGTAATTTGCCTATTGCTGTTTCAACTATAACTATAACACTTTAAAAAATAAATTTATCTAGGTATAATTATAACAAAAAAAATGTACCCAATTTAATTTGTTATTATTAAATATTGGAGTGTTTAAATTTGGTACATTCCTAGGGAAGGATAACCAAATGTGACAGGAAGAAAGTAAGGAAAACAAAATCAAAGGCATGCCTACTAACTACCTACGGCTAACCAGATTATCACACACACTATTTGTGTTTGTTACCTCTTATAAAATGTGGAAAAATCCCTCTCCTTTTCAACACAGCTGCAACCTGTTGATCCACCGCATAATAACCGTGGACCTCACGCAGTGTTATTTCGGTCTCCGCAAAATGTGTGGAACCTGACCACAGCCGCAAAATCGTGTAGCTTACGACCACGAAGGTACGACCGAATGTAGGCACAGAATAAATACGCTTTGGTTAACATTGCCTTAACAAAATATATTAAATGAATAAGCATAAGCATTTCATTCTCATTGGACACAATAGATTTTATTGTACATATTGAATAACACTTATAGGTCACTAGCTTCTGCCCGCGACTTCGTCCGCGGAAAATTATGAAATCCCATACAACTTCCCCCCCCCCTTTTAACCCCTTACAACCCCTTTTTCGCGATAAAAAGTAGCCTATGTTTTATCTCGGGGTCTAGAATATCTGTATACCAAATTTCATTCAAATCCGTTCAGTAGTTTTGGCGTGAAAGAGTAGCAGACAGACAGACAGACAGACAGACAGAGTTACTTTCACATTTATAATATTAGTTAGGATTAATATTTACATTCCAAAACTATGGAATTCAAGCCTTCCAGGCAGCTAAATCATAACATCACTTGGTCAAGTAAAGTGACTGTATGGTACACCTAAATCTAGTGCGTAGTACGTACGAGTATATATATCGATGATAAGTCATGATACTCTCACTGCATCCATTTCGGCACTTGATGGTTTCTCCCAAAAAATAGCTACCTTTAGTACAAAGTAAAAATCTTGTTCGTTCAGTTTGACATCTCAGAACACAAAAATATTATTTTGGTAATAAAAAACCAACTAAATTATTCATTTACAGTGATTTCTTAGCCATTGTGGTCTACAAAATGGTAACTTATTCCACCAAGGAGGTTGTATGTAAATAGGACGAACTTACTAAGTTCAGTTTGTCTGTGTGGTCGTCTCGATCGATTGCAGGCCAACAAAGTTCTTTGACCACTGGCCTCGTTCACACAAAACTTTATACACGAACTATGTCTGCAAGGCGTATTTCTGACTTAATATTAGATGACTGTAGACTTTCAGGGCTTATGAAATATAGAACTGGGTTCCGTGTTTTGTAGAAGTTTCAGCTCTTAAATTGTTGGGCTATAGAGATAGATAGATAGTTATATTCTTTATTTCACACCAGAGATAAAAATTAAAGATAGAGATAAATTAGAGATTGGTTATTGAGATTGATAATGTGTAACCCTCGACTTCATTAAGTCCCAACAGGACACCGATGTCTGCACACCTATTATCTTTTAATTGTGTCTGTAATTACGGTAGCCGAAAGGTTAAAAGAAATCTTCTTAATATGAAACAATTTCTTTGATATCGGTATTCATAAAATGGTTTGTCTTAAAAACTACGATTGTAATGCCAGTTTGGGATATTGGACAAACGGTACTAAAACGTAGGCGAAAATATGTAGCCACTATTTTACTTGATAGAAGACTATTCAATGTTTTATACTTCCGCCCATTCTCATAGGAGTAAACTAATGAAATGCCACGTGCTACGATCCTTACATATTCCTTTTCTGCGGTATCAATAAAGTAGCTGTCTTCTATGATTCCACCTTTGGTAACTGCTCCGCTCATAATGGTTATAGCGTAATGCTGTATATAGCTTTCCTCTAAAACTAAAAGATTTTGTCAAATCGAACCTATAGTAGCTGCTTAGATTAGTACGTACTACCGAAAAAAGATATGGTTAATCAGTAATCCATCAATGAATAACAATTTTAGTGTACAACCATGAATATTATATTTATTTATACGCTTTTAGACTGAAGCAGCGAAAATTTATAGACGATGGAGTAGATTGATTAAATGAAACGAGTATACAATAACGTACGTAATTTCATATGGCATCATCTACAACTAAAAACTCCTATAAATCATAGACTTGTTTATTTGTTCTTTATTTTTAAACTTTCAGTCGTTTATAAAAGTTAAAACTATCTATCTAGCTCTACCGATAGAACAAACTTGGTCTCTATATTGACCAGCTAAGGTCTTTGACCAGCGTTCTCATTGGCTCGATGTCCGAACACCGAACGGTGTAATTTAAATTATTTATTTACATTGAACTAGCAATATTGATTCCTTCAGCTTTGTTCTTCGATGAATTTTTAATCTCTTGCGTGACATGGTTTCAATTATTTGACATTGTTTTATTTTTTGGGGTCGTTAGAATTGGGTCAAAGTTTGTAGTACACAAACAAAAGTAGCAAACAAATAAGCGTACTAATTTGATAGTTTTATAGATGGTTGACAGCAAAAATACTGTCACTGTCAGATATAAATTCTCTTAACCTTTCGTATGCCGTAATTAGAGACACAATTAAAAAGCTATTATGTCTCGCGTAGATCTGCGCACCGGAATTCAAAAGATTAATGCCTATACCCAATCTTACATTAAAGACTGTGCAGACCAACAGTTGCAGTACAAGGTATTGGGAATACGTACAAGCAACTGAAAAACGCAAGATGTTAATGACCAACACACATAATTTACTTCTTTCTCTTACAAACGTGGGCCGAAGCTACTCCACTGTTACTCATTCCAAAATTGCCGAAGATATTAAATGATGATGTAATTTTTCACAGAATAATACAACCAAAAATTTTATCACATAGATAACGCTTTCACACACTCTTATCATTGCAAAAATATACGTTTTGGCGAAAAATTTGTGTTAAATTATTTATTAATTTCCTGGCTATGTTGGAACGAAAGAAAAATCTTGATGTAAAAGCTTTATGTGAGCTAGCAGCGGCATATCGGGAAATTGATACTGACGAATGTTAAAATTTTATCCTACAGTAATACGGATTACTTTTGCAATGTTGCTTTTAGATAGATGAAGCATTTCTTCTATGAACAGATTTTGCTCGACTTATCCGAATCTGGTGCCAATTGAATCACAACATCATATTCATAGACTCTCGTATAAGTTGCCTTTTCCTATTTACTCAAAAACCGACATATCCATCTGTTGCCATTAGCTTTTCAATTTTATAACTCTCAACTCTCGTTACTGATTCTAAATCTGCAATGTTCTCATAGTTTATTTTTAACCATATCTCTCCATTTTCATTCCACGAATTCGTTCCTTCTACCAAAAACTTCGCTTTCACGCATGTTCATATAGTTTTCATCGAAGCTCTATGTAAATAAATAATGCTCGGCGTCTGGTTAGTGGTTATCTCCCGAAATAAAACACTTGCATAGTCTTGGATGAGTGCTAACGTCACCCGCCTACCAGCCGGTCGGTACTCTAGTTAGAGATGGGAGAATCGTCTGTGACGTCATTTGCTGTTGAGTTGAGATTTTAAAAGATTTCAACTGTGCCTTCATCATCTTTATATTCGATATATATGGCTCTTGGTTCTGGGATAGAAATAATTCTGCTTCTAGTGCCCAATTTGTGAAATAAAGTATTGTACACAGTATAAAATATTTCTGCTTCAAGCAGAATTTCTTGGTTCGTATAGTTTCTCGTCATCGTCTTCTTCATATTGATACATTGGACCTTGGTATTTTTGTTTTAGTCGTGACTGAAACATATCAGAAACTTTCTTATTTGGGTTAATTATAAGGCATTATTAATAAATTAAATGGTTAGTGTTTCTAACAATTTGTAATAAAACGTAGCAATAACATAAAAACAGTTCAAACTCATAATTGAGAGCGCCAACTGTTCCCCTTGCTAATTTAAATTTATGTTTCTGTGCGATTTCATAATTTGTTTCCAAATTGAAATAGTATTTACATCATAAATCTAGAAACATACCAGTTTTGCCTGTATTTACAAATTGATAAATGAAATATAATATTTAAATTAATGCATTGGGTCATTCGGTCTGTTTCGGGTTACGATTACACTACTAAATCATTTTTGTACAACAGATCTGACACGAATATTTCAAAAAGATTTATTACATTCAAATCTTTCCAATCATCCAACGTGATCACTCTGTCAACTCATTCTTACTTGAGACATAAATTATCTCCTAAAAATATTTTCGTTACACTCATTTTTCCTCCACACTAGAGGAAAACTGAGTGTAAATATTACAAGAGTATTCGCTATACTTGGAAACGGGTTCCTTCCAAGCGAATGAACCGATATATCCAAGATACTATTCTACTAAACATTCCATGCCTAGCTCTAAGTCTCTTGAATTCCAATATCTTCGTTCTCGATATTGAATAAGCATTACAAGCCTTCGATTACGCTACACGGTATTAGGTTTTATACCCCTATAGTATAGAAATGTATCTGTATCTTTACAGATACAGCTCTGCACTTATAGGCTACCACGATATATGACCCCTATCAGACCTTTTTGGTTCTCTTATTTTTCAGGCAAATGGCTTTATGTTTCTTTCTATATATAACTGTTCTGACTGTTGCTGCAGTAGTAATTTTATGCGAGAATTGTGAATTTACTTAATTTTTACTATCCGTCCGGAACTTCCACAATCTAATTAAAATAAATCTTATTTTTTAGTAGTAAGGCATTATTGTTTTCTTTATGTGGGAACACAAGGAATTAATTCAGTGTCATGGCTTTTTAATTGCTGCTTATTATTAATGCATATCGATCCTAAAACTACCTGATGTAATAAATTCTAGCTGTTAAATATAATAATAATGTTAAAACAGATTTTCTTAACAATCGATTAGCTTGTTATAATAACAGTAAATGGTCATCATCTTCCTGCCCTTGTCCCGTTTTATTTGGGGTCGGCGCAATATGTTTTTTTCTTCCATTCTGTCCTGTCACCCGTCACGCTATCACTAACTATTAATAACAGTAATTAATGTAATTTTTTTTCTGCGCCTTTTATCATTATTTAGTTTAATGTAGGTACATAAAACCAATTTTGGCTAAATATTAATTGGCACTTCAATATTCCTCCGCTTAATATTGAAAACGTCAAAAACAGTTGTTTACTAAAATTTAAAACCTAATTAATGATCACGGTGTTGTTTGGCTTAATCTTACTTTCAGTCAATTTTCAGTATGTTTGCTATCAAAATACTTTTCTACTCGTGTAGGTTATTTTATACATTCGATTTCATTAAATATTTAAACTAATCATACGAATATTTGAAGTACCGTTGTATCGTTTTCTTTCCCTGCTTCCATATTTTACTTCATAATGGAGATTTTTTGTGAATCTTTTTTCTAACGTGGATGCTGGAACATATTTTTCACACATTCGATCTTTGCATTCGGTCGGTGCATTAGTGTAACCTTCTAAGCTATTACAACATTTTCGTCGAAATCCAAAGTTCGAGCTAGAGCTTCTATTAAAACTAGTTCAGCTTTAACGAAAGTTATATGCAATATTATACTAAATACCAGAAATACTCTACTGCTTGTTGCGACGCGGTTCAAGCATCGCTTTGATACGTCGAACCAGATTCTCGCACTAGTGTACGTGAGAATTTAAGACCGAGTACACTATGCGGGCCTACATGTAGTCGGACTACAAGATTACAAGGCTGTTTTTTTTTAGGATTTGTTTCGTAAAACTGAAGGATTTTCAGTGATTATTATAGTATATCATCTTCCTATTCATGTGTCATATAGGTTGAGGTTGACGACATGCGGTCTTTTACTTCCATTCAGCCATTCTTTTTCTTTAATTCTTATTCTTGCCCACATATAGTATATCTCACCTTCAGTATTCTCTTAGTACTTGTCTATCTGATAATATCTTCATTGAAGTCAGTATAATTGTCAACTTTATTAAAAGATTTGATATTATGAATGCCATCAATACTATCTTCATTGCTGCTATCCTCAATTCCAATAGTATACCAAAGACATTACCTTGAGTTATTCTAAGTAACAGAATTCACTGGAAATATCATATACGATTTCAAAGCTAAACCTTCCAAACAAGTTATGCGGCACCGGTGAAACTACTGCCTTACAATCTAGCACTGATTAAATTATACACTACAAAATGTCTCTGATTCACCTGGGCACGATATCATCACAGCCCTGACATAGTAATGAATCAAACGGCGTGTCATCTGATAATTATGTGTAGGGCTGCCAACCTACCTTGGTCTTTGAATATTTCATGAGCTACTTATAATTTATTCAATTTATGTTTTACTTAAGTTCTTATGTCAAATATAGGTGGAATGGCTTTAGAGGTTTCTAAAGTTTTGATACTTTAATAAAATTTAATATCCTAAGTTGTATATTTTTCTTTATTTTTTCTGACATATCCAAGAATTTATATCGTGTAAGACATTGTTATAAGTGTTTACTGAAGTGCAGGGCTTATGCCTGTTGAAGCTGTAGGATTTGTCGAAAGAGTTATCATGATCGCCGAAAGTAACAGAACGAATATAGGTGGGATTTTAGTTTATAAAATGCTTACAGGTTCTCTCGCTTCACCAAAAGCTGGGGAAGTTATTCAATTCCTACTTCCAATATTATATGAATCAAGACAATCAAGAAAAGTGTTTGATATACGAGCAAGAAATACACATCCGGTCCCTACGCAACAATCTTTGTAATTGCGTGCGTAACTTTTTATAAATAAGAATACTGAGGTTTTTCGAACGAAAAGATACCTATAATGATTGTTATTATGATGAACTCAGGTTCTTAGTAAATAGTTAATTACGAGGTTTTTATAATATTACCATAGCTGATATTGCAATTACAGAATGCTCGTTGTTCAATATAAAACAGGATAGAACAGTAATTCCATGTCATGTCGCCGAATCTGTGTGATCGTTGCGACCAATCTTTTTCTTTCCGAGTCGGTTTGACTCAAATTTTGTCCGACCAATATTTAGCCACCTGGACAGCTCTTTCGTTGGCCTCGTACAAGTCATTAAAGGTGCAGGTGGTAGTGCACACTGAGGAAAGGAGGTGACTCATATCCTGTGAAGGGGCTCCACACTGGCACTGTACTTGCGATGGGTCAAGGAAACCCCATTTGGCCAGATTATCTCTACAACGACCAACTTGAACCCGCGGTCGGTTCAGGGATTTCCAGATTGGCCACTGCAGTGTCCCGGTGGCAGTTGTTCTGCCGGGGGGATGAAGTTAGGAGGAGTGGGATATCATTCCCTCCACAGTCGCATTTCTGGTCTGAGCTGCTACTCGTCGAAGATCTCGTAAATCTTAAAAAAACTCTTACGACTCTTTACGCTCGCACGTGGGAGTTGATGCCCGTTGTGTTGTTACGACCATGAAATTGTGACATTCATCACAATTTAAGCGGTCCACATGCTAAAGGCGAGTCACCTTTCTTCCACTGTTTTGATTTAATCTAAGATGTACTAATAGATACTTTTTTATGCAATGGTGGCCTCTTACCACCATACTGCTTGAACCGGTGGTCTGGTCGAACAAGCTTGATCAAACCAAACTAACGGTGTGAAGGGACGACATTGCAATTTTTTTCTGTCATGGAAGAATCTTATCTTTAGTTTACTGTATTGTCCACTTCGTTTCATCTTTGCGTGTTTGTTCACGAAGCCATGACACACAATAGTACAGGTTACTACTGCGTCGCCATTATTGCTAAGATGTTGTTGTTTCTCATTTACTAAGCTAATTGAACTGAGGTCAACACTATTATTGAGAAGTACCCGCATCATTCGTGTGGCTGCTGATGATTCATGCTGTTCTCGTGTTGTTCGTACTGTATTGAGACGTGCAGGGGCGTAATTAACGCAATATCTACCGTATTATTGATACAAGACCCCAAGGGCCCCAGGCAAAAATTCGCAACGTGCTATCCAGAGCCATCTCGTAAGATAAATTAAAAAAAAAAAACACTTTTTTTATACGGGGCCTCTATATCGCTGAGAAACCTTCGGGTATACCAGAGAAGCTTGAAGAGGCTCCTAAAATTTTTTATCTATACAGCAAATTTAGTAGCACTATGCATTTTTATTTACTTACTTTTTGATGTGAGAAATCCTTTATTCTCTGTTCTGTGTGAGAAATCATCAAACAATATCTCTAGCTCTAGATGAAAGGACGTGTTAGGCTATTATTTCTTTAGTAGTCCTTTGCGTTCTATTGTCACGGTAACTCTTTCAAACATTCGGCAGGATTACGGCCCTCCAAAATGGATGACGAACTAATTATCCTTTCAGTAATCTGCTAGATGTGGCCGCTACAGTGTAGGATTGGATATTTTGGAAAGCCTTGAATAGGCTAATATCCACATGTATAGCATTCCCAAGCGTCAGTAGCACAGGTTAACTCCTAGAATGGAACTGGGCTATGCTTTGTTATCCGTTGTAGAATCTTCTCTTCGTCACTCATGATGTAGTACTTAAGCGAACTTGAATTTTACTTTTTGTAAACAAGTATAAACAAGTATAAATTTTTTGTAAACAATTTGTACACCACAAAGGAACACGTTTATGGAACACCAAAAAGGGTATTTATGTTCCGTTGTCCGGTAACTCCATTTTAAAACCTTTCCCAAATATAACGTTGAGGCATTTCCCAGAATCTGTTATAGAAAACCAGCAAAGCTGTCAGGTCATAGCACAATTACCGGTTATTATTCCAACTTGTCACGAACAGTAACCCATTAATTATCCTGGTACACTCAACTGCAAGTTTACTGTGCCACTGGAACTACGAAAATCGCTCTTACTGTTACGAATAAGGGCTTTTTCAATGGAGAATTGTTACCAATAAGTGCACTTGATGCTACTAAGCTGAAGCATTTGTTCTAAAGGAAATATGTAGAAGTTTAAATGGCTTTGGCTTTACGGTTTTGAGCAATATAATGTTGTTATATTACTAGAAGTTACAGTTTTTTTTTAATAAATAATGTTATTGTTCAGTTAAATCATTCTTTACCGCGGGCTTTTCTGTATCTTGGTACTCTTTACTTTTGATATTTAACGCCTTAGTCGATATACTTACTAACTTGAATAAGAACTATCATCATCATATTTATCATCAAATTACCTTCTACAAACAAAAAAACAAACTTTACCTCTTTATTATATTAGTGTAGATAAACGACAATATCTTAACGGTGAAAGAAAACATCGTGAGGAAAGCGGCATGTCCTAGAACGAAAAATTCGAAGTCGAAAAGTAAAGTGCTCATTTTAAATTTTAAAATAAGTAGCCACTAGAATTCCTCAACATTTGAAACAATGAACAAACGCAATGTGTTTATAGTTGGGCAGTTCTCTGGTGAGCTTTGCAAAGCGACGAACCGTAAAGCTCTGTGACCACTCGCTACAAACAATTAAAAATACACACTCGGAAAAGCACGAACATTAAAATGTTTTACTGTGTTTAAAATAATCCAAATAAAGCTGCACTTGTATGACAAGTACGCGGCAATGTTTACATTTTTAAATAAAAAGTAATTTAGACTAAAATAATGTCCAATATACATATTGTATGTGTATACAATAACTTCGCCCTATTTGGAACCGTGTACTACTTCTGACGTTTTATAAGTGCCCATGTAGGCCTATGTGGAAGAGGCCTAAAAAGCTTTTGACTTTGGAAAAATAGATGAGTTTAAAATAAATTTTATTGGACATGAAAATATTACTAAATTTTTTACACGTTACATTTGAAGTGAGTACTGTCTGCGAGCTGTCTTAGTTCATTAAGACCCCAGAGGACAGTCTCTGGTGTCCGCAGACCTATTGTCTTTTAATTGTGTCTGTAATTACAGTAGTCGAATGGTTAATAAAGAGGCTCTTTATTAACGTCTTTATTTGTAGGGGGTAATCTCTGGAACTACTGGTCCGATTGGAAAAATTTAAGCAACAATAGAAAGCTGCTTTACTCCTGAGTGACATAGGCTATATTTTATGTACGCGGGCGAAGCTGCGGGCAAAAGCTAGTATCAAATAAAAAAAGACTACTCCAAGCTTTCCAAACCCGAATACTATCTTCTATGAACAATAATCAGAAAACTGCCACTATAATCACGTTAGATTCCAATGCAAAACAGACGGCTAGCTAAAAAACTAATCATTAGCTTGCGTGCTCCAATTACACACGCGTATCTCAGGGGTAGTCAACAGTTTTAACATTTGATGTGTTAAAAACAAAATAAGTTGAAGTCATTCTAGTAAACATATTGATGATTCCATGCGAAGCGTTTTCTTTTCAACCTGAGCATTTTCTGCACCTAAAAATATATAAAAGCCAAAACCCTGACTCACTGTTTCATTCATCAACGTCCAGCCCTTGGACCTAGACCGCTGAAATTTTGCAGAGGTTATTTTTATTATTTACGCAACAGCCTTCGAGCTATAACTCGCACAATAGTGACTTTTTGAGGTCATAATTCTTTCACCATACATGTCTTGGTTCGCTTTTACCTTAGCGATATTTCAAAGGGCAACCATATAAACATATACGAATTCCGCAAAATATTTTCATACAGTATAGAGTGGCCAAGTGGTAAAGGCCCCGACTTACGAGTTGTAGGTCACGGGTACAAACCCAGCCAGGCGCATTACTTTGTGTAATTTATTTCATCACCACTGCTCTCAAAACGGTGAAGGAAAACATCGGGAGAAAACCGGCATGTCCCAGAAACAAAAAATTCGAAGACATGTGTCATCCACCAATCCGCACTGGGCCCGCGTGGTGGATTACGGCCCATTCCTTCTCCTAGAGAGGAGGCCTGTGTGAATATGTCCCAGCAGTGGGAACATTAAAAAAGGCTGATGATCCATACTTTCCAAGGTTGGCGACACCTGTTCTAAACATGCGTACGCGCAGATCGTGACGCGAGTGTATTGACATGTTGATTCCCGCGTTTAGTCGCGCGGAGAGATGTGTACTATGCCTTATTTTAGATTTACGATCAATTGTCATGTCACTGCTAACAGGCAATTTATTTAACTAAGTGGTTATTGTTTCGTTATTTCTATTGTCGTGTGTGGTCTCGAAGTAGATTTCCACATTTACGCGAGCTTACTACTTACAGTCCAATAATAAACCCGCCACGACATCCCTGCAGTGTACACCCTGTCCCTTTCTTGACTCAGCCCGTGCCGCTGAGCCCAATTTTTTTAAATTCAACCCTAATTAATCCAGCTTGTCCTTTATTGTCCCACCCACAGGCACAGGCATAGGATACACTCCGGAATAGTACATAGGCTACTTTTTATCCCGGAAACCCCAATACCACGCGGGCGAAGCCGCGGGCAAAAGCTAGTAAAAAATAAATATGTTTGACGACAAACAAAAACGTTGCTAACCCCTGAAGCTAACGGCGCAAATAATCATCATTCCACAAGTTACACACTCGAACCTAATTTTCCTATTTACGTAACACGCTCGAGTTGTAAGTGTTCTCATGTCTTACTATGTGCTGTGAGCAAATAATATCGTGACACTGATAAGGGTTATCACTCATGGTGAACGTGGAAACTGCCTTCCTTAAAGAGGCTTGGTAAATTTTGCATTGATATCTTTGAAGTTATATTTTAACATGTTGATAAGACTTTCTGTCAAATTGTCCAGTTCAAGTGCCTACTTACATGTTCTGTATTATTGTAAAATACGAAGTTCTGACTCATTTATTGACTCATCAACATCCAGCCTAAACACTTGGACCTTTTTTTTATGGTAGGTGAAAATCTTCCAATGACGAAACCCGCTCTTGGGTGGAGCGGGAGACCAGTGTCACACTTTTACTAACTAAAAACCCTACCCCGTACCTTCCTTGCCTTATTCCTGGAGTCGAGGTAACAGTTTGCACCACCCTAGGCTCCAGGAGGCTTCGACCCTGAAGGGCCCCTGCAGTTTGCTGACAACTCCTTGAGGCGCGCGGGAACGGTGCGCGCCGTTGACGACTTGGACTCGGTCTTACCAGACGACCGGACGGCGAGCTACCCATTGCTCACCGTCCGCGAGCCAAACACTTGGTCCTAGAACGCTAAAATTTATTTTTATGATGATAACTAGCGACCCGCCCCAGCTTCGCACTGGTGCAATGGTGATATTAAATATATTATGCATGTATTATACATATAAACCTTCCTCTCGAATCACTCTATCTATTAAAAAAAACCGCATCAAAATCCGTTGCGTAGTTTTAAAAATCTAAGCATATATAGGGACAGACAGCGACTTTATTTTATACTATGTAATGATATGATATGTCTTAGCTTGATCATAAAAATTGACATAGGCGAACAGTGAGGATTTTGCAAAATTCACTCCCTAAAGGGATAAAACTCGTGTTCAAAGTTTGTGCAGAAATCAATTTTCAAGCGGGCAAAGCCGCTGGCAGAAAGCTAGTCAATGATAATAAGATCAACTGATTATTCAAATATATAACCAAACGTTTTAACACTCTGCCATATTATGAACTGATCAATTTATATAATCTGGCCACGACATATAAAAAGAGTAAGACGGCAAGCTACCTTTGGCTCACTGTCTAGCTACTAGAGTTACGTTTAGAAAAAGGTGTGACAATTTTCATCTTCCTCTAAATTATGCATGATGTTCCATTCAATGCCAACAATGATAAACAGCTTTATCTCGGTAGAATTAGGCTATCTCCTGAACAAGCACACTTTCAATATCACTAGCTAATATTAGCACAACCTTCGGCAAAGGCAAGTAATTTGGACCACGTCGACGCAATGTTTACGGATAAAAAAGCTGACACACTGAAAATTCTTACTGATTTGATATAAATATATCAAAGCAGTAAGAATTTTTTTAATATCCACCCTTACGTTGTTGAGACGTATGCGGCCTGGACTAAGCGTTTTGCCTCGTCGTTTATATCGCGTACATCGAGGGACTGGAGCAGTTTGCCGGCTGCAGTCTTTCCGTCCGATTATAATTTAGGTGTCTTTAAGGCTAGAGTGAATGGGCTCTTAATAAACTAGTTCGCCTTACCATCAACGATTGCATCACTGCTTACCATCAGGTAGGATCGCAGTCAAGCACTAGTTTATTGCAATTAAAAAAAAATGTCGTTAATATATAAATAAATATATCGAGAAGGTGATTTTCCTTTCTTCCATTTCTGTATGATTTTCTTAGCAGTGGTCTCGTTTATCCGTGCCCGTCTTCAATATATGTGCATGGTAAACAAAGCTATAAAACCGTCGACTTGAATTCTGTTTGAATAAAATTGAGTTTTCAAATAACCTGGAACGAAAATATTGCTGTAATATTTACTCGTTTTCATTCTATTGTGTTTGTTGCTAAACTAAAACTCGAGCTCAAGTCATTTTATTTCAAAAAATAAAATTTAGCCTATGTTACTCGTGGATAATGTTCCACTCTGTCCTGTCACCCGTCACACTAACACTAACTCCCTTTTCTTTCATATCACTCCTCACACAATCCATCCATCTCTTCTTCATGGTTACATACATATTTCTAGCTGGTTCTATTATGTGAGCACAATGTAGTGGTGCTTAATGAATAAAAAATTGAAGTTGAAGTAAACCATTAGCAGCTAAGAGATGACCGTTCTCTACCTCAACTCAACATCAAAACACACTATTTAGGACTAACGAAAATTCAGGGTCTCGGGGCTTTTCAATCTTTGGGAAATGTCCGTAAGGACGGCCCAAGCCTGTATTCAAGTGAACGAGCTCATTAAAAATATATGAAAGCAATCTTTTTATCGTCTCCGTCGGAACGCTGACCCATCCCGACGTGTATAAGGTGTCTTATAATAAATGCTTGGCGTTATTACTGTATATACCCATGTAATAGGAAACTTATCATGAAATACGTACCATGTTGGAATACTGCTGACGAGTTTAAGCTCGTGATTCAACTCTTTAATCATCTAATGACGAATCCCACTCTTGGACGGGGCGGCAAACAGTGTCAGACTCTTACTGACTAAACAACCCACCCCATTTCCTTCTTAGCCCTCATACCGGGGTCGGCCCTTCCTTTCAGAAGCCGGACGGGGCCCCAGTAGGCTTCGGCCTACTGCTGAGGAATTTAAGCAAGTAATTCGCCAGGATCTCTCAAAATAATCGGGGTGTTACGACTTACGATACCGATAGCGTATGAGTTATTCTAACTTATATCAATAAAAATGTTATAATATTACTTCGAAAAGCGACTTACAGGGCTAACGATTTTAGCCTCTTTCCTGTAAAATAAATGTTTTGTGTAGGTTGCTTCTTTTTTTAATTATTAAATGACTTCTCCAGGTCTATATTGGAATAAGATGGCAGTCTTTTCCTGACTAAAAGGCAGACAGTCATTAAAAGACTGACATCCCCTGAAAACCCTTAAATGTCCTTTTAGTAGCGTTTTGCGTCTTAAGGCCAAAGTAAATGTTTCAACCGTTTCTACAGCAACTTTCATAATGCTTAAGATAATTAATTAATAAATTAATTCACAAATTCTTATAATTAAACAATAACAAATCAGCCCACATGTCTAAGCCACGTGCTCAGGGTCGCTAGTCATGTTATGATGCTTATGTAATAACCGTGGGTGACCCACTTGGATGAACTGCTATCGTGATACCGTTTGATAGGGGTTCGTAGTCTTAACTTAATTCGCAAATTCAACTTATAATTAAACAATAACAAATCAGCCCACATGTCTAAGCCACGTGCTCAGGGTCGCTAGTCATGTTATGATGCTTATGTAATAACCGTGGGTGACCCACTTGGATGAACTGCTATCGTGATACCGTTTGATAGGGGTTCGTAGTCTTGGTTGCTCAATTATAAATACTAAGTCATCATAACGGCAGATGATGTAAAAGAAAAGAGTGTAATAAAAACATTTGTGTTAGGGTATTATTTTACCTTCAATGAAACCTTTGACTTTTCGAAGTTCACCGCATTAAAGCCAAGATTGAATCAGAGTTAGTCAATCAACGGGTCCTAATAATTCACGCGATAACAAGCCATCATTTAGAAACCTTTGGTTTTTGACCAAAAGCATGATCTTATGTATTCTATGATCTAAAAACAATATCGATTAATTTTTATGGTATGCCCCAAAAATAATTATCAGGCTCACAAAGCCAGTGTAGGACTTATTTATTTAATACCAATAAAATGCGAATAAAATGTGTATGACTATATTTTGACGATATTTTCCCTTGCAGGGAGAGAACTCCAAACGAGGACACGAGGTACGTTGGTAGCCAGGCCGTGTACAGTGTTGTGGGCTTATCTATACCAATACTGCATGAATTGGTCGCATCTGCCTTCATACAGATAATATACATACAGTTTACAAGCTGAAGTTGTACAAGAAAGAGATGGAAATGGAGATCTTAAGCACGGTTTCCACCGCGAGCGAAACTGACCCATTAATTGACTTCGTTAAACTCGCAAACGCAAACTGCATACTTGTATTTCCACCAACAAATAGTCGGACGGAAAGAGCCAAGTATGCAGTTTGCGCTTGCAAGTTTAACGAAGTCATTAATGGGTCCGTTCCGCTCGCGGTGGAAACCGTGCTTTACTTCAGATCCGCTGCAGTTCTGGGTCAGCCTTCTGGATTCTGGTCGTCAATTTCAATGAACGTCAGTGCCTGCTTTAGAACATTACGTGGGTCTATGCTAGAGGAGCCGGAGTTAGAATGGAGTACGACCCGAGCTCAAATTCGTATAATTTTGATCGTGATGTGCTCCTCTGGAGTCCGTTCCCACGTCTACACCCATTTGAGTTCAGTTCGTACTTCGCTCGTGCTCTATCGAAGACCCATATTTACAAGGCTCAAGACGGCTCAAAAACCGAGAAATGGTTTTCTGGGTTCAGACGGATCATTGAACCTGGACGACTCGTTAAAAGCCTGATTCGGAAATCTATGCGGATCCGAAGGTATCCACCGATTTATTCATCTCTTTCTTTCGTCGGGTTGCTTTTATTTTGCAATTAAAGAGCTTGCTTACTATATGTGTGTTAACTATATGTTGCAATTCCTCTCTTCACCCACGTGGCATGCCAAGCCTATTTCACTGTATTTTTGCATCCTTAGTTCATTTAGGGCTCCAGTCGCGTTGAGGGCAGGGAAAAGAAGTGAAGGTTTTGAAGCACTGATACACCAAGTTAGTCAAAGTATTGTCATTATTTAGTTAGGGCAAAAAAGTGTTATCGAAAGGAAATAGCAGTAGTAAATATAGCGACATACATCTGACCTGGCAGTAGCTCCAAATATTGTACTGGTATTAGTATAACTTATAGTTTCACTAATACCATAGTCAGTTTACAATCTGGAATCTTTCCGTCCGATTATAATTTAGGTGTCTTCAAGGTTAGAGTGAATAGGCTCCTAATAAACTAGTGCGATTGCATCACTGCTTACCATCAGGTGGGATCGCAGTCAAGCACTAGTTTATAGCAATAGAAAAGAAAGTCGAAAAAGGCGAGGTAAATAATGAAGATAAAAATTACCTGATACACTTGAGATATACTCGTATAGCCAAGAAATTTTTCAATTTTCATTTAAATGAAGTGCACATCACATCAGCCACTGTTATAAGAACGATTTTGTTTGTTGATATGTTTGTTTTAAGCACTGCATGATTTCAAGGATGTTTTTAAACTTTTAACCGCCTACACAACGCCCAACAGGGTCGATACACGGCCAAGTCTTTTCCGTCAGTCTTTTCTAGTCAAAATACTCCGTCTCGCTAGTTTCTAGTGACCTATGGGAACGACTGCATCACAGCTTACCATCAGGTGGGATCGCAGTCAAGCACTAGTTTATTGCAATTAAAATAAAGCTAACCGAGGTGGAGTACCCAGTCACACACACGACCCTAGCAATGATAGGACACGAAAGTAATCACCAGAGAAAAAAACAAGCGGTTAAAGGGATGAAAACTTTTTTATTCACTTTCACGAAATTAGAGACGGTCCCGAAAGAGGGGTGAAGGTATACAGAATCTACAACTGCCCCCTAGCCAAATTACGATCGTTTCGTTAACCTCGAACGCTTTGAGTTGGCCACGCCCCCAATTAATCAGTTTCGACCATCTCAACGCTCATTCACGTGGTCAGAACAAAGAAATTGAAGGTGTGGTCAATTTCATGCGTTCGACGTTAACGAAACGATAGTATATTGGCTAGGGGGGCTGAATTAGCTGCCTATGCTGTTTCTTTGCAGCCAGATATCTACAAAAAGAAAGCAATAGAACTGCTGCAAAGGGTTAAAGCGCAGACTGAGGAGCGAGAGGTCGTGAGTACGAAACTTAACGCACTTTTAATGTGAACCCACTTGTAGCACAAATATATGGAGTGTAATGAAACACATCACAAAACCAACGTCAGTTACAGTACTGCCGTTTTAACTTGGTAAGCCTGAAATTAGGCTCTGCGAACTTAAGCGATTTTGCAAGTAGTGATATGCAATACGCAAAAAAACAGGTAAAGGTTCCTTAGCAGTCTAACGAGGTCCTTTATTTCTTAGGTTTCAAACTCTGCTCCAAGCGAACGCAGGCGTTCGCACATCTATTGTCTTTCTGTTGTGTCTCTCGTGACGGTATACAAAGAATGAAATAAATCTTATAATTTTACTGGAAGCAATAAATCAATGCAGCTCAAACATTTGATAGTACAGTTGATACCATAGCCGCGACAGTTTCTCCGCCGTGCTTCCCATGGCATGGCATGATGGCATAGTTTCGTGCCAATAACATAGTTTTATCGCGACTTTCTTTCCACTCAGAAGCCATGCTGCGGCTTGACGAAATATTATGTTAATGTCGCCGCTTGTGGAAAATGTGAATTATTCTTATAGATACACGGTTTTTTTGGAGTGATGTGGCACATAGAAGGCGCCATATCTCTGACACGGAGAGTTCATGTCTCTCGGGAAAATAAGTATTCCACAACTATCACACAACGCTATTTAGTCCCGAGATATAGAGCTTGTGTTATGAGTGCTAGACAACTGATATACATACTTGTATATTTCTAAATATATACATATTATATATAAATAACATCAAGTCATAGAACAAATGATCATGCTCATCACACAAAAATTTAATTTTGTCTTGAGTGTGAATCGAAGTCACGACCTCCGGCATAGCAGCCAGGATCTCTCATAGATCAATAGGTCAGTCAGAATAATACTATAATGTTTTGGAATATGTAGTATTTTTTACGAATTGGAAGGTATGTTAGTCTAATTATAATCTAGATTAAAGTGTACACTACTAAAAGATAATTGTGTCTTAAAAAGATACTGTCAAATGTCTGCAAAATCAGCTGGACACTGAAAAATAACCCTGTATAGAGCCGTTATGAAAACATCGGGAAATTAAGACAAGAAATTTTATAATACATCTTCGGTGAATTTTTTTTTTAATATGATAAATTACTAAGACCGTCAGACGTACAAGGAATCAGCAACTTGGCGTCAAAAGATTGTTGTATTCTTGCCCAAACAACTTTTAAGTGGAACCGTTGGAAAATCTTCTAATTATATTTAAGAAAAATTGGAAAGATTTGAGTGAAAACAACATGGCTTCCTTTGAAGTTAGAGCAGATACTTGTAAAAAGTTTCGGACCATCGGATCAAGAAACCTATTAAAAGTTCATGGATCTAATAACACAGCTCAGACTAGATATAGCTGTATATAAAAACCTTGTATATTGTTTATCATTATCATTACATAGTATAAAACAAAGTCGCTTCCCGTCAGTCCTTAAGTATGCTTAAATTTTCAAAATTACGCAACGGATTTTGATGCGGTTTTTTTAATAGATAGAGTGATTCAAGAAGAAGGTTTTATATGTATAGTACATGCATAATATATTCAATATGAGTACCCGTGCAAAGCTGGGGCGGGTCAATAGTATACAATAAATTAAACTTATACATACACTAGCTTTTGTCAGCGGCTTCGCCCGCGTACATAAAATATAGCCTATGTCACTAAGGGGTAAAGCAGCTTTCTATTGTTGCTTTTTTTCCAATCGGACCAGTAGTTCCAGAGATTACCTCCTATAAACAAAAAAAAAAACAAACTTTACCTCTTTATTATATTAGTGTAGATATTTAAGGGTCATGTTGACAAGAAATGTTCCCTAATTCTTTCCCTGAAAACCTCCAACGAGGGGCTAAAACCTTGATCAGCAATAAAGGTAAAATTTTCATTGTTCTCCAAATAATTGTTGGATATATTTTCCAAACAAAAGCGGCAAAAGCATATTTTCATCCCGGTTTAATTGTCTGCATCCATTTCATGATTCGCGGAACTGAAACTGTGGTTTTCTGTTATGGACGTATCCAGGTCGGCTTTCAGGTGAATTTTCAATATTGCACTGTCCGAAATTGATACACAGGAAATATTTGTAATATGTTATGTTACTGTACAAGCTTTTGCGGTCTGATATTTCAAAAATCGCTGATTGTTTGAAAAAATATTTAATCGAAACATCTAACCCTACATATTATTATAAATAATAATAATAAATTTGTTTATTGACACAATATTTTATATAGGTAACAAATATTTGAGGCCTTGGCTCTTGAGCTAGGTAGCAACCTGTGTTACAGGAACCAGTAAATCAAAGTTTCCCACTGCATATGTCCTTGCCTGACATTTATGATTACCTATTTTGCAAAATGGGTTTAAGAAATACTTACACGTAAATCTGTTCGCCTGTTTGAACTAGACGGTGTTCCCTATCCGACTACCCTGAGAAGAACATCGAAACAAACTCAGGGTAAACTTGTGATAAATTCAGAAACTATTCAACTTTTCATACAGATTTCACAAATTGACAGGGTGATTGAAAAATGCCAAGAATTTCAAAGATACAAAGCACCCGTTCCATCCGTTCGACGAATGGGACGATGATTTTTCCCACCATAAAAAAAAACATGCCATCCGCTCAAAGCCGGTGCGGATCGCTAGTTGTTACAAGAGCTTAAATTCGATGGCGAAAGTAATGAAAAATATCATATAACACCGTAGTCGATATAAAAATAATATCAAGTTCTGCTACCATACTTCCAGATTACTGTAACTGTTCTTAACTGGATATCAAACTGAAATTGAATCATTACCTACCATCAGTATGTATCCATCAGAAATATTACGAATGTTGGATTCCGATCACTATTTCCAATTAATTTTGCACCATCGATTCCGATTTCGGTTTCGATAAATTTTAATCGAAATTTAAATTATTTTAATATGTTTTTGGAATTTACTGAGTTTGCCCTTCATTTATACTTATTTTTAAATAGTTTTAGTAGTGCTTAGGCAGAAGCCTTCTTTTGGTGCTGATTCCGACAAACCTAATTTAAATTATAAGTGATAAATGAAATTAAAAACTCCGGTTTCGATTTTGATAATTATAACCACTTCCGTTATGATCTAAATAGGCGCATTTAGAATATTTTCACGATCCTATCATTCCATATATATGTAAGTCTAGTAAGATGTTTTACCATCAGTCTTGTGATATTTCTCCGTAGATACTTCCTTATGTTCAAGAAAACACATTTCATCAAACTTTTAAAATTTTAAAATAACAGCTTTTTAGACTATCAATTTCGTCTTCCTCCTATCAATCTGTTTCATCTCAAAAGTAAAACATATCACTTCCCCAACAACCACTTCAATTAAATTCCTTTCGACTAAATCGGTATATTTTCCTTCCACACCTTAAGCAATCATCCAAGGTGCTGGAGGCACCGGAAAATAAATAGCCAACACATTTGCGGAGTCACAATCTGTTTGCCTAGGACCGCACTTCAATATGCCGGGCGCACTGTATGTGCCTACGCCTTCGTAAATACGAGGTATCGGAATCAATATTTGGATACATCGTTGCAGGAAGTTGAAGTTGGCTTTGTGACACTGATTGGAAAATGGATGTCATCGTTGTGTTTATTTTAGATATGGTTTAAGCAAGACAAGCAGACTTATCAAGACTCAATTAATAAAGAATGAAAGGAAAGCTTTTTATTTGCGGAACGCACTCTTAATGGTAGGTTTACACGCTTGCCAAGCGTTGGCAAGCCTCGGCCAATCGCCATTGTGTAGCCATTGTATAAATGGGGAAACCCCGTAAACACAATGGCGGTTTTGTAAACGTACCATAACATTAATGTACAAATTCAAATTTAAAAAAAGAATGAAATCAATAACAAATAAAAAGTTACGTACGTAATAAAACCTCAATACGTTGTATTATACCGGTTTAGTTAAGGTGTGATGCTGATGGAAAAATTTAACCAGCTTGTATATTTATCCTCTGCAGATTTAGGTATACTTGAAACTTTCGGTGGTTCACAGCCCCGACAAGCCCTTACTAGTTGTAGATTTTGGGGTGACCAGGCAGGCATTTTACTTAGTATTTCGTTATCACTGCTTTCCAAACGGTAAAGGTAAACATCCTGAGGGACCTAGCATGTCCTAGAACAAAAAAAAAAAAACATCTAAGACATGTGGCATCCACAAACCTGCACTGATCAACCTGACTCACAGTTGTCTTCTGTCCGTCCGTCTTCCAATATCTATGAAGAAAACTATATTAAACTGTGTTAAACTCATTCAAACGCTTATCTCAGATCTAATTAATTCCATATTGACTAAACTATTTTGCGTGATCCGCAGCTCGCCACTCGATAATTAAGTTAAGAGTAACCATGGAGTTTCTTGCCGATTCTTCTCCATAGGAAACGACCAATTTGGAACCGTGCACTAGCTTCTGAAGTTTTATAATTGCCCATGTAGGCCTATGTAAAATAAAAACCATTTTGATTTAATTTGAATTTTCTCTTACAGTGTCTATCAAACAATCAAAATCAAACTATGCTATGGTATTTGAACTAGAAACACCTACTTCAATATCTATACATTCCACTTTGACAAAACTGCCGTGCCTGTCCCTGCTAGCCGCTCAATTCGCTCCCCTCGTCACTCGTAATTCTTTCCACCGTTCGATGGCCATTTAATTGCAGCAATTACTGTTAATCCTATTACGAAGAGCATCCACAAGCCTCAGTATTTCACTTGTTTTAAATTTGCTTTGATTGTGTTTAAATTGTTAGCGTTTGATTGTGATGAGTCTATCCAAGTAATATGTGTTTGCATGTTTGTTTTGGTATTGACATGATGATTTTTATTTTGGTAACGTTTTCTTCAAGAATCTTTTCTCTTTCCTAATTAATATAATCAATGTACCTAAAGCTGAAATCTAGAATTATTTTAAAATGTACTAACTAAATCAATCGATCTGCCTTGCCTATTTAACCAGAACAGGCTAAGAACCAGTATTTTAAAGAGCTAATATTTTTCTATTTCACTTGACTGCCTCTGTGTCCTCAACTCAGTGTATCAACTAGAACCAAGATTGAAATATCTATTTATTCCAGCAATATATCCTACATTAAATAGTTACTACATCTATTGTATGAATTTTTCGAGCTCTCGCGAAATCTCAATTCTCCAACATATGCGTTCAATTCAATCAAATAAGCTGTGACTATACTCAACTATTTGATCTTGTGAATCTCTAGAGATATTACGTATTCTTCCGTACTTTATTTACCTGGTTGTAGCAGGCATAAGCACCCTTTTTAGAATTCTTAAAAAGAACCCTTAACCGATAAAACTGTCACCAACAAAACCATTTGCCGTGATTATCCTGACGTATTCCGGAAAAAGTAACCCAGTAAATTGGATTTCGATGGACCGGCTACCCGGAAAAGTACATTCGTTTATTAAAGTGTAAATTCAATTTAGGACCCAATTTCTTTCAAAATTGAAGAGTTCAATGGATTTGTTTACCTTTAAGATTTAGACTACGAAAGATCTTGACTTATAAACTCTTTTCTATTGAAATTATGCCAAGTACAATCTCATATTGGAGTTAATCTTTCATTCAGTAGTTTCCAATCATGACAATACAATTAATCACACCCTGAGGGAGTGGCATGATGAGTTCTACTTATACCTTGCCGTATATTGGTATAGACAGACGGAAAAATATAAAGATACTAGGATATCATGCAATAGGCTCGTAAATATAGCTTTTGCAATTCCGAAAAATTTAACCAAACTCAAATTCGACCTGTGAAATTCATCGACATATATGCCTCAGCGAATTTCTAACGTCACACAGTGGAATTGTCACATACAATAACAACTATTGACAGCCACTGACCTACAAATCGAAGCCAGGAAATTAAGTGTCATGGCGACCGTCCAATACGTATGGAGTTATGGAATGGAGCCTTTTACAAGCATCTATGGATGCCTTAAGGGAGCTGTTCATTAGCCTCATAACTTTTTGTGCATGGCAATGATGGGCAGTTGTCGGAATTAGGACTGGTGTTAGAATTTGGCACGTGTTTGTCACTTTGTGTTGTCTTGGGTAAGGGTGAGTGAGAAGGGTCTGAGGTAAAGGTTGCCATCTTAAAGCAAGCTCGTCGGGCTTTTACCGACTAAAACCCGACCTTCGATTACCTTTTGCGTTTTAGGACCACGGTTTTCGTTTCAGAAGCTACCCGTGGCCTGCTAGGCCCCTACGGCTTACTGTCAGCTCTATGAGGCGTGCATGAATCATGATTTTTGAAGAGTGTAGTTTGTAAAAAGTGTGAATGGCATGATGTCAAAGGATTGGAAATATTATACTGGGATCGTTATTAAATCCAAAATTAAGTAAGGTTAGTTTATCGTGGCATTGTGTTACTCAGTTACTGGGTTTTAGTTTTACATGACGAAGTCCTGATAGACAGTTACTTAAGTGTAAATACTGTTATTCAGCTGCATTTCGTTAGGTTTCTAGGCTAGCCTATACTTGTCCCAAATATTTTAGGTGTAACTTCTTACACCCAAAATATTTGGGTGTAAGAAGTTACACGTAAAATATTTGGGACAAGTATAGCTAGTCTATTGAGTATTGATTGGTTTTTGAACTCTGCCAGAGTTCATGAAAATAATGGGCCTATCACACGCACAGGCTTCATAACAGTTTTAACTGCGCAGGCACGGAACACCGTGTAAAACTGTATAAGAACGATCTACAAGGCAAAATTGTGTTGAAACTTATGGTTATGGTAAGCCTATTAAGCACCGTAGGGTCTGCGAAAGGGTCGAAGCCTACTGGGGCCCAGGTCTCTTTCTGATAGGAAGGCTTGTCCCCAGTGTGAATGGCAAAGAAAGAACGAGGTGGGGTGTTTAGTCAGGAAGAGTCTGACACTGTATCCCGCTCCGCCCAAGAGCGGAATTCATCATTGGATGATTTTTGCATTTGACAACATTAGAGTTAAATATGTAAAGGAAGATTGAAGCTGCTATACCTATTCGTATTTCTAGTTAACCAACCCATCCTTATCCAATTGTCTGTATTGCAACAAGTGAATAATGAAAATAACAACTCGTCGCAGCTAAATTAAATTTGTTGAGAAAATTGTTCCAAATTAACTAGTCCCGGATCAATTGTTGCACAGATTCACCATATCAGATTTATTTTATTTATTTTTTGTCATCTAATGACGAATCCCGCCCTTGAGCGAAGCGGAAAACAGTGTCAGCCTTTTACTGACTAAACGACCCACACCATTCCTTCTTAGCCTTCATACCAGGGTCAGACCTTCCTTTCAGAAACCGGACCGGGGCCCCAGTAGGCTTCTTCGGCCCTGCAGTTGGGCCTCTCCATTTGCTGACAACTCTTTGAGGTGCGCGGGAACCGTCGACGACTGGCTTGGTCCCGACTATTACCAGACAACCGGACGGTTAGCTACCCATTGCTAACCGTCCTGTTTCCCGACTATCACGTGACCATAGTCCCTGTAGTGTAAGATTCATTTAGCAAGAGAAACAGTTATCCCTTCAAAGTTCAAAATACATTATTCAGCATACCTATGTCATAAAATCGAAACGGTTAGCAAACAATTCGGTTTAGCCAAACAAATTTTTGCACGATTTCCAATTTTAAAAATCAGTTTTCTCGCCACATAACCGTGTTCCGAAGTCCAATTATCGAGCGTCACGGGTCGGCTAAGCCCCCGGCGGCGGCGGTTGTGTAATCTAATGAGGATGCAGGCATAGCCGGGCAACAGTTTAGTCGCATCATTGAGTCGCACCCTCGCACTATGACTACCGACTGTGACCGTACGTGTTAGGGGTGTGCTGATTAGAAAATTTTGATCATGATATCAATTTGTTTGCTGATTATTACAACTAGTAGCAAACCAAACATTTTTAGACTACCTTTTGCGTGTTGCTTTTTTAGCAAATTATTATTGTGTTCAACTCAAAACATTTAATTAAAACTAGGCTTCGCCCGCGTGAAAATAGGGTTCTCCATACAACTTTCTTAGCGTTGCCCTATGTCATAAAAGGAAGCCTTGTGCAAAATTTCACGCTCCTAGGCCCAGTAGTTTTGGCTGTGCGTTGATATGTCAGTCAGTCAGTTTCTCTTTTTATATATATAGATAGATAATCCATATAACGGAAGGGAGGCCTTTGCCCTGCAGTGGGGCGCAACGGATCATAATAAATAAATAAAACCTCTATAAAGTCACTTTTGAATTGTCAAGATTGTCAATCAGATTTCTAAGGAAGCTTAGAATCTTTACTGTAGGATGAAGGGTATTTTTATAAGTTGTGGGCAGCGGATTTATATTTGGTTGGATCTTTTAAAGATTTGTGTCTCGTTCTTGTTAAAACCAAATAACAATCTTTTTCATCTATCCCTCAGTTTTTTGATAGATCAGTCTGATTGCACAGAGCGTACTTGACGTACCTACCACTCGTGAAGGTATAGTAGACGCACCCCTTAATTAAATTTCAGCAATACTTGCTTTATCTCGCAACAATATTTTTTTTTTTAACAAAATTTGTGTTCCTCCCCTCGTCAACCCTACATCTAGCTGAGGCAGCGTTAGATGGATAGCCCTTGAAGCCCAATGCCGACGTCTAGTCGACTTCCGATAGTCAGCACTCGTGTGAAGACGCGCTGTGTACCTGAGACACTTCGACTTGCTAAAATTTACGCTTTTTATCTGCGTTACAATCTTGTTTTTGTCCTTCATACCTCATTTTTACTGTGATCCATCAAAAAACTTGCGTTTTTCGTCACATAATTCACTTTCGAAGTCGGCACTTGTGCGGTGATGCGGTGTCTACCTAAAATACTTCGACATTCTAACGTTTATGTTTTTTTTTTTTAATTATATTTTACAATCTTGTCTTACCTTGAGAATACGTCCTCCATGACAATTTTTTTATTCAATCTCAAATACCAATAAAATAAGTTATAACATTTAAGATGAAATGGCATGTTTCACATAAGCTAAGCCGGGCCCTAGGGGCTACTAAATATAGATAAATAGTTAAATAAGTCGTCGATTGGTACAATATAATTGGGATATCTTGGATCCCAGAGGACCATAGAAACTTCTATTACGTAGCTCTAGCTAATCTTACAAATAACAAGTTATAAATTGACGTAGCTTTATTTACAGAGTATTCCGCGAAAAAATTGAATGCTTATAAAAAGACGTCAACAACCTTTCGTGACTCATATTTAGTACAGGTACTTAATGTCAAAAGTTTTGCCTTTTGGCAAAGTATTTCTGTGTATTTTTTTTTTCCTTATTTTTGGCTTGGTACTTACTCCAGCCATGTCTTCGAATAAAAAGTTCATTTGATTACTATTAGAATCTGAAATGTTTAAATTCTGTGTTTTTAACAGAATATAATAAAACAACATTTTTTATTTATTTAGCCCAGAGGGCTGGTCTTTTCTTCGGTCAGCGAATCAGCATTGCCATCCAATGAGTCAATGCTGCCAGCATTTTGAGTTCATTTCCCATTGACATCGATGTGGATGAAGTTTTTGATGCCCTATGAGTTTTGTTTTCTGTTTGTACATTTTTAATCTATATATCTGTACACAATAACAGTATTGCAAACAAATTCTATTGTTTTTGAAGTATTTGGCGGCAAATGTATCAAGTCAACATTCGCGGCAAACTTGGTTAAAGTAGTTAACACTACAATAAAATTCTCAGCTCCATTTTATCGCTGTTTCAAAGATTCCACGTATTGACCAATTGCATATATACAAGATTACACCAATTTTACATCACAATATCCGCTTGGAATCAATTTGCGAATAATTAAATCTGACACAGAAGTTTGCTCGAACAAAAACCTCTGCGTATAAATATCCTTATTTTTTAGGCTAGACTGTGCGGGAGCACAGCCAAGCCTAGCTCCTAGCCAAGTTACAATCGTATCGTTTAGAGCTAGCGGTTATAGTTGACCACGCCCCTTATTCCCTTGTTCGGACGTCTTCTCAACTAGAGAAATTAGGGGCGAGGCTATCTACAAGCGCTAACTCTAAACGATACGATTGTATTTGTAACTTGGCTAGGGGGCTTTTATGTTCCGTATTTTTTTTTTTGTTCTATTTATTTCTGTTTTTAATTTCTTTTATTTATTTTTTTACGGCAAGCAGCGCGTCTTACAGGTAAGGTTAAGTTAGCTAATAAGTAATTACCGCTAGTATGTACTTATAACATTTAACTGAGCATTAAACTGTGTGCGTTACGCGTGAGAGATAATGTTAGCATTCGCAAACAATGTGTATGATAGTCAGGGATAATGTTTATTTGTTTAAAAGTAGTTTTTTTTTTAATTAGTTTTTGTTTTTAGGTTCCAAGTTAAAGTAGACGTTTTTATTTCGCTTGCTCAGCCTGTCTTGTTTGTATCATTAAATCTACGTAACGACTTGTTGACACTTCGCGTGACCCAAGGGCTGGCTTCTACCATAGAGAATAAGCATAAGTGACCCAAGGGCTGGCTTCTACCACGGAGAATAAGCATTGCCATGCAGTGTGACATTGCTGCCAGCCTTTTGGGCACTTTACCAATCGACAGCGATGCGGAAGAGTTTTTTTTCAAATTTATGTACATTATGTAGTTTTAAGGTTACTTAATTATAATATCATACATTCTTGTATATAAAATAAAAATATCTACGAATGTACCATTCCTTTTTTCTCGTCTTAAATATGCATATTTTCATCTCGCCGTCATCCTATACCCATACTATATTAAACAAAGTTGTAAGGGTTCCGTTTTACCTTTTGATGTACAGAACCCTCACCGTCATCAAGGTAGAATATTAAGCATAATATTATTATGAGCTTTGTAGTAATCAGTAGAATAACGCCAATCCTAGTGGTAATAGCATTCCGTGATGAAGGTAAAGTGCTCGAGTAATTATCATGAGTAAATTAGCTCGTTCCTACGCTATCTCGGCGCCTCGCCTTCATCCAATTAGTGGGAGCCATCGTGCTAGGGTTACCTACTAGCCTCCAGACAAACTCCAGAAAAATCAGAAATGTAGATTAACATATGCTGTATAAAAGGGTGACTAGTAATTAATGACCGATACCTAAACACGTGGCTGTAGTCATGATAACCAACAACAATTTTACTATGCTACCAAACCTGTAATTGTAAAAGGCGGGCAGAAACCCGAAGGGTGAAAGCCTGGGGCCAAGGGTTCGTGTCTGAAAGGAAGACTCTAGCCCTGGTATATATGGCGAAGTAGAAACGGGGTAGGTTGTTTAGTCAGTAAGAGTCTGACACTGTCTCGCGCTCCGCCAAAGGGCGGGATTCGTCATTGGGTGATTTTTACCTACCATAAAAAAATAGTTTACCTCTACAGTTGGGGCCAGATGTTAGTTTAGGTATTTCCAGAGAATAAAAGGTGAACTACACGGTTGTAATCTGGCGTTCTAATCAAGGTCACCTTGGATGGGACTTCATAGTTTCTTTTAAATACTGCATACTCTACACATTGCCTACCTTTAGATTATTTTACTTTTACACTTTTTTTACCTGTAAAATTGTAACTGTCATAATGTTCGTTACGTAAAGGTTATGTAAAGTTTGTATTATGAGTTAAATTAGTTGGTTTCGCAGCGCTGTCGCTCAGTAACGAAGTTATCCAATTAGTGGTAACCCTCGCGCGTAAGGGTTGTCGGTGCCAAGTTTTTGGTAGAATATTATGGAACTAACTTCTGCCAGCGGCTTCGCTCGCTTGAAAGTGGTTTTCTCCATACAAATGTTGGACCCCCATTTCATTCAGGGAAGGTTTTCGGCGGTGAATTTTCGAAAATGATCTCTTAGTGCTCGCTTACATTATAAGAGGAAACCTAGTATAAAAACCCAGGTTCCTAGTCAACTAATCTGACCATAGCCTTTAATTCCGGAGAGTTGCACTTCTGACATTGAGCCTGCATTATATTGCTATGATTTTCGAAACCGAATGCGGTTAGACTGGAAGCAGAAATCAAGCTAGTTGGGTAAAAGTTAGGGAGATGATGCGTACTTATCTCAATTACGCTATGGACTCAATACTTTATCATAACTTAGTTTGTCCGACGATACTCAACACAAAACCTCACAGCTAACCACATCCCTACCGAACTTTACTTTTAAAAACCTCATCATCACATCTACAGGTTATATTTATGCGGTTATTTCTCGGTGCGTCGCCGGCGGACGTGGCAATTTGCACCTCTCCCCTCTCCCTTGCCACCTCACGCTCGTGGCAAGGGGGGACACTACTATCGTCCCTATAGCACCCTTGTGTTAAATGTTCAAGCTACTGCACGCATGTTTGTGTATGTTGTACACTTAGTAATTAAGAATGGAAGGTAGGGTAGGCTTCGGTGTACAGAATTAACCACCCCAGTTGCCCATTTCACGTAATTGTTAAATTTCTCAGAACAAGTTTCGGATTTATTCATGAAAAAGTTTACATTTTTGGTATTATTTATTTGGAAGGAAAATATAGGGTTCTGAATGCTTTAATTTGTCTGACTATATGTAACTCATCAAATTTGAGCTAACTCCTTCCTGAATTCATCTAAGTTTAAGAAGTAATGCTATGTCCACATTATGGGGATTAGGCAAATATTCGTGTTTTCGCTACAAAATGTTGGCTAAAGTACGTCGAATCACTAAATTCGTCGAATAGCGAACACGAATGCTTGTCGTCACTTACACAGCCGCAGAGAAATATGATTAATTGCTAATGTAGACAAAATACGCACATAAATATTCGCATGATACCACAACCATAACATAAAATAGAGACTAGACCGAATTTAAAAAGATATGTAAAGTCATTAATATCATTTCATTCATCAAATCCCAAGTAGTCGCTAGCAGAGTTTTTTAACACCTATCTCATTCAAAAAAAAAAAATCGCTTTTAGCGATAAGACCGCCCATTGTAACACCTTTGTAATTTTAAGCTCCTAATGTACTAAATTGCATTTATTGTGTCTACAATAAAGAGTATATCGTAGATCTATTTTCAAACGCAAACATTCTAACCAATTTCTTCTCTTACAGGTAAAGAAAATGGCAGAACGGGTAGCCAAATGCCGCGAAGAAGTATCAAAGAGCAGAGAGAAGTATCAGTCAGCGCTAGCAGAGATCACGGCCTACAACCCACGTTACATTGAGGACATGACGGGCGTCTTCGAGCGATGCCAACAGATGGAGGCGCAGAGGCTCAAGTTCTTCAAAGACGTGCTGTTCAGCTTCCACAAGTGCCTCAATATCAGTCAAGAACCTTCGTAAGTACTTTTGTGTTGGTTTTAAATTTTTAATTTGACTGGCCTGTCAGTCTAGTAGTTAGTGACCCTGACTGCTATGCGGGAGGTCGTGGGTTCGATTCCCACCCAGGACAAATGTTTGTGTAATGAGCACGATCATTTTGTTCTGTGTCTGGGTGTAATTTATCTATAATATGTATGTATTTAGAAATATATAAGTATGTTTATCAGTTGTCAGTACCCATAACACAAGCTCTGCTTAGCTTGGGACTAGATGGCATTGTGTGGTAGTTAAAAAAAAAAATCGTTAAGCCCCAAGCACCTATTGTTCTTTAATTACATGATCGAAAGGTAAAATTTTCTTTCTACCTCCACTTTTTTATGGTGGGAAAAAATCATCCAATGACGAATCCCGCTCTTGGGCGGAGCGGGAAACAGTGTCAGACTCCTACTGACTAAACAGCCCACCTTGTTCCTTCTCTGCCCATTGCACTGGGGTCAAGCCTTCCCTTCAGAAAGAGACACTGGGCCCCAGTAGGCTTCGACCCTTTTGCAGAGTCCCCCACTTTTCAGTTGGATAATCAACACATAAAGTGTTGCCTAAGACTAAAGCCTTTAGAGATATGTGGACCAGGATATAGTCTCACAAATCTACATTGAAATGAGGATCCTCAGACCAGACAGGTTTTGTGTCTGGTCCAGACAACTGATGTTTATTTGTTTTTAACTGATGTTTGTTAACACTGTTGTATGTGCTCGAATCGGAAACTCTGATTTAATAATGCCGAGTAGTTTCCATGTGGCGAAATAGATGTCGCTACAAACCCACCTGTTTTCCTTTAGCGTACCAGGGCCACTGTAACTTTGTAAGTTTCCGCAGCCCTTCTCTTGACACCCTAAACATGCAAAAGAATGGACTGTACTACAGTTGTGCTAGCACACACTATTCTTCTATAAAATAATAAATACATTTACATCAAAAATCTCTCCAAGAAATGGCTCTTAAACTTAACACATTGATGCAAACTAATGTAGATCCTGAAGAATGAAATATAGTCCCAAATCGCTCACACCCAGCATTGAATAACATATTTACCTACCATTTTTCAGATTACCCCAAATATACGAAGAATTTCACCATACGATAAACAACGCAGACAGCCAAAAGGACCTCAAATGGTGGGCCAACAACCACGGCGTGAACATGGCGATGGCCTGGCCACAGTTCGAGGTAACCCCACATACATTGCTGCTCACACACTGACCTGCATACAAACCCGTCCCACTGACAACGCAATGCATTGCTATCTATGATTCTATGCGATTAGTGAGAGTACTCTGCATCTAATTAACTTGAATGCTTTTAGATGTTGCATTCAGTCTTTAGGTACGGATTTTGTTAAACCATGAGAATTTTTTACACATATATTGACGTATGACATTCCTGAAAGGATAATCAAAGATGCATATTTTTACCTAAACAGAAACACCCATATTTCTACATATACTTACTGATATAGACGTTTCCAAATTATGTGTGTTGAAATGCATATTTCCATCTCCATCACCCCATCAAAAATTCTATACTCCCATAAAATTCATGTCTTATATTTACGGGATCCAAGCATTTAAACCACTCAAAAAAAAAAAAACAAAAGATAGTGCCAATACCATGGTTTGATAAAAATCTGTATTAGACAATTTATTAGGCGATAGTCGTATCAGTACGAATATTAAGCATGTCTTTATAAATGTCTATTTAATCAAAATGTTCCCTATTATTTATACAAATTGCAGTATTTAGTAGTTTCTAATAATATTTAGTTTTCTTCTTTAGAATCTGTAATGAATCTTTGGTGGTAGCACACTGCGAAAATATTTGAGATTTACAATCCAGCCTTAGGCTATCTATATTATTTGATATTCATAAATTTTGATCCAATTTTGTTTCGACTTTTGGCCTTCCAACCACAACTTTATCCATAACATCACTTTGCTAAAACGGGGGTTAATAGTCCCCAACTGTCAAATGACAAAAATTGGTCCTTAGTTCCACCAACATTTGGTCCTAAAGTGTGCTGCCACTGCGCTTGTAGCTAGACCTTCAAACAACCCCCTTATCACAAAGCCCCCTAATATCAAACAAACAGCAATATTTAATCGAGATAAGACCATTTCAACACCGTTACCTTACCTCGCATACTTTGCAATAATATATACTTTTAAACAAATAATTCGAACGGATTTCCTTCGTCTACGCAATATTTTAAAATTTATAATCGACCTAGAATAAGTGAATGAAAAGTATTTTTATCGTTTTGGGTCAAGTCCATTTTAATTGCATGTACTGTAATATTTTGATTAATTCATAGCAATCATAATGAAATTATTGTTGGTCACACAAGTTAGACGGAAAGAATTCGTTTATAGTATTTAATTAGGTAGCTGTAATTGCAATAAAGTAATTAATAAGGTAATGATTTGAAACGACATTCTTAAATATTTTTAGGTTATAAATTAATAATTATTTGTTTTAAAAATATACAAATATTCAAATAATACTTTGATGACATTCGAACCCATAATAAGTGTAAACATAAAGAATATTTAAATGTCAATTGGATATAAAAAAATTGTTTTTTCCGCGGCGTTGGTCCTGATGCATTTCAAAAACTTAGTGATAGAGTAGCTTTTCATCAATGTAATCGGATCAGAACTTCCAGACAACATAACATTATAAACAAACAAACATACAACTTCACCACCTCTATAATATTACGTGTAGTCAAGATAATGAAACGCAACGATTAACACAAGGTCGATACCCCGGAAACGGACCCGATACAAAACAAATACTTGGCGGAGGCTTCGGCGATGGTCGCCCGCATGCTGGCGACCGCACGGCGTCCCCTCCCGCGACCCTCGACCGCGCCCTGGGCGCAAGCGATGCGGCGGCTCCGCCTAGCGCTGCCCACCTTCTGCTTCGGTGTGGATGAGAAGGCTTCGAGCCGTGTGGCGCCCTCGATGACCAGTAGCCAGTGCTATGGAAGCAGCCGGTTCTATAGCAACCCGCTGATGGTACGACCACGGTGTGGGTTCGATAGCGGACAGGTGGGGTTTATACTTTGACCAAAACCTTAAAAAGATCATGTTTTCTCCTCTCAACTCGCCTCGTCGCTTCTGTAACTGAAAACAAACGTAAAGCACGTTAAAGTCAGAACTATGGCTATATCAGTAGTTGAATGATTGGCTGCTGCACTAAATGATGTGGGGTCGATTCCTTGACGAAACAAATCTCTATCTTGTGTGTTATATTTATAAACACACCCAAGATATATGATTCCTAGTGCGGGGCAAAGTTTTAAAAAGATAAATTTAGTTGACAGGAGGAAATGATTTTGGACGTAAAAATATAACTTTTATACTCTAAAAGTCAAAGTATTTATCACATAAGTATTGTTCGCGAATACAAAATTTTAGCACGGTTTTGTGGTCTGATGGTTGACAATGGATTTTGTGGGTACTTGTAAAAATACATTGCTTGATTGGATGAACAAGAAAGCTACTAAATGTGACTTATTTTCTATATGATTTTATAGGGTCGTTCATTCTTCTTAGGAATTGACAATAAGTGAAGTAATGCTGTAGATAATAAAATAGTTTTATATTATCTGTAAAAAGTAAATTATCAAAAAAATCTTTTGTATGTTTATTTTATAAAAAAGGTAAGTAAATTGCATCTCACCGTCAAACAACTTATGCAAGAAATTTAAATTATTACATATCCCACAAAATGCACTGTAAATCGCCAATCATAAAACTAGCACTCGATACTGAGAATCGATTAAACGTAATCGAATTTCATCATGAAATGATTTTGCAAAGCACGGAAGGGTTTGATGGTGTCACACGAATATACACCGTGATGTTATGTTGTTAAAGAACAATTTTGCTCATAGATGATCACAGCACCTTTCATGGGGCATTTACACTTGGTCAGTAAGCTGTGGGTGACTGAGAACGGTTATTTGGCTGACCGAACATATTAAGCATTGCAATTGAGTGATACTTCAGAGGGAGAGCAATAGTGGCCATGTGGTAACGGCCCCGACTTACGAGTTGTAGGTCGCGGGCTCAAACCCAGCTAGGCGCATTACTTTGTGTAGTTTATTTCATCATCACTAGTCTCAAAACGGTGAAGGAAAACATCGTGAGGAAACCGGCATGTCCTAGTACCAAAAGTTCGAAGACATGTGACATCCACCAATCCGCACTGGGCCCGCGTAGTGGATTGTGGCCCATTACTTCTCTTGCCTGTGTCCCAACAGTGGGAACATTAAAAAAGGCTGATGATGATGATACTTCAATATTACATAAGAATAATATGCAGGTATCTCTCACAAATTCTCAAAATTCTAATTCGGAGAAATTGAACGCTACTAAACGAATTTCTCGATTTAGATTCGTCGGAATTTCAAAGTCGAACGTCGGAATTCCAGAACCCTATTTGAGTTCAAAATTAAAACCGGTTCAATATTGGATTTGACTCCAAAATTAAACCGTCTCAATACTGGATTTGACTCCAAATTAAGTTCTAAATTTCTAGAATCGGTTTGTAAATGCGAGCACTCTCATAAACAAGCACTCATCCACACTGAAGTATGGGTAGCAAAATGAAAAGCAAACCTTTTTTAGAAAAGCACGCAAGACGCAATTCACAGAAAAAATTATAGATGACAGCGAGATGGGAAGTATCCGCCATTTTGTGATTCCGCAATAATCAGGTAAAATATTTAAAATCGGCAAGACCAAAACAATAATGAAAAAAATCCTGAATAAAAATAATGCACTTGTCCGAATAAAATTGCAATTATTCGCTAACTAAATTATTACTTATAAAAAAAAAAAAAACGAAAATACTACCCAAAAATTGTACAGTATAGTTCGTTTTTTAATCCTAGACTATGATTTGACAACTTAAAATGTAAAATTCCAGAAAATTGGGTTATATTTCTAGAGTGTGAAATTCTGAATTGTCAAATCGTAGTCTAGAATTAAAAAACGAACTATATATTATGCTAAAATGTCGGATAAAGCTCGAAGGCACCAAGGACCGACAACGTTTCTACATTATTCCCTCTTATCTAATAGCATGTACTTTATTTCCCTCCCCCCTCTTTTGTACCCCCACTAGCGCATTAGCATTAGCTTGTATTACTTTCTAACGAACACCGGCTTGTATGGACGTGTTTATGTTTACCTAATTTTGTTAATTCCTTTTTTTTTCACTTTGAGTTTTGCATTTGCGTAACGAGACGTTGGGAAAACAATGAAATTTATGAGAGATTTGTAGAAGATAAAAATATTTAAACCTTATATTTTGTATAAAATCTAAATTACATTTTCTAAATAAATGAAAAACAAAAATTACATCCTTATTTGAGATTGATCCATTTTTTTTGTGGTTTAATACATTGATCATTTTGGTAAGTGATACAGTAGTCTAACCGTTTTACTATCTTGTAGGACCATTTTATTTGACTTTCAAAACAACCGAAAAAGTCGCATTTTATTAACAACTCTCACAGTAAACGTAAAAAAATCAGAAGCAATTGACGCTTCCGAATTAAAAAAAACACCCTACAAATCGTTTTCCCAACGTGTGGTTACGAGCGCCGTGACCGCTTGTGACGTGTGTGTCGGTGGACAGGAGTACACCGAAGAGTTCCGGGACATCGCGAAGGGCAAGTCCAAGGAGAGCCTGCCCACCGGGCCCATCACGCTGCTGAACCAGCGGCCCGTCAGCGAGGATGTACGTTGCACCATACTTATTGACATACAGTACCCTCCACTAATTTGTTGAAATTACCAATTTTATATATCTATTTAACAACTATACTCTATTCGCGTTTAGACGTTTGAAGAAACATTTTTTACTGTCTGTTCAACCAATTTTGACTTCTATTCCGTAAAAATAAAGATGGCATTCAAAGCAAAAAGGTGGTTACGATACCTACTATTTACTGTTGCGGCCATTTATCATTCTACCAACGTAATCAAACTCAAATTCGGTTGAACGTACAGTAGTAAAAGTTTCTTAAATGTCTAATGTTATTTTGAACGGAGTATAAACACAAATAAAAAACAATAATAATAAAAGAATCCCCAATAGTATAGTCTTTATGAACTTCATAAGATGTTAAACAATATGTACTATTGAAGTTAGAATGGCTAAATTTCAACTAATTTTTGGAGGACACTGTAAGTTACGAACGACCGCGATGGTGATGCGTCCTAAGAAATTTTCGAGTCATCATTCAGCCGAAAGATTTCTTCTAGACAAAAGACATAATGTGGGTCTCCCCCTTGCATAGCTACAAGGATTAGGTCTGTGCTGCACGCACCCAGCGGTGAGACCCTGAACAAGTCCTTGATAGTCTCGACTACTGTCATTACCTGGTGATAACTGAGTGTTAGAGATGCTTAGTAATAAAACCTCAGTTTTAGTTATGTATGTAACAAAATTTCTGTGGAAGAATCAGTCGAAAAAATTCAAAAAAAAAAATTTAAGTAGGGCAAGAGAGTATGTAATTTACTACAGATTTCAAAAGCGCTTTTGTTAATGTATATTATTACTTCAATGTTGCCAATCCGTAAATCCTATACAACGTCCAGCTTTAGCCGTCACGTACGTAAACACCATCGCCGTCGTACGTAAAATAACGTCACACGCACGCGCCAGCCGCGTCACCCCTCAGTGTTGCCAGACTGAACATATTTTGTACCATTTGGTACAAACTATGGTCCATACGATTTAAATGAGAATGAGTGAAAGCCGGATTGGTAAATTGGTGTATCGTAAATGCTTTATATTAGTGTTAGCATGGCGGGTTTAAAAGTAGTTTGATTCTGGGATGAGGTCATTCTCATTTAATCTATTTTTAGTTCTAGCTTTAATGTTTATGTATTTATTTTATTTTTGTTTATCGATGTTGCATGATGGATGTTCGCTTCACTCTACAGTTTATGCATATTGGCATGAATTAACAATTTAACCTACCTATATGAAATTATAGTAGTTACATTTCATATTTATTTTAAAAGAATATCTAAGTAAATGTTTTAAAAATATTGTTCAACAATAATCCTTGAAATTAAATATGTATTTTTATATATACAGTGAAAGGACCAAATTCGCCAAAAAATAGGCGAAATAGAGTGCAAAGACCAGCTTTGTTTTATCTTGTCTATTTTAACAGTTTTTTTTTTTTATAAAATAATTTGGTCCCTTCACTCCACAAAAAAGAAAAAAAACGTCAAAACATTCCAATTTTAAATGGCAATTTAACAAAAACTACAGGAGCTGCCACCGATCAACAACACGAACAACAAGACGAGCAAGGCTGCCAACCACACGGAGGCGGCACCGCAGCCTCCCACAACTGTTGTCAACAACACCGCGACCGCCAACAACACTATTGATAAGAAGAGCATTAGTGCGCCTATTGCTGTCACGTGAGTGTATTTTGATTCACTTACCTTTATGGAATTGTTGCCCGAAAGGGTCTATGTACCCTTGTATAACTATTTTTAAGATATTTTAACCTCTCAAGGACTATTCTACCAAATTCGGTATACCTCGGTACCTCCAGCTAACTCAAACCTTATTTTTACGTAATAAGTGGTAAACGACTACGTTTACCTTGGACGGATGGTCCAGTTGGGTAGGTTTAACTTCGAGAAAGAGGTCAAATATCGAATCCGACTCGGCTAGGCAACGTTCGGGAAGCTGCGCGGCGTCTTATCGTTCAATATCGTCCACAGTGTCTCAAGACGAAAGTCTATGACCAGTGTGTGTTGCCAGTGATGACAAATGGCTCCGAAACGTGGTCGCTTAGACTGGGCCTCATAAGAAGACTCAAAAGTCATGTCACCAAAATATTAATGGATAGGTCTATGCTCTGAGTTTCCTTGCGTGATCGAATCAGAAATGAAGATATCACAGGTAGGCAAACGTGCTCCATCGTCGACCGCATCATCGCTTACCATCAGGTGAGATTGTGGTCCAGCGCGAGCATATCTAGAATTTTAAAAAATTGGGTAAATATTAACAAAACAACCTCATCCCTTCCTGAATTAATCCTTAGCATCACTAACTCCATGTTCCCTTCCTTACCCTCCTAGTATCGAGCGATGCATAGTATATGCGTGCCACCCCGTCTGCGGAACCGACCTCCAAGAGGATTCCTTCACCCAGCTGGTGCGCCTGGCCATGCGGCCCGAAGTCTCCAACACCTCTAGGTTCACTATCACGGAGATGGGCAGCCCAATACTTGACCAGTTAGTTAGTTTTTATAATGTTGTAGGGGTTAAAAGTAGATATTTCACTCGGCACATTCGTTGAACTAAAATGGCGACTGTTTTATCGATACACGGAGACCCCGTTGTGCTATATTTCGATTGAGACCCAGAGATCTGTTACTGCGCATTGAAATTCATAGTTGTCATATGTTTAACTTACGTGTCGCAAATAATATAAGATTTTCATTTTTATCCAGTATTTTTCACACGTATTTTAGAAAAAGGTGACTATCACTAAAACTTAATTCTTTGATATTACGTAAGTTATTGTTCTTGAAAGGTTAGATTAGATAGCATATTTATATAGAAATCATAGATTGTGACATTATACCCTTATTTTTAATCATGTTCGTCCTATATATTTTTAGTTAATGCGGTGTACAATAAATAAATAGATTCAACTAAGCTAGAGATTAGTATTCGTTTAAATAATAGATTTTTGTGGGCATTTTATGCCTATTGAGAATTGTACAGAAAAAGTTAAATAATAGGTATGTTTCTTTCCATTGAAGTATTTATTAAACTTTATCTATAATAAGTATGTATTTAGAAATATATAAGTATGTTTGTCAGTTGTCTAATACCCATAACACAAGCTCTGCTTAGCTTGGGACTAGATGGCGCTGTGTGATAGTTGTGGACAAAAATAAAAAAAAGAAAAAAAAAATTGTCTAAGAATAAAAATTAAAATTGTAAAGCAAAGTACGTTTGACACATGCAAAACACGTAATATTCAAATCAGAAAACTGGCCTAAGTTTTATGTATTCTTTGATATTATGTAGTCTTTGTAGAGTTAGCATATTGATATTCAATAGTGTAGTTTTTCAATACAATTTCTTTAATCGAAAATTTATGTTATGTATGAAGTAATACCAAGTGAAAAACTGGTACCTAGTTTACTTCTACTATTTGTACTGAAAGTCAACGTATTCTGGACAATTCATAAGAAGAAGATGAAGAATCAGACTTTTTATTTATTTATTATTATTATTATAGAAACAAAGAATACAGGATTATCAATATTAAAAAACCACTAAGGTTTAAACTTGTGCTATCATGAATCTATCTCAATATCGAAACTACAAAATGAGATTATTATAACTGGTTTATGTATCACCCACCTTCGTGTTCTCATCATAAGACACAAAAACTAAAGTGGTGGTTATTTAGTTTCAATTTCTACATTTCGAAGTGAAAATCTTACACAAAATCCTAATTTTCCCTTTACCATTTCCAGCAACGGAACAGCCTCAGCCCCCAAATCGAACAAGACATCTCCAGCCAAGGACAGCATCAAGGGTGGTCAGGAGAACCCCTTCGATGAAGATGAGTGGGACGAGGAGTCGGCCGGGGCGCTGACGGACACGGGCGAGCCCGGCGTGCCCGTGCGCGCGCTTTACGACTACACCGGCGCGGAGAGCGATGAACTTAGTTTCAGACAAGGTGAGGGACATCTGCTTCTTGCTTGTTCTCACTTAAAACCAGCGACAGTAAATATGTTACTGAGATATTTGTAATACAGAACACGATTGAAAAGAGTGTTCATGGATTTTGATCCACATTCTTCTCCATAGAGATCTAAGCTTTGGAATGTCAATTAGCGTCATTTTTTCTGACAGAAAAGAAAGAAAGAAAAACTTTTTATTTTCGGGATACGTCCCGCTACTACGCACTAATTACACACCGACCGACTTCTTGACATTTCAAAAGTGCCTGTAAAGGTTTACTTGAAATAAGTGCTTTGAATTTTCTTCTTCTTTGAAGAACATTCCAGCATCTATGCCATGGTATACAGTATACTCGCATTTAGGCAGCTTTGTTCTCCGCCAACAATCGGTGTTGATGGTTTTGGTTATTTATTTATCTCATATATCAAACCAACGGCTATGCAGGCATGACATTTATTTTCATTTATGTCAGACTGTAGCTGTTGTGTGTGTGTTGAAAGTAACTTTTTGGGTTTATTTAGGAGGCTGAAAACTCAATTTGTTGCGGATGTAACTCAGTTTTCATTTATGAAGAAATTTCACTTGGTTTTCGCTTTTGTTGAAGCGAATTCGGATAAAGATAAACTTAATGACTCTGCGGTAGTGTACAACGGTTAACCAATATTTTAATAAGGCGATTGAAACTGTTTTTTTCTTTAGATGTAAAAAATTATTATTATATCATTATGTCATATCAAATTTGCTATGTTTAACGTGTAACGTATATCAAAATCAAATAAGTAGGTAGTAGTAGTAGTATAAATCGAATCCAAATGGTATATTTGAATTATTTATGTAGGTTTATATAATAATATGTATATAGGTTTATATTGTACACTTGATTCTACCCTAGATGGTTTTCTCTCCCTGTTATTCAAAGGTTTGCTGGGAGAAAACTCATTGTTGAGTTAAGCTCGCCTTTGTACATGAATTTACTAACTATTGCGTACTATTACATGTTTTTGTGTACAATAAAGAATAAACTAAATTAAGTAGTCTTCTAGGCAGCACCGCTTGCTAATGCACAAAGGAGTAGCAATGGAATGGAGTGCTAATAAGCAAATTTGTTCTTAGAACCAAACGCTCAGTTAGCGAGGGGCGGAGACGCAACGAACGTATCACCGACGTCGCCGCGCCCGCCGACCGTAACAACTGTAGCGGTAACAATACATACATTACTTGAACACCGCCGCACCTTAGCACTCCATTTTATATCCTACTCCATGTGCATTTAAACAAGCTATTTGGTAGACACTATAATCATTTTTATTGTGTAAATTCACGCGTGTATTTCCCGGAATCCATATTTCGCTAGTTATGTTTATATTTCAGGCTTTTGCCATTAAATGGCATATTTTCGTTACCATGTTAAAATAGTCTTATATAGGGTGACTGATATAATTAATGACCGATACTTACTTAATTGTAGTTGTGATAACAAATAACTTTTACTATGGTACACGCAAAAGTGCTTGGGTAGTTCAGAATAAAAATCGTGTGAAGCGCAAAATAAGGCCATCTAGACAAACAATCTAACTTGAAATCACGAAAAACAATCTGCTGATAGATTTATGTTCGCCTAATTGGTCCAAATGTACTTCAAATTGCAGATTTATTCGCGGTTTCAGGTTTGATCCCATAGTGAAAGTTGACTACAATCATGTGTTTAAGTATCGGTCGCTAATTACCTGTCACCCTATATAAGAGAATCTTGTAATTGAATCGACTAGAACGCACTTCCAATTTAAAAGTAGTTAGTACTTGATTGCCAAATAGCTTGTCCAACTTTATAGTAAGGAAAGCGGTTATGGCAACCATTTGACGCTTTTTTACCGTATCATTTTGAACCGGTTTTGTAGTTCAGATGTTACTATTTCCGTGAAGATGACGTTTACAATTATTCAAATGTATAATTTCTTTTATTTTGTTTTCAGGGGACCTATTCGAAAAATTAGAAGATGAAGACGAACAAGGGTGGTGCAAGGGGCGGAAAGACGGGCGCGTAGGGCTGTACCCGGCCAATTATGTGGAGCCCGTGGGCCACTAGCCCGCACTGGTCGCCCACGCATCGCCCACTGTCGCCCACCACCGAGCCACGTGACCAACTGTAGCGTGACAGTAGAGATGACTCGGATAACTAAGTTTAAACTTATATTTTACTGTGTGATTTTTTAGTCACCATCCAATTTTTTTTCACAGTATTGATCAAATACAAATTATGTAAACATATATAATAAAATCTGTTGTTCAGTAATATATTACTAATCTTTTGAGCGATTTTACTTTGGGTCCTCGACTTCCCGTGGGTCGATCAAACTCAAAAACTAATTTTCAATTAACTCATTCTTCAACGTAATTAAAAAGTTTTCGCTTTAGTAGTCTGTAAATATCTAAAATAAGCTATCCTTTTCGTTTGTCCCTATTAGCTTGAAACTTTAGTATATATTTATTCAAACAACTCGTAATTTTTCTTTTTTCAGTTTTCTTTATGATTATTGAAGAAATCGTAACTGTAATAAATACATATGTACTTTATGCCCCCAAAAAAACTTTGGATGGTGATAAAAATCAGGTTGTATAGATGGGTAATCAACCGGGTTTAAACCTAGTTATTTGGTTTAAACTAATCTCGTAAGTGTGACTGTGGGCACCTGGCCTAGAGGTGATTGAATGAGCTAACTTGTTCAAATAGCTATTTTCAACTTCCTAGGAACAAATTGCACTATAAGCTTAACCAGCAAACTTTGGCCTTAGCAGAATTTAATATTGTTAAATAGACGACTGATATATTTAGCCGCAATGTTCTTACCGCTGTATGTAATGCTAACGCTATTAAGACCTATTTATTGGTGTTACTCAAATCACTGTGTTGGGCCAACACTTAGTTTTGTATTAAAAATATGTATTATACCACTTCAGTATAAAAAAAAAACTATACATAAATATGAATGTATATAAAATGTATAGACCTGAAAATTCAATCAATCAATCAAAAAGTATAAAGTACAGTTTATATTTGAAAATTGTAAAAATAAGTTAGTGTTATTCATTCATTTCTACGGCCGAGAGAAAATCAAATGATATGTAAATGTTACGAGCACATTATGTGAACGCGTGACAGATTATAAAATTAGTTTGTTTTATATTCGAGAGTCACGATGTAGTCATTATAATAGTAACAGGTTCTAAGTACATTCAGATGTAACATGTGTTTACTTCTACAGGGGTTCATTAGATTAGCAGACGATGGGAAACTATACAAAAAACTCCCTAAGTTCAAGTAACTATAGGTTAGGTTAACGATAGGTTAGCTAAGAGTTTGAGAAATCTTTTATTGCTGTGTCATCATTAAACTAATCTAATCTGCCCCTGTACAAGGAGTAGCTATAGATTATGTTAATTTCTCACCGTCACTCAGGCAGTAGCTTTAAAACGTCTTATGATAATGATCACTTCACTCGACATCGAACGCCATTCACATGGATCGAGCAGTTTTTGATGTATTTAAAGACGATTTTCTAACTGAACAATTTTCGACATACATTTTTGAAATTGAAATTTCATCTTAAATTAAATTAATGTGAAATTTCAAATTAAAACAACTGATAAGGGTTTTGTTTAAGTATGTGAGACGGTGTTTGGATATTTTTGGATGGAGCTCTTTGTAGGTACAATATGGAAACCAAAAATTGTTTATTTCTAACTTGTAGTGACTTTGTGCATCCACTGTCAGGGACACATTCTACTGATGAGTGAGAAGTACTCGAGAGTAGATTATGTGTACTGGTGTATAGCAGACCCCGCGTCCAAGTGGACGGAAGTCAGAGGTGTATCGACATCTAATTAGTGGTAAAATTGACTGGCTAGTCGACTTGTCAACACATCGTCGACTCAGACCATCGGCTGTATATAAAATGTAAAAAAGCAATCAACCTTTCAATAATAAAGGTTGATCGATATAGCCGGTACATCTCTAAATATCGATGAGGAATTTAGCTAAGCCAAAAAGTGTACGCCAATATAAATAATTAGGTAACAAATTATACCTTTAGGCGGCAATGGGATTTATATTTTTGTGATATAACGGTACTGGACAGTGTCGCCACCGCACCTACTTGTGTTTATGTACATACACGATTATTATATATCTCGTCGTGCTTTTAGAGTATTTATTTCCCATTGTATATAATGTAAAATGCATTAATAAATGTATGTAAGTTATAACGGGGCGGGCGCTCAGCCAGGACTGACCGAAGGCCTAATGATGTACCCCAAGGCTTTTTCTAACTTCCATTTACACGAAGAGCAAACCCCGCTGGCGCCCCCGATGTTTAGGTTAAATAAACAATAACGATTATTAATATATTACGAGAAATGTTTAATCTTTTCTTTTTCCCTTTTATACCTCGTTTTAAATATTGTTGTATTGTGTAATTATAGTGGGAGTCATTACGTTAGCGCCTGAGTTTCATCACTTGACTTGTGAGCGGTCGTGTTAGTCCGTAACTGTTTTGTTTTCATTGTTATAGGTTCGGCGACCATTTGTGAGAAATTCTTTGTATTATATAATTATCAAAGAGGGTGGTTTTGGACCACATATGTTAATATATTATGAATATTGGTAAAATAAAATTGTTACATATGGTATTATTGTGTTTTATTTTAATGTGCTCTCTATACAGTATACAGATGTTTTAGTTAGATATCCGTGGGTGACTCACATCTATTTACACAGTATACAGTATCTAACATACATGTACACAATAAATATATACAGATCAACGATCATCAACACTCATTAATTCTATTTACATACACATATATATTTAGTATATTTACTACCTTCTGTCAGAGAATTTTATTTTGGTGAGAAAAATCATCTAATGACGAATCCCGTCCTTGGGCGTAGCGGGAAACAGTGTCAGACTCCAACTGAATAAACAACCCACCCCATAACTTCTTAGCCTTCATTCGTCCGCGTGAAAGTCGGTTAAACGGTTTCGTAAAATCCATTCTTAGCAGACGTTTACACCCTATATGGAACCTACCTGTCAAATTTTAAGTTAAAGTTTCTGAGATTTCATGATTAAACTAGCCCCAAGCGAACGCTGACGTTCGCACACCTATTTGTCTCGAAATTACGGTATTCGAAAGGTTAATCAGTGAGTGGTATTTTTTTTATACAAAATTATATATTTCCGAGGTAACAACACTACACATATGCACTAACACTAAACACAACATACAGATAAATAACGTGACGCATTGGACACGCGCACTGTCGATGACGCGCAGGCGAAATATTTCCATCTACCGTCGCATTGTTATATTCGTTTCTCATCAGTCACAGAGTACTTTTCCTCAGTCACGATCTATGCTGCCCGCTAGTAAGACGTGCGCTCGCGCCGGTAAAAAGTTTTTGATAAATCTACCCGCGGACACCTACCGTTATGCGAAAAACGTGCTAAATTTGTTATAATAAACTAGCTTGTGCTTGCCTCATTTCCGCCTTCTATAATAACTGTGTTGTGTGTGTGTGTGTTGTGTGTGGAGACTGGAGAAGGATAAAATAGAAGAACCTGGAGATGCTGCAAGGACTTTTTTAATTCACCACCTACCCAGTAAGTACCTACACTAAACGCACGTTGTCCAATCAACCAAATATCGATCGACAAACATATTGTCGGCCACCGACTGTGAGTAATCTCACTGTTAACCCAAAGCGTGAACGTGGACTCGTGGACGTGCGACAATACGCTATCGATAGCGTAAAAAGCGCTTGTGTGAACAAAAGATTAGGCGAATATACCGTTCGTTTACGAACATGCCCTCGGCGCGCGGCTGTGCATTCCAATGCGCTATTAAGTTCGGTAACGTAGCCAATCCGCGTCCGCCATCGTGCCGACGCGTGATACGATAATTAGGCCGATTCTGGCGGTGGCCGATTAAACGTTTTAGCCCTGAGCGAACTCCGGTGCACACCTATTGTCTTTCTATTATGTCTCTAATTACGGTATTCGAAGCGGTGGCCACCGCGAGTCTGCGAAAACACTAGATACAATATCGGTTTGATGTGAACAAGAAATTAAAAGCGATAAACTGCGTTCGCAATCAGCGGCTGACAATACGTTTGGTCTGAATAATGCCTTACCGTCATATCTCAATACTGTTCGCCTTGTCAAAATTTTCAGTTTTAGAGGCACACATTATATTTATAGATTTATATAATGTAATAATTAAGTTGATATTTTTGGTGAATTTTATTATTTTATTTAATGAGAATTACTTTTATTTGACTAATTTAATGTATAGAATTTATAATTTTGTTACAATTTTATATAATGATAATTATGATTAATGTTTGCATGCCGAATGGTGAAATATGGCAGAACTCTGATACACTTACTACTACCTAATTTTGTATACCCATATTTGCAAATAAATGCTATTCTATTCTATTCTGAGTTACCGGTATAATTCGCATATTTGACATTCTAGTTACAGCAAAAATATGGGTTTGATAAACGTAGGCCTTGACAAAGTGGACTACAAACTGCTTTATAGATAAAATCGCCATCAGTGGAAAGCGAAGCAGCGAGCATTTTCAGCGTAAAATAATAATTGTATTAGGCTCAACACACACCGAAAGAGCGGCGAAGGGCAACGAAGCGGAACGCAGTTTCAGTGTCATATGATTTTTAACTTTATTTCCATTACCATAATACTTATTATCGCACGAAAAACTCGACGAGTCGTGCGGATGCCCGCGGCGCCGCAGGAATTCCGGGGAATTCCATAAACGAAGCCATGCGACTGCGTGGGAAGTCGCGGGAATTCCCGAGAAAGTTCGAGCATTCGCGAGCGGCCGCTGACAATATCCCGCCCCTCGCGTCCGCTTCCCGCGCGCGTCTGTTGCACGCTGAGCATGAGATTTTTTATTTATTTACTCACCTGAGGCAGACTGATAGTCTTTCTTCAGCAGAAATAGCCAATCTATAATTGGTATTTTGTTTTTGAATATGTAGCCTGAGAGTTTCCAACAAACTTTCAAATTTGTCATAGTTCATTTTATAATAGTCATAATGAATGCTAGGATACATATGTAAATTTGTGCAAAATGTTTGAAATTGGCCAAACAAACGTCTTTTCTTCCACAGGTCGTGTACCCAAAAGTTTTTTTTTCTTTCAAATCTTTCCCTCCTTTTCTCTTCAGCCTCTTCCTCTTCTTCTTCAATTATATGTGCAATAATAATTAAATCCAAAATACCCATGATATTCACTGCTTAAACACAAGCTTCCTCAAGTTTTGTTGAAACTGAACTGCGCATAGGAGAGCGACCCATGAATTCGCGGGTGGGCTCAGGAAGGCGCGCGCATTCCTGCGACTGCTCGAGAAGTCGCTGGAATGCTCGAGAAGGCGCGGGACTTCGTGGCTCTGCGCTTCGCCGGCCTTCGCCGCTCTTTCGGTGTGTGTTGAGCCTTACAATTTTACACTTTACCCCCCTAGTCTTGAAAGACCATTACCGCGTGGACACATTTTGTCGGTGGTTCGACGCGTGGACGGCCGCGGCGCCACGGACGGCTTAGCGACCTTTTCAAGCTGTTCATGCGATACTGGCCTTTTAAGTATATACCTAGATAAAACACTGAATGTGCTCGCCGCGTCGCGGCCGCTGCCATTCCGGTGTGCCTCGACGCATAGACAGCGGCCATCCGGAATTCCGGACCAGCTCGTTTAGTAGTTATGTAACCTACAACATGCATGCAGTATGACAATCCTTCCAGGAAATTTTTAGTTCAGGCCACGTACGAACGCCGCGATCGCGCGGGTATTAAGGAAAATTTTATTTTTATTTATTTATTTAAATTTAAATTGCTAATGTTTCAAATTTAAGTTTTATTTGTCTATAAAAACTTGTTACTTACTTTGTTCAATAAATATCAAAATACCCTATTAAAAAAAACGCTCAATATTTCATATTCTATTTTTGAATATTTGACAACCGGATGACGCGAAATCATGCGCGAACGCCGGCGCTCGCTTGGGTATTTACGAGCGATTGCGATCAGAATTCTCAAGTTTGACACCCCAAATGAGGGTTCGCGTATACCGAGTTAAACTGGTCAGAAAAAATATAGTGAATATTAGGTACTAGGGATGTTGGAATATTTATTTTAGCTTGGAATCCAGAATCTTCCGGAATATCCACATCCCGGCGCACGCGTGTAATGTAGGAAAAGCACGATTCACGCACTATTGACACATAGAGCAAGAGCCAGCGGCCCGCAGGCCTACGTTAAAGTATAAAAGCTGTAAGTTTCTCAATGTATGTCCCCAACACAGGTAAGAACGAATCCCGTCTATGTAACTTGGGTCGCGGTGGCTTTCGCAGATATCAGGTAATAAAGATGTGTAAAATTGGGTGTAAAATTCGTTAAAGTATAAAACTCAGTTTTTACATATTTTACTTATAATAATCCCAAAAGTCACCTCGCCGAAAGCCAGACACTTCGTACGGTTCCAACCCTCTGCCAGACACCCTTAAAGTATATTTAATTGTTACTATACTTACGGTATAGTATAAAAGCTGTAATTTATATATGTTATTTGGATAACTATAAAATAATGATTTTTTAATAGCCAGACAGTTTCAGTGGTTCCTTTATGTTGCCAGGCACATAAAAAGTCTAATGTAGGTGCGAGCGCGAGGGATATAATGTGTCAGCGGGTGTGAGTCAAATAGCGCGTTCTGTCCATTGCGACGTTTTGCTGCGCATCAGCTGTCATTTATTATGTACTAGCTTCTGCCCGCGACTTCGTCGGCGGAAAAAATCTTGTAGTGATAGCTCGGTTAACATCCATGTTATATAAATAATTTATAGCCATGTCACTCAAGAGTAAAGCAACTTTCTATTGTTGCTAAATTTTTTCCAATCGAACCATTAGTTCCAAAGATTACCTCCTACAAACAAAAAAACAAAAAATAAAAAAACAAACTTTACCTCTTTATTATATTAGTGTAGATTATGTGGTGAATAGTCATACGTACAAGAAGCGTTTAATTATTGTTTTCTTCAGTTTATAAAATAATAATAAGGGAAAATCAGTGTGATCATGGAAGGACAATTAATTTGTTTTCTGTGTAAGAAAAGTGATGGAAAAATAATATTGTTTTCTGAAGGAACATTAAAAAATTGTCAAACTATTTTAAAGGCGAGGAAAATACACAACCTCAAATATAACAACGTTATTTTACCCAATGAATATACAGACGGTGGTTATCACCGCGAATGTCATAAAATATTCACAGGACTGCGTAGCCAATATTACTCTTTAGAACCGATAATTTCAAAAATAAAAAAAAAGTGTTAAGAATCAAATAACTAGTGTAATTACAGACGACTCATCTGCTACCACGCCGTTGAAACTTGAATTAACAACAAAGTCAACATCCGAACCTCCAACAACATCAGACCATAGTTCATCTTCTCAATCAACGGAACCATATACCCTATTATTACCCTGCTATTATACCCTTACTAATGTATTTTATTAATGAATTTTCATAGTCATCATCAGGAAGACAGAGGAGTTAGTGATAGCGTGACGGGTGACAGGACAGAATGGAAGAAAAAAACATATTGCGCCGACCCCAAATAAAACGGGACAAGGGCAGGAAGATGATGATACACAATAACTGTTTCAGCTCACGTAAACACAATTGTGATGTTCGTTTGTACACAAGGTATTTAAAATAGTTTTACTGAGACGGGCTTGCCGCCACACCTTTGTGACGGATATAACAATTCTATTGGTGCAAGTGAGACAGACAGCTATTAGTTTCATCTTGGGTCTGTTTCAGTGGTTCCTTTATGTGCCTGGCAACATAAAGGAACCACTGAAACTGTCTGGCTATTAAAAAATCATTATTTTATAGTTATCCAAATAACATATATAAATTACAGCTTTTATACTATACCGTAAGTATAGTAACAATTAAATATACTTTAAGGGTGTCTGGCAGAGGGTTGGAACCGTACGAAGTGTCTGGCTTTCGGCGAGGTGACTTTTGGGATTATTATAAGTAAAATATGTAAAAACTGAGTTTTATACTTTAACGAATTTTACACCCAATTTTACACATCTTTATTACCTGATATCTGCGAAAGCCACCGCGACCCAAGTTACATAGACGGGATTCGTTCTTACCTGTGTTGGGGACATACATTGAGAAACTTACAGCTTTTATACTTTAACGTAGGTCTGCGGGCCGCTGGCTCTTAGTCTAACAACTGCCATTTCATTTAGAAATGTAGGTAGTTTGTAAATTATGTTCTTCTTTTTGAATCGAGGAATATTATTAGTTATTCCGTGACCTGTGCGATGTCGCCCAAAGTCGCTTACGATATCATCTTATATTAGTGTTTATATAGGCGGTGAACTGTAAAATGTATTCGTATTTTCACTTCGGCAGTCATGGCTGCTCCTGTTTGACTGGCCTGTTGGTCTAGTAGTTAGTAGCCCTGACTGCTATACCAGAGGTCGTGGGTTCAATTCGAATTTAGTCTAGTTTTAGCGCCAAAGCTGAGTAAAACTTCTTCGTCCGGGCTCGCCGCGCGGAGACCCGTCGCAGGCATTCGCACCCCGCGCCCCTATTGCTACGTAATAGTGCATTAAAATTCTCCATCAACGTGTATGACAACACACATACTGTTGTCAAAGTTGAACCAGCGACACTGCAAGAAATAATCTGGTTTCCTCTACGGGGACCGCCGCAAACTACACTCTCCCGCTCCGCTCTACGCCTTAGGGTCAGTTTATACCGAGACGCGACGATGTAGGAAGAGGCCAGTTATTTCGGGCTGCAACGCGAAACGCATCGTAATGTTACGAGGCGTATTGTAAAATCGTTGGCAACACGACCAGTGATGCACCGCTGCGTCGCGCTACTCCGCAAGGCGTTTCGAGGCGTAGCGCTGCATGGAGTAACGTATTCTGAATTCTCACAATGAAATATGTATCTTTTCGCGTAGTAAATAAAGTTCTATTTTGAGTCACTCTAGTAAAACATGCGTGCAGCGTCTCGGTGCGAACTGACCCTTAAGGACATAGGTATTTATCAATTTGTTCGTTACGTATATTGTTACGAATTAATGATAGGTACTACTACTGAAAGTTTGAGTGTTTAACAAAATGTATCGATTTTATAACGGTGTACGCATTACCTTTATATTCAATTTTTGCGATTTAGAAAAAAACTACAACATTGAAACGTCTCCCAAGATCTCCGGCAGCGTCATTTAGATTGATCCTGTAACCATTTCCCAGATAGAGCAAGATTCTTCTTGGGTTGGACCCCCGGTCGGACAGTATTAAACATTTTCTATTAGGAAATTTCTCTGCAGTAGCCTGCAATCCATACATACATATAGGCCCGTGCTGCACAGGCGTAGAGTAGCCAGTCTTTCGGTTCTCTACAGGATGCATTTTGGAGAGCACGATTAGATTCCACTCCATTCCATCTCGATTTTACTATCGGACATCCCGGCGTACGGCAAATATCCACTCTGACGTTGTTAAGACCTCATCATTTATACCGCGTACCTATATCTAGGGACTGGAACAGTTTGCCAGCTGCGGTCTTTCCGTCCGACTGCAATTTAGGTGTATTCAAGGCTAGAGTGAATAGTCTCCTAATAAACTAGCTCGCCTCACCATCAACGATTGCATCACTGCTTACCATCAGGTGGGATCGCAGTCAAGCACTAGTTAATAGCAATTAAAAAAAAACATGCACATTGTTAAATAAGCGACACTGCGCACGAAATAATTAGGTGGCCGCTACGGGGACCGCCGAAAACTACCCATGCGCAACGACAAGCGACGCAACGGGCCCTTATTGATAGGCTCGGGTTTGAACACTATCTCACGTGCTGGATATCTGCGATGTAGTTGAGGATATAGCACGCTTACCTAGAAGTAACCAATTCACTCTTGACTTATAGACTCTCTCTTAGGTTGTAAGTAGGTAGTTATGAAATAAATAACAAAACGCCAATTTTAAAAATCTCTTTATTTGATGGAACGCAAGTGCACTGTCACAGGTTATCATTCAGCCTACCGCCGTACATTGTGATCATAACGTAACAAGTCAACATAACTCTTACAAAACAACACTTTCAATACAACAGTCAAAAAAATGTGTTCCTCTGACAAAATCAGCAATAACATTGCAAAAATAATAATTTCAGTCAGTTTTGTAACATAAGGTCTAAAATTGCGTGTATTTTGTTTGCTAAACACATCTATTAACAGGTATTGCTCGCTCGGAACGTACAGCAATAGGCTGTCTTCACATCGAGGTTACATCTGTCAAAGCCAGGCTAAACACTACATTAGGTACTGTTTCAGGGCAGACTGTGGAGTGGTTTCGTCAATATTATAATTTTAAATAAGATATTTGGATTGCCCGTTAACTTTTATATGAAATATCTTTGAAATAAGAACCACTGCACAGTCACCCGTTGTCCGAAGCACACAGAAGCCACTTCGTATGCAAAGTATAAGGCAAACTATATTGCTATCGTAGCTCAGCAGGGCTGGCGTGCACAAAGCGACAAAACCATGTCTGTTGAATATTACTCTACAAAAAATATTGTACATCGAGTTGAGGCAAATGAGAAGAATTTCAGTCCCGTAATTTAACTTGCTATAAATTAAATTCAAGTTATTGCGTCGTCGTATTGGTCAAGTTATATTTTAGTGTGATACCAAAACATTGCAAACTAGTCGACAAAACAGCACCCGCAAAATTACGCTCCTTTTGGCTCACTCTTGTAGAACGGTACATTGGTCGACTGATAGAAAAATATCGTTAGCACGTAATAAAATGCGTGGTTGCAGTTCTACCTTAGTAAAGTTTTCTTATACAGACAATTCATATCAAAACTGGCAAATCAAGTATGTATGATTATGTCCTCTCGTTAGACGTAATGCAAGGACTAAGTTGTCGCTCTGTGCAAGCCAGCCCGTCATTGGAGCCATCACATCGGTGCCGCGACATAATATAACGATACGACACACGTGAGCAAGGTATCCGTGCACTTTGTGCATTTTTGGCACAAATAATCTCTGCGCGCTATATGAACGCTGGTCCTCAGTTTAAGCATCGATACAAAGCGAAATCGGTTTAAATCTGTTACTAACCGACTTCATAAAATGTCGGACATTTTGTCCATCCATACTTTATTTTTTTTAGTTTCCAAAACTTCTTACCCCTATAAGTAATGTTCAAACGATGTCAATAGATAAAATCGACAGTTAAGATCGATTTGAAATAATGTATTAATATAATATTACGTTCATCAATAGATAATGTGATTATTTTGAGGTAATCAATAACTTCTTTGATCGACTAGAACCAAATTTCATCTTGTGTTCCTCATATAAATGCTGAGTAAAGTTAAGTAAAACTTTAATTTCGAAATATGTATTGATAATCTGAATATTATATATACTAGTCCTCGGGATTCATCGAAAGTTACCGCGGTAATTAGAGGAACACGGCTGAGTTTTAGTCAGTAAAAGTCTGTCTATGAAATCCTACCTAAAGTATATTGCTCGGAACTTTAGTCCATAATATAGATAAGGACATATTATTATCTTGGGCCTCTTTATTTCGATGCAAAAACAATGGAACAAGACCAACATTGCGCAAACAACATTCATAACCCACCGACGTGCTATTAAATGAAATTACCGAAAAAATATAACGTTTAATATTTACATGAGCTAGGTATATATGTACATATATAGGGGATGAATCCGCCTCCTGAGGTAACAGCAATAGTTTTTATACTAAGTCGATTGCGATAACGTAAACATTTGTTTTAGACAATTATGATTCATTACATGATCTAAAACAAACCCACCAGGCATTTCACTGAAAAAACTGCCTAGTCGCATATGAGGTAATCGATGCTCAAAAAACTTATACCCATATACCCTTCGACAGAAAAATATGCAGGCATAATATGCTATCCAACCCGAGAATTGCCAGAGCGGGGACGCTAGCACAGGATAAATGTGTTTCACTGTATTATCAGCAAACGGCGCTTATTCTTCATTTTCTATAGTTTTTTACTTTTATTTACGTTGTTCTAAGATAATAGCAATGACAAGAAATATGTAACAAAGATATTTGTAATACAGTGAAACTTGGTTAAGTGGGACCTGGATAAGTGAGAAACCTCCATAACTGGAACTCATGCTGAGGTCCCAACACTTTGGCACTGAATTACCTCTGTTAGTAGGACGAGGCAAACCTGTATATCTGGGATTTGTTCTTTCGATTTATCATCATAGTTACCTCTATAACTGAGACAGCGAGTAAATTTTATATGCATAAACCTCTGTAACTGAGATAACATTGTGTCAAACGACAAACTAAAATGAGAGATTTTTATAATTGATACATTCTGTTTCCATATTCGTACATATTACGTGTAAAAACGTGCTTGAATATTTTTGTTGATTACATTTGTATGATTACCTTTAAGTACTATTTTTTTTTATTAAAACTAATTTACATACATAACACGTTATTTTATTTAATGATCGCACCTGTATAACTGAAATAACCTGTATTCTCACCTCTATTAATGGAACCCTCTGTAAATGAAACAGATATTTATTTATACCTGTATATCTGAGACACTGGGTAAGTGGAATACCTCTATAAGTTAAACGACATTGCAGGTCCCTTGATGTCTCACTTAACCAGGTTTCACTGTACATAACATGATTGAAAAGAGTGTCTATAGTTTCTTGCACGTTGTTCTCCATAGAGATCCACGCTTTGGAATGTGCAATTAGCTTCACTTTTCTGACTGGATAGCTTCTTAAGATTACATATGGCTAAATTGTTTATTTGAAATAAATGCTTTGACTCTTGATCTAATTTATTCGCAAATTAACGTTTACATTAACGAGATCGAGTTAGTATAACAACTCGCGCAAAGACCTCTGATATGTGGAACAAAATAAAACATGTACTTATTTACAAATCATACAAACATGAGTATGTAACAAGTTGTGGGCGACGGAGCGAGATTCCTGAACGTGAATATTTCAATAATATCTCATTACAAGGAATATTACTTTAGAACTAAGTATAGCGTTCTACTTGTCTCTATAATGTACGTCGGTATTATAATATATATATTTTTAATAATATGTACGAGGGTAGTGCAGTGAGCGTTGAAATGTAACGTTTATCGTTAGCTTGAATTTACATGTTTTTTTATATGAATAATTTTGTAAGAATTTGCAGTAATGGCTGGAATGCTTCAAAATTTATCAGTTTCCCAGTTGTATAGAGAATATGCATGCATTTTCTTTATTTTTAATTAAATACTTTTTAAACAAATATCTTCATTGACAATAAAGTTCAAAAATGTTAATATAAGAAAGAGAAATTCGACATGGTCGACGTCAAAGGCCATGACACCCGTCCCGTACGCCATAAAAAATTGCGTTTTACCGAGAGACACAGCTAAATTTGTTTAAAATTATTATCTCTCGTTTACTAATTGCGACATTGTTTTCATATTTATTATTATATAAAAACAATGTAATGTATGTATGTGTATATATATGAAAAATAAATAATATTATTTATTTTTATATATTTATTGATAAACTGGTTAATTAGAAATATTTTTTCTCGCATATAGCACTATTACATCCGATTTATGTAATGCAAGTAACGACACATCACAAAAGCCATTCGAGTGATGGTATCGGCCATTTTCCATCATTACTTCGCGGTATTTTACTAAGCGGAAACTGAGTAACAGATATTTTATTAACTTACATTATAGAAAAAGCTCTTTTAAACGCCACACCCCAACGCTGACCTCCCTCGTCGTAAAAAACAATACAAATAACATCTAACGCGAACTAACAACATAACGTTACACGAACGGGAACCGAACCCTTTACACAACAGTCAGCGACACATTATTTACAAACGAGAAACATACGTACGACACTAATTCATTATTATTTATTAATATTAATTATAAATACTTTGACATAACTATTTTTTTTGGGATTGTTTTTGTGAAACGCAAATATCTTGTGTGAAATGGTTATAAAAATCATCTGGAATGAATTCCATAGATTTTAATATATCAAATTCAAACTCTAATAATACATGAGAAAGTTTGTGTTAATTTTAAGCAATAAATACAGTGTTCTTGTATACTTCAAACAATGAAAAAGCAAACCGGAACAGACTTCTAGCCACTGTTTATTTAATATAGCAGGGCTATGGGCGCCGAGCGCCTATCGAGTAGTTCAGGAAACCAGCCAATAGCTGGTCGACTCTTCACGTGACCAGAGGGCTTGGCTTTTCTTTGGACAACGAATCCGTATCGCTATCTATCCAACGTGACAATGTTGCCAGCGTTCTGGGCACTTTTACCATTGATATCGATTTGGATGAATTTTTTGATGCCCAATGAGTTCTTTTTCCGCCCGTTTGCACGTATTATTATTTTCTACTAACTATATACTATTCATAATATTGTGTGGTAAACAGGTAAACAAATGGTATTATGTATAATAGGTATTTATTGGGAAAAAATAATTCAATATTGTATTTGTTCAATATGTGTGGTGGTATAATATTTATTGGGGAAAAAATAGTTCAATATTGTGTCTAAATAATGTCTATAGAGTGTTTCACAAAAACGATCCCCTCTGTCCATGTTCTCCACCGCATCGAGATCATAGCCCCTACACAATCAGTTTAAATATTTCAAGCCAGCCGCCTCCCGCGGCCGCAGCGAGTACAAACTTCATATAACCGAGATATATTAACTATGCTCATATACACAAGCGCGTGCACTGCCCAACAGTGGCGTGCCGATATAGCGGCCAGCGGCCGGAAATACATTGCTATCTAATAATAATTTAAATATAGAAAAACAAAAATAATAGTCTTTGTAATAATAAAATTATATAGTAAAAATAGGACGTTTTTAATGGGATGCGCATACAACCGCTCTCTAATATACCCCAGTGCTTGTAGAGTTAATTCCAGGACAATTTCTAGCGTCAAAAAAACGCGCGGTCAGCCCTATCCTTACTATATAAGTTACAATGCTTGTTATAACATTTATATATCAATCAATCATGTCATAGACTGATGGAAATTTAAGGAATAATCGACTTTTTCATTATCGATTTGTCATGAAAACTATCGATATTAGTCGCGTCTCTATTCATGTTACTGGCGATATATCTGGTCAGATACACATCAGTTGGTCGATCGTCGTCTTGTGGACAGTCGTCGATGAATGTTGTCGTCTGCAGGTGTTGACGTATGCGTTCACTGTAGACACGCCTGTAGTTTTTCGATCCACTCCTGCGCAGCGTTTGCGTCGCTCGCGCAGAAATTGTATGTGCGCCGGCTTGTGCGCAACTGTGAGGGAAAATTGTTGTTATGAATTGTTAGATAAACAGCATAAAAATAAGGGAATTTTATCATCATCAGCTTTTTAATGTTCCCACTGCTGGGACACAGGCCTCCTCTCTAGGAGAGTGAATCGGCCCAGTGCGGATTGGTGGATATCTCACGATTTCGAATTTTTGGTTCTAGGACATACCGGTTTCCTCACGAGGTTTCCTTCACCGTTTTGAGTTTATGAAAAATTCCTTAAACCCCTTTTAGATTGATTGTAAATAAAACTATTCTTTTTCATAATCTATAAAACCTTTACGAGTATATAAATATTACTTACGTCAAAGAAGGATCTATCGTCACATTTCTTAGGCGGGCCGGGTGCTGGCGACGCCTGTGTCACTGTAATCACCTCTGCCAAATCTAGAACAAAATTAAAACAATTTTAAATACCGAGAGAAAAATTATTTTAACATTTGAAACACTTCATTTATTTATCTATTTAATCTCCATGTACAATAGTAGTAGTAGTACATAGGCGGACTTAATGAAACTAGGCATTCTCTACCAGTCAACCTTATTAACTTTATTATAATTTTGACTAATGTTGATGACAACGGTAAAATAAAATAATGAAGGCTCACTTACCAATAAACCCTTTGCAATGCGAGTCTTCCATCGCATCATAGTACCGCAGCTGATGCTTGATGGAGTCCAATACGAACCAACTGAAACAATATAATAAAATAATCATTTTCTGCCGATTATACTTGAGTCAAGCTAGTGATTTCTAAAAGTCAATATCAAGATATAAATTACGTTAAAAAAAACACACACATAAAAATAGCCACAGAATTCGATTATTTGGATTCATATTAACAAGATGATTTAATATGTACTAGCGACCCGCCCCGGCTTCGCACGGGTGCAATGGCGATATTAAATATTGTAATGTTTTTATATTATTATAAAATGTATTAATAAACATATAAACCTTACTCTTGAATCACTCTATCCATTAAAAAACCCTATCAAAATCCGTTGCGTAGTTTTAAATTTATAAGCATACATAGGGACAGTGGGAACATTGAAAGGCTGATGATGATGATGATGACATAGGGACAGCGGGAAGCGACTTTGTTTTATACTATGTAATAATGACAAATATTAAAGAATCAACTGTATATTGAGATAGCTAGGCAATAAGTAGTCAGTACATCTTCATTTTAATTCATAAAATTACATAGTGTAAAACAAAGTTGCTTACAACTATGTATGCTTATATCTTTAAAACTACGCAACGGATTTTGATGCGGCTTTTTTTTACAGATAGAGTGATTCGAGAGAAAGGTTTATGTGTATAATACTTGAATAATATATTCAATATCAGTACCATTGCGAAGTTGGGGCGGGTCGCTAGTAATTCATAAAATAACAACATTGATTTCAAAACTTAGCTTACCGTTGTTTCCAGCCCTTGAGCAGCGCTCCTCGCTTGTACAAATGTCCCTCGTGCGTCCGGTTCTCTGCCACGTTCGACGAGAACTGTTCGTAGTACTGTTGCGACGAAGACTGCAATGTTGCCACTCCTAGAAAATAAATAAAAGTGTTACGAAGAGGGCAGAGTGTAGTTTTGCGTGTTGTGTTATATGTGTTGGTATGTTTGGGCCAATGTAAAAAAGGTTAATAAATTAGTAAAGATTACGAATTATGATAAATTACATTATAAAGAAAAAATAATTTTGCAGTAATGTAAATTATCAATGTTTTTAAATGGTTGATTTTATTCACAAAAGTTACAGTGGTTTGTTATAATTTAGGAAATATAAGACGATAAGTTGCCTGTATATTTGACACAGTCCAGTTAATTAAGTTGTAGCGATAACTATGACGCCACCAGAAACATTGCGCTATTAGAGTTGCGATTACAATAATATTTTTTATTTATTTAACATAATAAATTATAGTCAGAAATTAATTATCGGGTAGGTGCTCGGACCAGATATATGACCTATTTTCTTCTCTCACCGGAGGAACCTCCCTTTTCAACAGAGGTTTGAGGAATTTTATACTTGTTCAGCATAAGCCTAAAAGTTGTCGATCCGAAAGGAATTCATCGTTCTCTCTTTGTCTTTTACGTCTTCATTATTTTTGTTTAACAACAAGTTGTAAGCAAACAGTGTTGAACTATAAAATGTGACTGAGGTTAAGTTAGGGTAACGGCGTAGTGGAGTGTACGCAGGTGACATACCTGCGGAGAGCGGCGGACACAGCGCGTCAGTGTCGGGCGGCGGCGGCGCCTTGTACTTGGTGCAGGGCGGCGCCCACGCCTCCGCGCAGCGCTCGTGGCACGACGCGCCGCAGTCCACGCAACGCACGCCCATCTGGAATCATACATGGCTTTATATTATGTTCCATACTAACTGTACTTTGCCCTAACTCACGTAAAATCAAACAATCCCAATTCCATTGTCGTTCGATCTAATCCTATCCAAAATCGGTATTCACGTGTTCCTTGATGGGGATTCGATAGAATGACAATCGAACGACTTCTAAACGATCTCTCTTCGATCGAACGAGTTCAAAATCGGTGTCGTTCAAAGTCGATTGATGGATGGGAATACGAAAATGTCAAAGTCGCTACGATATCGCTACGGTTTTCATTACGAGAATTTGGCTACTGCTTAGCTTTAGTACTACACTTGTAGTGTACCAAGTCAGCTTACCTTAAGTGGTCCCCACAGCAAGTCCTGACAGTGGTCGCAGCGCGCGGGCGCGGCGGCGGGCGCGGGGGCCCAGCGGTGCGCGGGCGCGGGGGGCGGCGGCGCGGCGGCCAGGCGGCCCCGCACCAGCACTTCCAGCGTGCCGCGCTTGTGCCACGCCAGGGTGGCGAGGCGGACTACCCCCGATGACATCGATGAGTTGCGCTGTCAACGATAACAATATTTCAAGAGCCGTTGCATTAAAATTTAAAATAGTAAACTAGAGACCAAGAAGATTATATCCAAATTATTTCACTTAACCTTTCGAGTCGATACTACACTATTGTCTTTCTATTGTCTTTCTATTGTCTTTCTATTGTCTTTCTATTGTCTTTCTATTGTCTTTCTATTGTCTTTCTATTGTCTTTCTATTGTCTTTCTATTGTCTTTCTATTGTCTTTCTATTGTCTTTCTATTGTCTTTCTATTGTCTTTCTATTGTCTTTCTATTGTCTTTCTATTGTCTTTCTATTGTCTTTCTATTGTCTTTCTATTGTTTTTCTATTGTCTTTCTATTGTCTCTCATGACGGTTAATTACAGACATAATAGAAAGACAAGTGTGCAAACGCCGGCGTTCACTTGGGGCTCAAGAATCAAAAATAAAGTGTACTGCCTCACTTACTTAACGTAACGTTTCATAAAAATTGCGAGCATTACAATAAAATTAGAAATGCTTAAAAAGTTAATTTTGTATACTCGATTTATAGGTACGGGAAGTGTTGCGATTTATATTGCATTAAGAACATAAAATTGTTACTCAATTTAACCACGCCCTTTGACCAATTAGATCATAGTAACAATAGAAAGTAGGGAAGTAATTTTACGTCAATTAGAAAAACTAAATATCTCAACTAACAAAAAATTCTAAATTTTTAAATAATTACTTAGTATTTATATTTGGAAATTCTGTGTATTAAAAAGTTTGCTTTAATAAACGGTTTAGTAAAATATCAATAGGTTTATATATTGCAGTTGTATTGATTCACTATTTTCTTAAAGCAAATAGATAATAAGTCGGATGCTAGGACGGTAGAACAAGCAAATGTAAAATGCTACCATTTTTATGTTGTTCTTTGTTCATTTTTATAAATTTTCAAAAATGTATGTATTGAAGTTTATTTTAAAGGATTTTTTTACATGTGTAGTGTGGGCCGACTCTACAAGCGCTAAGCTCTACTCGAGCTCACATTCGTGTAGAGTGGGCCGACTCTACAAGCGCTAAGCTCTACTCGAGCTCACATTCGTGTAGAGTGGGCCGACTCTACAAATGCTGAGCTCTAGTCGAGCTCACATTCGTGTAGAGTGGGCCGACTCTACAAATGCTGAGCTCTACTCGAGCTCACATTCGTGTAGAGTGGGCCGACTCTACAAATGCTGAGGTCTAGTCGAGCTCACATTCGTGTAGAGTGGGCCGACTCTACAAATGCTGAGCTCTAGTCGAGCTCACATTCGTGTAGAGTGGGCCGACTCTACAAATGCTGAGCTCTAGTCGAGCTCACATTCGTGTAGAGTGGGCCGACTCTACAAATGCTGAGCTCTACTCGAGCTCACATTCGTGTAGAGTGGGCCGACTCTACAAATGCTGAGCTCTAGTCGAGCTCACATTCGTGTAGAGTGGGCTGACTCTACAAATGCTGAGCTCTACTCGAGCTCACATTCGTGTAGAGTGGGTCGACTCTACAAGTGTGGAGCACGACTCGAGCCCACACTCGTGTAGAGTGGGCCGACTCTACAAGTGTGGGGCACGATCCGAGCCCACACTTGTGTAGAGTGGGCCGACTCTACAAGTGTGGGGCACGAGCCGAGCCCACACTCGTGTAGAGTGGGCCGACTCTACAAGTGTGGGGCACGAGCCGAGCCCACACTCGTGTAGAGTGGGCCGACTCTACAAGTGTGGGGCACGAGCCGAGCCCACACTCGTGTAGAGTGGGCCGACTCTACAAGTGTGGGGCACGAGCCGAGCCCACACTCGTGTAGAGTGGGCCGACTCTACAAGTGTGGGGCACGAGCCGAGCCCACACTCGTGTAGAGTGGGCCGACTCTACAAGTGTGGGGCACGAGCCGAGCCCACACTTGTGTAGAGTGGGCCGACTCTACAAGTGTGGGGCACGAGCCGAGCCCACACTCGTGTAGAGTGGGCCGACTCTACAAGTGCTGAACTCGACTCGAGCCCACACTTGTGTAGAGTGGGCCGACTCTACAAGTGCTGAACTCGACTCGAGCCCACACTTGTGTAGAGTGGGCCAACTCTACAAGTGCTGAACTCGACTCGAGCCCACACTCGTGAAGAGTGGGCCGACTCTACAAATGCTGAACTCGACTCGAGCCCACACTCGTGTAGAGTGGGCCGACTCTACAAGTGTGGGGCACGATCCGAGCCCACACTTGTGTAGAGTGGGTGGCAGTCTGAGTGACACTCTTTCAATACTGTAGTACCTATGACCAAGTATTCCTTACCTGCAATTCCAAAGTGTTGGGTAGTTCCAGTTGATCCCACCGCACGCGCCATTTCTGCGGCAAATGCCCTAGCTCTAACTCCAACTGTCGGATCCTCTCCAACAGACCGGTGAATGAATCTGGCATACTTCGAGCTATACTGTCGTAACTGTAACAAAAATAAACGTTATTTTTGAGAAAAAATAAGTTATTACACCTGTATTACCCAACGGATTCGGCAGTTGGTTGGTTGAAAAAACTAACACTCTATTAGAATAAATTGGGGTAACTTTGACCCTGTTTCATGTACAGTACATGAAACACTATCGATTTGTAAAGATAAATTTAAAAAACTAAGTGCTTTTTTAAATGGAATTAATTTGCACATGTAGGAAATTAATTTGCTCATCGAAGCGAGTCAATAACCTATAGGTAGTTGTCGGTCATTGCGTACTAAGTTCCTACAGGTTTTTGGCTTGCTGAGCTGATGTCCACTTACACAAATTAATTTGGCACATGGATAAATTAATTCTAGTATACAAAAGCACTTTCATCTTTCCAAATCGATAGTGTTTCATGTACCGGATTGACCCTTCACGGTATTAAAACAATCAAAATTTTGCCGTTTACGGATAAGTTCAGTCACAATTAGTCTTTTGTAAAACAAACGTGTAATTAGTTTAGTGTACAATTAAGTGTATTGTATGTAAGTTACCCAGCGGTGACGACTCTCCGCTGCGGATGTCTGGTCTCGGGTTCAGACGGCGCCAGCACCTCCAGGTCGTAGGGCGCTCCGTGCGACAGCTCCTCGCTCGTGTAGTACTGCCACACTTCTAGCGCGCTGATTGACGATACTGGACGGAGAACCTAGAAGGATAGCATTATGTTTTATTATTGAACTAGCGACCTGCCCCAGCTTCGCACGGGTACTGATATTGAAAATAATTATGCATCAATTATGCCCATAAACCTTCCTCTTGAATCACTCTATCTATTAAAGCCACATCAAAATCCGTTGCGCAGTTTTAAAGATTTAAGCATACATAGGCAGGAAGCGACTTTGTTTTATACTATGTGATATCGTTTGTTGAAAGACCGTGAGATAAGGTTAAAGGTGCGTTTTCACTGTTGCAGATCAAAGAGGCGTGGAGCAAAACTTGACCAACCATCGTGTTCGCAATCCATCTCGCATCAAGAAAGTCTATGTGAAGCGGAGTGAAACTGAGAATTTTCAAATAGTGAATATTAGCCCGAAACGAACACTACAAAGTCGAGTGAAATACAGTGTCGAAAACGGATGGTACGAAGCGGAGGGTAGCTCCCACTCCGCCTCTCTAAAATGGAAACATTTACGACTTTTCAAAGTACCCAGGGCACCCGCGTGCCGTTTGATCACGTACGCTACCGCAACAGAGTATCTATTGTTGGTTCCACTCGCGTGGAATCGCATCCCGTTCACCCGGTACGTCGAATTGTGTACGTAGAACGGCATGTACGTAGTTGTACTGACCGGATTGTCCAAGTCGGGCGTGTAGAGGAAGTTGTAGAAGACGGGCGACTTCTGGTGGTGGCGGTCGATGTAGTCGAACAGCGAGTGGCCCAGGGCGGGCGCGCGCGCGGCGCCGCCCGCCGCCGCCGCCTCCTCCTCCGACGCCGCGCCCGCCTCGCTGCCCGCGCCGTACAAGTACACCTGAGCGAACACAACACGACAATCAACTATACATCAACATACTATCGAAACCTATTTGTACTGGCTAAATTTTGATAGTTTTAAACCCATAAAGAATCAAAATGATTTTTAAATATAAAACTAAACAAATTAAGTAATTTTTAATTTAGAATTAATTTACTCATGTACAAAATAAACTTCTTTAAGTAAAAATCAGCTGAGCGGATCAAAGACCTGTAGGTAATTAGTACGCAACAACCGACAATTACATACAAAGTCATTGTCTCGCTCAGCTGATGATAGAAACTATGTGGAAATAGACCTCTAAAATAAAGCTACATAGCCCTCGCACGTCAATGTGGACATGTTGATCCCACACATTTTATATAGAAACAAGACTTATAAAACTTCATAAAATCTAAATCATGCAACGCAACGCATGCTTTTACACAGTTTAAAATAGATAATAATAATTATAATAATAGTTTATTCAGACAAAATACATATAAAAAAATATAAAATAGTTTTGTTTTTAAAAATACCCGACAAAAAATTTTAGGTTCCTGGTAGAATTATACCTATGGTAGAATTATAGTAGACTTTTGTGCATCAATTTTCGGAATAGGCTGTATAATGTTTATATACTGACCATCCTGTTAGTATCAGCTCGCTTATCATCAGCAGCAGTGATCCCCAGCTCCGCCCTCTGCGCCTCGTTGTCCAATAGGAAAGTCCGGAACCGACACGAAACGCTGTGATAGGCTACGAAGCGGAGGTAGTACTCGTTGAACTCGAACGCTAGAGGAAATTGTTTCTGGAGCTGAAACAAAAAAAAAATTGGTTAAAGATATTTAAATTAATAAAATTTTTGGTAGGATTTAGCATGCTTTTAATAACTAGGTATATCAAAGAAAAAGAAAAAAAGATAAAGTTTATTTCGCCCAAAATAGACGCACATAATACAACAATCAGTTAGTCAAGTATGAACCAGGTATTAATGTGTTGCACCATGAACACTAGGCAGAGTGCAGTCGCCTTGGTCTCAGTTAAATGAATATGTTTCTCTCTCTAATCTGTCATAATTGAATAACATTTCTCTATGTATCGACATATTATGGATTTATGACATGCTAGGTCCTAGTGTTTGTTTATAACCTATTTATATAAGGCGAAAAAGTAGCTAACATATCGACGCACAGTTCGAACTGCCTAAGAGCTGGATTGGAAACTTACACCCGTATTCACAAACGTTACTATGCGGTCTCACAGTGCTCGCGGGCGCACAGGGCAGGGTTTGTGAACTACGCAACACAAACGAACCAATCACAGAGCTCTATTTCAACGCTGTGCGTTTGCTTAGTCAAGGGTCGTTTGAGTATTGTTTGTGAATACGGGTGTTAGACTCTTGCGCCCGACGCGAACGACGGGGTTCGCACACCTATTGCTCTTTAATTGTGACTGTAATTACGGTACTCCAAAGGCTAAGACTAAAAAAACTTTTATACTCCATCCTGTTTATCGCTTCTCATTCGCGTACACGAAGAATCGCCTCGGTAGGTGGCGATTCTTCGTGAGTGAAGTAACGCCGGACCCTTTATCTAATTGAAAATAGCCTGGATTTGAGGGTCTACCTGATGAACAGCATCCAGAAACATGAGGAAGGTCGGAGTGAAACCCTGCTGCGGCGTGGCGCCTATGTTGGAGCGCTGCTGGAACTTGTGCCCCAGAGCTAGCCACTCCTTCTCCACCAGGATACGAAAGCCTTCCAATGTTCGGTAGTAAGGTTCCAGGCAGATCTGGGCGAGTGATGATATCTGGAATGATAAAAAGAGATAAGATATATTAGACAGTGATCTCATTTTTTGAATTTTCGAGTAGTGTTTTTGAAGTCTATAGTTCTAAAAAATAAAACCACTACTGTTGTCGTGTGTGTTACAAACATTGAAACTAATGACATCAATGATTGGTTGATTCAATTGATGATTGATGACGCCAAAAATATCATCTCTTTTATATTGACTTTATTTTTATTTAAAACACTACTCGTAACACAACAATATCTTCATCATCATCATAATCATCAGCCTCATTAATGTTCCCACTGCTGGGACACAGGCCTCCTCTCTAGGAGAGGGAATGGGCATAATCCACATTGCGGGCCCAGTGCGGATTGGTGGTTATCACATGTCTTCGAATTATTGGTTCTAGGATATGCCGGTTTTCTCATGATGTTTTCCATCACCGTTTTGAGAGCAGTGGTGATGAAATAAATTACACAAAGTAATGCCTCTGGCTGAGTTTGAAACCGCGTAAACCGCTAAAACTCGTAAGTCTGGGCTTTTACCACTCGGCCACTATTGCTCTAAAATATCTTATTCATCTTAAATGTTTGCAGTTACTGGTCCTAGGGATTCCTAGGACCAGTAACTCTACCAGCACACCATTTTTTTTTTATGGTAGGTAAAAATCATCCAATGACGAATCCCGCTCTTGGGCGGAACGGGAAACAATGTCAGAATCTTACTCTCTAAACAACCTACCCCGTTTCTCTCTTGCCTTATTCCCAGAGCCCCGGTATAACGCTTTCGCACCAACCCTCGGCTCCAGGAGGCACCATGCATATGGGACCATTGAACCATTTATATAATTACCTGTGCCGTAGCGTCCCAGCCGTCTTCTAAAGACAACAGCACGGACGACGCCTGCAGGTCCAGCAGGTCTACCACCGCACCGGACAGCTGGAACAACTGCCGGAGCTGCCACAGCCAACCCGATTCTTCTATTAACCTGAAGACAAGATAGAAGGGAGAAGATTTAATTCATGGCATTTTTGGAATACGTTATTTGGATTCTATACTAATATTACAAAGAAGAGACATAAGTATTTATCTTATATTTTTATACTTTGCCCCACACTACTACTACATACAATTATTTTTTTCGTGCGGGAATCGAACCCGTGACCCTCAGCGCAACAGTCAATTGTTCAACCACTGCGCCAACTGCCGCTAAATATCATAATAAACTCAATAAGTACTGGACCAATTTTTAAAATTATTTCTCTAGTAGAATGCAACTTTATCATCGAGTGAAATAAACAAGTACGCCTAAATTTTGATTGTTTTAATACCGTGGAGTGTCGATCCGGCACATGAAACACTGTCGATTAATAGAGATAAAATTTAAAAAAAAAACTTTTTTTTTAAACTCGAATTTATCTAAGCATGTGTACAAAATCAGCTAAGCGAGTAAATGAACTGTAGGTATTTGTCGGTCGTTGCGCACTAATTACCTACAGGCGTCATTGTACTTCAAAATCACATTAGTTACCTTTACATAGTGAATTTTAAATTAAAATTTGACACTATACCTGAGGAATCCAGGATGGTCAGCGGCCGGTGGGGCTGAAGGCACGGCTGCCCTCATTAGCTTCTTGAAGGCGTGCTTAGTGGCGCGAGCGTCGGGGTACTCGGCCGGCACCAGCTCCGCGCCGGCGCAGTTGCACGCCGCGCCGCCCTTCTCGCACACCACGTACAGGGAGGCCCGGCGACCTGCTGCTGTTTCTCCGCAAACTGTGGGTGGATGGAAATATTGGAATATGTTATTTGGTTAAGGGGCTAGAATAAGGGTCTCAGTTGTTAGGGCCAACGCTGCGTAAAGCCTGCTCGGTCCTTTGCAACGCTATCCCCCAACTCGCCGCGCGGGCATCCATAATAATACATTAAAGTTCTCCATCGATATGACTACATGCACACTGTTAAAGTTGAACTAGCGAGGTAATAATCTGATTTCCGCTACACTCGCCCAAACTATAATCCCGCTTTACGCAGTTTTGACACTTAGACTTAGTACAGGATTAAACTGAAAAAGCATATTCGCTCCAGCCGTATCCATATATGGTCCCTGTGTGGACAGGGACCATTCTGAGTTGCTTTATAGACGGTTTGGGATACGGCAGGCCCCAATGAGAAACCATTGTGTAAGTATGTCAATATAAATAATTTTCCTTGACGCGGGGCAAACAGGTCGAGACATTGTCCCTTAACCTTTTGTATGCCGTAATTAGAGACACAATTAAAAAGCGACTGTGTCTCGCGTAGATCTGCGCATCGGAATACGAGAGGATAAGCGAGGTCAAGCGCCCGAAACGTCTACATGCACTGTGCAGGAGTGTACTCACCGGAGTCCGCATCAGCCGTGGACAGCCTCTGTCGCGGCGCGTACAGGTCGAGGTGAGACGGTTGTCTTCGGTCCTTGAGCGAGCCCCAGCGCCCGAAGTGTCTGGACGTGCTGGAGGCGCCGCCCTTGCCACCGCTGTTGCGACCCAACACGCTGATACGTAAGTGTCATGTTACTTGTCTTACAAACTACACGGAAATGGGACTTAACCTTGAGACTAACGTAGCAGTATGTAATGCTTACTGCTTGTGAAAATATCGTGAATAGAGACTAGTGAAAGAGTAGGCACCTTATGTTTGTTGTGTTGAATGAAACACGTATGAAATATTTGTATTATTGAATGATTAAATACATTATTTGGCAACAGTAGACTCCATATTTGTGCTTGGAGTTCCTTCATTTTGTAAAGGTTAACAATATTGTATATCAAACAATAAATATACTTGAAGACACGTAACCTAATTAATGGCAGTTTTTTTTTTAATTAATGGCAGTGATGTTACATGTATCCTAGAACAGTGTTTTTGACAGTTCCTCTTTTACCAATGTTTAAAGTTTTCCAAGTTGACTAATATTGAACGAATTTTATATAGATTTTAGATACAGTTAATTTTACATTGATAAATAAAAAAAACAAAACAATATATCTATAAATTGGACTAATATTTTACTACTATCTAATTTGAATTTTCAGTAGAACCAAAGAGCAGGTCAATGGTACTTATGTCATTATCTCAACATAATGTACTCACCCAAGTGTCCCGGCCGCTTTGGTCAGCAGAGGTGTGTGTGTAGCCTGCTGGTCTTCACAACAGAGCAGTAAGGAGTCCAGACTCAAACTAGAGTCTTCCAGGTCGCCGCGAGAAGCTGGTGTGCAGGCTACTAATGTTGCTAGGTAACGTTCCTGTCATAAATAATTTATATAATATTCGACAATTATCACACAACGCTGTCTAGTCTCAAGCTAAGCAGAGCTTGTGTTATGAGTACTAGACAACTGATAAATATACTTACTAATATATTTCTAAATACATTATAGATAAATTAATAAACTTAATAACAATATATTATAGATAAACTACACCCAGAAACAAAACAAATGAATGTGTTCATCACACAAACATTTGTCCTGAGTGGGAATCGAACCCACGACCTTCGGCATAGCAGTCTGACTGCTGTGACGAATTTATGCCATAGTAAATCTCCGTTCTAAGTAGTGGTCGGGTTAGGAATCACAACACAATGGTATTTACACCCGAATGTACAGGATTATAATAATTATTAATATTCTGAGGTAAACATAGGTCGATATTACATCGCTAATCAGGGCCGTCTTTAAGCAATTTGTGGCCCTGGGCACATTAGGATAATGGGGCCCCTATGACCTTGAGAAAAGTCTTTTTAGTTATAATAAGTAGATGAAGAAAGTAGACAAACAAGGTTCTAAATTTATTTTTATTTAGTTACTAACTATAAAAAAATAGGAAATATAAAAAATAATCTACAAAAGTAACTCGCTTAGCATAAAATCCTTAGATTAATTCTATATTGATTGCAAAGGTACCCTTCTAGATTTAAGATGAGCAAAATCGTTAATCACTTCTTCAAAATCTACGGTATTAAGAATATCACATTTTATGGTCATCAACGACAAACTAGTTAATCTTTAAATTAATTTAAACATACTAATATAATATCGGAAAACCTCATTTTTGAGCGAGCGTTGAGTACTTATATATACCCTGTTTATAGTTGCATTTAATACCTAGTTTGATCTTTTTGACGGATTTCAAATTAATCTGAAATCGATGTAACTTAGCAACGACGAACAATATTTTCTTATCTTAATAATTTAAAATGTTAATAATCATAAGAATAGACACACAACACAAAAGTACCTGTTAAAGACTCAAGCATTTTCCGAAAGTCTTAAGTGGTTTTTATTGCTTCAAAGTAAAATTTAAATAGAAAAACTAAAAGCAATGGTCTATTACCTACCAAATGTTTTTATGTCTAGTGCATTAAAATTGATTGATGAATGAATTTATTTATTTTGAATAGTTTAAAACATACATACAGTCACATATGTGACTGTATGTATGTTTTTTTTTTTTTTATCATTAGTGTAAAAAATATGTTGGCTAAATATTTAGCCAACATATTTTTTACACTAATAGATTTTTCTGTTTCTCATCACTGACCCATCTGTCAAAAAGTTCAAGCTATGTTGTACAAGGTATAGCTATGTGCATGCGGCAAACTAAAGCTAATAAGCGTAGGTATTGTAAGTAAGTCATTATCATCAGATTTTTCAAAATTAATGTTTTTCGGTAATACCTAAATATTGGTTATCATTTGGTAATCTGGCTGGAACTAGGGGGCCCCTTTCGATCGCGGGGCCCTGGGCACGTGCCCATAGTGCCCAGTGGGAAAGAGGGGCCTGTCACTAATGCCTTATAAACGCGAAGTTAACATCTAGAATATATATTACTTTTTTAAAATAATGTCAATAAAGATTATTCCGTACCTGTTCTAAACTGGAAGTGGTTTCTGTGCCGCTCTGAGTGTTCCCAGGAGTTTGGTGGCTGCTTGCCTTCAGCATTCCCATCACGCCTTTATGATGGGGGGCGGCTGATCTGTGAACATTGTACTATTGAGTCATGATTTTAGACGGCTCGACTGTCGCAGTGTTTGAGCGACTGACTGTTGCGCTGTGTGTCGCGGGATTGGTTCCCGCCACGGAACAAATATATGTATGGCCTACAGATAGGTGTTCCGGGTCTGGGCATCTTGGGTTTGTAAACGCATCCACGACACAGTAGTAAATCCTTGTGTGGGACAACGTATTTTTTTTTTTTATATTTTTGGACGAGTGAATAACCACACAGATGTAGTAGGTTTGACTTTATGTCCCTTTTATTGGGATAGAAATTTAACTCGAAAGGACAATAAGTCTGGAGCTCCGAAACGAATGAGAGATTCTCTAATCTCTCAATCTAAGTTGGGATTGAGAGCATAATTTAACGCAGTGATGACCAAAGTACGGCCCACGGGCCAGCTTCGGCGCGCAATAGATTTTTTTAATCCAGCCCGCCCGAATAGATTGAATAGTACTCGCGATAATTATAATTTGACGGTCTAGAAGCATGAAGTAGATTCTACTTAGTAGAATAATAGACGCATAGGTAGGAGCTAGCTAAACTAGCCACGAAGTTCGTAATCGTGTAGCGCACGGGCAGAAATTGCATTCTAACTTTTATTCGAAGGCCTTCGAAACTTGTAATTTTTACATTTGCGCAAGCGCTGGAATGTTTTTGTAAAATTAAAAGTTTCAACACATAATGTTTTTTTTTTCTATAATCCTGGCCCTCATCTAAAATTTCTTAAACTTTCTGGCCCCCCCATTAAGAAAATTTGCTCACCACTGCTTTAACGTGTCAATGATACATTCGACAGACGCTACATCTCTATCCCATAAAATAATAATTAATGCATGTTTGTTAAATTTAGAACACTGGTGGCCGAGTGGCAGCGGCCCCGACTTACGAGTTGTAGGTCGCGGGTTCAAACCCAGCCAGGCGCATTACTTTGTGTAATTTATTTCAACACCACTGCTCTCAAAACGGTGAAGGAAAACATCGTAAGGAAACCGGCAAGTAGAACCTAAAATTCGAAGACATGTGACATCCACATCCACCAATTTGCCCATTCCCTCTCCTAGAGAAGAGACCTGTATCCCCGCAGTAAGGAAATTTAAAAAAGGGCTGATGATGATAGTTAAATTTAATTAAATCATTACCTGGCTAATAAGGCGTGCGTCCGTGGATGTCTCCAAGTGATGACTGGTAGCCGTCCTTGTCGGTAGCACCGTGATATTCGGCGCAGGGAGTCGTCGCCGAAGCTCTCGGGCACTGGAATTACTGCTGGGTAACTGGGTAGACAAACATAGCATCGTAAATTTATTTTATATGTTAGTTTGAAAAGTCACTTCAGCATCACTTGAAATATATATATTTTTAACTGCTGTAAAATAGTGCTTGCATGCTATACCACCTGAGCGTTGACTATAGATCTTCCACAAAATTAAACTTATTGATTACTGAAAACCATCAACTGGTATTGGAAATAGCCTATCAGTTTTCTACAGGATGCATTTTGGAAAGTGTGCGCGGGAATTGCACGATTTGATTCCACCATATCAATTTTACTATCGGACATCCCGGCGTATGGCAAATATCCACCCTTACGTTGTTGAGATATCTACGGTTCGAACTAAGCGTTTTGCCTCGTCGTTTATACCGTGTACATCGAGGGACTGGAACGGTTTGCCGGCTGCAGTCTTTCCGTCCGATTATAATTGGGATGTCTTCAGGGCTAGAGTGAATTAGGGTCTTAATAGACTAGTGTGCCTCACCATCAACGATTGCACCACTGCTTACCATCAGGTGGGATCGCAATCAAGCTCCAGTTTATAGCAATAAAAAAAATAGAATAATTTATCTACACTAATAAAGAGGAAAGTTTGTTTTTTTGTTTGTAGGAGGTAATCTCTAGAACTACTGAAAAAGTTTAGCAACAATAGAAAGCTGCTTTACTCCTGAGTGACATCTTACTAATATTATAAATGCGAAAGTTACGATCTTTGGATGTTTGTTACTCAATCACGCCAAAACGGCTGGACGGATCTGGATGAAATTTGGCACAGGCATAGGATACACTCCGGAATAGGCTACTTTGTATCCCGGAATCCCAACCCCAATACCACGCGGGCGTAGCCGCGGGCAAAAGCTAGTGATTCTAATAGAATAGCTGTACCTTCTGCAGAGCGTATAGACGGCGTTGGCGTGCGCGAGGCGGAAGGGCGGCTGCGCCAGGCCCAGGCGCGCCCAGTCGCGCGCGTACACGCGCTCGCGCACGCGCTCCAGCGTGCGCGCTGCCGGGCTCTCCGCTGTCTCACTACCGCCCAGTTCCAGCTCTTCCACTACACAACAAATATATAAATAAATTAGCATCTTAACATTAAAAATTACATTTTAGAAGATATATGAAAAAAAAAATAATTGGCGTGGTTAAATAGTGTTGACATGCTTACTCCGTGGTGTTGGTCCAGCCCCTACAAAAATATCCTCTCAAATATCGCATGATATCATTTAAGTTAATAAGAGAACTTGCTTGAAATATCAGCCGAACAGGTAAGTAGGTTCATAAAAAAAATCTAAATATTTTATATTTTTTTTTTTATGATAACGAGATTAAAAAATGTATGAAAAATTGTGAATTTAATAAAACAGTAACTACATCAGGAATATTTTAAACTTATTTTTTTTAGTTAAATTATTGCGTAAAAAAATTACTAAACACTACATTGAAAAAACCGCATTCGTTTATGTCGAGACTGTTGCCTTGGATACACCATAGACAGTGCTCTCGGCCGAATACTCAGTACGTATGGACTGCTCGACCGAGCAACATTTTACTGTCTCGCACTTACTCGGTAAATGTGATTATGACATATGGAATAAAGTTAATCTATGGACAGGGTCTGCTATGCCATTGCTTTTTAGAACAACATAATGTATTGCGACAGCAAAGCCCTGCAATATACTGCGTTCGCGAACTACCTTCTCTTTCTTGCGGATCAAATTGATGTAGTGATTGAAGGGTGTAAAATACTTAAATTATATAGAATAGTGAGACTCACAGGACAGCGTATCAGCAGACAAGGAAGACATGAGTGGCGGTGACGTCAGGGAGCGCGCGTCAGCTGACGGTAGCACGTACTTCTGACGTTTCGAAGGCTTCGGTTTGAGCCCCGCGCGGCGGGCTGTCTTAAGCAGCGTTTTCTTTGCGAAGCCCCTGTCGGAATGACGAAAAATTATTTGATATTGAATTCATTGGTCCTTCATTAAACACGAAAGCTTGAGTTTGTTATGAAAGCGGTATCGTCTAGTCGGAGTTTACAACTTAACTATGTGTTTAAACAAAATCAAATACGGTTAGGCATTGAAGTACTCCTCCGCGTCAAGGAAACGAGCCTAGAAGACAAAAGACAGGCAGCTTTACAGAGATAAATAACAATGCTAATTCTTTGGGTCAAGACCGAGCCAGTGTGTGGGTAGTCTTAGGGGCGGATTTTTAGGAGTTGGAGTATACGCTTAGAGGTACTATGAGAAGCGAAAACAATAAAAAAAAAAAATATATTGAAAAGTTTTTTGGGACTTTTTTCATTACTATCACCTTGAGTAGGTCTAGGGGCAGAGACTTTTTTGGAAGTTGGTAGTATACGCTTAGGGGTACTACGAGCAGTGCAGAAAAGAAAAAAAAATATTTACCAAAAAAATATTTTGGGACATAGAAAAACTTGTCCTCACAGCTATAGCGCCCCTAAGGCTACACTCCAACCCAAAATTAGATGTTTGGGCAGTAATAAAAGGTTATCTTAAATGTCTAATATTATTGTGAACGGAGTATATATCTATTCAATTTGTAAATCTATTGTTATTCTTAATTAATTAATTCTTAATTAGTACGTACTTGAGCGTGTGATGCTTGGGCTGGCTGTGCTTGGGCGGCGGCTGCGAGCGCGGCGCCAGCGCGAAGTGCAGCAGCACGTGCTCCGGGTGCCGCAGCCGCGCCACTTGCTTGCGGAACGCTTCCACTGCTTCGCTGCTCACTTCTTCGTCTAACGCCACCTACGATTTGTAAAATGAACGATTTGTAGCGACTTTAAGAGAGCTGTTGTTGAGTAAAAGGAAAATAATGATCTGTGTGATTTATTCGAAGTTACTGCTTATATACATTACTTGTGAAGAATTATATTTAAAGAGGGTATATTAATAACTTAAAATTAAGGCCATTGGGTTATTATGACGGTAGACTGAACTTGCACACTCGCGCTCGCCCGGCGAGCGCGATGACGCAGACGACCAGGCTTCATTCCTGTCACTTGGTCAGTGTGCGCTGACGCGATTTGACAATTATGAAAACATAACGTGGAGAAAAAACAATCCTATTCCTATTTGAAACGCATTGATCCTGTTTCACATACCTACCTCTAAAGAAAATTATTATAAATGTTGACCATCTATCTTTCATCTAGACCATCTAGATTTTCGTAACACAGAGTGTAACGGAAAGCGATGGTCAACATGATACAAATTTAGATGATACTTGTAACTATTAAAAAAAACTTCTTGGAGGACGTCATACAGCGAGAGGCCAATACTGAACCCTTCTCAGTAAGCGTTCTCAGAACCATTTTTTTGGTTGTTAGGATTGGAATTTGTGGTGTACTCACTAGGTAGGTGGATGAATAAAACTCCTTAGTTGATCTCCAGGTGTATTTCATCCTCACACACAAAACTGTTACTTCGTAGGCACTAAGAACTTGCCGCGCACAAGCGGATGTAAAATAGCAGCGATAACAAAGTCTTTACAAGCATAGCGATAGGTTACCGCGGGTAGATCTTAGACAACTTGTAATTGCGCGAGCGCACGTCTTACTAGTCGAGCGTCTAGATCGTGACTGAACAGAGCCTAGATAGAGACTAGAGAAATGAATAAAACAACGTGGCGGTAAATGGAAATATTTCGCCGGCGTGTCATCGACAGTGCGCGTGTCCAATACGTCACGTTATTTATGTGTATGTTGTGTTTAGTGTTATTGCATATGTGTAGTGTTGTTAGCTCGGAAATATATGTTTCTATATATAAATTTATGTGTTTTTTTTAATATGTGTATGTATGTAAATAGGATTAATGGATGTTAGTGATCTGTATACAGGGTGTCCCATAAATAATGGTCCAACCGTAATTCCTAGTTAGGTCACTTGATTGCCTACAACTAATTTGAACCGTTTTTAAAAATTACTTAGGGTTTCCAAAAAAATATTTTTTTATTTTATTTTCATATTTTTCTGTTTCTAATTGGGTTATTTTATGCCATTGATGCAAATATCAATGTTTTTTAATTTTTTTTTCGTTAAAATTTAGCTAGATAAATTAGCTATAAACTCTTATATCATTTTTGCATAATGCCATCGTAGTTCTTTCAGAAACTTTGAAGTAATTGAACATTTTGTGGCATTTCATTTGGATGACTAAAATTGAAAAATTCCTCATGTAAAAAAAAAGTATGACACCAAAGTGTATTATGCAAAAATGATATAAGAGTTTATAGGTAATTTATCTAGCTAAATTTTAACGAAAAAAAATTTAAAAAACATTGATATTTGCACCGATGGCATAAAAAAACCCAATTAGAAACAGAAAAATATGAAAATAAAATAAAAAAATATTTTTTTGGAAACCCTAAGTAATTTTTAAAAACGGTTCAAATTAGTTGTAGGCAATCAAGTGGAATTACGGTTGGACCATTATTTACGGGACACCCTGTATATTTATGGAATATGTGTATAGTGTTTAATGTGTAAACATATGTGAGTCACCCACAGTCCTCGCAGCCCTGCGTTTAGCGAGAAATGTGCCCTGCACACTGCGACTCTTGATTCCCGATACTTCGAGCTATATGTAACCGTAGTAATGAACCCTAATAACGATGATATATATTTACCTTGATGAGCTGGAAGGTGGCCGATCTTAATTGTAGTCCTTCTTGTAGCGATTGTTCCAAGTGTGGTAGGTAATGTGTCCGAACTTGTTTCTCTCGCGTGAGGGAGCATAGCGGGAATGACCGGACCACTGTCTGTTCGCAAGCTGTTGAAATCAAAAATATATACTGCATTAATTTTTTTTATTAACTCCGATTTAGTTAGTTATATTTTCTGAAACGCTTTCTTTTGGTACCCTACATAATCATGATACAAACACGGGTGTGCCAAAGAATTAGACTTATACGTATATACCTACATCAAAACTCAAAAAACATAACCTCCTAGTACGTAGTCGTAGTCGGGTTAAACATCAACATTTTTTATTTAGTCTTTTACATTGGCGCTAAAATGAACAAAACAAACTTAATTATTGGTCACCGTGAAGTGTTACCTACAGGGAATAACATTGCAACTCTTTTTTTTTTCGGAAAATTTAATTCCGCATTTTCGGCAGTAAAAATATGATTGTAACTCAAACTTGCCTCTAAATAAGGTTGTAATGTTATTCTTTGCAGGTTTTTTTTAGGTTTTTGGTTTTAGTATTATTCTATTCTATTCTTTACGGGTTTCGATGTTAAGCCGTTGGTCTTAAGACCGAAATCTCTCCGGTCACGGTCGTCTCGTCTTGTATCCTATCCTGCCAAGGCAATACAGAGGAAGAAATTGGACAGCAATATCTCTCGTCCTGATGCCTACCTAGTGTCCACTATACCGGGTAATTTTTTAACCACTGCGTAATTTTTTTTGGTGGCTCAGTGTAAGCAATAGAACACATCGTTGGTTTGGATGAACAGGGTATTAACTCAAAATTTACGATTTTTAACCTAAAAATACAGTCCTACTTCAAATCATGCGATCTTTCTAACGAACGTGGTTGCATAACGATATGACGTCAAATTGGCGGGGGTGCGGGGTAGTATCTTCGTCTCTTTCGCACTTCAGAATTGGAAATATAGTGATTTGAAAACTTAAAATTGCTCTCCTTAACTTAATTTTTTTATTATTGACACATATCTAAATAAAAAATACCTGTTTATTAAAATGTATTCAAGTTTATTATGTCTAAATTTGCGCACTGGTTAAAAAAAATCCTGTAATTAACAATCATGGCCAAAATTCTGTCGGGAACGCCCATTACTACATACCATAAGGATCAGTAGGCGTGCCCTTGAACACCAGTCTGTAGTTAGTGAGGAACAGAGCGCCCTCAGCAGGCAACAGCGCCGTGTTGCGGCCGTCGCTCACGAGGTAGGCGCGCAGCGCGGGCACCGACACCGTCTCACCGGGCACTAAGGCGGGCGCTACTATGCGAGGCTGGAACAATGAAAAAATTTATAGAATAGAGGTTGGTTTTGATTGCCCAGTTGATGTCCCATTTGTTTTTGCACATGCACATATTACTTATACTTTTATTAAAACTCTTGAGCTCCAAGCAAACGACCGCGTTCCCACACCTATTGTCTTTCTATTATGTTTCTAATTACGGTATTAAAAAGGTTAAATTATATAAACTAGTGCTTGACTGCGATCCTACCTGATGGTTGATTACGGTCCAACGAGAAACGCAGTAAAATTTTCCTTCTTCTAAATTAAACTTTAAACTTAGTTTTATAAAAATCATATTCTATTCATAAATAAATTATAACATATAAGTAGTATGAAAAGAACAACTGACAATCGGATAACATTAATACCCAGTTTTTTTTACCATAATGGTAAAATTATAGGCTGTCCCAGAGCCGTAAGGCTGTGTTTCTACCAAAAAGAAGATAAGTAGCGAGGGATGTGTTTGTAAAGAACCAAATGCTGATCGAAGCGAGGTAAATGAAGCGATTCTATTGGTTCTTTACAAATACATCCCTTGCTACGCATTCTCGAACATATCTGGTGGAAACGCTGCCTAAGAGCGGTTTTACACTACGTTCGATCCGGATCCAATTTACGTTCTCTTTTACCCATTTTTATTTTTAAATTTAAAATTAAATTACAAGCACAAGCATCACACGCAAACTACAAGGAGCATTTTGCATGTGATGTTTGTCTGTAATTAGTTGTACAGTTAGATTTAAGACATGATAAATTCCTATCTATATAATATCTGGAATAACTGAAAGTGAACCTTAATTAAATAAATAATAAAAATATCCCAAAAATTCATTTAGCACATAGTTATTCTTTTAGCATGCACTTATATTAGTGACACAATCGACGCGACAGGACGAGACAAATGAAAGCTACATACATAGACATAAAACCTTAACCACCCCAAATTTTTCACGGAAATATGTACCTTAGTCAGTACTCAATAAATTCCATATTCTTTTGTTGTCTTGTGTAGGTCTCGTCTCGTCGCGTCGTCGGGGGCAAGCAAATTAATGCTTGCGTGTTTTTATGAAAGACTTTCGAAAAATGCCGGAGAGGCGCTAGAATTAAGAAAGGTAATGTATAGTTGTGTCAAATAAAATGGGTATATGGAACATAGCCTATTTGAATACATCAAAAATCGACTCTGGTTTAGAGTTGGTTGAAAAAAAAAATTGTTCTTTGTTTGGCACAACTTGTTTTAAATTTAGAATTTTTCTAGTTTTTGACACAGGATGCACTCACTCTATCTTCCTTTAGTAACATATTTTATTGCAATATTTAGTAGTAATTATATTTCATTAGTCAATCTGAAGTAATGTACTAGTATTTATTAGTATATTATTCTAGTTTACCCGGGTTGCGCTTATTTTAATGGTTTCATATTGTGCAACCACTTGAGATACAACATTACATAAAATTAAGTAAAAATTGAAAATATTTACATGCAAAATAAAACATCCATTGATCTTCACTCAAAAAAAACGTGGCCAAAAAAGTAAAGTAGTCGTATATTCGAAGGAAGAAAGAAAAACTTTTTATTTGCGGGACGCACACTAAATTACAAGTAAAAAAAATAATAATGTAGATACACAGAAGGAAAAAAAAAGTCTGCGCAAAACGGACAGTTCGTTAGTTTTTATTCACGTATAATAAGTAAAAGGGAAATGACCACTAAGAACCTTACTTTACGCAAATTATAGTGTTAACATAATTAGTAAAGTGAGAATATGCATGTAAACTGTGAATTGAATACAAAAAGCACCTCAGTTCCACTACCAACCTCTTATTGCTTCACAAGACCTTTATGTATAGGAAATGATATAGGCAGCTAGTTAGATGACAATAAGGTAAGAAAGAAAAGATGTTTATTTGGCTTACAATGAAACACAAAAGATTAAGAAAAAGTAAATAAAAAAACAACTACAAAAACGTGTTTCACGGCTGCGCCAAATATGTTCAGTTCAGCACCATACCAGCCAACTACGTAGCAGTTACCTGACGCTAGTTTTCAACTGAACATTTGGGTGTAGGTACGGTCGAAAATCAGTGGCTATGTACATTAGCGATTATAAAATGATATATATAAAATAAATAAATAAGAGTGAAGATGTGGATGTTTAGTCAAGTCTCACCTTCTGCACAGGTGGTAAGCGTCTGCTCTCGCGCGCTACGGCGTCCAAGGTCTCGAGGTGCATGTGGACGACTCCCGGGATCATCTGGTGGAGGCAGCGCACGTGGTCAGCTGTCACACCACCTTCGGTACACACCTGGGGAACGATAAAGGTTACATAACCAAAAAACAATACTATGACACCATTGAAGACATGTGAAATTCCCCAATACGCACTGGGTCCGCGTAGTGGCTTACGGTCCATTCATTTTCCTAGAGAGAAGGCCTGAGTCCCTGCAGTGAGAACATTATAAGGCTGACTTGTAATTCGTACCTTTAAGTTACATGGCCGAAAAAAACTATAATGAGTTAATAATATAAATCCCTCAATGGCGTTTCAGGATTAAAATTTACCAACCGTTATTATTGTCGTCAGCATATTTTTTATAAGAGGGTATTTATTGAGACGTAATACTAAATAACTTCATTATTTTTTCATTTCATTAATTTCAGAATTCTTGTGACTTACTTTATCCACAAATCTGGACACCATTTTGATGACATTGTTGCCAGCTTCCCCAGGGTCTGCTTCTTCAAAACCTGACTCCGCGTCCACACTATCTGATTCGGCGACACTGCACAGAAAGAAATATATTGTTAAGCCTTAGATGTCCAAATAGAACGCGCCAAACGCATCGAAAGTAAAGAATGTTAGAATTCTTTAATCCTACGAAACTCCGCACACCTAACCGCATCGAATCATTCGAATCTAAAACGACTCCAGTATAAAAGAAAAAACATTTCGATTTTTTCGACACGTTCGATTCGGATAAAATAATGAAATTGTGCGTTTTGTGGTTTGAAAAATCATCTAATGACAAATCCCGCCCTTAGGCACAGCGGGAAACAGTGTCAAACTCTAACTGACCACCCCATTCCTTCTTAGCCTTCATACCGTGATCGGACCTCCCTTTCTCATAATGGGCGTTCACCTTAATGGTAGTATATATACCAGCCCGATATACTATATCGGGCTGTTATCCGCAACTCCACGTCTAAAGCGCGTATTTTGCGTAGGTAGGGACACCTTTAGGGTAGATAGCCATATCTTACCTATTCGTAATACTGTTGCTAGCTCTGTCGGCGTCGTCGCCTCTGACGTCAGCGCGGCGGCCGGCTCCCTCTAGCGGCAGTAGCAGGTAAACCATCCGGTTGGCGTAGTGTATGGCTTGGCTGTATAGTGTGGATTCTTCACTTGCTATTAGCTCGCGTTGTTTTTCTGTTATAAATTAACAAGTAAATGATAAATCAAAACAATTTTTTTCAAAGTAGTACTTAGAGTGAAAATACCTTTTGTAGCAATGGTTTTTTAAGTACCTAATTTATTTATTTACTAGCCACCCGCCTCAGCTTCGCACGGGTACTGATATTGAATTTATTATGCATGTATTATACACATCAACCTTTCTCTTGAATCACTCTATCTATTAAAAAAACCGCATCAAAATCCGGTGCGTACTTTTAAAGATCTAAGTATACATAGGGACTAAGCAACTTTGTTTTATACTATGTAATGATTATAAACTTTATTGTACACCTCATAATGTGGACAGGATAAACATTTACAAAACTAAGTGTACAATGGGCGGTCTTATCGCACAGAGCAATTTCTTACAGACAACTTTAGGATGGACTAATATAGGAAATCCACGCATGATGGTATGGCCAAGGGAAATAGGGATTTATCTATATATATTACTAGCTTTTTTCAGCGGCTTCGCCCGCGTACATAAAATATAAACTATGTCACTCAGGAGTAAAGCAGCTTTCTATTGTTGCTAAAATTTTTCCTATCGGACCAGTAATTCCAGAGATTACCTCCTACAAACAGAAAAACAAACTTTACCTCTATATCATATTAGTGTAGATATGATTAAGGAAAGATGGAATTTACAATGAATTAAACTTCAAATGTATTACAGTTTTACCTGGAGGTAAACTGGGCCACAGCCTCATCTGCTCGGCCGCGATCTCCAACGCGCTCGGTTCTTGTGCTTTTAACAAAGATATGTACTCCTCGTCATCTCTGAAACAAACATACATTACTATACTCTTAAGATTAGACATTAATACAAACCTTTTTTACTGTCAGTTCAAGCGATTTTGGCATCTATATCGTAGGCATAAGGTGGGTATTAAAAGCAAAAAAGTGGTAACAAAACCAACAAATAGTTGTTACACTTAGTTTTCATCCCGCATGCGGGGTTGCTACCCGATATGATAATACGCATTCCACGTGTGTATTGCACGAATTACAATAAATACTTGTATGAAAAGGACATCTACGGGGACTAGGCCTGCGGTGTAATACCGCATGCGTGATGAAATCCGCACGATATTAAAAACACCCTTGGATATTTAGTCAGTAGTCATAAGGCTCTGACTTGCCATAAAATTAATATCTCGAAGTTATTGTCAGTTAAATTGGCTTAGTTGTGAACTGAATGGCTTATTATGGTAGTAAAACTGTTGTTTGCCATTTGGACCATTTGAATACGTTTATCCAAAGGGCTACAACATATTAGCAGATTCTGAACTTATTTGTAATGTTCATTGTGTTCATTGGTATAACTGCTGTAAGACGTTCCGGTAAGAATATAAACAAATGCATAAATAAATAATTATTTAAAATTTCAATATGATCAGCAAATAGGGCACTGACAAAAGCGAGGGCTGCCTTCAAAGATTCATTTCATTCTTCTGTGCTAGAAAGAGGTGTTTCCCTATAACTTTTAAATATAGTTACCTCGGGCTTGGCACTCTCTGGTGATGTGTGGGTTGGTTGGGAAGGTACAAAGCTTTGATGTCTCTCTGCACGTCCTGATAGAAGGCAGCCTCCCAAAACTGCTGACTTGTCCACACTGGATGTTCCTGAAAAGTTGTTATCGAATTAGTAATTACTGATAAACTGAGTAGTAACGCAAATACTTGCTCGGTATCGATTGAAAAGTATCGATACTTACTTGTATCGAATAGTTTTTCTTTTACGAGTATATTATAAATTAATTCTTTATTTTTAATATAAAAGACGAAATTTTATTTATTATAAATAAAAGAATTCTTTATTTTATAAAAACAAATATATTTAGACTTCGGAGGCCCCCTTCTATCACTTCAAATCCGCTATCAATATAGCGGTGCTGGCTAACTGTTCCTTTTTTTCTTTATGTGTACAATGCATGCATAATATATTCAATATCAGTACCCGTACGAAGCTGGGGCGGGTCGCTAGTAAAGTATAAAGTATTACTGTTCGTTCAACAGATTTTGAGTTTTATTGCGTGGGTGGAATGACAATGACAGCTGCAAGAAATATTTGGTATTGTAACCACTCTTTTTACTTTTAATGTCATCCTTATGTCTTCGTAATAGAAGTAAAAATCGGTTGAACAGACAGTAAAAGAAACGGCCAAGAGCGTGTCGGCATACGCTCAGTATAGGGTTCCGTAGTTTTCCGTTCGTCACAAATTTCTCACAATACAGTAACAGAACCCAGTAGCCCATGTATAAATTAGTAACCCAATTTCCCGAGAGATGGCGCTGTACCCGGTGGACATTTTTGGTTGCGTGAACCGATTTTAATCGTTCCTTGTTGACTATGGAATTTTAAAAAGGTTCCTTTAAATGTCTAATCTTAACACGAATAGAGTATAGGCTAGGTTACCTGTATGCACATGTACGCATATTGTATGACTCCGGTGCAGAGCTTCCTGCAGTAGGCCGTGGCTAGCGGCAGCATGGCGGCTGCTATCGTGTGCTCGTCCAGCGCAGTCGCCGACTGAAGCGCGCAGTTCATTAATCTGTAACAATCGAAATTAAACGTTAGTGATCTGATTATAAACAGGTTTTCACTGGTCGAATGCTACTGTACCCATAGATTTAAGTTTCTGTATAAGTTCTGTAACTTTTTGGTGTACAATAAAGTTTAATCTATCTATCTATCTATCTATCTGTTACTGTGTTTAATAAGATATATTTAAGGCTCTAGACCGCATTTCGACTGCAATCCAACCGCTAATTGCAGTTCGGATGCAGTTTGAATGCAGTTGACACGATTGCAATAGAACTACAAACCAACCTGCAGTTCGATTGCAGTTGGTGTGCAGTTTACACGATTGCACTGAACCGCCGACTGCAATTGACCTGCAATCGGACTGCACGTTTGGTTTGCAGTTTTACTGCAGTCGTGTCAACTGCATCCGAACTGCAATTTGCAGTTGGATTGCAGTTGAATTGTGGTCCGTCTGTCTAGAGCCTTACGTCTCAACAAAGTAATTTTTTTTTTAGCCTGACCAAGTTGCATGTAGAACTAACACGGAATCCTGACATTATAAAATACATATAATAAGCTCATAAAATTTACTTTGATTGTTTGTGGAAATACACCGATAGCATCACTGAGTAACTACATAGGATGACTCACGGAGGCTGCATGAGACATAAACATCGAGTTATATCCTAGTGGTAGTGGTTCACTACAGTACTACAGTACGGCCGTCGGATCTTGGCGAGTCTGAAGTTAGGCTCTGCGAATTTTAGCGCTTAAAACTCGTACAAAGAATAAAAGCTTTAAAAAAATCAAAGCCAATAACAGTTTTTACAACAATATTAACTGCAAATTACAAATTTTGATAAAAGTGCAGAAAGTTTGTTTGTCTGCGACCGAGGTTGGATTCGGACGAGCCATAAGCGAGTGTGTTATGAAGGCGAGGGCTGCAGACTTGACAAAACACGTCTGCAGCCCAAGTTGCGTAAAAAAAAGAACATTTTCGATTCAAAAAAATTCCAGACTTCGATCCGGGAATTGAAGTACATATTTACATAAGTTAGTTTGTACGGATCCTTCGATATGCGAGTCTAACTCTCACCTACCCAATTTTTATTTTATCTAGATAACGAATAAAAGAAAAAAGTACTATCATGCTTTGTGACAACAATGTTGCATATCACGCCATCAGATAGCTATGCTTATTACCCGGAGACATGTCACATCACATCACACTTTGGTTTAGAAGTTGGTACTACAAACTAGTGTTATGGCAGGACTGTTGGTAATAGTTAGCGCTCTGTGTGTTATTGATTCGGTGGTGAACGCGGATTTTTTTGTAAGATATCTTATTTATTAACCCTTAATTTGGCAAGAGGAAAAATTGTAAAAACTCATGTTTTTTTTCACATTTTCGGCTTCACTAGGAGTTGTTAGGACATGAAAAAATAATTTAAAAAATCTGGTATTTCCTCATTTCCTGAAAATGCATGTCCAGTATACTGGACCTTGCCAGGTTTGCCATAAAGTTGTCGATAATTTTGATGTGCTGTATATTACACATTGCCGAATTATTACTTTCTAGGACTTATTTTTATTTCGTGCAAGTGCTAAAATAAAATATAATAAAACGCAAAAACAATGACATGTTTCGTATTTTATTAGAAAATCTTTATTTTTTATGAATTTATTGAAGAACATTTTACTTATTCTAAGTGAGATCAATAATATAATCAGTCTGAATGAAAAGTTACGTAACAATTATTATTTTGAATATCAGATAAAATTAAACAACTATATCATTATATAGTCAGTCAACATAGTTGTTCACTTACTATGAAAAACAATTTCTCTTACGTACTAAACACAGCCTTCTTATTTTTGATACATAGTTTGCAGCGACCGTATGACTCTTCAAAACTAGGGAAATGGCCAATACTATCATAGCGAACACTGTCATCTGTTAGACAGTTGTTGTTTACAGATATACGAGATCTACTTTTATTCTGTAACTCTCTAGCTAATTGGCACCGATAAGTCTTTAAAAGCATGTGCTTCACTGCCCGATTACTACAATCTCTGCGATAAACTAACCATGCGTTGTTCACACAAATGTCGAGCATTTGAGCAAAGATTGCAGTATACCAACGACGGCTCTCATAAGTAGCCCGGTACAACGCAACCAGCATATCTGCGAGATCGACGCCTCCCATGTGTCGATGGTTGGTTGTACTGTCTCCTGTTACCCGCCTTTTTGCCTTTATACGGTATGGTCATCTCGTCAATACTATATCTCATTTCCTCTTCGGTGGCCAAGCAGTTTCGCCTCACTTGTTCTACAAAAGGTCTTACTTTGAAGTAGCGATCTGAATCTGGATAAGAATTGTCAGCAAAATGGACGTAGGTATCTTCGTATGGTTTCAAACTTTTTCAGTGACATGATTTCAGCAATAGCTGGGTAGCGTAATTCTTTTGACCAATAATCTATATATGATGGCAAATTCACCACACCCATAAGTAATAAATTGGCAATAAAATCTTTCATGTCGTCCTCAGAGATATTGATGGATCGGCCGGTAACTTGAACTGCATAAAGGTTGGTATTATGCACTATATCTTGTAAAATATCCAATGAAAAGAATATATATCTTGTGAAATATCCAAGTTTTCTAATGACGACGGTATAGATGGTGCACAACCTCTTCATCCGAACTTGTTTGATTTTCTACGTCTGATGAAGCGTTAATTGGCGGCACTAGTGCCAATAACTTTGATGCACGTGATGTTTGTTTGAACACGTGTTAATAATACAAATGATTAGAAAAAACTTTACACATAATTACTAAATACGCATCTTAGTTTATAAAATCATATTAGAAGTTACTTTTCTAACTAACCGGCAGTGTCCAATATACTACACATCCCAAAACCGCACTAAAACAGTACCTACTTGGCAATGGGAAATATACTGGACACGCTAATTTAATTAAATATCGCGATAAATCCGTAACAGCTATTATAATTTTAGCCTGTGTACACAAATTTATAGGTTTTATAAAATATATTTAGAAAAGATGAGTAATCATTGTAAAGTAAAATAACTAATAAATCGGGACTTACCGATAGCGGTCGCGGCACGTGCTTCCTTCCAGACATTTCGGTGGCGACTAACCAGAAATGAGCACGCGCATCTTACGCGTAATTTTACTTACATTATATTAGTTAACAAATAAACTAATGTAATTAAATTAAAATTAATATAGTTTTAAGAAATGATTGTATATTTTTTTTAAGTTGATGTCTAATATATTTCACGTTATCGAATTAAGGGTTAAAAAAAAAAACTCTTAAAAATTCGACTACGAAATTCTAAAACAACGACAGGCATTTTAGTGTTTTTTTTTAGTGAAGTCGGTATATATTTTTTTTCCCCGAACCCAAATAAATAAAAAAGAAATAAATCTTAATTTTAAATAAAATAAAATTCTTAAATTAAAACCTCCTAAATATAATAAAACAATACCTTTATGTTTTATAAAAAAAATATTTTGAATGGTTCAAATAATTTTATTTATAATGATATTTATATTTATAAATTTAGGAATTTTTAAGTTTTTAAACCTTTATTTCACCAAGTTAGAAAGGCCCCACTGTACCTCAACCTTTTCCCTTAATTAAATATTATTTTATTATCTGAATAGTAAACATTAGTTCTTTAAAACTATCGATACGATATTAAATTTAAATTAAGCATCATACGAGTAAGATACTATACATATTTTCTTTTAGCAGGGCATTGGCGTCTGGGAAACGTTCGCTATAAAAAAATGTGAGGAGGCCAGCCACATCTTCAAGTTCGACCTCACTCTGACGAAGAAGGTCAACGATAGCCATGACTTATATAAGGGACATATCGTTTTGGATAAAGACTTCACCCAGGATTATGGAGTATGTAACTGTATGAATTATGTACTGACCACTCAAAAAGCATTTTTGGGCAAAGGTGTCAAAAAACAAACTTTTGGGCAAAAAAATAACTTTTGGGCAGCAGTGCCTATACTAACTTTCGAAGGCCAGCGACTATACAAAACAAAAATCGCAAATGAAAACAATAATTATAAAAAGGTTGTAAATGCATTGTGCATTAGCAAGGTAAAGGAAAGATTTTGAAAATTAGAAAAAGCGTGGGACATAAAACATCTTACAGATTTCAAAAAGCATTACCTACGGGTCATAGGACACAATATTGACTGACTAATCAGTATGGTTGCACAGTCGAAACTGATGACCCGTACATCGACGATGGCGCAGCCACAGGTGCTGGAACCATCCGCTGTGCAGCTGTGCTATTGCTACTATGCGATGTCGAAAGTGACTTACATGCTTTAGCATTATACGATCATTCATTCATGGCATGACTATGCAGATAGATACTCCTGCCAGGGATACTGGATTATTCGAAAGAATTACCATAAGCCTGGACCACAAAGACCAAATGAATAAACACAATTACGAATGTCAGTGAAAGTCAGACAATCCCTCTTATGGTACCCAGACTTAGAAGAATTATTTGTTATAATTCTCGGTCACATAAAAAAAAGAAGACTAAACATATTTTTTATTTTATCAGGTCCGCTTAGAAATATGCAAGATCGAGGATGGAAACTGCGCGATGTCCCAAACTATAGTGGACGAGTGTTTGATAGATTTCTTTGAAACCTACGCAAAGGAGAGCGTCGCCGATTGCATTAAGTCTATTCATAACTTAGACTCGCCAACGATCCCCATACCAAAGGTGAGGAAAATTGGCATGTTTGGATGTTCATATATGATAGTGATTATAGTGGAATGGAACATGGGGTTGACTATGATCCTGACTAAGACGTTTAAAATTTGTTACGGTTAACTTTAGTCTTAAGAAACCTCAATAACGATTTGGAGTAGTCCACTAGGATATTGCTATAAATAAATATTTTTAAGGTGTTTTTAATATCATAATGATTTCATCACGCATGTGGATTTGCTCTGGATGCAGAAAATTTCAAAAGGCGCGTCCCACACTGCGTATTGCACGGATTACGCATTAAATACTTGTATGACAAGGATATTTGTAAAATAGCGCAATGTCCTAAAATCCTCAAAATCCGCACGATATTAATAACACCCAAATAAGTACCGGTAGTACCTTTTCGATCAAAGCTGCTGGCAAAAACTAGTAAGGGATTAAACACCCTTGCCAAGTTACTATCGTTTCGTTAACGTCGACCGTTTTGAATTGGCTACGCCCCCAATTCCTTTGTTCGGATGTCATCTCAATGCTCTGTCACATGGTCAGAAGTACAGAACAAAGGATTAGAGGAGTAGCCTATTGCACTCGATCATAACTTGGTTGTACCTTACTATAACGTGTTAAAATATCAATCATGCGAGCGAGAAAGAAGAATGGAACTATACACCTTATACAATTCCATCTCTTTAACAGTTCAGTTAGGGCGTCAAATTAATCTTATTTAGAGCTCCTGCTAGGGCCTTGCTATGTGACAAATTCAAAATCGTCGCCCGCGGGCAAAAAGTCGGTATTTTGAATCGAAATCGGAATTTGTTGTTCGATTACCGACTCTATTGCCCGGACAATAAGTCGGTAATCGAAAAACCACTTTTACGTTTATCAATCATTTATTTTCTTTACAGGGTGAATACGACATTGAACATTACGTTTATAGTCATGAGCCTGGAGTCAGCATATTTGGAGAGTATAATATCAAGGCTTTTATATTGGATGGAGACAAAGAAGTCGGCTGCATAGAGTCACAAATGGAATTTAAGAACATAGATGGAGTTAGCAAATAAACAAATAGATGAAATGTAAATGTGCTGATAGACTTCAACATTCACTTGTAACAGAACATCAAGTATTCGCCGTTTTTATATTTGTCGAACTGAACAACGAGCTGAGCCAAGCATAGAGCCAAATATTGCTATGAATTCGAACATTATCATGAGCATTTTAGTGAACTCTCTAGTCGATGCGCGTCATTCTTCACGAAGATGTCAGACTTGAGGGTCGCATGTGCGCAATGTAATGCAATGCAATGCTCGCTAAAAATATGTTCTCGTACATATTTTTCTATGATGTAACATTCGCAAGGATGCTCATTACAAGTGAATGCTCAAGTTTATCAGCAAGGTTATTCCATGTTATTAAAGTTTATAAAGTGTAAAAAGTAATTTGATTTCCAATTTCTTTCTTGTTTTGTGTATTAAGACGTGCCTTAAATAAGTATATCATCATTAATAACAACCCATACCATTATTATAAATGAATGATAAATGTTATATATTCTGTCTGCTTTTTTTTTTGTTTTTGGTGGGTTAAAATTATCCAATGAATACTTTGCTTTGCTCTTGAGTGGAGCCTCCTGCTCCACTCCACAGATAAATGTTATATATTCTGTCTGTTTTTTTTTTTGTTTTTGGTGGGTTAAAATTATCCAATGAATACTTTGCTTTGCTCTTGAGTGGAGCCTCCTGCTCCACTCCACAGATAAATGTTATATATTCTGTCTGTTTTTTTTTTTTGTTTTTGGTGGGTTAAAATTATCCAATGAATACTTTGCTTTGCTCTTGAGTGGAGCCTCCTGCTCCACTCCACAGATAAATGTTATATATTCTGTCTGTTTTTTTTTTTGTTTTTGGTGGGTTAAAATTATCCAATGAATACTTTGCTTTGCTCTTGAGTGGAGCAGGAGATAGTGTCAGATTTTTACTGACCAAAAAACCCACCCCATTCCTAAGTAGCCCTTATATATAATAACCAACATTCACGCGGCAGAAGTTGGGAGAATTCGGTCTGTCTTAAAAAGATAGTGATTAGGGACACCCTAAAGAAAACTGAAAAAAAAGGATCTCTCTGGTACTACAGGCTATGATCTACAGACCATGGCCGTACAGAACATGGAGAGGAGCAGTAATACTACAATACAAGAGTAATGAACGGCCTTTACGCCCCAGCCGCCGGGATCCCGATCCTGTTTTCTAGCCACCGTAGGCGTAAGCTCGCGGACGGCTGACAATGGGTAACTCGCAGTCTGGTCCTCCTGCAACCGTCCGGACCAACGCAACGGAGTTCTCAGCGGTGTGTAATGTCCGATGCAGGCCTCAAAGAGATGTCAGCAAATCGTAGGGCCCAGCAGGTTTCAAGCCTATAGGGGCAAGTGAATCTCGGCCCATGGAACAAAGGCAAAGAAAGAATAGGAGTGGGTTTTAGTCAGTAACTCTGACACATCCTCCCGCTCCGCCCAATAGTGGGTGAAGTTATTGGATGATTTTCCAACATTATAAAAAAGGACCCGATAGTTTACCAAGGAAGTCTGGTGGGCTGGCTTCTGAGGTCCTCGGGGCTCAACTAATAAAGGTTCTAAAAAAAAAAACATTTATTGCAGACTAATTTCACAACCTACGGATAACCAGTTCGGCTTCTGCAGGGGGCGTCTAATGGTGGACGCCACTGGCTGTATCGTTAGATAACCTTGGATTTGCATTGGGGAGTGCCAACCTATCTCCGTCGTATGATGATATTTGAAGGAGAGATTCGTCAGCTACCCCAATCACCACCAAAAATATTAAAAAATATGTACATTATTCCGAATTTCGATGTTCCAATTTTCGCACCTAAGAATTATAATGTTGCTTTATTAAAAATAAAGAAAATTATTTACCCATAGTGCGATTTGTTTGTTTTTCGATTTCATAAAATCGAAGAAACAATTAGTCGATACGTACTCGGTTCGAAAAATGATATTCCGATTTTCAAAACTTCGAATAAACTGCTAAAATTATAATCCTGATATTATGTTGCAGCCATATTAGAAACACAGAGTTTTACTAGAAAGTGCGCCAGATTGAAAGACGTCGCTTTTCTTGTAAAGCATATCTCGTATTCAGCCAGGTTTCAATTCGGCTGAAACAAAGTGCACTTATACAAAGTACAATTAATTAGAATAATTAGTCGATGCGAGGTAGAAATTTTAGAGCACCCTGACACGGACAGGTTAAGTTAGAAAGCTAAAGCGTAGCCGTTGTAGATATTTATTTTAAAATCATCCTGTGACAGAAGCATTATTTTAAAACTTCATTTTGCATCAGTTCTTCATAATTTATTGTCATTAGTTATATTGTTTTAGTTTCGGTATTCTGGTGAAGCAATACTTTAATCAGTATACATATTCTTGATGTTTTGAATTGTCAATAACTTGGATTTTTTGTTATTCGAAGTATTTTAAGAAGGAAACTCTTCATTTTATGTAATTGGAATATTGAAATTTTTGAATTATAAAAATAGGATGAATGATAAATCGGATTATATTAGAAATTTCGATATTTTGTGACTGTTGTAATAAAGTTTTTCACATGTATTTTATTTAAGTACTTCTTATCAATAATAGTGAGTTAAATAAACTATTTTTTTTTCGGAATTTATTGTTTTGAAAACTGGAAAGGTAGCTGGCTGTTTTGTACATCTTTGACTACTGTTTTGCATCTATGAGTACAACTTACCTTATACTATTCGTCAATAATCTGGCTATGTCATACAGAAATATTTTTTCCAATAATCTGGCTATGTCATACAGAAATATTTTTTCCAATACGACTAGTAGTTGCAAAGCCTAGCGTGTGTAAAAATGTTCTTCCGCTTTATCATACAAAAACAATATACTACACAGGTATTTTTATGAAAACAGTAACCTTATCAATACATTATTGTCATAACTACGTGATAATTGAGTAGTAGAGATTGAAAATAATGTATATAACGATATGTCGATGCATATCTCCGATTGATTGATGTCGAAGCTCATCATGCCATTAGATATGATCATTATGACCACTGAACATGACATATTTTTATGAGAACTATGTTATAAATGGTGATCGATAGTCTGAAATACAGTCAATAGACTATGTCGAACATACACAAGAGTATGTTGAAGTTGTTGGGGCTTTTTGGGGTGTTGTATTACTCCGTTCCAGGGGTGTTCGGTGGTGGTGACATTGTAAGATTTAAATAATATATTATTTATTGTCTTAGCAAGTATCAGTATAATAACCTGTTGTTCCATGTACTATGGCTATCGTTTCTGCCTGATCAGTTGAAAAATTTAGCGTGAATCCTGCGGCGCGCCTCCAAACAAAACCTTTGAAGTTTTCGTTTTGCGTGCTAGCAAAAATGAACTTACCTATGGTCAAGCGGAATTGTCTGTGATAGTACATATTGGTATTCTGTTACACTCGGTTAATGTGAAAGGCGACTCTTACATAGTCGTAGTGGGAAAAGTTTAGACTAATCCTAGCCTTTACCAGGTAACCTATGCCTCTCCCCTTCCGTGATCTCCTCCATTAAGTCTGTCATGCAGTCGTGACCGTGGCGTGCTGGACACATTTTCCTTTGACATGTATATGCTACCGAAAAATTGCATACGTCATAAGATTTTTAAAACGGAAATTGAAAAATATTTTTAATCGTTTTATAACCTAAACCAAGCGCTCGTGTTTGTGTTTGCGAATAGTTTGGCTCTAAGGCATAAGTAATTATTTTTAATCACCTGGCCTCAACAACATCATCATCTGCAATACATTGTGATTGTGAGGAAACCGGTATGTCCTAGAACCAAAAATTCGAAGACATGTGACATCCACCAAACCGCACTAGGCCCGCGTGGTGGATTACGGCCCATTTCTTGTCCTAGAGAAGAGGCCTGAGTCCCAGCTGTGGGAACATTATAAGGCTGATGCTATGCTGCCTGGCCTAAAAAGTATAATGCTTCTAAAAGTATAACTTATAGCCATGTTTTTGATTCCAGGGTCCCGGCGTATGGCAGGTGAACTACATAAAGAAATGTGAGACGGATTTGCACAAGTTCAAGTTCGACATCGTTCAGAAAAAGATCAATAGAACACATGACGGCTTCAACACAAACTTTAAATTGGAAGAATGTTTTGATGAAAATTTTGGAGTAAGTTTGACATACTAGCTAGTGGGAAATTACTTGATTACTTCTTCCTCTTTAGGGCTGAGGGGGAGGGCGTCATACTTGAAAACACTTCGAGTAAAATCACCGAACAAAGTCGAACTTGATACTAGCTAAAACAATACCCAAAGATATGGTTTTAGTTAATATCAAGTATCTATGTTCCATGATATGTCATGCTTGTTGGGGCGATCGGTGATGGCGATCTCTCGCGCCGGGCCTTGGTAGAGGCGAGGAGGAAAGGCAGGCGGTCGCCAGTAATTAATGCTAGCAACAAAGGAGGAGGCTGACCGCATAAGGCAACAAACAGCGCTCACGCCTCAGAAGCCGCCGGGATTCCGATCCCGACTTCCGGCCACCGTAGGCGCGGGCTTGCGGAACATTCTATCTATAGGCCATACATATGTTTGTTCCGTGCGGAAATTGAAACCGCGACCCACAGCCCAGCAATCGATCAAAAGGATATCATGCGTATAATAAAATGATATTATTATACGCATGATATCTTAAAAGATTACCCCTAGGAACTCTAATATGTTTGAGCATGTTTTTCAGGTACGCATAGACATATGTAAATATGTCGACGGAGGGTGCAAGCAGTACCAGGTGTTGTCGGACGACTGTTTCGTTAACTTTGTCAATAAATACGCAGAGAACAACGTCAAAGCATGCTTGGAAATGGCTGGGATTGACCCGCCGGAATTTCCCATACCAGCGGTAATAATTCTTTCTTACAAATTACAAAAGAGAAATAAAGTCTGAAAGCTGCGCTAGTGACTGAAATAGTTGAAAGGAAGTCTTGGTATGGTCATGTGAAGAGAGATGAAACGTATGTTACGAAAAGAGTTCTGAATTTACACGTAGATGGATGGAGAGGAAGAGGGAGGTCGAAGAAGAGATGGATGGATTGTGTGAGGAGTGATATGAAAGAAAAGGAAGTTAGTGATAGTGTGACGGGTGACAGGACTGAATGGAAGAAAAAAACATGTTGCGCCGACCCCAAGTAATATGGGATAATGGTAGGATGAACAAAACAAAATGTTCACGATAAACTCAAAAATATTGACGGTTTTGGTGTACCTGCGTTTAATCGGCCCTAATACCTTACTTTCTGTTTCCCAGGGAGAATACGAAGTATCCGATTATGTCTTCGACTACAGCGAGCTACCTGATGACGGACCGTACGGCACGTACTGTGCCCAAGGTATCATGCTGAAGGGAACCGAGGAGGTCGGATGCGTTGAGATACATGTGGAGTTCAAGGAAGCACCGGACGATTGTGATGATGACGACTGTGATGAATAGGGAGAAGAAATAAATATTTACTTGAACTTTTCAATTAAAACGAGTTTTGTTATTGGAGTAACTAATCATTACATAGTATAGAACAAAGTTGCTTATCCCTATGTATGCTTAGATCTTTAAAAGTTCGTAACGGATTTTGATGCGGTGTTTTTTAATAGATAGAGTGGTTTCAGGGGAAGGTTTATAAGGTATAATATATCACCTTAGCACCCGCGCGAAGATGGGGAGGGTCGCTAGTATATCTATAAACCGCTTGAGTTATTTAAAAGTAGCTAGCGGTACCTCTTGATTGCTCTATCAATCCAATAAAATTTGATTAATTTGCATGGATTGATATATGAAAGGCAAAGAAGGGACAGGGTAGTGTTTAGTCAGTAAAAGTCTGACCCTGTTTCCCGATAAGCCCAAACGCGGGGTTCGTCATTGTATAATTTTAACCCACCATAAAAAAAACCCGAAACCGACTTGCACTTGGGCGAAGCCTTTGGCAGAAGCTAGTACTTGTATAAAAAGGACATTAAACTACATACAACTAAACATTTATATTTATTTCTATATGAAAGGTAGTTAAACGACGTATACGTAAGGTAAAAGGACGTAGGTATCACATGGATAGTTAAAGCGGTATACGTGATGAAATCAGCATGATACTAAAACCACTCATATTACTTTTTTTAATATAACATTTATATATAACTTTACATAAGGAAACACCATTACAATTGAAAATTGTGATTTGGAACAGATATTACTGACTTCTTGCATCCAAGATAAGATTAAACTCCTGCTATGGGGCCAGCGCTTACTCCATTATTGTACAAACCCATCTTATTTCAGGGGTGCCAATAGTAAGCTGTTTGAGCAGCCGTCGTTTCGACGCAACAAAAACCATTTAAATGCCTAAAAACGCATTTCTATACTTCAATTTTCGATAGCGTGCAAAGATAATTAAATAAAAAACATATAATCGAATTCTAATGTTTACAAATACTATTCATTAGCTTAGAGATATGATCAAAATGTCCATTAGACATGTCATGGGATATTATTGTATGAATGTATTTAAAGCCATGCAAATCCACGTTTTCTCGTGTTGTGCAAACAGTAAAATGCTGAAACTTTTATTATTTATAACTGTCTGTTTGTGCATACCGTTTGTGATTAGTTGGCGTGGTCTTATGCTGGTAAGTTTTCTCATTATAGTACATTGGGCCCTTCTTCGGCTTTTTTTTTATTGCTAAACTAGTGCTTATCTGCGATCCCACCTGATGGTAAGCCGTGATGCAATCGTTAATGGTGAGGCGCTTTATTAAGAGCCTATTCACTCTAGCCTTGAAGACACCTAAATTATAGTCGTACGGAAAGACTGCAGCCGGCAAACTGTTTCAGTCTCTCGATGTACGCGGTATAAACGACGAGGCAAAATGCTTAGTCCGGACTGTAGATATCTCAACAACGTAAGGGTGGATATTTTCCGTACGCCGGCTTTTTCCATTTTGAATAAAATCGTGTTGGTATCCACCCATTGTACCCTTATTTTTAATGTCCTACGTATCTGGTCCTACGTAATAAATGCGGTGTACAATAAAGTATAAATAAACAAATAGTCAGAGTAGGGTCTTATGTTACTTCCACCCTGTTTTTCAGGGTCCAGGAGAATGGCTGGTTTTGCACATAGGGCCCTGCGAGAACCCGGAGAAATACGAGATGAAAGATTATGAAATCACCCGCAGGAAGATAAACCGCACTCATGACAGTTATGATTTGATCCTCAATTTCGACAAAGAGTTTAATTCGTCGTACGGTGTAAGTTGGTAATGTTGGGATGCATACACACACGTATATTAACAGGAGAGACTGACTATTTAATCAATCTAATTAAATTAATTCGAGTTTTAAAAAAAAGTACTTTGTTTTTTCATTCTAAACTTACCAATCGATGGTGTTTCATGTACTGAATCGATCTTCCAAGGGATTAAAACGACTAAAATTTAACGGTGTATATATGGAACTATCCTAATTCGTAATGTTTTTGATCAAATCTCGTAAATTAAAATTCGATCAACTTCCCTGTTACCGATTGAGCTAAAATTTTGCATACATGTGTCAATGACATGATAACACAAAATTATTATGTTGTGGAGATGATCTGACGATGGAACCGGAAGGTGGCCATAGAAACTCAGTAATTAAACGATACAACCCCATCGAGTGTTTTTTTTTTTTTTGGTAGGTAAAAATCATCGAATGACGAATCCCGCCCTTGGGCGAAACGGGAAACAGTGTTAGACTCTTACTGACTAAACCACCTACCCCGTTCCTGCCTTGCCCTAGTCCCAGACCCGGTGTAACGCTTTCGCATCAACCCTGTGCCCCAGCAGGCTTTTCGTTGTCACTTTATAACTCAAGAACGGGCTCACCTATCCAAACCAAATTTTCAGGGTTTGTTTGGACTATTTAGTCGATGGTTTATGTGAAGTTTGCACAAAATCGGTCGAATAGTCTTCATTTATTACATTTTTCTGTCGCTGGGAGCGAAGCCGCGGGCAAAAGCTAGTATAGGTACATTTCACGCTATAAAAGCTTGCTATGAAAAAAGTATTAACATTGAAGACTTTTTTTTTCATCATTATTACAGGTCTTAGTGGACGTTTATCAAGAAGTTGACGGAGGGTTCAAGTACTTTCAGTCATTGTCGGACAAATGCGCGTGCGCTTTCTTCATGCGACATGCTGAAGCCAACATAAGGCGAGCCCTTACATTAGCTCATGTTGATCCTCCACAATGTCCTTTTGGTCCGGTGGGTAATCTATTAACTCATTCTAATTAGTAATCTATTCTCAGCAAAAATAATCATCATCAGCCTGTTTCATTTTCCTACTGTTGGGACAGGCCTCCTCTTTAAGACAGGGAATGGACCATAAACCACCAAGCGGGTCCAGTGCGGATTGGTGGATGTCACATGTCTTAATTTTTTTGGATTTAGGCCATGTCGGTTTCCTCACGATGTTTTCCTTCACCGTTTTGAGAGCAGTGGTGATGAAATAAATTACACAAACTAAAGCGCCTGGGTTTGAACCCGCGACTTACAACTCATAAGTCGGGGCCGATACCACTCGGCCACCACTGCTCGAGGCTAATTTTATTATTATTAATTGTTATTTCGTTAACAGGGTCAAGTAGCAGTCCGAAACTTCGTGATGGACTACAGGGAGCTCGCAAAACATGCTATTTACGGGACATTCCAGGCATACATGTACGCTACCTTCAAGAAAAATAAATATAGCTGTGTGAAGGTTATCCTCAACTTCGACCAACGAAACGATGACGAAGGTTCCAGTTTACTGTAAACACGAACAAGTTTTGATGGGTCTACTGGTTCACTTTATATTTCATTGCACTTATATTGTGATTAACAATACGTAGACCACCTTCAAATCAATCGCGTGGCACATTGCGGCTTATTTGAAGGCACCCTTAGGAATAGACAGTCATTTTTACTATGGGAAATAACATATGGGTCAATAAAATTATGGGACAACAACTGTAAAAATTAAACATTCCTGCAAATCACTGTGTTTTATTTGTTTTGTATTTTCAACAGTATACATCAGTATCAGGAGCCTACTACATCAGTATTTAGGGTGCATATGGGGCCCCACCACGATCTTCGGGGCCCAAGTCAACCTCCCCTGCAAGTTGGGGCACCTGCCGAACAGCAGATGAGGCTCTGGCGCTGGCTTTCCCTTTTAGGGTTGGGAGGTCAGACGGCAGTCGTTCCCGTAAAGGCCACAATTAGCCACTAAACTATGGACAAGACAAGAAAGAATGTTGCCACGGATAGGGCGCCGCCGCAAAACGGCGCGCAGGAGATTCGACCGACTCCTGTGGCAAGTGGGCAAGGGCTACCGTGTCTGGGGCGAACACGGCTAAAGACGCGAGCCCCAACCCGTAAAATCCGCTTCGCCAGCCTCAACATTGGCACGCTAACCGGACGCGGGAGAGAGTTAGCCGATGTACTTCATAGGCGAAAGGTGGCCGTGGCATTCCTGCAGGAGACTCGGTGGAAAGGCCGCAGGTCCCGGCTCATCGGGAATGGCTACAAGCTGATTTACACGGGTGCAGCCGGTGGGGAGAACGGGGTGGCCGTTGTACTCTCCGAGGAGTTTCAAGACGCAGTCCTGGAGGTGAAACGCTACAGTGATCGGCTTATGGTCGTAGGTGTGCTTATTGACGGGGTTGTAACCCACTTGATAAGTGCCTACGCACCTCAGGTCGGTTGCAGCGACACTGAAAAGGCTGCGTTCTGGGATCAACTCGGTGGGGTGCTCCGTGGCATCCCGTTGTCACAGGGAATCGTCTTGGGTGGTGATAATGAACGGTCATGTGGGTGACAGGTGCAAGGAGTTTGAGCATGTTCACGGTGGCTTTGGATACGGTAGCCGTAACGCGGAAGGGGAGAATATCCTCCAAACGTGTGCGGCTGCCGGCCTTGCCATCGTGAACACGTACTTCAAAAAGAAACCCGAACACCTGATTACCTACAAGAGCGGGAGGTACGCTACCCAAATCGATTTCTTACTCACACGGAGGCACCATTTCAGTAAGGTAGCCAACTGCAAGGTCATACCCGGCGAGAGTCTCACTGCACAACACCGTCTCCTTGTCATGGACTTGCGCGTCAAGCCTAAGGTCAAGTTTGTTGAGCGCCAACAACGACGAATACGGTGGTGGCGACTGGATGAAGCCACGTCCCAGTCGTTCGCGTCGGCCATCGGCGATAAGTGCGATGGTACCGATGGCGAGCCGGTGCAAAGCCACTGGGACAGGATTCAGGTTGCCATCACTAAAGCGGCAAAGTCGGTGCTCGGCTTGTCCAGGGGCGGCCGCAAGTGTGACAAGGAAACTTGGTGGTGGGATGACACAGTCCAGAGGGATCGGAGGGAGGAGATCAGAGAGAAGAAAGCTCTCTTCAAAACGTGGCAAGCTTCCAAATCTCCCGAAGACCGCGACGCATACAGAGCTGCTAAACGTGCCGCCAAGAGGGCCGTAGCCAGAGCCAGACGAGACCACTTACAGCCACTTTATGATAAGTTGGAATCGTCTGAGGGGCAAAAGCTCATTTATAAGTTGGCACGTTCCAGGGTCAAAGCGGCACTGGATATCACTAAGTGCCGCTGTGTAAGAGACCCTGACGGCAATCTGTTATGCGAGGACCTCGCGGTGAAGGAGGGATGGCGCTCGTACTTCCACGAGCTGCTGAACAAGCAGCACAAAGAGGTGCTGTCTCCGGTTCTCCCTCCAAATCAGGGACTTGTGCCCCCGGTTACGCCTGAAGAAGTGCATGTGGCTCTTCGCCGCATGAAGAACCGGAAAGCTGTCGGTGCCGATGGAGTCCCTATTGAAGCCTGGAAGGCGATGGGACCTCGTGGTGTGGGCATCTTAACCCACCTATTTAACCGCATGCTCCTCACCGGAAAGATCCCGAGTCAATGGAGACTGAGTATTATCACTCCAGTCTTCAAAGGCAAGGGATCGGTGCAGGAGTGTGGCGACTACCGTGGGATTAAGGTTATGTCCCACACCATGAAGCTCTTCGAGCGGGTGATTGACTCTCGGATCCGACAGGAGTGCACCGTCTCGGGATGTCAATATGGGTTTCGACCAGGCCATGGCGCTATGGACCCCATCTTTGCCCTAAGGGTTACCATGGAGGGATAGATCGAAGAATACGCCTCTGCACCTCTTGTTCCTAGACATGCAGAAGGCCTTCGACTGTGTCCCCCGTGATGTGATCTGGTGGGCGCTGAGATCCAAAGGAGTGCCCGAGACCTATGTTGACATCATCCGAAACATGTACCGAGACTCCGGTTCTTTGGTTCGGACCGCTGTTGGCGATACGAATCCCTTCCCCATCACCGTTGGAGTTCATCAGGGCTCTGTTCTTAGTCCGTTTCTGTTCAGCGTGGTGCTGGACGTGCTGTCCTCTAACATCAGGGACTTACATGAGCAGCCGCCATGGCTGCTCATGTATGCAGACGACATTGCGCTGGCGGACTCGGACAGTGGGCGCTTGGTTCGACGTGTGAAAGCGTGGAAGGAATCGCTGGAAAACGGCGGTCTGAAGATTAATGCGGCGAAGACCGAGTACTTGGCCTGTAACACAACAAACGCTGCTCCTGTTCGCATTGGCGAAGACACAGTCGAACGCACGGAACAGGTCAGGTACTTGGGATCGGTGCTCCACGAGTCCGGGGACGTCGATTGCGACGTCGAGTCTCGTATCTCGGCGGCCTGGGCGAAATGGCGTGAGGTGGCGGGGGTTATCTGTGACCCCAAAATGCCGATTAGGCTCAAAGGACAGGTCTATAAGACCATCATTAAGCCTGTCCTTTTGTATGGCAGTGAAGCGTGGCCTGTACTTGAGCGGCATAAGCAAAGCCTGCGTGTCACGGAAATGAATATGCTGCTGATGTCTGAAGTCTCGCGGAAAGACCGCATTAAGAACTCCCGCATCCGGGGCAGCCTTCAGGTCCGTGACATAGCGGATAAACTGCAGGAGGGTCGCTTATGTTGGTGTGGCCACGTTTTACGAAAACCGGCAGACTACGTGGGTAACAGATGCCTCGCCATGCCGCCTCCGCCGGGACCCGGGAACCGAGGAAGGCCTAAGAGGCGTTGGGTCGACGTCGTAAGGGACGATATGCGTGCCAATGGGCTTACGGCAAAGGACGCGAAAGACCGAGCGAAGTGGAGGCGTCTTAGCAAGAAAGCGGACCCCGGGCACCGAGGTGAAAGCCAAGGTTGGCAACCGGGACTAATACCGCTAGGATGATGATGATGATGACATCAGTATCAGGAGCCATAGCTTATTCGCTGTGCCTGCCAGTCACAATGTTGCGCGAGCACAGTCTTCTGTCCCTCGCACTCTCTTTGCGGTCAACACTCTTTTGGACACGCACCCTGAATGTGATGTGGTCGCGGCGAATGGAAGGCGATCATGTACTGACATGCCTGGAGTTCTGTGAGATGAGTGTGTGAGTCTTATAAATCTTTAACTAATGTAATTGGCGGATAGCCGTTTTTGTTAAAGTACAATAAATAAATCAGCCAGTCATCAGCTAACCCTTATCGAACGCCTGCTTCTTGAAATAGCCATTAAATAGGTAGGTAGCAGTGGTGGACCAACTTTCTTAATGGGGGGTCAGAAAATGTAAGAAATTTCAGAGGAGATAGATACGATTATAATCTATCTATCTCCTATGAAATTTCTTACATTTTAATTTTAATGTAATGCTGCATAAATGTTAAAAATTACAATTTAACTTTTATGCGAAGGCCCAGCCATGACTGCTAGTATAGGTACATTTCACGCTATAAAAGCTTGCTATGAAAAAAGTATTAACATTGAAGACTTTTTTTTTCATCATTATTACAGGTCTTAGTGGACGTTTATCAAGAAGTTGACGGAGGGTTCAAGTACTTTCAGTCATTGTCGGACAAATGCGCGTGCGCTTTCTTCATGCGACATGCTGAAGCCAACATAAGGCGAGCCCTTACATTAGCTCATGTTGATCCTCCACAATGTCCTTTTGGTCCGGTGGGTAATCTATTAACTCATTCTAATTAGTAATCTATTCTCAGCAAAAATAATCATCATCAGCCTGTTTCATTTTCCTACTGTTGGGACAGGCCTCCTCTTTAAGACAGGGAATGGACCATAAACCACCAAGCGGGTCCAGTGCGGATTGGTGGATGTCACATGTCTTAATTTTTTTGGATTTAGGCCATGTCGGTTTCCTCACGATGTTTTCCTTCACCGTTTTGAGAGCAGTGGTGATGAAATAAATTACACAAACTAAAGCGCCTGGGTTTGAACCCGCGACTTACAACTCATAAGTCGGGGCCGATACCACTCGGCCACCACTGCTCGAGGCTAATTTTATTATTATTAATTGTTATTTCGTTAACAGGGTCAAGTAGCAGTCCGAAACTTCGTGATGGACTACAGGGAGCTCGCAAAACATGCTATTTACGGGACATTCCAGGCATACATGTACGCTACCTTCAAGAAAAATAAATATAGCTGTGTGAAGGTTATCCTCAACTTCGACCAACGAAACGATGACGAAGGTTCCAGTTTACTGTAAACACGAACAAGTTTTGATGGGTCTACTGGTTCACTTTATATTTCATTGCACTTATATTGTGATTAACAATACGTAGACCACCTTCAAATCAATCGCGTGGCACATTGCGGCTTATTTGAAGGCACCCTTAGGAATAGACAGTCATTTTTACTATGGGAAATAACATATGGGTCAATAAAATTATGGGACAACAACTGTAAAAATTAAACATTCCTGCAAATCACTGTGTTTTATTTGTTTTGTATTTTCAACAGTATACATCAGTATCAGGAGCCTACTACATCAGTATTTAGGGTGCATATGGGGCCCCACCACGATCTTCGGGGCCCAAGTCAACCTCCCCTGCAAGTTGGGGCACCTGCCGAACAGCAGATGAGGCTCTGGCGCTGGCTTTCCCTTTTAGGGTTGGGAGGTCAGACGGCAGTCGTTCCCGTAAAGGCCACAATTAGCCACTAAACTATGGACAAGACAAGAAAGAATGTTGCCACGGATAGGGCGCCGCCGCAAAACGGCGCGCAGGAGATTCGACCGACTCCTGTGGCAAGTGGGCAAGGGCTACCGTGTCTGGGGCGAACACGGCTAAAGACGCGAGCCCCAACCCGTAAAATCCGCTTCGCCAGCCTCAACATTGGCACGCTAACCGGACGCGCGAGAGAGTTAGCCGATGTACTTCATAGGCGAAAGGTGGCCGTGGCATTCCTGCAGGAGACTCGGTGGAAAGGCCGCAGGTCCCGGCTCATCGGGAATGGCTACAAGCTGATTTACACGGGTGCAGCCGGTGGGGAGAACGGGGTGGCCGTTGTACTCTCCGAGGAGTTTCAAGACGCAGTCCTGGAGGTGAAACGCTACAGTGATCGGCTTATGGTCGTAGGTGTGCTTATTGACGGGGTTGTAACCCACTTGATAAGTGCCTACGCACCTCAGGTCGGTTGCAGCGACACTGAAAAGGCTGCGTTCTGGGATCAACTCGGTGGGGTGCTCCGTGGCATCCCGTTGTCACAGGGAATCGTCTTGGGTGGTGATAATGAACGGTCATGTGGGTGACAGGTGCAAGGAGTTTGAGCATGTTCACGGTGGCTTTGGATACGGTAGCCGTAACGCGGAAGGGGAGAATATCCTCCAAACGTGTGCGGCTGCCGGCCTTGCCATCGTGAACACGTACTTCAAAAAGAAACCCGAACACCTGATTACCTACAAGAGCGGGAGGTACGCTACCCAAATCGATTTCTTACTCACACGGAGGCACCATTTCAGTAAGGTAGCCAACTGCAAGGTCATACCCGGCGAGAGTCTCACTGCACAACACCGTCTCCTTGTCATGGACTTGCGCGTCAAGCCTAAGGTCAAGTTTGTTGAGCGCCAACAACGACGAATACGGTGGTGGCGACTGGATGAAGCCACGTCCCAGTCGTTCGCGTCGGCCATCGGCGATAAGTGCGATGGTACCGATGGCGAGCCGGTGCAAAGCCACTGGGACAGGATTCAGGTTGCCATCACTAAAGCGGCAAAGTCGGTGCTCGGCTTGTCCAGGGGCGGCCGCAAGTGTGACAAGGAAACTTGGTGGTGGGATGACACAGTCCAGAGGGATCGGAGGGAGGAGATCAGAGAGAAGAAAGCTCTCTTCAAAACGTGGCAAGCTTCCAAATCTCCCGAAGACCGCGACGCATACAGAGCTGCTAAACGTGCCGCCAAGAGGGCCGTAGCCAGAGCCAGACGAGACCACTTACAGCCACTTTATGATAAGTTGGAATCGTCTGAGGGGCAAAAGCTCATTTATAAGTTGGCACGTTCCAGGGTCAAAGCGGCACTGGATATCACTAAGTGCCGCTGTGTAAGAGACCCTGACGGCAATCTGTTATGCGAGGACCTCGCGGTGAAGGAGGGATGGCGCTCGTACTTCCACGAGCTGCTGAACAAGCAGCACAAAGAGGTGCTGTCTCCGGTTCTCCCTCCAAATCAGGGACTTGTGCCCCCGGTTACGCCTGAAGAAGTGCATGTGGCTCTTCGCCGCATGAAGAACCGGAAAGCTGTCGGTGCCGATGGAGTCCCTATTGAAGCCTGGAAGGCGATGGGACCTCGTGGTGTGGGCATCTTAACCCACCTATTTAACCGCATGCTCCTCACCGGAAAGATCCCGAGTCAATGGAGACTGAGTATTATCACTCCAGTCTTCAAAGGCAAGGGATCGGTGCAGGAGTGTGGCGACTACCGTGGGATTAAGGTTATGTCCCACACCATGAAGCTCTTCGAGCGGGTGATTGACTCTCGGATCCGACAGGAGTGCACCGTCTCGGGATGTCAATATGGGTTTCGACCAGGCCATGGCGCTATGGACCCCATCTTTGCCCTAAGGGTTACCATGGAGGGATACAGATCGAAGAATACGCCTCTGCACCTCTTGTTCCTAGACATGCAGAAGGCCTTCGACTGTGTCCCCCGTGATGTGATCTGGTGGGCGCTGAGATCCAAAGGAGTGCCCGAGACCTATGTTGACATCATCCGAAACATGTACCGAGACTCCGGTTCTTTGGTTCGGACCGCTGTTGGCGATACGAATCCCTTCCCCATCACCGTTGGAGTTCATCAGGGCTCTGTTCTTAGTCCGTTTCTGTTCAGCGTGGTGCTGGACGTGCTGTCCTCTAACATCAGGGACTTACATGAGCAGCCGCCATGGCTGCTCATGTATGCAGACGACATTGCGCTGGCGGACTCGGACAGTGGGCGCTTGGTTCGACGTGTGAAAGCGTGGAAGGAATCGCTGGAAAACGGCGGTCTGAAGATTAATGCGGCGAAGACCGAGTACTTGGCCTGTAACACAACAAACGCTGCTCCTGTTCGCATTGGCGAAGACACAGTCGAACGCACGGAACAGGTCAGGTACTTGGGATCGGTGCTCCACGAGTCCGGGGACGTCGATTGCGACGTCGAGTCTCGTATCTCGGCGGCCTGGGCGAAATGGCGTGAGGTGGCGGGGGTTATCTGTGACCCCAAAATGCCGATTAGGCTCAAAGGACAGGTCTATAAGACCATCATTAAGCCTGTCCTTTTGTATGGCAGTGAAGCGTGGCCTGTACTTGAGCGGCATAAGCAAAGCCTGCGTGTCACGGAAATGAATATGCTGCTGATGTCTGAAGTCTCGCGGAAAGACCGCATTAAGAACTCCCGCATCCGGGGCAGCCTTCAGGTCCGTGACATAGCGGATAAACTGCAGGAGGGTCGCTTATGTTGGTGTGGCCACGTTTTACGAAAACCGGCAGACTACGTGGGTAACAGATGCCTCGCCATGCCGCCTCCGCCGGGACCCGGGAACCGAGGAAGGCCTAAGAGGCGTTGGGTCGACGTCGTAAGGGACGATATGCGTGCCAATGGGCTTACGGCAAAGGACGCGAAAGACCGAGCGAAGTGGAGGCGTCTTAGCAAGAAAGCGGACCCCGGGCACCGAGGTGAAAGCCAAGGTTGGCAACCGGGACTAATACCGCTAGGATGATGATGATGATGACATCAGTATCAGGAGCCATAGCTTATTCGCTGTGCCTGCCAGTCACAATGTTGCGCGAGCACAGTCTTCTGTCCCTCGCACTCTCTTTGCGGTCAACACTCTTTTGGACACGCACCCTGAATGTGATGTGGTCGCGGCGAATGGAAGGCGATCATGTACTGACATGCCTGGAGTTCTGTGAGATGAGTGTGTGAGTCTTATAAATCTTTAACTAATGTAATTGGCGGATAGCCGTTTTTGTTAAAGTACAATAAATAAATCAGCCAGTCATCAGCTAACCCTTATCGAACGCCTGCTTCTTGAAATAGCCATTAAATAGGTAGGTAGCAGTGGTGGACCAACTTTCTTAATGGGGGGTCAGAAAATGTAAGAAATTTCAGAGGAGATAGATACGATTATAATCTATCTATCTCCTATGAAATTTCTTACATTTTAATTTTAATGTAATGCTGCATAAATGTTAAAAATTACAATTTAACTTTTATGCGAAGGCCCAGCCATGACTGCTAGTATAGGTACATTTCACGCTATAAAAGCTTGCTATGAAAAAAGTATTAACATTGAAGACTTTTTTTTTCATCATTATTACAGGTCTTAGTGGACGTTTATCAAGAAGTTGACGGAGGGTTCAAGTACTTTCAGTCATTGTCGGACAAATGCGCGTGCGCTTTCTTCATGCGACATGCTGAAGCCAACATAAGGCGAGCCCTTACATTAGCTCATGTTGATCCTCCACAATGTCCTTTTGGTCCGGTGGGTAATCTATTAACTCATTCTAATTAGTAATCTATTCTCAGCAAAAATAATCATCATCAGCCTGTTTCATTTTCCTACTGTTGGGACAGGCCTCCTCTTTAAGACAGGGAATGGACCATAAACCACCAAGCGGGTCCAGTGCGGATTGGTGGATGTCACATGTCTTAATTTTTTTGGATTTAGGCCATGTCGGTTTCCTCACGATGTTTTCCTTCACCGTTTTGAGAGCAGTGGTGATGAAATAAATTACACAAACTAAAGCGCCTGGGTTTGAACCCGCGACTTACAACTCATAAGTCGGGGCCGATACCACTCGGCCACCACTGCTCGAGGCTAATTTTATTATTATTAATTGTTATTTCGTTAACAGGGTCAAGTAGCAGTCCGAAACTTCGTGATGGACTACAGGGAGCTCGCAAAACATGCTATTTACGGGACATTCCAGGCATACATGTACGCTACCTTCAAGAAAAATAAATATAGCTGTGTGAAGGTTATCCTCAACTTCGACCAACGAAACGATGACGAAGGTTCCAGTTTACTGTAAACACGAACAAGTTTTGATGGGTCTACTGGTTCACTTTATATTTCATTGCACTTATATTGTGATTAACAATACGTAGACCACCTTCAAATCAATCGCGTGGCACATTGCGGCTTATTTGAAGGCACCCTTAGGAATAGACAGTCATTTTTACTATGGGAAATAACATATGGGTCAATAAAATTATGGGACAACAACTGTAAAAATTAAACATTCCTGCAAATCACTGTGTTTTATTTGTTTTGTATTTTCAACAGTATACATCAGTATCAGGAGCCTACTACATCAGTATTTAGGGTGCATATGGGGCCCCACCACGATCTTCGGGGCCCAAGTCAACCTCCCCTGCAAGTTGGGGCACCTGCCGAACAGCAGATGAGGCTCTGGCGCTGGCTTTCCCTTTTAGGGTTGGGAGGTCAGACGGCAGTCGTTCCCGTAAAGGCCACAATTAGCCACTAAACTATGGACAAGACAAGAAAGAATGTTGCCACGGATAGGGCGCCGCCGCAAAACGGCGCGCAGGAGATTCGACCGACTCCTGTGGCAAGTGGGCAAGGGCTACCGTGTCTGGGGCGAACACGGCTAAAGACGCGAGCCCCAACCCGTAAAATCCGCTTCGCCAGCCTCAACATTGGCACGCTAACCGGACGCGCGAGAGAGTTAGCCGATGTACTTCATAGGCGAAAGGTGGCCGTGGCATTCCTGCAGGAGACTCGGTGGAAAGGCCGCAGGTCCCGGCTCATCGGGAATGGCTACAAGCTGATTTACACGGGTGCAGCCGGTGGGGAGAACGGGGTGGCCGTTGTACTCTCCGAGGAGTTTCAAGACGCAGTCCTGGAGGTGAAACGCTACAGTGATCGGCTTATGGTCGTAGGTGTGCTTATTGACGGGGTTGTAACCCACTTGATAAGTGCCTACGCACCTCAGGTCGGTTGCAGCGACACTGAAAAGGCTGCGTTCTGGGATCAACTCGGTGGGGTGCTCCGTGGCATCCCGTTGTCACAGGGAATCGTCTTGGGTGGTGATAATGAACGGTCATGTGGGTGACAGGTGCAAGGAGTTTGAGCATGTTCACGGTGGCTTTGGATACGGTAGCCGTAACGCGGAAGGGGAGAATATCCTCCAAACGTGTGCGGCTGCCGGCCTTGCCATCGTGAACACGTACTTCAAAAAGAAACCCGAACACCTGATTACCTACAAGAGCGGGAGGTACGCTACCCAAATCGATTTCTTACTCACACGGAGGCACCATTTCAGTAAGGTAGCCAACTGCAAGGTCATACCCGGCGAGAGTCTCACTGCACAACACCGTCTCCTTGTCATGGACTTGCGCGTCAAGCCTAAGGTCAAGTTTGTTGAGCGCCAACAACGACGAATACGGTGGTGGCGACTGGATGAAGCCACGTCCCAGTCGTTCGCGTCGGCCATCGGCGATAAGTGCGATGGTACCGATGGCGAGCCGGTGCAAAGCCACTGGGACAGGATTCAGGTTGCCATCACTAAAGCGGCAAAGTCGGTGCTCGGCTTGTCCAGGGGCGGCCGCAAGTGTGACAAGGAAACTTGGTGGTGGGATGACACAGTCCAGAGGGATCGGAGGGAGGAGATCAGAGAGAAGAAAGCTCTCTTCAAAACGTGGCAAGCTTCCAAATCTCCCGAAGACCGCGACGCATACAGAGCTGCTAAACGTGCCGCCAAGAGGGCCGTAGCCAGAGCCAGACGAGACCACTTACAGCCACTTTATGATAAGTTGGAATCGTCTGAGGGGCAAAAGCTCATTTATAAGTTGGCACGTTCCAGGGTCAAAGCGGCACTGGATATCACTAAGTGCCGCTGTGTAAGAGACCCTGACGGCAATCTGTTATGCGAGGACCTCGCGGTGAAGGAGGGATGGCGCTCGTACTTCCACGAGCTGCTGAACAAGCAGCACAAAGAGGTGCTGTCTCCGGTTCTCCCTCCAAATCAGGGACTTGTGCCCCCGGTTACGCCTGAAGAAGTGCATGTGGCTCTTCGCCGCATGAAGAACCGGAAAGCTGTCGGTGCCGATGGAGTCCCTATTGAAGCCTGGAAGGCGATGGGACCTCGTGGTGTGGGCATCTTAACCCACCTATTTAACCGCATGCTCCTCACCGGAAAGATCCCGAGTCAATGGAGACTGAGTATTATCACTCCAGTCTTCAAAGGCAAGGGATCGGTGCAGGAGTGTGGCGACTACCGTGGGATTAAGGTTATGTCCCACACCATGAAGCTCTTCGAGCGGGTGATTGACTCTCGGATCCGACAGGAGTGCACCGTCTCGGGATGTCAATATGGGTTTCGACCAGGCCATGGCGCTATGGACCCCATCTTTGCCCTAAGGGTTACCATGGAGGGATACAGATCGAAGAATACGCCTCTGCACCTCTTGTTCCTAGACATGCAGAAGGCCTTCGACTGTGTCCCCCGTGATGTGATCTGGTGGGCGCTGAGATCCAAAGGAGTGCCCGAGACCTATGTTGACATCATCCGAAACATGTACCGAGACTCCGGTTCTTTGGTTCGGACCGCTGTTGGCGATACGAATCCCTTCCCCATCACCGTTGGAGTTCATCAGGGCTCTGTTCTTAGTCCGTTTCTGTTCAGCGTGGTGCTGGACGTGCTGTCCTCTAACATCAGGGACTTACATGAGCAGCCGCCATGGCTGCTCATGTATGCAGACGACATTGCGCTGGCGGACTCGGACAGTGGGCGCTTGGTTCGACGTGTGAAAGCGTGGAAGGAATCGCTGGAAAACGGCGGTCTGAAGATTAATGCGGCGAAGACCGAGTACTTGGCCTGTAACACAACAAACGCTGCTCCTGTTCGCATTGGCGAAGACACAGTCGAACGCACGGAACAGGTCAGGTACTTGGGATCGGTGCTCCACGAGTCCGGGGACGTCGATTGCGACGTCGAGTCTCGTATCTCGGCGGCCTGGGCGAAATGGCGTGAGGTGGCGGGGGTTATCTGTGACCCCAAAATGCCGATTAGGCTCAAAGGACAGGTCTATAAGACCATCATTAAGCCTGTCCTTTTGTATGGCAGTGAAGCGTGGCCTGTACTTGAGCGGCATAAGCAAAGCCTGCGTGTCACGGAAATGAATATGCTGCTGATGTCTGAAGTCTCGCGGAAAGACCGCATTAAGAACTCCCGCATCCGGGGCAGCCTTCAGGTCCGTGACATAGCGGATAAACTGCAGGAGGGTCGCTTATGTTGGTGTGGCCACGTTTTACGAAAACCGGCAGACTACGTGGGTAACAGATGCCTCGCCATGCCGCCTCCGCCGGGACCCGGGAACCGAGGAAGGCCTAAGAGGCGTTGGGTCGACGTCGTAAGGGACGATATGCGTGCCAATGGGCTTACGGCAAAGGACGCGAAAGACCGAGCGAAGTGGAGGCGTCTTAGCAAGAAAGCGGACCCCGGGCACCGAGGTGAAAGCCAAGGTTGGCAACCGGGACTAATACCGCTAGGATGATGATGATGATGACATCAGTATCAGGAGCCATAGCTTATTCGCTGTGCCTGCCAGTCACAATGTTGCGCGAGCACAGTCTTCTGTCCCTCGCACTCTCTTTGCGGTCAACACTCTTTTGGACACGCACCCTGAATGTGATGTGGTCGCGGCGAATGGAAGGCGATCATGTACTGACATGCCTGGAGTTCTGTGAGATGAGTGTGTGAGTCTAATAAATCTTTAACTAATGTAATTGGCGGATAGCCGTTTTTGTTAAAGTACAATAAATAAATCAGCCAGTCATCAGCTAACCCTTATCGAACGCCTGCTTCTTGAAATAGCCATTAAATAGGTAGGTAGCAGTGGTGGACCAACTTTCTTAATGGGGGGTCAGAAAATGTAAGAAATTTCAGAGGAGATAGATACGATTATAATCTATCTATCTCCTATGAAATTTCTTACATTTTAATTTTAATGTAATGCTGCATAAATGTTAAAAATTACAATTTAACTTTTATGCGAAGGCCCAGCCATGACTGGCGTGTGCGTGTGCGCAACACAATCATGAACTACGCGGAATGTCTAGCTAGCTCCTTTATCTATGCGTATATTATTCTCCTGAATAGAATCTGCTTTATGCTTGTGAACCGTCAAAATATAATTAAATGATAATGATAAATGATATTTATTTTGTAAATAGGTTTTAAAATAACACTTTTACACGTCAATATTTTTTTTCTTTTCGTCAGTTTAAGCGAGATGAGCGGACTCATCTCACTTTAACTGACGAAACAAACTCAGGGGTCATAGTCTCTTTTAAAGTCCATACAGTAACCATGTATTGGTCAAATCATATGAGAACCATGCAGATTAGTGTCTCAGGTGGTCTTTTGAAGAAAGAACCACCAGATTTGAGTAGACCTGTCCAATCAGTGCATGCATTTATCAGTATTCATGTAGCTCAAACTTAGGACTACTAAGGAGCTCAACGACTTGACGATCAATACCAAAGAAAGGACATTTGTGAAGGCCGCATCAAATACTCAAATCTGTCAGACATCATATTAAAATTACAGAAAAGGAAAAGTAATCGACATAGTCCCCACATTCACAATAATAAAAAAACACTGCAAAGTAAATTATTGCAAGTCAAAAGTTAAAAAAATAAAATAAAACTACAATAATAGTGCTGGAGCAGGTCAATCCCAAGCCGTCTTGTCCTCAAGATACTCATAAAAATTATGGCGGCCCATATGCTTTTCATGACGAAGGACCGTCGGTGGGCCGGATTAAATGTTTTCGCGGGCCGGAGTTGGCCCAGGGGCCGAGCTTTGTCCATCACTGGGTTAGACGAACTGAGAGGCTTGTATAGATGATTTTAATGATAATTATTATTCCGTAAATAAATACTGTGTTATGGTCGCAAATCATATCACATCAAAGGTTTTAACGTGATAATCTCAATTTTAGAGCTGGATTAGTTCCGATATTTAGCAAAATTAGTATAGTATGTAGTAGTCAATATAAAAACATTCGTTTTCTATAGGGATAATAAGAACAACTCAGTGACACAGACCATACTTCGTATATTTATTTTTAACTTTAAGTCTTTACTACCTGTCACCTTATGATTTAGAGGAGTGTCCATGAAGTTTCATAGAGACTGCTTATGACCGACATCTATGCTTATGAACGTGCAATTTAGCCTCACTTTTTTTGTCTGACCTACATTTTGACAGTTCAAGAGTGTCTTATAAGGGCGCCTTCAAATTAGGCAGCGTGACTGCTGCATCCGTGCATATTTTATTGAAATGAAAAAAACAAAGCAACGCAACCTTATGTTATTGGTTATATTGTAATCTAGCTTTAAGTTTTGCGTCATTACGCGTAAATAAACTGTTTTTCTTTCTTTCAACGGCAGCGCTGCAGCCGCGCTGCCTAACGTATGTTACGAAAAGAGTTCTTAATTTACACGTAGATGGATGGAGAGGAAGAGGGAGGCCGAAGAAGAGATGGATGGATTGTGTGAGAAGTGATATGAAAGAAAAGGAAGTTAGTGATAGTGTGACGGGTGACAGGACAGAGTGGAAGAAAAAAACATGTTGCGCCGACCCCAAGTAATATGGGATAATGGTAGGATGAACAAAACAAAATGTTCACGATAAACTCAAAAATATTGACGGTTTCGGTGTACCTGCGTTTAATCGGCCCTAATATCTTACTTTCTGTTCCCCAGGGAGAATACGAAGTATCCGATTATGTCTTCGACTACAGCGAGCTACCTGATGACGGACCGTACGGCACATACTGTGCCCAAGGTATCATGCTGAAGGGAACCGAGGAGGTCGGATGCGTTGAGATACATGTGGAGTTCAAAGAAGCACCGGACGATTGTGATGATGACGACTGTGATGAATAGGGACAAGTAATAAATATTTGCTTGAACTCTTAAATTAAAACGAGTTTTGTTATTGGAGTAACTAATCATTACATAGTATAAAACATGAGTGCCACCGCAGCTGCTGTTAACGTGGCCACCTTCTGGGCCCAAACGATTTAAAGAGTTTATCATCGATTCGAAAAGAAGAAGTATAAAACAAAGTTGCTTTTCCCTATGTATGCTTAGATCTTTAAAAGTTCTTAACGGATTTTGATGCGGTGTTTTTTAATAGATAGAGTGATTCCAGAGGAAGGTTTATAGGTATAATATATCACCTTAGCACCCGCGCGAAGATGGGGAGGGTCGCTAGTATATCTATAAACCACTTGAGTTATTTAAAAGTAGCTAGCGGTACCTCTTGATTGCTCAATCAATCCAATAAAATTTGCATGGATTGATATATGAAAGGCAAAGAAGGGACGGTAGTATTTAGTCTGTAAAAGTCTGACCCTATTACCCGATCAGCCCCAGGGCGGGGTTCGTCATTGTATGATTTTAACCCACCATAAAAAGAACCCTAAACCGACTTGCACTTTGGCGAAACCCTTGGCAGAAGCTAGTACTTGTATAAAAAGGACATTAAACTCTTGAGCCCCAAGCGAACGCCTTTCTATTTATTTCTATATGAAAGGTAGTTAAACGACGTATACATAAGGCAAAAGGACACATCACATGGGTAGTTAAACCGGAATGCGTGATGAAATCAGCATGATACTAAAACCACTCATATTACTTTTTTAAATATAACATTATATATAACTTTACATAAGGAAACACCATTACAATTTAAAATTGTGATTTAGTACAGATATTACTGACTTCTTGCATCCAAGATAAGATTAAACTCCTGCTATGGGGCCAGCGCTTACTCCATTATTGTACAAACCCATCTTATTTCAGGGGTGCCAATAGTAAGCTGTTTGAGCAGCCGTCGTTTCGACGCAATAAAAACCATTTAAATGCCTGAAAACGTACTTCTATACCTCAATTTTCGATAGCGTGCATGGATAATTAAATAAAAAACATATAATCAAATTCTAATGTTTACAAATACTATTCATTTGCTAAGAGATATGATCAAAATGTCCATTAGACATGTCATAGGATATTATTATAGGAATGTATTTAAAGCCATGCAAATCCACGTATTCTCGTGTTGTGCAAACAGTAAAATGCTGAAACTTTTATTATTTTTGACTGTCTGTTTGTGCATACCGTTTGTGATTAGTTGGCGTGGTCTTATGCTGGTAAGTTTTCTCACTATAGTACAATGGGCCCTTCTTCGGCTTTTTTTTAAATTGCTATAAACTAGAGCTTGTCTGCGATCCCACCTGATGGTAAGCAGTGATGCAATCGTTGATGGTGAGGCGCACTTGTTATTAAGAGCCTATTCACTCTAACCTTGAAGACACCTAAATTATAATCGGACGAAAACACTGCAACCGGTACGCGGTATAAACGACGAGGCAAAATGCTTGGTCCGAACCGTAGATATCTCAACAATGTAAGGGTGGATATTAGCCGTACGCCGGCTTTCTCCATTTTGAATAAAATCGTGTTGTTATTTTTAATGTTTGTGTCCTATGTATATTTGTAATAAATGCGGTGTACAATAAAGTATAAATAAATAAATAGTCAGAGTAGGGTCTTATGTTACTTCCACCCTGTTTTTCAGGGTCCAGGAGAATGGCTGGTTTTGCACATAGGGCCCTGCGAGAACCCGGAGAAATACGAGATGAATGATTATGAAATCATCCGCAAGAAGATAAACCGCACTCATGACAGTTTTGATTTGATCCTCAATTTCGACAGAGAGTTTAATTCTACGTACGGTGTAAGTTGGTAATGTTGGGATGCATACACACATGTATACTAACAGGAGAGACTGACTATTTAGTCAATTTATATACTCGTATATAAAAGAAAGTCGTGTTAGTTACGCCACTTATAACTCAAGAACGGCTGAACCGATTTAGCTGAAAATTGGCAGGGAGGTAGTTAAGAGCCAGGAGAAGGACATAGGATACTTTTTTTTGATCTGATGATGGAACCGGAAAGTGGTCATAGAAACTCAGTAATTAAACCACACAACCCCATCGAATGACGAATCCCGACCTTGGGCGGAGCGGGAAACAGTGTCAGACTCTTACTGACCAAACAACCAACCCCGTTCCTTCCTTGCCTTAGTCCCAGAGCTCCGGTGCTTTCGCATCAACTTTCTGCCCCAGGAGGCCTCGACCCCGTAGGGCTCCTACTATTTGCTGACAAAAAAAAAGTCCCATCGAGTTTGGGCTCGTGTGATTTATCTTGACGAGTTCTGAATATATAGGTATATACCGCGCTATAATAGCTTGCTATGAAAAAAAAAATACTTTTGTCATCATTATTATTTTATTAAAACTTGTTTTGTCATCATTATTACAGATCTTAGTGGACGTTTATCAAGAAGTTGACGGAGGGTTCAAGTACTTTCAGTCATTGTCGGACAAATGCGCGTGCGCTTTCTTCATGCGACATGCTGAAGCCAACATAAGGCGAGCCCTTACATTAGCTCATGTTGATCCTCCACAATGTCCTTTTGGTCCGGTGGGTAATCTATTAACTCATTCTAATTAGTAATCTATTCTCAGCAAAAATAATCATCATCAGCCTGTTTCATTTTCCTACTGTTGGGACAGGCCTCCTCTTTAAGACAGGGAATGGACCATAATCCACCAAGCGGGTCCAGTGCGGATTGGTGGATGTCACATGTCTTAAATTTTTTGGTTTTAGGCCATGTCGGTTTCCTCACGATGTTTTCCTTCACCGTTTTGAGAGCAGTGGTGATGAAATAAATTACACAAAGTAATGCGCCTGGGTTTGAACCCGCGACCTACAACTCATAAGTCGGGGCCGATACCACTCGGCCACCACTGCTCGAGGCTAATTTTATTATTATTAATTGTTATTTCGTTAACAGGGTCAAGTAGCAGTCCGAAACTTCGTGATGGATTACAGGGAGCTCGCAAAACATGCTATTTACGGGACATTCCAGGCATACACGTACGCTACCATCAAGAAAAAGAAATATGGCTGTGTGAAGCTTATCCTCAACTTCGACCAACGAAACGATGACGAAGGTTCCAGTTTACTGTAAACACGAACAAGTTTTGATGGGTCTACTGGTTCACTTTATATTTCATTGCACTTATATTGTGATTAACAATACGTAGACCACCTTCAAATCAATCGCGTGGCACATTGCGGCTTATTTGAAGGCACCCTTAGGAATAGACAGTCATTTTTACTATGGGAAATAATATATGGGTCTATAAAATTATGGGACAGCAACTGTAAAAATTAAACATTCCAGCAAATCACTGTGTTTTATTTGTTTTGTCTTTTCATCGGTATCAGGAGACTAGATTATTCGCTGTGTCTGTCAGTCACACTGTTGCGCGACCACAGTCTCCTGTCCCTCGTACTCTCTTTGCGCTCAACACTCTTTTGGACACGCACCCTGAATGTGATGTGTTCGCGGACGAATGGAATGTGATCATGTCAGTATGCCTGGAGTTCTGTGAGATGAGTGTGTGTATCTAATAAATCTGTAACTAATGTAATTGGCGGATAGCCGTTTTTGTTAAAGTAAAATAAATAAATCAGGCAGTCATCAGCTAACCCTTATCGAACGCCTGCTTCTTGAAATAAATAGGTAGGTAGCAGTGGTGGACAAACTTTCTTAATGAGGGGTCAGAAAATGTAACAAATTTCAGAGGAGATAATTTTTTTTATGGTAGGTAAAAATCATCGAATGACGAATCCCACTCTTGGGCGGAGCGGGAAACAGTGTCAGACTCTTACTGACTAAAGAACCTACCCCGTACCTTCCTTGCCTTATTCCCAGAGCCCCGGTGTTACGCTTTCGCACCAACCCTCAGCTCCGGGAGGTCAGAGGAGATAGATACGATTATAATCTATCTATCTCCTATGAAATTTCTTACATTTTAATTTTAATGTAATGCTGCATAAATGTTAAAAATTACAATTTAACTTTTATGCGAAGGCCCAGCCATGACTGGCGTGTGCGTGTGCGCAACACAATCATGAACTACGCGGAATCTCTAGCTAGCTCCTTTATCTATGCGTATATTATTCTCCTGAATAGAACTTTATGCTTGTGGACCGACAAAATATAATTATCCGGAGTTGGCCCAGGTGCTGTACTTTGCCCATCACTGTGCTAGACGAACTGTGAGGCTTGTATAGATGATTTTAATGATAATATTATTCCGTAAATAAATACTGTGTTATGGTCGCAAATCATATCACATCAAAGGTTTTTACGTGATCTCTATTTTAGAGCTGGATTAGTTCCAATATTTAGCAACATTAGTATAGTATTTAGTAATACAAAATCGTTCAACTTCCATAACATACAAATTCGCTGAATGTGTTGCTAAGCGCAAGTCTCAAGAATAGCCGAACCGATTTAAATTAATTCTTAGTTCTTTTTTTGTTGTGTTTGTTTGTCAGGAGAAGGTGATGAAAGGAAAAAATTGGGCACAGTAGAATAGATTAGTCAGTTGACGGGAGCAAAGCCGCGGGCAAAAGCTAGTTAAGTGATATTTCCCTATACATAGATTACGAATAGTTTATTTCGAAGTAAAACGGTTATGCCGTTTTACAATTTAAGACGTTCACAATTGAAATGCCTTCTCATGTTCGACCGAATTGTGGTCGCTATTAGTTCTACAAAGCTCCATTTTAGCTTTAAGTGTATGGCGACTATAAATTATGATCAACCAAAAAAAAAAAAACTTGCGTACTTCCGACAATTTCTATCTGCGGGGTTTAGGTATGTTAACCTTAATATAAAGAGGATAACGGAGATTCGTTCGCTCATTTGCTCGCTCACTCCACCACCACCACCGTCTAACCTAAGGTATCCGTGTCGGGATACCCTAAAATTCCGCTCACGATTAGACTACCTACTAATTCTAATGAATTGTGGGATACTAATAGACTATTGATTAAGGACTTGTAAAGAAATTTTAGATAAAAAAAAATGTCGGTGAAGCATGGAAACTCGAAAAAGAATGTTCGAAACAAAGCTGACATCACATAATTTTGACAGATTTTGGGCTGGAGTTTGCGCGAGCCCAACAGATAAAACTTCCGGCTGCAGGAACGTGGTTCTTTTTTCTCTGTCGGCAGCAGTGTAAACTACAACTAGTCTAGGAACGGTCTCATAGTTAATTGTGAAATGAATAGACCTAATCAATCTAAATAAGAAATGAATCTAAAGTCACAATCATAAATGATTGCATGATCTTGCGTGCTATCCTCTAAGAAAACCGCCTTAATTAAACCACAGCGACTAAATCCAAATAGGCACTGAAGTATCTTGGAAGAAAATTAATATAAGTCAGTAGGTGTGGTAGTAAAAGTATGTGTGTAGGACTCCGCCCAGATGTTCAAGGGACAGTACATCCTAAATGGCCTCTAGAATTACCATGCTGATTCTTAGCAGATGCGCAATGGCTATATAAAAAGATATGAATAATAAACCCGTAATTATGACACATTATAAAATAGAACTTGGCAAACTGCAGCACCTTTGTAAGGGATAATAAGAACAACTCAGTGATACAGACCATACTTCATATATTTATTTTTAACTTTAAGCCTTAACTATAACTTAACTATATAATCTTTATTATATAATTTTTTTTTTTTTTTTTATATGGATATGGATCCCTAAGTACATCCATAGTAAAAAGAGATATCTTAAAATTATGTTAGTATTTTATATAGTTACTACCTGTCACCTTATGATTTAAAGAAGTGTCCATGAAGTTTCTTGCACGTTCTTCCCCATAGAGATTGCTTATGAACGACATCTTTGCTTATGAACGTGCAATTTAGCCTCACTTTTTTTTTGTCCGACCTACAATTTGACAGTTCAAGAGTATCTTTATGGGCGCCTTCAAATTTGGCAGCGAGACTGCTACCTTCGCACTGCGGCCACGCATATTTTATTAAAATGGGAAGACAAAGCAGCGCGGTGGCAGCGCTTTGCGAGTATTGGCTAAAGGCGCCCTATACGGTCTATTTAAAATAAACGCTTCTGTGTCCTGTTTATGTACAACTTCAACAACCGATATTGAACTTTTAGGACATGTTTATGATGCATACCTTAGTCAAAAGAAAGACAAAGAAGAAGACAAAGGCGATACCTTAGTCATTTTTGCGATTTGTCTAAGGCCTTCGATTGCGCTCAATACGTACTTACATCACAATAATAAAACTTTTTTCTTTCGCAAAAATCTTCCGAGACTCGATTTGGAAATTTAACTATCTACATAACTTAGTCTGTATGGAACCCTCAGCTAATCAGACTCGCTCTGACCCAGTTATTTTTTATATTATTATAGATTAATTAACTTAATTTTAATTTTTGCCAAAAGTTTTAGTCATTAAGAAAGAGGTAATATTAAAATGTTTTATATGAGTCTATAATAAATACATTTGTTTTTTCAAATCTATTAACCCAGTCATTACCGAGGATCTACTCATCTTCAGGTAATAAAAGGTTTCTGGCACTAAATGGGAGTAAGGGCCTTAATAATTTACTTCAATAATCAATTTATCATCAAACAAACAAGGTCTGATGGACAATGAGCCTATCGAAACATCTAAAAAATTTCAAATATGTCCTTTCTAAACATTCTTGTAGATACAATCAAAATGGTCTTTTAACATGTCATGGAAACTACAATAAATGATGCGCAAACATTGTAAAGTTTCATTGTAGGTTTTTCAAAAGAGCAATGTGGATTGTGTTGTTTTTAATAAGCTGTACTAGTTTATTGGTGGGGGGTTTTGGAAATGATGAGATTCTGGTAACTATTTATTATCTACTATCTACATATAAAAAACAGAGGTGTGAGAAGAGCTGTGCCTGAGCAATAAAGGCCTCGACTTATGAGTGGTCGCGGGTTCAAAGTCAGCCAGGCGTATTACTGTGTGTAATTTATTTCAACACACTGGTTTTAAAAAGACACACTCATTTCGTGAGGAAACCGGTATGTCCTAGAATCAAACATTCGAAGACATGTGACATCCACCAACCCGCATTAGGCCCGCGTGGTGGAGAACGGCACATTCCCTCTCTTAGAGAAGACGCCTGAATCCCAGCAGTGAGAAAATTATAAGGCTGCAATGCTGTTTTATATAACAAAAGAAACTGATTGACTAACATATTAACGTACAGCCGAAATTATAGTATTTAGAAGCGTGAAATTAAATTTTGCACAAGGTTTCTTTTTATGATTTAGGCGAGCACTAAGAAAAGATTTTCCAAAATTCACCCTTTAAGGCATCACTAAGGGACCACCTTTGATGATTTGTCGTTAGCAGGGGAATCCTACTACAAAGACTCTGCTGTCCGCCCATCCACCTGTCTGTCTGTCATCAGGCTATATCTCATGAACAGTCATAGTTAAATAGTTGAAATTTTCAGAGATTTTGTATTTCTACTGCCGCTATAGCAACGAATACTAAAAACAGCTAATAAATATTTTTAAGTGCTATAATGTCCGGGCCACACTACTGAAAAATGCCGAGAACTATCGCGATAATCGACGTTGACGTTAGGTGTGGCTACGACTTAACGCGATAATGTGACAACAGCATTAACATTGCCTTTTGGCGTTAGGCGATAACTCAAGCAAATTTCAAGCCACCCACTTTAGCGCGTTAAAAATATTACGATAAATATCGCAGTAAATATCGCGTTAGTGTGTATTGACGTTAGACGTTAGTATGACCCTAGCATTAAACAAACGTGATTTAACCGGAGGGCACGGAACAGTTTTTACAAACGTGGTATTTTTATGTAACAGGGCAAAGGACGATGGTTCGTAATGAACAACATGGAGTGCGATGATCCAGGACAGTATATGATACAATTCGAAGTATCCCGGAGGAAGATCGACCGGACACATGATGCCTTTACCTTTCATGCGGATTTGGAAGAAGAAGTCAATACTACTTACGGTGTAAGTTTAACACTACCTTTCCTCTACTAGATGAAATTATATATATATATATATTTATTTTAAATCTCCGACCATAATAAAATTATGCATGATATTTTTTTAGAGACATGTAACCGTGAGCTAAATGCCCAACATAAAACATATTTGTACGCCTCTAGGCATAACATGGTGCTCTGTGAACCAAATATAAGACCTACCTGTGTTAACAAATAAAAGCGATTTGATTTGATCAGCGAAAATCATCACTCGAACTCAAACTCAATAGTACATTGTTATACGAGGGATGAAAGGTAGTTATTTAGTCCCGAGAAATTTCTTGGCGACCGAGCGAGAGCGAGGTCGCTAATAGTTCGAGGGACTAAATAACTCTTTAACCCGAGGTAAACACTGTGCTTTTCATTACGAATACGAGGAAAATAAAAATAATAATAAAAACCTGAGTCGTCGTCAAATGTCTTCGTATGTTTTAGGTAGGTATATTTCTTTCGATTTAGGCGGTAAGCGGTTTTCTCCTCAAAGAATCTTGCGTTAAATTTATAACTGAAGCTGATGAACTTATCGTGTTAATATAAATTTCTTATAACAGAGATTTAGCACAATGTAAACAAAACTCTACACCTCGAAAAAAAAAATCAAGATAGACCAATTAGGCCAAATCGGCCACAGATTATAGAGAGACTGCCATTTACCCGCCATTTTTTTTTCAGTGGCCTACTGGCTTTTCAGTCAGTATTCATTTTATCATTGTAAAAATGGGTCAGGTCAATATTTTTCTCAAATATAATATTAGTTTTAATGAAATAGTTGAAAGTAAATTAAAATAAAGTCATTAAAAAAAGTATTCATAAATTATTTCTATCTCTATGTCATTTTAATTGTACTGGCAGTATAAAAATTCGGGTCACCGGTTCAATAGAAATGTCAAAATAGAACTAGTTTTTTTTTAATATTTGCTGTCTAAATATTAAAAAAACAACTGTCAGTTGTAAAGTAAAACTCCCTAGGGAGTAAAAGTACTTCTTCCAGCCCTGTCCGCAGGCAACTTTACACCTACTTTCAGAGTATGAGTAATGAAAAATAATTTATTACAAATAGACCATTTACAGGCACTTTTGAATTGTCAAGATTGAAATTCGCTATCTAAAGGTCTCGTTCAGGGCCGAAGCCTACTGGGGCCCCGGACCGGTTTCTGAAAGGAAGGTCCGACCCTGGTATGAAGGCTGAGAAGGAATGGAGTGGGTCGTTTAGTCAGTAAGAGTCTGACACTGTTTCCCACTCCGCTCAAGGGCGGGATTCGTCATTAGATGTTTTTTTCAACCATAAAAAAAAAACAAAAAAGGTCTCGTGATCAATCAGAATACTCAAATACTAAAAAAAATCAACAGACGTCAAATCACAAAAATTTCAGTAATGGCTGTCTTTCGTTGTTATGTATTTGTATTTCTTTCTTTCTCTAATAATGACAACATGTTTTATACGTATTTTCAGATAGAAATATTTGTATTCAAAGAAGTAGATGGTGGCTTCAAATATCATCAAACACTTACGGACCAGAGTTTTTGTAACATGGTTAAGAAATATACTGGCGAAAACTTTCCACGGATTCTAAGTAACGCTAAAATTGACCCTCCAGACTGCCCAATCCCAAAGGTAATAAAGTTTAAACTATTACATAATCTAAAATATTACCTGTACTATTTTACTTTTATTGTATACTAATGACCCGCCCCAGCTTCGCACGGGTGCAATGGTGACATTAAATATATTATGCATGTATTATACATATAAACCTTCCTTTTCAATCATTCTATCTATTAAAAAAAAACCGCATAAAAATCCGTTGCGTAGTTTTAAAAATGTAAGCATACATAGGGACAGACAGCAACTTCATTTTATACTATGTAATAATTTTTGGTTGATGGTACCCAAATTAGGTAGGACCTGTATCTTTTTATTGTAATCATTACATAGTATAAAACAAAGTTGCTTATCCCTATGTATGCTTAGATCTTTAAAAGTACGCAACGGATTTTGATGCAGTTTTTTTAATAGATAGAGTGATTCAAGAGGAAGGTTTAAAGATATAATATATCACCTTTGCACCCTTGCGAAGCAGGGGTGGGTCGCTATTATTGTAATAAATAATAAATGAATTTACAGGGCGACTTCACAGTCAAAGACTACGTAGTAGACTACAGTGAGTTAGAAGAGACTGGTATGTATGGAACGTTTGATGTGTCCATATATTTAACGTACCTCACGGAGAAAGTCTCGTGCATACGCTGGCTGGTGCGGTTCGAGAAAGAAAATGAAAATGGTGATGACGACGATGAAGATGATGATGATTATTGATAAGAGTCAGCAAATATTTATTTGATGGAACTCTTTGGGCAAAAAGAGCTTTGAAAATTACCAGTACCCTATTATTTGTATGATAAAATATGTTTTTGGTAGACTAAATTGTTTTTTTTTTCTTGACGGTTAAACTTGTGTCCGCTCGATTTATCAAAATTAAATTTTTAATTCATTGTTTATATTTAAGATACATGATATTTTATAGTAATTATTAATCATTTCATTGTCCTTTATCCTTTATCATACAAATTGTAAAATTCAATTTTCATGTTTACATTCATTTTCATTTGTCATTTAGAAAATCATTGATCAAATAGTATGCTTGCCTCATTTTATTTATACTATTTAAAGCTATTTTTGTTTCTATCCTAAATATACGTGTTTCAAAAACTATTCTATATTTAATTTCCCCATTATTAGAACTGGATTTTGATAGAAATAAGACTAATCTAAAAGTCTCTCTAAAAGTCTTTTGAAATAAAAAAAAAGAATATTCTATTGTTTCATAAATAACAAAGTTCTGAGGTAATTATAATAAAAATATACAACCTAATTGAGAACCTCAACTTTTCTTTGATGTTGGTTAAAAAAAAAAAGTATTAAATCTACGGATAAATCAAAAGTAGTTTATTTATAGTACGGATTGGTAGCTAAGCGTAATAAAGAAAAATTCAGTGTTAAAATGAAATATGTACTTTCCCAACATCGAGTTCCTGAAATCCCGATCAAATTGTCAACGATGCTTAGCAAAAAACTAGAACTAGTCTATGATGATGCATTTGTCATGTCATCTACACTAATATAATAAAGAGGTAAAGTTTGTTGTTTTTCTTTGTTTTTTTGTTTGTAGGATGTAATCTCTGGAGGAACTGGTCCGATTGGAAAATTTTTAGCAACAATAGAAAGCTGCTTTACTCCTGAGTGACATAGGCTATAATTTAATTTGGGCGGGTGAAGCCGCTGACAAAAGCTAGTTCTATATAAAATTTGACTACGCTGTCAACTAACAAGATGACCCAATCAAAGTCGCTGACCATGCTCTATGCACATCAATTGACACTTGACAAGAAATTTTACACTTATAGTCAGAATTTTAATTCGATTCCAGATTTGACATTAGCTATTGTCATTTTGTGAAATAATGGTATCACATATAATAGTATAGTGATGAACACAAAAATCGATAAACAATCAGTGTGTGTGCCATCAGTGTGTGTGCCATCAGTGTGCCAATTAAAGTCTAAATGGTTGATTTTTATTCACGCAAGAGCACACTTATTGATCGAAATGATACAATAACATGGCGCCAGCGTTACTTGCGATCTATACACAGACACATTTATAATAAATGTTACAGAAAATGACAGCGACAGCGATAGCGATGATGGCGACAATATATAAAATAAATTATTACCATAATACATCTATCTGCATGCGACCGCGTACCGGACGACGCTCCGTGGGCAGGCCCCCTACAAGGTGGACCGACGATCTGGTGAAGGTCCCGGGAAGCCGCTGGATGCGGACAGCACAGGACCCATCGTTGTGGAGATCCTTGGGGGAGGCCTACGCCCAGCAGTGGGCGTCGCTCGGCTGACATGATGATGATGACATCTATCTGTTTTATTTGTCATGTTCCTTCATGATCACATTTTTTTATTTATTTCGCACACAATTATAAAAGAAAAGTCTCGGATCGTTAATTAATCGTCAAAACTAAATTATCGGTTCAGAAATATTTAATTTCCTGATATACTTAGTTTACGAGAGTAAAATTATAAACGAGAAGAATCGATCCGGAAATATTCCATTTCCATATCGAATAATTTCGCAACGTCACTATTTAGTACTTGTCATAACGTTGCAACACTGAAATTGTCAAATCTGGAATCGAATTAAAATTCCGAGTTTAGTTAGTTGATTTTTACGTTGATCGGGCTCTCGGAAACCGGGTGTCAGACTTCAGCAAATAAGATTATAGATTAATGTATTGTTTGATTGCACAGAAAATTAAGCACTTTTTTACCCCCTCCTACTCGATGATTTATGGTCACTATAGTATGTCTCTTGTTCTACTGTGGAGAGTGTCCCATTTATAAGAGTAAAGTACGTGTGAACAAAACCATATAATTTTATATTAGCCGGCTAAACTTATCTTTAGCCAAGTAAACCCCAGCTCGTCGACGGTGCGTAGAGTTCCACGCGCCCCTGAAGGGTTTTTTTTAAATGTAAACTAGTGCTTGACTGCAATCCCACTTGATGGTAAGCAGTAATGCAATCGCTGATAAGGCGTAGGTACTAGTAAACTGTAAGGGTTTTTTTTTTATGGTAGGTGAAAATCATCCAATGACGAAACCCGCTTGGGCGGAGCGGGAGACCAGTGTCAGACTCTTACTGACTAAGAAACCTACCCCGTACCTTCCTTGCCTTATTTCTGGAGTCGAGGTAACAGTTTGCACATACCCTCTAGGCTCCAGGAGGCTTCGACCCTGAAGGGCCCCGCAGTTTGCTGACAACTCCTTGAGGCGCGCGGGAACGGTGCGCGCCGTTGACGACTTGGACTCGGTCTTACCAGACGATCGGACGGCGAGCTACCCATTGCTCACCGTCCGCGAGCCAGTGTCTACGGTGGCCGGATATCGGCAGGATCGCGGCGGCGACGGCTACGGCGAGTACGCCGTTGCCTTTGCCTTATGCGGTCGGCCTCCTCCTTTACGAGCATTACTGCTTCGCAGAAGGAGGCGACCGCCTGCCATTCCTCTTCGCTGCGGACCATGGCCTGAACCAGGGCCCGGCGCGAGAGGTCGCCGCCGCCCATCACCCCCACGAGGACACGGCGATGCTCTTCCCAAGCAGGGCACACCTCCACCGTGTGCTCCACCGTGTCCTCCGGACTCGCCTCACAGTGGCGACACCCGGACATCTCTTCCGCACGAATCCGGTGCAGGAATCTCCCGAACTTCCCATGTCCGGTGAGAACCTGCGTCATGCGGAAAGTGAGGACGCCGTGAGGTCTATCCAGCCACGCCTCAAAGAGGGGCACTACCGCTGAGATTACGGTGTGCCCAGCGCTGGGTTGCGACAGTCGCTGTTTCCACTTCACCATGAGATCTCGCCGGAGCTCCTTCCGCCACAGTAAACTGTAAGGGTCCAGTAGGGTTGAAGCCTACTAGAGCCAAGAATCGTTTTCTAAAAGGAAGGTTCGACCCCGCTGTTAAAAGCATGGAAGGAATAGAATTGAGTATTTGTAGTTTCTTCTATTCGCTAGTCATCATCATCCTACCCTTATCCCATTTTATTTGAGGTCGGTGCAACATGTTTTTTTCTTCCACTCTGTCCTGTCACCCGTCACACTATCAGTAACTCCCTTTTCTTTCATATCACTCCTCACACAATCCATTCATGTTTTCTTTGGCCTCCCCTTTCCTCTCCATCCATCTACGTGTAAACTCAAAACTCTTTTTGTGACATGCGTTTCATCTCTCCTCTTCACATGACCATACCAAGACAAACGATTTCCTTTCAACTTTTCAGTCACTGGCGCCACTTTCAGACTTCTTCTAATATAATCATAGTATACTCATATTCTTCTATTCGCTAGTATTTATTTTATTATAGTGTCAGTATAATAAAATAAAAACTAACGAATAGAAGAAACTACAAATACTAGAAGCTTGAAATTTTGCAGTTTTCTTTTACGAGCAAGCACTAAGAGAAGATTTTTTTTTTCACTCAAATATCTTTACTATTACTATCCTTTATAACACTCCTCCTGTTCATGGAGGTTCTCCACTTTGTGAATTAGGCATTTTTTTAATGCAAATCTATAAATCTATACAGAATTTTAACTAGGCAATGTTCGTTTTTTTTTCTATAACATAGCTATTTCATGCGTGATCACGCGTGGTCTTATCAACAATTAATAATGAACTATCAAAACATAATAAAAAATCAAACATCTAACGTCCTTTCAATACGTTTTTGTAGATACCATCAAATGGTTTTTGAAATGTTACGGAATCTATAAAAAAAATTACAGCGAAAAACAGCTGAGTTTCATTGTAGGTTCTTTCAAAGAACATTGTGGGTTGTGTTGTTTTTGTATACTGTACTAGTTTGTCCGAACTCACTAACTGTTTAAAAGCCAGTAATGTCTTTTGTGATTTGTAACATAAAAAATATGATGTATAATACGACGTTGAACAAAAAAAAAAAAAAAAAAAAAAAATAAGGAAAGATTTTGAACCATGATGACCGTCCGTCCATGATGCCTGATTCGTGTTGATCCTTAAGCCCCAGCCGTCGCCGCAAAATACTCACTAGATGTCGGGAATCGCAAAATAAATTAACTTCAAAGAGATGTCTGTAAAACTGAAAACTTCAAGCAGGTCCGATAATTGTATATAGGGCTGCAGGAATTATACCGTCAACAAGGGTAAAAGAGATGATTAAAACTTTATTTAACTTTTTTGTTTTCTAGTTTTTAGATTACAATATGATAAAACTTAAAACAGGGCTGCTTTTAGCAATAGCCAATTTTTTTGAATTCGGGAATAAAAATGGCGGTTTGAAAATTTTCTCAAATAACACAATTTTTTTGGTGTAAGACAATATTATTGTCAGTTTGAGACCTTTAACAGGTTACTACTAGCGTAATTAGAGAAGTGAGTGATTAACCTATTTATATATTTATTAATTCCAATATTTGATATCACCACTGAACCGGTGCGAAGCTGAAGCGGGTCGCTAGTTATTAATAAATAGTTCAAAACTATAAACTAAACTTACTGAGATTTTAGGATTTCCCTAAAATATCAACAGTGAGACTAATCTTGTCTTGCTGTACCGTGTTATAAGACCATTTAAAAAACTTAGATAAGAAGTCCAATACCAAGGCAAACGATTTCTTTTCAACTTTTCAGCCACTGACGCCACTTACAAACTTCCTCTTATATCCTCATTTCTCTCTTTATCCATTCTTCACCACACAATCCATCTCCACATTCTCATCTCTGCAATATGCAATCTTATTTCATCCGTCATAAAAAATAAATCTAATTTAATTTTTCCTGAAGAATATACATCGACTACCTAGGCTAGATACAACAGTATGTGAGTTGCCTCAATTAAGCCTTTATCTACTGTGATCGTAGACCACTGAACAATAGCTATCAGATGTCATAATTGATTTTAAAACACGTATGTAACGAGCTACTTCTGTCGAAATACACTTAAAGATACAATCAATATGTCCATTTGACACGTAAAGAGGTTATATTTAACAAACGAACTCCGTCGATATAGTGGACAAAACAATAATGTGGATTGTGATTTCATTTGTAACTGTACTCTGCAGTACTAGTTTGTTGGTTAATGGTTTTGGAAATGATTGGTTTATCGTATGTTTTATTTTTATTTTTATCGCATTTAATTAAGTAGTTAAGACCTCATGTTTGGCCATATTGTGTATGAATAAGGGATAGCGCTATTCGCCTTTTTTAGTTCCGTTTCTCTCTCTCACACAGTGGAATTAAAACTATTCTTATTATATATTAATTCACGCAAAAAAAAAATTAAGTGCGTTCGGGAGCTGTGTATTCATGCGTGTATTCACTAGATATTGTAGTATACACAGACCTATCTAGAACGCATTTAAGATTTGCTTTTCGTGTTCAGTAGTTTCGTAGATAAATGTTACTTTTGAACGTACAGGGCAAAGGACAATGGCAAGTTAAGCATATCGAGGAGTGTGAAAAACCGGAACAGTATCCACACCGAATACAGATTAACCGCAGGAAGATCAACCGCACCCACGACGCTTTCAACGCACACGTTATGGCAACCACAGAAATTAATGATACCTTCGGCGTAAGTATGCTGAACTAGACCTATTTTGGCATAGTTGTGAGACACATTTAATATACATGATTGGAAAGTGTTCATGGAGTTTCGTGCACATTCATTTCTATAGAAATCTACGCTTTAAAATGTGCAAAGCATTTTTTTTGCCTGTGTATAGGTTCAGGATTCTATATATATATATAGCTAGCGACCCGCCCTAACTTCGCACGGGTACTGATTTTGAATATATTATGCATATAAACCTTCCTATTGCATCACTCATTATATATTTCCAGGTACAACTTATCCTATACAAGGAAGTGGATGGTGGCTTCAAATTGATCCAACAAATATCGAATGGAAACGCATGTACCTTTGCCAAAAGTTTAGCTGGGCGTAACATAGAGATGCTGTTTGAGAAGGCAGGCATTGATCCTCCAGATTGTCCAATACCACAGGTAAATACATCCTTTTTTTAAGTTTAGAAGGATCTGTGAAATTTATTTTGTCTGTGTGTTCGGTATTTAGTCGTTTAGAGCAATGGGATATATTTCTAACTAAATATTTCTAGTTTATAGTTCTAAACATAGGTACATTTCCCACATTTCTTATAATAAATAATAAATTCATTTATTTTCTCATTACAATATTTTGCTTCTGCAATTCAACAATTTTTTCATGAAACTGCTAAAAGGATTCTTGAAATTGTTTGACTTACATTTTCAACCATTGTCAAAATAACAGCTTTTCTGTAGTCAAAGGTAAAGGGTAGCATCAACACGCTTCTAGGTGTGGTATCAAATAGAGTGGACAGTCAAAGTCTAAATCAGTGTTCGCTCATGTACTCGTATATCCAAAATAATAATAATTTCCAAGTGCCCTGAGACAGTGCAACGAGGTCGCGGTAGACCATGAAGAAGATGGCGCGATGAGCTAGACAGATTCTTCCCGAATTGGCAAGAGGAAGCGCGGGCCCGCGATGGATGGAAGGAGTGGAGGGAGGCCTTTTCCCAGGAGTGGGACAGAATAGGCTAACAAAAAAAAAATGTATTCACCTACTAACATAATATGGGCTTAGATCATTACTGTGTGATTGGTTTTAAATAAATATTTTCAACTAGCTTTTGCCCGCGGCTTCGCCCGCGTGATATTGGGGTTGCATAATAAGAAGTTGTATGTCCCACGGGAACCTTATGTTTTCCGGGATAAAAAGTAACATATGTGCTATTTTGGAGTATACTCTATGCCTGTGCCAAATTTCATCCAGATCCGTCCAGCCGTTTTGGCGTGATTGAGTAACAAACATCCAAACATCGTAACTTTTGCATTTATAATATTAGTAAGTTTAAAAAAAAAACTGTTAAAAAAGGCTTTCATGTAATGGTATAATTTGCTATCCTCTCCACATATCACCCTCTTAAATATTGTACATTTTCTTTCCCAGGGGGAGTACACAATCGAGGACTTTATCATAGACTACCGGCCGCTAATATCCACGTGTCTTTACGGAGACTTTCAAACGTTTATCTACTTAATGTACAGGAACAAGCGAGTCGCCTGTAGTCGCACACATTGTAGGTTCGAGAGGACTCGCGAAGACGAAGACGACGAAAATGATGATGAAGATGAATAGACTATTAAGCCTCAAGCGAGCGTCGGCGCACGAAAACCTATTGTTCTTTAATTGTGTCTGTAATTAAGGTAGCCAAAAAGAGACATTAAATAATTATATCTGTGGGTTTTAAGGATTTTTTTCCAGGGTAGGATCCCGGTTCCCAAAGGGTAAATACGACTCCGCTGACCATCTGACTGTAACAGGCTGTATCTCATGAACCATGATAGCCAGATAGTTGAAATTTCCATTGTCGCTATAACAATAAATGCTATAAACAATAAAATAAATATATTTGAGTGCAGCTCCCATACTACAATCGTACATTTTTTTGTTGTTTTTTTTTTTATTTTGCTACGGATGATACAGAACCCTTGTGCACGATTCCGACTCGCACCTGCCCGGTTTATTATTGTATCGTTAACGATAAAAGAATTTAGTGCACCTTCACCAATTTAGTATTAATTGATGAAAAATGATAAGTCAAACGGAAGTTACTATAATTGAAAGTGAGCTGTTAATGGGTTTATTTATGGTGGGCAAAAATCATCCAACTACGAATCCCGCTCTTGCGAGCGGGAAATGGTATCAGACTCTTAGTGAAACTAAACACCCCACCCCGTTCCTTCTTACGCCTTTCGCACTGGAGCCAAGCCTTCCTTTCAGAAAGAGACCCCAGTAGGCTTCAACCCTTTTGCAGAGTTCCTACGGTTTTGCTGACAACTCCTTGAGGCGCGCAAAGCTGTTAATGGATCTCAGACACAAGAGCACCAATCCCTACAGTTACTGGTAGGAATATTTCGTACTCTGCGTAATCTGACGAAAAGTGAACACGCTGTGACAGATGCATACTACTTTAGACGTACGTTAAGGAAATAATGACTCATCGTTGTCACTGAGATTAGTTCCTCGACCAATTAGATCATAGTAAATTAGAAATATGTAAACCCTATAGATATTACACACATGTTTTTGGTTAACTTTAAAGGTAGCACCTCATCTATTAATAAAAATAAAAGTGAAAGTTATGACGATTATAATTAAGTATTAAAATAATTATTATTTGAACATTTGATTTAATTCCTACCCCAGTATCAACAAGCCTTTACTTTGCAGTAGTATTAAAAAAAATAATTATAAATCAGATAAAATAAATGATTTATAAAGGTCGTATTTATGGAGTTTTTTTTTATTTATATCATGCTCCAAGCATTGCCGTAACAAATTTATATTAAGCATATGATAATACCAAGAGTAATGAGCAATATTATTGAAAACATAAAATTTCTGACAAAATCAGTTTGCATCAATATTACTTTTTAGTTTATAGGTTTAAGCATTTCACCAAAGCACCTGAAGTGTAGAACCCTACTACAAAGAGTCCACTGTCCGTCCGTTCATCCGTCCGTCTGACGTCAGGCTGTATTTCTTGATATTAAACATTATTTTTAACTCAATTGTCTTTACTATCCTTTACAAAACTCCTGCAGTTTGTAAAGTTCCACTTTGTGAATAAGGCATTTTTTTTGTAATAGTTTTGGTTTTATGGTGGGAAAAATCATCTACTGACGAATCCCGCCCTTTGGCGCAGCGAGAAACAGTGTCAGACTCTTACTGACTAAACCACCCACCCCATTCCATCTTAGCCTTCATACTGGGGTCGGACCTTCCTTTTAGATACCGGACCGGGGCCCCAGTATGCTTCGGCCCTGCGGTTGGGCCTCTACATTTGCTGACAACTTCTTGAGGCGCGCGATTCAACAGTTCATCTATACAACAATGATCTTTACTTCTCTGTAACAAATCTAATTTCATAATTTACCTCAATAATCAATTTATCATCAAACAAGCGTGGTCTTATGAACAATGTATAGTGAACAATCAAAACATAAAATAACACGTAACGTCCTTTCAATACGTTTTTATAGATACAATCAAAATGGTAACACGTTACGGAATCTAAAGCATAAATGCAGCGAAAAACAGCTGAGTTCCATTGTATGTTCTTTCAAAGAACGATGTGGATTGTTTTGTTTTTGTACGCTGTACTAGTTCATTGATGGAGGATTTTGGACCATGGGGATCGTCCATCTATGCCTGATCCGTGATGATCCTTAAGCCCTAGCCGCGGCCGCAAAATACTCACTAACTGCCGTACATTATTTATCATAAACATTATTTATCATAACATAGTATAAAACAAAGTCGCTTCCTGTCCCTATGTATGCTTAAATCTTTAAAACTTCGCAACGTATTTTGATGCGGCTTATTTTAGCAGATAGAGTGATTCAAGAGGAAGGTTTATGTACATAATACATGCATAATATATTCAATATCAGTACCCGTGCGAAGCTGGGGCGGGTCGCTAGTTTATTATATTTTTATAATATTACTTCACACGGATGCAATGCTGATATCATCGACATATATATATACTACGCTCTAGTTTAGACGTACCGTATAGTCACTTTACTCCACTTAGGGAATCTGCGTGCCATACACCTTTATAATGATGACATTTTAAAAGATAAGAAGCCCAGCATTTTTGCAGTCTGACGATCAACGCATTGGTAAACAAGGTTTCTAGTAGTGAGCGACGGTAATAATTAAAATCATCATCATCTTCCTGCCCTTGTCCCGTAAAATTTGGAGTCGGCGTAAAACGCGTTTTATTCTTCCATTCTCTCCTGTCACTAGTCACGCTATCATAACTCCTTTTTCTTTCATATCACTTTTGACACAATCCATCCATCTTTTCTTTGGTCTCCCTATTCTTGTCTATCCATTTATTTATTTATGTACACACGAATACTTACAAAAAGAAAATAACAAAAACAGATAGAAAAGTACAAAGGTGCTGCTTATTTCTAACGTTATTTCTCCAGCAGACCTGCGACAGGAGAGTTCACATATCATCCAGATCTATCCACATGCGTTTTATCCCTCCTCTTTACATGGCCATACTAACTACTAACAAACGATATCCTTTCAACCTTACAATCTATTCTCATTTGATTTCTTACTTTATCTATTGCCATCGCTGCTATATGCAATGTTTTTTCATCCGTTACAGCAATAATAAAAATTAAAAAATCAGGCCAATTTACTGTCGAATATTTATAGACTACCGCTAAATACAACTGTATTTTTCTACTATGTGAGTCGCCTCAATTAAGCCTTTATCTACAATGATCGTGGACCTCCGAACAATAGCTATCAGATATCATAACTGATTTTAAAACACGTATATAACGAGCTACTTCTGTCGAAATACACTAATAGATACAATCAATATGTCCATTTGACACGTAAAGAGGTTATATTTAACTGTGCAAACAAACTCGTCGGAATTGTCATCAAAACAATAATGTGGATTGTGACTTTATTTGTAACTGTACTCTGCAGTACTAGTTTGTTGGTTAATGGTTTTGGAAATGATTGGTTTATCGTATGTTTTATTTTTTTAATAGTTCTCTGCATTTTATTAGGGTGAAAGTTAGGACCTTAAGTTCGGCCATCTCGTCGCTAGATGGCGTTGTAGTCGATTTTTTTTATATTCGTGATAATCGTCTTTTATAGTTCTGTCTCTCTCTAACACAGTGGAACCAAAAATAGTCTTATTATAGATTCTTTGATACAAAAAATAGAAACTAAGTGTATTCGGGATTTATATATTCATGCATTTATTCACTAGATATTGTAGAATACACAAACCTGATCGTGTTCAGTTTCATAGATAAACTGTGATTTTTTTCGTACAGGGCAAAGGACAATGGCAAGTGAAACATATCGAGGAGTGTGAAAAGTCGGAACAATATCCGCACCGCGTACAGATTAACCGCAGGAAGATCAACCGCACTCACGACGCTTTCAACGCGCATATTGTTGTAACCACAGAAATTAACGATACTTTTGGCGTAAGTAACTATGTAAACTTTATACTCGGAACGTATAAGTCCATTCAAAATAAAATTGGACGTTTTTTTTTTTGGCTGACTTTCTTATTGCCAATTCATAAGTGCCTGTATGTGGTTAATTTAAAATAAATTCCTTTGATTCTTAATTCAGGAACTAACTAAAAAGTTTTTAATTATTTCCAGGTACAACTCGTCCTGTACAAGGAAGTGGATGGTGGTTTCAGATTGATTCAACAAATATCGAATGGAAACTTATGTACTTTTGCCAAAAGCTTTGCTGGGCGAAACATAGAGATGTTGTTTGAGAAGGCAGGCATTGATCCTCCAGACTGCCCAATAAGACCGGTAAATACATTTTTTTTTTTAATTTTAGAGAGAGAGGATTCTTGAAATTGTTTTGACTTACTTTTCCAAACATTTTCAAAAGAACGGACTGTCAGTAATTTGGGTCCAATGGTTGCATAAACACGCTACTAGGCGTGGTATCAGACAGAGAGAACAGTCAAAATCTAAAGCAATAGTTGTTTATGTACTCTAAGTGAGTAATCTAATACGACTAATATAGGCTCAGATCGTTACTGTGTGCCTGGTCTGAAATAAATATTTTCAATTAAAAAAAAATGTATGATGTTAAAAAATGTATGTTGAAAAAATGATTAATGTTATAATTTTCTATCTCCTCTTAACACAAATATCTCCAAATAATAATAGTTCACTTCTATACATTTTCCTTACCAGGGGGAGTACACAATCGAGGACTTCGTGATAGACTACCGGCCGATAATGTCCACGAGTCTTTACGGAGACTTTCAAACGTTTACGTACATAACGTACAGGAACAAGCGAGTCGCCTGTGGACGCACACATTGTAGGTTCGAGAGGACTCGCGAAGATGAAGACGACGGAAATGATGATGAAGATGAAGATTATTAAAGAAACATTAAATATGTCTGCGGTTCTTAGGGCTCCGTTACCCAAAGGGTAAAAACGAGACCCTATTGCTATGATGCTATCACTCCGCTGTTTGTCTGTCACAAGGCCGCATCTCATTAACCGTGATAACTAAATAGTTGAAATTTTTACAGATGATGTGTTCCTGTTACCGTTATGACAATAAATAAATATTTAAGTACAGTTCCCAAGCAAAAATCGTGTTTTTTTTTGCTACGTACAGTACATAACCCTAGTGCGCGAGTCCGACTTGCACTTGGCCGGTATATTATTGTATCGTTACCAATATGAGAATTTGTGGCACTTGTGCCAACTTAAGAGCTACTGTAATTGAAAAAGATCTGTTATGAGTCTCAGATGCAACTAGAGCACCAATAATGACTAGTAGGAATATTCCGTACTGTGTGTAATCTGACGAAAAGTGAAGATGTTGGATAAATGCATTAGTTTAGTTCAATTTCGTTAAGCAAATATTGATTCATAATTATCATTCATATTGGCCGCTCGACCAATTAGATTGTAGTAAATTAGGAAGTCGTTGACCAATTGATGTAAGCCCTTCAGATAGTACACATATGTCTTTGATCAACTTTAAAAATTTATACTATTTAAATATAAGCGAAAATTTTGACGATTATGAGTAAATATTGAAATAATTTATGTTTGTACATACCGTGCAATAAAAAATTTTTATTAAGGTTGGAATAACTCTTACCTCTACGCCTTTATTTTGCTGTAGTATTGATGTTTCAGTATTTTTAAAGTATTTTGGAATAAAGTGCCTCGTGGCTTCAGCATTTCTATTCGTAATGGCGTAGCTCATGTAGTGACTGTGGTGCTCAGTAGTGTGTGTGTGTGTTACTTTTAAGCTTAACATGAATAGATTATAGGTAACATTTATCGACAAAATAGTCATAGTCATAGTTTTTTATTGGTAAGGGATTCACGAAACGAATAACGAACGGGAACGAACGAATTGGGAATAACGTAAAATAGTGTCAAGGGTGTAGTGGGTATCTGTTTAACGTAAAATATACCATACTCGAATATCGTATAATGTAGTGACGTCACCTGACAACCAGCTCGAACTGATGGTGATGCAGCAGATGCTTGTTGCTGGGCAGGCGCGCGGCCAGGTCGCGCACGAGCGCGGCGCGCGCGCCCGCGGCCCGCAGCGCGCGCACGACGCCGGGCAGCGACTTGCGCGCGTCACTCGAATATCGTATAATGTAGTGACGTCACCTGACAACCAGCTCGAACTGATGGTGATGCAGCAGATGCTTGTTGCTGGGCAGGCGCGCGGCCAGGTCGCGCACGAGCGCGGCGCGCGCGCCCGCGGCCCGCAGCGCGCGCACGACGCCGGGCAGCGACTTGCGCGCGTCACTCGAATATCGTATAATGTAGTGACGTCACCTGACAACCAGCTCGAACTGATGGTGATGCAGCAGATGCTTGTTGCTGGGCAGGCGCGCGGCCAGGTCGCGCACGAGCGCGGCGCGCGCGCCCGCGGCCCGCAGCGCGCGCACGACGCCGGGCAGCGACTTGCGCGCGTCACTCGAATATCGTATAATGTAGTGACGTCACCTGACAACCAGCTCGAACTGATGGTGATGCAGCAGATGCTTGTTGCTGGGCAGGCGCGCGGCCAGGTCGCGCACGAGCGCGGCGCGCGCGCCCGCGGCCCGCAGCGCGCGCACGACGCCGGGCAGCGACTTGCGCGCGTCCGCGTAGCGGCACTCGAATATCGCCGCCACGCACGACCGCAGCACCTACGTACAACGTCACACACTTTATTAAGCGAAACTACTACGATAACCCACCTAATTATCATTTTCGTAAGACTCTAGAGCTAGACAGACGGACCGCATTCAACTGCAATTCAACCACAATTTGCGATTCAGTGCAATCGTATAAACTGTACACCAACTGCAATCCAACTGCACGGTTGATTTGTAGTTCTATTGCAGTCGTGTCAACTACATTCAAACTGCATCCGAACTGCAATTTGCAGTTAGATTGCAGTTGAATTGCCGTCCGTGTGTCTAGAGCCCAAGTTGTACGTTCATTAAAATATAATTGACATCGTCCACACTACAGAAGCGGCATCAGCCAAGCTGTACGAGTTCCAACTATCCGAATGGTACGAAAATACAGTCTCTCACAGAGTTCCAGCGGGATCTCTATTACCAGTTCTGGGAAAGTCTGGGTAATGTGCGAACCGCTCACAGGACACGGTAGAGCATACGGTGGAGACGTCGCACCGCCTCATCCTCGTTAGAACAGTCGGTAGCCGCGATCTCTTGCTCTAAACCTTGATTCATATCATGATCCTGAGCGAAGGAGTAAAGGCGAGAGTCTCCTCCCTCAGCAAAACAGTAACGTAACTGAAGGGGACAACCGCACGCGTGGGGGACAACCGCACGCATGGGATACATCGTCACGCCCCAACCACCGGGACCCCGAACTCGACTACCTTTGATATATAAACAATAGGTAGACCATCCGGTCGTACGATAACCACCTGAACCGAACACCATGACATAATGTCTAAATCATGCGCACTTGCAAATGATATCACTAAAACAGTAAGAATACAGTATTATATTTATTATTTCATAACGCTCCTATACACTCAAAACAAACTAAAAATGTGGAGTTCAGCGCCATCTAGTGGGAACATAGCCTCGCTCGAGCCAGTAAAAAAAAGTGACAATGTATAACACACTTACCTCTAATCTCCTGGCCGAGTTGGTGAGTAGAAGATGTCCGTAGTCCGCAGCGCCTGTGGGCGGAGCTGCCGGAGGAACGATGCGAGCTTGCGGTGAGCGAAGTGCTGTCAACCTGGAAATATCAGTCATTTGTTTTAACTTCTTAAATATTATATCTATCTATCGCTATCCTAGCGATAGACGAAGCACATTAGTAGAAATTATTTAACAAAATACTGAAAAATTAATGCAAAAGTCCACTGCAGCGCTTCATTGGTATTGTCGACTATCAAACTTCTAAAACTTACAGCGCTGATACGTCAAAATACGTCAAATGTCATCAATGTAAAAATATTTCGTGCTGATCTTATATGGAGTAAAATCACTGTATGGCATGCCTCTTCTAGTCCATAGTACATGTATATCGATGGGTTAAGAGCAGTCAACCCGTGCTACTTTCCATACAACCGCTCGTACGCGATTATAGCTTCATTACACAATTTTCTCAAGAAATTTTTAAAACACAGGTTACTTGTGGTTAATATCTAGGCTTCTATAGAAAGCGAAAACTAAAATTTTGAAATTTTAATTCATAATAGACGTCTGAAAATCTGAAATTTCGCACAAAGGTCATGGGGCGTTTATGACCCGCTTTATGAAAGTTTGTGTACACAAACCAAATTAGTTTTAAATTGTAGATTTCAGTCTCACTTTACAAAATATGTAATTTTTTTTACGTATCCATTGTCAGAAAAAAGTTATTTAACTTTTAAAAAGTTAAAAACTTTGGTTAATAAAACAAAAGTTTTTACTTTTAGCATTGTGGAAACGTGTGTTACAACCAAAATAATATGTTTTAATAAACACGAAATACCTCTCTCGCTTGTAAATAATAATATAATAATAATATCATTTATTTGCGTAAAATGTGGTAGATACAAAGATGTTTCAATGCGAGATCATGTACAAAACCACATTCCGCCTTTTAGTGAAGGCATGCAAATATTTAGTCGACTATCGACTAAATATTTTTAGTGACTTACAATAACTTATCACTATCTAAAATTTTATATATTAAGCGAATGGAATTGTAAACAAATCTAATCTATACTATTTAAATTAAACAATAAACACACATTAAGGTAGTTAAATACCAGAGATTTATGTAAATACTAAAAGTAAAATATGAACACGCTTTAACAATATAACACTGACTACAAAGCACTCCTGAAGTGGTAGGATTGACATGTTTTTACATTTTGTACATTTGGCAGATAGAAAAAGCAGGTAGACCAGTACCAAAGAGTGTAACTGTATAATATATGCGGTTGGGATGACTGTCTAGGCATCGATCTAAGAGAACAGACTTGAGGTGATCTGCGAGGTGTTAAAAAAAGTGTGCATGGGCCAACGCTGCTTGTACTGCAGTCATTCGTTGATTCGATCTGTGCGTTTACACCTGTGATTCTGTTATGTATCATTTTATCGACAATAATATTTTAGAAGATTCCACACGAATTGGAAGAAATGGCATTAAACAGTATTACTGCTCGTGTATACAAGGCCGCCGCGCTATTGGAAGCTGTGTGTATGTTGTAACCGTTGTTTGCTTTTTAGGACAGGCATCAATATGTAATAGGTGCACCTGCAGTCTTTTTAGTATTTTTTTTTTTTTCGTGGAATAATCATCCAATGACCCCAATGATCCTCTGTTCCTTGCTCTTGGGCGGGGCGAGAGATAGTGTTGGACTTTTACTGACTAAAAACCCAATCATGTTTCATCGTAGCCTTTCATATTGGGACCGAACCTTCCTTTTGGAAAACAATCCTTGGCACCAGTAGGTTCCGACCCTACTGCTTTCGGCCTCCCCCTTTGCTAGCATTAGGCTTCGCAGGAGGCGACCGCCTGCCACTCTTCTTCGCTTCGGACAAGCCAAGGCTAGGCGAGGACAGGGTGGTTCACTGCCCAAGAGGGGCACACCCCAACCGTGTCCTACGGGCGGTTCTGTGGTGACACCCGGGAGTCACTTCCGCACGCATCTGGTACAGGAACTTCCCGAACTGATCGAGTTTGTGTAGAACCTGCGTCATGTAGAAGGTGAAGACGCCGTGAAGTTTTTCCAGTTATGCCCAAGCCTTTTTAAATAAAATAAAAATAGATATTGATCAAGCAGAATATAAATATATAATTATTAAAGTAGGACTTGATTTTAATTTTATATCCCATAAATCATCATCATCATTAACCTTTTAATGTTCCCACTGCCCCATCTCTAGTAAAGGGAGTGAGCCGTAGTCTACCGTGCGGTCCCTTAAACAGTTTAAAACAACTGCTTTTGATAAAATTAGCACATTATAGTTTCTTTCCCGTGGGAATTTCTCCATGGCAAAATATCCAATACAACTTAGGGATGACTAGCTTTCGACTAGTAAAAGTATTTTTGAAATCGGTCCAGTAGATTTGAGTTAATTCATTACAAAAATGCTTTAAAAATGCCTTAATGATAGTAAGTAAAATATTTTTTTTTCCCAATTCTCCTATTGCCCACAAGAATGCGACCCATACCACTATGTTGCACATACATATATCTATATATCTTGCCATATTTTGTTTGTGTACGCCGGGGGTCAAATGCCCGAACAAAGTGCCCAATGACCTTTAACGTGAACTTTGGCATCTCATAATGTGCTGATAAATTAAAAAAGTAGAAAAAGTACTTCTATAGAAGCCTAGAAAATTTAATCGAGTATCTGGATAGCAACTTTTTTTTTACAAAAACCCTTATTACTTATTTAAATATAAACACGTATATCCTGAACACATTTTTGTGAAATTTTTGTTCGCAAATTTCCTTCCAATCTATATTGTTCTCGCTCGGTTGTCATCCAACGAGGGGCTATGAGGTACGTGGGGGGTAAGTTCGGCGGGTTATGACGAACTAGGACGAGCCGACACGAAGGAATGTATCACGTGACCCTACTGCTGTGGCGTGCACTTATTTCTGCTAATATTATCTTCTTGTTGCGTCTGTTTAGTTTTATAATTGTGTCATTGACTCCGTGGCCACCATAACAAATATATCACTTGACCGCACGAAAGATTAATATTTTCGGATATTTAATTTTTTGTACTGCAGCCGTATAAAATAAAACTAATTTGTAGGCAAAATTAGTTTTATTTTAGTATTTTTTTTTAATTTCGAGGAGATGCCACGACTCTTTTTTATTGTAATATTTCAAATGTTTATTTTTTAAATATTGTTTTATTTTATCGGAGCTTGTGATCAATTTATTATTACTTTTTTTACGTCGACTCTTATAGTTTCGCCAAATCTGTCTGTCTGTGTCTGTCTATCTGTCCGTCCGCGGATAATCTCAACGACCGTTAGCACTATAAAGCTGAAATTTGATACCCATATGTTTATTAATCACACCGACAAAGTGCTAAGATAAAAATTGAAAAAAAAAATGTTTTATTAGGGTACTTCCCTTTCTGATCGTAAGACCGGGATAACTTACTACGCATTTTATTGGACAATATGTCTGTGTATAACTATATAAATATAAACTAACTAAAAAAAAAAACCAGCTGACTAGTAATCATTTGTCATAAACTCATAACCTCGTTATCGATACATGTTGGAAGGAAGAGATTCTTTGATCAAACCATATATTTTGTAAGACAAATACTTTTTCGAATAATTTATGATAATTTTGAGATTTAACGAAAAAAAATAAAGTAATAAAAATGTTTTTAGAATCATCAAATCAACATATTCAATCCCTGCTCCCTTTGTTATATAGGAAATTGAAGGGCGTCTCATTTAACTGAAGCTAATCACGGAAAATTAGCTTGATAGTAATCAAGTGAAAAAAAAATGTACGAGTATATAGATATTTTAACACTTCAGGTTACTTTACGGTTACGTTATATACCTTGCGTTGTGTAAACTACTGATGATAAAACCAATTAATGTACTATGGATTTTGGGTTTAATTATAATTCTCTTCCAAATTAGCCTTTAATGGAACTTTCTTGTTCAATGAAATTAGAAAAGTGTATGTGGTTCGTGAGCTGATTTTTTCATGTAGTTTCTATTTTTGGTAAAGCTTTTCCTTCAATGGTAATTGGTTGATTGGACTTCAACACACATCCTTTACATCACCTTCAGTAAAAATTTTAAATACTTAAAAATATTTCAATAATTTAATGTTTCACATATATAAAAATCAAGCCACTTTTCTTTGTAATTTTATAACTCAAGAACGGGCACACCTATCCAAAAATGTTTAGGTTTTGTTCAAACCATTTAGTAGAAATATGTGAAGATTGCACAAAATCGGTCGAGCGATTCTTCGTTTATCACATTTTTCTGTTGCCGGGAGCAAAGCCGCAGGCAAAAGCGGGTTTTAAAAAAAATTTAAAACCCGTGTCAACGTAAAAACCCAACCTCTTTGCCGCGTATTACATATAGACACATTTTCTATTTTGTGTCACGATCTTGTTTTGTTCTAAACCTGTCATTTATGTTAGGTTTTGCAACAAGAAAATAATATATAGTGGTTTCATATAAAACGAATTTCGATCGAAGCTCGGATTCATTATTGAGAAGGCGACTAAAATATCAAGTTGTAAAATGGGTAAGTAAAGTTTTGTTTAAATACCAACCAAACAACAACCAACTATGCACTTTGTCTAGGATACGCCACAATCGGGACAATAAGTTCCTTCTTTGAGGAGTGGCTGGAGAGGCATAACAGCATCCTCACTTTCCGCCTAAACGTGATAGTCTGCCCCGCTTGGGCGGAATATCACCATATAGAGGCGACCGGCATTAGTAAACCCTGGCGTCCATGGCATGGCCTGGACTCTTCCTCCAGGCAATGGAAAATTTACAACTACTTCTGCAAAACAATATTGTGAGTGAAGATGTTCGCAATCGTGAGGAAACTTACAGCTTCACACCCCAACGTCGCCGTAGGAGGCGGCCCGAGCTTTGTGATGTCGTGGTGTGATTCCCACCGAATTGGCTACCAAAGATGTAGGATTATGTCAGCAAAACTAAAGAGCACAGCAAGGCTGGTTCTTATTGCTATGATTGCGGGAACGTTTGAAAGAGCTACTATGACCCTAGAACGCTAAAGGCATAGGATGGAGCATATGAGGGTGGGTGGGTGTGATACCGGTCGTTGTGGCAGTCCTTTGGCGAGGCCTCTATGTCCAACTGTGGACGTCTTTCGGCTGAAATGATGATGATGATACACATAGAAATATTTTTATTTATTGGTTTTATTTAGATGAGTATCTAAATAGGTACCAACCATATACCTAGCACTTTATTGAAGTTTGGTATTAGCGTAAGTCTGGTCAGGGTTGCTGGAATCCGATGGATGCGAGACGTACAGGACCGGTCGGTGTGGCGACGCTTGGGGGAGGCCTATGTTCAACAGTATTTCGGCAAAAATGATGATGATGACGATCTATATAAGTAATTGAATAGGTTGGTCTTCCTAGTTCAACTCAGAATTCCGCCGTATATGGTTACTAGCCACATCACATGACAACTATTGTACATTATACTTACTCAAATTTACAGATAACATTCATTCGAATTACCGAAGAGATTGCAAAACCCGCTTACGACTTTCAGCTCGGAAGAGAAAAAGGATTTTGCCCGAAAAAAATCAAGTAAGTATAAGAATTTCCTTTATTTTTAATTATTGCAAACGGGACGCAGGTCTAAAGGTGGAACTAAACTTAGACGCGCTACAGTCATCGCATTATATTTATATCTGTATACTCATATTATAAGACCGAAAGATGCGCTCAATCTCAATAACTGCTTTTTGAATTGAAAAAAGTTGGCTGGCCCAAATTAGTAAAATAAAAATAAACTAGTCTATATATCGAGAAAGGCACGTATAATTGAAGCAATAATCAAAGACGATGATTAAACCGCAGAGGACAGCGAATATTTATTTATAATCACGAATTTAGACTGGCCTGTCAGTCTAGTAGTTAGTGACCCTGACTGCTATGCGGGAGGTCGTGGGTTCGATTCCCACCCAGGACAAATGTTTGTGTGATAAGCACGATCATTTGTTTTGTGTCTGGGTGTAATTTATATTAATATGTATGTATTTAGAAATATATAAGTATGTTTATCAGTTGTCTAGTACCCATAACACAGCTCTGCTTAGCTTGGGACTAGATGGCTAAAGTTTGTGTGTGTGTGTAGGTTTGTTACTTCTTCGTGCTCGAACATCTGAACGGATTTAGATAAAATTTGGCACATTAGAAGACCAAGATTTGGAATAGTACAAATACTTTTCTCGAAAGTATGTTCGCTTAGAACAATTTTCTTCTTTCACTTAGGCGAAATCACTGGCTAGTAAGAAATATGTAACGCTGCGGTCATATATACGAGTCAGATTCGCTACAGCGTGTACATTTAATTTTTTACAGTTTGGACGTCGCATCCGAAATTCGATGACTGAGCTGAGTACTATGCCTATGACTCAAACAAGGTCGGATCAAAGCGTCAAAATGAACGCATAGTAATATATTATATTTTTTCCCCTAAAACTAATAATTCGAAGACATATGACATCCACCAATCCGCACTGGGTCCGCGTGGTGAATTATAGCCCATTCCCTCTCCTAGAGAGGAGGCCTGTGTGCCAGCAGTGGGAACAATAATAAGGCTGATTATGATGATGAACAAAAACTAGCTTTTGTAGAATACTATCGTTGGAAGTAATACGAAAACAATTTATATATTTATATAGTAAAAGAATAATTAGAAGCTCTTCAGCATAGGAAAACTCATGTTCATTTTATTTTCCAGGTCTTCAAATGAACATCAAGAAACCATAGAAAATAATGATGTATTAACGCTTAGGTATGGCTAAATAATTGTAGTATATGCAGTATTTATTTATTGTCAGTAATAATCCTCCCGTCCGAATGGTTGACGTTGTTGGTGGCCTCAACAAAGATTAGTAAAGTACCTACACAGGAGATTTTACCGATAGTGCACCAGTGTGCGCAAACACAAATGCACTCTCCTTTGCTCTCAAAGTTTTACATGACCGGAGAAAGATCAGACGCAGAACCAACGACTTTATGTGCTTTCTGAGGCATCTAGGGTGTGACACAACTATATTACTCTGGGATGCTACAGAGTATTTCGTAATAGGGAAACCCAATAGCATGTTTTTCCCATAGTCAAACCAAGAACCAACAATCAGCAGTTGCGCTTGCGTCTACAAAACCAATATGGCAGTAATAAACGAATAAGCATATACATACATATAAACCTTATTACCTTCTCTCATTAGTAAAGTAGGTAGAAACCTACTTTCAACTCTCAGAAACGAAACCTCATGCAAAATTTCACGCTCTAAGTCCTAATAATTTTGGCTATACATTGATATATCAGTCAGTTTTTCCTTATGTATATATATACAATAACCATTTACGAGATGTTTTATTTTACAGAGCTTGGCGTACATATCGAATACTTAGAAAACGAAAATGTTCTTGCGGATGATGATTTACCTTGTATAACGCTTGAAGTTCAAGAAAAGTAGAAGATCAAAGAGGAGAGAATGTCAATATAAGTAACAATAGTAATTGAGCCTTTTAGGGTTCATATACCTCAAAAGAAAAAGAAATCACTTTGTTGTCCAACTGGCGCGTTTGACCAAGAAACAGTAAAGTTTATATACCTGAGCTCTAATGTCAGCTACGATTACTCGTGCGAGAAAGAAGTCCGCAGGAAAATTGGCATTTCCTAGCTACACAAAATCTGGAGGAATCGCAACATCTTTGTAAATACCAAAACCAAACTGATACGGACTCTGGTTTTTTCATCTTTTCGTATGACGCTGAGAGACTTGAACGCTGATAGATAGTTGCAGATCGCAAACAAATTGACGTTTTTGACATGTGGTACTAGAGAAAAATGTATCCCTTGGACAGCATTGCGGACTAACCTATCCATATTGCAAGAATTAAAAATCTCGCGGTTGTCGTCCGAGTGTCTTCGCAAGATTTTACAATACTTCGGTCACATTACCAGGAAACACAGTGATAACCTTACAAGGATCAATGTCACCGTTAAAATAGATGGGAAAAAGGCTTCGTGGACGCAACTCTCTATGTTTGTCCGACTAGATTCGTACTGCTCTTGATTCTACTGTGTATAGGGCCCTTCACATCGCCAAAAATAGAAAAAGGATATCATAAGAGCGACAGTGATGAAGTATGAAGGTCACAATCCTCAGTATTGAAGAATACAACGTGAAGAGGAGGAGGAGGATGTATGTTCCCTTGGGATATTTTTTATATACGTACCCGTAGCGACACCGATGGCATTATACCCTTCTGGCACTAAATGAACGGTAAATACTTATCAGTTGAGAAGCATACTTGTTTACCATATACTTTTTACTACTGCTGCTCTCGGCTGCTGCAGGTAATCAGGTTTTTCTAAATTCTGACTGTTTGATTCACTTTTTTGTGCTGTGTTCAGAAATAGGAACTGTCTCGACAACCAAGTTCTATGCATAAATTGTATATAATATAAAGTTATGAAATAAATGTATGCCCAACTGAATTCAGTTTATTTTTTTTTTCAAGACAATTGTTGTTCCCCTGTACTGTATGTGTATAGTATGCAAGTCTGTTACCTAATTACAGCTTTCTCAAAAGGATGGTTAGATTAAAAAATATTTTATGGATGCTTTATAAGCAGATGTATTTACCTGCGTTGTTCCGACATATATTTATCTGAACAAAAAAAAACGCCGTTATTGCTTTAATATTTTTATCAATTTATCTACGGAATTAATAAAATATAAATACGCCTCCGGAGTAGCGCTATATCCTTACTAGGTACATGCGCACGAGAGGCAAGTAGTAGCGACGGGGAGCAGCAGAATGAAGCGATGTCAATATGTCAAATGTCATTGCATTACTTGACGAATGTAAATGACGGAAGTTACCGAATGCCAACCGAGCAATCACTTGCTTTCTCTCTTTTTTCGCTTCTCCTCTTTATCATACACTACATTGGATGAAACAACAAGCTTTTTTATCGAGCTGTCATTGACGATAGACGAGTCAGGAAGGCCCACCTTAATAAGAGAAAGGCGCCCTCAAACATATATGATTGACCGTTGAGATGTAACACATGTGACAAATGCTTAAAATTGCTAGAGATTCTCTGCGCTTCTTTCCTCGTGACATTACATACTCGTGCCGTATGTAATGGCGGGTGGGGAAGATGCTAGATACGAGATGACGGGCCCTCTGGCAGCCATAAGCTGGGTTTTTGAAATGTAATAAATCACCCAATGACGAATCCCGTTCTTGGGCGGGAAACAGTGTCAGACTCTTACTGACTAAACAACCTACCCCGTTCTTTCGTTCCCTTAATCCCAGAGCCCTGGTGTCATTTTGCATCAACCCTTGGCCCCAAGAGGCTTTGACTCTGCAGGGCCCCTTCAGTTTGCTGACAACTCCTTGATGATACGTACTTAGGATTGCTAGCGCTTCTCTGCGCCACTTCCCTCATAACTTCTCGTACTCGTGCCGCATCTAATGGCGGGAGGGGAGGCTGGTGGATACGTGATGACGCGCCCTCTGGCGGCCGTAAAATGCGTTGTTGGAATGCCTGAAATACAAACATGAACATTTTAATCACTAAAACGTGCAGGGATTTTTTAAAATCTACTTCAAAATAAACGACGACGTAGATACTTTTCTTGTGCCCGTTTTTTTTTTTATATCAGAACACCTGATTCATAAACTATATTTGCGTTAAGAAAATAATGACTCATCATTGCAACTGCAAACCGCGTATCTTACTGAGGGTAAAATTCAAACAAAAATATTAAAGCAAACTTTTTGCTATACAGTATTTTCAGATGAGAATCAATAAAAAACTCTATTGTAACAAGTAACTAATGTATAATTCTGCCCTTCGTAGAAAAAAAAAAAAAAAACAAAGTATTTACTAGTGCCAAGACCCGTAAAAATTCTTACTTGTGGATTAGGATTTTCGTTGAGATGTAACTGCATCGCCAAGTCTTGTAAATGCTGTAACTCCAGTTCTGGATTCAGCGACTCTAGACGATTTTGCTCCGGAAGGTTTCTGAAATTTAAAGACACCATATGATTTACTTTTTGCAATGGAATGAAATATAGTATTATGTTTATAGATTACAATAGTAAAGATAAATAGTTGATAATTTGTGTTTTTTTTTCCATTCATACTACTATTGTCATTCATTTCAAACGAATGCCGCCTGCGCGCCGGCTACTCGGTCGTCACTGCGCAGCACCCCCTCCCCCCAGCGCACTACCCCGTTCGCCGCTCGCGCTGGCCGCGCTTGCCAGTCGCCCCCCGACCGCCACGGGATTTAGTTTTATTATTATCGCGCGCGTTTTTATTAAAAACATTTAGGCAAGTGAACAGTAAAACGGACACATTGAACAAAGTGAAAACCCATTTGTGTGCAACGCAGAGGTGGACTTGTGCAACAGTTTCAAAGTCGGTAGGGAGTGTGTAAATATGGTGCAATTGGTGTAGGTAAATAACTTTTAATTACGCCAAGTTCCTGTAATTTATCGTTATTTGATATTACACTTTTGAGCCCTAAGCGAACGCCGGCATTTTGTTCTTTAATTGTATCTGTAATTACAAAAGTCGAAAGGTTAATCTAAGTACCTATTGTTTACACTAACTTGAACTGAACTGTTTTAAGTGTGATGTGAAGTTTATCATCGTAACTGGTAACTACTGGTAAGTAATTGCACTTTAAAACACTTGTTTGCCTACGTATTATTGCGTACCTAGTGAATTAGGTAGGGACAAGCTAGTCAGCTGATTTTAGTTTTCATTCATAGAACGAATGGAAAGAGATAGCAGCTGTTTCATTGACGAAGAGAAACATCGCGCGTAATTTGTGAACCACGTTGTGCAGAATAGAGTCAATATTTATTTAACTACTTTATTTTCTCAAACTGGATTAACTGTTCCGGGGTACGAAAGCTCTTCACTATTGTAATCTATAAACACAACAGTACATCCCCAAAAAGCGTGGCATATAGTTTAAAAGCACCTTATATAGGGTCGAGATAAAATTAAAAAATAAAGTACAGTGCTTTTTTTTCTAAAACTAAAATTAAATTACGCGTATATGAAATTCATGTTTTTAAGTAAAGAACAGCTGAGCAGCAATGGCCGTAGGTACGCATCGACCGACAACTACCTACGGTAATTTAACGGTGTATACTATGATCTGTCCGCGCATTAGTACGAGTGACCACAGGACGTTGGGAACCAGCTTCATCGCGCGTGCGCCTCCACTCGTCGTAATACACAAGGTGTCGTTGACAGCGTCGCACAAACGAATACCACTGATCCTCCAGTACATGATTCTGGACCCCTTAATGGTGAAATATTACGTTGTTTTTTTTAATTTTTGAAAAAGTAGTTTTTTTTTATTATTACCTGTATAAAATCGTTATTCTGACCAAACCCAATGAAACTATTAGAAAGAAAATGACAAAAAAAAATTATAAAAGAATCATCGAGTATGTTAAAATAATGTTTAATAAAAAAAAACGTAAAAAATTCATTTAAAAAAAAAATAAGACAACCGGGAAAAAATTCCACCACTGGGGGTTTTAGAATAATGTACTAGATCCATGGAATTCGTTTGTGATACGATGTCAATGATACCCATGTATAATTTTTATATAGTCCACCCTTTTACTTGAAGTCCCGTAAAGGAATTTTCGATTTAGTCTTAAAATTTATATATTCTACATATCCCTAATGACCACTTACTGCACAAGTTCGTCCCATATGTCAGTCGCTCTCCAAGGCGGGCCTCTTTCGGCAACCAGTCCGTTAAAGAACATGGAGTCCAGTAGCCTCACTGCAAATTGGCACTGAGACAGGCCGCGGGCTCCTAGGAAACCCATCTTGTGGAAGGTCAGAACTGGCGACGGGTGGATCCGGATTATTGTGAGGCAGTGTCTGAAATTAAAAGAGTTTTTATTAACTGCATGGCGATATGTAAAAATAATACAAGTATTCATTTGCGAGAATATTTTCTCAAAATAAATCGGCCAAGAGCGTGTCGGGCCACGTTCAGTGTAGGGTTTCGTAGTTTCCCGTCCGTCACAAATTTCTCACAATGTAATAGAACCCAGTAGCCCATGCAAAAATTAGTAACCTAATTTCCCGAGAGATGGCGCTGTACCCGGTGGTAATTTTGGATTGCGTGAACCGATTTTTTTCTTTTTGTATTTTTATTTGAAAGAAGATACGCTCAGGATAATGAAATATATAAAAAAGTTAAAAAAAATGCTTGCAAACCGTACATCGGTTAAATTAGAAAATTAGTTCAGAACGTTTTTTTTTTTAATTTTTACAGACAGACAGACATGGCGAAACTATAAGGGTTCCTTTTTGACTACGGAACCCTAAAAACACCCTATAAACCGTATTTTTAAAGTAGTTTTGAGCAACTTTAAACAAAATTGTGCCAAGTTTCCAGTTTATTGACCTAAGGAATAAGATTCAGTGGTTATTATAAACTCATTACAGTACAAAGAATTTTTGAAATTTACCAATATGTGGCAAATCATACTGTAATGAGTTTACAATAACCCAGTTCACGGGTTATTATAAACTCGTCACAGTACTTGTGACGAATTTACAATGAATTTTTGGAATTTACCAATATGTGGCAAATCATACTATGACGAGTTTACAGTAACCCGGTTCACTTGCAGTTGTAACCTGGACAGTAATATTAATTATAGTCTTTTTAGTATATTATTTATATTCGTCCAAAACCACATACCTATAGCCCTGCAAAAGTTTCGCTAAGGTCCTCATAAAAACCGCCCTGATCTCTTTATCCAGCATATGAGGCGGCGACGACGCCGGCGGCGGTGGGGCGAACGCTGAATCTGCTGACCGAAGCTCTGGCTGCATGACCAGCGCTAGGGCTTCCTGGAGAGACGAGAGCAGCTTGCCTTCAGGACGAGGGATGTTCACACCGGCGGGTATATGCAGGGAACCTACGTCTAGGTCTGCTACTATTACGTCTAGCTGAAAAATACAGGATAATGTAAGTTAGTATAGAGTCCAAAAAGAGTAGCAGTCTCTACCTGACTGCTGGAAGTTGAGGAATCTTTGTAGTGACCTCTAATCATCACAGGTCAGCTATTCCATTAAAAGTAAAAGTAAGGGGACCACAAGGAGGACATCTTCAAGATATACCCAAGTATTCTATCATACCCGATTTTGTGCCTTAACTAAATCCACCAGTTGCAAAGGAAACTTTTGTGAATTCATCAATAGCCATCAAACAAAAGTTAAGAATTAAGACCACAGAACCATCCTTATAAACAGATATTGATAGTAAAATTACCCCAGGATTGGCATCGAATATTCCCGAAACTTACACATCAGAACAGTACTACTATGCCAAATTTTAACAATCAACTAAATCCATCAGTTCCATACTGTCTTCTTTAGACCAGAATGCACACCGATCAGGTAAGGCGTTGGCGCAGCCAACCCTTCTATATACTCCGCTGGTTAAGTGACAAGACGTATTTGTCAGCATATTCGAATGAGAGCATGAGAGTTGCTAGTGTTCTGCAAGCGACTTTGAAGACATGGAAGACCTTCTAAGCTTGCGCTAAACCTATAGCCGTTATATTCATCATTTCTGCCCAAGTTTAAGACTTGATCAGACAAAAAACATCAACACAAAGATCAGAAAATAAGTACTAAATAAACTTTAAAGTTCAGAACTCACCAGTTCCGAAACTTCTTCCTTCAAACTGGAATGCACCCCAATCAGGAAAGGCGTCGGAGTAGCCAAGACCTCTGCTAACCCGGCCGGTAGTAGCGGGATGTATACGTGTGCATATCTGAAGGGGAACATGAGGGCAGCTAGCGCTCTACAAGCGGCCGCTAACCGGGCTGCTGCTAAGGAGACCAGTAACACTTTGTGTTCGCTCATCACTGCACACCAGAGGGTAACCGAGTTGTGGATACCTGGAATGAAGAAGTTTTCTGATTAGTATGAGAGTGCTCGTTGTAATTATTTTTCCTTTAACCAAACTTATTTGGAAATCAAATCAAATCAAATAATTTATTGTGATACACAGGTATTATAATAGGTCTTAAATAATATATGTTCATGCCGTGATCCGCCACACAGGGCATACAAATAGAAAAATAAAAACACAAAAATACAAACAACTATTGCTTAATATTACAAATTATAGCCTAATTTGACAGAAAGTCAGTAAGACAGTAATAACAATTTTCTATCAAAAAATTACACAGTTTATGTTTAAAAATATTTATATTCTCACTGTCTTTTATATTTTTTGGAATTTTATTATAAATTTTAGTGGCCATATTGAATACACTTTTTTCATACAATGTGGTTTTAAATCTTCTGCTAACGTTATTATATAATCTACTTCTATTACGAGATCCAGATTCTAAAGTAAATAATGTTGGATTTTGTTTTATGAATAGAGCCGATTCTAGAATATAAATTGATGGAACTGTAAGTAAACCAAGTTTTTTGAAATATTCTTTGCAACTGTCAGTTTTTTTCAAACCACACATAGCACGGATGCATTTCTTTTGACATTTAAAAACCCTGTCCCAATTAGTATCATTGCCCCAAAAAATTATTGCATATCTTAACCTGGAAACTACATAACCATGGTATGCAACAAGCAGTGAGGGGAGGCTCACTTTTTTGGATAGTAGGTAAAGGCTGTAAGATGATTGGGATATTTTTTTGCATAGGAATTCGATATGGGTTTGCCACTTCAGGTTATCATCTATGTGAACTCCGAGAAACTTAGTTGTTGTGGTTAATTTTACTTCTTTTCCTAAGTATTCTACTTTTCTATCTAATTTGTAATTTATTTTTTGTTTAAAATGCATTAGTTTCGTTTTATCTAAATTTATTAATAAGTTGTTATTTTCTAACCATTCTATTATAGCACATAAGCTTCTATTGATATCACTTTCATTATTATAAACGACTGTGCAATCATCTGCAAATAGCACCATTCTATCATTGGTTGAGTTGGGAAGGTCATTAATATATATGAGGAAGAGCAATGGACCCAAAACACTGCCTTGAGGGACTCCGAATTTAACTATTCTCGGGCCTGATCTATACTCAGTTTCATTTTTAGTCGTAGGACAAATTTTGCTTATGCTTGTAACTTGAGTTCTATTAGTGAGATATGATTTGATTAAGTTAAGAGCATTGCCTCTGATACCATATATCTCCAGTTTATTCAATAAAATTGAGTGGTCTACAAAATCAAAGGCCTTTGTCATATCCATAAACAAAGCGAACGACGGCTGTCTAGCATCTACTCTAGGATAAATCATACTCAAGAAATCATATATAGCTACATTTATGGACATATTCTTCCTGAAGCCTTTTTGCTTGTCGGAAAAGATGCAGTTTTTGTCAAAATAGTTATAGAGGTTGCTATAAATAGCCTTTTCAAATATTTTAGAAAATATAGGGATGAGAGCAATCGGCCTGTAATTTTTCATATCCGATTTGCTATCCCTTTTATGAATTGGCTTAATTATAGTGGTTTTTAAAGATGACGGAAAGATACCTTGTTCAAAGCAGAGATTTATGATGTGGCTCAGTATGGGAGAGATTATATGACTGACTTGTTTTAAAATTGATACGCAAATATCATCATAACCAGTGCTTTTTGTATTTTTTAGGTTATTTATGATTGAAAAAATTTCGGTTGGGTCGACTGGGCCAAGAAAAAAAGAAAATGGGGAATTGTATGTGCAAGTTTGTTTTTTCGCGGTATTATTAGTACTCTCTAGTTGAACTAAGTCAGCATAGTAGTTATTAAATGATTCTGCAATTTTAGTAGGTTGTGTGATTTTAAGATTATCAATTATCAGTTCTTTGATTTCTTCAGTTGGGAATTTAGGTTTATTACTATTAATTACTGACCAAGTCGCTTTAGACTTATTAGCAGAATTAAGAATAAAATAATTGTTCTGCGATTTTTGGGTTAAATTGATAATTTTTTTATACCTTGAAGAGTATGTTTTAAAATTATGTTTGTCTGTCGGGCTCTTGGATAGTCGATATTTCCATAATAGGGAGCGTTTATTCTTACTACATCTTTTAATACCATTAGAAAGCCAGTTTGGTCGCGTCTTAGTCTTACATTTAATTCTTATTAGCGGAAAGCACAGGTCATAGAATAATTTAAATTCGCTATGGAAGAAAGCAAACGCTTGTTCGGCATTATTTGTTTCGAATACTTCCGTAAACTTGATCACTTCCATGCATTCTTTAAATTTTAGTAAGTTAGCGCTTGAATAGTCACGCTTGAATGTGTACCAATAGTCAGATGAACATGTCTTTTTTACTGGGCAGGATAAATACTGAGCTTTGTGGTCAGATAAGCAAAATTCAAAAAATGGAGGAATGGTAAAAATGTTTTCTTCTAAAACATAATTTACATACATATTAGAGGTTTAAATCAAGACTGCTAGTTCAAATATTTTACTTACCACTGAAATCTAATATGTCAGACATTGTGCAGAATCGGAGGACTGTGGAATTTTAGGTCTCTTAACTCACCCCTGTGATTTCTGCCACCACGTATAATAAAAACATCGAGACCGAAGGTTTGCTCCACATCGAAGTCATGAACATTCCTGAATGTCATGCCACTTAGCGTCTTGAGAGTTCTCACGTGCTCAGCTGTATACTGACAGTATGTGTAATAAAGCCCACACGAATAGCCAAGAGCTTATTTTGATAGACCAGCTGCAGAAAAACACCAACTGCGCATCTTACCCAATAGCCTCAGCAGCATATAGACCGCGGTGTGCGTGACAGGCATGGGCGGCGCGGCGGGCGGCTGCAGCGCCTGGCGGTCGCCTGCGCCGATGCTGAAGCGCACCTGCGGCCCGCCCGCGCCCGGTACCAGCACGCCGCCCACCAGGTTACCGACCAACGTCTCTAGAGGCACGCCTAAGTTCTCCACCCATACTGTGTAGATTATGCCAAGGCAGTTCTGGAAAAGGTGAACAGAAGATTTTAGTGTTTCATTAGCATGAGAAGTAACGGCGTAAGTTGCATTAGTGAACACGGCCGTGACATTGTCAATTTCTTTAAACTCTGGAAATAAGCAGCTAAAGTTTATTTTCCTTCATTTTTACAAGCTTTTATTTAGTTTCACCTGTCCCGTTGTCTGTCGTTCTGTAATCAAATCTTGCAACTTAAATTTGATCCACTTCCCGGTTTCCGATTGAGCTGAAATTTGGTATACACGTTTAGTTCGGATGACAATGCAATATTATGATGACATGGAGCTGATCTGATGATGGAATCGCGAGGTAGCCACAGGAACTCTGTAATTAAACGGCACAACCACGTCGAGTTTGGGCTCGTGTGAATCGTCTTGACGAGTTTTATTTATATAAGTATAGACCACCGCTATAAAAGCTTGTTATGAAAAAAAAAATTTTTGAAAACTTGTTTCAATTGTTATAAACTAGTGCTTGACTGCGATCCCACCTGATGGTAAATAGTGATGCAATCGCTGATGGTGAAGCGCACTAGTTTAAGAGCCTATTTACTCTAGCCTTGAAGACACCTAAATTATAATCGGGACGGAAAGACTGAAGCAGGCTAACTGTTCCAGTCTCTCGATGTACGCGGATAAAGGACGAGGCAAAACGCTTAGTCCAGACCGTAGTGTCTCAACAACGTAAGGGTGTATATTTGCAGTACGCCGGGACGTCCGGTGGTAAATTTGAGTATATAGTAATACGCTGGCATAGTAGATGTCCGATGGTAAAATTGAGTATAAGTATAGTTGAGAATAGGACGACAAAAGTTCATTTGATCTGCATTAGGTGGTAAATATGCAAGTTGCATTAGAACTGCCTTTGTAATAGGATGTATTTCAAATTCAGCAAGGCTCTTATGAACCTTGCCTACTTTACTTCCTACGATGACATATCTAAATCAACTCAAGATTCTGAGGAAGTCATCTAAGCAACTGTATTGTCGAAATACCAACAATTTTAGAGTAAGACATTTCGGTATTACCTGTGAATCCCATAACTATTTGACTTTTCGACTATAAATATCGCTGATAGATTTTCGAGCTGTTTAAAAGAAACCTGCTTAACTTATCTCAAATTAAAGACAAGCATCGAAAGAGATCTGATGAGAAATGTTATTTTCTAGCATGCAGGCTGATTTAAACAAATACACTTTTGAAGGGATATTTTAGAACAGGATTTGAATTTAATAGGAAAATGATTGTTGATAGATGTTTTATCCAGATCTCAGGACCCAAGGCTTCACAATACTTACCCTGAAGGTATCGATGTAGTCTTGTCTGGACACGATGACGAGACACTTGGGAGCATACATGATGCTGTGGTGGGTGATGTTTGGTACCGGTCGCGTCGATTCTAAAGATTCTTCGTCCTGAGAACAAGGGAAAAATACAATTAAGATTGTTGCAGTGTTAGCTACTGTAGTTAGGTAACCAACGGACCTTTTTTTACTTGAGAAATCTTCAGATAACTTCTCAGAATCTAGGTGGAGCGGGAAGGAGGATCGTACATTTTCTATCAAACCTAGTGTTTATCCATAATTAGTGTTGCAATCTATTTGATTTAGACTTCTAAGACGAGATCTTTTTTTTTTCTTTTTTCAATAACGGGTTTGTGAATTCATGTTGGTGGTCCTCCGAAGGGAAGCAACGCAATGCCTCACTCAGCCCTTTATTAGATACGCCAGTGACTTGTTAAAAATAAAGGAGAAGCAGGTATTTTTGGCTCAGATGTGGTAATTAGGACATATTGATATCATAAAAAAAAAAATTAAAAAACTAACACCCGTATTCACAAACAATACTCAAACGACCCTTGACTAAGCAAACGCACAGCGTTGAAATAGAGCTCTGTGATTGGTTCGTTTGTGTTGCGTAGTTCACAAACCCTGCCCTGTGCGCTCGCGAGCACTGTGAGGCCGCATAGTAACGTTTGTGAATACGGGTGTATGTCTCATGAAGACCCTCTCATATTAATAGTCGAGACAGTACAGTCAGTGATAAATAGAACATAAACAGAATGATAGCCGTCTCAGCCAGTATAATGGCAAAAATAACGTGATATTGGGTTGTAAAATAAGCGTTTTTGATAGCGCCCTACGACGCCTCCCTGACATCATAATAGGGTGGGGTCGGAGACGGAATCTCATTTAGTTAAGATATCTTTTCTTGCTAGTAAACAACATTTTAGAGGCTTCAATTTCAGTTTCAAGAGTTTTGATTGATTTCGTAAATATGTTTAGTAAATTAAAGTGTATAATTATTTAGGCGTTATTTTCTTAAATGATAATAAATAAACAAAATTATCTTCTTAGGTATATATAAAAAATAACAGCTGTTCATTAGTCTCGCTAAAACTCGAGAACGGCTGGATGGATTTGGCTAATTTTATTTTTGAAATATTCTGATACTCCAGGGAAGGTTAGGTTAGGTGAGGAAAAAATCACGTAAAACACGATATTGTTACAAATACAAAATACAAATTAGTTTATTGTGACACTTAGCCTTATCATATTTACAAGTATTTGTAGCCTCTTTTAAAGCAAAACAATTCCTGCATCAGGATATTCCAAACTTCCATATCATTGCCGTAATTTTGGAAGAGAAAATGATTTACTATGACTAAGAGTCATACCGACAGGTACAATACGGCCTTATAATTTAAAAATGTATATATAATATACATTTTTTATTATAAATGCGAAAGTTACGATGTTTGGATGTTTGTTACTCAATCACGCCAAAACGGCTGGACGGATCTGGATGAAATTTGACACAGGCATAGGATACACTCCGGAATAGGACATAGGCTACTTTTTATCCCGGAAACCCTAACCCCAATCCCAATACCAGGCGGGCGAAGCCGCGGGCAAAACTAGTAACTGCAAATAGCATTAATTTGTTTGAACCGTTTATTTTTTACGAGTTTTCAAGCGAATTCACAGAGCCTAACTACGGACACGCCAAGATCCGACAGCCGTACTGTAAGTCAACTAAAACTAAAAACAAAAAGACTGTTTCCAAGCGTGTTACTTGGCAAGGTTCCCCCTATCTCGATATCTTAATTGCTATGCAAAATATGTCCTCACAACCGAAGGTCGCAGAGCCTATCGATAACACTCGAGTACAATCGATTCTTCGACCCTCATCGCTTATCGCTCTTGGCGACGGCGATGCGAACCACTGGCAGAGAATGGTGCAGAAGGCCAGGTGGATACAGCGAGCGAAAAGTATTCATCACCAGCAACGCAGTGGCGTTTTTGCCACGGTAACTAATCTCAAGGGAGATTAAGCAAATAGATACTCAGAAGATATTAAAGTGCACAAGTGCGTGTGCAAACACTGTCGCTTTATTCTCATTCGTCCGATGGGAAGGTAATCAGACACGACCGGGGACTACAATGATAGCTCGCCGTCCGTGCATCCGGACCGATCCCGAGTCGTCGTGGCTCGCAGTGTTTCACGAGCCACATAGAGGCCCAGTAGGGCTGCAGCTCACTGTGGCCTTAAATATTCCGAAACGGACCCCGGGGTTCTGGAACACAAAGCAAAGAAAGAACATAGGAGTGGGTTTGAGTCATCAAAACTCTAACACGCCCTCCAGTTCCACCCTAGAAAGGGTAGAACCCAGAAGCCTACTGGGGCAAAATGGGTCGCTTCTGGAAGCAAGGCTCTAGTCCTGATATAAGGCAACGTAGGAACGGGGTGGCTTGTTTAGTCAGTAAGAATCTGACATTACTTCTCGCTCCGCTCAAGGACGGGATTTGTCATTGGATGATTTTTATACACCATAAAAACAACCCGAGAGCAGGAGAAGTCATTTGTTTCCATTTACACAAGTGCAAGCGCATTACCGACTGGAGCGTTTACGTGTAAACTTAACCTTCTACACCATTCTGTGCTCTCACTACCAGCAAAACGAATGCAATATTGGTTGAAAATGAACAGAAGTATTGTGTACTTGAGCCTTGCACCGGCTTCTTGTTAAGACGATTCGTAGAAGTTATAAGTATTTGAAGAATCATGCCCATTATTGGTTTTCTTGTTACTTAGAAATGGAGGAATGGCAATTCTTTGGAAGGTACGTTGTTGAACTACTAATAGACGGATGCTAAAAATAAAAGGAATTTGCGAAATGCGGACAAGGAGTATGTGAGCACAAACGGGAATAGATCAGTGATTTGATAAAGAAAATAAACAGGGGCTCACAGCGTATTGACCTGATAACTTTTAACATAACAATACATTCTTGTGTGTCGAAAGAATTCTGGATCCTTACTAAAATGAAGATAAACCAACACTCATTAGGGTCAACAAACTTTAGGGTCGAACCTGGGGCTATGGCTAATATGAAAATGAACACTAGGGCCCTGGAACAATGGCGAAGAAGGAATGGAGTGGTTTTTAGTCAGTAAAGTCTGAGTGTCTGACACTATTTCCCGCTCCGCCGATTTGTGATTGGATGAGATTTCCCACCACGAAAAAAAAAACACCCAAAGGTCTTAGTATCATAAAGATTATAACAGCCACAGGTTCAGGCAAAAACCAACGTTAGACACTAGTTGTCTGTCATTCAGGCTAAACTGAAGGTGGACCTATTTTGGAGCAGTCGTGGGGCACAAAACTATATTATTTTGTTTTTTTTTTTAATTTTGTTTCGTGTGTATTGTGTTTGTGCCTGGTTCTGTAAAAAGTACCAAATAAATTCGTATTCTTAGAGTGTCAGCTTTCTTTTGAGATTAAATGACGGTCGTAGTACTCTTACGCCGAAACCAGAAAAAAAACCTATAGCCAAAGTGATATTCTATCAGAAATAAGGATAACGATTGCAAAAATCGATGTTAGAAAATGGATTTACCTTGAATCTGTTAGCTGTTTGGCATTCCAGTATTTTATTTCGAGAGCAATTTGTTATGAACTTGTTCTATTTCTGAAGTATTGATATGGCAAACAGTGTAACGCCCTTTTAAACAAACAAGGCATATAATATATTCGAATATATCAACAGATAATCCCTGACTGTTGACAATCGACAAGACTAATCCCCACACGCAATCAAGACGTATTCAGCCACTAATTACATGCGCGATAGATTAACCTCATACATAACTTGGAATACAAACGCATGACGACACCCCGTCCAGCAACACAATTCCAGAATTAGCCGACCTATCTTTGTAAGAAAAGCCTGAACTAAAAGAGATCTGGTTATGCTGGAGCTGTGTGAACCGCCGAGACTCAACGCATCAGCATTTCCAAAATAAGCTGACCTATCATTATGAGGATAGGATATGGAATGGGAGGTCAGTTTGTATTGTAGATGTACCTGTGTACCACTGAGACTCGACAGACGTTTCCGGCGGCGACGACGCGGAAGCAATGCAAAAGTAATAATGATGACTTTGATGTGTAAATTGTAGTTGAAGGAGGTCTTGTTGCATTTGTGTACGACTGTCCTATAGCTCAAATGAAAATTTAAAAATTTGGTATCCATACTTGAAACAGTTTAGCTGGCTTGCTTTAGGATTTTGTTTGTAGGAAGGCTCAATTTATGACACATTATTAGTTTCGAAAGAAGGTATTTAAAAAAATGCAATATTTCCAACCTTAGATTAAAATAATCCAATCAATTGATCCATCCAAAGTTGGGAGTTAAATTCAAATTTATCCAACAAATTTTTAACCAAACCGTTCTTGGATTCACTTGCTTAGTTTACGATCAAAACCATGATTTATGTATGCACTGTATATAAACAATTCCACGGCAAATATAACGTAAATAAAACTAGTCCACACATGATGTGTTATCGATACTAATGTAGTTTGTGGGAGTTATTTCAATACATGCCGTCTACAAATATAAGGCTACTGTAAATTACATCATATTAGCATAACTGTAGTCAGAAATCAACAAATAAATGATATTTATTTTTGTAAATAGGTTTTTCACAACACTTTGACACATCGTTTTTTTTGTCAGTTTAAACTAGATGAGTCCGGTGTTCCCTAGCTGACTACCCTGAGAAGAAACACCGAAACAAACTCAGGGGTAATAAAAACTGGACCTTGACCATGACATTTAAAGTAAGATTGTTTTATTCCTGTTCCAGAGTGTGCAAGTGACAGCGTTAGATACGTTGTCTAGCGCCGTCTCTTTCCCACTGAAAGTAATATCGAAGTAATACTGCTATAAGAGCTTGTGGTAGGCCCCCTGGTCTGGGATTATTTTTCGAACTCGTTGAAACATTGAACACTACAGCTGCGGAAAGACCTCGCCCATCTTCTACCAAACAATAGTCTTGTGTGATCTCTGGCTAAGTTTTTCCTGCGAACATGATCTAACTGTCACACTCACTCCTTTCATTACGGTTGATCTCGACAATGACGAAGGTACCCTTAGGTAATTCAAACTATTTGGGATCCATGCTACATATGTTTTTCTGCCATACTTCTCTAACAGCCGGTTCTCAGTAATCACCCTACATTATCATTCCATTGGTATTCATTTTCCTCGTATTATCCAATAAGCCAATATTCATTATCCTCACGCTTTCATTCTTCCTCATCACATCAGGTCACCAAAATCATAACTGTGTCCTGTAAACGTAAACCTAGGTTTACCAGAAGCGAACGTTCGACGGAGATCGAATAAGACAGGTGGAAAATTGAGTTTTCCACGAGGACGGAAATTGGCACGGAATGGCATATCGTCAAATATGAATATTGCAATGGAATCGATTTGTAGCTATTTGGTAGCGTTAACGGTATTAAGTATGATGGGAACAAAACGAACGAATAATCAAGAAATCGCAGTCAAGAAAGGTTTTCCGTTTTTTTTCTTATATCACTTGTATTATTATTGAATCTTTTCAGCGTTTTCAGACACCCCTACTTTAATTTAATAAGTCTCTTTTTCTGATATGCAATCATCAAGTTTTTGCAATAAGGTATGTCAATTTCTTTATTAAAAGCTGGAGCCAAAATAACAACCTGATTGACAATTTCAGGGCCCTTTTTATGTTGAGCCACTTTCACACTTTTAGGAATATAATAATAATAAAAATAATGGCTTAATGGCCAAGAGCCTCGAACAACACCTTAGGAGGCTCTCGTTAGGCGGCTGGATCAAGGGCTTGATTCAGAAAGCGGTACTCCTGGACACGGCTCGTATAGTTAGGAGGTTCCTTTCTCTGGAGCCCTGACCGCCGGTAGCTTGGACCCTGTTCCCGATACCGGTGGGACACTATTTTTTATATTTTTAAATGTTTTTTTTTTATATATAAATATTTAAAAATGTAACTAATATGTAAAATGATTAAATAAACGAAATAATAATAATATGTCCACAACTATCACACAACGCCATCTAGTCCCAAGCTAAGCAGAGCTTGTATTATGGGTACTAGACAACTGATAAACATACTTATATATTTCTAAATACATACATATTATAGATAAATTACACCCAGACACAGAACAAATGATCGCGCTCATCACACAAACATTTGTCCTGGGTGGGAATCGAACCCACGACCTCCCGCATAGCAGTCAGGGTCACTAACTACTACACTGACAGGCCAGTCAAAATATCCGAGAATAATCATTACAAATAGCTGATCAGTCGGTCAAGTGTCACGTGACTGCTGACTGGCTGGCAATCATCATCATCCTACCCTTATCCCATATTACTTGGAGTCGGCGCAAAATGATTTTTTTCTACCACTCTGACTGGGTGGCAATAAGATTCCATAATACGGATAAGCAAGGCAGTTCATTTTAGGGCGTCAATTGATTGGAATTAAGAGATCTTAAGAGGCCCTCTGTGCCACCGTATAAGGGATGGCTAATTCAAGTGCCTATTTGCTAACTTTATCTAGTATTCGGTGACCAAATACTGGTACTATGCACGAATCAATTTCCAGCGAACAGCAAACTGTTTTCAAGATTTCCAAGAGTTCAAAAGTCGTTGCTCCGTTTTTATATTATGTGTGTAAGTGTGAATACTTGGCAAGGAGCATTCTCGTCGCTTTGTTTCATATGACTTTGTCTCCTTTGGAGTTTTGACCCAGATCGCGTTTCAGAAACAGCACTGTTTGTGTGAAATGAGGAAACCGTGTGTCAGTGTGTCTAAGTCCGAGAATTTGCAATTTAAAGTTTTCTTTGCTTTGAAGAAAGAGGATGTTTGTAGTTATAAGGGTGTGTTGTAGACATCAAAGTTGCAGAAGAGAGAGGAATAAATATGACACTGACGACTTTAACACTTAATAATACGGCTGCTAATGGGGAAGAAAAGTTGACTATCAGTAAAACTTTTGTGTGTGTGTGTCAGAAAATAATTGGTATACACAGAGGAAGAGGGAGGCCGAAGAAGAAATTGGTGGATTGTGTGAGGAGTGATATGAATGAAAAGGGAGTTAGTGATAGTGTGACGGGTAACAGAACAGAGGGGAAGAAAAAAACACATTGCCCCGACCCCAAGTAACATAGGATAAGGGTAGGATGATGATGATGATGATGACAGAGTCACAGAAAAATACGAAGCACTACACTGCCAATGCTTTTACTTGCAGAAATATGAATTATGACATTAGTAAGGATTTTTCTTTACAGTTGAATGCGCCGTGATATGAATTGACCTTTACACGATTAGGGAGAGGGTGGCAACTCATCTGTGCTCTGCGATTTGATGTCGTTAAACTATTTCAAGCGTTTAAAATCCCTCGCTGTTTCCGTTTCAAATTCTTGGTTCAACTTGTGATAATGGATTAATTGTTAGAAGTGCAGTCTTTTGTTCTGTTTGGGCAGTTTTGTTCTGGAAAATAAAACCGGCGAAGTGCAAGTCGGTCTCGCGCACGAAAAATTCAGTACTGTCCGTTGTAAAAAACAGCGACAAAATCAAGTTTGTTGTATGGGCTCCCACTTAAATGTTTTTTTAGTGTTTGTTGATATAGCAACAACAGAAATGCAACATATATAAAAATTTCAGCTGTCAAGTCAATTAACACGGTTTAGCCTGGTGACAGACAGTCAGACAGCGAAGTGGACTTTTTGTGTACGGAACCCTAAAATTATGATGTCTATAAAGTCATAAACAAGATTGCTTACACTTATAGGTATACTAGCGGGATAAAAAGTAGCCTATGTCCTATTCCGGAGTGTATCCTATGCCTGTGCCAAATTTCATCCAGATCCGTCCAGCCGTTTTGGCGTGATTGAGTAACAAACATCCAAACATCGTAACTTTCGCATTTATAATATTAGTAAGAAGTATTTCATCATCAGTCATCAATTCATCATCGTCATTACTTTCTATATTGATAAACAGACAGCTGACTCTCGTTGGAGAAAGCCAATTGGCTAGTTCGCTCCAATCAATCAATCAGCTCAATTTATTGCAGTACACTGCTGCACGCAGGCTTCCTTCTTCCGCCTTTCGCATCTATGGTTGCATCAGGCAGGGGGAATCTAAAATAAAGTGTTTACCGAATCCTGAGACTTGAGTGCCTTTTTCGGCTTTCAATCCTTCTAAAATCAGTCTGGCAATTATTTTAACAGTTTATTTTTTTAGTCTTTTTGCTGTAAGATTTCTACAACAATTCCTAAATCTTCTATAAGTACACATGAAAGTACATTTGATACCGAAACGGCCCGAATGTTATACTATTGTAAGACAGAGTAACTTAAAGAAATAGAGTGCTTCGCACGCGTAGCCTCCGCCAATGTCACTTTCATACAAGTATGTATTGTAATGCGTGGAATACGCACGCGGAATACGGGGCATATTATCGGGCAGCAACCCCGCATGTATGATGAAATTCGCATAATAATGAAAACATCCTTATTTTAGGGAAAAAATAAACTACATTGTGCTCCCGCGCGCCTTAAAGAGTTGTCAGCACATAGGCCCAACTGCAGGGCCGAAGCCTACTGGGGTCCGGTTTCTGAAAGGAAGGTCCGACCCCGGTGAGAAAGAAAGGGGTGGGTCGTTTAGTCAGTCAGAGTCTGACAATGTTTCCCGATCCGCCCAAGGGCGGGATTCGTCATTAGATGATTTTTCCGACCATAAAAAAACAGCATTGTGCTGTTTTACGTGTCTGACACGGACAAAACTGCGGACATCAGCTAGTCTAAACAAAAAATAATAAAATAAATCCCCAATACACATGATAGTATAAACATTGCGCTAATGAATAAGCAGACACGATATTGATTGCCTAATGAGTTGCGTTAATTCGATCAATGTTTAAATAAAAACGGACGTGGGTTAATGTAACTGTGCCAAATTTTGTACATTATTTATTTTAATTGATAATAATTTATATCCTGTGTTGTTTATCGTCATCGAAAGGAATACAGACAGTTTTAGTTTTAAAACTTTGCTTCTTCTTCACCTCGCTTCAATATTTTTTATAGATCTTCAATTTAGATATTAACAACTGCCAAATCAACACTTCTACACGAATATAATAAAGAGGTAAAGTTTGTTTTTTTATTTGTAGGAAGTAATCTCTGAAACTACTGGTTCGATTGGAAAAAAATTAGCAACAATAGAAAGCTGCTTTACTTCTGAGTGACATAGGCTATACTTTGCGTACGCGGGCAAGCCGCTGACAAAAGCAAGTTAGACATATTCAAGTATCCTGTTTGGCTCTGTATTTTATCATCATAATTTCAGTCGAGAGGTTTACTATTGAACGTCGGCAATAACCAGAAGTCCGAGACTGGTAAATAATTATCTACTCGAGTTTCATCTTTCAAATACTGACTTTTTTTGTATTGACATCGTATTTGCCCCATTCTCATTACAATAACACTCAATAAACCTTTTTTTCTTCCTACTTCCCCATAGAATGCAACGCTCATTCATATCTTACGCTCGGAAGGGCTAGGTTTAAGGAGCAATATCTCTTAAACGGATTGTCATAGAATCGAGTTTTTGGTTTCATTATCTAGGTAAACGTATCATCCGTGAGTCACGTTTATAAAAAAGGGTAGTTCTCGGGGTGTTTTTTGTAATAATCTCGAAAAACTAAAAAAACAATGATAATTCATAAAGTTGATGTTTAAGCATTTTTTTCAATATGATACAGCAATAATTAAAATAATTTTAGTTATTTATCTGATTGTTAATACTTTGCCGTTACGGAAAGTTTTTTTTTTACAATAATCGGGCATTAAATTCCAATTTTACATAAGTTTTAGTATGGACGGTACCCAAAACTCAACCAAAATACAAAAATGGCTGCCATTCATAGGGGGTTGGGTTTAGACCTCACATGTAGAATAGTTTTAGTGATAAAATAGAGCAAAGTATCACCCCCTAAAGTTTGTACAGTCCGAACCCGGACACATTGTATATATATATTATATTTCTGAATAGTACGCATTTGGGATTAGGACTCCCTCATACGTTTCAACAAACTTGAAACAGACCAGCTTACTCCTGATACTAAGAGCTCTGTATATTACGTAAAAGATTAAAGTAATACCCGAGTGAATCCGGAAGCAGACGAACATAGTCGAACATATTTTGCAGAGTTAAACCTTATACATGGTGTAATATTTCAGACTTTCGTTAATACTGTAGTGGATTTCTGTTCATAATTTTCGCCGTACTTACGCTTTTTGAGATAAGCCTTCAATTTATCAGATTTTTTTTCTCTCTCATGTCGTTGATTATGAAATTGAAATTAGCAGTGAGGTTAGTAATTAAATAGAATATAGAATGTTATTCTTTTATCGAGAATTTCTTTCATTTCTTTTATTTACTTTCATTATCCTTTAATTACTTTCATAATCTTCGTTGTCTTTTTTTGAAAAAAAATTATTATGTACTAGTTCTGATAAATCAGTATTTAAAACAAAGAATTCTAGGATTTATTTAAATCAATCTATCTGTAAGTAAAAAAAACATAATAATATAATGTCCTGTACCTACTAGGTCCTTTTACTGGCTATATTATTGTAAATACTAACAAACAGAAATCCTATAACTACAATAATTAGTAAATAGGGAAAAAACAGGATGTTCTAATGAACATCCTGTTTTTCCTTATTTTCCGTATTTTAGTCAAAGATTTATTTTGTCTAGTGGAATTATTTATGGATTCGCATTACAAAAAAAAAGTATGAAAAGAATAGGTATCTGAAGTACAATAATTAATCGGAAAAATCTTTGTCTCACAAAACAAAAATGTGTTCATTCACCTAATACCTATTAAAATAACACGATAGTTGTTGCTACGAGACTGACTTTTATTTGATAGGTAAAACATAATCAAAGACTATTATAGTTACAACCAAAGACAATTTATGAACAAAAAACTGGATTAGTTTGATACTATTTTAACATCTCCACTTATCAAAATAATCTCATTACTATCAGAGATAAAAAAAAATAATTTAGGTGCACTTAACATTCTCCACATTATGTATGCCTTCGTGTATCAGAACAATTAAAATATTCTATGATAACAACATACCTATAAAATTAATTAACAATATCTAAACAATACTTTCTATACCTAACCTTTTAACAAAGTCATTGTGTTTTATTCTGCTCAGACCTTTTGTTAACAAGTCAGCAGGCATTTCTGTAGTTGGAAGATGTACAATCTTTACTACATTATTAGCAACTACTTCCCTGACGAAATGATGGCGTACGTCTATGTGTTTTGACCTCTTATGATACAAAGGGTTTTCTGTCAATTTTTGAGCACCTTGGTTGTCATTGTACATAACAATAGTATAATTACAATTTACAATTTCTGATAGTAAATTCCTCAAATATATAGCTTCCTTACAGGCTTCACCTATTGCCATATACTCGGCCTCTGTACTGGACAACGCTACAGTTGGTTGTTTTCTGCATTCATACGATATTACTGTACCAGATAACTTAAAACAGAAACCTGTATAGGATCTCCTATCAATACTGTTTGATGCCCAATCTGCATCCACAAAACCTTCTAAATGTTTATTATCATTTCTAAACATTAGACCATAAGATTTTGTTTTATGTAAATACTTTACAATTCTTTTTGCAGCTTTCCAATGAACTGCTGTGTAACAATTATTAAATTGGCTTAAGTAACTGACACTATAACTGATATCTGGGCGTGTAAGAACAGATAAGTACATTAAGCTTCCTAACAGCTGCTGATAAGGATATTGCTTTTGAACTTTTTCTGATTTCTCTAACTTTAGATTACATTCAATTGGAGTATCTACATAGTTACAGTTAGACATTTTGAATTTATTCAAAATATGTTCAACATAATGCTCCTGATCTAGAGAAATACATCCATTCTTATACACTTTTACCCTCATACCTAAGCATCTCTTAATTTGCCCTAAATCTTTAGTTTTAAAGTTTGACATCAAAACACTTTTTAATTCATTTGTTAATACCTTACTATTTGAAAATATAAAGAAATCATCAACAAATACAGCTATCAAAATTTGTTCCTTATTTACTTTCTTGCTAAATAGACAAGGTTCTAATTTAGACTTAATGTAACCCTGGCTTAGTAAACAATCATTAACCCTTATGTTCCATTGCCTTGCAGATTGTTTTAGGCCATATATAGCACGTTTTAACTTCAGTACACTGTTACTTTTACAATCTAAATCAGGTGGAACCTGCATGCATACTTTTTCATCAAGATAGCCATTCAAGAAAGCTGTGCTTACATCAAGATGGGAAATTTTAAATTTTAGTTTCACACTTAAAGCAAATAACAACCTTAAAGTTGAGTATCTTAACACAGGTGAATATGTCTCTCTAAAGTCTACCCCTTCTACTTGGGTGAAGCCCTTAGCCACTAAACGAGCCCGATATCTAACTTTGTTATCGCTTTCAAATTTTTTCTTAAATACCCACTTGCAATTAACCACTCTATCTGCTTCCTTATCTGATACGATTTCCCAGGCTTGGTTTTCTTCGAAGGCATGTAACTCTTCCTTCATTGCCTGTTTCCACATTTCACTCTCAGGACCTGTCGTTGCCTCCTCATAAGTGATATCTTCATCGCAAGCCCCTAACTCGTCCACAACACAGAGGTTAGATATGCCGTACCTCTCAACTGGTTTTCTGACACGCTTGCTAGTTATGGGTTCTTTTTCTGCGCTTAAATCACTTTCTTCTCCACACATTTTATGGTAGGAGTCATCTGATGTCGAATCTGAACTAGATGTGTCATTTATGTAAGTGGGATCATCTCCACTCAACATGGTATTATTTATCTCAGTTGTATCTTCTTCTGACAGTTGATCCTGCTCTTCATTTTTTTCCTGTACTACAATCTTAGCCATCTCGCAATCTTTTTCGTTCTTTTCCATTATAGTCACATCTCGGCTTGTAGTAACCTTTTTAGTTTGGAGATTGTATAATCTATATCCTTTTATATTGTCGGGATAGCCTACTAAAATGGATTTTAAGGCTTTCTTATCCCACTTTTGTCTCTTAATCTTAGGCACATGCACCATTACAGGACTGCCGAAAACCCTCACATGACTGAGATCAGGCTTTATCCCTGTCCATTTCTGAAATGGTGTCATCTCTCCTAGACCTGAAGCTGGCGACCTATTTTTAAGGTAAACTGCCGTATTAACTGCCTCTGCCCAGAAACTTTTATTTAGTTCCGCCTCAAAGAGTAAACATCTCGCACGTTCGACCACTGTCCTATTGAATCGTTCACATAGGCCATTTTGTTCGGGAGTATAGGGATTTGTCTTTTGATGGACTATGCCTTGTGATTTCAAGTATTCTTCCATCAGTTGTGAGCAGAATTCTCCTCCATTATCTGTCCTCAGACTTTTAATTCTATTTCCAGTTTGTTTTTCAACCATATTTTGAAATTCTTTGAAAAACATAAGAACTTGATTTTTCTCTTTCAGGAAATATACAAATGCCATTCGGCTAGCATCATCCACAAAGAGTAAAAAATACTTGGCATGGCCCAATGATTTTGTCTCCATGGGTCCACATAAGTCAGAATGGACAACTTCTAATAATGTTTCACTTCTTTTGTGTGAAGATGAGAATGGTAAACGAGCCTGTTTCGCCTCACAACATACTTCACAGTTTGACTTGGTTATGTCAGCCTTCTCTGTGTAGGTAATTCCCTCTACTGCTCCATTTTTCATTTTCTCAAGGTCGATACTGTTGATATGCGCTAGTCTCCTATGCCATCGCCTTGCGTCTGCTGTGTGAACTGCTGCTGCTGCAAGCACCTTCTCTGACTTCACTGTATGCAATTTATACACTCCATTCTGTAAATTTGCTACTCCTACTAGCACATTCTGTTGATTACGGATGTAACAAGCATTTTTGCCAAATGATACTTTGTTTCCGTTTGCTATCAACTGGCTTACTGATAACAAATTAGTAGAAAGGCTTGGAATGCACAAAATATTTCGAACAGGTATGTCAAACTGAGATTCATTCACACACGTCACGATCTGTGCATCACCTGTACACATTACTGGCATTATTGATTTATTTGCAACAACTATTTCTTTTATGTCCCGTACTGGTCGGATCTCGGTTAAACTTTCCCGCTTCGCCGTCATATGAACACTTGCTCCACTGTCAATATACCAATCATCTATGCTGAATTCTCCATTTAAGAAAGCAACACTATAAGCACTTGCTTCTTTTATTTTCTGTGGGCATTGGTTTTTGTAATGTCCAATTTTCTTACAGTTGTAGCATTTGATTTGTTTACCAGTTGCCACTTTTGTATTGTTCGAAGATGATATTGACGCGTGTTTTGACTTGGCGTGTGCAGTGCTGCCAATCTTTGGCTTTCCCGACCAAAATGCTGATTCGCTTCCACTGCTGCCAACATCAGAATTCATATCGAGCAGTTTAGTTTTTATGACGTCAGAGCTTACCGATAGGCCGGAATGTTCCAGAGCCATCACCATCGGCGAAAATTTATCTGGTAGACCTGCTAACAGCAAAGATCCAACCCATTCGTCGCTGATTTCGAAACCCGTATTTTTCAATTGTTGAGCAGTTTCCATTATTTGAGACACATAACTGCTCATTGTTTCACAGTTATCCAGGCGAATGTTGATCAATTTTTGTACATTAGCTATGTGTTCTGCGGTAGACATAATCAAAGACTATTATAGTTACAACCAAAGACAATTTATGAACAAAAAACTGGATTAGTTTGATACTATTTTAACAATACCTATATAGAAATGTGTACAAAGCAAACATCATTCAATCCCACAAACGTAAACGTACATCAGTACGTTACGCAAACGAAATCACGATCGAAAGATAGATCGAGATATCCAAACACATTTTAATCACAAAATCAATCCCGTATCGTGTTTCCTTGCTTCAAATGTGGGAACACCAACTGTACTTCATGCATCTGCAATCTATCTTCAACTCTATTCCTAACGCGCAATGGTTTACAATCAATTGACAGGTCTTTTAAAACTTCTTCAGTTTGCACAAACTTTTGAACATAAGTTCTTACTGCACTTCAGCGTTTAAACTTAATTATACTTTTGAATTTTATACTCTAAGACCTATAGTTAAGGATGAAAATCGATTGCTATGCAGGTCGTAAACAGCCAGTGCTAGACGGTGGCGCATCCTACTATCAAAGCTTAGTTTACTTGTAAACAAACTTGACAGGGCGTTAATTTTATTTATATAGTTCTGAATGAACGTATTTGTAGGAAGTCATTGTTGGCCAACATGTTAATTAATAAAGGAATAATGCTTTTTAACTACAATTTAGAGTCAGCAATGTTTTAAAGAAGCTCAAAAGCCTGCTCAGCTTAAGTGGGACTGGGCTGGACATGTCTGCTGCAGGCCGGTCGAGCGGTGGGCCTATTGGTAAGGTTTTTTCTTCATTTGCGCTGAGCCAGCTTTTTACCTGGATCTCACCACAGATGAGACCGTTTCCTGTCAAGAAAGTGGTGGATATTGTCTGCGATGGAACTAGAGAAGAACCAGAAGTTGGCTCCAGACCGTGACGTGAAGCTCTGTAAACAGGCGAGAACATGATTGTGGACGGTTTTCGGGAGGGTTCGCAGGGTTTGACTTATGTAGTTTTATTCATGGTGAATTTTCGCGTAAATTCACGGCACTGAACGGAACCACCTTTAAAGATAAAAGAAAAGAAAGAAAAACAATTTTTATTCGGCCCAAACTAGACGCACATACATACACACATAAAACAACCACACAAAATACAACAAATAATCAGTCAAGTGTGATCATGGTATTATTAAACGACACCATAGACACTAGGCAAAAAGCCTTGGTCTCAGTAAGACAACTCTTCCAAGTAATTTGAGTCCCAAATTTGCATTGTTGTGTTTCTTCTATGTGCAAGAATATTGTCGTAACTACAGCGTTGCAATCAAACGCCACCAAATCCACAAGACCGTAAATATTCAGTTTGTACGTAATATAGAACAATGAACATTTTTACGTCTAGTCTAGACTGTCGCATCGGGGGCGACTGTCGACCCAATTATTTTAATACCAAACCATTGTGCTTGTGAGTTGCGGGACATAGAAATAACCAGCGACCGTTTAATTAAATGGCGTGTGTGCTACTTACAACATTATGTTCCTCAAATTTTTACATTTGAAAAATCAGTATCCTATATACATATAAATAAAATGAGAAACTTACTGACAGACACATCAACGCACAGCCTAAACTGCTGGGACTAGGAGCGTGAAATTTTGCACAAGGCTTCCTTTTATGACGTAGGCGGACACAAACAAAGGGTTTTTCAAAATTCAGTCCCTAAAGGGATGTAATAGGGGTTTTTGAGTTTGTACGGATAACTCTATTTTCACGCAGGCGAAGCCGCTGGCAGAAAGCTAGTGTATTGTAAGGGCCCTCGCCCACGGCGACTTTTTGTAGCGATGCAGTCGCGCGTTTAGCAAACGCGCGATTGCATCACTTCTAACTCGTGTTAGTCGCATTTGCAACGCGCTACTGCATCGCGATTGTATCGATACAAACGCGCGACCGCGTCGCACTACTAACGCGCTACTGCATCGCGATTGTATCGATACAAACGCGCGACCTGATATACATTGTCTCATCATTGTATTTCTGCGTGTCATCTCTGGTTTTACAATGGAAAGCAATTCACAAAACGTCGAATATGACATTCTATAACAACTTTTGAATTTAAGATCATAATTTGTGAGTTGTTTGAATGTTGTTACATGATGTCCACAAAGTAATCTCTGGGTATTAAATGGATGCATCCAATATTGACGCTGCTTCCGTTGCCTACGCTTCGGCTGCTTACGTAAAAGCAGCACCAAAGACAACGTGACTAATGTTGCCTCAACGGAGTCCATCTTGCAACTGTACTGATCCAAGGTATTTTTGTATCGTAACTGCATCGCGACCGAATCGCGTTTGCATCGCGACCGAATCGCGTTTGCATCGCGACTGAATCGCGTTTGCATCGCGACCGAATCGCCTTTGCATCGCGACTGAATCTGGTCCCGTGGGCGCGGGCACACAGCTAGCGACTGCTTCGCGTCTGTATCGATGCTACGCGCGAGAGCATCGCGACTGCATCGCTACAAAAAGTCGCCCGTGGGCGAGGGCCCTAAAGTGAATCGTTAAAGTCAATTTATTGATAAGTACAGACTTTTTTTGACAATGATTTTTTAGAGCAGTGTTTAGAATGATCTAGCAATTGATATAACTACCAGTATACTATAATTACATTGCATCTAAAAATCAAATGATACTTAATTTTTTAAAACCCATCTAGCTGTATTGATTACAAAGCGTGCGAAAGGAATAGACAAACATACATACTCACAAAAAAAATTTACATCTTTTCGAGTTCATAGGAACGGTCCATTCGTCATCATCAAAATTCATCTTGCAAAAAAATAGTACCAGCAAAAAATAGTATTGGCAAACTGTATTAATCTGTCTGTAAATAATTTCGAAAGTAAAGCAGCTTTATCCGATCGATGCTTTTCAAACAACCATCCATCATGGTAAGCAAACATGCGCACCTGGGTAAAATCAAAGTGGTTCATTTTATGACATTGACGTTGTTAACATCTCTATCATCTGAACTAGCGTGCCTCATTGTTTAAACTGCTATGTTGAAGAATTAGAACAATTTGCCTGCTGCAGTCTTCCCGTCCGTTTATAATTTAGGTGTATTCAAGGCTAGAGTGAAAGGCTCTTAATCCTTCGACTACCGTAATGACACAAGACACAATAGGTGCGAGGACACCGGTGTCCTCTTGAGGTTTAATAAACTAATAAACAAGTGTGATTCACCATCAAAGATTGCATCACTGCTTAGCTTACCATCAGGTGGGATCTGAGTTAAGCACTGTTTTATAACTTAAAAAAAAAATGAACACAGCTGTTCGCATAATTTTTCGCATAATTCTACCAGTTTATCAGCTTTTCTGGGGCAAAGTTGATGCGAAAGCGTTACACCAGGGCTCTGGGACTAAGGCAAGGAAGGAACGGGGTAGGTTGTTTAGTCAGTAAGAGTCTGACACTGTTTGCCGCTCCGCCCAAGAGCGACATTGGTCATTCGATGATTTTTACCTACCATAAAAAAAACAGTTTATCAGCTTAAAACACGCATTCCGCCAGTCGATTTAAAGATTTATCTTGGTGTAAGAACAAAGTTCATTTAGCCTTATCAAAATCAGTTCGTTTCATTAATTGACCAAAGTTATACGTATTAACTTTCTACAGGTTTAACAATGTGGTTGGCATGTGTGGTTTAATATTTTGAGCAGACTCTAAATAAGGCAAAAAAAGTGCTGCTAGTGATGGACTCGACATTGCATAATGATACACTGTAACTTTAATTAATTAAAACCCAATCGGAACTTTAGCAATTTATTTATAAAAAAACTTTATGCACATAATAAGTACAAAGGCGAAAATACTTTATGCACATAATAAGTACAAAGGCGGACTTAATGCCAAAGGCATTTTTTTTTTTAGTTTAATGTAATTAACCGAAAATAAGAACAAAGAACACAGAAGCTGATGAAATCTAAAAAAAAAATTTGATAATGTAATGTTAAGAGGAAATTAATGCTCCCAGTCCCGGTTTCATGTACACTGATTTCCGGATTTATGGAACCGAATTATAATTTAAATGAAAATCTTGTGCATTTTTCTTAGAGCATTTAACCTTTAAATGATCTAAGGTATTTTTGTATTGTTAAAAGAGTTCCCTAATAATATTAAATCATTTATAACATTCTTATATTCGATACGTTTTAAAAAGGTTCTAGGTATCAGTAAACAATGATCAAGACCTTTTAATCAACCTAGATTCAACCGGTGTTGACTGCATCAGATTTCTTTGTACCCTTAACTCTAAATAATTAGCCAAGTCTTATAAATTTTTAGACACGATTTACGACACTTAATTTCCTACACCCATAACACAAAGAGGGCCTCACCAAGATCACTTCAATTAAATCTATGGATAAAACCTGGGAGCTATTATTAATACATGCCGTAATAAATGGATACCGCATTGCTACTGTTTTATTGTAAACTAGCACTTTGTCAGCGACTTCGCTCGCGAGAATGTTAACTCTTATGTTAACTCTTCAACATCCCATAGACTGTATTTTAAGGGTTATTTTATTTTGTAAAATTAATTATTGACATTCTTTAATATTCATTTTGATTAGAATTTGTGTCAAGTTTTAAATTCCTAAATGAACCCAAGAATTAAAAAAAAAACATTTTCACATACAACCTTTAACCGCCCTAAATTGTTTTAGGGGTAGTTATGAAAAAACAAACAATAATATATTTTTTTGTTTTTATTTAATTATATTTGTTTTTTATTAAGTATAACTTAGGTTATTATTTATGTATTTTTTTTACCCCATTAAAAGTTTAAGTAATTTTTTTAAACACTTTCTTAGTGCTCGCCTTCATCATAAAAGTAAGCCTTGTGCAAAACTGCATGTTCCCAGTTGTTTCAGCAAAGCGTGGACATGCCAGCCAGTCAGTTTCTCCTTTTAGAGATATAATACTCGTAAATGTGTAAAAAAAAGTAATCGCGATGTTCATAAAGACGTCGATTCATAAGTTACGCTAATTGTAGGGTTCCCGTAACTTCCCATGAGTAACATCATAAAACGCTGCTACAACACGTAATGCACATACTCGTACTAAGTAGAAATGGCTTCCTACATAACTGTTTACTTCTAGGGAACGAGAATGACAGAAACTAAAGTAAATTTTATGTTTTTTTAGGGGTATTACTCGTAATTCGTCTATCACAGCTTCATTATAACTGACACTTGTGTCTTACATTAGATACTTAACTAAGGCACTTATGAATAATTTTACTAGAACAGACTATTGTCACGAAATGAGTACTTTTACTAATTTTCTACAAGAGTACAAAAATTCTATCACGGGCAAAAGAAAAGCAAAAACCATTTCATCTAACCCAAAACATAAGTCTCTACACAGACGTCTAGCGTCTACAAATCTTAATAAAGAAACACATTCACATAACAATTGACAAGTTCGCTATTCCTCACACAATGGGCCACCACAACTTGCGACCTAGATACCGCATCCATCGCGTTACAAAGATTACGCGCTTCGCACATTTTGTCGAACAATTCCTTAAGCGCAAGGTCGCTGAACCCATCTTCCAAACTACGCACACTTGTCGCACCCTCGGCAGAATAAAGTCGTGTCTAAGTGCTGTTATGATTAATTAATTATAGCGAGCAAATTGTGTGTGCGGAACAGTAATTTCCTGATTAATAATTTATAGTAAAAGGGGGAGGTTTATGATTTAGGGAGTAGTTCATGTCCAGCGGTCGCAACCATGTTTGATAATAATGTAGGTATGTAAGTACTGATTTCAGTTGCACTACGAACATCGACAACTCACTGGTCGTTGGTGCTACTAATCATTTGCGTCAGTAGTATAATTTATCTCTTCTTGCAACCTCAAATGTACAGTACGACCGTCGGATCTTCGCGAGTTTAAAGTTACGCTCTGCGAATTTTAGCGTTTGAAAACTCGTACAAAAATAAAGGTTTAAAAAAAATACAGTGTTTAATAACAATAACAACTGCAAATTGCATTTATTTGTTTAAAGCATTTAATTTTTTACGTGTTTTCAAGCGCTAAAATTCGCAGAGCCTAACTTCCATCTAACTTCAGACTCGACACCCAACACTCGCAGTTTTGTACGCAAACGTCAAGTTGTATTGTCAAGGCATTTTCCAACGCTCAAAGTTAGAGTTGCTTGGGTTAACTCTAGGGTAGCTACTCGAGTCACAAATAACGACTCCGGGTTACAACTCTACACTACTCTGGTCGGTTTGAACCCAGCCCAGGCGGGCCAAAGCGCTGGCAGAATGCTAGTTAGGTACCTAACAAGCTTTCTGCCAGCGCTGTCGCCCGCGTAGAACATACGACTTTATTCCAGTAAAGATACCACAGATGCGCCGAGGAGTTTATCGCTATCCACGCCGCCACCTACAAACGAAACACATGTGCGCGCGCGTCTACGAACACCGGATGCGGACGACAGAGAAATTGTTTGTGATCGAATTACACAACCCAGGATGTTTGCTGATATTTTTATATTTTATTTAAACAAGTGTTTAGTGTCCATCAATGAATTAAACGTCGGCGTCGTATTTACAAATATAATTTCTGGGAAGGTACGTTAATCTGGATAAACAAATGTGATCACTACAAAAAACTTCAAATACTTTATGATTTGACGACTTTATGATATTTGATGACTTTATGATATTTATGACCAAATAAATAAAACTTTCTCATATCTAAAACTTTTTTTGAAGTATTTAAGAAATCATCAAATAACTTTTGCTCTAGGTTTTTATGAGTGAAATGTGTAACTTACTAACTGAAACCCACTTCTTCAGTAATCTTTTGCATTCCAGAGCCACGATAACTCTTTCTAACAGTCCCGTAACCCTAGCAGGAATCGGCTATAGTGGATCCCGTCAAAATATTTAAGCCTATAAACTCATACCATGTAACTTGCTAAAACCTAACCGAGTTCGTAACTGAGTAAAACGGCAGGTCCTACAAACAAAAATTTTAAGACATGTGACATCCACCAATCTAGATAGATCTAGATTTTAAGCTCCTATTGTACCAAATTGTACTTATGGTGTAGCTACAATAAAGAGTATATCTGTCTAGACAGGGCCCGTGTGATGGCCCATTCCCTCTCCTATAGAAAAGGCCTGAGTCCCAGAAGTGGGAATCTTACTGATATTATAAATGCGAAAGTTACGATGTTTGGATGTTTGTTACTCAATCACGCCAAAACGACTGGACGGATCTCGATGAAATTTGGCACAAGCATAGGATACACTCCGGAATAGGACATAGGCTACTTTTTATCCCGGAAACCCCAACCCCAACCCCAATACCACGCGGGCGAAGCTGCGGGCAAAAGCTAGTATATATTATAAGTCTGATTATGCTATGCTATGCTTATAACGTTCCGATGACTGAAGTTCAACCGACCTTGGCAACGAACCCTAAACAAGTTTCGAGGAAAAAATCTCTTTTAGGTGTCAATGTCAACTGCGCGGTATTTACTGTTACCTAACAGTTCAATGATCTTGCTTTTTATTTGTTTGACTAATTAGTGGAAGGTCGCTAAACAAAAACTTCGGAACCAAACTTACGTAGTAATTAACGTCCGCTACTAGTATTCGCTTAGAAAAATAGAAAGACAAGTATAGTAATAAAGGAAAGATTTGTTTAATATATGTAATCAAAATCTTAAACAATAAAATTGTCGTCTTGAGTTCGAGACTATGTATGTATATGATATCATACAACCGCTCTTGCGTGATCATGATGTTATTACACATCTTTCTTCAGATATTTTGGATACACAGATACCTTGTGGATATTATCTAGGCATCTATATAAAAAGAAGAAAGAGTTTTCAGGTGTTATTTCTCTTTTTTCGCATTACTTATGCATCAAACATCACTTTGGATTGCGTTAAATGAAGCAACAAGCTTTCAAACCACGCGCTACGTTGACGATAGGCGAGTGAGGAAGGCCCACCTTAATACATTCTTTCATTTCTCCTGATACCATCATCAGCCTTTTTAATGTTCCCACTGCAGGGACACAGACCTCTTCTCTAAGAGAGGGGAATGGGCCGTAAATCACCACGCGGGCCCAGTGCGTGTTGGTGGATGTCACATGTCTTCGAATTTTTGGTTCTAGGACATGCCGGTTTCCTCACGATGTTTTCCTTCACCGTTTTGAGAGCAGTGGTGATGATATAAATTACACAAAGTAATGCGCCAGGCTGGGTTTGAACCTGCGACCAACAACACGTAAGTCAGGGCCGTTACCACTCGGCCACCACTGCTCAAACTCCTGATACAGAATCATTTAAATCAATAGTATGGTAAGCTTAAGTTTCATGTCTATTGGCGGACCCACCGTAAATTCACGCCACGAATAAGCTACACCACTCGTAACCCGCGAAAGCCTTACAAATTCACGCCTTTTCACGGAACTTCACGGCACTAATCTGCAGCCGCCATATAACTCGACCCATAATATTTGCCAAGCCATCCATTAAGTATGAGGACCCTTCATCACATCTGACATGAACACTAGAGCCCTTTACACAACAATAGGGGTGGGGGGCGTGAAACTGGAGATGAAAAACATATCCGTGTAATAATTATCATGACAACTTTTGTCTTGGGAAAGGGGTGGCTGTAATATTTCAAATGTTACGTTAAACCTTAGAGAACTGTCCAAAATGCAAACCGTTTGATGTTTTTAGGGTTTCGTATCCAAAGGGACTGACTCTGTTAACAAGATACGCTGTCCGTCCGTATAATATTTTAAGCTCCTAATGTACCAAATTGTACTTACGGTGTACCTACAATAAAGAGTATATCTATCTATCTATCTGTCTGTCTATCAGCCACCAGGCTGTAATCTCATGAATGGTGATAGATAGTTGAAGTTTTAATAACAAATACTAAAATCAGAAAAAAATATTTTTTAAAGGGGCTCCCATACAGTACGGAATTGCATTTGGCCGATTTTTAGAACTGAATAAAAACTTTTACTGTATCATTTGAACAGGGATTAAAAGCTCTATCACATTTCTTTTAAACACACAAATACCTACATATCAATGTGTGTGATGTGTGTGTCGGTGGTAAAGATTCTAAAATCAAATCTATCCCCACCGGCTAAGTCGTAGGGACTCTGCAGAATAGTCGGACCCTACTGGGGTCAAGGGTTCACGTCTGAAAGGAAGGCCCTGACCCTTATATACAGGTAACAGAGGAACGAGGTGGGTCGTTTAGTCGGTAAGAGTCTGATATTATCTCCCGCTCCGCCCAGGGGCTTTTTTTTATGGTAGGTGAAAATCATCCAATGACGAAACCCGCTCTTGGGCGGAGCGGGAGACCAGTGTCAGACTTTTACTGACTAAAAAACCTACCCCGTACCTTCCTTGCCTTCTTCCTGGAGTCGAGGTAACAGTTTGCACCACCCTAGGCTCCAGGAGGTTTCGACCCTGAAGGGCCCCTGCAGTTTGCTGACAACTCCTTGAGGCGCGCGGGAACGGTGCGCGCCGTTGACGACTTGGACTCGGTCTTACCAGACGACCGGACGGCGAGCTACCCATTGCTCACCGTCCGCGAGCCAGTGTCTACGGTGGCCGGATATCGGCAGGATCGCGGCGGCGACGGCTACGGCGAGGGCGTTGTTGCCTTTGCCTTATGCGGTCGGCCTCCTCCTTTACGAGCATTACTGCTTCGCAGAAGGAGGCGACCGCCTGCCATTCCTCTTCGCTACGGACCATGGCCTGAACCAGGGCCCGGCGCGAAAGGTCGCCGCCGCCGATCACCCCCACGAGGCCCAGGGGCTGGATTCGTCTTTAGATGATTTTTCCCACCATAACAAACCCCACCTACAAGTTAACAAAAAAAAATACAATCGAGTTCTTCACCCTCCTTTCATTCGAAATCATTTAATAAAGAAAACCAATAACATACTGCCAACCTCATGCACAATTCGCCGGTCTAGCCGTACAAATACATAAGGTCGTATATTTACATCGAACATTATGTAAATTGGCGTCTGATTCAGTGGGGAGCGACGCGTATCTCCGGCTCTTGCATGTTCACAGTTGCAGGCTATTGTCGTGCGACAAGGAGTCGCAGAAGGCCGTAATGGCCTAGTCTGGAGTTTTAAACAAGATAGAGCTTTGTATTGCAGAAAAATCTGTTAGGGAACGTATGAAAATGAATGGGAAAAGTAGGGGATATCTTGATCGTATCAGCCTTATAATGTTTCCACTCCTGAGACTCAGACCACCTCTCTAAGAGACACCACAACCACGACGGCCCAGTGCAGGTTGGTGGATGTCACATGTCTTCGAAATGTTGGTTTTTAGGACATGCCGGTTCCCTCACGATGCTTTCCTTCACCGTTTTTAGAGCAGTATCGATGAAATAAATTACACAAAGTAATGGTTGGGATTTCAAACCGCGTCCAACAAATCGCAAATCGGAACCGACACTACTCGGCCATCATTGCTCTCCATCTCAAATGGTCCTTTTCCAAAACGTCCATTTCCCAAAATGGGGGACATTTCCAAAATATCCTTTTCTTAAAATGTCCCTTTGACTTTTCGGCTTGGGAAGAGGACATTTTGGGAAATAGACATTATGGGGAGAGGAGGGGACATATCAAGACACAAGGGACTATTGAAACCAAGTGACATTTCGAGAAAAAGACATGAGCCCAAGGCGACTGACCGAAGTGTAATCGACGTAGGAAGTGACTGATCGAAGTGCAATAATAGTATAATCAGCTAACTTCCAGTGTGGGTTGCTTGATGTCACATGTTTTAGAATTTTTTGTTTTAGGACGTACGTCATATTTATTTTAGTACTGTCACATTCGTCATTCGTGAAGGTTACTAGGATTGCAGGTTTGAAAATTTTAATGTTGAACCGGCGGCGGCGACTACCGCATTTTCTTTGCATGACTTAACTGCAAGAACTCAAGGAGCTAGTTATAGGTATATTGTTCAGACCGAGCCTACTGTTCTGATCTTTGTAACGCTACTATTATGATATCACAGTACATTTTTTATGGTAAGTAAATATTGGAAAAACTATATTGGTTGTTTATGTTACAACATAGCCAGTAAAATTACATGACTTTGAAATCCTTCCCATCGACATAAATCAAACATTTTCCTTAGTGCATTGCGAATAACCACTATGTTGAAACATACAACAGTTTGTCGGCAACTCGGCACATTACTCAACAGATCACTTAAGATTTTGTACCACTTGGACTTCTGCCAATACCATAAAAGCAGAAAAAGAAATCAACATAAATATGGGCTACTATACTGTAAATATTTGACGAAAATAACATTGTGATGGATGAATAAATCAACAGTGTAGTCGAAAAAGCTTTTATTTCGGTCATCATAAGTTTGCTCGAAGATATTTAGCCAAATATGCAGTGTAAAATTAAACATCCCAGGTTGAGAAAAAATAAAATCTACTCGCAAATCCATGCTGTATTCTACGTCCACATAGGTATCTAAGCCTCCAATACATAAGGCTATATTAAATACACCAAGTCACGTACTCAGTTATGGCTCCACGTTTTGGGGTGAACTCGGATTGGGATATTGATTTATCAGTGCAAATAGCTCTGATAGTTTGATGTTGTCTATGATGTGTATATTTTATAGGCCTTCATCTTATATCTCACAGATCATAGTTTGATTTGTTTTTATATTACTGGAGCCAAGTAGGTATCAGCCTAATATGGTTGGACTTCAAGAACATAAACACGTTCGAAGTTGTTTTTCATTTTTATTACCAGCCTGCACTGTTCTACTCAAGTGTCTAAAGCCTGGCTTTCCTCTTTCTATTTTTCAAGACATTTTGTTTTGAACTAGCCTTGTGAGAAGGAGTCCAGCTCATTCCGCCATCTCTTTTTGTTCCTACTGTACTGTGATAATGTGATTTCCTGATGATTGGAATCCACCAAATGGAATACCGATTGGTCCACTAAAATACCCAACAAAATATACTGCCTAAATTTGTATGTGGCTCCGTGTACCAACTTGTGTCAATCCTGATAAATGATTTCGGAAATGACAATGTTATTTTTGCGGAAGTAGGAATCATTTTGATTGGTAATCATTTATTTTTCATCTACACTAATATAATAAAGAGGTAAAGTTTGTTTTTTTGTTTTTTTTGTTTGTAGGGGGTAATCTCTGGAACTACTGGTCCGATTGGAAAAAATTAAGCAACAATAGAAAGCTGCTTTACTCCTGAGTGACATAGGCTATATTTTAAGTACGCGGGCGAAGCTGCGGGCAAAAGCTAGTATTTAATAAACTTGTGACACAATATGGTACGGGGTATATGCATTCTCTTTTGGAAGTTAATTAATTCAGTTCCTCATTATCCCTAATGTATGGTTACTGATTTCTTATCAAGCTTGGGTTGTAAACAGATTGATTTTCTTTAATTTCCCTCGTTTCTTTCACTTTTATTGTATATTACCCTTTCCTGCTATTACCGTTAACATCTACAGTAATCACAAGGCTCATAAACTTTATAGCAAGGAAGTGCACAATCTCTCTCGTAAATACTCCTGTCATTACAATTTCTAAACGTTACTTTTACGAGCTGGATGGATCTATGTTTTTGTTGGTTTAGTTGTTTTAACACTAGTAATACCAAAACAACTTATTATAGAGAGAGATAGGAGGAATGAACCGACACATCGTTGGAAATCACATCGTCCCTATCATTACATAGTATAAAACAAAGTTGCATTTTCCCTATGTATGCTTAGCTTTAACGGATTTTGATGTGGTGTTTTTTTAATAGATAGAATGATTGAAGTGGAAGGTTTATGTACATAATATATTTAATATCGCCATTGCACCCGTGCGAAGCTGGGACGGGGCGCTAGTAAAAGACAAAATTAAAACCTAATTAGGTGTTTGTTTTTTTTTTAATTATTTGTATAAAAACTAACCATACCAAACTCGCAATTGAAATATTTTTTTTTAATCAGTTGAATATCAAGTAAGTCAGAACATTTCAGAGAAAATGTCAAGTAACAATATAAGGATGCACATATTGAAATGTGACGTCACCTATTCCCACTACATCCCCATTTGTCCTCATACCAATAGTTGAAATGCTAATTGCTACCTTATTTAATAAACCAATTCCAATGCTGTTTTCAGAAAAATATTTGGTTTTAGTGTTAAGTATTTGTTCGTGGGCTTGCTGAGAGCTTGCCATCCAGTGATACAGTAATTGTCCGGACCCAGTCCGATTCGACGGAGCGTATAGTTCCATGCACGCCTCAAAGAGTTTTCAGTAAAACCTTAGAGGTCCAGCAGGGCCGAAGCCTGGTTGGGGACAAGGGCTGTCCGAAAGAGAACCCAAAGTTCCTGGAACTCAAGGCGAAGAAGGAGCAAAGGACTGGATTTTATTCAGTAAAATGAAAAGTCTAGCATAAAATAGGGAAGTCTTTGGATCCCACCGAAAAATCAAAAGTATTTGTAGTAGCTTTAGAAGACTGTACATAAATAAACACAAGCACCCACGAACAAACACTAACACTCAAGCAGAATAAAAACTTAAACACGTGCAAACTAACAAAACCAATTCAAAAACTTTTTCTAACAAACAATATGAAACACGTATACAAAAGTTACAAGTTTCCCCTAACAAATAGCACACGCACCTGCCCACCTTGATTATTCCCTTCCGCCCTTTCGAGGTAGAAGAAGGTAAAAAATTGTACTTCAACGTCCCCTGCATGCATGCGTGCGTGACCGGTAATAAGAAACTGTGCTTCAAGTGGTCTGATGTTATAAGGTAGAGGAGGTGGAATAGATCCAGTGGTCTTTGCATCGGGGGAAATAGTAAGTGAAGTGTTTTTTTTCTGGTAGGTAAAAATCATCGAATGATAAATCCCGCTCTTGAGCGGAGCGGAAAACAGTGTCAGTCTCTTACTGAATAAACAACCTACTCCGTTCCTTCCTTGCCTTAGTCCCAGGGCCCCGGTGTAACGCTTTCGCACCAACCCTCGACCCCAGGAGGCTTCGACCCTGGAAGGCCCCTACAGTTTGCTTGTGCGAGTCTTCGACGAATTGGGCTCAGTCTGGACTGTTGTTACCAGACAACCGGACGGCGAGTTACCCAGTAAGTGAAGTGTCGGTAGCTACCGAGTCAGTGGCTTCTTGTAATGTATCTGGTTCAGAGAAATGAGCTCAAAAGTCATTACACACTGCCTTTTTTTTCATCTGTTTAGTGTTTATTAATCATCTTATTAGTTGTGAAACGCACAAATGTGTCAATTCGCTACATTATATCGGCTGGCAGCATCCGTAAGTAAGTTTGGTATAGCATTTCGGGTGGAATTACACTTTTGTTAGTAAAGATTTTTTAGATTTGTCTAAATATCGATGAAAAATACATGACAATAGGTATGCTTTTTATGATAATTTTTGAGTATAGCATTTCGGATAAACTTGACCTTCTGTTAGTAATTTTATTTCGGCCTGTTCAAGTCTGAAATAGCGGGTTGAAGTCAGAAATTGATGAATTACTTTGAAAAATACGTGACAATGCACATTTTTAAAGTAATTCTCATGATAATAAAATGCCTATAACGTTTTTTGTGAAAGAAGTGAAAGTGTTGGGGTAGGGTAAACATAATTATAAAGAGTATAAATATTCTGTTCGTAGCTTTGGATATGAGACATCAATGTTTTATAAAGTGTTTAAAAAATCCAGTTCCATCCTAATATTGCAATGTGTCATCAAGTCCCTCTATATCTATATCTTCTTATCATTACATAGTATAAAACAAAGTCGCTGTCTGTCTATGTATGCTTAAATCTTTAAAACTACGCAACGGATTTTGGTGCGGTTTTTAATAGATAGAGTAATTCAAGAGGAAGGTTTATGTGTATAATCCATATATAATATATTTAATATCACCATTGCACCCGTGGGAAGCTGGGGCAGGTCACTAGTATATTATATACAAAAAATGAATAACTGTTAGTCTCGCCAACGGTTGGACCGATTCCACTAATTTTGGTCTTGAAATATTTGCAAAAATCAGTGAAGATTTAAACGATGAGAAAACTATCCCCTTTAGGCGGTACGAAGTTTACCGGAGCATCTAACATTCAGATATTTCTCTTCCAATTTCATCACACAAATAAAATAAACACACTTTAAAGTCCCAACCAGTTTATATACTTCATGGTCCAATAATTTCCCAAGTTATTAATAACCGAATGGTTTCCGCAGCGTCGTATTATTTATAGGTCATTTTTATGATCAGGGGCGGTCTGGTACCGGGAACCGGAGAAGGGAACGGGGCTGTTAAATATATTCCTGATACGGGCAACTAGATGAATGACTGGCTACTGGGTAACTGTTTAGTCGTAAATTGATCTCGAGATGGGTTGATGGATTTCTTGATAGGTAATAAATAAGACAACGATCCTTGACTCTGGAAATAAGCAGCTAATGTTTATTTTTTTATTTCATATAAACTAATGCTTGACTGCGATCCCACCTGATGGTAATCAGTGATGCAGTCGTAGATGGTGAGGCGCACTAGTTTATTAAGAGCCTATTCACTCTATTACCATTCAGAACGGAAGGAGTAATTTGATATCCAATCTAAAAAAAATTAGGTAAAGGAATCTTACAAAAATAAAATAGACCAAGCATCAGTCGTTCTGTAATGAATGCGACATGAGCTTTAATTTAAAGGTTTGGTTTCTCGACTACGAGCCAGTAGTACCTATTGTTCGTAAATGATATACAACCGAAGATAAAGGTAGCTCCAAACTTAGCAAGATTGTTCAAGTCTTGCTAATTCGTGATAGCTATATGTGGCTATATCTAGACAGAAAAGACCGGACACATAATACGTCCTTGAGGTACTCCAAAAATGAAACAGCTACACTAACCACTAAACGGCACATTGTGTTTCATTTACAATCGGTTATCTCACTAAATGAATTGCCACTTAGTAACAGCACTTGATCATTTTAAAATCCAATAATAAACATTCATGAGCGAACGCATTCTGCCCACACTAATGACTTAAAACGCTCGTACTGTTCAAACGAAAAAAGGGGGCATTTTCATCAGCAAGAAATGGAACTCAGTCACGACATTGTGACATTTCAAAGACATTGATTATTCAAGAAATAATATTCCATCACGGAAAAAACACGGTATAGGTCGTTGATCATCCATTATAATGGATTTCCTATAACGTGGTAAGTTGCATAGGGATAATACTAATTCCACGGGTAAATCAACACTGTGTAATACAATGTCCTTTATTAAAATCGATGAGGTAGATTCGTGTAGTTTCGTAATCAGTGATTTTGACTCTAAACATACTAGTGCGACTAACACGCTCGTTACTTCAAATATGCCATCCTCAGACAAAAAAAAAATTAAGCAAGTTTCTCATATTTTACTGTCAATTCCCTAGTGTTTTCATGACTCCATAACATCAGAATATTTTCATAAGGAAAAACGTGAACCGGGTCAAAACGGTAACTCATGAATTCTCCTTGCCGGTTCATTTTCCAAAATATTACAATGCAATATTTTTTCTCGAAGTCTGTCTACGTTTCGTGTCTGCGCAATTTTTGCCTGACATAGTCGTATAGTATTTGGGTTATCTGTCAACCTTGACAATGTTGCCGATGCGTTACGTTACGGCTTCCGAGCAATAATGTGGGTCTTTGTAATGTCGAGACACATGGAACTGGAACGATGAGGACAGGATAAATAAATTATCAATGGAAGTATTTGGTATTTGTTTGGAAGTTCAGAAAATGTACTTTTTTCCCTTCCTTATCAAATACATCCAAAGGTTGTCTTTAAAAAATCGGTTTTAGTGAGAAAACTGCCCATTGTGACACCCTATTAATTTTGAGTTCCTATTGTTATTTTATTTTTGGTGTGCAATAAAGAATATATCTATCTGTCTATCTTCAAGTGACTGAAGTATTTTTTTAAACTAATGTTAATAGCATAGCAATAGCTACTTTTCCTCGTCAGAAATCTCCAAAAATACTCAGGAAATAAGCAAGGCACTTCTTAGACACAAAAGATGACTCACCAGGGCCCATTTACCGACAGATTGCCTGCCGTGACGAGAATGGGTTCCACAGCCGTCATTAATGGCCACATCTCTAATTTACGTCTTTAAATCAAGAATCCCAAGGTCGAGATTGCAACACATGAATCGGAAAGGCAATTAGGGTCGTTATCATCATAAGCAAGATTATTGGCAGATGGTTGTTTTGTATGACCATTTTTTGAGATTGCGTAAGTCGTTACTTTAGGCGATTACGTTCCAAATGAAAAATTACGTTTTGTAAAAATACTTTGCTTAGTTAGTAGAATATTAAAACCCGAAAAGCGTACTTGCGGAGTCATCTTAGCTGAGTCGCAATTCTAATTTTACTTATCTTGGGAAAAGTACGCGTAGGGACTTACGAATTCGGAATTAGTTTCAAAAGAAACCAGTTTTTATTTCGGCTTGAAACATTTCTAGTTTGTAGCCTTCATTTGGATTCGAGTAATAGCAATTTGAATAGAAACTAAATAGATCGTTCACTTTTCAGAATTTCGTATCTAATCCAAACCTGACTTCCTCTCTCTTAATAGAAGGTCCAAGTCACCTTAACTTATAATTAAGCTAGACAGTCCTACACCTGCTTCGACTATTTTAATAAGCTCAGTATGACATTTTGATTTAAACTTAATGGTTCTGAACATTTCAAACCGGTAGGTACTGTCAGACACAAACGAAGTAGCCCAACCCACTGCAAACTTGAAACAATCTAGTACACCTGTCCATTTACTTGAACTAATACTTATTGAGGTTAAAGCTATCATAGTTTATGATATTATGCGTTCTAAATTATTACTTAAGGACGTTTAAAACAGTGCTCAATATAACTTCGTTGATATAAATGGAGTCTCAATTGAATTGGTTTTAAAGCCTGTCGGTAATAATATCGAGTCTTTAGAAGATCTAGCTCGTCTTTGGTACAATCTTCGGGGGCTCGAGAAAAGAGAGCAATAATAATGAGATACATAATAATACAGACATACGTATGTAAGAAGCAGACATGCTGTGCCGCTCCCACATTTATTTCAGAAAAAAGAATTTGATTTCTATAAAAATGCAATGTTTTATATCGATGTTATTGAAAATCATTTAATTGGCAGATAGCTGAAGTCACAAGGGTAACTATGGCTATTTTCATTAAAAAAAAAAACGCATTAGAGTAAAAAACCAATTTTTAGAAATTCTGGTCAAATAGAATTATGCTTTTTTACGAATCTGTCGCGGACAATACGTCGCGGCAATCAGAAACAAATATGAGAACAGATAGATGTTAATCTGCAAAACCTGATAAAAATATGTGTATCGATAAAAAGGTAAAGACTTTATCTGCAAGTTACGATCATACTTCTAACAAAACGCTTGCCATTACAAAGAGCAGTACCAGCACCATGTCCTTTAAGGCAGTGTTCGGTTAACCGCAACGCGTCAAAGGAAATCATATACCGTTGATACTGGCGTTATGTAAGCGACGCTCGTGTATGGAAAATATTCAATACTAGCTGTTGGCTGCGACTTCGTTCGTGTTGTGTTGCTTATTGAGAATGAGAAGGCAAAGGCGAAGACGAAGTCAAACAAAAAGTATATTTTGATGAAATTTAGAACGAAGTAAGCTTGAACCCGACATTGCTGTTCAAGCTTACTCCGTCATGCTTGCAAACTTAGCTTCTGTATTAAATAAGGTAAAACGAAAGTTGGATCAATACTCTTAAGGTCTTTAAAGACCTATCTGCTATATGTCTACTAGTACACTACATTAAGCAGTAATTACCCGTACCACAAACCACTAAAGCTGTCACTGTATAAATTATAGCTTCAAACAGAATGCAACAAACGCCGGAAACGACCATAAAAATAAACTGAGACCACATTCAAAGAAAGCAATGCCGTAGTTCGAATGCACTCGTCAATCACGTACGTGTAAACATTTCAAGAATAAGCCTCTAAAAAAGTTATTAGGTACTAGCTTTCGTCAGCGGCTTCGCCCGCGTGCACAAAATATAGCCTATGTCACTCAGGAGTAAAGCAGCTTTCTATTGTTGCTAAAATTTTTCCAATCGGACCAGTAGTTCCAGAGATTACCTCCTACAAACAAAAAAATTAAAAAACAAACTTTACCTCTTTATTATATTAGTGTAGATGTAGATGTAGATTTTACTTGTAGAGATATGTGAACTAGAGCTATGAATATACATGTACATAGATCGAGCCAAAGTAAACATGCATGGATTGCATGAGGAATGATTTAAATGAAAAGAGAGTCAGAGATGGTGTAATAGTTAAAAGGCTTGAAGAAAATGTATTGCACCCACAATAGGCAGAGACTTTTCTTTTAATTTTTTGCTAAAATGTTGAATGCGTTGTAAATGACCGTTTGTAGATCTTACAAGTTTATTTAAGGTTTAGATAATACAACTTGAAACGTAATATTGGATCTTACTGATTCATGATTTCTACATCCAGTCTCTCTTTGCTGCTTGGTCAGCTAATTTGCAATAGTAAATTAATTGCAGTAATATGCAGTAAGTCAAATAATAAAGCAAAATCCAGAATATCAACACCATATTTTCAAGCTAACATCTCTTGGAACGCACGTACTTTATTTGGGATGGTAACACATCTTGTCCTCGAATTACGATATCATTTGCCTATTAGCACATCCCCCAAATATATTCCGAGATTATGAAGGGTCGACGCTTTACATTTAGGGATTATTTAACCCTTTTACCACGTAGTCACATCACACAAGATCATTCTCTCGGAACGGCGGATCCGGGATCAAGGACCTATTAATTAATATGAGTACATTTACTATAATAGTCGAAAATGTTGCTATTATATCTTGCGGTTAAGCTGTTAGGAACACATGTAATGTATTTAATACCTTGTAAATAATTTTAAGTCAGGACTGTATTTTGATGATCTTGTTTATTTTATGAGTTCCTTTCTTTGAAGTGTTCAAGGACTTGGATCTCGACTTGTTTGAGGACTGATACAAGTAATGTTAGTTTTTGCGATTTCATGTTACTGTACAACGTCATTAGTAACTAATCGAATCGAAATGCCTTATCGGCACATTATTATTACTCCATTTTTGTTTTACGACCAAGCTAAGAGTGAGAATAAGGTAAATAGTAAAGAGCTTTTGACTACCTCATTGAATCCATCTGTTCTGCACGCTATGTAGTTAAAATACCAATAAGTTTCGGAATAGCTCTCGCATAGCTCTGAGTCCGGTCGTGAGCTTGTTATGGATTTATTTGTTCTAAGAATATAAGCTTAGCATTCAGGTTGAATTTTATAGCCTACAACTGATTCTAAGAGGAAAAATACCCTTTTCTGTGGAGCAGGAGGAAGTGTCCTACTTATTTTATAATAACCATACCTATTATCCAGATTTAATAAATGTTTTACATGTGCTGAGCGGTGAGCCGAGATACTTCCCGTAGTTATATCGACCACAGTATCAGAACGGAAACGTCTAGCGTTGGCGTGGACCAATGTCACCCGGTCAGTTTGAGATATCACAATGAATGTGGGCTCAGATTGGGTCACTGCCAATTAGGGAATAGGAACTCCTTAGCCCTTAGAAATACTTGGGTGAAGTGTGTAGGAGAATCTTATATTCTTTATCATGAAGAAATGTATTTAGTAAGCACCTATTCGCATTGGAGATCTTACCATTAAATCAATCGTCGCTTTAACGCTGTTCGAACGTTGTCTGAGCTAGGTCATAGATTTTTATCTATCACTAATGCATCTATGTTTTAGCAGCTACAACCTTTTTGCCTCATCCATTTTATCCTAATTATCTATCTATCTGACTAGTCTTAAGTTATAGCTGTTTTATTAAGATGTCTATCTAGCCTTAAACACCACATTGCTGGTGCAAGATAATTTTTTTACTATCACGTTCGACCACATCTCACTTGATGATGATTCATGATGTTATACCTATATAAATTTTATATGCTATTTCTTTGTTCTTTTGACTTTAAACTGTGCATCAGCTATCAAAGAACACTTCTGGGACTTCAGTCCTTGCATAATAGAAGTATTTCCAAACTGTTTTGTGTGTAAATTTTATACATCTCTTATCGTAACATACCTCGTCTGCAGGCTTGGTGGGTGTGATAGCGACAGTCTCGTTGAAGCAGAGACAGGCGCAGTAATGGCGGTTGGCGTCCACGTCCGTGAGTACGGACACGTAGAACCGAGGCTCCGTGCGTTCCGTCGAGAGAGACCATCCTTGCGGTTGACAGAACTGCGGAAGAAAAAGTTATGGTTATTGATCTGGTAAAGAAGATTCGTCTAACTTTAGTTTGGTCCGAAGATGAAAGCTCCTGTGTTGACCACACATTCAAACTTTCATAAGTTTATTATATTATGTTAAAACCATCTAGTAAGACATAATCATTACACTATGTAAAAACAAAGTCACTTCCCGCTGTCCCTATGTATGCTTAGATCTTTAAAACTACGCAATGGATTTTGATGAGGTTTGTTTTAATAGATGGAGTGATTCATGAAGAAATTTTGTATGTATAATACATGCATGTATTTAATATCACCATTGCAACCGTGCGAAGCTAGAGCGGGTTGCTAGTAATTAATAATAGACGACACAATAAACTCTACTTATAAGTCAGGAATCTTCGCAAAACATTGCGGTTCGATTAATTGATCATATTGATTAAATTTTTCCCCTAGGCTTTCTTACAAAGACATGAACAAATACAGTTTGAAAGGGCTTTATTTAACTTAGGCTCAACAAACAACCGAAGAGGCATCTTTAGTTTCAATTACTTGAGTGAACTTTCACGACATTTATTTAACTGGAATGATTGCTGCAACAAAATTTCTTATGTGCAGGTTGCTACTAATAGCCCTACTAATGACAGATTGCTCGCGAAACAGATGTTATATGGAATCGAAAGGTTCCAGAGTGAGGACCACGTACTGAAAGCAGGAAAGCCTCCGAAAAGGTGGACCGACGAGCTGGTAATGGTCGAGGGGATATTATGATGAATGCAAGGAGTACCTGTGTCCAGCAGAGCACAAATGATAATAATGAGGTTGTCATCAACTGAACTGCAGGATTGTTCGAAATAGTTATTGTGTTACCCTCTCACTCCACATGTAGAAGTTATTTTCTACCTCGAAAATGATGAGTGCTATCCAGTGATCAAGTTGTAGAACTTGTGGAGGTCAGAAGCCTTTTTGACTTCCACGAGTTGCTCCATACAAAATACTGGTTTTCAGCTGCATCAAACACTCTGATCCCAACATAATTAGTAAAACACTTGGTATATGATGTTATTCTACGAAGTAATCTTAAGTATGCAGACGTGTCTTCATTGTAATCGATTCTAATGGCCGTTGTTTAATAAATGGATTAACGGAATTGCGATTTAAATGGTTTCCAGGTATGACATGTCGCAGAATGCGCGATATTGACGCATAGTTAGGTAACACAATGGATGTGACAGGTCAGGCAAAGAATTTCATAATGCCTCGGTGGAAAGGCGTGCGAAGAGGCTAATTGGTGATCCTGGCTTGTTTAAGAGCAATGTACAAAGCCTAGAGCAGGCGTCGTAGAGCCAGCCTTTCGGTATTTTACAGGAAGCGTTTTGGAAAATGCAATTCTCATGGAATTGTATTCTAACATCGGACATCCCGGCGTACAGCGAATGACCACACGTTGTTGAAACTTCGGTATGGACTGAGCGTTTTGCTTCGTCGTCCATACCGCGTACATCCGCGTTCATTTCAATGGACTGGAACAGTTTTCGTATTGCTTATCTTCCCGTCCGATTATAATTTAAGTATCTTCAAAGCTAGAGTGAATAGGGTTTTAATAAACTAGTGGACCTCACCATCAACTATTGCATCACTGCTTACCAGCAAGTGGAATCGCAGTCAAGTAATTAAAATAATTACCGTTTTCCTTTTCCACATTTCTGCGTTACTAGGCAGAACGGTCAATAATGCAATGCAATGACTTTATTCTTCATTTTGTATTTGGATATTTATATATATATATATTTATATATTCCTCATAGCCAGACAAAGGATTTACATAGAGAAAATAGTTGCAAAATGAATCTTGTTTTATATACCAAATTCTCACCGACCGAGCCCAAAACTTTCCTATTTGTAAAAATCCCCCATTTCTCCGAAAGGAATTTGTTTTTCCTCAATAAATCTTTCTACAACTGAAATAAACCTTTCACTATTTCTATTGAGCCTTTCTAAAGTTCCCACTTTCGGCGTCTTTTACTACTACAGCGTCCTCAATAAACGCGTTATTGGGGAAGGGGTATTTCTGTGCAAAAGCTCTAACAATTGAGAGTGCCTAGTTACAGTTTCTTTGAGCCTTTCAGCGAATATCGTTACTCTTCCACTTAAATTGGTCTTGGTTGAGGGTCGTTTGCTATTTGTGGAAATGGTTTGAAGTTAGGTTTATAGATGGACTTAATGTTTAACACTGTAACCGCAGGCGTAGGATCGTTCCGGCGTGTTTTCGCGTCTTATACGCAACGGACGTGTGTACTACAGTACGGTTGTCGGATCATGACGAGTCTGTAGTTATGCTCTGCGAATTTTAGCGCTTGAAAACTTGTACAAAGATATAATAATTATAACAATGACAATGGGATCCCCTCAAAACTATCTACTTTCGAACAAAAAAAGAATTTCGAAAATCCGTCGATAATTGGCGGAGTATTCGATGAACAAACAAAATGAACAAAAAAAACATATAAACATCCGAACATAGTACCTCCTCCTTTTTGTGAAGTCGGTAATAATAAAGATTACAAAAAAAATAAATCACAATAACAGTTTTTAACAGCAATGTTATTGCTGTTAACAGCAAATTGCATATATTAGTTTGAACCATTTATTTTTTTACGAGTTTTCAAGCGCTAAAATTCGCAGAGCCTAATTTCAGACTCGCTAAGATCCGACGGCCGTACTATACATCTTAACATTAATTATTCAATACGTTATTGCTTTATAGCGGCTCAAAATTAGTGGCGTGAAGCTCCGTAACCAGGCGTGAACGTGAATGTGGACAATTTTCGCAGGGTGTTCCCGGGGTACGGACTTGTGCAGTTTATTCATGACTGCAATTCACGGCACTAACGTGGAGCCACCATTCTATAATGTAACAAAGTTACCCAATCCATCCAATATCCCCTTAGGTGACAAAAGAGCTGACGCTTTTGTTCCCAGTCTCCGAGTATGGAAACCTATTGTTTCTACAAACGCAAATTTCAAATACTTGCTTTTGAAATGCACTATAGAAAACGGCCTTAACTATAACTTATTATTACGTGATGATAACGTGTGAAGTGTTGAATACAGTTGTTACAACAATTAGTTTAATTAGAAGATTTCTATCTGAGTTAACGTGACTGAGTCTTTTTAATTTTACTAATTTGGAAGTTTGTCTGTCGGCAGACCAAGAAAGAGATGACGGGACAACTTAGATGTCTTCCTTAGGAATTGACGAGAAGGTTCAAAGCTGGAAGGAAGGAAGGGAGGCATTTGCCCAGTTGTGGGACAGTATTGACTAGATACGATAACAATATGAAAGTCTGTATGTTTGGAGGTTTTAATTTTACTAATTTGGAAGTTTGTCTGTCGGCAGACCAAGAAGGAGATGATGGGACAACTTAGATGTGTTTCTTAGGAATTGGCAAGAAGGTTTAAAGCTGGAAGGAATTAAGGGAGGCATTTTCCCAGCTGTGGGACAGTCTTGATTAGATGCAATAACAATGTGAAAGTCTTTATGTTTGGAGGATTAGAGTTCTTTTTAGTTGATTGGAACATGTAGGATAAATTGGATCGCAGTAATAATCGTAACCGTACTACTATATTAGAATATTTTCTGACATAGTTACCATTGAAGACAAATGTCTATGTCTGTCAATGTCTGTCGCTGGTCAGGCGGAAATCCCCCTGACCAACGCTTAGTTAATTTTTGTTAGCACGAAACGAAAACTTTAATTTTTTTAAGTGATCAGGCAGAAATGACTCAATGATACCTATATGCGGGCACGGCCGCTTGTAACAGTAAGTATGAAAATATTGATACCTAAGTAAAAAATAGGTTCAACCATATACGGCCTTTTTAATTTCCCGTGGAACCACGGTAAACGGGCCAATGAACGCTGTTCATATTTCAGCCTTCATTTCCTTTAAATCAAGATACCGTACAAGATTTAAATATGGCGAGTGGTGGAGCAGACAGTGATCGATTCTTTCCTGATTCTTTATTTAGAAAAACCAACGATTATGATAGAATAGAATAATACTTTATTGTACACCAAAAAAAGTAACAATTTCACAGAAACGATATATATGATTATTTACAATTTTATATAACTGAACTCGCTAAATTTATTATTGTTTTTTCTATTTTTATGTTAAAATCTTAAACTTGATAAGTAGATGTATTCTCAGAAGAATACATCTACTTATCAAGTTTCAATAGTCTAGTTCTTATAGTTTCGGAAAAAAGTGGCTGTGACATAGGGACGGACAGACAGACGTGACGAATCCATAATGGACCCATTTTTGGCATTTGACTACAGAACCCTAAAAAAACGAGAGAGAAAGAAGATACACCACTGGTAATGTATAAAAAACTGACACCAAGAATGTGCAACTAAACCACTTATCTCACCAAAATTCTTGGATTTTTATAAATGTATAGCATATAAAAACCCAAGATTTTTTTCTCAGACCGTCTTAGACACGGTCAGCTAGCAACTGGATATGTGAAAAATCTAGACAACTATCTAAAAATGATACCAGAAACGTGTTTAATAATTCATGACGTTGCGTTGATAGTATGTTGACAAGGTATGTGCGCTGAAAATTATCTTGATTCGTGAGATATTATGTCGACTTCTCAATAGTGTACATGCATTTGCATATAGATTTTACGTATTTTTAGGGCTATTTTGTACAAGCTCGACATATTAAACATATGGACTCGAAAGACACACATATATGACCAGTGTCATCACAGTCGCAAAGCTACAGTCACTGGTAAACAAGAGCACTATCAGGGCCTCATTACAAGCTTTTATTTAGTTTCACCTGTCCCGTTGTCTGTCGTTCTGTAATCAAATCTTGCAACTTAAATTTGATCCACTTCCCGGTTTCCGATTGAGCTGAAATTTGGTATATATGTTTAGTTCGGATGACAATGCAATATTATGATGACATGGAGCTGATCTGATGATGGAATCGCGAGGTAGCCATAGGAACTCTGTAATTAATCGGCACAACCACGTCGAGTTTGGGCTCGTGTGAATCGTCTTGACGAGTTTTAATTATATAAGTATTAGACCACCGCTATAAAAGCTTGTTATAAAAAAAAAATATTTTCATTGAAAACTTGTTTTAGCGGTCTACACCAATCTTCCGCTGGACAGTGTTTTATAATGACAATTTTTCGGACATTGCTTTTTTATTTAAAAAACTGATAGTTTAAGTTGTTTGACTGCAATATTTCGAATTCCCATGTCACTAGCATGTTTAGTTATTAAATTTTTTTTTATTTTTTGAAAATCGTCATTTTTTCAACTAGATATTTAGAAGAAAATCATAACGAAACTAAATATGATACGCAATCATGGCCTTCGAAACATCAACGGCGTTTTTTATGCTACATATTTTAAAATACAAATAATCCTTAAACTTCATTAGATTCAGAGTTATACGAGATTTTAAGTTTATTTTTTCTAGGGTTTTCAGGCGTATTTGGTAACGTTATTCCTACTAAAATTATGGCCTTTATCTACACTAAAACACTGACCGCTGTTTTGATTTAACCTAAGCTTACAATCATGTCCTTCGGGTATGTAAAAGGGTGTTTCATTTGTTGGTCCATAAACTGGCTCCCCTTTGAACAGCAACAAACTTGTCGCATAATTAATGAAGTGTTGACAAGCACCGACATACAATAGCGTGAATCGTGATAAAATCAAGTGTTATACAGGTATTAGCTGTGTTTTGTCATGATATATATGTCGAGTATTTCTTCGTGCGCTAATTGTTTTCACAGTTTTTCCGAGTTTAACGACGCATTCACTGATGGCAATTACTTAATTGGTAATTCGATTGTTCGATTTAATTGAAGTCTGGTTTTTTAATGGAAATAATTTCGTTTCCGGAATGAGGGATTGGGGCTTTAATTACTACAAAGAATAGAAAGGGGCTCTTATCGACATTTTCGTTTGCATTCACACTTCAACCGACGAAGCCGCGACCGCGACGGCGCGTACTTTTCCCGCGCGCTTCAAGCAGTTTTTAACAAACTGTAGAGGCCCAGTAGGATCAAAACTTCCTGGAGTCCGGGTAAATATGAAAGTGTAACACCGGGGCCCTGTAACTAACTAAGGCAACGAAGGAGCGGGTGGGTTTTTAGTCATAAAACACTGAAGGATAATTTTATCCCACCAAAAAAAAACAACAAACGTGATTTTTTTTGCCACTTATTACTACCGATGGTGCTGAAGCCTACGAATAATTCCGCACCGTGAGTCCGACTAGCACTAGGCCGGTTTTTATTACTTTTATAAGTATCTTTTCACGTTTTTAAGAACACGTTTTGTGCATACAGTTGGGATGTCCACGATATACCTGGTATCTGATCCTAGTACCTATCTGGTGGTCCGATATAATGGAACGGGCATGACGGATTTTTTTCTAGCCTTCTTCCGGTCAGCTCTCGGGCTATTTCGAACCAGTTTTTACGGTGGGCGTCTAGGTCATCTCGCCACCTCTTCCCAGGTCGTCGTCCATCTTAGCGGAAATTAAGTTAGGTAATTCCAAAGCACACTGGTTGAAAGCCGACAGGCTTTTCAGCTTTGATGCTCAAGACTTTAAAGCTTTGACCCAACAAATAAATCATTACCAATAATCCTCTTGGTCTTAGTTTTACTTCCAGTCTAATCTGATGCAGCTATATAGGTACCAGTATTACTTATTACGGGACTATTTATCTGACCTCTACAGCAGGGTACCTTTATGCATCAACGTGCCATTTTTTCCAAAAAAGTTTAATGGGGTCATTGAGGTGCCATCAAATAATTTTGACTTACTGATTATTTGGAAAATAATAATAATTAATACTATCAAAACTCTCTATGAAATAAAGTAAACAAAAGATGTACATTTTTCATTGTTTTTATTACACGCATAAATTAAATTACTGTAAAATTAATTAGTGTGATTTTTGTTGCGGCACATGTTTTATGATCGACGACGTGCCCAAAATATTAAGACGCGTGCCGTTAATGGCACGCGTGCCATTGGTTCGCCTACCCTGCAGCCTTTACTAAGAAAACAATACCCCTTTTTAAGACAAAAAGATCAGATAACCCATTCTTAAAGCACTAAACCCTCTCAAGGAATCAACCAATCTCCCAAATAAATGACAATATTTTATCTCCAGTAGCAATGTGATGGTTCAAGATTCAAAGCATGCTTCAAAGCTTTTCAAATAAACCATTCACGAGCACTTTTGAAAGGTCAAGAAGTCGGTCTGTCAGAAATAATGACGCTAATTGCACATTCCAAAGCGTAGATTACTATGGAGAAGAATGTGCAAGTAATTCAATGGACACTAATTTCAAACATGTAATGTATTGTTGTCGGTACATACCCATCCTATTCCGTCGTGAAAGGGTGTGTCGTCCCAATTGATCTCAGGAAATCGTTGAAGGACTACGCCACTGTTCAGACCGCCCCCTGAAACAATAGATATTTGGATAAGCTTAGATCATACTATTACACTTATGTAGGTATGTATTGTCTGTCCTTCAATTCATGATAGACTTTGAATGTATTCAGCATCTGATGATGAAGCAGAAACTAATAATTTTGTTGATATTCCTACAGTTGACACAAGAGTTTTCTGGGTCATAATAACCCATTTGCGGACCACAGATTAATATTGATTAATTAGCGCATGTCACATGTTGACTTTTTGAACCTTACATGAAGGAAATGACGGGGTCTCCGTTAGAAGTGCCTTAAATTCATGAACTCATTATCGCTCGTTCTTCGTTCAACGGTTAGATCAAAGGTTGCTTGTATAAAATGATAAATAATATAATGATATCAAAAGTGAATTATATTTAATAACAATATACTGATCGACGTTAGAGGAAATGTTATTAAAGTAAAGCATCATTACATAGTATAAAACAAAGTTGCTTCCCGCTGTCCCTATGTATGCTTAGATCTTTAAAAGTACGCAACAGATATTGATGCGGTTTTTTAACAGATAGAGCAGTAGTTCCCAAACTTATTTTTCCCGTGGACCACTTTTAAAATTTTACTGGTTTCGGTGGACCCCCTGCTACTATATTTCTACGACATTTTTAAAGTCACCAAAAAATAAAAATTGTGTCGCTTCTGAGTTCTGTCCCTATACAAGGTGTATCTGTGAACATTTACATCCCTTCAACCTCGTGCTTTACCAACCATTTTGAACAATTTTTGTTCTATGGCTTTTTGAAATTCGCATAAAAAAAATTATAAATTAGAATGTTATCTGCTTAGTTAGGTGCTTATAACAATGTAGGTAGGCCCTTATAAAAACTATGCTTACATTTTTGCTCTTTACTATCAAAAGCAGATAAATTTTCGTGGACCCCCATTAACGTCTTATGGACCCCCATTTTCTATTCACGCCTACGTAGATCCCCAGCAAGTCTCCCGTGGACCCCTGGGGGTCCACCTGGACCACTTTGGGAATCACTGAGATAGAGTGATTCAAGAGGAAGGTTTATGTGCATAATACATGCATAATATATTCAATATCAGGTACCCGTGCGAAGCAGGGGCGGGTCGCTTGTATGTTTATAAGATTAAAATTATGATAAGTGTTGTTGATCTAGTCGTTGTTTTAATTTGAGCACGTGCTGTTGATAAACAATAGATCAAATAATCCAATATTAAAGCGTGTAGGTATCTCTCTGTGCAAATCTCTTTTCATTATATTGCATTGCAACACGAATGACACAATGGAAATGCTGTAACATCGCATAATCAATATAGATAGGTACATATATTATGTGTACCTACATTGTATACTGTTCAAACAGTAAATTTTGCAATTATTAGTCTAAATTACTTTTCTATCGTTCATTTAGAAGAAAGGGGGTTCCGGTTCTTAGCCCTAAGAACAATGTAATCGCTGTTATATTTATGCAAAATAACGGTTCGCCACACATATTGTGTTGTTGTGTGGTAGGAGGCCGAGCGTGTGGTAGTGATGAGCGAACCAGCGTTATATCGATAAAAAGTAAACGAACGATCGGGGAGCGGGGAGAGAGAGAGAGAAAATGTTAGGCGAGCGAGCGATAAAGAGGGACCATTAACAGTTCAGTTTAGGTCGTAAAATGTGTCGCGTTAAAAGCTCGTGGTTCGGCATCAGAAATACAAAGGTGCTTTGATGTGGAGTCAAGGAAATACTTACTTAATGGAACAATATTGTATGCCATATTTCATTACGGTTACCAATAACTGCCAAATTTAACACAATCTGCCTGCTGAGGTCTTCCTTATCCGATTATAATTTGGGTGTCTTCAAGGCTAGAATCAATGGGCTCTTAAAAAACTAGTGCGTCTCACCATCAACGATTGCATCACTGCTTACATCCAGGTGGGAGCGCAGTCAATCATTAGTTTATCATTACATAGTATAACAGTCAAGTAAAAGCTTCGTCCCTATGTATGCTTAAATCTTTGAAACTACGCTACGGATTTTGATGCGGCTTTTTTAATAGATAGAGTGATTCAAGAGGAAGGTTTATTTCTATAATACATGCATATCAACATTGCACCCGTGCGAAGCTGGGGCGGGTCGCTAGTATCCAATAAAAATGAATAAATTCAGCAGATGACAAATACAAATTAAATGAAACTTTTTGCATTATCGATATTTCTGGTAAAGACCCACTCAAGCCCAACACTAGCTGTTGTCGTGCGTTCAGCAGATCAACACCGATTGTGTCGTCGGGACAATGAATGTGGAACGGTCATACTTACAACACTAGCTAGAATTTCTAAAACAAATGTCAATACTACATACCATAGTAGAGTCGAATGAAGTCACTTTTGGACCAACTAGGTTTGTTTTTAATGACAATGATGCGTACTTATTGTCTTAATTTCAATATTGTGAATTGTAGCCGTAAGTGTTGACTACTGGGATGACAACTAGAGAAGTATGGAAGAAGTAACATCATTACATAGTATAAAACGAAGTCGCTTCCCGCTGTCCCTATGTATGCTTAGTTAGATCATTAAAAGTACGCAACGGATTTTGATGCGGTTTTTTAATAGATAGTGATTCAAGAGGAAGGTTTATATGTATAATACATGCATAATATATATTTAATATTACCATTGCCCCCGTGCGAAGCTCGGGCGAGTCGCTAGTCATTAAGTACATAGTATAAAACAAAGTCGCTTCCTCCCTATGTATGCTTAAATCATTAAAACTACGCAACGGATTTTGATGCGGCTTTTTTAATAGATCATAGAGTGATTCAAGCGGAAGGTTTATAGATATATCACCTTTGTGCGAAGCTGAGGCGGGTCGCTAGTTACTAATAAATTGGGATAACGGCAAGGCAAAAGTATGATAATAATAAGAATATACATAATAATGATGTAGCTCATTAGCTGCTGCCAAAGCCTTCAAAGCTTGATTGAAACCAGTTTTCAATGAAAATATTTTTTCATAGCAATCTTTTATAGCAGGGTATATGCGTATATAATTAAAACTCTTCATGACGAATCACTCGAGCCCAAACTCTATGAGGTTGTGTCGTTTAATTACAGAGTTTCTATGGTCACCTTCTAGTTCCATCATCAGATCAACTCCACGACATAAAAAATTCAGTTCAATCGGTAACCGGGAAGTAGATCAATTTTAATTTGTACAAGATTTAATCTCAAACATCGGGACAGGTGACAGTGACACTAAATAAAAGACTATGAGTCGCGAAAACTCTAACGTACACTCAAGTACAACGTCTTAAAATTGACCATAAACACCAGCAAGGCAAAAATTGCGTTTAGCATTTTAATAATGTAGATAGACGCTAAATTTGGAGTAGCAGAATTTTAATCTTTATGCCAACTTTCACACATTTCTTGCATCCTCATCTGCGAAACGTAAACATAATACGCCAGCTGTTTAATATGCTGTTCAAGTCATAAGCCTCCTGGAGAAAGTTCTACTATTGTAGCGGACTGACAAGTCTGGCAGCCTGTCACGGTTACTAGTTTATCAAGTTCACCAACTGTTCTTAGTCCAAAACAAGTAGGTGGTTACATGAGCCGTTTTCCTTGAGCTTACAAAGAGCCAGAATATTATCTCATGCTGCGATGAACAGATTATTCGAGTCGAGGCACTCAAATTATCATCTATGTAGGCTTCGATTGCTGAAGGTTCTTAGACCAGGTTCATCAATTGAAGCCTGAGCTTCAAATATGGATCAAGGATCCTCCGGTATAAAAAAATTAAGAAACCAAACCAGCCTTGAATTTATCTAGATTTAACATCCCTATGATATATAATGAATGAACTAATTTATGTAACTAGACGAATGAGGTTTTTATTTAAGAAGTTTCCATTTTCCACCATTCAATTCCAAGATTTCAACGGTCAAGAGCAAAGTCCCTTGTTCTCTCCTAAAAAAAATACTTTTTCCTCACAAGACGCGACCTAGGGCGCGTTGTCTTTTTGTCTCCTATTATGCGTGAACTAAATATAGAAGCGTGGTCGTTGCTGGGTCGTCTCATCTGGGTCAAGGACGCAGTCAGATGACACCATCAATTCTAATTACACAAGCGTTCCTGGCAATCTGGAGATTGAGTTACTTTGTTGCTTGTGTCAAGCCAGTGGCGAAGTGCTTAAAGACATTGGAAGAAGATTTGCAATTCTATACGCTGAGATGTGTGTTTATCTATTATATAAAAGGAGGAACTGACTGACATATCAACGCAGAGCCAAAACTACCAAGACTAGGAGAGTGAAATTGTGCACAGGGCTTCCTTTTATGACGTAGGCGAACACTAAGAAAGGATTTTCCAAAATTCACCCTCTAAATGGATGAAACGCGTTTCCAAAATTTTCGCAAAAACATATTTTCAAGCTGGCAAAGCCGCTGACAGAAAGCTAGTATATTATAAAAATAAACCTATAAGCTGTACTGAAACTGGACTAGAAACAAAAAGTAAAAACACTACCAACGATCTATAACATAGGAATAATTTTGGATTGAACAATTCCGACGAATAGCGATAACCATCATAAAATATTTCCCCACCAAAAGCACTAAAACATACGATCCTACCAATAAACACACATGAAAGATTACGGCATACAAAGGAAAAAATAGGGTAGATACAAAATTCAACAAAGGTCCAGCCCGAGATTGTACACAAAACTATTCCACATTTCCTGAAAGTTCCGGAATCCATATACCACCTCATTGAACGTGACTGCTTTCCACTCAACCGAGTAACGAATGGCTTTTCAATCTCGCAGTCGTTTCAGCACAAAAATATTTTTCCGTTGGTAATATTTAAGTGGTATTCAGCGGGTCATTCGGAACTTTATGAATAAAAGATGGTTTGTTTCAGGCTTTTCGGTCCGGTGCTGGTGCTTCTAATTTGCATGAAAAATAGAAGCTGTCAGATGCAACGCAAGGTATTTTTATTATTTATAGGTTAACGACGCTCAAGTGTTCCCCTGAAAACTCTAATTTAGTCTTTAGAGACCATTTTTTAGAAACAGGTCCAGCAGGTAAATAACACGTTTAACAGATCTAAGAAACCCCGAAATATTTATTGGTACCCTTGTTGGTATAACTCCAGTTGGAAGCATTGATCAAACATTCGCAAATAACTGAAATTTGGACGAAAAAATATACGACAGAGTTCATTTCGTATTCATTACGAGTTTGGGAGCTCGAGGACACCATTTTTAATGTTCGTCACGTATTTGGCAGGCGGTTTTCAAATTATTTAACTATATTACACTAACGTCCTTTTGTGTGGCTTTTGTTTAGTTCGGCCATTTTATGTGGCAAGCCATTAAGTAGTTATATAATGGTGTTCGTTTGAAAGTATTAATAAACGCACATGGTTTTTAGAATGTATGAATTAGACGATCATCACGATTTCAGCCGAAACATGTTCCAAAGCAGCACATAAGATACCTTAAGTGTTGTCGCATAGATCTAGGTGCTAGGGCAAATGCTTCCGTGAATTAAATAATAATGAAATGTAAATAGAAAGTATTTCGTTTATAAAAGCTTATAAGCATGTGTTTTAGTGAAAGCGAGAAGAAACCTATGCGGCTTCTTCTTCTTTGAGGATTCCGTTTCCCTCAAAGTTTTCTTAGCCCAATAGGTTGCCACTTTAATAATTTTTTGCGGCGTCAATGGCGTATATTTGGTCTTCCAGGGTGCATTTGTTGGGATATTGGGCAATCTAATGTGTGGACCATTGTTTGGTTAAAAGCAACCTTAGAGTCCTAGTTGAGGCTCCCTGCAGACGAATAAAAATAAATAGCAAGTTATACCGTTTGAAGAATTTCATAAAGAATTTATTACTGTTAAAACCTACCAAGTTGAATTAAAATGCACGCGTCTAGACGGAATTAAAGGCGGGCGTTGTTTCATTACGTCATTCGTCGTCATCCGCCATAACTGGGAACTGTGATGTCATTTTATGTAATGTTTATTGATTTTGCTTGTTTTGGAATTTACTGTGGTTCAAGATCGAGTTATTTTTGGATATTTTCCTTTAGTTTTTAAGCGAATGGATCAGTCAGGAAAGAAGAACGAGTCGTGCTGGCGATGATTGGAAGAGGAATCTGATTTCTTTCAACTTCTTTGATGATATGCATCAGACTTCTTGGTAGTCGACCTCAATGGAGACTAACCCTTGATGGAGTAAATATTATACTTTAACCTGACAAGTTTATGCTTCAATACAAACCACGAAGTGTGTAGTGTTCTCAACATCATCGTCATCATTAGCCTTTTTAATGTTCCCTCTGCTAGGAACTGGCCTTCTCTCCAAGAGATCCTACAGAGAGGGTACGTGGGTTCCTACCCACGTACCCTCTCTTCTCTTGCTGAAAAATAGGCTCGCAAGATGCTCTTCGCGGAAGACCGAAGGATGCGAGAAGCACAACAGCGTTCAAGTCCTATCCTCCTAACCAAGTTATGATCGTTTCGTTAATGTAGAACGCATGGAATAGGCCACACCTCCAATTCCTTTGTTCTGACAACGTGACTGAGCGTTGAGATTACGTCAGAACAAAGGAATCTGGAACTTGCATGAGTGTAGGTATTATTTTAATTCTTTATGCATACACATGTTTGAGCAATATTTCTTATTCTTATAGTAACTTAGCTAGAGAGGGCTGATTGGTTAAAGTTTCGTTGCAAAGTTAAATAGGTTATATGTAAACAGCACTTACAAGTCAACTGTTTATCGTACCAAACTAGCACAATAATTAACATCAGAAAGCATACAATCGCCTGGCATTTGAACCGCAAGTTAACTTATGAGCCCTTTACGTAAGTACACAGTTCAGCTGGTGCCGAGCCAAAAGTTCAAGGCATTGTCGCAGGTGTATGGTACATTAAACTGTAATAAAGTCAAACACAAAGTTTGCCGTTATGGCTACTTAAGGTTTTATTTAAATGCCTAGCGGCCAAGCACTGCAATAAAACAGTGACTTTCTGAAGCAACTCCTCAGTAACGGCTGATTCTTAAAAAAAGTTTTAAGTAAATGTATACACAGCATACTATAGTAGGGAATAGTTGAGAATTTCATAAGATGAGTCCCGCTAGAGGATCTGCCCCCCTAGCCAAGTTACGATCGTTTCGTTGACGTTGAAAGCTTTGAGTTGGCCACGCCCCCCAATTCCTTTGTTCTGACGTCATCTCAAAGCTCAGTCACGTGGTCAGAACAAACGAGAACGAAACGATCGTAACTTGGCTAGGGGGGCTGAACACCGACCACGAGTGACACTACACGAATTTTAGTTCGACTCGTGCGGGAAAAAGCTATAGGTGGGTTTAAGCGGTAAGGTTGTTCCCGCGTGCTTCAAGGAGTTGTCAGAAAACTGTAGGGGCCCTTCAGGGTCGAAGCCTTCTGGAGCCGAGGGTTGGTGCGAAAGCGTTATACCGGGGATCTGGGAATAAGGCAAGGGAGAAACGGGGTAGGTTCTTTAGTCAGTAAGAGTCTGACACTATTTCCCGCTCCGCCCACGAGTGGGACTCGTCATTGGATGATTTTTACCTACCATAAAAAAACCCTATAGCTTTGTAAAACCCGTGCGAAGCTGGAAGGCACAGTGTTTTATGAAGACCATTTTTCGGACATTGCTTTACTTTTCCAAATAATAAAAACTATAAAATCTATCGTATAAATCTGAACCTAATGAAAGTTCATAATATGCAACATAACAAACGCCTTCGATGTATAGATAGATGGCCATAATTGCGTATAATATTTAGTTTCGGAGATATGATTTTTTTTTCTGAATACAATTAAAAAACAACTTGAAAAAAGACTTATTTATCACTTAATTAATCACAATTTATTATGCCCGTCAACGAATCTGACACATGTGTCTGAACTTGCTGCCTTAATTCTTATTTATTTGAGTTCAAAACAACTTATCTTTTCTAGGTAAGTATTTTTGTAAAGTCTCAAAGAATAAAGAAGAAATAAACTCCCATTAAAATCGACAAACCGTTCTGCAATTAACGGATAAACAAACCAACGGCCATCCGTACCGTCTCATCATATTCATTTATATTACAGTGTCATTCCACACTTGGCGTTCACGCTCGGATTACGAATAACGATGTTTTTTTTATCATAAACGCTCCAATGAACATTCTGCGTACTTGTACAAGGCTTAGGACAAAAACTGTGCTGACTAAAGCGATGAAAACTCTTTACGAGCGGATAACACACGAGTTTAACGACAAGGAAGAAGATACGGCGTAAAAAGGTTTAAGATAACTCGATGTTTTTAGGGAGAATTGTCGTTTGTATTTGTCCAAAGAAATGGAAAATCAATGGGGTTTGTTATCACTTTTTTCTAAGCCTTAAATGAACCCATACCTTGGTGCTTACTCCTTAGTTGTATACTCTATTAGCTTTGAAGGTGTATGGCATGCAAATCACCTAAGTGAAACAAAGTGACTGCGATACGCTTAATCTAGTGTGTAGTACATACATCGTCAAATTTTGGTCGTTTTAACCGCGTGGAGGGTCGATTCGGTACATGAAACACTATCAATTATCGAAAAGATAAAATAAAAAAATAAAGGCTTTCTTTTTTTTCTAAAACTGAAATAAATTTACGCGTATACAAAATTAATTTCTTTAAATGAACAACACCTGAGTGTGTTCAATGAGCGTAGGTAGTTGTAGGTCCTTGCGTACTAACTACCTACGATCATTGAACCCGATCAGCTGTTCTTTACTTAAAGAAATATTTTTTTTTACATGCGTAAATTAATTCGAGTTTAAAAAAAAGTACTTTATTTTTAATTTCATCTTTACAAATCGATAGTGTTTTATGTACGGATCGACCCCCCATGGGATTAAAAGGACAAACATTTAACAGTGTATAATCGATGTAGTACGTATTCGTGAAAGCATGGAAGTGTTTAGACTCATAACTGTAGATACTGAATGTATCACGTTACAACATTGCATTACTGGAAGGCTAACTGGTCGCCTTATGCATAGAGGCCACGCAGCCGGTTCTACGTGTTAAGGTGTTGTACACCATTTCTTTACTACGCAGTTGCAGGAGCTAGGAGAAATTGTTTTGATTATAATAAGTATAATACTATTAATTATATTTCATGTCTGCAATTGGTAAGGTTGACCGAAAGTCCGACTTGAGACACTGCCTGACATGGCGGACTCCGAAAATCGGACCATTTTTTTTTTTTAATGGGTTTCCTAATCCTAAGTGTATTCTAAGGGTGAACAACTGGTAAGAGATTCAATCCCACTTTAACGGCTGAACCCAGGCACCCAGACCATGGACTGTAGAAGGATGAAGAATACTTTTATCTGAGTAGCATGTCTACGCAAAAAATAATTTAGCTTCGACGTGGGTGTACTGGCAAAAGCTGGTACAAAATAAAATAAACTAGTGCGCCTTACCATCAACGATTGCATCACTGCTTACCATCAGGTGGGATCGCAGTCAAGCACTAGTTTTAAATAGCAATTAAAAAAAAAAATCCAACATGTACAGTACGGCCGTTCTAACTTGACGTGTATGAAGTTAGACTTGTAATTAAAAAATGCTAGTGTTTGTTATTAATAGCAATAACAACTGGAATAGCAATTGACGTATTTATTTTTAAACATTTTTTTTTCAAGCGTGCACTAGCGTTAGAAGTTCGCAGAAGTGAGAATAGCCGTATTATAAACTTTCAAAGCATATCAATGTCAAAACGAATATCCAATTAACAGTAATCAATGTTTCACTCGGCCTTCACAATCGTATGCAAATTCACAGTTGATTACATCAATTAGCGCTTACTCTAACAATGCTAAACATTTTGTAATGGCTTAAGGAAGCATTGTAAGTAACCACATACAGCTCCAGGAAAACATTTGTAAACAAGACGGAGAATAACTAGAACCACAGAAGTTGGGTGACATTTTATTTATTTATTTAAAACTTTGCAATAATGAAACATTGTACAAAGGCGGACTTAATGCCTAAGACCAACGATATATGTACTAGCACTAGATTAGGCGTGCCGTACAGTCACTTTACTTCACTTAAGTCATCTGCAAGCATACAAAATACTTAAAAAGAAAAACAAATACAGATGAAGGGTGCAAAGGTACATTAAACTATGCGCAAAGGCGGACTCAGTTACCCTTTGCGTGCTAACACTACCGCTTTCCATTTCAAAGATTTAACGCGGTCCTTGCTAGCGGGCATCGGCCCTGCTGAGTCCCAACTGCCGACATCTCTTTGAAGAGCGCGTCAATTACTACATGCAGGCTGTTAACGACTGCACCCATAGTTCGAGGTCCGCAAGTCCGCGTCTACCGTGGCTGGTAGTCAGGGTCGGAACCGGCGGCTGGGGCGTTAGGACGTTCGTTCCTTCACGCGTGTGGGCTCTTCCTTTGCTAGCATCATTGCTTCGCAGAAGGAAGCGACCGCCTGCCATTCCTCATCGCTACGAAATATAACCCAAACCAGGGCCAGGCAGGGCTAAACACGAGCCGAGCTCAAATCATAGTATCGCTTGTGCCTGGCTTATGTAATGCCGGTCCACACTATACGACTTTGGGCTCGGCTCCTCTAGCGTAATCCTACCAACAACAGATAAAAGCCCCCAAAAATTTAATAAATAACAGCAAAAAAAAAACAATATAAAAGTTATTCCTTTAGTCAAATACATATTGACCACTGGAAATTGGAGGAGAGGCACATATCCAACCATAAATTGCGATCGTGTTAACAGAATAATAACAATAAAACTCACTACTGAATGAAACAAAGGAATTAGCGTTCGAGCAATAGACAGAATTATGATGATTAAAACACTGCTATACAATAGGAATAGAAATACTGTGAACACTTTGTATCACAATATGCATACAGCGGACAGCGGTTTAAATTAGAAAATTGGTTGGCACTTCTTATCACGAGTAAGTAAGCTCCCAAGGGAGCTCACACTTCTTTCTTTACCTTTTTGTAAGTGTCCTATGAGCTGTTCCAGGACATGACCTACTCGTGTACCCACGTAGTTCACGTTCAGCCGTTCAGGGTTTTTTTTAGGTGTGTACAAATCATCCAATTACATCTCCGCACCCTTGGGTGTGGTAAGAGATAGTGTCAAACTTTAACTGACTACTTTGACCGCCTCCCAGGGTGCACCGTCCCGCAGACTGGCCTTGCCTTCACTCTGGACGTATCCGCAAGGGAACTAACAGCCTGCGGGCACTCGTGGGGGTTTTCTGTCGTAGCACCCCAGCCGTTCGGACGTGAGAAAACCACAAATACACATACATACAAACTTTCGCTTTCATAACAATACTGTGATAGGTATCCTTAACTTTCTGAAAAAGGAAAAAGGGAAGAATGACAAATCGAGGATTTAGTACCAGACATAATAAAGACATGAATGAAGATGAGAATCATCTCATATCAAAACAACCAAATAAATGAAATAATTAACATTGAAACTGCAATAATATCCCTCGTCGATTACATATTAGTCACACAGTCCATACTGCAAAAAGTTCAGCAGGTTATTATGATAATTATATGCATGTATTATCAAGCCCATCTAAAGAACAATGACTGCAAAGTTCCTTCCGAAAAGATGGAAAAGTTTTTGTCTGGAAAGTATTGCGGAAACAGACGAGTCCTAAAAGTTTGCTATTGAGAAGAAAGTTGTCCTGCTGCAGTATGGGTAGTCGAAATTATTCGTGAGTTTGAATTTTGAGTACACACACTGGGACTAAGGCATTCACACCAAATTCATCGTCCGCCACTGACTGTGAGTTTGCTCACTGTCAGCCCCAGTGTGGACGTGGAACGCGGACTACGCGTTCTCACCAAGCCGGCAGTACGCTATAGTGTATAGTTTCGCATTCTACGATGTTAGAGTAGAATGCATTACTTGTACGATCAAAAAAGTAGGTTGGCTAGTAGTACAGTAATCGGCCACAGAGAGTTAGCGTTGTCGTAACTCTAGCTCTCGTACTACATAATAGCGTATAGTCATTTCGGTGTGAACGAAAAATTCATATAAGTAATATGGAAAAGCGATAAACTTCGTAACGCCTGCTGACAGTCAGCGGCCGACAATTCGTTTGGTCTGAATAATTCCTAAATGTAGAAGCCATTGTCATAAGACGTTAAAACTAAACGACATACGAAAAAATGGGGTAAAAAATCAAAACGGCGTAATGTGCAACGCCAAAATCACTACATTATTATACTTCGGGAACTAAACAACACAATTTTCGTTTATAAACCGATTTTTTCTGCTGATTCTGTAGTAGATCTACAGTTGTTTTTCTGCTCATCATTTGTGGCATGACTCACACGAGCAGTCGTGCGAGCGGTGACGTAATACTGATGTCAGATAGCAACTAGGAAATGGGCAAAAAATGCACTATTGTTGAACTTGTTGTGGTATTTTAATGGTAAAGTTTGCTTGACTAGTGTCTGTACTCTGATTTGTATGTTCGCAAAATTCGTCTGTTGAAAAAAATTGTAGTTTGGGCGTTCTTACTATATTTATTTATGTTTTGATTTCAATCACATGCGCCGGAGTGTCTGCTATTTTCTTCTGTAAAATATTGTGAAACACAAAACGGAATTATTGTAGACGTATTTAGTCGCATTTGTGGTGTATTTTTATTTAGGTGTGATGATGCGTGACCTGCTAACAAATTACTTGTTTCAAAACCCTTATTTGCTTGTGTTTGCATTTGCCTTTTGCTCTCTTTAATGTTCTAGCCCATCTGCTAACTGAAAATGGGCCATTCTCGTAACTAAGAAACCTCAAACAAACAGGTGGCCTAGGCACGTGAATATGGCATCATCATTCTAGTCTAGTACATACTGTCATAAAACACCCAGTTCCCATTCCCTCCTGTAGTGCAGAGCTGAGTCAGGAGGTATATGGGCCAAATAATAAGCTGATTCATAGCTAAAACAGCATGAAAATGGAATTCTTTAACAGTAACTGCGCACATAGTTTCAGTACTGTAGACTTCATCAATTACTTTCAGCGCTGCTCGTAAAATTGTGGTAAGTGCTCCGGGTAAATGAATGAAATTCTTTTGTTACAGGCAGTTGGCAGACGATAGGTTTATTTAAAGTTGTTTTTTTTTTTTGAGTTATTTTGTTTTGCTGGCTAGACTTGCAGCTGTATTCAAGATTTCTGTTCCAAATCTAAGATTATCGTCTAGTAACCTCCTGCCAGCGGCTTCACTCACGTGTAAGTAGGGCTCTTCATACAAACTTTAGACGCCCATTAGGAGCTGAATTTTGAAAAAACCTTTCTCAGTGTTCGCACACGTCATAAAAGGAAGCCTTGTGTAAAAATTTCACGCTCCTTAGCCCAGTACTTTTGGCTAAGTGTTGATATATCAGTCAGTCAGTTTCTCCTTTTATATTATTCTAGCTTTCTGCCAGCGGCTTCGCCCGCGTGAAAATAGGTTTTCGCCAAATTTTGGAAACGCGTTTCATCCTTTTAGGAGGTTAATTTTGAAAAATCCTTTCTTAGTGTTCGCCTACGTCATAAAAGGAAGCCTTGTGCAAAATTTCAAGCTCCTTAGCCCAGTAGTTTTGGCTGTGCGTTGATATGTCAATCAGTTTCTCCTTTTATAATATAGATTACCTACTTGTTATCGTCTATTACCTAATTAAATATTTGAGTTATATCGGTATTTCAGTACGTCTTGCTCTGTATGCATGCAGTTCATTGCTCTATGTTACAACAGTGCCAAAATTGTTAGGCAATCAATTAATTTACACATTCATTCGCAGGCACACTTCGTCTTGTGTTCGCACAACGTGGACGGTCTACAAAAGTCATAATATGGTCTATTTTCCAACCCCTTTGCTGAGTCAGACTAGCTAAGCATAAAACTGTTGAATCATAAAAAGAGTCGGTACTAAAGAAATTGAATCTACACATTTGGGGCATTTTGAATGAATTCTACTGCCAGTTGAATTAGAACCCACTTTTCCGACTGGTTTATAATATTCTTTACTAACGACCTGCCCCAGCTTCGCACAGGTGCAATGCTGTTATTAAATATATTAAGCATGTATTATACATATTAAACCTTCCTCTTGAATCACTCTATCTATTAAATAACTCGCATCAAAATCCGTTGCGTAGCTTTATAGATTTAAGCATACATAGGGACAGGAGGCGACTTTATTTTATACTATGAAAAATGAAACAGGAGTCATATTCCTGACCGCTACAAATTGAAAGTATTTAAATCAAGATCAAATCGGTTACTTCTGGGCAAGCATGTTTCATAGTTAGCCATATTGGATTCAAATAATTATAACGCTACGTTTATAAGTTGGCCCAGCCCCGGCCAATCGTCTTTAGGTTAGCGGGGTTTCCCCGTTTATACAATGGCTACACAATAGCGAGTGGCTGAGGTTGGGCCCACATGAAAACATAGCATAAGCATTATAACGATTACACAAACTTATTAAGTCTCGATGTAAGACCTAATATTATACGTGTGCAAAATATTCTTTGTGCAAGTCACCGATTCCAGCTCCCCTAGAAAAGTTACAATCGTTTCGTTTAGAGTTAGCGCTTGTAGTTGGCCAAGGCCCAATTCCCTTGTTCGGACGTCATCTCAACTAAGAAATTAGGGGCGTGGCTATCTACAAGCGCTAACTCTAAACGAAACGATTGTAACTTGGCTAGGGGGGCAGACAGATCACGTACTTTTCTACAAAATTCAGTACAGGAATAAATTACACAAAAAAATGTTTAGTTCAAAGTCCAAGCAGGAAGATTCAGATAAACAAAACAATCAACCACACTGTATTATACAATCACTGCTGGAATTTATAGCTTCACAGTTGTTTATGATAACGAGCTGAGAAGAATTTGAAGTATAATGCTGATTGTGTTTCTACTAAAAACACGTGTCCTTACATATTGTAGTACTTTACTTATTGTTAGTAGGTACTTACTTAAGATTGTCTTTAAAAAATCGCTTTTAGCAATAAGACCGCCCATTGCGACACCCTTTTAAGTTCCTATTATCAATCAGCCTGCATGCTAACAAGATGTTACATTTTTCATGTGATCCTCTTAGATATATACCACAATACCTACATGCTCACAAAAACTACATAGTTATAAAGTTTTACTGAAATAATTGTACTCAGTTAAACTTTTAGTATTTGCATTATAAGTAAAACCCACTGCTTCTAGCTAATTGTCACAGTGTCCCACTTTGAAATGTTTCACGTTTCCAAGTATCTTACGCATGTCTATTTGTGAATTATGTGAAATCATTGCAATAAACGGGTCCGCCTACAGGTTTTTTTGTTTATGGGAACTTTTTTTTTTCCTTGGGAAATCATCAAAATATTTCATACTGTTCCTTCAGTGGTCTAACTATGTGAAGCTATTCCGCAACCCTAGCAAGCATCGGCACTTCTTAGAGAACTCTATCAATTTTACTGACAGTTTTCTGAGGCGCACGTGGAACACAACGCATTGGATGAACCGGGCGTTGTCCCGTGGTCGGACGGCAAGCTACTTTATGCTCGGCATCCAGAAGCCCGCACCCTAGAGTAGAGAAGGAATGACGTTCCTTCTTGCCAGGATTCGGTGTAAATTAGGGCCGGAAGTAAAAATTTCGTCACCAATCGCCCCCACGAGGATATTTATGGCAGCTTACGATTTAGCACACTATTCCCCCGAACCACTGCTTTTGAGAGGAAGAATCATTAGTACCGATTACTAAGTAACTACAACCTGGACAAAGGCCAGACGTAAGAAATCGCCACCGCCGATCGCCTCCACGAGGATATTTAGGGCAGCTTGCATGATATTCCGCTGAAGAGAGAAGAGCAGTGGGCTCTTGAGAGGCAGAGGCATTAGTAGCGATCACTAAAAAAAGCACTAACGTAATACTACTTATCGAATCCTGAAGAAACAACACAACTATTTTGGATCCTGCAACGATTCAACGAAATAAAACACGGAACGGAACATCATCATCATTATCATCATCATCATTTTACTGGTCCCATTGCTGGGAATGGGAATGTAATGGAATGGGGCATGATCCACCACGCGGGCCCAGAACGGAACAGAACAGCAGTTAATAATGTTATTATAATAGTAAGTACTGTTATCGAAAATCAGTAAATAATTTTAGTTCGTGTTTCAGTCTAGCTAAACGAAGCCAATGACAATAAACTTTCGTGGGTGGTCATACGTCTGCTTTGTACGTTTATAGCTACGAGGAAACTGCATTTGGATACAAAAGGTGAAGGACAGAGTTACATAAATAGGTTCCTTCCTGCTTAGTGTTTACCAGCAAATTACAAAACTAGCCTCTGCTAGTGGCTTCGCTCGCGTGGAAATAGGTTTGTCCATACAGCCTTTGGAGCCCCATTCTTTTAGGGGGGTGAATTCTGCCGCGCTTATGATAATGGCAGTAAGTCACATTTTGGTTAAGTATATATTTGGAATGTAGAGATCGAGATCTACATTCCTGTATACTTAACTCAATACCGACCAAAATGTGACTTACAACCATTATCATAAGCGCAGCAGAAGTTTTGAACAATCCTCTCTTAGTGCTTGCTTATTTGCGGTATAAAAAAGAAATCTTGTTCAAGATATTACGCTTTTAGTCTCTCTCAGTTTCTTCTTTCATAAACATAGCTTGCTTCTTAATTGGTGTCTAGCATTTTTTCGCGACTACTCCCTCAATATCCCTCAGGATTCAATCGATTCGAATAAAAAGCAACCTTTGGCTATCAGAAATACAACATTTTTCTATGAGCGAATTTTTCGTAATCGTACCCGTACCTCAACAGAAATCGGATACTCTATCTCGTTCGACATCCTCGAGTAGGAGCAGTTTTAGGTAATTCAGAAAACCTCAAAAAAAAAAAAATTCAAGGCGGACAATTTTTTTTTATCTATTTCTACGAAAGAAATTGCAATTGATGTCCCTGTACCTGCTTTCTTTTTCCCTTGCCATAATTTCAAAGACTAGGGTTTTTTTTAAGGTAGGTAAAAAACATCGAATGACGATCCCGCTCTTGGTTGAAGCGGGCAACAGTGTCAGACTGTTACTGACTAACCAACCCTGTTCCTTCCTTGCCTTACGAGTTACGACTATGTATTTTCATTAGCAAACTTTTTTCTTTATCATGCGTGACTTCCATATAATAAACTTCATTATATTTAAAACGTGTTTCAAATAACTGCTCACTACGTATTAGGCTGGACAAGGCAAGGACCGGACTTTTTGTGCTCGGTTTTAGAACGTGGTTCACTTACGACCTTATCAAGTACACATGATTGGGCTGCGTAATTATGGACACCTGCGCTTAACACGCTTGTTATGTTATCACTAGCACAGTGACATTACAGTGGCGAAAGGTTGTAAGTTGTTTGTATGTTTGTTACAGTACGGCCGTCGGATCTTGGCGAGTTCTAACCTCGTACAAAAATAAAGGTTAAAAAAAAATCCAATAACTGTTTTTAACAGCTATAAGAACTGCAAATTGAATTTATTTGTTTTATAAACCATTTATTTTTTTACGGGTGAAGCGCTGAAATTCGCAGAGCATAACTTCAAACTCGCCAAGATCCGACGGCCGTACCGTATTGCCTCACGCTTAAACGGCTGAACAGATTTGAATAAAAATGCTTAATTTTACACACACACACATATGACCATGTTTTGGAATAGGATATAGGTTATAGAGTATGTTCCTTTGAGATGAATTCCTGCTATGACACGGGCAAAGATGCTAGTTACTAACTAATAACCGTATTTTAACAGAGTGGAGAAATCAGTTACTTAATATTCGTGATTTTCTCAAAAAGTATGGCTTCGATTGGATTGATGTTTTTTAACTTTAAATCATTAAAGTAAAAAGCGTAAGCAGGTAACATAAGCTTAATCCGGTCCGGATCCGGGGGTATTAGTAGGTAGCATTTAGCTAAGGCTATGTACCTTTTTCGAGCACGTTCCTACTTACTATGCTTAAATTGGTATACTTACAAAAATTTCACTTAAACGCCTGCATGAATTTGTAAAAAATAAACCATGGTATTTTACACACCAAAGTTTCGTCAAAATTAGACTACCTTTTATAATCTAGCGCAAACCATACGCCAAACAAAAAATAAGGAAGAATCGTGATTTCAATTTAAACATTTAACATCTACGGTTCGTTCGCCTTAATAAATTTCCTACAGGAAGGCCAGAAATGGCTGCTCGTTCCTCTCATTTACATGTTAATAATTTTATAATGAACGCAGGGCTGCCCCCCGCTTCTAACTCACCATTTTGTTTTAATTGGGTTACAAACTCGATTCAAGTCCAGTGCCCTGAATAAACAACGTAATATCGGGGTGTAATGACCGAGTCCCGGTTCATGAAAAGATAGGAACAGTGCCATATAACCTTGTTGACCTGCTAAATAAATTTTGCATATAATCTCTTTTATTATTTACTAGCGTCCCGCTCCAGCTTCGCACGGGTGCAATGGTGATATTAAATATAGTATGCATGTATTATACATATAAATAAACCTTCATCTTGGATCACTCTATCTATTAAAAAACCGAATCAAAATCCGTTGCGTAGTTTTAAAGATCTAAGCATAAATAAAGACAGACAGTGGGAAACGACTTTGTTTTTACAATATGTAGTGATAAGCTTCTGCCAGCAGCATGTCCATGTTTGGAGTTGAACTTGCTCCGTACCTAATTACATTAAATTCGATTCAGTAGTGTAACTGTAAAAATGTAACAGACAGACAAGATTTACTTTGGCCTACTCAACAGTTGGGGTGTCAGCTATCAGTCTAACCATTGCAACCAGAATGATGAAACTGAAACCCCCACAACTTAGTCACTGGTTAACAATAATACCCGAAGTAGGTTGCTTGATACAATTTCAGGTTCCTACCGAGCTAGTGGATATTTGTCGGACCACAACGAAGGGACGGAAAGAAGACAGATGAGACCAACAGCTTAACGTGCTTCCCGAGGTTCGAAGGGTCATCATAATTGAGATCATCTCCCTCTCTCTCTCGATTGATGGTAAGCGATGGATCAGGTCTACGACATAGCGTGAGAACTCACAGCAGAAACGTCTCTCTTGTTTTGCAGGCTACCAGTCCAAAGTCGGTGCTAATACTACAAGTATCCGCTGTACCTACGTAAAGCCAAAAATATAAACTAGATAAGACGTCCATCCACTTAATAAGGGCGTTCGATACACCGTAAACATAATTACATGTTACAGGGCGCAGCGGCTACTTAAATAGGTCAATCACATCAATTACTGACGGTCGAAGTTCATTAGTGTACTATTTCGGAAGCCCTCGCCGACCATGATTCGTGTTCAAACGAGCACCGGACACGTGCCTGTAAATAACTAGATGTGTAGGTACGTACAATGCTTCCTTTGAACCTAGAAACTAATTCTTGTAATGAGTCGAGCTGCTATTTATTTCTGTAGACGGATTTGGGATGGTTTTCTTTCCATTGTTATTCATGGTTACTCCATCTTCGGTTTGATCATGAACTAAAATGTCAGCTATTAGTATTAAATGTCTGTGGGGGATTTTTCACCGTTTGTTGTTGAAGGAGCAGTAGTGGCCGAGTGGCAACGGCCCCGATTTACGGTTGCGAGTTCGAACGTAGCCAGGTGCATTACTTTGTGTAATTTATTTCATCACCACTGCTTTTAATACTGTGAAGGAAAACATAGTGAGGAAACTCGTATGTCCTAGAACAAAAAATTCGACGACATGTGACATCCTCCACCAACCCGCATTGTGCCCGCGTGGTGGATTACGGCCCATTCCATCTCCTAGAGAGAGAGAGAAGAGAAGGCCTGAGTGCCAGCAGTGAGAAAATAATAAGGCTGATGCTGTGCTTTGTCCATCGACTGCTGGGCATTGTCCACTGCTGTCAATTAGTAGTTTATCTTGACCACGACCATGGTATACCTAAGCTAGTGGCCTACCTAATCAAACCTTTTGGCATTGAACAAACCGTCACAGATCCGTGATAATATGGCATATAAGTATGTTGGACGAAGGTATATTTGAGTACCTAAGTATACTCTGATTGTTCATTATAGTATACTAATTTGATGGTTGATTCGAGGATTAGAAACGGGTTGGTTGCAAAATCTTCACAAGTAGTATCTTTTTTTTTCTAGGTGGCTTGCGTTTGACCACAATCTCACCAATTGGTAAGCGATGATATGGCCGACGATGGACCACGCTTGCCTAGAAGTAACCTATTCACTCATGACTTAAAGATCCCTAGGTTGTAGCTATCAGGAAACAGACTCCGGCAGGGAATTCCACTCCTTAGCTGTGTGCTTAAGCTAACTTCGAAAAAGATTCTAATACAATTCAGTAAACACCGCATCGAAGACATCACATTCAAAATATTTCCTAAGAAAAGCAGAAATGGTTAAGTAAGAATATCTTTGTGCATTTGTATTCGCTTTTAAACATTACAACGGACAATTTATGCGGAGTAAGTAGGATATAACAGCAGGCTGGTGCGTAATAAAACACGAAGCAAGCAGTAAAACACAAGCGGGTATCCTGCGCGGTCTTAGCTTCTCCGTACACATCTCCACATGTGCGGAATACTACATAGTATGTCTATAAAGATAGCTAATATTTCTTATAAATTGGTGCAATTGTCTTATGTTTGAGTATAAATATAAAGTACTAGCTTTTGCCCGCGGCTTCGCCCGTGTGGTATTGGGGTTTCCGGGATAAAAAGTAGCCTATGTCCTATTCCGGAGCGTATCCTATGCCTGTGCCAAATTTCATCCAGATCCGTCCAGCCGTTTTGGCGTGACTGAGTAACAAACATCCAAACATCGTAACTTTCGCATTCATAATATTAGTTAGATCATCGCTGATGTTACCTGGTATATGAACTAGATACCATCGCGGTAAGTAGTTTCTTCCTGATCACTTAAAAAAAATTCGCTTAAATCCTGTGGCGACGCGCCATACCAAACCCTGTGAAATTGGATTTAACGGTGCAGTGATCATGCGGAGGAGTCTTAGAAAGAAAGAAAGAAAGAAAAAGTGTTTATTTTGCCCAAAACACAACATAAAATTACAAACTGTTTTATCTGTTGTACCATAGATACTAGGCTGAAAAGCCACATATGCCAGTTGCCTTGGTCTTAGATGGTACACATTCACGGAAAAATGCACGTTTTCTTTAGTGTAAGCCACAGAAACTGCTAGGTCATCGTTTCCTTTTATCTTCATTTTCCACTCCGTAAACCACAATAAAAGGATGTGTTGCGAAAATTTTATATCAAATTGTTATTAGCCGTACTGTAGGGTAAAAGTACCTTTTCATCACACAGAATAACCGAGCTATGAATAAAAAATTAAGTACGCTGTAAAATATACCATTCTACAGAATTTCATATCATAAAAGGCATCAAGGGCACAATGTTTTACAGGTATTCAAAACTCAAACATAGGAGTTGCTGAAATTTTCGTTACGAGGGAGGTACTTGAGTTTCGCCTATAGAGCAATCGCCTCGGTAGTAACTGCTAGGGCAACGACTTTTTCAAATAAAGAACATCTTTTTTTTTCTTAAAGAACATTTCTCTACAAAAACTAAATTTGGATGGATGGAGAGGGAGACCAAAGAACATGTGGATGGATTGTGTGAGAAGTGATATAAAAGAAAGAGGAGTTAGTGATAGCGTGACGAGTGACAGGACAGAGTGGATGAAAAAGACATATTGCGCCGACCCCAAATAAAACGGGAAAAGGGCAGGAAGATGATAAAAGAACATTTCCCTACACTGAAAATTACTAGGGCCTAGAAATTATTAGGCCATTGGTACAAATGATTGTAATGAAATAATGTCTAAACCTCGGCGCACAGAGTGGGTTTTTAGTCAGTAAAAGCCTGACACTATCTCCCACTCCGCCCAAGGACGGGAGTTGTTTGATGATTTTTGCACACCATTAAACAAAATCATCACCTTGCTCCATTCAGAGTGGAAGAAGTTTTGATAAGTTCCCATTAAAAAAAAAACCGAAACTTATGCTTCGCGACAGAAAATTCTAGTCACTCCCGTTGCGGCGTTCCTCGCACTATGATACCGTCAATGAATAGGTACTGAAACTTGTTCCGGTTCAACCATTGTGTGGTTAAACCAATAAAAGTGTACCACAACGTAAAAAATATATAATAACTGTACAAAAGTGGAGTATACGGGCGCGTACCCATTTGGTATTTTATCATTACATAGTATAAAACAAAGTCGTTTATTCCCTATGCATGCTTAAATCTTTAAAACTACGCGATGGATTTTGTTGCGGCTTTTTTTAATAGATAAAAGGTTTATGTGTATAATACAATATATTTAATATCACCATTATACCCGCGCGAAGCCGGGACGGGTCGCTAGTTTTTGGTATATAACTGATGCAGATGGAGGAAAATGTTTGAGGATATTTCAATAAATACTCCATGATGATTTCATTATTAGGTATGTGACTGATCATCCTCCCACGAATATGGTCCCCTACTAGAAGAGCAAGAATAATCGTACCTAGTTAATTTTAGTTGACCAACTATTGGGTCTACCACACGCACAAGCTTAACCAGTTTAGCTTTTGCTTTATACATGGAACACCATGCGTGTGGTTCTAGTTGTGTTCAGCCAGTGTTTGCATAGTAGAAAAAAAATGTGTTTATTTTCGACATCACATCAGAAAACCCTAAAATGATCACTTTTTTTTTATTATACATGTTATTACATAAAACTTTACTCTTAAATAAAAAATCTATTAAAAAAATCGCATCAAAATCCGTTGCGTAGTTTTAAAGATCTTAGCATAAAGGAACGGTGGGTTGTTTAGTCTGTAGAAGTCTAAGGCTAGGCCATGGCTAGGCCCAAGGGCGGGATTCGTCATTCGATGATTTTTCCAACCATCATCTTCCTGCCCTTGTCCCGTTTTATTTGGGGTCGGCGCAATATGTCTTTTTCTTCCACTCTGTCCTGTCACCCGTCACGCTATCACTAACTCCTCTTTCTTTCATATCACTTCTCACACAATCCATCCATATTTTCTTTGGTCTCCTTCTCCCTCTCCATCCATCCACATTTATACTCATGGCTTTTTTTGTAACATGCGTTTCATCCCGCCTTTTTACAGGGCCATACCAAGACAAACGGTTCCCTTTCAACTTTTCAGTCACTGGCGCCACTTTCAAACTTCCTCTAATATACTCATTTCTCACTTTATCCATTCTCGTCACACCACACATCCATCTCAACATTCTCATCTCTGCTACATGCAATCTCTTTTCATCCGTCTTTTTCATAGCCCAACATTCTGACCCATACAGTAGGACAGGCCTTATCACGGACTTGTAGATTTTACCCTTCATCTTGAGGGGCATCCGTGGGTCGCAAGTTGTTCCAGTGACCTGTCGCCATTTCATCCATCCTGAGTTGATCCGATGTGCCACGTCTCGGTCTATCTCACCATTCCCTTGGATAAGCGACCCAAGGTACTTAAAGTCGGAACAGATTGGTATGGGCGTTCCGGCGAGAGCTATGGGCACAGGACTAGAGAGACCGCCGAAATCACAGAACAGGTACTCTGTTTTAGTTCTGCTCAATTTTAGGCCAACACTCTCCAGTCTTTGCCACCATACCTCCAATCTGGTCTGGACCTCTGAGGCACTCTCAGCAACCAGCACAATATCATCGGCAAACAGCATACACCAGGGAGCCTCTTCCTGAATGTCCGACGTCAGAGCATCCATTATTATCAAGAAGAGGTAAGGGCTAAGAGCCGACCCTTGGTGTAAACCGACAGCCACATTTAAATTGTTAGTGGTGCCCGCTGCAGACCGGACTTGTGTACTGCAGCGACTATACATCGCTCGGATCTACTGCACATACTTCCCAGGCACACCTTTCTCCTTAAGGGCCCACCACAGGACCTCACGAGGTACCCGGTCGTATGCCTTTTCGAGGTCAACGAATACCATGTGCAAGTTTTTATGTGCACCTCTGTATTTTTCGCACAACTGGCGTGTGGCAAATATGGCATCCGTTGTACCACGACCAGGCATAAAACCGAAGATGATTTTTCCAACCATAACAAAAAAAACCTACATACGAGGACGGACACCAGGAAGCGATTTTTTTTTATATTATGTTATTTATGTAGTGATTTATAAAAATGTCATTACGATTTTCTTTTATTTTAAATTGCACCAGAAGAAAACAGAACTATTATAAAACATACGATTAATCTTTTCCACTGTTAAATGCTCCCAAAATGATCTAGCGAGCCGCGTCATAGGCCAATAAAGAAATCAATACATTAAGATCAGTTCTAACCATTTAACGTGCCCAAGGCCGAATGAATTAGGTATCAATTCAGACGCACGCTCAAGAATTGTATTCAAAGTAATATTGTTAGACATTGTTGATTGGTGTACAGAAATTCATGGAACATGCTTTTGATTAAACTTTTAAATTCTGAAAATATGGAAGTTATTCTGGTCGTTTGGTAGGTTTTCATGACTTGGTGTCTTGCACTTTTTGTGGTACGAAACTATCCAAGTGAGGAATCATTGATGTCATTATGAGCTCTTGGAATAGCGAGAAGGTAGGTAGGAGGAGGACGGCGAGACTAAAAACCCATCTGTGTTCCTTCAGTTGCCCTTTTATGATTTCTTGGCAGAGTAACTCTTTCGATCAATCTTGTGAGTGGACCTCGCCCATTTTACTGACATCTTCTTTGAGGCGAATTTAAAATCGGACGTTGTGCTGTCGACTACGGTTTATTAGCCTAATTGGACTGCGAGCAACCCATTACTCGCCTTCTAAAGTCCACTACTCCATTAACCTGTCTATGAATTGAGAATTGTCCCTCTCTCACGCTATCAGCCGCCTCTTTTCACCTGGTTCACAGAAGGATCGCCGTATACTATCGAAGACATTACCGCTTGACCACTGCTGACTTCATTATAGCTTCGATTATAGAATCAAAATTTTCAAAGAGTTTGGTTTGACGTTGCGCCACAGGATTCAAGAAAATGTGTCTGGCAGTTATGACCGCGATGGTACAATAACATTCACCATGTCTTTCTATCCTTTGCAGGTGACCTAGTGCTAGGTATGTAGAATCCTCGCTTATCTTTACAATGTGATTTGGCTGTGAGGATAGGTTTATGCTTTCATCATGGATTATTTTTTAACCTTTCGACTACCATAATTACAGACACAATTAAAAGATAATAGGTGTGTGGTCACTGGTGTCCTCTTGGGGCTTAATGAGTCAAATTTTTTTTTGCCACAGCCGCACATTTGCAAATCCTATCTCCTTGAATGTCTGCAATACTATAATATTTCCACTGCTGAGACACAGGCCTCCTCTCTAGGAGAGAATGTAGTACACCATGTCTTAGAATTTTTGGTTCTAGGAGATGCCGATTTCCTCATGATGTTTTCTTTCACCATTTTGAGATGAAAGCAGTGGTGATGAAATAAATTACACAAAGTAATGCAAGCCTGGCTGGGTTCGTATGTGCTACCTACAACTTGTAAGTTGGGGCCGTTACCACTCGGCCACCACTGCTTGTGTTTTTGTCAAACTTTTGTCAAATGTCAAATTTGAAAACAATGTAAATAACTGTGTTTATAATTCTGTTTTGATATTAGGTACTTAGGTGATCAATCTAGTGATAATTGTTTGCTAGAAATACCAAGGATTCAGTTATGTATAATATTGTAATACTGTCAATGAACTGTATGACTCACGGTAAAGTATTATAAGTAACTTAATTATTGAATAGGGGCCCATTATCAGGCAGAGCAGTACATTAGTCCTTATTCAGTGTTAACTTATAGTAGGCTCAATTAAATTATATGTATATTTTGAATGTAAGTATTAGAGAATTACATGCTTCCAAAGTTCATGTACAGAATGAACATTAAAAAACTTTGTAGGGAAGAGTCCCTACAAAGTGTTTTTAAGTTCAGAGGCAAAAGGATTGAAACCTACAGGGGCCAAGGGTCTCTTTCTGAAGGGATAGTTCGGCCCCAGTGGGAAAAGCAAAGTCATGAATGTGACACTGTTTCGCGTCTTCCCGCCAAGAACGGGATTCATCATGGGTTGACTTTTACCCACCATAAAAAAAAAAACATAAGAATACTTGCAGCCCACCAGAAAAGTCAACCAGACAGCTATTTATGATTGACCATTTAGAGAGAATGGTAAAACTGTACAATACTGGACGCGGAAATTTTGAATTTAAGGGGGAGGGGGGGAGGGGGGGGAAGGTCCGTCCTCCCCCAAACCCCCTCCCAAATAAAGAAAACGCATAGTTTTGGAGATATTTAAAATTAAAAATTTTGAGGTTAGGTATCAGAAAATCATACATTTTATGCATTTTTTGAGGAAAATTTGTGGGTTTTTGGAGAGAGGGTCACTCTCAACCCCTAGATCTATCCCCCTGTAGTAGCAAATGTATATTATATATACCTATAGTTATTTAAAAGTAAAAAGATAAAATTCTCCGGGAGCGTTCTACATTGTATTTAAATATTTGTGCATTGAAAGTTTTCTGGGTGGTTTAAAAAAAAATAACCATAACCTAAATCTATCCGAGTCGAGGTGCGCTAAATTTAGTGTGGGTGGTTTAAAAAAAAAATAACCCTAACCTAAATCTATCCGAGTCGGGGTGCCCTAAATTTAGTGTGGGTGGTTTAAAAAAAAAATAACCCTAACCTAAATCTATCCGAGTCGGGGTGCCCTAAATATAGTGTGGGTGGTTTAAAAAAAAATAACCCTAACCTAAATCTATCCAAGTCGGGGTGCCCAAAATTTAGTGTGGGTGGTTTAAAAAAAAATAACCCTAACCTAAATCTGAGTCGGGGTGCCCTAAATTTTGTGTGGGTGGTTTAAAAAAAAAATAACCCTAACCTAAATCTGAGTCGGGGTGCCCTAAATTTTGTGTGGGTGGTTTAAAAAAAAAACTAACCCTAACCTAAATCTATCCAAGTCGGGGTGCCCAAAATTTAGTGTGGTTGGTTTAAAAAAAAATAACCCTAACCTAAATCTATCCTAATCGGGGTGCCCTAAATTTAGTGTGTTTGGTTTAAAAAAAAAAATAACCTTAATCTAATAATAATCATCATTTAGCTACTTTGTCTGTGCACAAATATTTATATACAATGTAGAACGCTCCCGGACAATTATTTTTTTTACTTTTAAATGCCTATAGGTATACATTTGCTACTACAGGGGGATGGATCTAGGGGTTGAGAGTGACCCTCCCTCCAAAAACCCATAAATTTTCCTCAAAAAATGCATAAAATGTACAATTTTCTGATACCTAACCTCAAAATTTTTAATTTTAAATATCTCCAAAACTATGCGTTTTCTTTATTTGGGAGGGGGTTTGGAGGAGGAGGGGCCTTCCCCCCCTCCACCCCCTCCCCCTTAAATTCAAAATTTCCGCGTCCAGTATTGTACAGTTTAGCCGAGAGAATAGACTAGAGTCTAGACAGTGCACTGTGCAACTTACTGGGTCCAAAACCTTTGAAGGAAATGGAATTCGTTGATTCAAGAAGAAGAAGAGCACTATGTTTAAGACTGATCTAACAGATGCTAGTTAGAATAAGTAGTAGTTATAGTATAGTTTAGTTACATTAAAAAAAATAAGCACTCATACGTACAGGAGAAATTCGTAATGGGTTTATTGTATTAAATTAATGAAATCTCAAAAAGAAAATATGAGAAAGTAGGATAATTCAAACTTTTATTCAAATATAATAATATTTATTAACATTTTAAAAACTTTTATTGAGTAGTGCCAAGCTAGGTTTCTTGCATTTGCATACAAATAATGTTTCATTAAAATTTGTAAATCATTACTGATTTTAACCAATTGTTATGATAAATACAAGAATCTGATAAGAATTTAAATATTGCGTAACACAACACTTTAAAGTTATACAAAAGGAAAACTGTAGTCAAAAACTTAGTTACAACTTTGATCATGACATAACTTATTAATTATTAACAATTTAAGCAAAGGTCATTATGTATTCAGCCTGTTGCTTTTATACCTGTTAATTTTTTCGCGCCACATAAGTCCGCATTGATAGTACGTGACGAGAATAATCAAGTGTGTGTAGGTACTTAGAAGAAGTATTTTTACTTACTCTCCTTCTCGTGGTCGAAGCCCACAATGACGAAGTAGTCGACGAGCCTGGACATTGCACTCCTACGGACACATTCCAGCACAAATACAACAAATACACTTCGTAATTCGATTACACGAATTTAAACACATTTTATACACAAAGCTACTCGATTGCACATTTTCACCGCACTTTACCGATCACCGATAGTTCCGTACACACAACGCGTAGAATTCGCACACCATACACTTCACGGAATGTAAACAACACTTTCATTTATCGCGAGCCACAGTATTTTTAGCTGCAATTACGCGAAAGATTATAGATTGTCCAGACGGAGAGGTTATGAGCTAATCCTTATAAAGATACCGGTATTCAACGAAACTTTATTTCGAATAAGATTATCCACTTTAAAACGAATTGTTAATGTAACAAATAACGCCCTAAATTGTATAATTTAAAATAAATTTTGTAACTAAACGTCACTACGGCTGCAATCCGTCGCTCGTCCGTCCGACATTTCTAAAAAATCTACTAAGAATAACAAATCTACTGTTATTAATTGCCATCTTTAATTTTCAGTTACTACTATATATTAATTCCAATATGTTTTTTTTACTGTTGTTTTTATTACAGTCAAAGTTCATGATAATTTGCGATTAATTAATCGGTAGAACCTCCCCTTACAACCTACCGTATTTTCTAAAGTTTTCCCAAGGCAATCGCAAGAGCAGCGATACCTTTCTTTCGATATGACACCGTGAAAAGTAAATATCCATATCTCTTGAAGTATACTGCATTGGAATTTTATCTTAATTACGAATGACGATATTTAATCTATTTTTTGACGTGACAACGTCTTAAATTAGGTTGCGGCTGGGAGTCACTTATGAAAAAGTGTAACGCTCGGTAACGTTACGATGAGTCACCGAACGAGAGAGAGGCCCGCCGAATGCCTTGCGTCTCTCTCCCACTCAACTATGATCGGTCTGCCGCGCGCGCAGCACTAGAGAATTAGGACGTTGTCACGTAAAATCTTCGCCTGTAAAACCGACTTTACAGGCAACCATTTTTTTTTATGCATTAATATTGACAAAGATTTGAATTTGTCCGTAGGATTAATAGTATAATACCCTTAGATGCCTCTAGTTGTTATGCCTCTACTTGCGCTAAGCATATATTTCGTCAATCATAGTGAATATTACTATCTATTTTCGAGGTTTTGATATAATTATATAAATTTTTTGTCCTTTACTGTGTTTGTCACCAATACGTGAAAAGAAATATTTTTTCGAGCCGCTTGACCGATTTGGATGAAATTTTGTATAATTTCTGTATTAAAGTGGGTCTTTCAGAACGGTTTGAACATAAAATAGGACCAGAGGTAGGCGGCGCTTCAATCTGGTTCTCCGCCCAAGAGCGGGATTCGTCATTGGATAATTTTTGCCAAACATAAAAAAAAATTTGGTTCTATTTTTTTTCACGATATAATAACTGTAGGATAAGATATCGTCATTCGGGACCGCTAGTTACCTTATAGAATCTTTCTTTTTCTACAAACAGACCTAAAAAGAGACAACTTGGCCTTAAAAAAAAATCTACTATTTGATAGAGATATAGAGATAAAGTTGGCAACATTTCAACCAATTATCTTCCATATTTTTTATCTGTACACTAAAATCAGTGTATAATCTTGCTGAATAAAAAAGATGAGACATTTCTACTTTTCTCTGTTTTACACTGGCAAGAAGATAAAGAACTATTTAATTTGCTCGCATTATTGCTACTGATAACGCAAACAATGTAGTCAGTGTATCAAAATATTATTGATGTTTGATTATTATATGAGATTATTAACCTTTTAGTCGTAAATTTCCGTTTACCGCCCTTAAAACAATGTCGGAAGCCCCAAATAATCAAATACCTGGGTTAAAACAGAAGAAAGTGTTTAAAATAATAGTGTTAGGTGATTCAGGTGTTGGCAAAACGTGTCTGACTTATCGGTTTTGCGAAGGACAATTTTTAGATAAATCTGAAGCTACAATCGGTGTTGATTTCAGAGAAAGGAACATAAAAATTGGCGGCGAAGATATAAAGGTAATTGCTGAAAATGAACCGTACATTTACTGGTTGCAATGAAAACGATACCTATATTTCTACATAATTCCCTGAATTCGTCCAACTTTATGTTAAAACTAGCTTTTGTCAGCGGCTTCGCTCGCGTACATAAAATATAGCCTGTGTCACTCAGCTGTGCTAAAATTTTTCCAATTGGACCAGTAGTTCTAGAGATTACCTCCTACAAACAAAAAAACAAAGAAACAGATAAGCAGATTACGATAGAAGCTTTATTGCCGACTTTGAGACAGGGGTAGGTCGGTATTTAGACTACACACCTTTGTTACAGTGAGCAAATGCCTCACATCTGGATGCATGATACTGAATCCAAATAAATAATTATTCCTGACAGCCTTTTTCTAAAATTCGTATTAATAACAAATATCAGTTTTTTTTTTTTAAATATATGTACTGTAATACCGTTAATACCTTTTTTAATATGTGTACTATATTGGCTTGTTGGTAGAGTCAGACAAAACTATTGCAATATGGCTCATCATACTTGGTCTAACTTTAAAGAGAAATGGGCAGGAGTGTATTAATATGTCTGTTGAAATATGAAAAAAAATGTTCAGTTCAGTTTAGAGAAGAAGGAATGATGCTTTCCCCTGTCATTCAGTGTTGATGAGACTGTTCGCTGATGAGTCAACCTGTAGTCCTATTTTTCAAGACCCACCACATATTCACTTGCAAATTGTCCTAACCCAACTTATACCTTGGTAATTACTTAATTTAGCTTCTATGGAAATAAAATACATTCTTGAATTAACAAATTGCCTTTGCCTTTCGAGTATCGTAATTACAGACACAATTAATGAACAATAAGTGTATGAACGCCGGCGTTTGCTTGGGGCTTAGTGAATTGAACTACCAAGATTAGAATCCCAAGTGAAAGCCGGCATTCGCTCACATATAGTCTTTCTATTGTCTCTATGGTATGGTATGGTATGGTATATCGGGCTGGTGTCCGAAGAATCTATTGTCTCTAATAATGGTATTCAAAAGGTTAATATAGCCTTGATTTGATTTCTAATAATTTAATGTTATTATGCTTCCAGCTCCAATTATGGGATACAGCGGGGCAGGAGCGGTTCCGCAAGTCTATGGTTCAGCATTACTACAGGAATGTGCATGCAGTTGTCATTGTTTACGATGTCACCAAACCTGAGACGTTTCATGTGAGAAATTCATTTTAATTTTGTTTGATTAAGTTATTTGCCTGGTAACATAACTTTTATTTAGAAAAATTTTATGCACATATTATGTACAAAGGCGGACTTAATGCCTTAGGCATTTTCTACCAGTCGACCTTGGGGTGGTGCAGAAACATAACATGGTATAAGTAGGTGCAACTTACAAGACAAACAGAAAAGAAACAAATACAATAATAAATACATACTTATATATGTATATATAAAACAATGATATTGTGAAAAAAAAATCAAACCAATCAGTGCTGTGATGATTCTTCCAACTAGACAGTAAATACTGGCACTAAATTTTAATGGCAACACAGGAGCTGCAAAATGTTGATGTGCGATGGTCCTGTGTCTATAAAGTACCCTAATTTACAACACACTTGTAACAACAGCTATGGCCACATCACTATCATTACATAGTATAAAACAAAGTCGCTTCCCCCTATGTATGCTTAGATCTTTAAAACTAAGCAACGGATTTCGATGCGGTTTTTTTTATTAGATAGAGTGATTTAAGAGGAAATAATAATGCATAATATCAACATTGCACCCGTGCGAAGCTGGGGCGGGTTGCTAGTATAGTATAAAACAAAGTTGTGGACACCAGCCTTAAATACAAATGCAAGAGAAATATACGAAGAAATCACTTTAAAACCTAATTTGTTCCAGTCAATAGCCAGTTGGATGCAAGAGGTGGAGTCGCATGGTCTGATGAGGGCTCCAAGAGTGCTGGTGGGCAACAAATGTGACTGCGGGACGCCGGAGTCCCGGCTAGCCACGACATACGCGCAGAGGCTTGCTGACAAATATGGAATGCCTGTAAGTTTTACATTTTTTAATAGATACCATTGCATTCAAATAGGCTGTAAACCGATTTTCTTTTAAGATAATAAAATTATTTATTTATTGTACTAAATAGTAGGATATGCTTTTTTTGTATTAGATGTGCCAAGGCCCAAGGCGGTAATAATAATGATAATTATTATTTCTAGCCCATATTATCCCACTGCTGGGCAAAGGCCTTCCTCCATTCTTTCCAGTGTTCTCGGTTTTGAGTCACTTTTTGCCAATTCCCAAGGAAGGCATCCAAGTCGTCCCGCCATCTCCTTGGTCTGCCGCGACCCCTTCGAGCGATTTCATGGCACCAACTTTGTGTTTTACTGGCCATTAAAACAGTAAAATAAAAATAAATCGAAAAATATTTTAAATCTTTATGACCGCATTATTGAAAAATGTATATTTTGCAATATGTTTATCTGCTTTATCGGTAGTCTTATCAAGGTCGTCACATCACACTGGAACACTCATCGTACTGACTCATCTTGTGATTATTTTTCAGATGTAATAGGTATATGTCCATTTTGCTTTAGTTTAACAGCCTTTAATGTTCTCATTGCTTGACAAAGGCTACAAAGGCCTCTCTAGGAGAGGGAATGGGCCATAATCCACCACGAGGGCCCAGAGCGGATTGATGGATGTCACATGTTTTCGAATTTATGGTTCTAGGACATGTCGGCTTCCTCACGATATTTTCTTTCACCGTTTTAAGAGCAGTGGTAATGAAATAAATTACACAAAGTAATGCACCTGGCTTTGTTTTTTAGGGTTTGAACCCATGACCTGCAAGTCGTACGTCGGGGCCGTTATCACTCGGCCACCACTGCTCTCCACACCCACCACCTATAGCCCAGGAATGGTGCCGATTCCACAGCAAGGGTGCCAATGCCTCAGGAATAGTACCTATACCACAAAAATATAATACACAATTTTTCCATCTTAGATATAACTTGACAGACGGACAACAAAGAGTTCCTGTAAGGTTTCCGTTTTCCCTTGAACGTACGGAACCTTAAAAAGGTACTGGTGATCTTCTATCTTTTAGCGCCCCTAGCTTTTACAGGATTACTATTGTTAAAACAGTCATCAACTTCACTCGAAAAAATCCTGATAAATACTAAAAATATATCTTGTTTTTCCAGTTATTTGAAACATCAGCGTTACTGGACTCGGAGTGCGACAACGTGGAGTCTATTTTTATGACGCTGGCTCACAAGTTGTACTCCAAACAGCCTCTTAGGGTGGTCAGCGTAGAGGTGAGCTCAATAATTAATCAATGGTCAAATAGATCAATACTAGCTTTTGCCCGCGGCTTCGCCCGCGTGGAATTGGTGTTGGGGTTTCCGGGATAAAAAGTAGCCTATGTCCTATTCCGGAGTGTAACCTATGCCTGTGCCAAATTTCATCCAGATCCGTCCAGCCGTTTTGGCGTGATTGAGTAACAAACATCCAAACATCGTAACTTTCGCATTTATAATGTTAGTAAGATGATGAGAAACCTACATTCACTACTAAAAGTAGTTTATCTATTATCTAAAAATATAAGATAAACAGTATTAAAAAGAATAAGAGTACAATGGGCAGTCTTATCGCTCAGAGCAATTTCTTACAGACAACTTTGAATGGACTGAGCGAAAGAAAATAGATTTAGGATTGTCAGTGTACAAATATTATCTACACTAATATAATAAAGAGGTAAAGTTTGTTTTTTGTTTTTTTTTTTATTTTTTTGTTTGTAGGAGGTAATCTCTGGAACTACTGGTCCGATTGGAAAAATATTAGCAACAATAGAAAGCTGCTTTACTCCTGAGAGACATAGGCTATATTTTATATACGCGGGCGCGCCGCGGATAAAAGCTAGTGACTTAATAAAATAAATATGCGTTAAATTTTACAATTAACTGATTTATAATTTTCGTTATATTTTTAGTTACCAATACCTTCTCAAAAATAAAATGCCTAATATATAGTACGACCTTCTTATTTTGGTATGCCTGAAGTTAGGCTCGAAAATAATAAAGGGTTTAAAAAAAGATCAATTGTTAATAGTAATAAAAACTGCAAATGGCATCTATTTTTTTAAACTGTTTATTTATCTACGAGTGCTAAAGTGCCCAAAGCCTAAATTCAGGCACGCCAAGTTAGAACGGCCGTACTGTGCATAGTTAATGATTTGTTATTAACCAAAGCAATATTCCATTTCCAGGGGGAGCATGGTCCAGGCGTAGTGAATCTTCAGCGACAGAAGCGATCAACGAGTACCAATGACAGCTGCCTATGTAGCTAGATTACATCTTTATAGTCACCACGCAATGTACGCGATACAAATCTATTCCGTCTAAGATCCATAACCAAACTTACCACGACATTCAATTATTGTTACTAAGGTCTTTCTACATAGCTTGGGTTTTTTTTTTATGGTAGGTGAAAATCATCCAATGACGAAACCCGCTCTTGGGCGGAGCGGGAGACCAGTGTCAGACTCTTACTGACTAAAAAACCAACCCCGTACCTTCCTTGCCTTATTCCTGGAGTCGAGGTAACAGTTTTCACCACCCTCTAGGCTCCAGGAGGCTTCGACCCTGAAGGGCCCCTGCAGTTTGCTGACATCTCCTTGAGGCGCGCGGGAACGGTGCGCGCCGTTGACGACCTGGACTCGGTCTTACCAGACGACAGGACGGCGAGCTATCCATTGCTCACCGTCCGCGAGCCAGTGTCTACGGTGGCCGGATATCGGCAGGATCGCGGCGGCGACGGCTACGGCGAGGGCGCTGTTGCCTTTGCCTTATGCGGTCGGCCTCCTCCTTTACGAGCATTACTGCTTCGCAGAAGGAGGCGACCGCCTGCGATTCCTCTTCGCTGCGGACCATGGCCTGAACCAGGGCTGCCGTGCAGACATTAAAACGCAGTAAAATAGCGTATTTTACAATACTTTTACTGCAATTTAGTATCTGCACGGCAGAGGGCCCGGCGCGAGAGGTCGCCGCCGCCGATCACCCCCACGAGGACACGGCGATGCTCTTCCCAAGCAGGACACACCTCCACCGTGTGCTCCACCGTACATAGCTTGGGTAGACTGACAACAAGACGAAAATATGCATCTTTAAGATTGCTGTTAGGGGTTGTTTATTTTCCCGCTAGATGGCGCTGAAACCAACATTTTCAGTTTTATTTTGTTTTGAGAGTAATTGGAACGATATTTAGTCATAGAAATAGTAGAGCGAAAATAGGACAATCCACTTCATCGAAATTAGTCAAATTAAAGCCTCAAAACCCATCTGAATCGCCATACTTCGCGAAACTATTATCCAACTCGGGGTATAGTATCGTTTACACGAGAGAAAAGGATAGATAGCATATTGTATGAATTCGACAGCTGTTACAAGTACCATCCTATAGCAATTGTAATGTAGATTTTTGCCCCAGAGTCACCTGCGAGCGTGGTACGTTGATATAAGCATAATGTACTTGTCGAAATCCTAGGTAGGCTACGAAGAATTGCGAAAAATACTCATAGGAATCTCAGGTCCGATTTTGATGAAAAGTGAAACAACATAATTAGACGTATGATTAAAAAATCCAAAGATTTTCAGTTTTAATTTTCATCAAAATCATACCCGAGGTCTAGGCCCACTAGAAAATTCAATCACACAGACACATGTTCCTTTTTTTATAATCTAATCATATAATATTAAGTTACTAATATTTGATATAGTTCGTTTTTTGATCCTAGACTACGATTTGACAACTTAAAATGTCAAACTCCAGAAAATTGGGAACATATTTTTAGAGGTGGCATAACTCAGAGTTATCAAATCGTAGTCTAGAATTAAAAAACGAACTATAGATAGGAATGAAAATGGTTTTTGGTTAAGTTTGAGGCAGTAAACAATGGACTTAATGCTCGTTTTAATAACACTTAGATATGCATGCCAAAATAAAAGCGTGCTGCTGAATATTCAACAATCTGCTCAGTGGCCTTACCATGACGTGTTAAATTGTCAGGCGTGCGAGCGAGATGGATAGATGAAGATGTACACTCTATATAGTTCGTTTTTTAATCCTAGACTACGATTTGACAAATTAAAATGTCAAACTCCAGAAAATTGGGAACATATTTCTAGAGTGTGACAGTGTGAGTTGTCAAATCGTAGTCTAGAATTAAAAAACGAACTATAGCTTCACCGTTTTAATAGTTCAATTTAGGTCGTCAAATGGATCACATTAAGAACTTGTGGTAGGGACGAGGATAGAAACATTTATTTAGATTCCTCTTAGCGTAAGTAAAAACGGGAATTGGGAATGCATTTTAATTTAAAATTGAAACCAGTTTCTCTAAGTTTTGAGCTAAAAATGAACAATTATTTAGCTTTACAAGAGACTAGCGCCAGTGCTGCCATCTGTTACAAATTTAAATTATTATTTAATAATCACGGTTGTGTTAATTCTAATATGTTCTTTTGCTTCTTTGCAAATGCTTTAGTCATTCCATTACAATAATAAAAATTTAATGTCGAATTATGTCAAAAACGTACTGTGCAACTCTTTTTTAGCATAATTTATTTATAAAAAATTAGCTTCTTATTTATTTTTGTGCTTCGACAAAGAGTTATACTTAAATTCTATCAACTTTACGTCTCATTTATAAAACCCTTGTGAGTTTATGGCAGCTTCCTCACTATTATCAGCATTACAATTTCAGGAATATTTTAAAAACTACAATTACTTCACTTTTTGTAAAAACTACCTGCCAAAGTAATGCCTGTTTAAAGATAACCTTGTGCCAATGATGGTAATATTGCAATAAAATAAAATATGTCAACTTCTAGTAAATAATAAAAAATATATTATATAACAGTATTTTATTCTTCAATATTTTGTCGTCTATAAAATAAATGTTCAATATTTTTACCTATATATTTAATTAAACTAATTAAGTATGGTCGAATTTTAGTATGTGCTGTGGAATAGTAAATAAACAATGTATATCAGGCCTTATTTAATAAACGTAGACCTGTTGAAAATGTAAGAAAATGCAAAAATTACATTTAATTGATACCAATGAATTTAAATGTATTGTGTGAAAATGATGAAATTGTGTAATACTTAATTTATTTTTATATAAGAATAGCCCTATAAGTGTTCGTCAGAATACGTGAAATCAAATATTGAGATATTAAATTAATAAATCGTTTTACGTTGTTATTTTGGCGTTTTATTTTTAACTATTTATTATTACTATAGGATTATTTGATCTATTATCAACAGCACATGCACAAATCAAAACGACGATTATTACATCTAACAACACTTAATATAATTTTCATTTTATAAACATACTAGCGACCCGTCCCAGCTTCGCACGGGTAATGATATTGAATATAATTATTTATCCATGATTATGCACATAAACCTTCCTCTTGAATCACTCTATCTATTAAAAACCGCATTAAAATCCGTTGCGTAGTTTTAAAGATTTAAGCATACATAGGGACAGGCGACTTTTCTTTATACTATGTAAACATAATGATGGCATGTACTCATATGACAACCTACTGATTGCCCGATAAAACTGTTTTAGTAGAAGTTGCGGTCTTCCCGTCCCTTAGTAAGATCATACGCTTTACCATCAACGATTGCATAGGAACCTGCTTATCACCAGCCCGGATCGTACAAAAATCGCAACCACTAGTTTAGGCATTTATATGACTTTTTAACCCTTTGACTACCGTAATTACAGACAGAATTAATAGACAATAGGTGTGCGAACAGCGGTGTCCTCTTGTACCCTAGTATGCTCAAATCAAAATCGAAGACTTACAGAGCACATTGAAATTGAATATGGCCGGAGCTTCATCATCGTTTTCTTGGAATAATTTTGTTAATTTTTTTCATGGAATATATCCTACTATCATAACCATTCCATAGAGCCCAAAAACAAACGAGTTCTCTCGTTGCGATCTGTCGTTCTTATAGTCCCTATCCAGTACCATCATCAGAACAGCTCCAAGGTATCACGTAAAGCATTGTCATTCAAGGTACATAGGTTAGTACCTATTTCTATATAAAATTACTTCTTAATTAGGTATCCACAGATATAGATATAGATACCTAGATAACGCAAGAGCAACTACTTCGCGTGCCTAGCTTACGAACAAAAATCGTAAGTGGTCAATTTCGCGGTCCGGTCAGTCTGCATCGGTGTATAGCGCTAGTCGGACATCAGTTAAATATGTAGGTAAACAAATCGGCCAAGAGCGTGTCGGGCCACGCTCAGTGTAGGGTTCCGTAGTTTCCCGTCCGTCACAAATTTCTCACAACAGAACCCAGCCTTGAAAAAATTGTAACCCAATTTCCCGAGAGATGGCGCTGTACCCGGTGGTAATTTTAATTTGCGTGAACCGATTTTAATCTTTTTATATTTTTATTTGAAAGAAGATTCGTTTAGGATAATTAAATATGTAAAAAAGTTAAAAAAAAATGTTTGCATGTGCCTACGTTTAGTCTAGTAGTCTGGCCTAGTTTATTTTAAGTTCTACTTTTGAATTTTTTTTTAATTTTTTTTTTAACTTATGGGTCAAAAGTTAAAGGGGCGAGGGACGATACTCATTTTTTACTTTTGGAGCTATTACCTATTTCCGAAAATATTTACATTATTAAAAAAATATTTTTCATTACTCATACTCTGAAAGTAGGTGTAAAGTTGCCTGCGGAGAGGGCTGAAAAACTACTTTTACTCCCTGGGGAGTTCACTTTTCAACTGACAACTGTCTAAATATTAAAAAAAAAACTAGTTCTATTTTGACGTTTCTATTAAACCGTGACCCGAATTTCTATACTGCCAGTACAATTAAAATGACATAGAGATAGAAATAATTTAAGAATACTTTTTTTTAATTACTTTATTTTAATTTACTTTCAACTATTTCATTAAAACTAATATTATATTTGAGAAAAATGTTGATTGGAGACAAGATGTCTGGGCTTTAGGACGGACATTTTGTTTTTATGATTCACCAAAGTTAGTCCACAGGGGCTAACTTTCATCCCTCGTATAACAATGTACTACTACAGGACCTCTAATCATTTTTAAATACCTATCCAAAAATATGTCACACGTTACGGTAGAAATTAAAAAAAAAAACACTTCTCACTTTACATGTAGGGGAGGTACCTTATTAAAACATTTTTTACTACTTTTTGTTTTTGCACTTTGTTGGCGTAGTTGATATACATATTGATACCAAATTTTAGCTTTCTGGTGCTAACGGTCGCTGAGATTATCCGCGGACGGACAGACAGACAGACAGATAGACGTGGCGAAACTATAAGGGTTCCTTATTGACTTCGGAACCCTAAAATGGTTAATCGTGGTGGCAAGGCGGGTTGGAGCGAGAGGGACGTACGTCTTTGAATCGATTTGATTTTCCCATCACAAATAATGCTTGTGACACCATAATAGGTAGTCAAAAATGGCACATTTGGTTTCCGTACAGATCGTGATGCTTGCAGCAACTATTTAGTAATCTGTGCTTGAGTTATCTAGGTATATCTATATCTGTGTAGGTACCTATGTAAAACTAAATCGCCTAATACCCTCAACACCCAAAAATTACGGTATGGAGAAGCGCCTCAAGGAGTTGTCAGCAAACTGAAGGGGCCCTGCAGGGTCGAAGCCTCCTGGAGCCAAGGATGAAGCAAAAGCATAAGAGCAGAGCTCTGGGATTAAAGCAAGAAAAGAACTGGGTTGGTTGTTTAGTCAGTAAGAGTCTGACACTGTTTCGCGCTCCGCCCAAGGGCGGGATTCCGGGAGGCTTCGACCCTGTAGGGCCCCTACGGTTTGCTGACAATTCACTTAGTGCGTGCGCGACACTTCCGTTCGCCCTGACGTTCGTCAATCTAATGTCCGAAGGGGGGTGTCGCAGGCACACTTATTTAATTATAATATCTATACACCACAGTAGGTATTGACAAATACTTAGCTTTCATACCTTCGAAGTCTGGATACATGTTCTCCAGACACGGCACGACAAGTCTGATTAACGTAATTCACGCTCGGCACAAAAGTGATCACTCTACCTACACTAAAACTTAGTTTGCGACTTTAGAAATGACGGTATGCGGTTAGTGGTTACTAACATTATTCACGCCAACTGATATCACGTGATCACACTAATATCATGCGAACACTTGTTTTTCAACCGAATGGCGCGAAATCGCGCGCAAACGTTGGCTTTCGCTTGTGGATCAAGAGGTTAAGCCCAAGAGGACACCAGTGTCCGCACACCTATTGTCTTTTAACTCTCTGTAATTACGATAGTCGAAAGGTTAATATTAAAATGTCACGATAGTATTTCGGTTGAAAACGCCTACTGTTGCGTTTTCAACCGAAATACTATTGAACTAAACAGCAGTCGCTATAGGGTTTTTCGCATCAGGATTTTTCTTACATACGTTATATCGCACCCATATGGGCCATTGCTGCATAAAGCGGTCCGAGCTCACGCGGCCCCATACAAGAGTGCACCGTCCGGACTCGCCACGCGAGGATCGCGAGCAGTCCCGCCCCGCGACGCTTTTCTACATAATAATAGGTTCTCCATCGATATGACTACATCATCATCTGGTATAGGCCTCCCCCAGAACTTACTTAACTATGACTACCTGCTAGTTCAACTTAACAGTGTGCATACACTGTTAAGTTGAACTAGCAATACTGTGCAGTTAATAATCTGCTTTCCGCAACTGGGACCACCGCAAACGGCACAAGCCCGCGCTGGCTGGAAACCTTGCCATTAGAAACACGCAACGTTGACGTTGTGTCTACGCAACGTTTGTGAGCTAACGCTAGAGAAAACGCTAGTGTGTTAGCGGCCTTAGAGCTTGCTTACGTCATATAAGGAAACCTCGCCTCGTACAAAACTTCATGCTCAGTAGTCCCAGTATAGTTCGTTTTTTAATCCTAAACTACGATTTGACAACTTAAAATATCAAACTCCAGAAAATTGGGAACATATTTCTAGAGTGTGACATTGAGTTGTCAAATCGTAGTCTAGAATTAAAAAACGAACTATAGTTTCGGATGTGCGTTGGTATGTCAGTCAATCTGTTTTTTCTTATTGAATGCCGGTGCGATATTCGCAACAATTCAATGCCATTTTTTTTATATAGATAATGTTTGCTAATTCGTGGCTTAGTTACCCTATTTGTATATAGCAAGTGGTAATTTCAGCTTACGATTCAACGACTCCGTGGCGCAACGGTAGCGCGTCTGACTCCAGATCAGAAGGTTGCGTGTTCAAATCACGTCGGGGTCAAATTGTCTTTTTGATTTTTTTAAATGTTCGTTAACTTTATTATCTTCTTCAGCTGTTCGTTAGTTCCGCTAAATGTAGAAAACGGCTAAACGCGTTTAGACAATTTTAGTCTTGAAATATTCGTGATACTCCGTTAACATCCGTTTTATAACTGAAAAATTAGGCAGTACCAAGTTTTTTTGAGCCCGCGGCCTGTCATAGATATAAATGCTGAATGCACGACTGACAACCTACAAACCCGAATGCCACACATTTGTACATGTTTTTAGATAGGCCCAAACTTTCTAGGTTCTATTGTCATTATTTCCGTGTGGCTGACCCCAGCTTGCCCACCATCACGCATTTCAATTTGGATAACATGAAAATTTAGTCGATAATTGGTCGAAATTTGTCGCCAAATATCAGAATTTGTCGGTCAGTGGTTTAGAAGTTATAAGGGGTCATTGTGGGCCAAGCCAGAGTCAGCTGTCCCCAGCTTGCCCACATATGTATCTCAAAAATTAGAGCACCTAGCGAAGATCTGTTTTCTCCCAGATTTAGTCGCCAATAAGTCGAAATTAGTTGCCAAATCTCAGAATTTGTCGGTCAGTGGTTTAGAAGTTAAAAGGGGTCATTGTGGGCCAAGCCAGAGTCAGCTGTCCCCAGCTTGCCCACATGTGTATCTCAAAAACTAGGGCATCTAGCGAAGATCTGTTTTCGTCCAAATTTAGTCGGTAATGTGTCGTAATTTGTCGCTAAGTCACAGAATTTGTCGGGTTATATTTTAAAAGATATAACAAGTTTATTTTTTTAAGGTATAGACCAAGAGCTAGTTGGAAGATTTTACAAGAAATTGTCAAAAAAAAATATTTTAGTACGCTGTGGCTTTGCTACACTGTGGTTGCAACGCGTCGCAGCTAATCGTGCGCCAGCGCAGGCCGAAGGCAGGCGTGCGGCGGCGGAGAGCGTGCTCCGATCATCATCGTGTGCGGACGCACGCAACACAGTAGGTACTAACTGCCCTGATTACCCGAACCACATCGTGGGTATCCAAAGATGGACGATGCCGCCGAGTTCGACCTGGACACTTACTCACTCACTTACTGCAAGGGCTGGATTGAGGTGGCCCGAAACAAATATGCCTGGAAGAGGTTGGGGGAAGCCTTTGCCCTTCGGTGGGAAAGTATAGGATATAAAAAAAATAACTATGGATGGAAGCTACGTGGAAGCCATACTAGTAGTTAATGAAATATGAAAAATGTTCTTAGCTGTTTTTTTGACATGACATTGTGCTGGTTGCCGAGAGTGGTCTAGAGGTCCAGAACAGATTGCAGATTTGGTGGCACAGACTGGAAAGTGTTGGCCTGAAATTAAGTAGAACTAAAACGAAGTACTTGTTCTGTGATTTCGGCGGTCTCTCCGGTCCTATGGCGTTAGCTCTCGCCGGAACGCCCATACCAACCTGTTCCGACTTTAGGTACCTTGGGTCGCTTATCCAAGGGAATGGTGAGATAGACCGAGACGTAACGCATCGGATCAACGCAGGATGGATGAAATGGCGACAAGTCATGGGAACAACTTGCGACCCACGGATGCCCCTCAAGTTGAAGGGTAAAATTTACAAGTCCGTGATAAGACCTACTGTATGGATCAGAATGTTTGGCTGTGAAAAAGATGGATGAAAAAAGACTGCATGCAGCGGAGATGAGAATGTTGAGATGGATGTGTGGTGTGACGAGAAGTGAGAAATGAGTAAGTATATTAGAGGAAGTCTGAAAGTGGCGCCAGTGACTGAAAAGTTGGAAGGAAATCATTTGTCTTGGTATGGTCACGTGAAGAGGAGAGATGAAACGCATGTTACAAAAAAAGTTCTGGGTTTACATGTAGATGGATGGAGAGGAAGAGGGAGGCCGAAGAAGAGATGGATGGATTGTGTGGGGCGTGATATGAAAGAAAAGGGAGTTAGTGATAGTGTGACGGGTGACAGGACAGAGTGGAAGAAAGAAACATGTTGCACCGACCCCAAGTAACATGGGATAAGTGTAGGATGATGATGATGTTCTTAGCTGTTTTTTATTATGGTAGGTAAGTCATCCAATAAAAAAAATCATTCAATTAGCTGCTTCCCTCTCCTACTATACTCGTGCATCTATCTCTTTCTTACTTACCCTAATTTAAACGGAGCGCAAATATCTATCTGCAAGTGACATTTTGGTCGATAAATAATTATATATAGATTTGCTTCGGTAGGTTCAAATTATATAAAATTTTATATTGCTTTTTATATAATTATATATATGTATATCAAAACAAACGAGCAAAGAGCATTATTCATGATCATTAAATATCATACTGTATAGGAAGTTAAGGATTTTGTACTTGCTTGTACCAATGTATGGAGAAATTAAATGCTCTAATATCTTTTTCATTGCATGCCGACAAATTCTGTGACTTAGCGACAAATTACGACACATTACCGACTAAATTTGGACGAAAACAGATCTTCGCTAGGTGCTCTAGTTTTTGAGATACACATGTGGGCCAGCTGGGGACAGCTGACTCTGGCTTGACCCACAATGACCCCTTATAACTTCTAAACCACTGACCGACAAATTCTGAGATTTAGCAACTGATTTCGACTTATTGGCGACTAAATCTGGGAGAAAACAGATCTTCGCTAGGTGCTCTAGTTTTTGAGATACACATGTGGGCAAGCTGGGGACAGCTGACTCTGGCTTGGCCCACAATGACCCCTTATAACTTCTAAACCACTGACCGACAAATTCTGATATTTGGCGACAAATTTCGACCAATTATCGACTAAATTTTCGTGTTATCCAAATTAAAATGCGTGATGGTGGGCAAGCTGGGGTCAGCCACACATTATTTCCCATTACCACTACTACCTACTACTTGGTAAAACTTGGGCACAATAGGAATACACTATAGCTTGTGATCAGCCGGCTCAAGAGCTGCTCTTGAGCAAAGATTCCGCGTTTTTAGTCTTATCGTGTATGGTCCCTTGAGCAGGTTCCTACATTTATTCGACGTCAAGTTAACCAGAAATAATGAAGAGTCTCGAGAGAAAAATCGTGAGGGACCGGGGTTGAGACGGCGGACGGTGAGGGTGGATTTACACCGGAATGGTAGTGGCTAGCAGCCGCTCGTCTCGCGACCTTCTCAGGATATTCTAACACTGAGCATTAATGGCAATTTTATCTGGCGCCTACCTAAGTTAATTATGAGATTTTGGTGTAATATGACCATAAATAAAACAAATTCATAATTTCATCTCAATTATATTAATTTAATTAATAAGAGAACATAGACAGCATTCGCCGTAAGGTACAACCATAAACGGAGTCCCATACATAAGGGAACTAGCCGAAACACTTGTAATACTAGATATAACGGATTACGAATGACATCACAAATAGACTGGACATACACCAGCGACGAAAGAAAATAAAGAAAATGCAGATTCCTTTTTATCTTTTTTTATTAGCTGGTACAATAGTCTATAACACAGACTATCACATCCGTTGCCAAGTGATACACATATTTATTATAAGAAGAGGTCTTTTGCATATTCTTAATAAAAAAATGCGTCATGTTTGGCAACGAATATTTTGCGAGTTGGTTTGTAACAAAAAAAATATTTAGATATCTTAAATAGATGCTTAACATACTTAGGTATACTTTTTTTACCAAAAGCGTCTTAGATGATATATATTTTGACCTATGTATAAATAATTTTTCAAGTTATTAAACAACTATAGAATCAAGAGAAATGTTACAAACCAACACACAGTACATCGATTAGATAAAAAACAAAATATAATTGCACTGCAATATTCAAACAATACAAGCCAAATGTGAGAATTTAGACAACCTATAGGCGGTTATCAACCTAACATCAAACCTACAATTCAAATCTTCTAAAATCACCTTCCTCCAATTCTGACCTACAGGCGACTAAACATAGATTTAGGGCGGCTTGCACGACTTGCTCTTAAAACTAGATTTTGTTAAAGTCGTATTAGTCATTAAGCTCGACTTAACTTAAACTGTATTAGTAGCGTCTTGCTAGTGTCGAAATCTACTCGACTTAACTAAACCTAGCTTAACACGTTTCATTCTTTTCGTTCATTCATTTGCGTTCCAGTTTTCATAATTGTGCTGGATATTTTACAACTTTTTTGGAGGTATGGAACGTTTCAAATATAAAAAACCAAGGATTTTATAAAAGAGTGACTGGAAAGCTTACGACAACCTCAAAAAAGTTCTGAAGAGTAAAGTTAAAACATGGGATTTTTATCTCGTTCATCTAGTGTGACCATACACTAACTACGTATTACGGGACAAATTATGTTATTAGTACAATAATTACATAGACTTGACGTTCAGCCTTTTTAATATTCCCAACAGGGCTCCTCTCTAAGAGAAGGAATGGGCAATAATCTTTGGAGGGAAGTGGAACAGAGAGTAAAGTCCCACATACCTCCGTTGAAAAGGGAGGATCCTCCGACCAGACAGGTGTTATAGTCTGGTGGGCTACTGCCCGATAGTTGACTTCGGGTTGTCGTATATGTTCTAATCGCGCGGAGAAAGTTCATTGCGCGATGCAGGATTCTTGTAGTTTCAATGTGGCGTCATAAATGTCGCTACAAATCCACCATTCGGGCCCAGTGTGGATTTGTGATTGTTTTTCCTTCACCGTTTTGAGAGCAGTAGTGATGAAAACATTAAAAGTAATGAGAAAATCATAATTTAAAGGAAGACGGGTTAAGAAATGGGGTAGCGAGGTAAGACGGACCACCGGGTGATATTTAGCAGAAGCTTTTAGTGTCGCAAAAAGTTTGGTCAATAGTGCGCACGTTGTAACTTTACAAGTATTGGCAAAAATTGGCCTAAAAATGGAAAAAAAGCCTTTGAACACAGAGTTCTTGAGTGTGACAAACTCTTACAAACTGTTAAACCTTTCCGCCTTTGTTAACTGACTTTGACTACACTCCATGTTAGCGTGCTGTTTGCTGATAAAGAGTTTGCAATATTGCTTCATCATCAATCCAGACTATCCGTAGGATAAAGATACAAGATCCTTGACGCAAACTAACGTTTGCTATTGTTTATATCACTCACTAAATCTAGAATTAGCAATTTAAACCGCCTACCATGCCGGTTTAAATTTGACATTTCTTTAAGTCTAGTTTTACGCTAAACCGATGTCGTGCAATGCGTTAAGTTCGATTTAAGCTTAAGTCGAGTTTAAATCACACTAAATCTAGATTTAACTGAGATGTGCAAGCCGCCCTTAATATATCACATAAATATATACACAAACTGCAAAGCGTTTGTTTTATTCACAGCAATGTCAAGTTTAATATTTGAAAATTGTTAATACTATTATTACATTGAAAACCAGGATTAGTCGCAACACTTTTAGACTTCCCATCGAATCACAAAGGTAAGTAAGAATACGACTCGATGCAAACTCGAAAATGTAGAGAAAAAGAATGTATGTACTTAACACTATAATTAAATAATTATAATGTTCAGTACATCCATTCATCTCAAAATTGCAATAACTCGCGGTGCTAGATCTTCCATCTCTAAATCTTTGTTATATAGTCTATTTTTTACTAAAAAACATTGAATAGATATCCAGCAATCTAACAAAAAATTATTAGCTATATTTGTGTCCACCCTTGGTTGTTGAAAAGTGCTTAAAAACCAAAGCTGCAACATATCTATGAAAACTAGTGTTAGGAATCTCTTTAGAGTAGTCATTATGAAAAATACTATCTAGAAAGAGCATTAAATTTATTATTTAAACCTATCTAAAAGTAAGAGAAAACACGGACACACTATTATTTTAACGATTGCGCTAAAATTTACACAAGATTCCTAAAAAGTTAAATATCACGAGCGTGCCAATGCCATTATTCTGTTGCGGAAAAGAGATGGCATTTGTCCTGTATCGCTCAGTCTCTTTCTAATAATGGCTGTAACACGTCATTGTAAGCTGTTGATGTCTCGACATTATATTTTGCTTTTGAAAAACCGCATGTAAATGTTATTTTAATGTAGTTAGGAACTAAGTTATGATAATGATAAGGCCGAAATACACATTAGCTGGTACAAGTGTGCAAGTAGCTTGCATGCCAGTGAGCCACAAGTTCTTCTTGATGGAGGTCACTATGGCATGCGTGATACTTGCATGATTTTGTGCCAGTTACAGGCAAGTGCATTTCGGCCTTTTGACTTAATAGTGCGGGAAAAGAATTAGGTGCATATTTTAAGTAGTATTGCCACGTGGTCCCGGCTACGAGCAGGATTCACATGACAAACCCCAACGACATTCTAGTTTAGTAACAGTATTACTTTTATTGTATATTCAACTTAACAGTTAAATATACAATAAGAAAACTTTAATGTTTTATTACGTAGCAAAAGTGCGGGCTGCCCGCGACGGTACCCCGCGCGGTCTCCAGTTTTACGCGGCGTTGGTCCTAACTTAAGCGTGTTCAATTGTAAATTCAAACCACCCAGGGACACCCTCAAGTATACACATAAAATTAAATCTAGGTTGATAAAGCCGTTTAGGAGCAGGTAGGTGCTAAACACGCGTACAGAAGAAATTTATATATAAAAATTTATTAAGAAAATAATTGTTTCCACCTTTGTTTTATGGTATTCTCATAGTTTAGCGTTAAGGCCCACGAAGCTATTTTATTGCTTATTGAATCGAATACACAATAGTTTGAAGCAATTTTAAAAACTTTGCCTACTTTGGTTCCTTTTCCTTTTCAACAGTTCAATTTCAGTCCTCAAATGAAGAACTTAAGATACTTTTTATTCCAATGGTACGTTTCTTTCATTTCTGTCACGGGCCAAGCCAACGTAAATTTAAGTTTTTAATAATTGCTTCAACTTATAAAAGAAGCTTATTTTATTTCACTGTAATCTGAAGTTGACAATTAGTATTGCAAATATCAGTTAATGTTTCAAAACAGTATCATTAAAGGCCAACGCTGCGTAAAACGGGAGCCCGCGGGGTCCTATAGGTACTAAAGTGTTCCGCGCGGGGACCCGTCGCGGTCAACCAGGCCACGCGCCCCTTCCGCTACGTAATAATACGTTAAAGTTCTCCATCGACACGACTACATGCACATTGTCAAAGTTGAAATAGCGACACTGTGCAGGTAATAATTCGGTTTCCGTTACGGGGGCCACTGTACACGCGCATGGTCACGAGATGTGTGCGTGCGCTACGCAGCGTTGGCCCAAAAACTACAAACGTTAATGTGCAAATGTATAATCTAAAAATGTTTATAGGTATGGGAAGTGTTTGTCTTCTGGTTTCTAATTACTAATCAGTTTTATTATCCACCAAATATCTTCTAAAACAAAACGGTAACCCCTCAGTAGCGAGTTGGCCGCGAAATTGTAAGGCTACGAGCTCACAAAGCGCTTTTCCCCCGCGGCCGCCGCGGTTGCGGGCCCGCAACTTCGTAGCTTCCGTTACATCGGCGTTCTGTCTAGCAACAGCATGTCTTATGATAATCACCCGCCAGCTTAGCGGGCGAAAATCGCAACTGCCGACAAAACTGCAGTTTCGTGAGTTTAAAAATAATGTAGCGGTTTCAAACCGCTTTGTGAGGTCTTAGCCATAATGCGTCCCTAGAACGCAAATGGCAGCTGAATTAACATAGGTGGGTTTTAGCCAAAAGTCTGACCCTCCTCGCTCCACTCGGGTACGGGCGTTTGTTTTTTTGTAACCATAGCTTTTGGCACTACATTTAAAGACAAACAACGTTTAGTTTTCAGAAACCAGAAGTGGATGTATAACTCTATGGATCGGGACATATTCTTAATTCAAATACCGTTCAAATCGTGTACACATTTATTTTCGAAACATACATTTTTGGGACCCTTTTATTCATTTACAGATCATTTAGTAACTGATATACATTATAAAATGCAAATTTTATCTTTAAATGTCTAGTAATCTCGTCTATACCTTTACTCCAAGATATATTTTGCAAGTATTGAAACAAGTCATCGAGTAAAACTTTTAATTTCAATTTTTTAGCTTTAAGATTGTTTTAATATGAATAAAAGGGTGAAATCAACTCAATATTTAAATCAATGTTAGATCTATAAACCATCAAAAATCAATTGGTTAGTATTTCAAACGCATAATATTTAAAAGAAAATCACAGTGATTACAACTAGATTGTCTTTGTGCCAAATTAACACTAATTGATTACACTGTTGGTATCACTAGCCCAATGCTGGGCACAACAGGTCATGTTCAGGCAAAATATTCCAACTGCGGGCAAAACAGCAATTAACGGTCAAGTTGGGCTTTTTATATGTCATATCTGATGGGTTGACAAAGTTATAACTTTTGGTAAGACTTTTCTCTGATAATAATTGTTATTGAATTATTAGGATCAAATTAAATTCAATTCAGAATTCGTAAGCTACGCGATCCTGTGATAATTTATTTTGTATTACAGCCTAATTTAATTCCGGCCAGCGGTATTGATGGCTGTACTAAATATTTAATAACAGTCTAATTTTAAGTCAACCAGCCATCGCGAGATTTATTGCTCACAGATATTTTGTACGATTTTCGATCTAGTACTTTTCGAAACATTCGCAAGTGATGCCACAAAACCCAATCATACTTGCCAGTTCTACCGTCTAGTGCAAATTCATAATATTTTCCGAGTTACGAATAGCTCACAATCTAACTTGGAGTTGTCGAGCTATTCCGAGGGACGAAGCTTGTACAAGTGACGAGTAAGTCACGTGATGGTGAGTCCAGCTCAGCACAGCCGCGAGTGGTTGAGCTCCACTGTGTCCGTCTCGAAGCTGCGTGTGTGGCGGGAGGTGTATCACAAGTTCTGCCAGGTGGTGGTGACGAGCACGTTGGTGTCGAGCGCGCGCGCGATGCGCTCGTGCAGGCCGTGCGACAGCCACTGCATGCGCAGCGCCGCGTAGCGCGCCGCGCACAGGTGCAGCGGGTTGCCGCGCCGGAGTCCCTGCAACAACACATTATTACTTACTTTGGTTCTTCAAAGACACTATCAGCGAATTTTAGCTAGGGTGGTTAATGTCAGTGAAAACTAGACGATATATTTTAGCATATAAACAGAATATTGTCTTTAGTAATACAGAGCCGATGACGTAACTGATTTGTAGATCTTTGACAGGTTTTATAGATAGTCGAAAACTCGAGTCTGACCACCTATCTTACCAAAATGTTGTGTTGCACAATATTAGTCTTGAAGATTATCATCAGACCTTCGGGAAAAGAACTTCACTCCATTTAAAATATTCAGTTGTATCCAGATCCACTGGTACTTTACTCTGGGATACCTTAAGTATTATGCGTTCCAAATGAGAATAGGATCGATTGCCAAGATGTGACGTTCCGCCGTACTGTCACATTGAAGAAAGTTTGGCAAAGTTGAAGAACTCAGAGATGAGTAAAATTTAAGAACTTCTGATTAAACAAGCTTTTTTCGTTCACAGTTGTAAATAAGTTTTCGTAAATAAATCTTAACAATTTCTTGCCTCGATTTGACAGTAAATCGTGACGTCACAACATGGCAATCGATCCTATTCTCATTTGGAACGGATTGTAAATAATGCCTTACCTGATCAGTCTCTCCATACGTGTCAAGGTAGGGCGCCGGCAGCTTGGCTCCACGCGCGGGGGCGGCGAGCAGCAACAGCTCGCAGTCCCGCACCCGCATGAACACGCCGGCGCCGCCGCCGCACGACACGCAGTGCGCCACTACGGCGCCCACGCGTTGGACTTCACTGCCGCGACCCGTCTGACGAAAAAAAAAACAAACAAAATTTGAGTAAGCCCTACTATTAACGGTCGCGGTCGTGTAGTTTCATCGAAACAAGTTTTCAATAAAAATATTTTGCCTAAGCTCGATGGGGTTATTTCGTTTAATTACAAAGTTCCTATGGCCACCTTTCGGTGCCGTCATTTGGTCAACTTCACGACATGATAATTTGCAGTGTCATCTGTGTAATGCTGTCCTCATAAAAAACCTCAGAAATCAACTACAATTACAAGATCAAATATAAAACCAAAGATCGTAATTATTACATCCAATTTGCAAACTATCGTATATTTTAGCAATTATATTTCATGTTGCGAATGGTGACCTCGAAACTGAGGTCAATTCACAAATCCTAGATAAACAAATGAATACAATCTAAATAAGTTTTTAAGCTTAATTAATCTTACGATTAGCATTAAATTTGAGATAAACGTGCAACGTCAAAGGCTGAATAAAATTTAAAACTCACCTTTGGTATATCAGCTTGACAACAATAACTCTGCGAGCACAGAATCTGTCCACACACCAGACACATCGTAGGTTTCTTACTGTCCTCCCTTTCCGAGTTAGGACACGAGAATTCCGACACCAAGTTCATTAGTTCCGAGAAATCATCAGGTAACTTGATCAATCTCGGTGGCTCTTTAGGTTCAGTCACCACATGAGGGGGTATTTCCCCACTGAACCATTCAGTTGATAGTGCAACCCATTCAGAAATCTTCTTCTTAGCTGTCGCATTATCCACAAGTTCTTTGTATGTCTTCGGCATGTCTAAGTAACCACACATGGTTTCCCATGTGTCACCTTTAACAACTGCTAGTTCGGAAGGAGCATTTATGTCACTCAAGAAGTGATAGAACAAACAGCAACAGCGGAGGAATGTGTGGCATTGCTTCTTGATTTTCTGCCATACTTCGACCGGGTTCAAATTGTCCTCTAAGACCCCTTTGCGGAGCTCCTTCATGTATGGCAGTAAGTTTTCTAAGTCAGGGTTTTTGAAGTCTTCCTGTCCTTCCATTGGCTGGCTCTTGCATTTGGAGACATCTGTGACCAGTAGTGCTCTAGCTAGGGTGGCTCTAAAGCATTGTAGAGTGATCTGTTTGGCTAGATTTGTCGGCCTGGCTGGGCTTGCGACCTTGCAGAATAACGCAGGAGCAGTGAGTACTAAGGAGACGAGAGTTCCAAATGGCTCATGAGTCAATGGAGAGGTGCTTTCTAAAGTATTCAAGGTACTTAAGGCGTGGTGTGACAGGTGTTTAGGTGAAGACCACACGGCCGGTAGCGATGCTGCTAGTCGGATCAGTGCTTGTAAGGTGTCTCTGTGTCTGGCAGGGAGGTCTCCTAACAATGGCCGTTTTTCTGCTTTTAATACGGCGTTTGTGCTGAAGATTGTGTATGATGTGGCTCGGTAGAGGGCGGCACTTGATACCATCCCTCCGTATTCCGAGATTGGGAGAATCTGTGGGAAGAAATTAAAACATTGAACAATCGAATTTATTGGAACAATAGGAAAATGCAATAATTTAAGTTCGGTTTTGAAGACGCGTTTACGATATTTTGATAAATAACGTATTTAAACATTTTTTTTTTATCACATGAATTGTACCTATCTGAGAATTGGAACGAGATGATCTGTCGCAAAGGTGTTGCAAAATTCACAATTTTTTTGTAACATGACTTTATACTAAAGTGTCTTATTACAAGTAGGCGTGCCGGGTTAGAAAACGTTGCTGCGGCTACTACACATTTTATCAAAATTCAACCATACTTTATTTCAATAAAGTATGCCGCATTGTATGCGCACCGTGCTTTCTTCAAAGTGACTTAGCAACGTTGAGCTCAATTACAAAAGGGCACAACGTAGATACTTGTAATATGGCATTTTATACGATACGGCTGCGAAATAAAAACCAAAATGTGAAACAAATTCGTTTAAATTTAGTCAAGGCGTGGATAGAAAAAAAAAATCGTACTCACATTAGCGAAATCCTCAATTAACGCCTTAGTCATATCATTATACGGCGGAATCTCCCCTTCAAAGTGCACTAGAAAATCTGGCTTCAGTAGATTCTCCGCATGAGTAGACACGTAGACTTCCGTCTCATCAGCTGACTCTCCATCTTCCATATCAGAAGACATAGCCCCCACACTCCTGGCCCGCGCTTGGCAGTGCATCTCTTCGCAGAACTCCGTACATATGTGCAAAGCTTCAGAGCTCACTTGGTGTTTAAGTTTGAGGATCAGGTTGACGGATTCATTATAAGTTTCTTCAGTGAGGGGAGGTGGAGTGCCGATGGGCATGGACGGCGCGGGCAGGAGGGGGAGGGCAGTGTTGCAGAGACGTTCACAGAGAGGACAGAGGTATTCTTTCTTTTCGACGTCGAAGGCAGCTGGTTGGCGGCCGCGGTAGGGTCTGCGGGAGAGAGATTTGTTTTAAAAAAAAAGTTCTAAACGACTAATAAGTTATTATTACATCAGATGAGAACTTGAAAGTGTATTTTTATTTAAATAATATATACCAGGGTGTTTACCAGACATAATTAGAGACCAATAATTAAACACGTGATTATAGTCATGATAACAAACAAATCACGAAACTACCAGCCACTAGTCAATCTATATATAAAAATGATTTCCTATTTCCTTTGATCACATCTTCACATCTTCATCACGCTTGGCAACGGCTGGACCAACTTCGCCAATTCTTTTCATTATATTCCACGACTTCCGCCATAGCTGTCAGGGCTAATTAGTCCATCAAGCCCCAAGAGTACCGGTGTCCGCACACCTAATGTCTTTTAATTGTGCCTATAATTATGGTAGCCGAAAGGTCACTAGATCAACAGGCCTGTCAATTGAATAAGACGCAAGTTATGACCTCCTGTTCTCCTTGTCCTGCACGTTGTCGACGTAGTTCCTCCAGCAGGCGGCGTGCAGCGCGTGTCCGCAGCTGGACACGTGCGGCTGCAGGCCCAGGCCGGCCGGCAGCCAGCTGGCGCGCCACTGTTCAGTACTGACCTCCTGTTCTCCTTGTCCTGCACGTTGTCGACGTAGTTCCTCCAGCAGGCGGCGTGCAGCGCGTGTCCGCAGCTGGACACGTGCGGCTGCAGGCCCAGGCCGGCCGGCAGCCAGCTGGCGCGCCACTGTTCAGTACTGACCTCCTGTTCTCCTTGTCCTGCACGTTGTCGACGTAGTTCCTCCAGCAGGCGGCGTGCAGCGCGTGTCCGCAGCTGGACACGTGCGGCTGCAGGCCCAGGCCGGCCGGCAGCCAGCTGGCGCGCCACTGTTCAGTACTGACCTCCTGTTCTCCTTGTCCTGCACGTTGTCGACGTAGTTCCTCCAGCAGGCGGCGTGCAGCGCGTGTCCGCAGCTGGACACGTGCGGCTGCAGGCCCAGGCCGGCCGGCAGCCAGCTGGCGCGCCACTGTTCAGTACTGACCTCCTGTTCTCCTTGTCCTGCACGTTGTCGACGTAGTTCCTCCAGCAGGCGGCGTGCAGCGCGTGTCCGCAGCTGGACACGTGCGGCTGCAGGCCCAGGCCGGCCGGCAGCCAGCTGGCGCGCCACTGTTCAGTACTGACCTCCTGTTCTCCTTGTCCTGCACGTTGTCGACGTAGTTCCTCCAGCAGGCGGCGTGCAGCGCGTGTCCGCAGCTGGACACGTGCGGCTGCAGGCCCAGGCCGGCCGGCAGCCAGCTGGCGCGCCACTGTTCAGTACTGACCTCCTGTTCTCCTTGTCCTGCACGTTGTCGACGTAGTTCCTCCAGCAGGCGGCGTGCAGCGCGTGTCCGCAGCTGGACACGTGCGGCTGCAGGCCCAGGCCGGCCGGCAGCCAGCTGGCGCGCCACTGTTCAGGGATGCGGCCACAGCCGCCGCGACGCAGGCGGTTCAGTACACTCGATTGTTGAACGAACGCGACTAGAACTAGGGGTTCGGTTTTGATGTCGACGCGAGCCTGGGACAAAATAGTTATTTTTTGAGTTTATTCATTACAAAAGTAAAAAAAAAAACACCTCTTCATAAAATTAATTTTAAAAAGAAAAATTGCCAAAATCAACGAAACCCAAACACACAAACGGAACGCTGTCGACGGGGGCGATGAAACGCAGTGACTATTGGAATCCGCTCATTCATCGACTTATTAATCTAATAATACGTACCTCTTCCTGGCACATGATGCACACGCGAGGAGGCTCGGGCACTCCTCCGCCCCACACACCCAACGCCGCGCCGCAGTACAGCGGTCGCAACTCTTCTTCTTCTGCAGTTACCTGTTGTGAAAGATAAAATATATAGAAGATGTAAACAATAGAAATCACTCCTATTTCATAGGTGTCATCACTAATATTCGACTCGCCAGTTGGTTTAGTGGTAAGTGACCCTGACCCGCCCCAGCTTCGCAAGAATGCAATGGTGATATTAAATATATTATGCATGTATTATACATATAAACCATCCTATTGAATCACTCTATCTATTAAAAACAAACCACATCAAAATCCGTTGCGCATTTTTAAAAATCTATGCATACATAGGGACAGACAATGATTTTTTTAACCGACTTCAAAAAAAGGAGGAGGTTCTCAATTCGATTGTATTTTTTTTTTATATTTGTTACCTCAGAACTCCGTTGTTTATGGAAGGATTTGAAATTTTTTTTTTGTACTTGAAAGGATATGCTTCCAGATTGGTCCCATTTTTTTCAAAATTGAGTTTTGAAAAATGGCACTGGATATTAAAAAGCTACCTAACATTAAGTTTCAACAATAAAAATGCTGGCACCGACTCCAAAAAGAAGTAATACATTTTGAATATTTGCAAAATATTAATGTCAAATAAGTTTACCTATAAATTAAGTTTCTTTACAGCAATTCAAATTTTTATTTTCAACTTTTTAGTGTAGGAACTTTTATCGTTTGGCTTTTTTTGAAGGCGGTTTTTTTTGTAAAAAGTTTTTTTTATTATACTATGTAATGATGTGTATTTGTTTAGTAATGTAGGCTATACAAATATTTAGAAATGTGTAGAAATCGAACTAACGATCTGCAGGGCAGCAACGAATTTTTTGAAATATCGCGCTATAAGTGCTGTCGTTTGGAGATTGTTTGAGAAGACAACTGGTGTTTTAGGTAACACATATTTATTTTAAACAACTTATGCAGAACAGCTACTAAACTAAGGCGGTTTGCCGATAAATATATCACGGAAACCATTACGTTTTGTGTGGTAATAATTGATTTATTTTATTTTACAGACTACCAGCTGTTGGGTTGCCTGCGCCTTCGCTCCCGGCAACCGAAAATGTGATAAAAGAAGAACCGCTAGATCGATTTTGTGCAAACATTACATAAACCGTCTACTAAATAGTCCGAACAAAGCCTAAGCATTTGGTTTGGATAGTTGAGTCCGTTCTTGAGTTATAAAATAACAACGAAATGTGGCATTGATTTTTATAAAATTACTAGCGATTCGTCCCAGCTTCGCACGGGAGCACTGGTGATATTAAATATATTGTATTTTACACATATACCTTCCTCTTGAATCACTCTATCTATTAAAAAATCGGCATCAAAATCTGTTGCGTAGTTTTAAAGATTTAAGCAAACATAGGGTCAAAGCGACTTTGTTTTATACTATGTAATGAAATGATATAGATTTTGCGTCCCACAGCTGAACAACGTTCCCTGTTTGCCGTTCATATTTCTGGCTTGGGAGATTTCTGGCCAAGTTTGCCCCCGTGAAACGGATCAAATCGTCACACTACATTATCTCATCAAGAATATACATATATTTATTTACTTTTATTTCTTTATCTCAAATACCCGCGGTTTGCCATTGACTGCCGCGTTCTGCCGCCAAATGCATAGTAAATGTTACGTGCATTGTATTGACAGCTATGATTTGACTTGCCTGCTATTTTTTTAAATTGTAAAATATGTACTACCTACTAAAAGTTTTATTGATTGTATTTCTATTCTATTCTATTTTTTATTAAGCTATATTTATTCTTATTACACAGTACACATCACTAACGCTTAGCACCTGTTTATAGTTTATCACACACAGATTAAACATATATATTTATATAATAATAATATGCTTATATACATTTATTTATTTATTTCCCATGTAGGAAGCTGACTGGCATCCGTACCTACACCCAAAAGGTTTCAGTTGAAAACCAGCGTCAGGCAACTGCTACGTAGTTGTCTGGCATTATGCTGAACTGGACCTGTTTGACACAGCCGTGAGATAGTAAACTGTTAATTTTATTTCTTTTATCGTTAATTTTGTTTTTTTTTTATTTTTCTATTTTTTTTTTCTTTTTCTTTGTTTTATTGTTACTTGAAACTGTAATTGTTTATTTTATATTGGTTCATGGAGTGCCAAATAAACATATTTTCTTTCTTTCTTTCTTTTTACATTCACCGCTATCAGTTTGTAGACTTTGGGGCAAATACACCATAAACTGTGTTTTGTTTTATACGCAACATGAAGTTTAATCTCGATTAGACTTGTTTTTAAGACTTTTTAAATAATCACGATTAGTTTTATTAGTTAATTTCGCCCGTAAGCTAAAAACCACACCCGCGCGAAAGTATTTTTTTTTTCGACAAAACCATTCGTATCTATGGATATGGATATCATTTTTGAAAACATAACTATGAATACGTCAATGATATTGAGGTTCCTAAAATTATTTTTGACGTATTAAAAAAAAACTTCTTATTTGATCTCGTAAACCGCAATTGTTACGGAAGCCTCAGTGTGCGAGTCCGACTCGCACTTGCCTAGTTTTTTTTAAATAATTATTTACTTTTCCATAGCATTGCCGTGGCCGTATACTGGGCAAGGAATTTAACTAATTTTGCCATCGACACACTAAGTAGCCATAAATATAACGCTAACACTAACACTATATAACGCAATAAGACTGACACTGCTGAGACAGAACTCTTTATTCCAGTAATCTGACAGTTCATTAGATATTACCATTTAACATTCATTTACAGTTTCCAGTAGTACTTGAAGTCTCATTTCATAAGCATACGAAGTTAAAATTTGGAATGAAACTAAACAGTAGTGAAGTTAAAAAATAAAATGTGTCAACATCCAAAAAGAGACATGTGACCCCGACGTGATTTGAACACGCAACCTTCTGATCTGGAGTCAGACGCGCTACCGTTGCGCCACGGAGTCGTTGCAAACGTGCACCGAAATAAACAATCTATATTTTCAGGCTACGAAAAATAATCTTTATCCTTCTTACAACATCAATTATTATATATCATAAATTCGGAAGAAAAAGGGTTTAAGAAATAATGCATTTCTATGATTTAAACACCAATAATGTTGTGCAGTATTAAATTGGTGAATATTATTCCCAAATCAATGTATTAAAAAAAAATGAAAAAAATGACCTATAATAAGTAATTGCGCTGTAATTGAGTGGCTGTAGACAAAGTTGGGGCATAGTTTTTTTAATTCCTCACATCCCGTCGGCAGGAGATTGTGCCAAATACAAAATTTTTGTATGACACTGGGTGTGTCATACAAAAATTTTGTGCATTTTTAAAGAAGAAGCAAAGATATCCCCAGGTAGTTATCATATTTATTACTATAATGTGGAGAATAGTCAACCCACGCAAACAACGAAGCTAACAGATTAGTCCGTGATGAGCGACCCTGCCTGAATAAATGCAATATTGTTATGTCGTAGAAAATGTGTTCCACAAAAGCCAGGAGTGTGTCACACAGTGGTCTTTTTTTTAGGTTGGTAAATATAATCCAATGATATAGCCGCGCTCTTGGGTAGAGCGGAAGATAGTGTCAGATTTTTACTGACTAAAAAACCTAGTCCTATTCCTTCTTAGGCTTCGTTCCAGGGCCCAGGGTGTCGTTTTCACAATACCCCATGGCCTTAGTAGGCTTCGACCTAGTTGTACCTCTCCGGTTCGCTGACAAATCTTCGAGCCACGTGGGGAACGATACGCGTCATCGACGTCAGGATGTGACGTCACGCCGTTCTATCAAATCGAAGATATTTTTGCAATATTGATGAACTCAGAGATGAGTAAAATTGAAAATCTGGATTGTGATAAAACTTTTTTCATTCACAGTTCGTAAATAAATTAAATTTTTCGTAAATAAACTGAATTTAAAAAATATCCTGCCTCAATTTGACAGTAAATTGTGATGTCACAACATGGCAATCAATCCTATTCTCATTTGGAACGCATTGTAAGTTGAAGCATCAGTTCAGTCGACCCTGAATGCACAGTTACGTCAGTTACCATTTTCGGATCTCCATCAAGGTGGCTGCGCGTAACTATAGAAACTGGTTCAAACTTATTTGCAGCGCAATATACGCAAGAGATGTTACAGTACTATCATAGCCCTTAAAGACGGCGAACAATTATCCGTTTGCGGAGGTGATAAGGTGTAGGAGCATCGACTGCGACTTGAAAAGTAATGTACACGCGAGCGAGGCGTGCCCGGGCCGCGCGAGAGACGCGGAGGAGGGGTGCCGGCGCGATGCAGCGAACCGCGCCCGCGACGCCAGTGCGACCCCTGCCGAGGCAACAGTGCGCGCTTAATTTTAGAACTTGTCATTACCATAGCCTCCGCTCGGCCGTATTCCTGTAACGTTTTATTTTGCAATAATTATTGTAAACCAACCAAACGTTGTTTCACTCAAACCCTTGCTGCTACAAGTAAAATAGAAAGAAAAAGAAGAGAGAAAAACAATTTGTTTGGCACTTACGTTCGTGGAGTCATGCATACATGTGACGATGTGTACATACAGCTGCGCAGATGTAATAGCGGGATGTAGCCACATTTTCGGACCGGCCAATGCGGTAACCCACTGATTCCGACTAATAGACACCACAATCTTCACCACACGAACAAAACCTACTTCATCAGCCTGACCAACGATCATTTGGCAGTAAAAACGCAATCTTAGGAATAACTTACATGTCCTTATATTGCCATCGGCCCACGCTAAAAACCAGTGCTGTGGACTCGTCGCATTTCACGTGTAGACGCGTGTAGGGCGTTTTGTTCACAGTGCGCCTCATCAGAAAGTTTAAAGTCACCCAAAGGGCAATGGAAAGGGCTATGCTTGGAGATTCCTTGCGTGATCGTATCAGAAATGAAGATATCCGTAGGAAAACCAAGGTTGCCGATATAGCCCAAAGAATCGCAAAACTCAAGTGGCAATGGACAGGACATATTGCTCGCAGAACGGATGGCCGTTGAGGTCGAAAGGTCCTGGAGTGGCGACCGCGTACCGGAAGACGCAGTGTTGGAAGGCCTCTATCAAGATGGACCGATGACCTGGCAAGGGTTACGGGTATCCGATGGATGCGAGATGCTCAGACTGTTCATTATGACGACAATGGGGAGGCCTATGTCCAGCAGTAGACGTCTTTCGGCTGAAATGATGATGATGATTGTCGTTATGCGCGGACTTGGTGCATATTTTTCATAGAGAATATTTGTATCTTGGTATAGTATAGAAGTAGCTTGTTACCTCAGTAGTAGTCTCCTCGAAGAGCGTGGCGTTGTTGGAAATAAAGTTGTTCATCTGCGTCTTCATCTGCGCCATCAGCTTGGCGCGGCGCTCGGCCGCCAGCTTGGCGCGACGAGACTTTTCCGCTTCTGGGAATCAAACCAGATATTTCTAAGATAGCTGCGGGATCATTTGAAAGACCGTGACGGTTACAACTGGTCACGGGACCTTTAGCATTTCTCTGTCATAGGAGTTCTAGACAGGCTACTGCCTGTCTAGCCTGACCAGCAGGCTCTATAGAGTACTGTAGAGCCTGCATGGAGGAGGACAAGACAGCAGCACAACTTAGGCCTTAAGTACCATTTCACAGCCTAAACTTGGCTGTAGCTATACACGGTGTGTTTGACATCGATGCACAAACGAATTCCATGTATCCATCCAGTATATGTTTCTGGACTCCTAGTGGTGGAATTTTTCCTCAGATTTTAAATGTGTACTTTTAAAAATTTTAAATAAGCGCTTTTTGGCTTGGAGTTACGGACACCAGCCCGAAATGCAAATACAAGAGTGACTGTTGCCCTAGAACGTCCTCTGGCTCTAATACTCTAGATTTTTGGGTCTCAATCGAAAAGCAGCACAGAAGGGGACTGCGTGTAATTATAGCAAAGAAGAGAATAATAATAATATACATATTGGTTTCGTTTTTTGGATACTTTGTAAAGTTATGTAGGTAATGTTCTACTAACCTGCAGCCTCATCAGAAGCCGGTTTCTCTTCCTGATCAGTCTCCATGTTGTCACCGTCGCCGATCTCATCATTTTGTCCTAGCAGAGTCCTACGAAACAAAATACAAATGAACGTAGTATTTTTTATCGTTGTATTAAAAGCTCAGTGTGGCGACACTTGGGGGAGGTCAATGTCCAGCAGTACAGGAGGGTCGATTTACAAAGATAAAATTTTAATTAAAAATAATGCGCGTTTTTAAATTGGAAATAATTTACACATGTACGAAATTAATTGCTTTAAGCAAACATCAGCTGAGCGAGTCCAATGACCAAGGTCGTTGCGCACTAACTACCTATAGGTCATTGACTCGCTCAGCTGACGTTTATACTAAAGGTTAAGTAACGCCATTTATTTCTTTTGAAAGAAGTTTCTCTGTTGGGTTCTGAACTCAAGTCCCAGCTTAACATAGTATACTAACTTCATCTTGTTGAGCACCCATCGCGCGAGGTGGCGGTGCGCGTCCACTCGTGGGCTGTTGACGAGCTTCTGCAGCAGCGCCAGGATGCCGGCGCGCGCCGCGCTCTCCGCGAACTGCAGGAACTCGTAGTGGCCGCTCTCCTCGTCGCGCAGCGCGTAGCCCATCAGATGCAGCGCCTGGGAACACGTAGACCAGATATAATACTTAAAGATGGCAATACTCAAACGGATCCGTCTACTGAACGGAGGTCTTAAAAGCTAGAGTGAATAGGCTCATAATAGACTAGTGCGCCTCACTATCAAAGATTGAATCACTGCTTACCATCAGGTGGGATCGTAGTCAAGCACTAGTTTATTGCAATTAAAAAAAAGGATTATCAGTGCCTTAAATTAGAGTAAACACACTTAAAATATAAGGTATAAATAATGAACATTGGCGAGTCGATGGCTAACATGGGTTGAATAAAATACGTCCACTATTAGACATAAGTCTCCTCCAACTTTCAATAAACCAGCTGTTGGCATCGCCTCGTCACAAGACAAGCCCGACTTCTCATAAGAGCGAGACCCTCGTACTGAGCTTCTCTAAGTAACGATAGCGACGTCTGGCCACGGATCAGTCGATATGGTGGAGAAGCCACTGGTTTGCCACTACAGTTCCATGTTTATGTACCAGCTCACCTTATGCACTTGCGTCTCCGAGAAGGACCTGGCCCTGAGGTCCAGCGCTCTCTCCAGCACAGTCTTCAGCACGTGGTGAACCGAGTCACTTTGCAGCAGATTCGCCAGCAGACGGAAAGGAGGCGTCAGCTTCGGCAGATTTGGAGGCGGGCAGCATTCAGGCAGGCCTGGAATTGAGAAGAGAAGATAGAGTTATTAAAATCAGTACCCATGTAATTAAGTGCGCGGAGCGTTGGGCGTTTGTCGTACATTGGCATATGTTAGTTGTTGTGTGTGCGACGACGTGGCCCGCTGCTGCAATGTACGACGAACGCCCAACTCGTCGTCCATCGCGCCAAAATTCCATGAACAAGCACTAAGGCGTGAGGAAATGAGTTCATCTCGGTATAAATTTCTTGTCGCTTTTCATGATGGTGATGCCCGAAACCGACTCACCAGCTATTAAACGGAAATGCTTGTGGGGAACCTATACTGCTGTGCATGGTGGTATAGAACTCACCAGCAGCCTTCCTGCGGTTCCTCTGTTCCTCCTCACTCCTGGACAGTTCCTCCCTGGTGTAGTGGTAGAAGAAGGTGTCGTATTCGTCGTAGAATTGCGGCTTCAGCTTGTAGACTCCGCGATTGTTCCCGCCTGAAGGCTTGATGAAGTCTGCCACATCGTCGATGACGGCTTCCAGGCCTGTTTCGTGGAGCTGGTCTTCTGGTAGACATCTGTAAGAAGATAAAGAGATGAATAGTAACTTTTTGTAAGTAATTTTGGGTTACTATACGCCTTTCACAATAACATAAGTTTTACGAAAACCTTTTTTACTGAAACGGTGGCTGCAGTAAATAGTTGGTTTTGTAACCATTTTTTTTTGCTTTTAATGGTATCCTTATGGCCTACGGAATAAAAGTCAAAATCGGTTGAACTAACTGTAAAAAAAGGTTTGTTTGAATGTGTAATCTTAACACAAATAGGGTATAGTATAAACAAAAGTGTAGGCATAGTTTGATCGTTATTGTTTTAAAATGCACACAGTATAAGAGAATACCAGTATAAGGGCCGGCGCTACGTGTGTGCGACGCGTACGGGTCGCGTGACTATGCGCATATCTCCCCTGTTCGGTTTCCCGTAGCGGAATATGAATTATTACCTGCACAGTGTCGCTAGTTCAACTTTAACGGTGTGCATGTAGTCGTATCCATGGAGAACTTCATATTATTTACATAGCAGCACGGGCACGACGCGCTATGTTCCATCTCGGATAGGCCTCGTTAATTCTGAATTGATTAGCCTATATATAGATCAAATAAACTGACCTGTTAAGTTCCGAGTGCGGCATAGGCTTGACGCAGAGCATTTGTATGATTTCCTTCATAGTGCGGTCTTCATTTGTTACTTCACCGACGCCGGGCACGTAACGGGAGCCGTAGACTGGAAAAAAGAATAAGTAACAGGTAATAAAGTGTATCTATTAAGATTTTCGGCACTTTACGGATACTTTTAAAAGTTAATAATAACATATTGAGTTGGCTCGCGATGTTGTTGACATAGAATGTGGACCCGGCGATCATTGTATCGATAGTCATGTCAGCCAATGACTTAATAGCCGGGAGCCTTAAAACACACCTTGGGAAGTTCTCGATAGATACCTACAGGAGAAATATCCTAGTGTGGGGCCAACGTTTTCGTTTTTAAGAAAATAAAGTTTATTTTACTCAGTTACTGGGTTGTGGAGCCCTGAAAGGTAGCTCTGTGCAATGTTACCTGCACCTGATGCAATTTGAAACCGACCCCACAATAGCTGGGACAAAGGCCCCACCATACATGGGAAAATCTCTCCATTGTAGCTGAGTTGAAGGCCCCATCATAAATGGGGATAAGGGCCCACAATAGCTGGGAAAAAAAGGACAACCTTAGCTGGGAAAAAGGCCAACCTTAGCTGGGAAAAGGCCCCACAATAAATGGGGAAAAGGCCTCCCCATAAATGGGGAAAAGGCCTCACCACAAATGGGGAAAAGACCTCCCCATAAATGGGGAAAAGGCTTCACTATAGGTGGAATAGAGGGCTCACCACAAATGGGACAACGGCCCTACCATAAATGGGGAAAAGGCCCGCCATAGCTGGTAAAAAGGCTAGACAAACTGACTTACTGGTAATGAGCAGTCCCAGGAACTCCTCCAGCATGCTGATGGTGTGCCGGAGGGTGTCGTCCTCGATGGCGCGCTGCTCGAAGTCCGGCGCCGCCCAGTCCAGGAGGTTGAACTTGTTCAGAACGTGGATGATGAACTCGTTGCTCTCGATCAGTGAAGCGCCGATCTGTTGGCGTACAATATACAAATGAATAAAAGATTTCTTTCACGGTTATATGCCGACCGTCTAACCTCGTCCTCGCCTGCGCGGTACAGACGCTCGGGGGTATTACGACCGTGGGGACTGAGACAGGTGCGGGCGGTGGGGGCGCTTAGTAAGATCCATACGAGATGAATTTGGCGCACCAAGATAGTTCCTAAGATATGTGTCGTCATAAGAAAGAAATAGTGATTTATACGCGCAGGCGAGGACTCAGACGGTCGGCCTATAGATTAAAATAGAAATATTTTTAATCGAGTCAGACACGGCACAACGATTCCAAACACAGGGTAAAAAAAATAACAAAAGTATAGAGTACGGTGAGCGTGCCCGTGGTTCATAAAACAGTCTTAAAGGTGTTTGTTTTTTCTTTTGTTTGTAGTTTGTTTTTGCTTGTCTCAGTAATAAATTCTATTTTTTTTTATAATCGCTATAAACTAGTGCTTGACTGCGATCCCATCTGATTGTAAGCAGTGATACAATCGTTGATGGTGAGGCGCACTAGTTTATCAAGAGCCTATTCACTTTAGCCTTGAAGACACCTTATAATCGGACGGAATGACTGCAGCCAGCAAACTGTTCCAGTCCCTCGATGTACGCGGTATAAACGACGAGGCAAAACGCTTAGTCCGGACTGTACCGCTTTGTCTCCGAAACCTTAAAAAGTGTCAAGAATAATCGTCGGCACACAAGTTGAACCATTTGTACTATACCCAAATATCCTCACTGTACCACAGCTGGGAGAAGGCCTTCCTACAATTCTTAAAATAATCATGATTTTTCGTTTCTTCTATCCACGTTTGTTATCATTACATAGTATAAAACAAAGTTTGCTTTCCCTATGTATGCTTAGATTTTTAAAAGCACGCAACGGATTTTGATGCGGTTTTTTTTAATAGATACGAGTTATTCAAGAAGAAAGTTTATGTGTACAAAACATGCAAAATATATTCAATATTAGTACCCGTGCGAAGCTGGGACGGGTCGCTAGTCTAATTATATTTAAAAGGAGAAAGGAAGTTTTATACAGGGAAAGGAAATTTTACACATGGCTTCTTTTTATGACGTAGGCGAACACTAAGAAAGGGTTTTTCAAAATTCAGTTCCTAAAGGGATGTAATGGGGGTCTAAAGTTAGTATGAAGAATCCTACTTTCGCGCGGGCGAAGCCGTTGGCAGAAGGGTAGTATTTTTTATTTATTTTTTATGGTAGGTAAAAAATCATCGAATGACGAATCCCACTCTTGGACGGAGCGGGAAACAGTATCAGACTCTTACTGACTAAAGAACCTACCCCGTACCTTCCTTGCCTTATTCCCAGAGCCCCGGTGTAACGCTTTCGCACCAACCTTTAGCTCCGAGAGGCTTCGACCCTGTAGGGTCCCTACGGTTTGCTGACAACTACTTAAAGAAGGGTTGTATGATAATAAGTTACCTGCAGCATCACAACATCCCGGTCCAACATCTCGGTGCGGCACTTGACGTTCTGGTAGAAGTACAGCTGATTGATGAGCGCGAAGCCGTTGCGGCGCCACATCCCCGAGTGCACCTGGCCTATCATGGCCATGGTTTCCAGGACTGGCTCTGTAGATTGAAAATAGAAGAATATTCCCTGCTTGCTGCTGATATTTTTATTAGGCTTGTGCCGCTCTTTGGAACGTTTAGTGGAACAGTACGGCCGTCGAATCTTGGCAAGTCTGAAGTTAGACTCTCAAGTTGTATCAAAATATTACATATTGTATCATTACAAGGTGCGCATTGTAATGCTTGGTTCTCCTCCTTCACTGATGTAACATCATTTTTATCATTACAGTTTGCGCACTGTAATGCTCAGTTCTCGTTCCTCACCGGTGTAATGCTCGATTCTGTAACGTTACACTACACGCGAATGCTCTTGGTGAGGGAGCACCTTTAAATAATCAGGTGAATACACGTAAGACTGAACACTAAAGTTCTTAATATGGATTGCAAATGAACTACATGCTAGCTGCAAATTTACTTGTGTTCTTGTTGAAAACATGTGTAGTACCTATAAGTTCAGCGGGCTCGGGCTTGGCGCGGTCCTGGCGGTCGAACTCGCGGCTGTGGTAGGACAGCCCGTGCGCGTGCAGCAGCAGGTGCAGGCCGGCGATGTAGCGCGACAGCGGCCGGTGGATCGACACCGGCTCCGTCGACACGTCGTACGGGATCACCGACGCCATCTGGTTGCCCAGCTCTGTGCAACAATATTGTGTTAGTTGTACATTTGAGCTGAGCGAGTCAATGACTTCTAGGTCGTTGCGTACTAAATACCTACAGGTCAATAACTCGCTCAGCTGACGTTTACTTAATCTTTGGAGTACCGTAATTACAAACACAATTAAAGGACAATAGGTGCGCAAACATCGGAGAACACTTGGGATCCAAGACTTTAAAGAAATTAATTCCGTATATTTATGCGTAAATTAATTAGAGTTAAAAAAAAACTTAATTTAAAATTTTATCAGGATACATATAATTACGGGATTAATACGATCAAACTTTAAATGCGTATACAAAAAATGAATAGCTGTTCGTTAGTCTCGCTAAAAACTCAAAAACGGCTAGACCGATTCGGTAAATTGTGATATTCAAATATTCGTGATACTCCAGGGAAAGGTTTAACGAAAAAAAACTAGGCGATACGAAGTTCGCCAGATTAACTAGTCATTAACCTTTCGACTTTGGTAATAATAGACATAAAGAATAATGGGTGTGCGGATAAAAAGTGCCGGCGTTCGGGCTCAAAAGTTTAATAAAAAGGCCTGTAGCTGTACTTACCCCTCACCACCCTCGCGGGCGGGGTGTATGTCTCGAGATGCTTCCTCAGCGCCATGCGGTACACGGCGGTGGCGAGCGACTTCTCTGCCGCGCACCACTCCAGCGACAGCGTGATGCTGTGCGCCAGCTTCACGTGCAAATTGAACGCTGACTCCCATTCCGGTTCGTATTCCATGTGTTGACCGACCTGGTGGAAAGGGCCGCAGAAATTAGGCCAACGCCTAAATCTCATTCGTAAATAACGTTGACTATGTAGCTACTCTTTATATACAAGTTATTGTAACATGTCACACTCACTGGGCAAATTAGTGCTCTTATCACTGTCTCGGCCGAGCAAAATTTTACTGTTTCGGTCGACAACATTTTTCAAAGCATTACCGAGCATGCATGGCATGTACGAAGAAACACACTGAACGTATATGGCACACACTGAACATTTTCGGACTGTCATGTCCGAAATCATCATCGGGCAGTTGCCCACCAGACATGGCATCTGTTTGGTCGGATCCTCCCTTTTTAACGGAGGTGTCGAACTTTGCTCTCTGTTCCGCATACCCCTTCCAAAAACCCTTATATCAATCTCATTCAGAGCCTGGGTTTGAATCTTATATTAACTTTATACAATTGAACGTGTTCCTACCTGTCTGACCACAGAGTCCATTCCCTGCATCATGACCAACAGGTTCAGCATCAGAGAGATACCATGCATGAAGCCCTTGCGTAAGTCATCGTCGAACGTGGTCGGAACGGAGCTCAGGAGATACTTCACGTCGTAGAGGATGAATTGGGCGCGTTTGAACGCCATCGGGACGTGTGAACGGTCGAATTCGAGCCGGCCCTGTGGTAGAATAAAGATTTAATTGTTAAAATTAATAATAATAATAAATCTTTATTTCCAACATACAATATACCAACCAATTTAACAAGAATTAGGTAGCTCCATAAAATCTCAAGTGGTAGTAAATTGTAAAATAACACAGAATTATACACCTCTGACACCCAAATTATCTATTTAATTGTCATATGAAGACAGTCTTGTCTTTAATTAAATTCTGTAGGAAGTCAATTCATAAGCCTGCTTTACACTACTCACGAAGTTGGTCGAAGTTGAACGAATATGTTAGTGTAGAAAGGTAGGCTCGCTTCGGGCGACTTCCACTTGTTGTCGGTTTTTGCGCCCGAGTCAGAGGACTCGAAGAGCTCCACGCGAGGTTGCATGAGTGTGTAGTCACATATTTCGGATTTCGATCAACTTCGATAAGTACTTCGTCGAGGCAACTTCGCGAGTAGTGTAAACAAGTTTTCAATGACTATTACTGATACTTTTACTGTACGAATGATCCTGCACAGCCCCTGATGGATGTATACTTACATTATTGCACCGCCTATTACACTCGCTGAGGAATGTGTTCATGACGACGAACAGAGCGTCGTGCTTGGCGATCAGATGATGCGCCAGAGTCGGTGTTGTGTACAGTTGGACTGACAGCGACGATATGGAGAACGAGTGGTCGTGGTCGTCGCGGATGAAGTCCTTGAGGATCGAACCTGGAAAGAAACGAAGGATACGTTGTAAGTACGCGGCAAATAAGTTTAACCATTTGCTAATGTTACGTGCAGTCCTCCAGTTCGATCGGAGTTTTCAAGGCTAGAATGAATAGGCTCGTAATAGACTAGTGCGCCTCACCATCAACGATTGCATCACTGCTTACCATCAGGTGGGATCGCAGTCACAGTTTATAGCATATTAAAAACAAAAAAATGATAAACCGAAAATCGGTACAATTCTTGTCACACAAATTGAAGCATCATGGCAGTCGACCTTGAAGCGCAGCAACCGATTTTTACCCGACTACGGCGAAGCAAAAGGAGCGTTATGATTTTGACCTGTATGTATGTATGTATGTGGGTATGGATGTTCATCTGTTCCCTCGTAACTTCTAAACTACTTATCAGAATTCGACAAATGACATATCATTAGAAGCGTCTTAATTGTCCGCTGGTTATAGGCTATATGGGATTTCACAAAATCTAATGTGGCGCCCTCTAGCGGACAAAACATCATCATCATCATCATCATTTCAGCCGAAAGACGTCCACTGCTGGACATAGGCCTCCCCCAAGCGCCGCCACAAAGACCGGTCCTGTGCGTTTCGCATCCATCGGCTTCCAGCAACCCTGACCAGGTCATCGGTCCACCTTGTGGGAGGCCTTCCAACGCTACGTCTTCCGGTACGCGGTCGCCACTCCAGAACCTTTCGACCCCAGCGGCCATCCGTTCTGCGTGCAATGTGCCCTGCCCATTGCCACTTAAGTTTGGCGATTCTTTTCGCTATGTCGGCAACCCTGGTTCTCTTGCGGATATCCTCATTTCTGATTCTATCACGCAAGGATACTCCGAGCATAGCCCTTTCCAAATCCGACTCGGCTGGGCAGCGTTTGGGAAGCTACGCGGTGTCTTCTCATCTAATATACCACAATGCCTCAAGACGAAAGTCTATAATCAGTGCGTGTTGCCAGTGATGACGTATGGCTCTGAAACGTGGTCGCTTACAATGGGCCTTATAAAAAGACTCAAGGTCACTCAAAGGGGACAAAACATACGAAGTAAAAAAATAAAGTTAAGATAAATATGCCGTGTTTGGTATCATTTGAAAGCGCTTTACTTGTACATTTTGAATATATAAATATTACTAACCTATTTAGAACTCCAAAATATGTTAAAAGTAGTCGGGTGTTAGTTTTTAAACTTTATTTTTCAGGTCAGGTTCTTTCATTTATTTTTTGTTCATTCCTTTATTGTTATTGTTCATTCAATCATTCATTTTTTTTCGTTCATTCATTCATTCTATTATTTTTTTTCGTTATTGTTCTTAATTTTATGCTGCTAAAAAAGTTTATTCTATTCTACTCACCATAATTCTTAGTAAACAGTATAGCCATGGTTCTCTTGGTGGTATAGTCCATGAGCGTGGTGGCTATGAGCAGCCTGTGCCAGGCCGTGCGCGCCGCCTTCCACATGCGCGAGTCGTTCTGCATGACGCCACACGCGACGCCCCCTCCGCCCCCCACCGAGTTGCACGCCCCCCACACGTCTTCGCCCAGGGCCACTTGACTAACGGCTAGGCGGAGACTGGGTTCTTGGCTTACGAAGTTTTGAAGCCTGCAGGGTTTATGTTAGTGTCACATACAATTCGAGGGCTTTTATAACACGTAGAGTCGATTTATCCAAATTGCTTGCTGCGGTCTTCCCTTCCGATTATAATTTGGGTGCCTTTAAGGCTTATAATAAACTAGTGCGCCTCACCATCAACAATTGCATCGCTGCTTACCATCAGGTGAGAACGATTGAATAAATTTGTTTAGACTCACACTAGGCCACAATTTTTGTAACCAAGCAACTACTTTAGAAGGCTTCGCGACCCATCAAATCAGGAGTGCAGGTTTGTAGAAAAGCTCATAGATTTTCATGCTCATTTTGATGACTCGATAAAGTGTCGAAGTGTGAGAAGAGAAATCCACAATAATCGCCCGATAAATAAATAAAAGTTCTACATATATACTGTGTACTTAAATACTAATTAAGTTTAATAAAAAAAAAGATTTAAATAAAAGCCTTTTGGTGGTGCTGGAATCGAACCAGCGGTTCCTACGGTTTGCTGACAACTCCTTGAGGCGCGAACAATGCGCGCCATCGACAACTGGGCTTTGTCCGGATGGTTACCAGACGATTGGACGGCAAGCTACCTATTGCTCGCCGTCCGCAAGCCCACGCCTACGGTAGAATTCAGCTTCAGGTCATCAATTACCCATAATCTACGTAACCTAATTATGTTACTTTTATTTTTTTATGGTGTTTAAAAATCATCCAATGACGAATCCCGCTCTCGAGCGGAGCGGGAAACAGTGTCAGACTCTTAGTGAATAAACACCCCACCCCGTTCCTTCTTTGCCTTTTGCACTGGGGCCAAGCCTTCCTTTCAGAAAGAGACTCCAGGCCTTTCAGAAAGAGTCCCGGTTTTGCTGACCAATCCCATGTAATTTCTATTTTATTTTTTCTTTTAAGTACAAATCTACACTAATATAATAAAGAGATAAAGTTTGTTTTTTTTTTTTGTTTCGTTGTTTGTAAGAGGTAATCTCTAGAAATACTGATCCGATTGGAAAAAAAATTAGTAACAATAGAAAGCTGCTTTACTCCTGAGTGACATAGGCTCTATTTTATGTACGCGGGCGAAGCCGCTGGCTAGTAAAATAATAAAATCATAACTCACCAATGCAGCAGCTTCATGGCGAAGGTCTGGTGGGCGATGACGTGCGCGTGCATGACCAGCACCTTGAGGCTCGGGCCGTGGCGCGACGTGAACCTTTCGAACATCGCCGTACAGCTGAGCACATACTTTCACATCACCCCACACCGGTACCAGAAAGCGACACAGCGGTACATTGTTAAGCACATACGGGAAAGCGCGGGAATACGACTAAAATTATATTAATTATGATCCGCCTAGCCGATTTACCATTTATCTATATATAAAAGGAGAAACTGACTGACTGACATATCAACGCCGAGCCAAAACTACTGGCCCCAGGAGCATGAAATTTTGCACAATGCTTCCTTTTATGACGTAGGCGAACACTAAGAAAGGGGTTTTCAAAATTCAGCTCTTAAAGGGATGCAATAGGGGTCTAAAGATTCTATGGAGAACCCTACTTTCACGCGGGCGAAGCCGCTGGCAGAAGGCTAGTTTATTTATAACTTCATTGCACACGCTTACCACAGGAGAAACATGAATAACAAAAATAAGTGTACAATACCATTATTTTTTAATTATTTTTATTTTTGCAATTCCTATTATTAAAGATTACATCACTGCTTACCATCAGGTGGGATCGCAGTCAAGCATTAGTATATACCAAATAAAAAAAAATGGGAATATAATAAAATCTTTCTCTTGTTTTCCTGATAGGTATAACCTAAGAGCCTTTGAGTGGAGAATGAATAGGTTAGTAGACAAAAGTGTTCTATCGTCGGCTTCAACATCGCTTACAGATTTTATCATAAGAAAAAACTAGGTTTCGCCGCCATGGCCCACGTACAATGTTCCGTAAAGGACTAAGTTAGGAAACTATACACATATGGAACTGAAGTAAAACCTGAGCTGTCTTGTATGGCATATAACTTGACTATCTCACCGCGCTTTCACGTAAGTACTATGCGAGTGTTAATAAGGGCAGCAGGAGTGGGATATGGTAATAATTTACGCCAGCAAATACATTACAATGACAAGTCTTTTAACTCTTAGGATAAAAACAAAAGAACTGCATTTGTACTGCACGCCAATCAGCTGAAGTTTTAGTCCATAATTGTATCGAAACAAAGTATCATCTTCCTGCCTTTGTCGTCTTACTCGGGGACGGCGCAACAAGCGCAAGCGTTCTCCATCATTAATAGACGCATGTACGAAATTAAGCAAATGTCAGCTGGGCGAGTTCAATGACTTGTAGGTAGTAAGTACGCAACGGCCGACAACTGCCTACAAGGTCATTGACTCGTTTTAAAGAAATTAATTTCATACATGTGTATATAAATAACAGATTTAGAAAAAAAGTACTTTATTTTTTTATTTTATCTTTACAAATCACAATACACATGTGTTTCATGTACCAAATCGATTATTATTTTATCTAAGAAACATGCCCAGATACGGTAACTGTATACTGACTGCAAGCCGACGATGCAGTCGACTAGCAGTATTGAAATATCTTTGTCGGTTTAAACTGCACATAAAGTGCAGGAACACAGCTGGCCCCCTAGCTAGCTAGACTAGCTAGGAGGGAGCAGCCACGTTCCTGCTCCTTGTATCAGCCACTAATTGAACGTTGATATGACGTCAGAACAAAGGCATTAAGGGGCGTGGCCAACTACAAAGCGTACGACGTTAACAAAACAATTGTAACTTGGCTAGAGTGAGCTGGTGTGCAGATCATACGCAATCCGTTTGTTTAAACACTTAACTTGTCATTGTGAAATAAAGTAATAATTTTGTTTTTACTTATTAGCCATTACATTGCTAATATAGGCCGGCCATATAGGATTTTTAAGCAACATTCAAATTCACAAACATGTATACACGTTTATAAAGTTAGTACTCAAAGATTTTCACAAAAAAAAACTGTGTGTTATAAAAATGTTAGTACGAAATAGCGAATGAAATGAATCTGATTGCTTTGCGGTATATCTTTTAGGCTCAGCAAATATTATATAAAAATATTATATAAAACATATCTGCTGTGCTTCAAACGATAATTTAAGTTTATTATAAGCTAAATGCATTTAATGGTTTCTTGTACGGTCAGCAGCACATCAGACTTCACAAAATTCTGCAAAGGATTTTCAACTCTTAATCAAAACATAACAAGGTTCAAAATGTATTGGAGAAATCTGACAGATTTGTATAGTTTGATATGCTGGTGACTGTACAAGAGGACCTTCAATACTCATTGAACAATCTCACTTAATGATTCGATTAGCAATCGAGCTACAATCAAACCACTATTGCATACTTTCATTTAGATGTGCCTTATTATGAGAACGTTCAAAAATATCTTATTTCATAGAAGCAATTATTTAACAGCACGTTATTCAGTCTCACATTAACCAAACCCTTGTCTGCTATGAATGATAGGAATCTTTATACATTGTCAGATTAAGTTAGCTAGTGTAACTCCGCCGAGGTATAAAGAGGACCACAACTATGTCAACATTGTCATCTCTGCTAATACAATCTTTTTAGGGTTCCATAGCCAAATGGAACCCTATTGCTATCGCATTCGGCTGATTATTTCATAAACGTTTTTCACAACTTTTTTTCATCAAAAATCATCCAATACGACTACAATACGACTCCTCTTGAATAGAGCAGGAGATAGTGTCAGACTCTTACTGACTAAAAAATCCACCCCGTTCCTACGTTGCGATCCATACCAGGTCCCAGCCTTCCTTTCAGAAGCGTACCCTTGACCCCAGTAGGTTTGGGACCTTCTGCAGGATCCCTACGATTTGCTGACAAGTCCTTGAGGCGCGCGGGCACAGTGCACGCCGTCGACGACTTGGGCTTGGTCCAGACGGTTACTGGATGATCGGACGACTAGCTACTCATTGCTTGCCATCAGTAAGCCCGCATTTTTTTATTCACAGCTCAACATTCTGATTCATACAGTGTACTAACAAAACAATTTAGCTTCTTCAAAGCAGGCAAGTTTTGATCAATGTTCGTCCGAATTTTAGTCTAAAGACTAGTAAATATCACACAAAGAAACACTTACATCTCAATATCAGTCTTGAGTTTATCGCAGACTTGGAACGAGTTGCATTTGACGAGCGCTCTTCCCTCGCGGTCGATCAGGCTCACCAGTTCCAAGGAATCGCGCTGATTGCATTTTGTTACTCTTACTAACGTTGTTATGACCTGAATGAAGAAAAAATGTTTATTACTTTACTTATTTAGAGGTAATCTTCACTCTAAAGCTGGGTAGCAAACTGCTATAGTGTAACATGTTGATTGTTCTGATAGCCAAAATTCTGGCTTTGTTCAGTTTGGCTATAAATGGTACTATATTTTCTTATGTAATTATTTATCATCATCATCATTCTACCCTTATCCCATATTACTTGGGGTAGGTGCAATATGTTTTTTTCTTCCACTCTGTCCTGTCACCCGTCACACTATAACTAACTCCCTTTTCTTTCACATCACTCATCATAATCATTCATTTCAGTGCATTAATTTTCATATCATAATTGTTTATATGTCATGTAAAAAATGCTGTAAATTTATTTGGCAAATTAAATAATAATTCCAAGTGTGGACTGGGCACGCGCACACTCACATAGTCGAGATGCACAGTTCGCGCGGAAGGCGTCCACACTATGTGAATTCTGTTACATTGCATGATACATTGCGGCAAATAAATTCCGTGTTACAATACAGCATTCTGCATCCGGTTTAACTAAGTTACGCACATTAGCGGTAACATATGTATATGGCACAACCATCTGATTAAATTAGCTTTCCAATTGGACGCCTAGGCCGTTTGTTAAACGCCGGAATCCAATCGGATGTCTAGGCCGATAGTTGTTTGAACTAAAATTACAAAACTTTTAACAGCTTGGCGTGTTGAAAGTAAGCTCTTTCTAAATTACTAATCCAAACTCAACCAAGTGATTCAAATTTACCCTACTAAACTAAATCAATACACAATGTTCGGTCATCTGGTTAAACGGTGCGGTCAGCAACATGGCTAGTTGTTCTTCAGCCATTTGATTGGATCCCGGCGTTTAACGAACGGCCTAGGCGTTCAATTAGATGGCTAATTTACTCAGACGGCTGCGACATATATACAGACTTGTATACAACATACCTGATCAAAAGTATGCGTCTCATCGTTATAAAGAACCGTGCAGTAGCAGTCGGGCTGGTCGAGTATCTGCAGCAGATCCCTCTCCGCGTCTTTGAGCCTGGAAGGAGTTATCGTACTATTTTTCTTATTATAACATTTTGGTTCTACTGTTGCGAGGAAAAGCTTCGAATATTCAAGCTTTATGAAGGCATAAGCTGTAAGTACGAGCGTCATGCGGTTTTTAAACAACACCGTGTCAAACGAACGATTTTAGTATCCGTTAAAAGATAGGTTTCACCTATCTTCATCCATACGACACTGGTCTCGGACAAAAAACCGAATCATATCTTGTATACGACCAGATATGATAGGGTTTTCACATCTAATTAAATAACTCAAAAATAATAAAAATAAAATTATGCTATAAATAATAAAACTGTTACACATTACTAAATGGACAATGAGTCTAGAGCAAAATTAACGAAAAAACAACGATAAATTTGTGCCATTTTGCAGTTCCCTTGGGGCGATGTAGATATCGCTTTTGTAGCAATATCTACGTTTTAAAAACATTTAAAACTATATTACCCTAGTTTGCCATTTGGTTGTGATATTGCTTGATATTGAGCAACATTTTAAACAAATACCATAAAAATATTAAAACAAAAAAGAAAAACTCTTAATTAAATTTTAATATTATGATAATAGTGACTCATCATTGTCACTCAGCTTAGTCACACCCCTTGACCGATTAGATCATAGTAAAATAGTATGTCATGTTCTCAATTAATTAATATTTCAAGATACAGTGCAATTAAGAAATTACTCCAGTATGAATACATTTTTATTTATCGCTCATGGTATTCTAAATTTAAATCGGTATTAAGATCAAAATGGATTGCGTATAACAATTTTATATTTACAACTATTAAATGATTAACGTAATCTTTATCGAAAATATTATGACACTACCTTTTTTAACATTTTACTAAATTAATATTTACAAATTTTCACAATAAAACATGGATTTTTAGCGCGTTTTTCTGTCAGTTAACAAAACAAAGACAGACGGGCAAATTAAACTTTTTGCTTTGGATACTTTGGAACGCAAACTTTATGTCCATTTAGTAGTTCTGTATAGATGTCGGATCTTGGTGAGTCTGAATCTAGGTTCTGCTAGGTCTCGCTTTTTACTATAATTCGTACAAAAATAAATGGTGTAAACAAATAAAAGCAATTTGCAGTTGTTATTGCTGTTAAAATAACATTTTTTTTAACCTTTATTTTTGTAAGAGTTTTCTAGCGCTAAAATTCGTAGAACCTAACTTCAAACTCCAAGATCCGACGGCCGTACTTGTAAGGCAATGCATGCAATAATAAAATTTACCTCAGATCGTTAGGTAGACCGGGGGCATGGTCGTGCGTGAGTAGTCTCAGGCAGTAAGTAAGACAGACTGACGCTACGATCTTCATACGTTCTATGACATCTGGCTTGATAGTGGCTTCGGATTGGTTGTCATCTGCCTGTAAGTAGAATTTTTATTTACAGTGAGATTGTGAGAGCTGGGCCTTTCTTAAAAAGGTTAATTGTACACACCAATCTGAACAACTGTCACTATAAGACCAACCCAACAAAAAAACCTGCTGCTCCATACATTTTGTTGAGTTATGTATGTGAATATAAATCTATGGAGCAGCGAGTGTTTTCTTTTTTAAGGAAAGTCTATCTGTCTTATCAACTTTGTATAATACAGATTCATAGTTTATGGAAATCTCAACATTTCTATCCTCGGATCGGTAAGGTTTCCTTTTATTTCAGATACAGAAAAAAAAAGAGAGGTAATGAAGCGAGCTCGAAAATTAAGATTTTGCACTACGTCATAGATTGTTTCAATTTTCTTTGGAAAAACAACAAGTTACAGAGAAAAATATATTGTACAGCTTGTTTTACTAAGGGCTGAGGGCAGGCTTTTACCTCGAGTTTTTAGTAAAATTAAAAGAAAAAATAAAAACAGAAATTATTGTATAAGAAAAACCTAACATAATAAATTTTAGAGAGAATAAGTAAACATAAGTGCTTTTGTAGGGCGACGCCATATTACTGGATCTATGGTATTCGTTTGCGTTACGATGTCAATGACACTGTATATTATTGTCTGAAAATTGAATGATTGATGTATATTTTCTTACCGCATGCAGCTCACAGAAGGGGTCCCTCTTCCATGCCTCCGTGTCGCCGCAGTCGCAGCAGCCGCCGCCGCTGGACTGGCCCATCTTGTACTTGTGATGCCGATGAGCCGATACTTTGAAGCACTCCACGCAAAGCACGCAAGTATTATCCATTCCTGAGGATAATCAAGTAACGCTATCGTATTATGCTGAAAAATTAAGTTGCAAAATTTAAACCGAACACATATAGTTACATACATTTCAAGCTAATAAAAAGCTTGTAATAATTTTTTCTTGTAAAAATTTAAAGCAGCAAACCTTGTGTTTTTACAGTTTGTGCGGTGTGAAAGATAAAACTAATAAAAGGTCTACTTGAAGATTTTCGCTGTCAACAGGACTACAACTTAATAAGACAGTGTGATCAGTAACCTCTCCCACGCTTCAGGCATCATCTAGTTATATTTATACGCGGCATATAAGTTGACCCAAAATGGCGATATACCTTCAATGTGCAGTAGGTAACAGATTTTTGGGTCGAAGCGAGAGGTTGCCCGTAACCATAGCAACGGCATTCAACTTATTTTCCGCTTAGTATAAGACCTTTTCCTCGAATGTACATTAATAAATCAGCAAATAATACTGACCACACTCGCGACAGCTGTACGCTGGGTCGCCCTGCTTGAACACGCGGCCACAGAGCGTGGACCGGCGCGGCAGGGGCGGCTGGGAACCATCGCTGTTGCCCCACACGAACTGCTCCAGAGGCTGAATTAGCAGCTTAGCTGCTAGGTCTTCGTCGAAGGACCAGTCTGAAATGGAAGAGAGTTTGGTTATGGATAGGTTTTTTGATTTCTTGTACGAGCCCTTAGTCTTTCGGCTACCGTAATTACAGACACAATTATAAGAAATCGAATCGTCTGCGTCCTTTTTTTCGGAATAAAAGGTAGCCTATGTCCTTTCTCTGGGTCTAAATATTGTATGTGCAAAATTTCATCAAAATCCTTTGAGAGGTTTAAGCGGGAAAGCGTAACAGACGGACAGACAGAGTTACTTTCGCAATTATAATATTAGTATGGATAGGTATGCGGACACCGGTGTCCTCTTGAGGCTTAACTTAATGAATTAATCTAAGGGCCAAATTCACCAATAAACTAAATCGCGATTATTGCAAACAAAACTCAGTTTGAGCGTCTAATCAAGATTACAGCTTCATTTTGAGTTTTTTGCTAAGAATTTAATATAGTTTACGCTATTTTAATTTTCCCACTGCTGGGACACAGGCCTCCTCTCTAGGTGAGGGTGTGGGCCATGATCCACCACGCGGGTCCAGTGCGGATTGGTGGATGTCACATGTCTTCGAATTTTTCGTTCTAAGACATGCCGGTTTCCTCACGATGTTTTCCTTCACCGTTTTGAGAGCAGTGATAATGAAATAAATTACACAAAGTAATGCGCCTGGCTGGGTTTGAACCCGCGACCTACAATTCGTAAGTCGGAGCCGATACCACTCGGCCACCACTGCTCTCAAACAAAGGTGATAAATAAATAAATAATGTTTGATCTATCTATCTATCTCCAAAGGATATTTCTTATCCATGTATCATCGCTCAGTGCATCGACCGCAAAACACAAGCAATCATTATATTTATTATCTATTATCCTCCCCACTTTATAAACATTCTTTACGCGTTACAAACAAACCTTATATATTTATGCGAACGCATTAACCCAATAAAAGTTATGTAAAAACGCAGCAATGTATATACAATTGTTTATTTGGTATACTAGTCGTGCAAATTATAGTTTCCCCGTTATGTAGGTGTGACGTGAACTGGATTCAGTGAACTGAAAATTTATTGCAACATTGTGAAATGTTTTCTTTTGCTAGCATATTTGTTTTAATGATTTACTGTACTATTAGTTAATTGTCAAATTTCCCTATTAAAAAAAAAACGCATATGTTCTCTACCTTTATCTATAATCTGTATTTTGACGGTACTGTTGCAGGCGTAATGGCTGGTTATTTTAATCTATATATTTTAAATATAATTTGATTAATAAAACAAGTTAAATATAAAAACTCAACTAATTAAAACTATAAAATATACAAGAATACCAGTTTTTTGACGCCATAGTTTAAATTGTTTTAATTTCATTGCTCTCACATAGAAGCCGTGAATTCACACGCGTATTTGAATAAACTACACAAGTACCCCACGAATACCCCGAGAAAACTGTCCACATTCACGTTCACGCCTGTTTACGGAGCTTCACGGCACTAATGTGGAGCAGCCATAAAAAAGCAACAAAAAAGATATCTGCAATTATGAATTTTGTAAGATAATTTACAAGTACACTATGCTCATGGCGTTTCTTGCATGTTCTTTTCTATAGAGATCTACGCTTTGTAATGCACAATCAGCTTCATCTTTCTGATTGGCCGACTTTCAAACAATTCAAAAGAGTGTGTGTAAATGATTTAATTGAAATAAATGGTTTGAGTTATGTTTCAAATCACAATGAGACTTTTAACATACAGCAAGTGAGATGACTGTGTGATGAAAAATAAATTGAAATGTCAAGATAATGATGACATACAATAAGTATTGTAGGAATCGCGCTGAGGTCGCACCGTGTAGGTATACGTTGGTGTTCACGCACCGTGATGGCGCTGTAAGTTTTGTGTTTTGTTTTGTTGTGTTTTTTGTTTTTTTTTTTTTTGTCTTTTAACAAAATAATGGTCTGAAATAAAGTATAGTAGTTATGTCCGGATCACGCTACCGAGAAAAGCCGAGAATTTTCGGCATTTCTCGAATACGTCGAATAATCGACGTTAAGTTTAGGTGTGGCCAAGACTTAACGCCATTATTTGTCATCGGAATTTTTCTGAGCTAAATACATTCTTAAAAAACAAAATTCTATTCTATTGCTGTTTGGCATTAGGCGATAACTCAATCAAAATTTCATGTGACCACACTGAACACCCGCTTTAACGTGTTAAAATTATCGTTATAATTATCGCGCTAGTGGACAATGCAGTTAGACGTTAGTGTGGCCTTAGCATTAAAGAAGCGTTGCAGCGTTATTTTGTTATAACTTGTTAATCTATTGCTAGGAAATAAGTCGATAATTGGTATAAACTTAAAGCATAGCAACAGTGTATCGATTGAAAAGCCATTAAAAATTCACACATCAGAGGCGGAAGTTTCATACGTGCAACATGCAACGAATACGCTTTAGTTAATGGTTGCCGACGACCCTTTGACATTTACGACATGCAAAGGAAAATCTGCACCCGTGTTATGCTTTCTAAACGATGGGATTAAAGTGCACTTAGGTGGTATTAGATAATATAGAAAGCCTTATGTTGAAAGACGAAACGGAATACTCATAAAATTTAACCTTCCAACTATCGCAATTACAGACACAATTAAAAGACAATATACAGATAAATGCAATATAGTGAAAGAGAAGAGGGTTAGGGTTGAGCGATTGTAGATGTATGAATGGTAAATGTATGAATGGGTTTAGGGTTGAGCGATTGTTTGAAAAACTTTCGCTGGATCTGCAACGCAAAGGGACGCACTGGACTCTTTTGAGATAGGCGGAACAGAGGTCCCACAAACATGCGTTGAAAAGGGGGGATCTTTCGACCAGACGGGTGTTACGATGTTTATTCCAGGAATTGCCTGATAGTTGACTTCGCATTGTTGTATATGTTCTAAACGCGCAGAGAACTCTAATATAATTTTTAGTTAAAATCATGCGTCATCGATTTAACTAGACCTCTGATGTGATCTCTCTCTATCACTAAATGTTTTGCTGGAAGAGAGCTCAACTTTGAGTTAAGCTCGGCTATGGACATGAACTCTGTTATCCACATTATTATAACTGGTTATGATGTACAATAAAGAATTAAGAAAGCATGAGGATATTTTTTTTCTTTTTATATAGATAGGCTTGCGTTTTACCACTATCTCACCTTATGGTAAGCGATGTTGTGACCGACGATGGAGCACGCTTGCCTAAAAGTAACCTATTCACTCTTGACTTAAGCCTAGGTTGTAGCTATCAGAAGACACAAACTCCGACAGGGTTTTCCACTCCTTTGCTGTTCGCATATTGAATGTGTTCCCAAAACCGTTTTGAAAATATAGTTGGGATATACCATGTAACCAACCTGTTTTCAATAAAGGTAAGTTAAGTTTTATATCGTATCTTTATAAACACACATTTCGCCGGCCATATTATGTAAGACCCATAAGATCGAATCAATTACAGTGAGTAATATTATTACTACGATCAAAAGGTTACATCGTATTTATATTTCTTCATTATTTATTCTAAACTTTTTTTTTTCAAATCTATTTGCACATAAATATACAACAGCGTGCCGACATCTGTACATGTCGGCACCGGTCCGCGCTGAAAACCAGCGCCGTGGACTCATCGCATTTTCCGTGTGGTTACGGCTTTATGCTGAGCGTTTGGCAGTTTTGCGCGGACGTGGTGCATATTTTTCACACAGTATAATTTTATAGTCCTAAATTTGTGTCTTTTTACGCCAAATATTTTTTTTTTCTTGCGACTGCTCCATGACTGACATCATAAAACCATGATTGTTTTATTATTTTTATTTTCATGGTTTATGGCAAACCATAAACCATGAATCCTTCAATCCACTTCCGTCTCTTGGATCTCAGCCACATCCTGCTTCTGATTTTAGAAGTTAGCAGAAAACCACATTATTGAATCCTCAGCCGTTTCATTGTCTTAATTTTATTATCATTCTGATTCTTCCTAAAAATATAAACTTCGTTTCGCAGCTGCTTTTAAAAACATCTTTTTTTAATGCTTTCAATCATACTATCAAGTTGGGTACGGTACTTTGAAGAGGATTAATCAAAATTCAATGTAAGCTTTTTACTTTGTTCTTTGTTCGTAATAAAATAATTCACATTATTTTTTTATCAAAAAATTTTAATAATAGGGGTACTCCTTACTGCCATCAATCAACTCGGGAATGTATTGGCAAAACAGAAAACAATTTAATTCTGGCCAACCCATTAAAGAAAACAGAAAACGTGTGTAACTAAAAAATACAAATGAATTTACATACGTCCATATACGAATATGTAAAGGTAAAGATGCTATAACAATAGGTGGCGTTATACCTTCGTGTTTGAATGCTAAATTGCAGCCATCTATTCATTTATCTTTTCACCGTGGTTTGGTTTATACTAATCTCACATGCATAAACATTCAGACTTGGATTATGAGGAACAAACTAGACGTGTAGTAGGCCATACAAATATTTATTCTGTGCGGTAAATGAACTTTAATGAACCCAACACCGCGCCTTTAACGCAGTAGTTTACCTATTTTTTTAAATATGCAAGAAATTTAGGTTTTAATTTTACTTCCCAGGGGTATTAGCTATTTGGAGTTTTTTAATGTATTTCGCGGCTCGGACCAGAGACGCAAACTATGGAGGTTAAAAAAAAAAGGTTGTAAATTTCCCAGTCCTTCTAACTTCATCCCTCCGGCAGAATATCTGCCGCCGGAATACGAGCTGCAGTGGCCAATCTGGAAATGCCTTAACCGACAGGTTCAGGTTGGCCGCTGCAGAGATGATTTTGCCAAATAGGCTTTAAACTTTAACCCATCTCAAATACAGTGCCAGTGTGGAGCCCCTTCAAAGTATATGCGTCTCCTCCTTTCTTGCCCATCGTGCACTACCACCTGCACCTTGAATGACACTAACGAGGCCAACAAAAGAGTTGGACAACTCTTTTGTAGCTAAATATTGATCGAATAAAATCTGAGTCACAACGACACCGAAGAAAGAAGAAGAAATTCTTTATCGAAGAAGAATGTCCTTTTGGTTCTAAGCATCCTGGGGGTTTAGAGGTTTTGAAGACGAGACATTTTTCATGGAAATGAAAAATGTCTAAAGAGGCCTTTACGAGTTACGAGGTTATTTGCATAATTATAACATTATTTTTTAAATTTATACGATTTATTAGTGCTTGACTGCGATTCCACCTGATGATAAGCAGGTTATTGTTTATTAACGTTAAGTTTTTTAAGGCAGACAAACTAAAGTTGAGAGAATTTCAAGAAGTCGTTATGAATTTTACGCTTGAAGGAAAATTTACTTTCAGCATTTTTTTCGGCAGTGCTTAGTGTCACAGTGTGTGCCTCTCTTCACAATTTTTGATCGTTTCCTTTGTTCGAACTTTGCTTTCTACGAGCATGTTTACATGAATCGACAGCTTCGGATACAGTAAACAATATGTCCAAACTTGTGGAAAACTAACGACCCAATGTTCTGTGAAAAGTTTTGGGGAAATATCGTTATATATAAAAGGAGAAACTGACTGACACATCAACATACAGTCAAAACAATTAGGACTAAAAGTGTGAAATTTTGCATAAGGTTTCCTTTTATAACGTATCGAGAGTTCGTCTCGCACTTACTTGCCTGGTTTTTTATTGTCTCTGTTTGTTCCGACTAATCACCGGAATTACTGACGTGGTTTTGACGGGACTTTCACTAGTAGGTAGTTGGTGATTTATAGAGTAACTTGGGATTTGGAAAAGGGTTTAAGCAAAAGAAAAACTTCTTAAAATTGTAACCAAATGGTACCGTGCTGTTTTACGAATCTGTCCTGACGCAGACGAAGTCACTGGCTCCTGCTAGTAGACACTAAATATGTTTTAATTCATTGAATACCGTCATTAGAGACATGATAGAAAGACAAATAGATAAGCGAACGAACGCCGGCTTACGCTTGGGGCTTGACAGTTTAAATCAGAATTCACGGGCCCTTGAATGACAGCTAAACGTCAATTCATTGTAGCCTCAAGATTTTAAGCCCGATAAATAAACAAGTGTTTTTAGTTTTCAAGAACATGAAGATATGACAAAATAATGATGTTGCTGAGATTTTACGATAAGTACTAAGGAGATTCACGAATTTTCTAAGATCCGTCGTGCCCCTAACCCAGATTTTGAAGTTAATCTGTCAAAACACATTTTATCGATTGTGATTTGTTGAACATACTAATAACAAGAAATCAAATCATTTGACACGAAATTCGACAAGGGATTACCTTGAGTAATCCTTAAAAAACATTATCAGTATAAAATCTGATAGAGAGCATGCAAATCAGACAATCGGTAGAAATATTGTAGCGCCTTCAAATTAGCCGCAACGTGCCGCGCGACAGCAGTGCGGCTGCAGCACGGCTCTTGGTGACAACTCCTTGAGGAGCGCGAGAACTGTACGCGCCGTCGACAACTTGGGCTCACTCCGGACGGTTACCGTCGGGTCAGACGGCGAACTATACTAAAGATGACCCTCAATAACATAGAATCAAGTCACACTCACCTAGACAAGTCCTGTTAGGTTGCGGAGAGTATATCCTGGGAACTGTGACCCTCCAGTGGTCCAGGAAGTGCGCTGGTGCCAGGGCACCTTCTTCCATCTTGGATCTCCATTGCTCCACTACAGCATCAGCTCTCCCCGGCAATGTGAACCTGTCACACATTGTCACTTTGTCACTAAGGCACTTTCGTTAATTTAACATTTTCATTTGGTAGGATTTATTTTATCGTATTTGACAAATCTGAGTTTTGTCACTGGCACTTAATTTTACGGGGACAGTTCACACACAAAATTGCCATATCAATTACTTGGTCTCTTAAAGATAGTAAAGCGTCAATTTTATATCACAAAAACATACGCAAGCACTGCATTTTTTTCAGTCTTCCAAACTTTCGGCATTGATCTCAATATTTTTTTATAGAAAAGCAACCGAGCGAAAGAATAACTAAAATTTTAATACCAACAAAAAACACGGCAGCCTTTCGCTACGGTAGTAAACAGAATACTGTTTAAAAAGCTGGCAACCCGCCACCACGCAAACCGATTCTATATATAAAAAACCTAAACAAGAATAAAGATCAAGAACAAATAAAAACAATACAAACGTAAATGCGCAATATGACATTTATTTGTTTGTTGATTAAGTTCAAAGTTGTTTGTCCTGATGACCTGTGAGTTAGTGGGTTCTGTACATGAGTCATTCTGCCAAAGTCTGTGATGCATTCTCTTTATTGGCCGATAGAATTTGCGAGGTGATTGAGTACATCGTCAATGGGATAACATCGTTGCTACGCTGCTGAATACGATTGTTTTAGAATAGGGAAAATCATAATTCATTTGTTATACAAGGACCGGTATTTTGACTCTTTGAACCAGGACTACGGTCACTCTAAACTTCCACCTATCAATAATATACTCGAATTTTTTTTTAAGTAGTATTTTGTGATCACAAGGTTAAAGGTACTAGAGTGAAGTTACTAGAAACTGTACATTTGTGGTCTTTACTATTGCAGACCTGTAGGTCATACAAATATGTTTTCAGTGCGGGAAACAAACACGCGACACGGCGCAACAGCCTATATATAACTCAACCACTGTATCAATCGGGTCATCAATTTATATACCTACGACTAAATTTTGGTCCTTTAAGGCCCTATCTGCACAGCGATTTTTTTTTCGCGCAGATTTTTTTCGCAATTCTAAACGCATTGAATCTTATAGAAGAGTCCTATAGAAGAATGGGGATGCTTCCATAAGATTCAATGTGATGCTAAATTGCGAAAAAAGAAATTCCCACAAAACTACCTACAGGTTTTTAACTCGCTCAGCGTTCCGCTCAGTTTATGTGCGTAATTAGAGTTTTAGAAAAAATCGCCAACTCGCGACGATCACACAGATTTGGCGGCTAACGCTATTTCGCTGGCACAAAAGCGCCTGCTCTTATCTCTGTCCTCGTCTATCAGTGACTACAGGTTCAAAAATGTGTTGACACTGATCATGATAATTGGGCGAGTTTTAAGACCAGGGTTTTTTAATTGCGATATTAGCGCGTAACCTAATATTTCATTCATTTACCTTCCATTGTTATTTCTAGATATTTTTGGCTACCTGCGTTAATTAGTGTTTAAGACATGCTAATGAGTCCAGTTACATGATTAAGTATAGTTTCTTTACAATGAACTTCAACGAACTATGTACTGAGTGAAATGGGGTGAATAGAAACTCAGGGGGTGAGTAGAAAAAAAAAAAACAATTTTATCAGGATTATCACTCTGATTTTTTATTTTTAGTTTTAATAAAGGCTATAGTTTTCTTATTGCTAAAAATATATATAATCTTTCTTTTTTTATTGCTATAAACTAGTGCTTGACTGCGATCCCATCTGATGGTAAGCAGTGATGCAAACGTTGATGGTAAGGCGCACTAGTTTATTATGAACCTCTTCACTCTAGCCTTAAAGACACCTAAATTATAATCGGACGTAAAGACTGCAGCCGGCAAACTGTTCCAGTCCCTCGATGTACGCGGTATAAACGACGAGGCAAGACGCCTAGTCCGGGCCGCAGGTGTCTCAACAACGTAAAGGCAGATTTACATTGAGTCAGTAGCTGTCGTCAGTGCTGGCGCCGAAAACTGACGCGTACTATTTACAAGCAGTCAGTATTCGAGGATATTTCTTTTGGTGTACACACGTTTGTAAAGTCAGTGCGGAAAAATGATTTCTCAAAAACAGCAAAGAATCAAAGAATTTTGTGCAATATTCTGCAATGCTGCACACATTTCTTTATTTCTATAATTTTGTGATTTGAAATCCCATAGGCATTAATTATCACGGTATAGTTGTACAAGTTTTAAGTTTTCCGTGTCGCTCAATTTTCGTGTCATTTTGTGATCCGGTACGACGAATCGTGGTTACCGTACAACAGAGCGGCCGCAACTGACTTGGGCAATTTACACGTTGTCAGTAGCGCTGGCGCGGGTGGCGGGGGAGTGGACTGACGCCGAAAATATTGCAGCGCGAATATTGAAGTCAGTACTGACGTGACAGTACTGTACTGACTTGAAATCAATTTACACTATAGCAGTGCCAGGTCAGCACTGACTCGTCAGTGGACTGACGTCAGTTACTTACTCAATATAAATCTGCCTTATGGGTGGATATTTGCCGTACGCCGGGATGTCCGATGGTAAAATTGAGAGAATCATGGAATATTCTCTGTTCTGTATGACAATCAATGTATTCCATGGAATATACCATTAGGAGTAGAAGTTTCGAAATTGCGTCGTTTATAGGATAAATCCGTCCAGTATGAAACACGTCGTTATTTTGGTACGCGTGAGCTGGACTGACTTATCATCACTCTAATGCTATAAAAGCGAAAGTTTGTATGTGTGTGTTTGTTGGTGTGTGTTTGTTACTCCTTAAATCTCACACGGCCAAACGGATTTGGATGAAATTTAGAACATGGGTAGACCACTTTTGATTCGAGTAGTACCGGGTAAAATGGGTTGAACAGAAACGAAAATTTTATTAGGATTATTACTTTGGTTTCATATTTTTAGTTTTATTAAAGCATTTTTTTTTTCAATATTGAATTAATAAAAAATATTTAATGCTGCAAACAATTTTTATATAACGTAAAAAAGAACAAAAATGTTGTTTCTATTCGCCCTGTTTTACGGTAGGTTCTAATAATTGTCTTCTATCAAGCGGGAGAAATGTCTCATCAGAAATGAATATATCCGCAAGAGGAAAAAGGTTATCGAGATAGCGCGAAGAATCGCCAAACTTAGTGGCAGCAGGCAGGGCACATTGGTCGCAGAATAAATTATCGATGGAGACGTAAGGTTCTAGGTGGTCACGTAGCGGAAGACCCAGCCAAGGTGAACCGGACCTGGTGAGGGTCGCAGGAATCAAGACAGATGAGAGACACATTGCGACACTTGCGTGAAATCTGTATCCAACAGTGGGCATCTTTCGACAGAAATGATGATGACGATGAAGCGGGTGAAGTTGGTGGCAGAAGCCAGTATCTCAACAATCCAGATTCCAAGTTCTAACTAGATATATCTATAAATCTGATGACACAAATCCAGGTCTCAATGTAAAGCTATAAACCTAGATATAAGAATATTTTAAATACCGCCTGCTGTCTGCATCGTTTTCAGTAATAGGGTCGCCGCCATAACCTATTCGCGCGCGCAGAAATAAGAAGAAGAAGAATGAAAATGGATGGAGAATGAGACAATAAGAAGTAGGTTTCAATGCGTGACTGGAGACTGCGTTTCCATGAAAGATGTGTGAGGATGGGTAGCAAGGGATGTGTTCAGCATAGCATGGCATCAGCCTTATAATATTCCCACTGTTGGGAATCAGGCCGCCTGCTTAGAACAGGGAATGGAATCGGGGAATCTATCTCCTTTCAATTAGTCCATCCTAAAGTTGTCTGTCAGAAATTGCCCTGTGCGATAAGACCGCCCATTGTACACTTAGTTTTTATGAGGTGGACAATAAAGCTTATAATAAATAATAAATAATGGGCCGTAATCCACCACGCGGGCCCAGTGCGGGTTGGTGGATGACACGTCTTCGAATTTTTGGTTCCTGTAAATGCACCAACTGTCTTTAATTTTTGTGTCTGTAATTACGGTAGTCGAAAGATTAATATCTCGGTAACTAATTCCGAGTGGTTGATAGTTTTCGAGATTTTTCCGCACATACTAACATACCCACACTATCTAATAATAAGCAAATGACGTGGGTACGTATGTTTGTAGAAATTTCGTGCTGAAACTTGCTAACCTAGTAGATTTTCTGTACCTATTATTATTTTTTAAATCATGATTTATTTTTATATCATATTAGTGTTTGACCACCATCTTACTTGATGGTAAACGAAGATATTGACGATGATGGAAAACGTTTGCTGAGAAGAGCTTTTCAATGTAGACTTAAACATTTATAAGCAAGCTAACAAAAAAGAACCACGTATTCCGGTAGGGAATGTATTCCTTATCTATTCGCACAGTTAAAAGTACAAAATATGCGGCATAAAAGTTGAACCAAAATGGCTACCGGTCTTGAAAGCGCAGTTATAGATTTTCAGGTCTCCATCGAATTTTTTCGTCTATATTTATTTCCAAATAACACACGGAAAACGTCTGAATGTGTTATTATCTTTAGACCACACACAGAGATATTGCAGGTGGCACTATTCAAAATACAGAATCTAGTTCACAAGAATTTACTCATCGGAATGTCATGCGAGGTAACTTATAAAAAGCCTGAAGCAAAGACATTACCCGCATTCTTTCGCAGTCGGATAAAAATACGAAACACTCAACGAAACCGGGAGGCATATTATAGAAAGGGGACAAATGGATTTATAGATTCATTAAATAAAAACTATTTTACACAGCCTAGTTTCAGAGAAAGCAACGAATAAACAGACTGACACGCCTGGGCCATGGACGAATTTCTCGTATCTAGATCTTAGGATAAACATAGAAATTATGTTGGAAATACGTGATATATTTATTTCAGAATTCATTGGTCCAATATACTTGAAACATTATTTTATGATTATGTGAAATGGACTAGACTATTTACGATAAGCATCATTACATAGTATAAAACAAAGTCGCCATGTCCCTATGTATGCTTATATCTTTAAAAGTACGCAACGGATTTTGGTGCGTTTTTTTTAATAGATAGAGTGATTCAAGAGGAAAGTTTATGTCAGGGATGTAACGGAGGTAATTTTATCGGAACCGAAGGCGGAGTCGGAGTTTTTAAATTTGTTTTATCGAAGTCGGAACCGGAGTCGGAACCGAAATCGGAGGTAGAGATTTTATTTAAGGACAAATAAAACATTGTTTAGAAAATAATTTTATATTTTTTTATTTTAACATGTTACGTTGCCAAATCAACCACAAATCAAATTATAAGAATTGAATCCCAAAGTACCATATAAAGCAATCATATTATTAAATCAAAAGTACTGACTCCAAGTAGTTCCAAATGCAACTTGATTTTGGTTTCATTGTCCAACACAAAAACAGATCACTTTTATTTAATTATTCTGTGTCAAGTGCGTAACAAACTAACAACAAGTGAAAAAATAATTCATAAAGCGCACGTAGCTATGTTACCTCCGATTAAAATCTCCGATTTAAAAGTGTCGGAGCCGAAGTCGGAGCCGGAGGTGTATTAATCGGAAGGTCCGACTTATCGCAGTCGGAGTCGAAGCTCCGTAACATCCCTGGTTTATGTGTATAATACATGCATAATTGATATTTTTTGTGACAGTTTATATCACCTAGAGTAGGGGTTCCCAACTTTTTCAAACCGGGGACTAATTTGGTTTTATTTGGTTATAACAGGTACCAAAAGTCTTTCTATGTGGATTTATTTACTACTTGGAAAGTATTATACTCGAAAAATATTATACCAAGAATGTTGTCTTGTAGTCCCGGGACAAAAACTATATTAAAAACCACAGAAATCTTAAGAATATTTCCTATTGTGATTTCTGTGGTATAAATTATTTCAGGATATGGTCTACATGTGTTCCAAATTACATTAAATTTCATTATGAAGGACAAACATACACTCATACAAACATTCGCGTATATATTTAACTAGTTGCTGCCAGCGCACAGTGTGTTAAGAACCCCATTTTTGTTTCATCATGTTTTTATTCAAGAAATCGATAGTTTGCACCATTTTTAGTGCTAGAGTTCAACTCCGGCTTTGATACGACTTATAGTTTATTTTTTAAAAAATGTCAAAGTCTCGTAATATCCGCATCATGGAAAACGAAAAAAAAATTCTAAAAAATCAACTGAACTATTTATTCTAGTTTTTGTTATTTCCATTAATTGTTCATACAATACCCTGTCTTTTCTCTCATTTCGGTTGCTCTAGCATGAACTGGACGCGACATATGATTTTTTTTCTCATTTTTCGTTTTTATTTTTTTGTTCAACCGTAACAACGTATTAGCAGATTATTTCTACTTTAGAATATTGTTTATACTTAGGATTATACACAGTATTAAAACCAAAAGCTAATTCCTTGTTATTTAGAAGTTATTGATAATTTTGTATTTCCTCCAGGGCTGTCACTTGTTAATATCCGAAAAAACTATTATTTGACTCAATAAAAAAAATATTATTTGTGTTAAAACTCATCCTCATTGCTCAGTATAACAGTTTCAACATGTGAATAATCTTCGATGTTTAAATTATTTTAAATAAACCGAATACTTGGTTACAATTAACTTTCCCTAACATTGTAACATTCAGTAGATAAATAAATAAATGAATTGAATCGATCCAGGAGACCAGAATATAATTTACATTAATTACACCATCGGCTATTGCTGTAAATAAATTAAAATATTATAGCGTTGAAAACAATTTTCAAAATTGTTTGAAGTGACAACCCTAACTGCGGATATTTCGGATATTACAAAAAATATCTATAACTTCTAGATAACAAGGAATTAGCTTATGGTTTTAATACTGTATATAATACTAAGTGTAAACAATATTATAAAGTAGAAATAATCTGCTAATACGTTGTTACGGTTGAATAAAAAAATAAAAACGAAAAATGAGAAAAAAAATCATATGTCGCGTCCAGTTCATGTTAGATCAACCGAAATGAGAGAAAAGACAGGGTATTGTATGAACAATTAATGGAAATAACAAAAACTAGAATAAATAGTTCAGTTGATTTTTTAGAATTTTTTTTTCGTTTTCCATGATGCGGATATTACGAGACTTTGACATTTTTTTAAAAATAAACTATAAGTCGTATCAAAGCCGGAGTTGAACTCTTGCACTAAAAATGATGCAAATTATCGATTTCTTGAATAAAAACATGATGAAACAAAAATGGGGTTCTTAACACACTGTGCAGCGGCGTTGCCCGCGTGACAGTAGAAATTTATCTCAAGGAGAAAACTCCCGGGAAAAAGAGTAAGTGCTATTTTAAGATGGGTAGACTAAGCTACCCGTGTACTATTTTTCATCGAAAGCCGTTCAGCCGTTCGAGCGTAACGAAATAACAAACATACATACATTCAAACTTTGGCCTTTATAATATTTATGATTTAAAGTGTGGTTTCAGCACATCATCGTAAATAGTAATTCAATAAACCTACAAAACTACAGATTTATCTTGAGAAGTCATTAACCTACGCATCGTAAACTTTAGCTGGCCAACATAATTGCGCTGTGAAAACTGAAATCTTGATTATCTTACGACGGGTCTAAAATACACTGAAATATTTCACTAAGCCCGTCGAACATGCAGTCTAGGCGTGTTTTTTTTTTTAGCAATCTAGAATGTGGCGGCCATTGATGTTTACTTTAGCACAATTGTTTGGTCTATTGCACAACGATTTTTTTTTAAACTTGAGCGATTCGTCAACCTCAATCTTTTTAGGGATCACTTCATAGGTCAATGGAAACTTACATCAGCTCAAGTAGTTAAAGCAAAGCAGAATTACATTGACCTAAAAAAAAAAACACTGCTCCACACATTTCGTTACAGAAAATACACGGCAGACAACCTCGTATCATCAGCTGACCAACAAATCATCTATTGCTTGGATCTAGACTAGATCATTAACCAGAAAAACTCGGTCAACTACCATCGTCAATCTAATTCCAACTTTATCATGTAACATATAACGTTCATTTTTGCATAGCTGGGTGAGATAGTGGCTGTTGGCATAGTGCCAACATCCACTTCAGCATCACTACCTGTTCCCTAAGACCTTGGAGCTGACACTGAACTCATTCAGCGAAGGTTGCAGTTCATACTGAACGTGTGGTATGTAGAATTTTGCGAACTATTTGGCTATTTTAGTCGATATTATTTTGATTTGGAGTTGATTTTTAGATTATATTGGTTCTGATTGATTGATGACACATTAGTGTTTTTTTTTTTTAGTGTAGTTTTGACATTCACGCAGCGTGACAGCGCTGCAAAATTTAAAAGTTTTGTTAGACGACATAATGCCAATGAAGCGCTGCAGCGGACTTTTGTATTGACTTTTCAGTATTTTGACAAATATTTTCTATGAACATGCTTGTCTATTGCTATGATATAAGTCGATGTACCTCGCGCTAAGATAACCCTCTGACTCACTAGTCGTGACGTTTACAAGTGCGAAGTGCCACATTAGTGCGCGTGAATAGCAAGGTGACGCAACTTGCATAGAGTGGTTTAATTAGCTTTTAAGATTTCCCGAACCAAAATAGACACTTTCCTATAAACGCAGGAATTACGTGACTTGATTCCGCGATCACCATCCCACTATTGCACATCCCGACAGTCGGTGGGTGCCACACTTACGTCACTGACACGTCTACTGTCCGGACTAAGCGTTTCGCTTATCGTTTACTAGCGACCTGCCCCGGCTTCGCACAGGTGCAATGCTGATATTAAATAGATTATAAACCTTCCTCTTGAATCACTCTATCTATTAAAAAAAAAACCGCATCCAAATCCGTTGCGTAGTTTTAAAGATTTAAGCATACATAGGAAGGAAGCTACTTTGTTTTATATTATGTAATGAAACAGTGTACATCGAAGGACTGGAACACCAAATAACTGCTTCTGCTCTCGGTAGAGTAAAAGGGGGTGTCAGACGTTTATTGATCATCGTTTATTTATCAGCTGTGTCCCTTCAGTAGCTTTTTGCGTTCTAAAGCCACGGCAATTCTTTCAAACATTTCCGCAGTCCAAATTTTCTATACGCTATCCCATAAATTCGCTATCAGCAATTTCTACATAACACTGTGCCATTAAAGCCTAACCCGTGTAATTGACGTAGATACGTTATCGATATTCGATACAAGCAAGGTGAGTATTATAAAACATTTCCCAACTTTGAAACTGATGCGAAAATGCTTATTTCTTCAATGGCATTAGTACGTCGCACGAATGCTCCTGGACAGACGGGCGAAGATTGTCATTCACTGGACACCGGAAGGAGGTCCACGCCGCGCCGTCGAGGTCGACCGCGGCGAAGGTGGTGTGACGATCTGATTATGTTCGCAGGGCAAACTTGACAGGAGGTCGCCCTAGACAGAGAGGTTTGGAAGCAAACAGGGGAGGCCTTTGCCCAGCATGCAAATGGCGATAAAAAAAAACCGTTGATACAGCGCGACAGTCACCACCACCAAAAAGTAAACAAGTTTTCCATGAAAAAGTTTATTTTTTTCATAAAACAAGCTTTTATAGCTATAACGGTAAAGGTAAAGGTATATACCGAGCTCGGTATATACCTTTATAATGAATACTCAGCAAGACTTTTCCGAAAAGTACATACACGTGATGACCCTTATTGTATTATCGAGTTTCTAAGACCATCTTCCAGTTCCATTATCAGATCCAGGTTACCATTTAGCCCCTAAATACTCGTCGCGAAGAATCACACGAGCTTAAACTCGATGGGGTTGTGACATTTAATTACAGAGTTCCTTTGGTCACCTTCCAGCTCCATCAACAGATCAACTCCATGTCATCATAATATTGCATTGTCACGCGATTTAAATATGTATGCAAAATTTCAGCTTAATCAGTAATCGGGAAGTGGATCAAATTTAATTTTCAAGATTTGATCACAAACATCGGGACAGGTGAAACCAATATAAAGCTTGTAAAATTAATGTCGAAACCCCCACGCTTCACGAGTAGGTTGGAAAAATTAAAAGGGATCAATTTCCTTATTAAGGTTATTAATATTAAATGTCACGGTACAGTAGGCGTCTTTCGACTTTGATAATTACACACACAAATAAAGAACAATAGATGTGCGAACGCAGGCGTTCGTTTGAGGGCTTATTGAATGAACCGACATACTCTCGAACTAATGAGCAATGGCTCTAGAGTTTTTGGTACAAATATTACATCGCACCAATATAGCATCGATGGAATAAAACATCGTACAACTGTATCGACGTTGATCGACGTTGTAACGTGTTTGTTATAATAAAAATCTAATTTTCAAGTTTCGCAGACAAATAGGAAGGGTTCCCTATTTGTTTGCAAGTACTGTTACGATGTACATGTTAGTATGTATATATAGGGCAGATCAACGAAACCGTGGAAAGAAGCCTATGTATCATTAAATAGTATAAACAAACTAACTTCCCGCTGTCCCTATGTATACTTAGATCTTTAAAACCAAGCAACGGATTTTGATGCGGTTTTTGTTAATAGATAGAGTGGTTCAAGAAGAAGGTTAAATATTAGCATTGCACCCGTGCGAAGCTGGGGCGGATCGCTTGTAATCTAATAAAGAAGTTACAAAAGGTCTGCAGAACATAATTTGGGTTGAAAATCATCAAAGGCTAGAGAACAGGATTTTTAATAAAATTATGTATAGCACAACAGATTATTCAAACTATGTGTGCTTTAATCTACAAAAACCTTGTATTCTGAAAGACAATAGACTAGGTAAAAAAGCAGATGCCATAGAAACTCCACAATAGGTATTCTGAGTACAGCCCCGCTCTAGTTTAATCAAATGGTTTTTCTGCACAATACACCTTTAATGGCAGATATACCTATGTGTAGTATGATATTATTAGATACTAGCTTTTGTCAGCGGCTTCGCCCGCGTACATAAAATATATCACTCAGCCTATGTCACTCAGGAGTAAAGCAGCTTTCTATTGTTGCTAAAATGTTTCCAATCGGACCAGTAGTTCCAGAGATTACCTCCTACAAACAAAAAAAACAAACTTTACCTCTTTATTATATTAGTGTAGATGTAGTTGTACGCAGGGTTACCACATGAAAAAAGAAAAAAAACACCTATAAACAAAGCCGCACTTTCTTGTAAAAACCTTTCGACTTTGGTAATTACAGACACAATTAAAGAACAATAGGTATGCGAACGCCGGCGTTTGCTTGGGGCTCAAAAGTTTAAACCTTGTTAATGTTAAATCAGTATTTTACGTCGATTTTATGCGAAGCAATTATTCGATATTTTCCTCGCGGAAAATTGACGCATCCATGACGGTGGTGGTGCCATGGCCTTCGCTCTGTCAGTATTATACTTTAGGAACGTAACTGCGTATGACGTTGACGTTAATTTAACTAACGTCAAAAACATGAGCGTTTTGACGTTTGGGGTAGATTTTTCGTCATATTTCTTCAATTTATAAAGAAATATGACGAAAAATCTACCCCCGTATTGGATGAAAAACGTCGTTTGATACACGTGGAGTTTTTCACTCCAGTACTCCAGTATTTAGCTCCATAACATACACTCACCAGTACGGCACAGGTGAATTTCGCCTATTGCAATGACCAACTTTCTCCACTTGTAGCAAAATGCAGTAGGTAATCTTATTTCAGAAAACCCTTATTCCGCCCGTTTACCGTACGAAGACCGATAGAATATAATCCAACATATTATATGTAAGCAATTCTATGGGGAATCTAATAAATGCGAAGGCTGGTTACAATGCAGCGTTCCTTATAAAGTGGAGGTCGCTTTTAATTACCGCGGAAATAAGATTATGGGTTCAAAATGGAGCGACGCGGTAGGCGGGTTTTACATCAATAATGTTCACATGGGCTAATACAATACGTTTTACGTGAAAGCTCACCCATGACCCAGTTCAAATATACTTAGATACCTAAAGTTTAAGACACGAACATGTACATGAAGAAAATAAAGTCCATAAGCAAAAATTTAGGCTTTTGGGAGGCGAGTCTTAATTTGCTGAACTACAGTTTACTCTGAGCCTGAACAGTCAATAGCCCGAAAAGGCGGCGCGCTGTGTTTCTACTACGGTCTCTAAAATGGCAGTTGTACGATGACCTCAGAGGGTGATGGCACGAGGGCGTCTTCATGAATTCATGCAGGCAAATACTAAACCGGAATTATGAAATTTACAAACGCTCAGCCCGGTCGACGGTAACTACACAACACCGGATGCGGCGGCAATGTCTCGCGCCAGGCCTTGGCAGAGGAGGCGTGGCAGGCGGCCGTCTCCTCATACGAAGCAGTAATGCTAGCAGAGGAGGATGGCCGCATAAGTCAAGGCTCAGACGCCACCACGATTCCGATCTCCAGCCACCGTAGGCGCGAGCTTATAGATGATGAGCAAGGGTTGCTCACCGTCCTCCGATCGTCTGGTAACCGTCAGGACCAAGCGTCGACGACGCACACTATTCCCGCGCAACGCAAGGAGTTGTTAGCAAACCGTAGAGACCCTGCAGAAGGGTCGAAGCCAACTGGGGATAAGGGTTTGAGTTTGGCATCATAAAAAAAAAAGATTCTGTAAGAATCTGATCAAACCGTACGAAGATATCCACGAAAATTTTCACAATGAAAGAAAAAGACCAGGCAATTATTTCAGGTGAAATCATGATGAAATAAAACACAACTTGAAAGATAATGCCGTGAGAGCCACTCCACTCATCAATAAGCAATCAGACTAATCTGATTCATACAGTTAACTCTGGCTATCTAATTGAGACAAGTGGGTTCTCTGCCTCGACATCGACCAATATTGCTAAAAAACGTATTCACGTGAACTGAGCATGTCTTGAGGGAGATACAATACCTAAGCATTTGTATAAATAGATTTTATTGTTTCTATAGATCATTTATAGCTACTGACTCTGTACTTAATGATGATGTTGTAATCATTATAATAAAATGATTACAATTAATTACAAAAGTATTAAAGTAAGTTTGGATATGATAAACAGAAAATGATGGTAGATATTTTCAATATCTTTGATAATTTGGCAGCTTGTGAGTCATGTTTTCCTACTCTGGTCTCTAAAAGTTTTACCTAGATCTTCTTATTCGTCAATTTTAAGACTTTCTATATAATGCTACGATACGATATTTAGTATTCTACCTGCTGCTTCTTCAGAGGAAAAGTGGAAATAATATAGCTTAAGTCACAAAGTGGTAACTGAAGAGAATTAAGTTGTAAAGTACAATTCTTCTAATGAAATAATTTTTAAAATTCTAGTATCTTTTGAATTTATTCCTGACTATCCTGACAAACAAAAAAAAAAACAAATCATTCCTCTTTATAAATATTAGTCTAGAAGTATAGATTACGTGTACAACACTTTATCGTCTTGCTGATTAAATTCCAAACAAAAATTATATAATATCTGTGCAAAGTCTACTATATCATCTGAACACATGTCAACAGATAAGTAAATAGATGTGGGTCAATCATTGCAGCGAGGTTCAATATTAACAGTATAAATTAAAATAGTTTGTGACATCATAACTAGTAATTCTACTACATACTCTACATTTTATCTCTAAGAAAACTGACTAGAGCGCAGCGCTGTCCGCAGCTTCGAAATCGAAATAGGACATTGGATTGTTACCCAATGAATCAATACATAGAACTGTTAATCATCATCATCATCAGCCTTTTTACTGTTCCCACTGCTGGGACACAGGCCTTCTCTCTAGAAGACGGAACGGGCCATAAACCACCACGCGGGCCGTATGCGGATTGGTGGATGTCACATGTCTTCGAATTTTTGGTTCTAGGACAAGCCGGTTTCCTCACGATGTTTTCCTTCACCGTTTTGTGAACAGTGGTATTGAAATAAATTACACAAAGTAATGCGCCTGGCTGGATTTAAACACGCGACCCTGTTACAACTCGTTAGTCGGGGCGTTTACCACTCGGCTACTACTGCTGCTCTAACACTGTTAATACAATGCACGTATTGGGATGTCGTCGCTACGACCATCGCTGCGCTCAAGGCTTCTCAGAGAATAGCTTAGTTGAACTAAAGTAACATTTCTAATGAGGATACATTCAATATAATGCACATCCTGAAAGTAGTATGTCATGTGTAAATTATTTTAAGACAAAATAAATGATAAAATTCTTGATAAGTCATGATTGCGTCACTAGCTTTTGTAGTGTGTCGATATCAATATTGATGCGTCACCAATGTAAAGCGAAAACAATTAAGAAAAACAACCTGATTGTAATGATCACTGCTTAAATTAACTTTACTGGGTTCATTGGGTTAAGAGGGCCCCTCTTAACTTCCTCAATCGCATATTGTCAACATCAAGCATGGTTTAAAAGCTTGTTTCTTCGTCGAGCGCAATCAAACACAATGATTGATAAGGCAACGCAAAAAAAGAGAAATAAATCCTGAAAACTCAGTTGACTCCGTGGTAATTCCGTGTTTTACTCAAATAACCGTGTTTTACTCAAATAATTCACAAAACTTGTTCCAGAAAATAGGTGTTTTTTTTTTTAACCAAATGTGTTTAGGAAAAATTGTCATCGTTCAGAATCTCGATTAAATGTGCAAAGCTTCTATAGACGTAAATATTTATATTTTTAATAAATGAGTACATAATGGCGTGCAGTTCATGTAAAATGTGGTTTCAGAGGTTTTACACAAGTTTATATTTTGATTTCTACAGAAGTCTAGATAACGTCTATAGGATATCTGTGTATCCTAAATATCTGGAGAAAGATATGATAGATGAAAGATGTAGGTAATAACATTATAATCACGTAAGAGCGGTTGTATAAAAATGTACCGCAGTTTGAGTGGTATATACGCATGTTACAAAAAAAGCCATGAGTATAAATGTGGATGGATGGAAAGGGAGAGGGAGACCAAATAAGATATGGATGGATTGTGTGAGAAGTGATATGGAAGACAGAGGAGTTAGTGATAGCGTGACGGGTGACAGGACAGAATGGAAGAAAAAAACATACATGCGCCGACCCCAAATAAAACGGGACAAGGGCAGGAAGATGATGTTGTTTGAGTGGGTATTAGTCCAGTTACATGTTGAAATATTTTGCTTAAAGCATCAAATTTAAAGTAACCATATTGGTAAAAGAAAAATAGAGAGAGAAAATAACGCCGCGTCCCTTTCAAGAGCGTTGTACTCATTTCAGTAAAGTACAGCAATATTTCAGCCAGATGTCTTTGAAATAAAAAAATCATAAGCTCGGAATATTTTGAAGATATTTTTAATCCATTGATACAAAACAATATTTTATATTAATGCAAAATTTATCATCTCGACGATGTAAAGAAAGCAATTTGTTTTTTTAAAGAATCGTTGCCCCACTGTACGAGTTTATCCTGTATCGTGGGTGCGTACACAAATATTTGTTCCATATGGAAATATATGTCCACTAGATGGCGTCAATTTAAATTTGAACAATATTTTGGAAATGTAAAAGTTAAGCCCTTTTTAATGATACGTAGCGTATTTTTTGTTCGGTAGGTACAAGGAACCAGACCGAGTTCAAAACACACAAATATATAAGACACCCAGACCCGGAACGACTTGGCCAAACAAATATTTGTTCCATATAGGAATATTTGTCCGCTAGATGGCGTCAATTTAAACTTATACAACATTTTGGAAATGTACAAGTAAAGCCCTTTCAAATGATACCAAGCACGGCGTATTTAACTCACTTTTGTTTTTTTTTTTGACACATTATTTTTTACCCGACTACGGCGAAGCAAAAGGAGGGTTATGATTTTTACCCGACTACGGCGAAGCAAAAGGAGGGTTATGATTTTGACTAATCTAGTGTTAAATGGGAAAAAACTAAATGCATAAGGTTTTCCTTACCAAATGTCAAGAGTAGTGTTTGTGACATAATATTAAACAATGAAAAACTAGAATTTGTAGATAAAACGGTTTTCTTAGGGATTACGCTTGACTTAAAACTGCAATGGGGTCCTCATTTAACATCTCTTGCAGGACGACTTAGCTCAGCTGCATATGCTGTTAGAAAAATCCGTCAATTAACGGATGTTGATACCGCTAGACTAGTCTATTTTAGTTATTTCCATAGTATTATGTCATACGGTATCTTACTATGGGGACGGGCTGCAGACATTGACTCAATTTTTATACTACAGAAAAGAGCAATTAGAGCCATTTATAATCTCCGGCGGTGCGATTCCCTAAGGGAGCTGTTTAAGAATATTAATATCATGACGGTGGCATGTCAATATATTTATGAAAACATCATGTATGTTAGAAAAAATCTTCATCTTTTTAGCAAAAGAGGCGATAGACATAATTATGTTACAAGAAATAGGGATCAGTTAGTTCAACCAGGCTTCAGACTGGCTAAAGTGGCCTCTTCTTTCATGGGGTACTGTTTAAAATGTTATAATAAAATACCTTCCCACATATTGGAACTTAATGAAACGAAATTTAAATCTTGCATTAAACGCACACTATGCAGGCAGGCATATTATAAGTTGGAGGATTACATTCAAGATAAAAATGCTTGGCTTAATGCTGGTCCAGCTCCACTACCCGTAGTTCGTACAAATGGATTGGCATTAAAATAACTTTTTTCTTGTGTTTTAAAGTTGGTCATTTATTTTATAATAGTATTGTATAATGTAAATTCATTTTTTTTTTTCAAAGTTTGTAAATGTGAGTACCATGGAACAATTTATGGTTTTAGGTTACTATAGGACTTGTTTGATTTGACGTAAGTAAATGAGCTCGGCAGCTGAGAGTTTGTCATGCTCACTCAAATGTCTCACTGACGGTGGCGCGTGTATTGGATTATTCGGTTCCCTATAAAATGGTTGAGCTGAGTAGTGCTGATGTATGCGTCATGTCCGTGAACGGGCGCTGTCAGTTGAGATTGGTCATCTCTTAGCTGTCAGTAGTTTATTTTAATATAATATCTATATTTAGAATTGTTTCTTTTTAGTTATTATTTACATTGTTCTCACATTCTAGTATCGACAAGAAACATGTAACCGAATTATTTGTAATACTTACCATAATTGAAAAGAGTGTCCATGGAGTTTCTTGCACATTCTTCTCCATAGAGATCTACGCTTTGGAATGTGCAATTAGCATCATTATTTAGGACAGACAGACTTTCAAAAGTGCCTGTAAATGGTTTATTTGGAATAAAAATGATTTGACTTTGACTTTGACTTTTGACTTTGACCTGTATGTATGTATGTATGTGGGTATGGATGTTCATCTGTTCCCTCGTAACTTCTAAACTACTTATCAGAATTCGACAAATGACATGTCATTAGAAGCGTCTTAATTGTCCGCTAGTTATAGGCTATATGGGATTTCACAAAATCTAATGTGGCGCCCTCTAGCGGACAAAACATACGAAGTAAAAAAATAAAGTTAAGATAAATATGCCGTGTTTGGTATCATTTGAAAGCGCTTTACTTGTACATTTTGAATATATATATATTACTAGCATTTGCTTGTGACTTTACCTGTATTCATGGGCTGAGAAATCAATGAACCCAAGATTAACCTATTTAGAACTCCAAAATATGTTAAATAAAAATAAAGTTTAAAAACTAACACCCGACTACTTAAAAACACGCTCTAAAAAGTACGAAACAAGAAAACACTCTCAAAAAGCCGTGGTCGTATGCCATAAGAATAATAAATCAAAAAAACTGGTATACGACCACGGCTTTTTGAGAGTGTTTTCTAGTTTCGTACTTTTTAGAGCGTGTTTTTAAGTAGTCGGGTGTTAGTTTTTAAACTTTATTTTTTTTGTTCGGTAGAGGGCGCCAGATCGAGTTTTAACTAATCGAGTAACTTACTTTCAGCGAACAATTAATAACGTTCTAACGATACCTCATATTATATATCGAGTTCCGATAAGTAGATTACTAGCTATGAGGGAAAAGATGAACATACTCACATAATTATATACATACATAGTCTGTCAAAATCATAACCCTCCTTTGGCTTTTTGTAGTCGGGTAAAAAAGGTTAAGGGTCAATGTAAACTGAATGCCTAAATACTTTAGAATAAGTATGAATATTCTATTTTAACAATGAATTATTTATTTAACATTTTCATAAAAATAAGGAAGTAGCCGCAATTGTTTCAAAATTCAAAGTTTTAAAACCGCAAAGCAAAGAATTGATATCTCAAAAAATCAATCAAATACCTATTAATAATATTTTATTCAGGACCACTCGTAAGTACATAACAACTGGTATTTGTCCAGGATAAGAAAATAATTCCCAATCATAATGAATGCGAAAATGAATTAAAAATAGTAAATCAGGTACAAGAGCTAACTATACATGTATATCTGCATAAAACATCACATCAATGTTATACAGACGCAAGTTAATATTATGTATGTGTGTGGGTTGGATGTGTGTATGTTTGTTAGTCCTTTATGCACAAACGGCTCAAGGGATTTAGACCAAAATCGAATACTTTCTATCCCGGGAATAAGTTACCTTGAGGTAACTTTCGACTTTGACGATGGCGAAGAAATTATCCGAATCTAGTTATTTGATAAATGCTACAAAACACACTATAGTACGCGGCTAATAAGGTGAAGCATTTGCTATGACGTAGCCGTAACACAAACCAAACGCAAAAAGCTTCAACCAAGGTTGGAAAGCTGTTGAGACGCTGGAATACAACGGTCTGGTCCACCTTTTAAACAAGAAACCAACATCCTTAATTCTGTAAGTTAGCCTTTTAGGCATCAAGTTGTAACCTGTGCTTAGCACGTGTATAATCTGGCAGTTTTAATATATGTTTATTCATATCATAATATTTTATGATACGAGTTCTCGGGGTCATGTGAATACTGAGTAATTACAAAAAAAGCGTGGACGCTACAAAAGAGCGCGGTGTAATAGTAGTGTATTATAAATTACTAGCTTTTGCCCGCGGCTTCGCCCGCGTGGTATTGGGGTTGGGGTTTCCGGGATAAAAAGCAGCCTATGTCCTATTCCGGAGTGTATCCTATGCCTGTGCCAAATTTCATCCATATCCGTCCAGCCGTTTTGGCGCGATTGAGTAACAAACATTCAGACATCGTAACTTTCGCATTTATAATATTAGTAAGACTTCTTCTAAAGAAAAAGATGATTTAATCTGGGTTGTGAGAAAGGCTCTCTGGCTAATACTATTCCACATAACCACTCATTTTTGTTTTAAGTGAGATATCTTTTTACGGCTTCTCTGGCTCTAAGTGGTGCCAGAAATATCAGACTTCTTTTTGTGACCTGTGTTTTTTCAAATTACTTGCGTTCCGAAGCCACAATAACTCTTTCTAACAATCCAGCAGTCTAGGCATCATTATCTATATATATAAAAGGAGAAACTGACTGACTGACAGACATCAACGCACAGCCGAAACTACTGGGACTAGAAGAGTGAAAATTTTCAAAGGGCTTCCTTTTATAACGTAGGCGAACACTAAGAATGGATTTTCCAAAATTCGCCCCCTAAAGGGATGAAACGTGTGTCCAAAGTTTGTGCGAAACCTATTTTCACGCGGGCGTAGCCGCTGGCAGAAAGCTAGTCTCTCATATAATAACTACAACACGACTTAGGCAGATACATTTTACTATCTGCCTAGCCCTTTCCTGACTAGGTCAGAATCGGTTCTTTTCAGTTCTACAGGATGTAGCTTAGTTAGTCTTAATGGCTTAGTTATAGGCCGTACAAGTCAATGAAAAAAAGATCAACACTTGTATGATAAGGTTGAAGTGATAACGGGGTTTAATTCCCAACAGTCTTATTAACAATAATTAATTTACGACATTAAATAATTTATTGTCTGCAATATTTGCATATTTAAAACAGCTATTTTTAATCAAACGTATACTTCCGCGTTTTGAAGTTCCAACTGAATACATAACAAAAATGTTGAGAAACCAAAAAAAAAATAACAAAATGGTAAAAGTATCATCCTGACCAGCTTAATGAATTTTAATATGAATGAAGGTTCTTTTCAATGACAGTATGTCTCGATCTTGATATGAACCAGGAAACAACAAAAGGAAAGAGAATCCCAGTAGATAAAATTACAATAAATCGAATACCTGTCATCCCAATTCATAAGTGCAGCGTCGTTTCTCTTATTATAACAAAGAGAGACTAAACGCGATATCTTATGAGCCCAAAGTCCTGAAGAAGACTTAACTGCAGCTCTATTTTCATCACTTACACCATACTCATTCAAGTCCATAGCAAAAAAAAATCACAATAACAATCACCGTAAAAAAAGAAAAAAAAAACGCGAAAAAAGTCACGACAAAAAAATCACAGTATCTGTTACCGGACAATGACGGAAGACTAAAAAAAAAATCACCGTGTAAAAAAAAACGTAAACAAAATAAATACCAACGAAGGCTGAATTTATCACAAGTAGGAAACGTCGGAAAGTATAATTATCTTATCAGAATCATGTTAAATCTTTATCATTCACTGTTTCTGTTACAACGTCCTCGAGAAATCAATATTATCGCGGTCGATTATATAAATATTCAAGGTGAGATTACGTAAAGAAATGCTTAGCAAATGAAATGATGGCAAAAAGTTTGGTTCTTAATGAAATTTTATGGAACAGGGGCCTTACTTACCATGACGTGTTAAAATGAAAGGCGTGCGAGAGAGAGGTATGGAGTTATACAACCTATATAAGTCCATTCCATTAACAGTTTAGTTTAAATTTTTTGAGAGCAACGGTGGCGGAGTGGTAACGACCCCGATTTAAAGAGTAGTAAGTCGCTGGTGCAAACCCAGCCAGGCGCATTACTTTATGTAATCTATTTCATACCACTGCTCTCAAAAAGGTGAAGGAAAACATCGGGAGGAAACCGGCATGTCCTAGAACCAAAAATTCGAAGACATGTAACATCCACCAACCCGGGCCCGCGTGGTGGATCACGGCCCGTTCCCTGTCGTAGAGAGGAGGCCTGAATCCCAACAGTGGGAACATTATAAGGCTGATGGTATGGTGGTTGGGTCGTTAAAAGGATCGGGCTAAGAACTCGGGATAAAGCTTCAGATAGCTGAAAAATTATATGGCCAGAAGGCCCGCAGGGGTTACTTAATTAGCTCATTGATATCCCATTGAAAAGTTCATCGAGCGTACCTAGTACATAAATATGACCTGACAAGTTAACGTTTATTTATTAAAACCGAAAGCGAGTACATTTTTCCGTAAAACTCAAGTCCAATACGGTATGAATGAAGCGGAGGACAGAGTCATGTGCCTATACTTACTCTGCACGACAATGACTGGAATTCCCTGAAAGGCGTGCCAAGGTAGACACGACAGCACTTCCCCTTTCACAGTTGAATGATGTCATCCGCGTAGCGAGTATTTATTGGTCACCCTTTTTGCAAGTCATCCTGACAGAATCGGGAAATTAGTTTTATATGAAGTGTTTTGACTTGTAACATTTTAAGGGCGACCTTGCCAGTCTTAAATCGGTGTAAACATTGGTTGTAAACCATGACCTTCAACGCCCTTGATTGAATGGCGCGTTTTCAAAACCACAGTGATTGAATTTCGAACGTGTTGGCGCGTGGTTAATAGATCCGTGCAGCTGCAATGCAAACCAAGCACCAACCAAGGTGATTTTGGTTTGTACTCTATATTGCAACTGTGTGATTAACCTTTTATTCTGTATACCTAATGATGTACTCGACTCCAAGTTATTTATTGACTCTCACTTGAATCGTGGTTTTTCGAGTGAACAGCGAGGTTTTTTCTGACTTAGAAATCCCTATCCTATTCCTGTCATTTTTCCCCCCAAGCTATTTAGGGTCGACGCCACAAGCTTCTTTTTTAAAACTGACACTATTGTTTCATATCACTCCTCGCATCTTATCCTATCTTTGGCGCCTTTTTCTCATTCTATCAACAAATGTAATACTCATGAGTTATGATCATTAAGTGGCAATGGGCAGGACACATTACACGCAGAACGGATGGCCGCCGGGGCCGAAAAGTTCTGGAGTGGCGACCGAGAAGACGCATCGTTGGAAGGCCCACAAGGTGGACCGATGACCTGGTCAGGGTTGCTGGAATGGATGCAAGACGCACAGGACCGGTCTTTGTGGCGGCGCTTGGGGGAGGCCTATGTCCAGCAGTGGACGTCTTTCAGCTGAAATTATGACGAATGACTTTTTCGGAAGGTTCTTTCTTTTATGTGTCATACATAACTCATAAACAATTATGATGTATAACGTCGTTAAAATAGGTGGTGTTTTCCATTTCATTTGCTTTGTTAATGTTAATTTAATATCCGTAATGCTTTTAATATCGCACCTGTTGCTGTTATCTTAATAGCATAAACGATGCATTCGTTATTTCAATATCGTTATAGTAATATTTATCGTTGCATTTATAATTAATGACGTATTTAGACACTAGCATAAGCTCCACTGCTTCGTTCCGGTAAACTTATTGAAACGGTTGCCGCCTATGAAAATGTGTACTTCTATTTATCAGTTGTAAGAATGATGGACTTCTTCTTAGCGTGTCTATGGTAAAACCAGCTAAATTCCTTGCCTGGCCCAGTATTCGGTCACGGCAATGCTATCCACTGACGCTGTCATTAGGTCCTTACGTGAACTGGTAATACAGGCACATGGTGCAGAATGGAAGATGGGACATGGTCTGCGGAGAGACGCCGCACAAACACTGAAGATCAGACCCGTCCGAGAACACCCATTTGTAGAGATTGTCTTTGCTGCACCCAACCTGGGTATGAAGTCGAAATTGGACTAGGAGATCTTTACAAACATTCATACTTCTAAACAAACATTTACCTATTTAGATTTTTTTAATATATCTTTTGCACGTGAGATGAAGCCGGTTTTTTCTAACAGGAGTTAGTATAATTTTTTAAAGAAAATACAGTAAACATCAATACGTTAATGCAATTCCTGATAATTACATCACTATCGAAATCTCTACAAGCTTCGTTACTGCATAAATTTACTACATATATTTAAATAACCACTATGCAACCATTTAAAAAAATAATATTACAGCTCAGTCTTTTAAGTTGAACTTAAAACCCTAGTCCGAAATAAAAAGTAAAAAAAAATAAACTGAAATCTTTTAACAACAAACAAAATTTCCTTTAGCTTTATAACTATCAATAATTTATTTACCATTAATTTTAACCGACCATTGATTAATTATTATTGTTATTATTCATTCATTTATTGGCCATTGTACCCCATGAATTAAGATTTACTTTTTTTGATGTACAATAAAATAATATTCTATTCTAATTATGTCTACCAAATTGCAATAGGAAACCCAATTCATTAAAGATTAACACATCCGCTCCACCAATAAAAAAATATTATCAACTCTTTACACTCGTCACTACTTGCACCCACAAATGAAAACTATGCCGCATATTTGTGGAATCGGATTCCTCCGCCAATGACTAACGTATTTGTTGATACAGGGGTGTTTGAACTGTAGTCACGCTTTATCCGCGACCCATTTAGATGCTTTGATAGTCTGCCAGAGAACCTGGTTTAATTAAGGGGCCGTGTATGAAATCAACTCATTTTGAACATTTTTGATCAAGGTTTGAGAGACAAAAGAGAAGACTTTTAATCCTTCTTTTTATAGATTATAAAAGTCAAGTTCTTATTCTCCTAAGTATACTGAGAATTTTTGTAAAATAATGAGTGGATTAATGGCAATTAGCCATATTCCAAACCCTTTTTTCGCAAAAATAACGAACGAGTGATGTTTGGCTAAGGTTTACACAAAATTACACGGGATTTTACGACATTTAAAAAATACCAGTAACATCATTACATGGTCTACTACAACATATACTGATTACATTATTGACTTTGATTGGAAATATAGCTAAAAAAAAATGTTGAAGAAACGTAATTCTTGGAAAATATGTGTACAAATAAGTATTTTTTTCTATACCTTGGAAACACTTTTAAGAAAATTTAAAATATGCAAAATAATCTTAAGAAATCTCTTTACAAGAATCAAAAATTTAATTTACAAATAAATAATAACTTCATTTCGTAAATTACAAAACAAAATTGACTATATTATCGACCGCGCAAATTCGATCTCGTCAGTCACAATCGGGCCTTCCCAGCGCAAGGACGCGTCGCTTTGTTCCGCAGCCGCTCCCGAGTTTTACGTAAATAAATTCCCATTATTGTACGCTGACTACCACATTTTGATCCATTAAGTATTATTGTTTATTTTAGGTTTGTTTATTAAGATTGTTAAAATTTCTTTTGACTTCAATGATAATTACAGGTAACGGTTGTTTGTTTGTATGTAAAGATAATTTCCAGAACTACTCTACTATTACTATTTAATTACAATTCTTTCACTTATGACTTCTACAATGTTTATGACCTATTTACGTATTCGTTATGTACAGAATTTTTATATTTTTTTTGGACCCCTATGTTTGTTTCGGTTTCTCAGGGTAGTCAGCTAAGAAACACCAGTGTCATCTGTTTGCAAAATAAATATCATTCATCACGTGGTTACGTACTTATTTAGGGCAAATGCAAAATCTAGTATTCTAGATCCTTTTTTTGTAGATAATGGGTCGAAAGAAAGGGATGCATTATGAATGCCTTGCTAAAAGGAAAAAAAATATATAGGTAGGGCTGATACGTGCAAGAAAAGTTTTTGAAGAACGCAAGATTAATGCACTGCTTGTAACTTCGTTTCCAGGAAATGTAAGATTTTACTTTCAATTAGCACTAGAAGCGAGTGGCCCTACACAAGCCCAAGGATATGTGTTTCAACGGCCCTCGGAACGTGCCGCCACCGGGTTCCTACGCTGCAAAAGCAACCGAGGGCCCATCCAAAAGCATGCCAGAGGGCCATTGCAATACGGATGGAGTGGGGATACCGCACGGTTTCCCGCTAAGTGGCGAGCCTCCTTGCTGGTCTGCCACCATGGAAACTAGAGGCAACAGCCCTAGCACGCATGCACGATTTGCGCGTGGAGATGCAACGCCAGGGCGAATCCCCGCTGCCGCGACAAGTTGCAGCATGGCGGACAGAGCTTCGGCTGGATATCCAGGTGGTATGGCGACAGCGACTGTCGCATCCCAGTTCTGGGCACGTCATAATTAAAATCATGCAATGACCAATCCCGCCCTTGGGCGAAGCCGGAAACAGTGTCAGACTCTTACTGACTAAACATTTTGCCCTTCGCATTGGAGCCAAGCCTTCCTTTCAGAAAGAGACCCTGGGCCCCAGCAGGCTTCGACCCTTTTGCAGAGTCCCTACCGTTTTGCTGACAACTGCTTGAAGCGCGCGGGAACAGAGCGCCCCGTCGACGACTTGGGCTTGGTCCGCACTGTTACAACTTACAAGATGACCGGACGGTGATCTACCCATTGCTCGCCGTCCGCAAGCCCGGCGGCGTTTGCGCCGTTGCCTTATGCAGTCCACCTCCTCCTTGACTTGCATTGCTGCTTCGCAGAGGGTTGCGCCCATGGCCTCCACCAAGACCCGGTGCGAGAGATCGCTGACACCGATCACCCCCATGAGAACACGGCGATGCTCCTCCCAAACGGGGCACACCTCTACTGTGACACCTGGGGCTTCTCTTCCGCACGAATCCGATGCAGGTATGGCGGTTAGTCCCCTCTTTGAGGCCCGGCTGGAAAGACCTCACGGTGTCCTCACCTTCCGTATGACGCAGGTAACCGAACATGGTAAGTTTGAGAGGTAGATACCTGCACAGGATTCGTGCGTAAGTGACGCCAGGGTGTTGCCATTGTGTGAAGCGCCCGGAGGACACGGTGGAGCACATGGTACAGGTATACCATGCTTGGACAGAGCATCGCCATGTCCATGTGGAGTCATTCGGCGGCGGCGATATCTCGCACCGGGTTTATATAGACCTTGGTCCGGAGCGAGTAGGAGTGGCAGGCGGTCGCATCCTTCTACAAAGCAGGAGGCTGATCGCATAAGGCAAGGGCGCTCACGCCCCTGACGCCGCCGAGATTCCGATTCCGATTTCCGGCTACCGTAGACGCGTAATAATTTGAGTACAAAAAAAAAATTCTTTAAAAAAAATCGGTCTTGAGTCATCCATAGGGGTGCGCCACTGGTCAAATGTATGCATAGGACTGTTTAAAATATCTCTTCTTTTTATCTGCCCTGCGGCAGGAGACAAATTCTGCTCTTTTTGAAACCTTATTAGACATTTGAGGGCCGAGTAAAGCGTTTTTTAGTGATCGGTGATTGACGTTTAGGATTTTTCCATCGAAGCAGGTAATAGTAAATTAAACTTTCTAAGCTTGTGTATTCGTATTCGGGCGTTATCTCTCTTTTTTCGTGTTGCCTCTCCATCAAACATTGCGTTGGATATGGACAAAGCAACACGTTTTCCAACCACGCTCAATGGTTAGGCGAGTGGAAAAATGCCACCTTAAAAGAGAAATCTCGTAAACATAATTTATTTTTGACGAAAAACATTTTCAAAATTAAACAGAATTTTGAAAATGTTTTTTTTTTACAACCATTTTACATAAATTAGCTATCGTAATTGTCATTTATAGTTTTGTATTTAACATTTTTTTTAATGTCTAAATGTATCAACATCCAGCTAACACTAAACTGAAATATTTTGACAATTGTGATAAATATAAAATATACACAAGTTCCAGATTTTTATTTACAAACCGTACTTATTATATGATTTTGTTACTTAATCTACTTGTACAAAAGTGGTACATAGGTGAACATCATAAAATAAGAAAATAAAATATTATATCTTCTAAAGGATCAACATTGTTTGAACGTTCACTAAGCTCGACTATTGCGCGCGTGTGTGTGTAGGCGCACGCACGATGCACACAAACATAGCATCACAGCGAATTTGCCTAAACTCTAGGGAATGAATTTTATGCACGGAGTCTTAAATGATTGGGTGTCTTAAATAATTGAGTGCAACATTTTTAGTGTTTTTGTTTTATTATTTAAAAAATTGTGGCAATGCAATCTTATTTACTCTTTTGAATGATGCCTTCCTATCAATGCCTAACTTGATGAGATTTAATTGTTTGGTATATACCTGCATGTGTATATAGTATACGAAAGAAATATTTCCTGCTTCAGCAGTAATTTCTATTCCACCATCACCATTTTAGTGACATCGCAATCACATTGTATTCAGAAGCCTGGCTTATTGCCATGAGATTATGGGTAATTTAATTATTTGGAATAATTTTACTCCACTAATATATTCCAAATATTACTGTGAAATTAATTATTGCTGCATCAGCAGTGATCTCGTTTTCATCACACTTGAATGACATCCCAATCATATTGTATTCGGTATCTATTCCCATTGGTTGGAAATAGATTCCAAATACCAATAATTTGCGTAGAAAGAATTGGCACACAATTAGATGCAGCGTTATGTCTAGGTTTCAACAGGCTTGCGGAAGTCAGACAGAATTTGTTCCGCACGAAACACAAACTTGCCATTGTCTTGCATGAATGAGTTTATTTTCAAACAAAAGACTGGATGTTGAATATAGACTAAATGATTCTCGAAAACACACCACCGATTTTTATCTTCTCCTGTCCAAGTGTTTTTAATATCGTGCGTATTTCGTCACGCATGCGTGCGTGATTGCTTCGCACACGTAGTCCAAGCAAATGTCCTTTTCATACAAGTATTTACTGTAGTGCGTTGAAAGCTGCTTTATTCCTGAATGACATATTATATTTTATGCACGCGAGCGAAGTCGCGGGCATAAGCTAATGTTAGATAAAAGGTGACAGAACAGTTTAAACCAGTCAACCAGTACCAATCCGCCCGCTCATCACCAATATCGACTAGATAAAGGAAATTCAAGACCTATAAATCAGACGGTGAGCCAAGGTTAACATTGTATGCGGAAGACGGAGTACCTGGTGACGCCACAACGTCACTTGGAAAACGTCGTTTCGTAGTTTTTATTCCTTTTTGGCTTCGCACGATTTGTGCATTTAGCCAGATTCTAACTAGAAAGTATTTAATTTTCACAGTAAATTATGTTCTATTAGTATTTGGATGTAACACGTAATGTTTTTGAAGTACTTTTGATAGAAGATGTATCGAGATAGCCTTTCGGCAAGCTTAGCTAAGCTAGTCAATAGTAAAATAAAATTCTCAGCTACATTTTACCGAGGTCTGCGTGCAATGTTTTCACTTCACGCATTGACAAACGATCAATGTGTAGACAGTTGAGATATAAAACAAAATACACCAATATAACATTACAATATCCGCTAGGAATTTTGTGAATTGTAATATAGTATTTGTTTTTAGGAAAATGACCTTCACACCGTAATGTAGGATAATAATTGAGGAAAATTGAAAATTTATGTACGACCCTAGGTCGTTTAGGAACAGGCACATGTCACACAAACGCTCATAGTTTAGCCTAAGTAAAATATTCATCATCATCGACCTTTTAAATGTTCCACTGCTGGGACAAAAGCCTCTTCTCTAGGAGAGGGAATGGGCCATAATCTACCCTGCGGGCCCAATGCGGATTCGTAGATGTCACAAGTCTTCGAATTTTTGGTTCTAGGACATGCCGGTTTCCTCACGATGTTTAACCTCACCGTTTTCAGAGCAGTGGTGATGAAATAAACTACACAAAGTAATGTACCTGGCAAAATATTAATAAGTATAAACTATTTTAGCGATGTTTTTCAGACTTTCGTATCGAATCTCGTTGCTTTTCTTTATCATAAAGTTTAGGAGATTTGTATGCTACTGGAAATTGCAGTTCATCTCATGTTGATTATGAGTTCTCGGGAGTTCGGAGAGTCATTTGTAACAGCAGACCTTTATCCTAAACAGGATAGTTTCGGAAAGAATTAGACGTCGTCTAAGAGCTGATGGCGGATTTCTTGGAAAAACAAGAGTGGCATCTTTTGTCCAGTATTAGGAATATAGAAAACCTATTAGTTAATTTACCTGTCAGCTGGAATCATGTCGGCTGCGTCGTCCTCCATAGATTCATCGCCAACCTCCACCTCCAACTGCACGGGGGGCGGGGAGCTCATGTCCAGTGATCACCAATCGCCGACACCCTGAGAACAAGAAATTACCTAAGTGTGACAGATGCTATCATAGGACCTAATATTAGATCCAATGTTGGATCTGGATCGGACTAGCTGGAACCAGTCACTAGTTTTGAGTACTGGCTGGTCTAAGCTAGTACTGAAAATGGTAACCAATAATGACCAATACCTCTTCGAAGGCAGAAGAGGGGTCCATGACGTGTTAAAAAATTCAGGCGTGCGAGCGAAAAAGAGGGTTGGAAGCTATACACTATGTATTATGTATAGCTCCATCCTAGTGCCTTAAATGGGCCATGACATAGGGTAAGCTCTAGATACCCTGTGAAATATTTAATTATTATTTAACCGACCCACCTACTATCGATTGCTGCAAAAGGTGGAATGAGAAGGTAGTGAAAAGCGACCTCGATTTAAAAATAAGAAAATTGATTTCGTAATTTTAGTAGCTAAATCTCTGCTGCGATTTTAAATTTGTTATTAGTTTAGGACCACTTCATTAACCTTTCGACTAGCGTAACTACAGACACAATTAAAAGACAAGAGGTGTGTGAACATCGATGTCCTCTTGGGCCTTAATAAATTACCTTAGGACTTCGAATATTTCTGTAGAAATAACCGTGAAATAGATTTTAGCAGATGTAAAAACTAGTGAGAAGGTACATCAGGCGCTTTAGAACCACGGGCTCTCAGAGTGGGGACTTTGTTCGCCTATCATGTGATTTCAGGGAAGACGGTGGCATGTGCTGCCATGCACAGTGAGAGCTATGTGTCCTGGGAGGACGTTATACAGTCTCTTCAGGGATGTGCCGTAATAAGCCTTGCACTAAGAGGGTTTCTAACCACTAGGCCAAAAGGCCAATCAAATATATCGATGGTGTCTTTTGACTGAAATAACGATGATGCAGACTGAAGTCAAAAGCTGCGACATTATTAAAAGAAGTCTCCGTGGATACACCAGCTGCACCGAGAACCAGAATTTGATCATTCACTACCACAAAAAACAACTGACGAACGAATGTCGTTGCAATTAAAAACCAGGCAAAAACAGCACTACTATTTTTTAAGTCCAAAATAACCTTTTCCAAAAGGTGTCTATTAAGTACAAACAAGTCATTATAATTAGGAAATTCATGAGCAGTGTGTATGACCTCATACGGACATCGCACTTTAGAAATTGCTTTGTATGATACTTTAGTAATTTGTGTCAGATTTACATGATAAAACTTACGAGTCAATGACCTGAATTACATACTAACACAAAAAAATATATCGCTTTCTAGTATGTTTTGTAGAATTGTATTTGACATGAGTTTGATGATTTTATAAGTGAGATCAAACTTAGTTTATTTGGTACAAAACGACACCTTGCCTTTAAGGCAATAGAAATAAAGTTAAATCAAATTTTATAGCATTACATTGCTTCTGCTTCTTTTCGAATCGATGATAAACGCGTTAAATTGCCTTGGGACCCAGTAGGTGGCTAAGTTAACTGCAGCATCGGTGGCATTCATTAAATCCTCCATAGTGCAGGTGTATAGGCACTTAGGGCACTCTAGAAAGTGGCTCATGTTTTGAACACGGGTACCGCACTCACAATGAGGATCCGACGTGTCTATAAAACCCCATTTCGCCAAGTTGAATCACATTGCTTATATTAATATTTTCGTCGGAACATTTACAGCAAAAATAAAGAAAGAGTTCATTCTTATGCCGCTGGCCCTTTGCGTCTACTCTTGGTCGTATGATGCCTGATCTTGCGCTTTAAAAAACCTTTGGTTCAGGTCCACAGACTAGGCAAGCCAATATAGGAGCTCAACTCCATATGTGAGAAGATTCGTGGAAAAACACTTCTTCTTGCTTTAATTTTACGCAATAGATGTTGATATTCCTGCAACTCTCATACTTAATGTCTTTCTTATGACCTTCACTTTCTTTCAACGAGGCCCTGGTACAAAATAAATAATAGTACAAGCTGGCTATCATATCATGTACCTAGCGTATAATCCACAATATCACGCACAATCGTAACGAATCAAAAAATCATCATCCTACCCTTATCCCATCTTACTTGGGGTCGGTGCAACATGTTTTTTTCTTCCACTCTGTCCTGTCACCCGTCACACTATCACTAACTCTCTTTTCTTTCATATCACTCCTCACACAATCCATCCATCTCTTCTTCGGCCTCCCTCTTCCTCTCCATCCATCTCCATCATTTCCATCAATCAATCAAAAATGAAACAACCTTTATAAATGGGAGCACAATAGATACGTCACCAACTTCATGATAAACTTATTTACATATCCCTAGGGTAACTAAACGAATTTGGATAACCTATTTAATATACCAAGGCATATCAGATTTCAGGCGCGTCAATTTTCATGGAAACCCCACGAGATATGATTTAGTTTACTGAAATGCTTCAGCATAAATTCATATTGAATTAAGTTGGTAGCTTCTGAAGATTAATGTGATTTCCTACCTAAGGTTGTAGCGAGGGTGATATCGGCATAACCACTGCAATTCAAATTAGATTTGAAGTTGCTAAGAAGTATGTCGACGACGTAGCTTGATAAATGGCAGGGTCTGACCATCGTCAAGTCCATTTTTGCTTGCGTTCGAAACGAAAACTTTAAAGGTGTGGTTTGGTGCCACGGCGTAGAATTCAAACGAATTATTTTTTTAAGTGATCAGGCAGAAATAACCGCGATGGTACAGGAATGATTTTAAAACAGATTGTAGGTGGGGCTGTAATTTTTGGGAGAGGTAACGGCGTATCTGAAAACAAAGTCATCGCAGTATATTTACGAGAATATTTTGTATGCACATAAAAATAAACGTATGTTTAAGAAATACAGTGATGTTCATAATTTTAATACTAGGAACAAAAATAAATATGTAGTTCCTGCTACTGCTCAAAAAAATAGGGAGCTCATTTAGATGCCAATGTATACACTTCTATAATAAATTTCCAAGTGATATCCAACAACTAAGCCTTAATAAATTTAAATCCTTTGTAAAGAGAAAACTTTGCCAAAAAGCCTTTTATAGTGTAAAGGACTATGTTGATGACGAAAAGGCTTGGGATTGACCTGCTCCAGTACTCACTTCAACTGTTGTCATGTTTTCATTGTTTTTATCATTATTATTTTATCATTTGACATTAATGTTTATTTTTTACAATTTTACATTTGTAAACTATTTTTATTATTTTTGTGAACGTGAGGACTATGTGGATTAAGCTATATATATTTTTTTTTGTTTGTCTCTTCAGTAAATTTAGCGTATATCTAGCAATTTGAGTATTTAACGACCTACTCAAATGTCCTTTCCTTGGTATTGTTCGTCGGATCGTGTTGAGCTCCTTAGTAGTCCTGAGTTGAGCTTTGCGAATACTGACAAATGCTTGCACTGACTGGACAGGTCTACTCAAATTTGTATGGATCTTTCTTCAAAAGACCATCTCAGACAAATCTGCATGGTCCTTATGTGATTTGACCAATACATATTTTCTGTATGGACTTTAAAAGAGACTTTGACCCCTGAGTTTGTTTCGGTGTTTCTTCTCAGGGTAGTCCGCTAGGAAACACCGGACTCATCTAGCATAAAAAAAAAAACAAAATGACGTGTAAAAGTGTTTTTAAAAAACCTACTTACAAAATAAAGATCATTTATCATTTAAAGCATTGGAAATTCTCCTTAGACATCCATTTAGAAGTACAGCATTGGTTGACGTGGTAGACATTAGGGATGTTACGGAGGTGGTTTTATCGGAACCGAAGCCGAAACCAAAGTCTTGAAATTTGTTTTAACGGAACCGAAATCGGAACCGGAGGTGAACCATGGAGTATTGGGGACAAATGAGAACCTAAATTAAGGCCAGGTCAGGTACACATAAATACACTGATTTGTGACTGTGACACACAAATAAAAATCGGTGGGCCGGTATAACCTACGCAATAACTTCCGCTTCTAATCAATTGGAATCGAAGCCGAAACCGAATGTGTGAAATCATTCGAATGTTTCGATATAATATCGAAACCGAAGCCGGAACTCCGTAACATCTTTAGTAGACACTTGGGGGTTGCCTGTGTCCAGTAGGTAAGTAAGTAGTTATTCGGTTTTAATGACGCAGATTCTACCTACTACGTATACCTCGATCGATCAGCTTTCTAGTGACTAAACAATGCTCACGCAAAACCATCAAATATTACTAAGAAACGAATTGTTCGTTCCCAGAACCACAAGGGAAAAAAAAGAAGATCCAATAATTTAACGTAACCGAAGCATACATAATTTAGTATTCTGTCCCACCATCTCTTTGTTTTTTTACAAAGAAACTGTAGGATTGTAGACAGCGCAGTCAAAAGGGAAATGTACACGCTTCAGTCTGTCTTTTTACATAATTTTATGATTGTTTTATCTATTCAAGTAAGTGTATTGTATCATAAAATAAGAATACGTATTACAGCGTTCCCTCGGTTTTGAGCCACTTCTTGCTAATTCCCAAGGAAGGCATCCAAGACGTCATGCCATCTCCTTCTTGGTCTGCCGCGACCCCTATATACCTACGCGCGCGAAAGAATGGAGAGAGGCCTTTGCCCAGGAGTGGGTCGATATGGGCAAGAAATAATAGTAATAATAACACTGGTTTACAATGGTTTTGCCCATGAAAGATGAAATACAAAAATAGGCAGTACTTGGTAAATACTAATCATCAGTTACCATATTACAAGTGTCTTAGCTCGAGTTATCGAGCTATGCAAGTTTAATCTTGTATTACGTTCGCCGCACTATCGCAAGTTTCAGCTTGTTCGTTATTACAGCACGGCTTTACTTCACTAGATTTCATACATCAAAAAGAACTTTCAGATTGCGCTGGTATTTGCTATCAAACACCGTGAAACTACAATAAGTGTATGACGTGGTAATAGCACTGTAACCTACAGGAACATCTTAAGTGTATCAAACAAATTTTGTTTTTAGTTTAGTATTGTAAAGTTTAATCTAAAACTTTGTGAAACTTAAACTTTTTGATTATGCCTCGTTCCTGTGAAAACAATGTTAACATTATGTCCACACAACTTTTGTTACGTGTGTGGTAAATTGACAATAAAAAATACGAGCCAAAACTTGAGTCCCAGAATCTGTCGTGCTTACGAACTTTATTTCGGAATACCAGTAAAAAATCAAGACAAGCCCTGGGTTCCGCAGGTAATATGCTTGAGTTGGGAAGGAATTTTCATAGGACGTCAAATAAAAGAATTAATGGATGACAAGACTTTTAAAAGCATATTGAATAGCAAGGAAAATAGGCCATGAAAAAAGATTTCAAAATTTCTTGGGTGACAATTAATCTGAAGACTATGAAAACCTGGTTAAGAATATGATCCAAGCATTGTATGCTCTCGGTTGCAAAATGTCCCCTAAAATACATATTCTCGACACACATTTGGATTTTTGTTCTGAAAATATGGGAGATGTTAGCGACGAACATGGTGAACGTTTTCACCAGGATATTTCAGGCATGGAACGGCGATATCAGGGCAAATGGAGTCCTGCTATGTTAGCAGACTACTGCTAGACGTTGAATAGAGAGGCTGTAGATATTATTTATAAACGGAAAAGCAATATATTAACTCATTTTTAAATTTTATAATATGTAATTTATGAATATAATGGTATCTTAAGTCAAAATATTTTTATTTGATTCCACAAAAAACGCGAGCTAACTCGACCTTAAAACTTACATCAAAATGTATGTTTAGAGGTATTCTTTCGCAATTAGCACAACTCATTTCATGGATTAACAAAACCTTAAAATTTGTTGACCAGTGTAATTAGAGTAGTTTGGGCTGTACATTTTTTTCCATCAAATACCAAGGTAGATGTTTGTAAACTTAGGGCATCTGTATGTACTCATGTGACATCATTCGGAAGAGTTACATGGTCTTAGAACGCAATGGATGAACTGAAGGATAACAGGTAAGTAGAGCCACCAGCTCAAACATATACTGCGACGAGATGTCGCATCACAAGAAATGCGGATTGATTTTCCATCGTACATTGTATGGTCGCGTAAACCGATGGTTTGCTATACATACAAAATCGACTTTGAATCACAGGATCCTGCGATGCGAAGTTATATCACATCGAAGTTTTGTGTGGGGACCCTACTTAAATCAGTTTAGCCTGACACCAATGAACTTTGGCACGCAAGTAGACCATAACCTTGAAAAGCACATAGATAAACAACTTATTGTGTCTGACAAATGACTTTGAGAAATTACTTAAATTGAACCTGATAAGTGGTACTCCTAAGTTCAATTGTATTTACAAATCACCTAGAGTCTCACTAAATTATTTGAATATACTCAAATAATTTAGACACCAAATTTATTCTAAATCAGTCAAGCCGTTTTGGAGAAATTAGATGACAAACATACAGAAAAATTATATGTACTCTATATAAAATAAAGATGTTTTCTGTGTTCCAAGCCAATGGCACAAGCTAATTAAAATTATTCATAGAATAGTAAACACATCTGTATTCACTTATTATTATACATCACATACCTACATACTTATTATGCATCATATAAATGTGATACCTTATGATATCTTTGTCTCCGATAAACATCATTATTAGGTCACAAGGTACAGTCAGTGCATTGCCCTTGTCAAGCACAACCCAAAGTCATAGATACAAGTTCAATACCACCACATGTTCAACACATGAGGAATTTTGTAACTCAATTACTATCTCATATTCCTTATTTCCAAAAGGACACCGGTATCCTCTTATGATTTCGCACCATTCGGTTAAACACCAAGCAAATCGCATTCTCATAGATTACATATTATTGAGTGTATTTTTTATAGCATCCAAGAAAGTAAATAAAAAGTTAGTTTAGACAAAATGTAAATATAAATAAATAAGAAAACCTGTCCATTTAACCCCTCAAGGACACCGGTGTCCATTCTGGAATCAATAATTAAGTACCAAATATGAATAAAGTGTAGTTTTCAAAGCCATATTCAAATTGTCATTCAATAGTCTTTCACTTCCCATTTACAAATCTCTGTTGGAATCAAATTACATAACATTAGAACAGTAAACTGTGAAAGAAAAGTAAAAGTTTAGTATTATACAGTATCATGTAACCATGTTACCCGTAACATTACTTCGGCTGTCAGAAAAATAAAGTGTGTAGTTTTATAAAGTAATGAGATAATTCTTAACTTGAAAATAATTTAGCTAATTAACAATTTTATTGTTATTAAACACCTACTGTTATTCATCATTTCATGACATCACATTCAAGATTAAAATAGTAACTTGAAATTCCACTTCCTAATGTTGCGATTATTAAAAAACATATTTGAATTTGATATTATAATCTTCAAATTTTGGACTATGAACTTTAGTCACATTTTAAAAGTCATAAAACAATGTCTTCCAAAATCGCAGTTAATTTTCATGTTTGTTTTTTTTTTACATTGAAGTTAGTTTTTTTTTTTGTAAAAAGTTTTTTTATCTACATAAGGAGTTGGATGATGGTTTATAAGTCTAAATTTAAAAAGAGTGAAAAATATTATTATTTTGCTTTTTGCCAAAATACATTCTCTGCTTGACATAAGACTCCCCGAGGTGTTAAACATCAATGGATTCTGTACTTATCTCAATAATACTGTCAAACTTCAAGGAAATAATTATAATGAATGTGTGGAACTTGTGGAACAAAAAACTCAAAGACATGTGACATCCACAAACCTACACTAGGCCAGCGAGATGGATTATGGCCCATTCACTCTCCTAGAAAGTGAGGAATGCAGAAAAAGAAGGAAATAAATAAATATTACTTGACATTATTATAGTACCAAGGTGATAATAATATTTGAATGTGGACATGACAAAGCAGAATTTTACGTATATTTAAAAGAATTGGATATCTTTAATATAAAGTATGTACTATGAAAATATATAATTATGTATGTTGAAGTAATCATAGCTGTGGTTTTTTAATGGATTGTTAAATTTATAGTTTGAGGCAGCTTGATAAAAAGAACAATTTGTTTAGGAGTTGTTTTCTTGAAAATATTGCGGTTCTTGCTTTGAAAGCAAATATAAAAAATAAATGCCCTGAAGTAAGAAAATGGAAAGCAAATAGAAAATTATTTGTTTGGTCACAAACATGCAATACTCTGAGAGTTAATTAATACATTCAGGCGAGTTCGTAATTGAATATTTCATTTTATATATCTCAATTTAACAATACAGACCATTGTCTGTAATATTTTTGTAAATATTTACATTTGTTCGCACAGAACAATGAGAAATGCGCAGCTTTGTGAAACCAGAGACTGATCACATTGAAATAAAAAATTATTGCTGCGGTCTCGCATGATTAGAAAAACTAACCAATCTCACGATGCTGTGCATTTGATTACGTTCTGCCACAACAAAAGAAACGATTCATTTTACATACCTTCACTTTCTCGAAATATGTTAAATCATGCAACTGTCACAATCAAGGTACTGCTGTGAAGCGCACATTAACAACTCAAAACTCAACAATATCAACAGTACATAAATGCACATTCATCACAAAATTTTCACGGCAGAAAAATTTCATGACCATTGGCACCAATCCACGAAAATTTTTGACATTTCATCACAGTCCGATGAATACACACACCAGTGAATTGACGAAATAATACAGAAAACTATCGAATGTTTTACACCAAAACAATCACTATACAGTGAATATATTTAGTTAATTAGATTTTGTTGATTAGAAAATGTGGTTGAGCCTTTTTCTAAACAATAAAAATAAAAATCTGCGAATCAATCGACGGATGCTCAAGCGAGGAGATCCGACTGCACTAGTGACGTTAAACAACAACAACCGGTATTAATCGATATGTTTAACGTTAACTTATCGGTTTATACATGCTGAAACGTTTTCCTTTTTTGGCTACGCTGTTTTTTAGACCGTTTATTATTTTTGTAAACGACAAAATAGTATTATATTTTTTACCACTTAATTAGATAACATAAATACATGCTATATTAATATTTTTAAATAATACATATTATCTCAATACTTTCAATCCCCGTGATTCCAGTCATAAACTGTATATTTATACTATAGTACTAGCTGTCCCGGCAAACTTCGTCCCGCCGATTTTTTTTTGTTCTTACCGTTTAACCTTCACTGGACTATCACAAATATTTTAAGACCAAAATCAGCCAAATCGGTCCGGTCGATCCAGAGTTTTAGCGAGACTAACGAACAGCTATTAATTTTTATATATAAGATTGATAGGAACCATCCTCTCGTCTCAAAATGTTGAAGGCGATACACACAAGGTCTTGCCATGGGCTTTGGGCTAAATTAAACTGGCTCGTTATAACTAGCTCTTCTTCAACCCTTCCTTATCCGATGCTCATCTGAATCATAGATTTATGAAAACCATCGTGTGCCTGCTTATTTTTAGGCCCAAAATACAAATAAATCGACCAGAGCGTGTCAGGCCACGCACAGTGTAGGGTTCCGTAGTTTCCCGTCCGTCACAAATTTCTCACAGTGTAACAGAACCCAGTAGCCCATGTAAAACTTAGTAACCCAATTCCCCGAGAGATGGCGCTGTATCCAGAGGTAATTTTATTTTGCGTGAACCGTTTTTAAACTTTTTATATTTTTATTTGAAAGAATCATTTTTTACTTTTGGAGCGGTTATTTCCGAAAATATTTACATTATCAAAAAATTATTCAACGAGACCAATAATCATTTTTAAATACCTATCCAACAATATATCACACGTTATGGTAGAAATGATAAAAAAATCACTTCCCACTTTACGTGTCTAAATAAAATAAAACCCTTCAAAAACAAATACTTAAATCATTTAATCAATATAATTATCTACATAAAATCTTTGCAGATCTTTTACTACTTTATTACACAATTTCATTTTAATAATATTAAATGCTAGTTTCTTAAGACTTGGGAGTTACTTCAGTTGAAAAACCTAAAGGAGGATATTTATTTAACATCTCAGCCATAGTTGATGGATAAAAAGCCATGAACTTGAACCTTTCTCCCATCTTCGCTGGATCAACCAGCATTTCGTAGGACTTCTTTATTTTTTCTCGGTCGTCATCTGATTTTGCATTATCCATGAGTACCTGAAAAAAGTAAAATTCGTTTCATTATTGTTAAGAATGCTTAAAGAAACTTCAGTTATTTTATATCTGTAGTATAAAATATGTGACATTTTTACGCAAGTTTCTGCTAGGAGCTTCGCCCGTGTAAATATCTACTTTTTTGCCAATGAACAATAAACTTCAGGAACAAAAAAATACAGGTCAACGTTCTATATGACCATCTTCATCCAACAAATCCATTAAGACATGAAGAAGTAACAAACGACAAACAGGGTATTCATTTCGGCATTTATAATGTTGTAGTAGGGACATATTATTTTATTTTAACACTAGCGACCCGTCCCGGCTTCGCACGGGTGGACTACCCCTAACATTTAGGGGGATGAAAAATAGATGTTGGCCGATTTTCAGACCTACTCAATACGCTCACAAAATTTCATCAGAATCGGTCTAGCCGTTTCGGAGGAGTATGGGAACGAAAACTGTGACACGAAAATTTTATATATAAGATAAAATTTATTTGACTATAGAAAAATCAGTCACTCATCTTTTAATCTAGTCACATTTCTGTCCTCCTTTTGAGTAAAAATATTGTGTGTGGTGGGCACCAGTAATTGGTTAATGATTTCCAATTAGCATAATGTCTTTCTTACCTTAAGTCTAGCTTCAGCTTGACATCTCTCCAGGAATTCTTTCTGTTTGACAGGACCCATGACCAAGGCGTAGTTCTCATTGGATGGAGTCTTCGACGCAGCAATCCTTAGTTGGGAGAAGTCGACATCAGCTGTCAGATCACACTTGCCGGGGTTTTCTAGAGGATTCACAACCTTGTGCTTATGGAAAGCCTGAAAACATATTTTTTTTATGGCAACAATAAAATTATTGATTCACTTGATTCAGTTCATCCACTCGATTTCATTATAATTCTCGAATACGACTTTTTAATTATAAAATTATTTTAATAACTTACGATGTTTTTATTTAAGTTTTCTATTAGCAATTATTTTTTAATACGACAACAATTTAAAAAAAAATCACATATTGCATAACCTCCTCATTTGAAATCAATCAAAATATTCAAACCTTACCCTAAAAGTATCACCCTTTTCGCCTTCATGTCCATAGTCAGCAATAAGAGCTATACCCCCATACTGGTCAACCCTAGTGGCCAGCTGCCTCGCAATACCCAATCCTCGGGCACTGATCTCAAGCTCCGTTCTGTCGCCGGAGTCTAATGGTGGTCTAATGAGGGACCTGCTTGAAGTGGTCTCTTCTGCGGTTATTCTGTAGTACAGTTTGTCTTGTCCGTCTAAGTCTATTAGGAGTTCTCGCCAGCCCTTTTCTGTTTTCTGAAAGTTGAGGTTTAAACTTCAGTTTACAACAGATTTATTGCAGTTTGTACAGAGTTAGAATTACAATGAAGTTCTTTTTAGGGTTCCGTAGTCAAGTAGGAACCCTCCCCCTCTTCTAGACGTCAAGTGGGGTTAAATTTTTTTTCCATTTCAACCTTTTTTTGATAATAATGTTAATATCTTCGGAAATAATCGCTCCGAAAGTTAAAAAAAAATGGGTGTGTGTGTTGGGGTTATATAGGTAGGTAGTGTAGGTGGTATTTTACTCATATTTAGAATAGTTCCAAAGTGAGCGCAACTTACCTCAAACTTATGTATAGGCAATACATCAAAGAACTCATGTGCAATGTACCAGGAGAAATTTTTGGGCACCTTCTTCAAGTCATTGTACCAGTATACCTTGATACCACTAACTGTTTCACCCTGGAATTTAAAACGCAAATATTACAAAGAGGTAAAAGTAAATAGTAATGTCTAAAGGGATTTTTGTAGGAGATGAAAGGATTTTTCATAGAAGATGAAGGAATTTTTTGTAGGAGATGATAAGATTTTTCATAGAAGATAAAAGGATTTTTTATAGGAGTTGGTGAGGTTTTTGTAGGAAATGCGAGGTAAAATACCTCGCATCTCTTACTTTTCATAGGAGTTGGAGGAATTTTTGATAAGAGATAGAGGAATTTATTTTAGGAATTATTTATAGAAAATTAGTAGGAACTTATTTAAATGCAGGATTTTTTTAGAGGAGATTAGAGCAATTTACTGTAGAAAATGGAGGGTTTTTTTTATAGGAAATGAGTGGGATTCGGTTTTAGGAGACAGACGGGTATTATATTATAGGAAAAATACACTAATTTATAAAGAACTACATTTTCACAAATGAAATGCATGATTTTATAAGTGCAAAAGCTAGGAAAACATATTTTTTTAGGTGGAAAAATCATCCTATGACATCCTCCACTTTTGGGCAGAGCAGGAGATAATGTCGGACTTTTACTGACTAAAAATCCACTTCGTTTCTTCTTCGCCTTTGTTTCAGGATCCGGGGATCACTATCGCTTAAACCATGGCCCCATTCTTTGTACCTTTGAGTAGTAAATAAATAGAATAAATAAACATACACTTACTTCGTAGTTATGAGGCAACTCAAGACCTACTTCTCTATGTGATATACACAGTCTGTTAGCCTGTACAGATTGCATTGTTGAAGATATTTCCACCAGGTGAAGACTTAAGTCTGGGGCTTTGTAGCCTAGGCGATTGAGAACCTGAAAGTCATATGCCAAAATGTCAGCATCAATGTGTTTTTGCTTATCAGTTAGTTAGTCACTTTTGCTAACTGATGGGATCAACTTCCTGACTTACACATACAGTTGAACACTAACATGAGTCATAAATAAATAGTAAAAAAAAAAGTAATTTCATTAAATGAGTTTAAAAAATAAACAACCTTAGTGATAAATGATATTCATTTTGAGAATAGTTAAAAACAAAAACACTTATGAAATATATTTTATTTTTGTGAACAAAAAGGTTCACTACCTTGGGTAAGTCTCCTTAAAAGACCATTCAGTAACTATGCAGATTAGTGACTGAGATGATCTTGTAAAGAATTAGAATCAATGATTACGGCCCATACCATACCCTCTCCTAAAGAGGAGGCGTATACTGTCATAAGAGTCATAATAGAAAGACAATAGGTGTGCGATGATGTGGCCAATGATAGAGCATGTTTACCTAGAAGCAACCTATCAAATATTCATGCATATGAACTTATGAATTTCCACTGCCAGAGGAGATATATGTAGGTATGCTGCACCTACACCACATAAAGCTTTAGAAGCTCTATTGAAGATCTAGCAACACTTAAGTACTTACTTTATACATATATTAATTAATTGATTAATCTTACCCTCAGAATATCTAATAACAATGTGGCCTTGCCAGGGCCAAGTTCGACGATCTGCAGAGGTTTCCCGGGGCCCATCTTTTGAGTCTCAGCGTAGAACCAAATTCCTAAAATCTCACCAAACAATTGACTTATTTCAGGCGACGTAATAAAATCACCGCCTTCTCCGATTACTTCCTTTTTCATATAATATCCTTCCGTTGGGTTGGAGACAACAATGTGCATGTATTCAGCTACCGTCAATGGGCCATTAAGTTTTATTTTTTCTTTAATTATTTCCATTAGGCTTGGGGCTGTACCCGGCGCAGGCATTTTCAATGTTTTTGGGTCTGGACGTTTAACTACTTTATAACCATAACCCCTGGATATGGTTTGTGGTAACAGTAGTTTGTTACACATTCTAAATATGTGTCGGGAATTCATTTTATAAAGAAACAATTACAAGAAATGTTTACAACGAAGAGGTTATGTGAATTGTTTTGAGGTATCTTGTCATCATGACAGATAGACAGCTGATTTGGTTTTATTTTTTTTTAAAGTTACGCTTCTGACTGTTTTGAAACATTTAAAAAAATTAAACAGAAACAAATAGGTTCATTTTATTAGGTAAGTAAAAGAACTTTATAGCGGAAAAAGCAAATCACTTAGGTCAATATTAATATAAAAATGTTTTTTTTTTCGACATTATGCAAACGTGCAGTGACAATGTCGGAAAACAACGGTTTTTATCTTAAAAAAAAGGAAATATGTTCGGATATGACGATAAAATAAAGGTTGTGTTACACAGGCTAACAATGACTTCAATGCTAATTTTTTTTTTTTTTCGTGACCAGTACAATTTTATAGGTATGATCTACTACGGCGCAATAGGAAAAACACCTGAATCGCATTCAGGTGTGTCCAGAAGAAATGTCAGGGCCGGCGGCTTTTAGAAAACCTCATTATGTTCAAATAGCTTTGATGATTCGTAAAAGTGACGAAGTGAGACAAAAGATTACTTAGTTACTAACTATATTTGATCAAAATATAAAATGAAACCATTACCACCACTAGTCACTACCCATGAGTAGCTGATCATTGACGCGGCTCAGAAGACTACTTAGTTTAAGTGGGACTGGGCTGGAAATGTCTGTCACATGCCGATCGAGTGATGGGCCAGTATAACAGAAAGTTGAAATCGCAAGAAGGGATTGACAGACCAAGAAGATGGCAGTACAACTTAGATGCCTTCCATGCCATGGTCTCATGCCAAAGCGCTCCGTCCAGGGACACGCGCGGACTAGTCGGCACATAGCGCGTGGCCTCGCGTTTCGCAACATTGGCCCTTAGACTTGTGCCAACTCCGAATCCCGATTACGATAGGAGAAGATTGATAATCTTATTTGTGTAACTGAAATGTTTGATTACCTCGATAATGAAAACGTTAATAAAAGAAACAAATGAGTCAAAATAAAAAATATATAATACAATTAAAATTATTTACAACAATGTAATCATATAACAATATACAAGTACCTTATGGACTAGGCAGAGAGAGATGTCAAAATCTTTTTAACAAAAAATTAAATTATAGCATTAATTTCAAACTAGGTTTTGTCCTGAGATTTCTTCATCATAGACGTCGGTTAAACAAACACTAAGTCGAAATCAGATAAAAAAAAGTAGCTGAGAAGTAGCGTTCAATAACCTATAGGTAGTTAGTGAGCAAAGACCGATAACTACCTACAGGTCATTGGACTTTTTCAGCTGATGTTTACTTAAAGAAGAGTGTCGTACATACACGAAAAAAGTACTCTATTTTTCGTGTATGTACGACATTTAATTTTATTATTCGATAGTGTATCAAGTAGCGAGTTGAGGTTTATATTAATAAAAAGAATAAAACTACCTAGCTTCAACTAATTTCTTTATTACAATAAGCGATCAAACTTCGATCGATTATGATTTTTATTCCTCTTCTTGTTAGGATTTTTATTAATTTTCTGTTTTGGCAACTTGATTCTTTCTTTAGCTGCCATTTTGAGTCTCTGGGCTCGTTTGCTCTGCTTTTTCTCTGTTTTGACAGTTTGCCGATGAATTTCCGCCTGTTTTCTCAGTTTCTGGTTGCTCCTGTAATTATGTTGCGAACCTTCTTTCGCTGTTAGTCCACCGTACTCGAATTCTGCAGGTTTTTTTACAAACTGGCCGGGTTCATTTTTTCGGGGTCCTTGGTTCCTGTTGTCATGTCCTTGACTTTTGTTAAAGCCTTTACGTTGATTACCTTTAAACCTGTTGCCTCCATTATTCTGACTGTAATTATTTGAGCCTTCTTCTTGACTATTGTTTTTGTTAAATTTATTTAATAGACCAAATTTTCTTCTTTTAGCATAACTTTCATCTGGCGCTGTTTCTGGTTTCCGTTTCCTGTTTTTCTTGCCTGTGTTGGAGTTATCTCCACTATTTTGGTTAGCTAGAGGGTTGTTAGCTATGGACTTCTCTAATCTTTTCTTTCTTGCGTTCAAAGCTGTCCTGTCTTCTATTGAGAATGAAACGATGGGTCTCTGTGGAATGGAAATCAGACGTTTTAATTACATTCAAGATAATTACTGTATTTATCTTGTTACAGAACTGTAAAATTTTTGGAAGTATTTTACATTAAATCACTTCCAGAAATTTTATTCTTATCAACAACACTATTTGATGGTATAATAATATATTTTTGCTATTTTATGCCGGGTCCAGACGAGTGTAACGTGTGTAATCAACCAAATAATGTAACACGAATTCTAGGGGTGGACGGCACTATGAGCATTACATGTAACGCTCGCACCGGCGCTCAGGCTGATCCTTCGGCTGTCGGTTTTTTGTGCGAACACAAAGGAGCTCGCAGTGCTCGCTTGGACGGCTTTCGTGACGGTTGTCTCGTGTATACGTGCATTATGTGGAGTGACGAACGATCGCCTTACCTGTTCTAACTGATGAAATGCAGCTCCGAAAATAGATTCGCGTACACAATTCGCTATGAGTTCGTGTGCTGTCCATACTGTTGGCGCTAAATTACACTTAATTTTGCATTACACGTTACTACACTCGTCTGGACACGGCTTTAGTCGATCAAGTTTCAAACTTTATTTGGACCCAAAGTTTAATACTTACATTATTCTTATCAAATATATCGGGATTGTTATTCAGTTTCCGTAGACAAGACAAAGCGTCTTCATGTCTTGTAAACATGACGAAACCGTAGCCTTTTGATCTGCAACAATGACAATTATTTAAATAAATAACTAACAATGTGGATTGTTACTAACTTTTTTAGTTATCTGTGAAAATAAAGAAACAAAAAATACGTTGGTTTATTCATTTAGTATAGCAGCCTCGTAATGTTCCCACTGCTAGGACTTAGGCTTCATAGCTAGGAGAGGGTAATTTCAAATATCTACTGTGAAATGAATTTTTATTTTAATCCAACGTCACAAATCCTTACCGATAACGAGTGTGCCGCTAATTAATCGTTGTCGAATTCAGGTATGTATTTCTGCCCCCCTAGCCAAGTTACAATCGTATCGTTTAGAGTCTAGCGCTTGTAGTTGGCCACGCCTCCAATTCCCTTGTTCAGATGTCATCTCAACAAAAGAATTGGGGGCGTGGCTATCTACGAGCGCTAACTGTAAACGAAACGATTGTAACTTGGCTAGGGTCTCTGTTTATTTTTGTAAAAGACTTAATTGTGCTGTAAACAATGAGTAGGCATAAATGTAGTTACGGATGTTTCCCGTCCTTGCCGGTGGGAGTGCGCAGGTCCCTCATGACGCGGCACTCGGTGATGGCGGCGCGCTTGTCGGCGGCGGCGCCGCACACGCGCCGCAGCGCCGCGTCGTCCACGTGCGCGGGCAGGTTCGACACCACCAGCCGGTAGCGGGATACGAATCTAGAAAAACACACCGCACCATCAGGAAACCAAAACATCAATGTCAATAAAAAATTCTATATATATGGTAAAAACGGCCGCTAGCACTAACACCCGTATTCACAAACAATACTCAAACGACCCTTGACTAAGCAAACGCACAGCGTTGAAATAGAGCTCTGTGATTGGTTCGTTTGTGTTGCGTAGTTCACAAACCCTGCCCTGTGCGCTCGCGAGCACTGTGAGACCTCATAGTAACGTTTGTGAATACGGGTGTAAGTGACGTAGCAACAAGAAGGCATCATACTGAGGTGCTTAAGGAGTGGAGAAGTACCACGGCTATCAGGACAATCCGGGAAGTACGGTCGAGATCCCTACCAGCACTTTACTGGATTATACATCCTTTTCCCGAGCACGATTGCTCTTACGTATCTTCACTCAAGCTGGCCGGCAAGACAAGAGAGAGGTAAAATTAAAATCATTATTTAACTACCGAATAATTGGCTACCTGATAGTTGCCACATCCACCAGATATAAAAGGTTTCCATGTGATTTAAAAAAATGCAATTTAAGATTTATTATATTTTTTGATTAGTACAAATAAAATAAACATAAAAGTGTGTGAACTACCTAAATGGCAGGATTACTATAGATAGTATTTTACTCACAAACATTGAGGAACAGTTCGCTGCACAAAATCCATGAATACTTTCGATTGCTTTTATAGCATACCTGTTAAGATTCTTCAGCATCTGCGTCTTGCTGCGTTCCAGCGCGAGTCGCTTGGCCATGTCCGATGCCGACACGCCGACGGCTGCCTTCGTGCCGGCTACTACCACTGCAAATATCATTTCCTCATTAGAAAAGCTTTTCGGATAGATGATAGCACTTCACGTGAAAAGGAACCTGGTATGACCTTACAGACAGAACCACGCCATTTACCATGGTTTGGGAACACGAATGCAACGAAAACTTTTTGTGATGGCTCTCAGGCTGCGGTCTGGTCACATACCGCTTAACAAATTTATTTTTTAATGATGAAAACGGAATCTCCGAATTGTTTAGTCTGTGGTACAGTAGAAGACATTTACCACTTACTGTACGTATGTTTAAAAAATGAAGCGGCACGATTAGAGTTCATTAGGAAGCATAAATTAAACGGAAGTGATATTGGAGTATTTCAGAGTATTTTAACCAGGGCCCCAAGTCTGCTAATTTACGAATGGCTCAATTGAATATCAATTGGATCTCAGTAGCAGTTTTAACTACATTTGGTATTCTGCTACTAATTTAAGACCAATGGTTTTCCAGTGACATACGATTGAACTGCTATCAGAATATTTGCTAGTCTGCTCTTCAATCGTGTTACAATTGTAAATCGATTGTGGTCAAATTGGTATTCTACTCTTAGTTAACGTTTGATTGACATTTATGTCAATGGACACTCAGTGTCAATTTTGCAATTGAAGTACGATCGTAGTACGATTAGGCAACAATAGATATTTTGCTAAGGTTTAAGGGTTTTAAGTGGTGGCTACTTGACAAAAAATATTTAAAAGATGCTGCGGACATTGTTACGATGGCGTATTTTAGCATTAGCTAATGCGCAAGATCGCCGTCGTCTTACCGATTTGAAATACTTTAAATAATATACAGTGTAATTGACATGTTAACGCAAACGAATACCATAGATCCAGTACATGATTCTCGGCAGCGGCGACCTCTCGCGCCGGGCCTTGGTTCAGGCCATGGTCCGCAGTGAAGAGGAATGGCAGGCGGTCGCCTCCTTCTGTGAAGCAGTAATGCTTGTAAAGGTGGAGGCCGACCGCATAAGGCAAAGGCAACAGCGCCCTCGCCGTAGCCGTCGCCGCCGCGATCCTGCCGATATCCGGCCACCGTAGACACTGGCTCGCGGACGGTGAGCAATGGGTAGCTTGCCGTCCGGTCGTCTGGTAACTGTCCAGACCGAGTCCAAGTCGTCAACGGCGCGCACCGTTCCCGCGCGCCTCAAGGAGTTGTCAGCAAACTGTGGGGCCCTACAGGGTCGAAGCCTCCTGGAGCTGCCGGTTTGAGTGAAACTGTTACCACGGCTCTAGGAATAAGGCAAGGAAGGTACGGGGTAGGTTTTTAGTCAGTAAGAGTCTGACACTGGTCTCCCGCTCCGCCCAAGAGCGGGTTTCGTCATTTGATGATTTTCACCTACCATAAAAAAGTACATGATTCTAGGCCCCCCAGTGGTGGAATTTTTAGTCGGTTTTTTCTTATTTTTTTTTTTGAATGAATTTTTTACGTTTTTTAAATTAAACTGTATAAAAACGACATTTAGCATTTTTTGCGAAAAAAATTAGTGAATTACATTCTAAATTAATAATGTCATCCGGTTTGATTAGAATAACGATTTTATACAGGTAAAATAAAATATTTTTTTTTTCAAACATTTGAAAAAAAAACTGACGAAAACCACCACTAGAGTGTCCAGAATCATGAACTGGATCTATAGTATTCGTTTGCGTTAACATGTCAATGTTGTATATCTAACACCCAATAAACATGGGACATATCAATCAATCGATTATAATAAAAAGGTTAATAATATGTCTATGCCAATAAACCTTGTCATGGATAACTATGTAATACAGCCACCACATTTGAAATAAACTCTTTCTAACACCGTTAAGTCATGTTTTATCGTCAAGGCGATTCATTACCGACAATGTAATTCGTTACTGAATAACAGAAAATGATAAAAATGTATATTTAAATTAAAAAAATAGTTCATTCACTCATTTAGCTTCTTGAAAGATTTTGAATGGAACACCTTTATTTGTTCAACTGAGAGTCAATTACAATTACACTACGATTCCATTACGACTCAATTGAGTTTACATTCAAGTTTTTGCAGAATACCAAATTTGTTCTAATCGTAATGGAGTCGTGATTGAATCTCAATTGAATTTCAATAGCATGTGAGTTAAATAAAATTAGCAGACTTGACCCCCTGTCCTAATTCGGAAGTGGCCATGGCCAATGAGCTTAATAAATTTTGTATGCAATATATTCAAAAGAGCCTTATTTTAGTATCTAGTGTAAAACACAAGTGTTAGTTGTAATGAGGCTGTCATAGTCGAATTATGACTAGTCTGCAAGAATAAAAAAAAAAGATTAGACCCGTGTTTCAGGCATATACTGCCTGCATGCCTGCCTGCCTGCATGCCTAATCTTGTAATACCAATTTCAAATCTCTTTATTAATATAGAAATAAGTACTACCTACTAACATTTATTGTGGACCAAATGATGTCTTTTTACAAATAAATTATTATTATTATATACTAAAAATCAGGTTGTCTAGACGTAAATCTGTACACCGTACCTCCTTCCTTTACCAGGTACAAGTTCCTATTATCCTTGGCTTCCTTGTTATTCCCTTTCTGCAGGTTCTCTCTCTTGAGCGCCGGCTTCACCTGCAGCGTCTGGCCTTCCAACTTGAGTTGGTCTGCCGGCAACGAGAGGAATGTGTCTGCGTGTTCCTTGTCCTGTAATGGAGGTATGTTGGAGGATTTAAGAGCAAAGCTGAAGCTGTCCGAAATAAACTATGAAAAAGATCGCATTAAACATGAAGTTGTTTATTTGTTAACATCAAATTGTGTATTGTAAAGGTATTTTCAAATTGTTTTTTAGAGTAGTTGCACAAAATGTGTACAGAAGTTTATCTTATGTATGTACTGCACTTTTCATACCTACGCTCGGCTGTCGCGCATATATGTAGATTGTCTTCTGTACATCTTTCTTTTGTTGTAGTTGTCAGAAAGTTCATCGAAAAAACCGCGAGCGAGCGAAAAGCTCGCGGTTTTTTAAGATTTTTTATAACATAATCTAGCATTCTGTCACCGCGGTTTGTATCGAGAAACCTTCATACGTGGCGTGTATGAGGGTTTCTACATACAAATTTTTGACCTCCGTTTTATCCCTTTAGGGTGTGAATATTGGAAATCGTTTCTTAGTGTTTGATAGATAGACAAAACTTTATTGCACACCAAAACAGTAACAGAATTTATACAAAACTTAAATCTATACAATGGCGGTCTTATCGCTGTTTGCTTACGCCACAAAAGGAAGCCTTGTGCAAAATTTCACGCTCCTAGTCCGAGTTGTTTCGGCTGCGCGTTGATATGTCAGTCAGTCAGTTTCTTCTTTTATATATATAGATAGATGGAAGACTAAGTTTGCAGAATTTAGAACAACGGAAATTTTCTAATTTCTGGATCAGCTGTCAACAAATGTACAACTCACCACAAACTTGACGAAGCCGGAGCCCTTGGAGTGCTCGGTGAGGTGGTCGACGCACACGAGCGCGTACCTGACGGGCCCCACGCGCTCCGCGAACTCTCGCAGCTGCTCGTTGTCCACGCTGAACGGGATGTTGCGGATGAACACTGTGCAGCCGTCTTCTGCGTCATTCAGTTTTACCCTGGAAGATTTATCTTGCTATTGTACTCTTTTTTTTAGGTTATTTGTAGTGAATTTCTAAACTGCTCTCATAAAGAGAAAAGAGATTGCTCAATTTTGTATCTAGTACAAACTTGTGTCAAACCAAATTCATTCTCTTTTCCCTGTTTTATTGGCATTTATTTTTTTAAACCCATTATTTTTTGCGAGTGCACAAGCGCTCAATTTCGCAGAATCTAACTTCAGACTTGCCATGTTAAAACGGCCATACTATAGCAGGTTCCACCAGGATCCACCACCCCTAGAGTACCTTACTTGCCTACTCTCTAAAACCAGTAAACTAACCGTTGCAAATCTGGTTTCACATTCTCATTGTGATTGAATTGAATATTAGCTAATAGTAATTTTGGCTTACTTATTCTGAGCTTAGAAGAAGTAAGCCCATGGCTTAGATTGGGGCCCCCTCATACAAGGGGCCCGTGGCACTTTGCTAGCCTTGCCACACCATAGTTACGCTTCTGGAAAAGAGATGACTTGGTACAAACTTGTGTCAAACCAAATTTACTCCCAAAGTAGTTATTAATTAAATTTTAACTACCTAAAATATTTTTTAATGTGGTTAAAAAAAATAGTAGTTAAAATCAGTACATTATACACATTATTTTTGGTATTAATATACTTAAGACACAATATGGTATGGGGTATGGGCATTCTCTGTTCCCTGTGCTAATTTTACAAGCTTTTATTTAGTTTCACCTGTCCCGTTGTCTGTCATTCTGTAATCAAATCTTGCAACTTAAATTTGATCCACTTCCCGGTTTCTGATTGAGCTGAAATTTGGTATACATGTTTAGTTCGGATGACAATGCAATATTATGATGACATGGAGCTGATCTGATGATGGAATCGCGAGGTAGCCATAGGAACTCTGTAATTAAACGGCACAACCACGTCGAGTTTGGGCTCATGTGAATAGTCTTGATGAGTTTTATTTATATAAGTATAGACCACCGCTATAAAAGCTTGTTATGAAAAAAAATATTTTCATTGAAAACTTGTTTAAACAATATTTTATACTGAACAACAAATAACACTAAAAAGAAATCTTTTTCCACATCAAAACTGTTTATTAAATAAAGCAGGAATTAGCATTTCAAATATTGATTTCAGGAAGATTGGAGGCGTGGTGGGAATAACTCACTATCTCTTTTGAGCAATCTGACAATGGTTTAACAAAATAAATGCTATTAGCAGTTGTTATAGCTGTTAACAACTTTTATTGGCAATTATTTGTTTAAGCCTTATATTTTTTTGGCAAGTGCACAAGCGCTCAAGTTCGTAGAACCTAACTTTGACTCATCATCAGCTTTATTAATGTTCCCACTGCTGGAAAACAGACCTCCTCTCTAGGAGAGAGAATGGGCCACTATCCACCACCGGGGCACAGTGCGAATTGGTGGATGTCACATGTCTTCGAATTTTTGGTTCTAGGACATTCCGGTTTCCTCACGATGTTTTCCTTCACCGTTTTGAGCGCAGTGGTGATGAAAAAATTACACAAAGTAATGCGCCTGGTTGGGTCATCGTAAGTCGGGACCTTTACCACTCGGCCACCACTGCACACTTCAGATTCGCCAAGTTAGAACGGCCGTACTGTAGCGAGGTTAAATGCCCAGTACCCACGTCCACTAACCTTCAAGGTACTCTCTAAAACCAATAAACTCACCGTTGGAAATCTAGTTTCACATTCACCTCTGGTTCATCATCATCCTCTCCTTCATCATCATCCTCTCCTTCATCATCATCGTCTTCATCTTCATCATCATCTTGATCGCTGTCCTCTCCTTCATCATCTTCATCTGATTCATTCTTAAGATCAGCTTTCTTGTCATCCTCATCATCATCACTATCTGAATCACTGCCATCTTCTTCATCAGATTCTGCGTCTGAGTCACCTGAGTAGAGAGAAAGTACTTTTAAATGTTGAACCAGATATCAATGCCATTTTTTCAGGGTTTCATACTTCTAAAGCAAAAAAAAAGAAACCCTTATAGGATCACTTAGTTGTCCAACTGTGTCTCAAGACCCTTAGGGCGTTTACAAATTGGCCGCAATGTGCCGTGCGACAGCACTTGCTTGTTGCTTTGTTTTTTCATATAAACAAAAAACATCGCGCGGCACTTATTTATATGAAAACAAAAATCAAAGCCGCGCGGTAGCCGCACTGCTGTCGCGCGACTAATTTGAAGGCGCTCTTAATCTCAATAAAACCGGCCAAGACTGTGTCGGGCCACGCTCGCGCTCAGTGTAGGGTACCGTAGTTTCCCGTCTGTCATAAACTCACAATGTAACAGAACCCAGTAGCCCATGTATTAGTTAGTAACCCAATTCCCCGAGAGATGGCGCAGTATCCGGTGGTAATTTTGGATTGTGTGAACCGGTTTTAATCTTTTTGTATTTTTATTTGAAAGAAGATACGCTCAGTATAATAAGATATGTACAAAAGTAAAACAAATGATTATATATATGGTTAAATTACAAAATTTTATTTCTCCTCTGTAAAAATTTTAGTCTTTCCATTATTGCTTTATTTGATAAGCCCCAAAGCCATGTGCATATAATTGTCGTCGTAATTAAAAAGGGCACTACCAACATTTTTGTTTTGTTTCCGATTATGTGTTTTACTGTATTAAGAAAAAATTTTTAGTTGGAAACTTTAATATTAGATAACTTACTCTCGCTCTTAACCTCATCCTTAACATCTTCACTGGTCAGATTCAGTGGAGGTTTGTCATCATCATCATCACTGTCCGATTCCTCTTTCTTTACATTCTCTTCCATCTCCAATTGCTGGCTGACAACATGTTGCATGTATTTGTTCTTGGCTACAGCCCAATCTACTGATATTGGACGACCTGTAAATAGAAAGTTGATATTATGTAATCTGGCGGATGACAAGTAATGGGTAGTTCGCCGTCCGGCCATCCGGTGAACGTCCGCACCGAGCCTGAGTCGTTGACGGCGTCTAGCGATTTACGCGCGCCCCAAAGAGATGTCAGTAAACCCGTAGGTCTCAGCCCAGAAGGGTCAAGGAGGTAGGGCCCGTAAATGGGATTTCGGGGTCCTGATTCAAACTTAGAATAAAATCATAGTATACTGAAATATAATCTTAAATAATGTTATATTATAATCTTTAATAATATAGATAATATTATTTTTTTTTTCAAATTTATGTCAGTAGCGTCGGCCAAGACCAGATAGAAAATGATCCCAAGAGACACTGTGATAATAAATAACCTACACTATTCCAAAACAAACTCTATCCATGTGCCTTATTTTATCTGTCTGTGGATTGTTCCAAAGAGTTACTACTGTACTGGAATGCAAAAGGTAACTAACTGAAGGAATAAGTGGGTAAAAGTTACTGCTTATTTCCAAAGAAAGAAAGATATTCACCTATCAACTACCTTCATTACAGTATGATTTGAGTAATAGGTGTGTGTACCCTGGTGTTCTTTTGGGGTTTAATGAATTAAAAAAACAATATTCCATCAAACTTACCCAAAAACGGCTTCATATTTGTGTTTAGTAAAGCCTTCTTAGCCATTGGTACATTTTTAAAATGCACAAATGCACATCCCACCAGTTTTCCATCGGGCTTCTTTAGTAATTTTACTTCTAATATATCACCATAAGATGCGAAATGCTCTTTCAATGTTTCCTCGGTGGCTTTAAATGACACATTACGGACAATAAGGCGAGCATTGCGGTTCACTCGTTCTTTCTTTTGCTTTTCTTCTATCTGCTTATCTGTGCTTTCTGGTTTTTCTTCTGTAAAATGAAAGGGCTGTATAAATTATTAAATTTAGAGAGTAATACTCCTGTATTACTCTCAATGTTCCATCCCCTGAAGGAATGTCAGGGGATGGAACATTGTTAATACAATTAAGGATCAAGGTCTTTTTTAGGTTAACTAGATAATGGAGACATTAAAATATTAATGATGAAATCTAAGATGTTTGTGGAGTTATTCTCCAGTCCAGTCTATAATTCATTTGCTCCACAACTTCTGCTGGTAGGGAATAATCATTACCAGTTGGAGGAAAAAAGTATTTTGGTGAGTTATAAGTTCACTAAAATTAAAAAGTTCTTAACACTGATAAAAGCATGTGTTGATTAGCCCTCACCACTATTCTATAAAAATGTAGCTATTTAAAATGTCTTTTTCATGTATTAATAAAATTTACTCAAATTAATTGATATTTAAATTGATGCCAAATATCATTTGAAATAACATGAAATGCAACAAATATATGATTTGGCCATCAAAAAGTGTTCAATTCTTCTATATGGCAACAACATTATTATAATAAATGTAAGTTTTAACCTCAAGCATTTAACCCTTTTGACTACTGTAATTACAGATACAATTAAAGAACAACAGATGTGCAAACCTCGGTGTTCATATGGAGCTCAAGAGTTTAAGTAAAAGCACAATATGTTGCGCAAAATGATTTTATAACATTAAAAAAAAATTAACTTACTTTTGAAGGGTTTCTGGTCATCTTCAGAGTTGACACTGTCAAACCTTTGCCTCGCATTTTTGCTATCTAAATTCTGCACATAAGCTTTCTTTGATACTGCAAATGCCACTTGAATAGGGCGCTCTAGAAAAAGATAAAACATACTTAACAGAGAATTTAGGATTTTCTCTGTGTACTACAGTAGTACACTGCATCTCAGAGCTGAACAAACCAGTATATAAGCTGGCTTACCAAGCTAGATGTGATATTTGAAAAATAACACAGCAATATAACAAGATATTTAACCAAGCTTATGGCCAGTCTTACATATTGTGACAATATTTTACACAACATGCCATTTAATCATATTTTTATGTTTATAGGACCCAAAAGTTTAGATTGTTGACTGTAAAATACATAAAAACTGTTTAATGTCGGTCTTACCTAGAAAAGGTTTTTTGTTAGTAGCAGCAATAGCCTTTTCTGCACTAGAGACATCAGCAAAATGCACAAAAGCACATCCGACGAGCCTGCCATCAGGTTTCTTCAATAAGTTCACTTCTTGTACGGTTCCATACTTGGAGAAATGCTCTTTCAAAGCCTCCTTCGTTGCTTTGAAAGATACATTTCTTACGATTATCCTGCCATTTCGTTCAGCAGCATCTTTCTGAGGTTTGGTATCGTTAACGCCCGAGTAAAATTCATCATTAATTTGACCCATCTTTTACCAGTTTAAGTGCAGATTTCCGCAAAAAGACCAAAATCGGAGGAATAATCAACGAAAACCTCACGTGTCGCACCAAAACATAACCTTATCCAATTGTTGATGACTACGGTATTACAATATACTATATTATAAATAAACGATTTGAATGAACTATAATTAATTGTTTAGAAATATAAACTCTACTTTTAAATTCTTAATATTTCAATAAACTTCAGTTAGGTATTCAATTATTTTCTGTCTCATGCGCACTGCGCAAAATTGACAGCTTTTTATTGACTTGACATTTGAGTATTTGACAAATCGACATTGGCAGTTGGCAGGCCAGCTGTGATTGGCTGGCAATATCGTTTCGACAGCACTAGCAAAAAAATAATCGTTCGGATACAATTATGAAAAAAATCATATCATTTTCTGGCTATTCGAAAAACAAGTAACTATTATTCTGTATACCAGAAGGTCGTCATCGATGAGCGATTGTTTATCTGACGTCTGACCTTCACAAACCCTTCACTTTGTAACGATAATGCACATTACACATTAAACCTGCATGAAACAAATGAGCGTTGGTCTCATTTGCTTTCTTAGTTGAGCGAAACGTTACTTTGTTGGTACGATACGACTACATCATACATAAAGCAAAGTTAATAGAGATTTCTGTTACCAAGGCAGCAAGTTTCGACATAAACTTTGTTTTGTTGAGGCTCGGAGCCTCAGAGACCCTCTTTAGGGTATATATGTTCTGTGCTCAGAGAGGTTTCGGGCGGACGGGACCCTTTTCCGTATTTAAGCTGTAGATACATGCCACTGACTACGTCAGGCCTTAGGCCAAGGTATCTATAATATGCTATATAACGCCTGTTTTACTAACATGAGAAACCTGAATAAATACAAATATTGTTGTTGTTAACCTGTTGGTTGTTATTTACTTTGTGAACTTGGCGATGAAAATCGAACAGTAGACTTTTATTTTTAATGAAAGCAGCAATAAATAGCGAAAGGACAGTTAATAAAACAACCAGATTTAAGTACCTTTTTTATTTAGTTTGTATACAAAAACCTTATAAAATAACATACAAAAATACCATTAGTTAACAAAAGTTTGACTTAATCTAATTATTATTTGTTTACATACTTAATTAAAATGAACGGTTGCCATAACTTGTACCTACTTAATATGACACTCGGATCTTAAGTAATATACACGACTACACTACTTTATTTCGACTATACTACTTTTGTAGGAGATGAAATGTTTTTTCATAGGAGTTAGCAGGATTTTTTCACAAGAGCTAGAGGGATTTTTGTAGGGAACTTGTTGTTAATGCAGGATTTTACAGGAGATTGAAGAAATGTATTGTAGGAAATGGAGGGATATTTTTATAGGAAATGAGTGGGATTTAGTTTTAGGAGATAGTCGGGTATTAAATTATAAGAGAGATACACTAACTTATAGAAAACACGTTTTCACAAATGAAATGCACGATTTAATAAGTGCAAAGATATAGAAAACAGCTAGCCTAAACAGCAAAACCTATTTTTAGGTGGGCAAATCATCCAATGACATCATCCACTTTTGGATGAAGCAGGAGATTAATGTCTGACTTTTTCTGATTAAAAACCCACTTCTGTTTCTTCTTTGCCTGTGTTCCAGGGCCCTGGAGTTCACTATTACTTAAACTATGGCCCTAATTAGCTTCGACCCTTCCCCTGTGGTTGCTGACAACGCCTTGAGGCGCGCGGGAACAGTGCGCGCCGTCGACGACTAGGCTTGGTCGAGACGATTACCAGACGACCGGATGGCGAGCTACCCAATGCTCACCGTCCGCAACCCCGCGCCTACGGTGGCTGGAAGTCGGGATCAGAATCCCGGCGGCGTCTGGGGCGCAAACGCCGTTGCCTTATGCGGTCGGCCTCCTTCTTTGCTAGCATTACTGCTTCGCAGAAGGAGGCGACCGCCTGCCACTCTTCCTCATTCCGAAACAAGATTTCTACCAAGGCCCGGCGCGAGAGATCGCCGATTACAATAAGCGATCAAACTTCTATCGATTATGGTTTTTATTTCTCTTCTTCTTAGCGTTCTTATTGATCTTCTGTTTCAGCAACTTGATCCTCTCTCTAGCTGCCATTTTTAGTCTCTGGGCTCGTTTGCTCTGCTTTTTCTGAGTTTTGACAGTCTGCCGATAGATTTCCACCTGTTTCTTTAGTTTATGGTTGCTCCTGTAATTATGTTGCGAACCTTCTTTCGCTGTTAGTCCACCATACTCGAACTTCATAGGTTTTCTGACGAACTGGCCAGGCTCGTTTCTACGGGGTCCTTGGTTTCTGTTATTTCTGTTGTCATGTCCTTGATTCTGATTATTTTTGTTAAAATTGCCTTTACCTTGATTAGCTTTATTAAATCTGTTGTCACCATTATTCTGATTGAACTATTCGAACCTTCTTCTTGACTACTTTTATTCTTGTTAAATTTATTTAAGGTGGATGTTCCGAGTTTGTTCACACATTTTTCTGGCGCTTTATGCTGCGCAAATAGCCAGTTTTTGCTCAAAACGAATCAATTTATCAGTTTTCTACAAGGAAACTTTGTCGCTCGGGACTTTTTCGTATATAATTTGCATTATATATTGAGTAAAAGTCTTTGAAACCGAGTAAATTTTGACATTTTGTTTACTAGTATGAGTGCAATTTGACAACTAAGCCATACGCAATGTTTGCGTTAGGTTATAATATTCATCGCGAGATGGCGTGCACCCGATATTGTAAATTTGAAAAATCTTTTAGCATTAGCATTTTAGCATTAGCAAATTTTCTTCTTTTAGCATAAGTTTCATCTGGCGCCGTTTCTGGTTTCCGTTTCCTGATTTTCTTGCCTGTGTTGGAGATATCTCCACTATTTTGATTAGCTAGAGGGTTGTTGGCTATGGACTTCTCTAATCTTTTCTTTCTTGCGTTTAAAGCTGTCCTGTCTTCTATTGAGAATGAAACGATGGGTCTCTGTGGAAAGGGAATCAGATGTTTTGATAACATTCAAGATAAATATTGTATCTGTCTTGTACAGTGTCTGTACAGTGTCAATTACTTCTTAAAATTATGGTATAATAGTATAGTATTTTTTTGCCCTATTAGTCAATTAAATTTTAAACTTTAGTTAGACCGAAAGTTACTTACATTTTTCTTATCAAATATATCGGGATTGTTGTTCAGTTTCCGTAGACAAGACAAAGCGTCTTCATGTCTTGTAAACATGACGAAACCGTAGCCTTTTGATCTGTAACAATTATTTAAAGAAATCATAAATAATTAACAATGTGGATTCTTAGTTATCTATATATAGTTATTAATTTGGTAAAAAAAAAGACAAATATGTCGGTATACCTTTAGCATAGCAGCCTTGTAATGTTCCCACTGCTGGGACTCAGGCCTCATATCTAGGAGAGGGTAATTTCAAAGTAATATCTACTATGAAATGAATTTTTGTTTTAATCCAACGCTATGAACCCTCTGCCACAAGTCCTTACCGATGACGATTGTACCGCTAATTTACCATTGTAGCCTTCAGGTATGTATTTCTGCCCCCCTAGCCAAGTTACAATCGTATCGTTTAGAATTTAGCGCGTGTAGTTGGCCACGCCTCCAAATCTCTTGTTCAGACGTCATCTGAACAAAAGAATTGGGGGCGTGGCTATCTATTTTGTTTATTTTTGTAAAAGACTTGATTGTGCAGTCAATAATGAGTAGCCATAAATGTAGTTACGGATGCTTCCCGTCGCTGCCGGTGGGAGTGCGCAGGTCCCTCATGACGCGGCACTCGGTGATGGCGGCGCGCTTGTCGGCGGCGGCGCCGCACACGCGCCGCAGCGCCGCGTCGTCCACGTGCGCGGGCAGGTTCGACACCACCAGCCGGTAGCGGGATACGAATCTACAAAAACACACCGCATCGTCAGGAATTCACCGTAGCTCAATTCTAGGCCAAAACATCAGCTTCAATAAAAAAATCTATATATGTAACTGAACAACAAATAAGACTAATACAAAATATTTATCTGAAAACGGCATCGAAATTGATTATTAGATAAAGAAGCAGCATTCAAGTTTAATGTGATGTGGAGGAGAGATGACGTGGTGACAATATCTCGCTATCTCAGTGGTGACGTTACATTTCAATAAAACACAACCTACACACGAATACTCAATGAACATACAAACATGCTACGGTCACACTATCGTGATAACATGAAGATTTGCGTTGTCGCGACACGTCTGGACCAAAAAATTCGTCGTATCGCGAATCATCATCGCGAATACGAATATGCCGAAAAAAAAATTGCTATTTGAGATGTATTATGTGATTTTGTGATTCAGTACAAATAATAATAATATGTTTACAACTATCACACATCGCCATCTAGTCCCAAGCTAAGCAGAGCTTGTGTTATGGGTACTAGACAACTGATAATAAAAACATAAAACACACAAACGGCAGGATATTCACAAAAATTGAGGAACACTTTGCTGCACAAAATCCATGAATACTTTCGATTGCTTTTATAGTATACCTGTTAAGATTCTTCAGCATCTGCGTCTTGCTGCGTTCCAGCGCGAGTCGCTTGGCCATGTCCGATGCCGACACGCTGACGGCTGCCTTCGTGCCCGCTACTATCACTGCAAATATCATTTCCTCATTAGAGAAGCGTTTCTTAGTTCAAATAAAAATTGTGAATCATACAATCAGGATAAATTAACCCGTTCTTTTCGTCAATCGTCAATAGTATCTTCTTTTGTTTTTTTTATTGCTCACCTGCTGGTAAGCAGTGATGCAATCGTTGATGGTGAGGTGCACTAGTTCAAAGAGCCTATTCACTCTAGCCATGAAGACACCTAAATTATAATCGGACACGTAAATCTGTACATCATACCTCCTTCCTTTACCAGGAACAAGTTCCTATTATCCTTGGCCTCCTTGTTGTTCCCTTTCTGTAGGTTCTCTCTCTTGAGCGCCGGCTTCACCTGTAGCGTCTGGCCTTCCAACTTGAGCTGGTCTGCCGGCAACGCGAGGAACGTGTCTGCGTGTTCCTTGTCCTGTAATAAAGGGGGTTCGTTGGAGGATTCAGGGAGCAAAGCTAATTGCTTATCCGTCTGTCTGTAGTTATAATAAATTGTGTATTGCAAAGGTACTTGTACGGACACGAAACCTATTCAGAAGTTGTTCCTATCCAAAGTGTTCCTTCCTTGAATTCAAATTTACAGTCATGGTTAACCTTTATGAGTTCGTGAGAAGAACTGGTCGGCGAGCCCTATCGCGCTCAGTCGAAGGGCTCCGTCGCTGGAATCTCCCGTCGACTCCTAACCAACATCCAAGTGAGCGGAAGTGCTTTTCCTAACGCTGAGGGTCACAGGGTTTCGTCTAAGACTCGGGTAAATGTAGCGGCTTCTCCAGCAGGCCTATCCAGTATTTTCAAACTACTTTTTACTAACTTTCTTTTGTGGTAGTTGTCAGTAGGTATATCGAAAATCCGCGAGCGATCGAAAACGCTCGTGTTTTGCAAGACTAATTTTGCAGAATTTAGAACAACGGAGATTTTCGAATTTCTGGATCGGCTCTCATTAAATAGACAACTCACCACAAACTTGACGAAGCCGGAGCCCTTGGAGTGCTCGGTGAAGTGGTCGACGCACACGAGCGCGTACCTGACGGGCCCCACGCGCGCCGCGAACTGGTGCAGCTGCTCGTTGTCCACGCTGAACGGGATGTTGCGGATAAACACTGTGCAACCGTCTTCGGCATCGTTTAGTTTTACTCTGAAAGATTTACCCTGCTTTTATTTTTAAGTTTATTTGTAGCGAATTTCTAAATTACTCTCATAAAGAGAAAAGACATTGCTTAATTTTGTATGTAGTACAAACTTGTGTCTAACCAAATTTGCTCTCAAAAGACCACAATATGGTATGGACTTGGGCATTCTCCTTTCCCTGTTTTATTGGCATTTATTTGTTTAAACCCTTTATTTTTTGCGAGTGCACAAGCGCTCAATTTCGCAGAACCTAACTTCAGACTTGCCACTTTAGAACGCCCGTACTGTAGCAGATTCCACCAGGACCTAAACAATAAACTCACCGTTGGAAATCTGGTTTCACATTCACCTCTGGTTCATCATCATCCTCTCTTTCATCATCGTCTTCATCTTCTTCATCATCATTATCTTGATCGCTGTCCTCTTCCTCATCTTTATCTAAAACACTATCTGAATCACTGCCATCTTCTTCGTCAGATTCAGCATCTGAGTCACCTGAGTAGAGAGAAAGTACTCTTTAGTGAACAAGATACCAATGCCATTGTTAGGGTTTCATACTTCTTAAGCAACAAAAATGAAACCCTTATAGGATCACTTAGTTGTCCATCTGTTTGTCAAGAATCTTAGGGCGCCTACAAATTAGACACAACCTGCGCGCGACAACAGCGCGGCTTTTTTAGGGGCAGTTATTCATATAAAAGAAAAAATCGGTTGTCTGTAAAGTCGGTTTACTCACGATAGTTGAACGTGACAACGTCATAAGAATTGACACCACATTCATTTTTCACTGCACTTCATACTTGACGAAAACATGTAAATGTATTTTATTGTATGGCAGCTGTCCACGCGGACGCATCGCGATGCGTCCGCGTGGACAGCTCCTACTTAAGTGAGCGATGCATCGCTCACTTAAGTAGGAGAGAAACAGATGTCGAACACTGCCGAACGAGGCCGATTGTGCCTCTTTGTCGCTCGTTGCGTGTTCTCGCTTGCACTTCAAACCTTAAATGGAACGCCTCAGAGCGAGGTAACGCCGCATGAGTCATGTTTTTTCATGCGTGGAGCCGGCTCCATCGAATTATAAGACGTTGTCACGTTTTGAACAAAGAAAAGAAAATAAATACCTAAATAAAAATAATTTATTTGGTACAGCATAAGGCACACACAATAATTCGGTAACATGTATAAGAGAAATAAAATGAATTGATGTCGCAAAAAACGTGCATTTCGATACTTTCAAGGGAGGGAAATTTCATAGGGTACTTCCCGTTGACCTAGGATCCTGAAATTTGGCGTGAAACAAGGCCTTATAGCACAAATATAGGAATCTGAAATTTGTGGTTATGTCACAAAAAACGCATCTCGCATGTACCCTATTCCAACACTTCTCCTTAGGTCATACGTCATGCCGTCTGTCCAAATGGGCTAGATAATGAATTTGTAGACAAGTCATGTGCAGATAATTGCCGTCGTAATTAAAAATGGGACAAGTAAAATTGTTTTTCTGTTGTTATGTCTTTACTAAATTTAGAAAAAATGTTAGTTGGAAACTTTTTAATTATGATGGCATAAAATAAGATAATATTAGATAACTTACTCTCGCTCTTAACTTCATCCTTAACATCTTCACTGGTCAGATTCAACGGAGGTTTGTCATCATCATCATCACTGTCCGATTTCTCTTTCTTTACATTCTCTTCCATCTCCAATTGCTGGCTGACAACATGTTGCATGTATTTGTTCTTGGCTACAGCCCAATCTACTGATATTGGACGCAGTGGCGGTCCCTTCATACAAGCCCAAAAGCCCGGCATGCCTTACTAAAATGCTCGATAAGAATCAATATCAAACCCGAACTATTTAAAAGTTCGCGCGCTTAATTCTTATCAAAATAACACAAATTATCTACCTATGCTGCACTAAACGTGACTAAACTACACATCGTGATTGTTCGCGCGCTTCGCATACACTCGGCACTACATATAGCTATCTCGCTTACACTTACCGGCTTTTACCGGGCTTTCAATGTCTCTTTCGCACTCATAGCGATGTGCCGTATAAGTACTTAGGACGTTTTGCGTCTAAAAAACGATCAGTATAGAAGATTTAAGCCGGGATTGCGCATGAAGTTGACGCGTATGCGTGACCTTGTCAGCTTACCAATTCTATTGTGTTGCCGTTTTAGCAATGTTGTGAGATCTTGGAGATTTTTAACGAGTTTGGAGACTTTTTTTAAGATTTAGCAACTAAAAAAAACTAGCGGCTTTTTAAAATAACGAAATTAAATATTCAAGCGTTAACTTAAAAATAAAAAAATTGCGAAATTAGCTAGATTTTTCATATACCTGGCGACTTTTTTTTGCATAAATGACAACACTGGAACTTTGCGTAAATAGTTTTTGTCACTCGAGTGCAACTAACTTCAGTTTTATTTTGTTGACTTTTTTTGTGTGTTTTCTTAGATTTTCCCATTTTCCCAGTGTTATATGTAACTGTTTTGGTGATTTACCTACAACAATGGAGGTAATTGTACCTTGTGAGGATTTAAAATTCGTTCAAGTTTTGATTGGCGAAGATAAGGTAAAATCTTTAAACTTTGCTCAGAAAAAAACAGTTAATTTCTTCATTAAAACCGACGCCTAATCTGTGTATTTCTCAGTCTTTAATAGATCAGTGTATATATAAATTACTCACATTTTCCTACAGAGGGATTAGATTAATTATTTGACATTTATGCAAACTATTTCGACAAAAAAACAATAAAAACCTTATTGATTTGCTTGTATTCTAGTCCTGACCTAAAAGATCGTAATGTTTTGGAATTAATTGATTTCAATCATGACAATAACCTAGAATATGCCTTTCCCGAATTGTTAGTGTATCGTGTTTTAACTATTCCGGCTAAGTACAAGTTCTTCCGCGAAACGTGCTTTTTCGTCTCTTAAAAGTATTCATAAGTACCTATCTGAGAAATACACAAGGTCAAGAGCATCTTTCTGAATTATCAATGATAGCTATTGAAAAACAGTTGTTGGTAGAATTAAAACCAACATTTTACTCTGATGTAATTTAATCATTTCTTAAGAAAGATAGACAATTCCAATTAGAATATAAATAATTTATTTGAATTCCTTATTATATTCTATGTAGCTATTTTTTTAGTTTTATTTTGGAACTTTATTTATTTATTTAATACTTCATACACAAATGTACAGAGGCGGACTTAATGCCTTAGGCATTTTCTACCAGTCAACCTTAGGGTGAACTTTCTGTTTTGTTTTTTTTTTGTCTGTACCCTGTTAGAAAGCAAACAACTACTTACCATAACTTTGTTTCCTCAAGCAATGAAGCAAACCAAATGGCTTTTTTCAAAGCCACCGGAGGTATGCAATTGCTGATATGTTTATTATATTCAATCTAGTACGAGCATGTTAGTGAAATTGAAGAAAAAAGAGGAAAGAAGATGGATGAATTCACTTTTAATTTATTGTATCTAACCAGTAGTTTATGAGAAAATTGCGATGATCCATACGTAGGTACTTACATACTCAGTCCACAACTGAACTTTCTTTTTTTTAAATCGGTTAAAATTTTTGGGCTTGCCTTATATTGAAACCCTAGGCACGCCACTGATTGGACGACCTGTAAGCAGAACATTGTTGGTATTCCTATAAGTTTCTTCATTGAATACAACTTATTTATTTATTTTACAATTTATGTACTATAAAAACATATAGGTATTTATTTCAAATTTGTGAAAGAAGAAATTAACCTTTTAAAATCAACAATAGGTGTGCAGACACTGGAGCTTATTGAATTAAAATAACAATATCCAATCAAACTTACCCAAGAAAGGCTACATATTAGTGTTTAGTAAAGCCTTTTTAGCCATTGGTACATTTTTAAAATGCACAAATGCACATCCCACAAGTTTTCCATCAGGCTTTTTTAGTAATTTCACTTCTAATATATCACCATAAGATGCAAAATGCTCTTTCAATGTTTCCTCAGTGGCTTTGAATGACACATTACTGACAATAAGGCGAGCATTGCGGTTCACTCGTTCTTTCTTTTGCTTTTCTTCCATCTGCTTATCTGTGCAGTGTGCTTTCTGGTTTTTCTTCTGTTAAATAAAGGACTTGTATAGATTATTAAATTCTGAGATTAATACTCCTGAAGTTTAAGTAAAAGCACAATATGTTATGCAAAATGATTTCATAACAATAAAAAAAATTAACTTACTTTTGAAGGGTTTCTGGTCATCTTCAGAGTTGACACTATCAAACCTTTGCCTCGCATTTTTGCTATCTAAATTCTGCACATAAGCTTTCTTTGATACTGCAAATGCCACTTGAATAGGGCGCTCTAGAAGAAGAAAAAACATACTTAACATAGAATTTGGGATTTTCTCTGTGTACTACAGTAGTACACTGCATCTCAGAGCTGAACAAACTAGTATATAAGCTGGCTTACCAAGCTAGATGTGATATTTGAAAAATAACACAGCAATATAACAAGATATTTAACCAAGCTTATGGCCAGTCTTACATATTGTTGTATGTGACAATATTTTACACAACATGCCATTTAATCATATTTTTATGTTTATAGGACCCAAAAGTTTAGATTGTTGACTGTAAAATACATAAAAACTGTTTAATGTCGGTCTTGCCTAGAAAAGGCTTCTTGTTAGTAGCAGCAATAGACTTTTCTGCACTAGTGACATCAGCAAAATGCACAAAAGCACATCCGACGAGCCTGCCATCAGGTTTCTTCAATAAGTTCACTTCTTGTACGGTTCCATACTTGGAGAAATGTTCTTTCAAAGCTTCCTTCGTTGCTTTAAAAGATACATTTCTTACGATTATTCTGCCATTTCGTTCAGCAGCATCTTTCTGAACTTTGGTATCGTTAACGCCCGAGTAAAATTCATCGTTAATTTGACCCATCTTTTGTTTACGTGCAGATTTCCGCGAAAACCTCACGTGTCGCACCAAAACATAACCTTATCTAATTGTTAAATACTACGCGCTACGGTAATACAATTTACTATATTATAAATAAACTTTTAGAATGAACTGTAATTAATTGTTTAGAAATATAAACTTTACTAGTAAATTCCTAATATTTCAATCAACTTCAGTAATTCAATTATTTTCTGTCTCACGCGCACCGGCACCGCGCAAAATTGCCAGCTTTTTATTGACTTGTGACTTGACATTTGACAAGGCAACCCCATTGGTAGTTGACAGGATAGCTGTGATTGGCTGGCAGCAAGAATATTGCTCATTGCTGGCAGCATAGACTATACACTGCTGGCAGTTTCGTTTCGACAGCACTCACAGAAGCAAAAAAAATAATAGTTCGGATACAATTATGAAAAAAATCATATCATTTTCTGGCTATTCTAAACACAAGCAACTTTTATTCTGCATACCAGAAAGTCGTATGAGCGATTGTTTATCTGACGTCTGACCTCCGCGAACCCTTCACTTTGTAACGATAATGCCTTGATCACATGTTCCGAGGAAACGGTCAAGACAGTGCTCTCGGCTGAATACTCAGTACCTAGCTATAAACAATGCGCAGAGTACTCGGCCGACCGCTTATCTCTATAGCATGCTTACATCACTGTCTTGGCCGAATAACATTTTAGTGTTTCGCCCTTTTACTCGGTTCGTGAAAACATTACACATTAAACCTGCATGAAACAAATGAGACCAACGTGCTTTCCTAATTGAGCGAAACGTTACTTTGAAGGTACGATACGACTACATCATACATAAAGCAAAGTTAATAGAGATTTCTGTTACCAAGGCAGCAAGTTTTGACATAAACTTTGTTTTGTTGCTCTGAGGCTCGCAGTCTCAAAGAGAGGTTTCGGGCGGACGGGACACCCTTCCGCAAGTCCGTTCCTACAACGGCCTGGAACCAGTTTTGTCATCGTGGTAGCCTTTGGGTGGGCCTATTTAAGCTATAGATAGATGCCACCATAGATATATATATTTCTATGGATGCCACTGATTACGTCAGGCCTTAGGCCAAGGTATCTATACTATTCTATATAACGCCTATTTTACTAACATGAGAAACCTGAATAAATTAAAAAATAATAAATACTGGTGAGCTTTGCGATGAAAATAGAACAGTGGATTTTTATTTTTAATGAAAGCAGCAATAAATAGCAAAAGGACAGTTAATAAAACAACCAGATTTAAGTACCTTTTTTATTTAGTTTGTATACAAAAACTTATAAAATAACATACAAAAATACCATTAGTTAACAAAAGTTTGACTTAATCTAATTATTATTTGTTTACATAATTAAATTGAATGGTTGCCATAACTTGTACCTTCTTAATATAACACTCGAATCTTATTAAGTAATATGTATATTACTTAATAAGATTCGAGTGTTATATATACAGTCGTGTATACAGGACTGTACTAAGTACATAAACTATTTTCAATACACTTACCCGAAAACTGCCTCTTATCGCACTCCTATTAGGTTCAATACAGCATGTATATCACCCAAGTGCTTTTTTGAGTTTATCACAACAAGGGCTTTTTTATTCCTTCCTTATCGTCACGGTCACGGGTGATTATTTTGTTTTACTTAGTTTATCGAATCAGGCGCGAGGCGTCCCCCAGAGTAGCTGGGCGACCCCCACGAAATTAGAAACTGACCAGAGTATTTTTGTATAGGTACTATAGGTACTTATATATTTCTACTGTATGTTTGAGATACGATTTTTTTTTCTTTCTTTCTTTATTTCACAAGTCGTAAGTGTATTGAAAAACGTCGTTTGACACACGTGCAGATTTGTCATTGCAGCCCTCGGCTCCATAACACACTCGCCTACGGCTCGTGCGAATTTCGCCTCGGTCGCAATGACAAACTTTCTGCACTTGTATCAAAATGTACTATTATGTACGTAGGTACTTAGTACGATATTTAGTCCCAACTATAAGTTCGTGCTGTGGTTCTGGACTTGGTATTACGCCAATTAATCAGTGTAATTCTAGGCTAGATCATAAAAATTGGTCAGTTCATGACGTGGCCAGATCGTTCAATTAAACGCTAAAATTTGATGAAATGTCAATCCTGGTTTGGCCATATCATTGATGTAGGATTTCTTTGGTAGTAAAAGGTCTAATGAATGTAGGCCAAACAAGGATGGAAATATAATCAAACTTCCAACGTTTAAAAGCGATCTGGCCAGTTTTACTTGGCCAAATCATGAAGTGATAAATTTCTAAGATCTGGCCACGACAATAATTATACAATTATTAGTTTAATTTGTGTTGACCAAATTTTGAAAACAAATAATATGTCATAGGTAAGCCTATTTACGGAATGAATTATGGATTCTCTTAAATTAGGGACGACAACGTCACATGCATCCAATAAATGCATGGTTTACGTAGTAACTATTTAGTAATCTGTGGCATGGTTAACTCGCCTTAAGCACAGATTACTAAATAGTTACTACGTAACAGATACTTCACTCCATAGAAAATTCTCAATACCTACTGCTATATTAGCCTACTTCGTCGCGTCAGCAACCACTGTATGCCAAAATGTGTCTTAATGTTTAAACGTACAGTTGTGATTGCTTCGGACCGCGTGATAAATCGCAGCTCACCGAGAAATCGCAGGGCTGTTTCTTCGATAAAATTAAATTAACTTAACTTTTTCTATGTTATTGAAAACTGTGAATATATTCCGACTTATATGTGGAAATTTAAAATTGTATCGTTTATAAAATATTTTTTTATAAATGGTGCTGACGGTGCTGATTGTGTAATACGTCTAAATAAAACCATTATCAACCTTGTTTTTCTATAAACCACCACCTACTCAATTCACTCCGCAGTCCGCACAGAAAACCTGATCTCAAAAAATCAGCTGGTCGTCCAAATGTCACCGCAAGGATCCAGCTGAAAATCAGCGACAGGTACGTGTGCCTGACACATGCTGAGCTGGATTTCCATTTGGTGCAGCACTGAGATACACACCGCACTATGGTTCTCATTTTTGTATTTTCTTTGTTTTTTCCTAAGTACCTACATGTGTTTCTTGTTTATGTTGACTGTATTTATATAGGTAGGTGGTTAGTTTTAAAATTTAATTTTATTGTGCTTTCGTGTATACATTGTGTTGTAACAAATAAATGGTTTATCTATCTATAAAACATAATTATAGACGTCAGTGGGTAGCTAAAATAAAAAATCTATAAAAGTTAAAAATGTTAGGTGTTTATCACTTCTTTTACTTGATTTGCGGTACGAGTACGAACGAATGAAACTATTAAAATTGAACAACGTGCGTGCCCGTCGCTTGCGAAAACCGCACTGAATTTAGTCCGCCGGCGGCTCGAGACCGCTCGGCCGGGCGGTAGGTAATTATAGCGCGCAAGTACATGGAGTGACGGAGGCCCCCCTTAAGTAGGAAGTTATCTAAATAAATTGTGACTATCCCATAGGAACTACAGTAAATTGGATTGTTAGAGAAAGTACATAATACTCGACGTTATTCGATGACCTTACAAAAAAAAACCTTATGCATTCACTTCTAACTTTGGTTGTAGATGAACCAGTCCTAAACTATTTCAGATTTAGGCTAGGAACTCACGAAGCGGTTTATACCCGCGCAATTTAAAATACCTTTGACGACGCGTTTTACGCCTTCGGTGAGCGCGGTTGTTTGCGCCACCCGTTATTCCGGCGGGCACGCCTGCACTCTCTGTGGCCGGTTTATTTAACCGCCCGTATTGCAATCACCGCAAGCAAAACTTGCTGGTTGCGTAACCGCACAAAACTGTGGTCTCGTGAGTTTAGAAGAGCAGCGGCTTCTTACTGCATGAGTTCTTAGCCTTAACGTCTGTCCAAAAATCCCGATTTCAAACATCACTTCTACGCTTCATTCTTACATCGAAAGTATTTCGCTAAATTGCTAACTATATGTAGTTCCTTCAGCTATTGGTTCACTATAACTTCTTGAGTAGTCCACATTCGTTCAGGTGAGAGTAAAGAACCTCTTTGTATTCCTCGGGATGTTTAATGTAGTGGAGGACGTGGGGTGACTTGTCCCAGCATTTGAAGTTACACTGTGGATGTAAAACATGTACTGAGAAACAAATTTTAACGTGTTTATAAATCAACTAGCTTCTGCCCGCGACTTCACCCGCGGAAAATTTCTTGTAGTCATAGCTCGGTTAACATCCATGTTACATAAATAATTTATAGCCTATGTCACTCAGGAGTAAAGCAGCTTTCTATTGTTGCTAAAATTTTTCCAATCGAACCATTCGTTCCAGAGATTACCTCCTACAAACAAAAAAACAAAAAAATAAAAAAACAAACTTTACCTCTTTATTATATTAGTGTAGAAGTGTAGATGTAGATAGTGTAGATTACACCTTATCGGATGTTCGTGAAATTCAGTGTGCTGAATGTGAGTTGTTTTTACGTTAACGTGATCGAGACCTTTAGCGCGTTCGGCTCTCTGATTGGTTAAAGAGCTTGGAGCGGACCAATCGTAGCGCCAAACGTCATAAACGCGACGATTGCGTTAGCGTAAAACTACTCACACTCAGCACACTGAACTCGTGTCAATTATGACCTAAAGCTAGGGCTTTATCACGAGTTATAATGCGATCTATTTGACAACCTGAATTGTTAAAGGGATGGAGCCACGACGATGGAGCTGTTAAGGAATACAGCTCCATCCCTCCCTCTCGCTCGCAGGCCTGACATTTTAACACGTCGTGGTAAAGAGGCCCTGGGTTAAGACAAGATTTATATCTGGATAGTATCTTTCGGTAGGATAATTTTCGACCATCAGAGCCAACGCCACGTAAAGCGGGAGCCCGCGCGGCCCCATACAAAAGTGGTACGTCCGGGCTCGTCGCGCGAAGACCCGTTGCGACATAATAATAATAAAGTTCCCCATCGATATGACTACATGCGCACTGTTAAAGCTGAACTAGCGACACTGTGCAGATAATAATCTGGTTTCCGCTAAGGAGACTGCAAACTACACACGCACTTTACGCAGTTGGCCCTCACACTACCGAAAAACTACAGAGAAAATAATCCTTAAAGAAAATTAATACAAAACGCACCTTGATCCCACTCCTAACCCAGGAGTCATGGACTCTTCTGCTCCTCTTCTCAGCGCCCACCAGGTCAGTCTTGGACACCAGGAACAGGCCTGGGGCCCTGCAGGGTGTCTCATGGAACACTTCAGTTGCTCTCATGTAATGTTTTGTTGCTACGTTGTGGAAGACTTTCATGTGGGTTCTGGGGAACGGAAGAAATGTGACATCACGTCAGCCTCAGGTAAGGAATTAAAGGTTCTAAATTAAGGCTTAAAGCATTAGAACTGCATGCCACCTGCTTGCTTATTCTAAGCCGACTGCGAAGCCAGTAAAGCAGTGCTTTTCTCCTTTGGCCACAGCAACGAAATTCAAATAGGTTATAGGTACATTGGATTAACAATCCTATGTATAGATTCCATTAGATTTAGATAAGATTACCATTTAGATTGTTAATCCTATCTACTACTTCAGATTTCGTCGCTGTGGCCAGCGCTGTGCTCAAGGCTGTTTTGTTAGAGAATAGCACACAGTTTCGATACAGCGATGCAGCAAACAATTTATAATTTTTTCATGTCGATTCACTTAAATTATACCTGTAGGTTTATTATTTTATACCGTGATTTATACATATAATTATTATACAAGGCGAAAGCAAAGCAAATAGCATCTGCCCATGGAAATAAATAATTTTCTTCAAAACATTTGTCCACGAAAAAAAGTCTCATACCAGTATTGATTATCTGATAGAAATATTGTACTGGTTGTAAATTTATGGTTAGTGCTACTCCTAAGACTAGAAGTAGACATAAAATTGAAAAAAAACACTAAGTTTCGAGTCAGACTCGCATTTAACTATTAAGAAGATTTCCATACAAATAAGAGATATAGATTTCAAGTGTACACACAGTATACACCTAGAATATAACATTTCCAAGCGGGCAATAAACCTGGGACAGACAATCAGAAGGAGACTATGTAACTATGTAGGGTTGTGATTTCATCCTATGTGTACGGAACCGTAGAAGGAATGACTTATTTTACTCACTTAATGTAACTCCTGAACAGCTCCTGTAGAAACTTGTTCCTTGGGAACACGGCACTGGGGAAGCCGACGGGAATCTCGTGGATGTCCGCACCAGAATCCCACACTTGTGACGCGACGCGGTCTAATACTGGCTGGTATCTGGTGAAAGAGGCAGCCATTTTTATTTAGTCGTTTCCCCTCCTTAGGGTTCTGTAGGGGGAATAGCTCTTAGCTCTTTAACAGTCCTGTTTAAGTTGTAAAATAGATTAGTCGTGTGAGGACTCATGTCGTCGTATCATAACATTGCAGATAGGGCACAAAAATTGGTCTTACATCTATGTAGTCAATCGAAGGTGTATCCTGGGCCCCTCAATTCAAGTTGTTAGAAGCTGAGGGTTTTATCTTTAGGAGTTCAACATGTGCCTACAACATGTAGCTAACATGTTCTTCTCAGACGAAGGTTGTCTTAAATAAAGGTGGTAGTAACTGGTTGAAAATATTTGTAGATCGAAACTGAGTGCTTTTTGAGAAGCCCAATAAGCTGATGATGAATAGATAGATTTTTTTATGATGGGTAAAAATCATCCAGTGACGAATCCCGCGCTTCGGCGGAGGGAAACAGTGTCAGACTCTTACTGACCGTTCCTTCTTTGCTTTGCGCACTGGGGCCAAGCCTTCCTTTTAGAAAGAGCCTGGGATCCCGTACTGCATAGATAACGGGTTAGCCCTCTTTTTCTAAGGTATTTTAATGTGAGAGGGGTAGGTACCCAATTGATGCAGTTGTCTGTACTTTATGCTGTAGGTACCTACTTATACACTTACTTTTGCTTATTATTCACTGCGTGTACTAATAGCTCGGCCCACACATACGCGCCGACGGAGAACCCGTGCAGCACCAGTGGATTCTGACTGTTCACCTCCATGAACCTTAGCAGTCTTTCTGCGATTACCTGTAAGTTAAGAAAAATCGGATTCCAGTAAGCTTGACCAGGTCATCGGAAGGCCTTTTAGAAGGCCACTACGTCTTCCGGTACGCGGTCGCCACTCTAGAACCTTTCGGCCCCAGCGGCTATCTGTTTACTGCGTTCAAGGTGCCCTGCCCAATGCCACTTAAGTTTGGCGATTCTTTGGGCTATGTCGGCAACCTCCTACGGATTTCTTTATTTCTGATTCAATCACGCAAGGAAACACCGATTAAAGCTCGTTCCATTGCCCTTTCGGCATTGGCTAAGGAAACTCGTAAAGAGTTTTTTGACTTACCAGGTATTAAAAATAAAAGCCGAACTGGCCACGCAGCTTAGGTGTTTATTTGGATGGTTGTAATAGGTGAAGCTGCGTTTCCACCAGAGATGTGCCCCAGCTGCTGACCGAATTGAGGTAAATAAAGCAATTCTATTTTTTCTTGCTTCCCTTTCTAATCATCCTCGCAGATCTCTGATGGAAACGCAGCCTTAGACTCGAAGGTAAATCAATAGGGAAAACTCTGTCTATTCGTTTGAATAGGAACATACCTAATTGAACATAATTGAATTGTTTTGTTTATTGTTTAATTTAAAATTACAATTGATTTGATTTTTATTATTATTTTTTTGTTATTATTTTATTTTATGTAATTTTTGCTTATTATAATTAGTTGTTGCCACTAAGGAGCACTGACTCCTAAGCTACAGGGACACACACCTAGTTTAGGAGTCAGGGTGTTAAAAATTGCCTTAATTATTATAAGTTAATGTGTAATTAATGTCTGGACATTTTGTATTGTTATGGCTTATGGTGAAATAAATTATAATTATATATTATTATTATATTACCTGTGATCCCTTCACCGGCCACATGAGCTGCCAAGGTGAACAGGACACGGAGATCACGTCAAACCCATGATCCAAATACAGTTTAGCGTATTTATCCACATGGTGGGGCTTGGCCAGCATCCAGTTCATTATTATGCATAGCGGCTTGTCTATGTTTTGGTTTAATCTGAAAAAAAAAAATGTTTTAGTCTTTACATTTAAAAATGATAGTCAGATAGTGTAATTTTTTTTTTTTAATTATTCTTAGGTAAATCGTTTGAAAAATATTATTTTAAACAAAAATTACTTGAAAAATTTGTCACTTCAAAAGGCTCAATTTTGTCTTGGAATAGGACGTAAAATATTTTTAACTCGGGAGTATATGTTGCCTTTGGATACTTTTTGTAAGCAAATCCAATGGGACAAGCTAGTTGGCTATAAAGAGCAAGTTTTTTTTTTTATCTACGAGTATAGTTAAGGCAAACATTAATTTAAAACAAAATTGTTAAATAATAGCTGAATGCATTCTTCGATTAATAGCTAACTCCACTAAACTTCTTAGAGCATTTATAATTAAGTACTTTATAACTTAATTATATAATTTATAACTTATGTCTCTAATTACGGTATTCGAGAGGTTAATGGTCAAATATGATTATGATTACTCAAGAAAGAATAAAAATTATAATTGCAGATACAGAATGGTCTGTTAGGGCCAACGCTGAGTAAATCGGGAGACCGCGTGGTCCCATACAAAAACACTCTTTCCGTGCTCGCCGCGCGGGGACCTGTTGCGGGTAGCCGAGCCCCGCGCCCCTTTTACTTCTCAATAATACAAACTTCACCATCGATATGACAACATGAACATTGTTAAAGTTGAATTAGTGCAGAAAGTAATCCGGTTTCCGCTACGGGAACGCAAACTACACACGTGCGACCAGGGCCGGTTTATGCATGTTAGGGCCCCTAGGCAATGCACGTCTCGGGCCCCCCTACCCTTCTAACTTCTTAATATATTTTTGTCTAACACTTCATTCAGAATTACGCTGTTTTTTACTATATTGGTATGTATATAGTTTGGCAAACGGCTAGTTAAATGTCATGTCATTTATGAAACATAGTCTATTTTTTCCTGAATCGTGGGGCCCTTGTACCTGGCGGGGCCCCTAGGCAGTTGCCTACATTGCCTAATGGATAAAACGGCCCTGCGTGCGACGTCACGCGGCGGGAGCCAGTGCGGATTCCCGCTTTCTTCTCTTCGTCGTCGAGTGTATAACTCATTAATTAGAATTAAGATTGATAAAATAAATAAAAAATAAAATAAACATAACTTTATTTATTAATGGAAACAATATTGTTATTTTATGACCGAACGAAAACGAACTTACTTCATAGTACTAGGATCTGCTTTTAATTTGACTTTGTCATTGCTAATGTACACCATGTTCTGGTAGATGTTCTGCGTATGCGCTCCGCGGTTCACCCCTACCATTGTGATGGGGACACATGACAGCAGCGGACGGGATGTTGCCTGCAATTTACAAAACCATAGGATTAAGGGCCTATGCACACCTTGTTTTTTAAACGCGCTGTCGACGCGCATTTGTATCGATACAGACGCGCCGGTGCCGCGCGTTTGTATCGATACCATATCGATACAAACGACAACAAACTGCTCTGCAGGATAAAAACGTGGTGTACATAGGCCCTAAGATAAGGAGATGAAATTCTGGAAGTTAACCTAAATTATGAAAAATCAAACAATTGTGCAATTGAAAAAAAAATACAAAAGAATGTGATAAAACTAGTTATCCCCCGTGTGGTTTAATGCGCGTTTTTGGGTACTGGGGCCTTACTACTAGTAGCGTAACAAGGCGTGGACGATGCAGGTCCTCATCCACAGCCTTGCAACCATAGTCTTATATCTATGCTTGCAACCAAAGCGGCCTTGTATAAACCCTCGGTTCTTTAAGAACGTGGGCTTTTTTCTTTTTTTCTAATACTTACCTATACTCCAGTCAAAATTACATTAGTAATTTAAGAAAACCCATTTTTACTGTCCGTTCAACCGATTTTGAGTTTTATTGCGTTCATGGAATGACAAATGCCGGTTAAAATAAATAAGTGGTTTTCTAAGGATTTTTTTTTGCTTGTAATGTTATCCTTATGCCTACGGAATAGAAGTTAAAATCGATTAAACAAACAGTAAAAAAGGTTTCTTTAAATGTCTTAACGCGAATCGAGTAATACAATGTGTTGTTTTTGATATCCCATAACTCAAGGTTTATTTCTATAAGGAAAAATAATACTAAAAGTTATAGAATATGTGGTTCAAATATGCATGGTTTTAAAGATATTATAAATCATGAATAATTTACCTAAGTTAAAAATTGTCACCTTTTGCTTTTGCGATGTTGCTAATCATTGATTAAATCTAAAGAAGTTTGCAAATGGACATATTTACGCTGTCATATTTAACTTATGGGTATTTTACATAGATAATCGTGAATTTATAGCATTGTTTTGTTTGGAAAATGAGTACAAGAAAATAAGATGATTGAAAAATAATTCATATGCCAGTTGATTTCTTGTTAGGGTCGAATTAACCTTAGACTCATGGGATATAAAAAAAACACGTTGTAGATAGGCTGTATATTGACCACTTCCCCATCTGACAGTAAACGACATAATATGTAATCAATTGCTGGATGGCAACAGTGGCTATCATTTTCGAATTTATAAAAGAAAAAGGCCTCGCTTGATGCGCCTTCGCCCACTTCTATAATAGTCCACACTTCGCTTCTACACTTTACGTACGTACGCCCAACATTTTAACACGTCATGGTGCTTACCATGATGTGCGAGCAAGAATCCATCTGTTTAGTTCGTAAAATCTTGGGGGTTCGTCGTACGTTGCAGCAGTGGGCCGCGTCAATGCACGCGCAAACACAGACATTTATGGCGATGTATGACAAACGGCCAGTGCATCGCGTCTCCGTAAACAAGCTCAAACGATTTCATGGTAGTGCCACAGTGCTCAGCTCCGCTCTCGTGGATCGTAGCTCCCTACCTTTAGGTCGCTACGCATCGGAGGGTTCAAATTTCGAAGGGGAAGGTGAATCGATCCATTGTCAAAAGGGGAGTCTAATGGCGAACGGACAGTTTTGTTGCGGACCAAGTATAGTGGCAAAATTATAGGATATTAGCAACCCGCCCCAGCTTCGCACGGGTGCAATGGTGATATTAAATATATTATGCATGTAATTTACACATACACCTTCCTCTTGAATCACTCTATCTATTAAAAAAAAAAACATCAAAATCCACTATTTATAGGCACGCTCTTGCCGCACCGGGCGGTAGGCCGGTACCGCCGCAAACGCTACGTCCCGCAATTTTTAAATCTGTAATATCTTCAAAAATATTCACTTAAATCATACGGTGTAAAGGGCCATATAGATCTATATTAAATGAACAATGTATTCAAGGTATTTAATTGGTTAAGGATTAATGCTGTATTGGTTAAAATCGCTTCGAAAATTAGCCATTATTTGTCGAAAAAAGTAAATGACAAAAAAAAGTTATTGTGGATTATTCATAAGAGATAGACATATACAATACTTGTACAATACTTAGTACATTATTTTGATAAAACTCGTAGGGTTCAGCCTGCGTTTGCAATGTAAGCGGAAAAAATGTAATTATTTACGACATCACATTAGAAACCTCAAAATTAACAGTACTTTTCCACTATTTAATGGATATTATTATACATATAAACCTTCCTCTTGAATCACTCTATATATTAAAAAAAACCGCATCAAAATCCGTTGCGTAGTTTCAAAGATTTAAGCATTCAAAGGGACATAGGGACAGAGAAAGCGACTTTGTTTTATACTATGTAGTGAAGATTTTTGTGTTTGATTTAAAAAAAAAGACAAGCCTGTATATAATAGGGAACAAATGTAATGAGACTAATGGTAAACTAGGTTTGAGATAAAGTCAGAGTTCATACAGTTTATAATCCCCGGCACACAAGTTGAACCATCACGGTGGTCGATCTTAATATGCAACAATCGATTTTGGATATCAATCGCAGTGGGGGGCTGCGCCTGCGCGTAACCATAGCAACGGGTTCAACTTATTTGCCGCATACTATACTTACTTTATTACAACAAATTAAGCTTCTTCCGTGTTTGGCAGCGAAACAAACCGCAGTCCGCAACCGAAAAGCTTCCATAGCGAACCGGTAACTACGAGAGTCTAACAAACAAAAACAATAAAATTATTAGTCATTGAAGAGTAAAATCTAAAGACCAAATGGTTGTAAACCAACGTCCCAGCCAAGGTGACCTTGCACGTTTCAATCCGTGTAGACGGTGGATGTAAACCGTGACCTTCAACGCCCTTGGTTGGGATGATATTAGAAGAAGTTGAATGGAGATCGGCTGTCATGGTATGGTAGAGGTCCATGAATCGATTATTATTAATGACATATTTAGATTTTGTACGTTATCAATTAATTATAAAACTAGCGACCCGCCCCAGCTTCGCACGGGTACTCATATTGAATATATTTTGTATGTATTATGCACATATACCTTTATCTGCTTGTGAATACCAGAAGGAGTGAAGGGAAAGATGTTTTTAGATTAGATTGTTATATAACAGAGAGCTGATTTTTTACAACAAAATATATTGATACAATGATAACAGACGTCAACACCAAGTAACATCACCTTCTAAAAATATTTTTGTTTTATTTTTTTTTATTTATAAATGAGGTTGCTACAATACATTTAATATCACCACTGCACCCGTGCGTGTGTTGGGGCGGGTCGCTAGTCGTAAATCTTTTACATTACCCGTTCGAACGATTTTGACTTTTATTCTGTGTGCATAAGGATGGGATTCAAAGTAAAAAAAAAAATAGTATTGTAGCCACTTTTGACTGGCACGCTTTCGGTATTATACAGGATGCATTTTGGAGAGAGTGCGCGAATCGCATGACTTGATTCCACCATTTCCTTCATCATTTCCTTTCAACAATCGGACGTATGATGTATATCGATCCTTACGTTGATGAAACCTCTGATTTTCCTTTTCATTTATACCCCGTACGTCAATTATAATTTGGGTGTCTTCTTCTTAATAAACCAGTGCGCCTCACCATCAACGATTGTAGAAGGTGGGATCGCAGTAAAAGGAAAATTACATTCGTTTCATCTGTCCTCTTCATAGCCCAATATTCTGATGCATACAGAATGATAAGTCTTATCACGGATTTGAAGATTTTATTTTTCAACCGCTTTTTCCATATTTGTATTTCAAGATGCGAAAGTAACTCTGTCTGTCTGTTACGCTTTCCCGCTTAAACCTCTCAAACGATTTTTATTAAATTTGGCACAGACAATCTTTAGAGCCTGAGAAAGGACATAGGCTACCTTTTATTGATGCAGACGAAGTCGCGGGTACCAGCTAGTGATTAGTATAAATCATAATTTTTATCAGTATTTTAATATAAGTATTGCTTGATACCTACATACTTTCATTAGTTTCAGTTTCAAAGAACTGATTGTAACTACAAATACTACAATGCTATCGAATATGGGTCAGTAAATTAAACAGTAATTACGAGTCATTACTTCAGTGCGTAGCATTTGAGTCGGCTATGAAACTGGAGCTCATTTCGAAGAGACGTCGATAACAAAAAAAAAGTATAAATTTTAAAGTTTTTTTAATAGAGCAGGGTACAGCACCACTTTCGGGAAATTGGGTTACTAATTTATTTTAAAAGTTCTGTTACATTGTGAGTGACGGACGGGGATTTACGGAACCTTACACTGAGCGTGGCCCGACACACTCTTGACCGGTTTTTTTAATTATATGGAGCATAATGCCTGTGACCCTGTAACTATCTGAGTAAACCCAACAGTAGGTATCCATTAAATTGCAAGACCTCATTCACAATTTTTTTATGAGATGACTGATAACAAAAATGATAAGCGGTTACCAAATGTTTATATCAACAATAAACATACTGTTATTGTGTTACCGGCAGAGAATAAATTGTATTCATTTTGTACGGGTTCAAATTAAAATATACTTACTTTTTTGTCATATATAAATCTACTAATGAAAACAGCATCAAAATTCGTTGCATGGTTTAGAAGAAATAAGCGAAAAACAGAGGCAGACAGAACCATGACTTTATTATATAAACCAGACTAACTTCTATAAATATATACAATAATTTTTACTTTCTCCAACCTTTGCACCGTCCAAAGCTCACTAGACATACAATAACATGCATGCATATTTTCGTATTGTCATCACAAAATAGGTACTTAAAAAAGCCAACATACCTTTAATCCACCAAATTTAAAACAATTCCACATTCAAATTATCACAAAAAAACCATTCGTAAATTCCAAAATAGTGTTGTATGTCACTTATTTAAGCAAACCGATGACCGGAAAGTGTGTCAATAACCCTTGGTATGCAGGCGCGCGTCTGTAACGCACGTCGCGGCTAAACTGACGCGGCGCCGCCAAAATCAGCTCAAGGATGCATAATGAGGAAGCCTAAATGTCTAAAATTGCCCCCAGTAACGTTGTTGTGAAAGATATGACATTGCTCGGTATGCGGAGGGCTTACTGGACAATTGACTGTGATTTTGTTATCAAGATAATGTGTTATAGTAAAAAGAGCGTTCAAGCTAAAAGTGCGATAGAATCAGTAGAAATTGTGAGCGTATAGTTTAGTCGGTAATGTACTAATCAGGCTAGTTGAAAAGGTCAATTGGTTTGGAGAACAATTCATTGGCTACGTTAGGTTGTTTACTAGCGGGAGCTATACAATATATTTTAACTGTAGGTATGATAGTTGAATTCACAACCGACCTCTTCTATGGCATCAATAAAATTATTGAAAAAAAAAAACTTAATTTAACCAGTCACTTTACCAAGCCTTTGTGGATTATGCCAAAGCATTCGACAGCATAGACCAACACTTAGTCATTTATAATGCTTTAGAATCTCAAAACGTTATGCACACATATTGCACTTCACACTGTTTATCTAAGTAGCTCTTCAAATATCAAGAGATATAAGTATTTCTGGTCCCCATTTCAGCATAGATAGAGGTGTCAAACAAGGCGATCCACTTTCGCCTAAACTGTATACAAGTGCACTAGGTATGCACAGGAGGCTTTAAACATTTTGCCTGATTCAAAACATATTGGCACTTACGAGGCGTAAATGTTGGTGGCCAGCTAACAAACCTCCGCATTTATTCATGATCTTAGCTCGGCAAGTCTGAGGTTGAACTTTTAATGAACAGATCCAAGACCCAGGCACAGATAACTAAGTATATGCTACGATACTAGTCAGAGACAGAACCCAGGTCAGGAAATACGATACGAAACGTAGGGCCAAGGTAGACAGACAATTTAACTGTTGCAATATGTTGATAAGTACCTACTTACCGTGTACCTACCTAGGTATACGGTTTTTAGGCAAAATTGTGTTAGCGTCCAAAATGCATGAAAAACATTCAGGACATTTAAAGAATAGGTACCCTAAAGCCTTCCGTTGACTTTGAAAAGACCACTCATTGACATATTCTGTCCACCTTGCTTGTTTGAACTATGAATCACAAAAGTCCAAACCCAAGATTTGTCAATGCAACGGAGAATCCTGCTCTTTGTAATTCAAGTAGCAGATGTCGGAGAAAAAGCAGCCAGGCTGTGGGAGTGGGCTGACCACGTCGTATAAATGCACCTAGACAGTTGTGTGAGGATCATCACCCAGTGGACGCCCGAGGAAGGTAGACGTCGTCGAATTCGATCACGCCGAAGGTAGCTAGCTAGCTGAAGAAGAAGAGAGAGGCGATTCGAGTTTAATAAACCTACTTTAATTTTTAAAATCTTTATAAATTGAATTGCGTTTTATGTGTACCGAATCCATCCCCCACGAAATTAAAACGATAAAAATTTAATGGTATATACTTACTTTGATGAATACCTAGATAATATCGTAATAGGTTTCGTATATTGTGTCGCGTGGCTCAATAATTAGGTTAGTTCCTTTTTAGTAGCATGGCAGTCTTAAGTCAAGAATTGAGGTTCAGAACATTTAATGGTCCTGCTTTCGAATCTTGTCTTTACGCAGTTGAGCTCAGGAGCTCAGTGTAAGATTGGATCTATAAGAGTCTCAAAATAAAGATGACATTGATAGCATACTATCAATGAGCGTTCTACTTTATGCTCCTTTAACTAACTACACACTAAGGCTGCCATCAAAGGGACTGCCTCACAGCAATTGTGCGTAGTCGACATGACGTTCAACCGCATGCATAGTCTTAAAATAAAGATGACATTGATAGCATAAGAATGTGCGTTCGACGTTATATGCTCCTTGACGAACTGCACGCATCTTAAAAAACCCGATCCTATCTCACTACTTACAGGTACGCAATATAAATTTTCAATACACTTACTCGAAAACTGCCTCTTATCACAATCCTCAATATAGCATGTATATCACCCAAGTGCTTTTTTGAGTTTATCACAACAAGAGCTTTTTATTCCCTCCTTATCGTCACGGTCACGGAGGATTTTTTTTTTACTTAGTGGCGCGAGGCGTCCCCCACGGGCGCTGGGCGACCCCCACGAAATTAGAAACTGACCAGAGCAGATTTGAATGCTATTGTTATTATATTACTACTGAATGTTTGAGATAAGATTAATTTTTTTTTCTTTATTTCTTTTTTTCACAAGTCGTCATCATCATCATCTCAGCGCCAGTCCCGGTTGCACACCTTGGCTTTCACCTCCGTGCCCGAGGTCCGCTTTCCCACAAAGTCGCCTCCACTTCGCTCGGTCTTTAGCGTCCTTTGCCTAAGCCCATTAGGACGCATGTCGTCCCTTACGACGTCGATCCATGGATCGGCATGGCGAGGCATCTGTTACCCACGTAGTCTGCCGGTTTTCGTAAAACGTGGCCATACCAGCGTAAGCGACCCTCCTGCAGTTTATCTGCCTGAAGGCTGCCCCGGAAGCGGGAGTTTCTAATGCAGTCTTTCCGCGAAACTCCAGACATCCAGCGCAGCATTTTCATTTCCGTGACACGCAGGCTTTGCTTATGCCGTTCAAGTACAGGCCACGCTTCACTGCCATACAAGAGGACAGGCCTAATGATGGTCTTAAAGACCTGTCCTTTGAGCCTAATCGGCATTTTGGGGTCACAGATAACCCCTGCCACCTCACGCCATTTCGCCCAGGTCGCCGAGATACGTGACTCGACGTCGCAATCGACGTCCCCGGACTCGTGGAGCACCGATCCCAAGTACCTGACCTGTTCCGTGCGCTCGACTGTGTCTTTGTCAATGCGAACAGGAGCAGCGTTTGTTGTGTTACAGGAAAAGTTCTCGGTCTTCGCCTCATTAATCTTCTTTTTCACAAGTCGTAAGTGTATTTAAAAATGTCGTTTGACACACGAGCAGATTTGTCATTGCAGCCCTCGGCTCAATAACACACTCGCCTGCGGGTCGTGTGAATTTCGCCTCGATCGCAATGACAAACTTTCTGCACTTGTATCAAAATGTACTATTTCCGTACTAGTGCGATCAAAAGCGCGTGCTCTTCCCACAATTTTATTGCATTAAATTAAAATAGTTTATCGTATCGGGCGCGCCGAGACCCCCCCAGAAGTTGTGGGTTCGATTCCTATTCAGGACAAATTTTTGTGTGATGAGCACGACTATTTTTTGTGTCCGGGTGTAATTTATCTATATTATGTATGTATTACACATTATTATGTTTTTGAGAGCAGTGGTGGCCGAGTGGTAACGGCCCCGACTTACGAGTCGTAGGTCGCGGGTTCAAACCCAGCCAGGCGCATTACTTTGTGTAATTTATTTCATCACCACTGCTCTCAAAACGGTGAAGGAAAACATCGTGAGGAAACCGGCATGTTCTAGAACCAAAAATTCGAAGACATGTGACATCCACCAATCCGCACTGGGCCCGCGTGGTGAATTATGGCCCATTCCCTCTCCTAGTGAGAGTAGGTCTGTGTCCCTGCAGTGGGAACATTAAAAAGTCTGATGATGATATATGTATTTAGAAATATATATGTACGTTTATCAGTTGTCTAGTACTCATAACAAAAAGCCCTGCTTATCATGGGAGTAGACGGCGTTGTGTGACAGTTGTATTTATTTATTTATTAAAATATTATATGGTATTTTATTAAACCTTATTACAAACTATTACTAAACAGCTTTTTTAAAAGGTATCAAAAAATAAAATCAAACGACAAAAAAAGTTTTTTATAAAAGTGTATTTTCTAAATATTAAAACTACAGTGCATATTCTCTTATACTAAAACTATTATATAAAAAATCTTATAAACTAGACATGATATAAATTCTTCGCTTTAATACTTTAGACTTAATTGAAAACTTATATGTGTAAATATGTAATTGACAATTTTGGTGTTTAAAATTGATTTTGAAACTGATAAATTAGTATTTAAAATAAAGGAATTATTTTTCCTTAACAGCTAAGTTTACATTGGTCGAGTGGTTAGTCGAGTGCGGCAAGTAGAGTGAAAACTTAAAACTAAAGTATGAACGTATACGCTACTAGTAATACCCGAACTAACCTAAAAACTCTGCGAATGCAAACGCTCCCCGCTAGTCGAAGTCGAGTTGAATAAAAATAACAAAAGAAATACTTAACAATAGTCAAGTGTTTAAATGTTACATTTCGTAAAGATTGTTTTCTCCTTTACATTCCCATAGTTGAAATTAAACGATTCACGACGTCATTAATTTAACGATTCATCGTTTCAAAAACCATTAATATATTACTGGCAACACTGTAGTACTGCCAGCAATACATCAAAAATACAATCCAAGGTCTACACTGAACATATAAATGTCAACAAATCAATGTTGCCATTGCATTGGCTAAGAAGTCTTCATTTTAGTTTTCTTTTTTATTAATAAAAGTTTATTGCAAAAGCTTGTTAAAACAAAAGCTCGAGCATTATATTTAAAAACTCCAAAGGGTTTTATTTATTTTATAATTCGTTAATCATAAGATTTGGTGTATAGTGATCTTGCATTGTTGTTAGCGACACTTTTAACCCTATAACCACCCGCGTAGGAGTCAGTAAGAGTCTGACACTGAGTCCCGCTCCAAAAAAAAAAAAAATACCCGCGCAGGAGTGTGTGTGCATCTCGTTTAGCCCTTCAATTTCCCTAGGTAACAGATGAGCTTACCAGACGGAGTATTTGGTTCGTGGATGTCAAACTATGGTGGAATAAACGCCAGATTGCTTGTCAGATATAATTGAACTAGACGGAAGAAACATTAGTCAATGTATGTAATGTATAATGTATCTTTTGAATACCGTAATTAGAGACATAATAGAAAGAAAATAGGTGTGCGAATGCCGGTTTGTTTGGAGCTCAAGAGTTTAAACTAAACTAAACGCGATCGAAATCATTGGTGTGAGCTTACTATAGAAAACACTGACTGCTCATGATCTATAACCGTGACAACCGATACGCGGACGGGGAGTCCGCAGGACGCCCAGACTTCGCTATGAGAACCAATTTTCCCGTCTTCCAGCGAAGTGGGAACTGGGTCCTCTCCATGTGTACGCTGAAGAGACCCGAGAGCCTCAATGGCTAGAACCCAGGCTTTTCCAGGCAAGCTGTCGGTTCCTAGGGTGGTGTTTTTGGCACTCAGCCTTCGTACGCTCCCATCTCTCATTTCCTGTTCAGATCGCGTTTAGTTTCAAGATCGAAATTTGTCCTAATTTTACCTGGCTGTAACAGTCACTAGGTAATTTAATTTAAACTAAGATTATTGTAATATATTATGATTGCTGCCCGCATGCGACCAAAGCACTGAGTACACTTAATTTTAAAGTATAAAGTAATATCGTTCGGAAATCTTAAAAATATCTATTTTTTTATATATTTATTTATAGCCATTTATTGTATAACATCACT